>OU342741.1:164536077-165787552 GCA_910589775.1 Avena eriantha | reverse complement strand
CTACACCTAGTCCTATGCTCTTGATGGCATCTTTCCTATTTTTCCACCAATCACCAATTAATTAACTATTTGTGCAACTTTGATAAAAGGAAGAAAAGATAAAGCTTGCAGGTAAAACTTGGGATTGGTATAATCATGGTTGCATCACCATAGCATGCATATTATATATCTTGCATATGACTAGCTTCCATAGTGGGACTTGCATAGTTTAGCATGCCTTGGTTGGTGCAGTTGTCGAAGTTCACCTCTTCTTCGTCGTAGAAGTCTCCCGCCTCGTAGCCTAGGTTGGTACTAGCGTCTATAAATAAATACGAGGTACACAATTACCAAACAATACTTATCTACTTCTATTTGGCACACAAAGGTTCACACTAGATGATCTAGCATCATCTCAATCACCACATGAATTAATGACAAAGTCTTATTTATCTTATTTTAGAAAATGCAATTTCTACTCATTGAGAAATACTTAAGATTTAATATTCTCCAATTAAAATATGGGATCATGTTGACCATGTCATCACCATGTATTCTAATACTTGCGAATGTGATTTAAAGTGGTTGGCATATATTACAAAGTTGAATATTACTATTTAATATAATTAAAATGACTAGAAAGTGACTATATAGCATTTTTTAATACAAGCCCATGGCTACTGCATGTAAAACTAAATATTTTTACATATTCAGATAGAGCATGGCAATTGTGATTTTTGAGAGTTAGAATCAACTCAAAAGCACCTATAGTTGATTTTAGAAAAATGTTTGAAGTTGTAAAAGTCTCCGCCTTGTTATTTTTACTCTGGGTGATCTATAACTTCAAACTGTTTGAATCCAATGGGAGTGGTTAGATAATTTCATCACCTTTCTAAAAAAATTAGAATCATGCCATTTTGGTTCAGTAAATCTTCCTGAATTTAATTTTGAATTCAATGACAGAATAGGGTTTTGGAATAAAAGGAAAATCTAAATTTGAATTTGTGCGCAACACGCGGGAACGTTACTGGGCCGGCCCAACTACTTGGCGCGTGCACAGCAGGCTGCACTAGCGTTGGCCCCACCTATTAGAGGCTATTCTAACGTGAAGCGATATCAGCTAATATGGGCCGCACGATTAGAATACGATCAACGGCTCAGCGTCGTTTTCTCCGTCACACGACGCGCGGGGGATTTTAACCCTAGATCTACGGCGGGGGTCGCTAGAGGCTTACCAGGGTCCCGGCTAGGTTTAGCGAGGTGGGTGAACGAGCTGGTAGAAGACGGCGGTTCGAATGGTGGTCGCGGCAGCTCCGGGGGCGGCTCCTATTGTTGGCTCCTTTCCACCAGCGGCGGGCTCCAGTGAAATTCCGGCGATGCAGTGCTCGCCTTACTCCGGGGATGGGTCAGAGGGAGTGCTGGGGGAGAGGTGAGTTGAGTGGTGTGCATTTTGAGGTAGGGGAGGGGTCTATTTATACCCCAGCGAGAGGAGCATTCGGCATGGCTCGGGCTCGTCGGCGATGTTGCTACAGGGCGCTATCGGCATGGCTGAGGGCGTAGGTCGACGTGGTGCTCTGCGGAGATCGTCATGCGCATAGTGGCACGGCGAGGTGTGGTCTTAATCGGACGAGAGACGTCCATGCTATGCTCAGGTACCATGGTGTTCGTCATGGCGTACAGTGGTCACGGGGCGCGCGAGGACAGGCGGGCATGTCTGGGCGGTCTATGGCGTCGCGACGAGGGCATTTATGCAAGGAGAGAGCGAGGCGTGGCATGGTTGCATGGGGTGGCTCGGTGCTCTGGCATGTGCTCGGCATGGCAGACGGAGTAAATGGGTGAGGCTGCGCTAGCGTCTCCGCTGGCTGTCGTTGACCGAGGTGTACGCTGGCGAGTGCAGTGAGGTCAGGGCTACCTTCTAGACATCATGGGCGAGGGTGGCAAGGCTTGTGGCTTCATGTCCATGTCCGGCCGGCATGACATGGTCAGGTACGGGTTGGCACTAGTCCAATTGGCAAGTGAGAGAGGCTCCACTACATGGACTCATACTAGGGGTGATCGTGGGCTAGTAGTGGAGCTATGTCAAGTACAAAGATGATCACTAGATTGATCACAACAGTGTATAGTTGGTATATCTGTACTGTGCTTGCTAAGTGTTTGATTAAATGGCCGCATGAAATAAAAATTTGTATTTTCAAATTCTTTTTGGTGGGTGTGTTGTTCATATGCTTGACTGTCTTTGGTTGCAAAGGTTTGCCAAGTGGAGAGGCTTTGAGTGGTTTTTGAAAAATGGCTATCTTGATGTCTATGATGGATTCAATTTTGAAATGTCCTCTAAAAGAATTTGAATTTGTTTCTGTAAGTTTTGCAAGTTCCCTTGTGTTCATTTTTAGTTGCTCTAGCAAGGTGAGAAAATAAATAGAATTGTTTCTGTTTGAAATCATTTACTAGAGATGCCCAAAGTGGGCTAGGTGTTAACTTTGGCAAAAATGACCATTAGGTCATATGCTTCACCATTTGATTTGATTTGGTTTGGATTTGACCTAAATGATATTGCTTTGATCCTTAAACTATTTCTCAACATATATAACAAACAAACATGGCATAACAAGAATTCATACATCATTAATAAACACACATGCATTCATATAGTGTTTAATAGTAAAAGCTTTTGTTAACCCTAATTTTAGTTGATTGGAAATTGATATTCTCGTTATAATATTTTTGAGATGACACAAAGTCTCCGATATTGAAGGTCAGGTCTCAACGTCTTTTGTTAGCGTAACTCTTCTATCTGGATTGAGCGGTCTTGAGGTGTTCACAGATCTTGTGAACCTTCCCTTCGGCTTCTCGTAGGATGTCTAGTCCGAATATCTGACTCTCTTCTACTTGTGACCAATTCAGGAGGGTACGGCACTTCCTTCCATACAAAAACTCAAATGGGGCCATTTGCAAACTAGCCTGATAACTGTTGTTGTATGAGAATTCTGCGAAAGGCAGATAGTCTTCCCATTTAGATCCATATTCTAATACACGGGCTCTCAGCATATCTTCTAGTATCTGGTTTACTCTTTCCGTATGTCCGTCGATCTGTGGGTGATAAGCTATGCTTAAGTTCAGTTTGGTTCCTAATCCTTCTTAGACTTTCTTCCAAAACCTTGAGGTAAACTGGGTTCCTCGATCTGACACAATTGTCTTGGGGGTTCCATGCAGACTGACTATTCTACCAATATACAACTATGCTAGCTTCGAGCTTTGATAAGTGGTCTTGATGGGTATGAAATGAGCTAATTTGGACCGTCTATCTACTATGACCCTAATAGAATCATTTCCTCTACTAGATGTAGGCAAACCGGTGATGAAATCCATTCCAACTGAATCCCATTTCCATTCTAGATTTTGCAATGGTTGCAATAGTCCTGCGGGTCGCTGGTGTTCCACTTTGACTCTCTGGCAGATATCACACTTGGCGATATAGCTTCCGACTTCTCTCTTCATCTTGTGCCACCAAAATTGCTCCTTCGAATCCTGATACATCTTCGTTCCTCCCGAATGAATAGAATAAAGAGTATTATGGGCTTCTTGCAAAATGACTTGCTTCAACTCTGAATTTGCTGGCACATAGATGTGTCCCTTATACCACAGAACTCCTTCATCTTCCGTGAATCTAGGTACCTTCCCTGTACCGATACGACGCTTAATTCCATCAATACTGGCTTCCTTTCTGAGCTTCCTTTATCTGGCTGATCAAAGTGGGTTGAAGTTCGATACTGGCTAGAAATCCTTCGCTAACTAGGTTCATTCTAAAATTCTCCAACTCCTCATGCAAACTTGGCTGATCTTTCTGATCATGGTGTTTAATCTACACGGCAGTCTACTAAGAGCATCCTCTACCACATTGGCCTTGCAGGGGTGGTAGAGAATGTCAAGGTCATAATCCTTGATTAACTCTATCCATCTCCGTTGTCTCATATCAGCTCCTTCTTGCTAAAAATATACTTCAATCTCTTGTGATCTGAATAAATCTCACAGTGGTTACCCATGAGGTAATGACGCCTGCTAGTGCGTGGTTGACGTGGGTGCTTGTTCCTTCAATCCACGACAACGGCGCCAGAAAGATGCCTATTGGCTCAAGATACGATGAGCTCGTTGGGAACCCCAAGAGGAAGGTATGATGAGCACAGCAGAAAATTTTCCCTCAGTTGTGAAACCAAGGTTATCGAACCAGTAGGAGTAAGGAAACACCTCCAAGGTGGTGTTTCCAACTTGGAATCCTGCACAACACAACCACAGAACTTTGTCCCCAACTTACAGTGAGGTTGTCAATCTCACTGGTTTTGCTGAAAACAAAGGATTAAACGTATTATGTGGAAGATAGTAGTAGCTTGCAGAAAGTAAACAGAAAACAGTAAACAGTTGTAGATTAATAGTAAAAGAAAGGACCGGGGTCCATAGTTCACTATTGGTGATTCTCCTTAAGATAGATGACATGTTGGGTGAACAAATTACAGCGGGGCAATTGACAAACATTGAGAAAGCATACATGCATATACTAATCATCTTGACTCCTATGAGATTTGATTGGGCATTACAACATTATACATAGACCGTAATCCAACTGCATCTATGACTAATAATCCACCTTCAGGTTATCATCCAAACCCCCTCCAGTATTAAGTTGCAAGCAACAGATAATTGCATTAAGCATTGCGTGTAAAGTAAACAATACAATTGTTCTATGTACAAAGGATTGTTGTTTTCTCCCTAGTAGAAACAGCACATCTAGTACCTTAGAGATTTCTGTCACTTCCCCTGATTACTAGAGGCATGAACCCACTATCGAGCATAAATACTCCCTCTTGGAGTTGCTAGCATCTACTTGGCCAAGATATCTACTAACAACAGAGAGCATGCAAGATCACAAATAACAAAGACATGATAGAATCAATAATCAATCTGAAATAGCATCTCAATATCCATCGGATCCCCGCAACACAACATGTAGGATTACAAATAGATGATATTGATCATGAATGGAGCTCACAAGATCTAAACATGATAGCACTAGGGAGAAAACAACAATCCGAACAATCGTATTGTTTACTTTACATGCAATTCACAATGCAATAATCTATTGCTTGCAACTTAATACTGGAGGGGGTTCGGATGATAACCTGAAGGTGGATTATTAGTCATAGGTGCAGTTGGATGGCGGTCTATGTATAATGTTGTAATGCCTAATCAAGTTCCAAAGGAGTCAAGATGATTAGTATATGCATGTATTGCGTTCTCGATGTTTCTCAATTGCCCTGTTGTAATTTGTTCACCCGGCATGTTATCTATCTTAAGGAGAGCCACCTCTAGTGAACTATGGACCCCGGTCCTTTCTTTTACATACAATCTACAAACTGTTTACTGCTTTGTGTTTACTTTCTACAAACTATTACTTCCTTCCATTCGATACGTTTAATCCTTTCTTTTCATCAAAACCGGTGAGATTGACAACCTCATCGCAAGTTGGGGACAGAGTTTTGTGGTTGTGTTGTGTAGGTCTCCACGTTGCTGCTGGCACCGGTAGTGCGCCTTGCCAAGGTTCAGCTAGCTACACCTTGGGGGTGTTTCCTTGCTCCTACTGGATTGATAACCTAGGTTTCGTACTGAGGGAAAACTTGTTGCTGTGCTCATCATACCTTCCTCTTGGGGTTCCCCAACGAGCTCGATATATTTTGGGCCATCAAGCATATTTTCTGGCGCCGTTGCCGAGGAGTCAAGGACATCTTCACAAGGGGAGTCCCTCATAACCAATCTCTTTACTTTGTTATTTTTGCTTTACTTAGTTCTTTTTGCTTTGTTTGCTTGTTTCCTTATCAAAAGCACAAAAAATTAGTTTTACAAGTTTGCTTTATTTATCAAAAACACACAAAAAATGACTCCTCTTGAAAACACTAAGTTGTGTGACTTCACTAGCACCAACAACAATGATTTTATGAGCACACCTATTGCTCCATCTGTGCCTAAAGATACTAAAACCTGCTTTACTCAATCTTGTTATGAGAGAACAATTTTCTGGTATTGGTAATGAAGATGTTGCTGCCCATCTAAATAACTTTGTTGAACTTTGTGAGATGCAAAAGCATAGGGATGTAGATGGTGATATTATTAAGATGAAATTGTTTCCTTTCTCTTTGAGAGGAAAGGCTAAAGAATGGTTGAATTCCTTAACTAGAAATAGTATTGATTCTTGGACTAAATGCAAAGATGCTTTCATTGGAAAATACTATCCTCCTGCTAAGATTATATCCATGAGAAGTGAAATAATGAAGTTTAAACAATCTGATAATGAGCATGTTGCTCAAGCTTGGGAAAGAATGAAATCTTTGGTAAAGAATTGTCCCACTCATGGACTGACTGCTTGGATGATCATCCAAACTTTTTATGCAGGATTGAACTATTCTTCAAGGAACCTATTGAATTCTGCTGCTGGAGGTACCTTTATGACCATCACTTTGGGTGCTGCAACAAAGCTTCTGGACAATATGATGGTTAACTATTCTGAATGGCATACCGAGAGAGCGCCACAAGGTAAGAAGGTAAATTCTGTTGAGGAAACCTCCTCCTTGAGTGATAATATTGATATTATTATGTCTATACCTGTGAATGGGAAAGCCCATATTGATCCAAATAATGTTCCTTTAGCCTCTTTGGTTGCTCAAGAAGAGCAAGTTGATGTGAACTTTATAAGAAATAATAATTTTGGCAACAATACTTATGGTAATAACAATTATAGGCCTCACCCTCCTAGTAATACTTATGATTATAATGGTAAACCTGGATTACCTAGTGAAGGAAGAATTTTAGAAGTTGAAAGAGCCACTAAAAACTTCATGCAAATGCAATATGAGCAAAATAAACTATTCACTAAAACTATGGAGGAACAATCTACCATTTTGAAGAACATTAGCCATCAACTTGAGAGTCTAAATAGGGAAATTCCTAGTTTACAATTGAAACTCTCTAATGCTGAAAGAAACATATCATATTTGTATGAAGCTCAATCCTCTTTGATCAATAAAATGGCTGCTAAACCTGAAACTAATGAGAATCCCTTTACAGCTACTAATGCTATACAAGTAAGAATTGATGAAAATGTTAGACTATTAGCTGAATTACATGCTAAGTGGGAAAGAGAAGATGAAATTGCTAGAAACATTAGTGTTTCTACTATCACCACCACTAGTGTTGAGGCTATTAATAGTTCTACTACTTTAGATGATAAATTTGATTTTGATCTTGATGGTTGCAATATCTCTGAAGTTATTAAGTTCCTACAAAAGCTTGCTAAAAGTCCTAATGCTAGTGCTATGAACATGGCCTTTACAAAACACATTACTGATGCTCTCATAACGATTAAAGAAGAAAAGATGAAACATAAAGCTTCTATTCCTATAAAACAAGAAGATGGTTGGGAACCCATCATTAATATGAAAGTGAATGACTTTGATTTGAAAGCTTTATGTGATCTTGATAGTAGTGTTTCTATTATGCCTAGAAGGATTTATGATATGCTTGATTTGCCTCCACTTGAAGATTGTTATTTGAATGGCCCACTTGATAATAATGCTAAAAAGAAACTCATTGGGAGTCTTAATGATGTTCTTATTATGGTTAACAATGCTTATGTCCCCGTTTATTTCTATGTTTTGGATGTTGAATGCAATGCTTCTTGTCCTATTACTTTGGGAAGACCTTTTCTTAGAACTGTTGGTGCCATTACTGCTATGAAAGAAGGCACCATTAAATATCAACTCCCACTCAAGAAAGGTATAGAACACTTCCCTAAGAAGAGATAAAATATTTCTTTTGCCTCTCCTATGAAAACAAAATTTAATCTTAATTCTTCTTCATTTGAGAACACTTGATTCTTTTTCTTGCTTCTTATGCCTAACTTAAAGGCGTTAAAGAAAAGTACTTATTGGGAGATAACCCAAAAGTTTTAGATGAGTCTTGGAAGTTATTATCTCTGTAATAACCTCTCCTTATACTTTTTATTTGCTTTTTGTGCCAAGAGTAACCTATAATGAGAGAGAAGTAATGATTGGGAAAGTTGTTGTCCCGAAACAGATTGCTATGCTTCACCATAAAGATTCTTGTAAAATCTCTGGACGTCTTTTTTAGGCGTGAATTTTTGTGCTTCTCCCCCAGGTCGTTATCTAACTTTCGTTAGTTCAACACTTTTTGATTTGATTAACAGAAGGTCTTCGAAAAAATTCGTATTTACCTGCTGGTCTGTTTTGACAGATTTCTGCCATTTTCTGCATTTGCTTCTTGTTGGTTCCATTTTGAGTTCTTTGGGGGAATTGAGCTTTTTGAGGGAAGTGCTTCAGTAGCTAGTGTTCTAATGGAAGTTTATTTGGTGTTAAAACTGAACCTTAAGACTTATTATCTTGAGTGCACTAATGTTGCTAATAAAGATTGTGTGAAGTTTTGTATGAAGGAAAAATTTCAGGTGTATGGAAGGAATGAGTAATGAGATGAAGGATGGACTAAAGCTCAAGCTTCGGGATGCCACGTGTGTCACCCCAAGAAATATCCAAGAAGTACAAGCGTCAAAGCTTGGGTATGCCGAAGGCATCCTCCTCTTCATCAATAAAAATCCCAGGTTCCTTCCAAACGCTTCATTTTTATTGTTTCATGCACAGTTGTGTTTTTCTTGGAGCGTCTTCTTTTTCGTTTTGGTTTTTCGTTTGGTTTTGTTTGCTTAGTTTGCTGAATAAATTGGTTGGACCCCCTCTTTCATACATTGGTTTTCAAAAAAGTTTTGTTTGGATTGGAAAAGAGTAGGAAAGTTCATGCTTATGCGGTAAAACGAGCTTGTTTTTGACTATGGCCTATGCTTTGTCATGCCATGCTTGATATTGTTTTGGATTTATTCTTAGTATTCTTTGTTGTAGCATGACTTGTTATAAACAATTGAGATCTCCTAATGTGCCTTGGATGAATCATGCGTTGTTTTAGCATATTAAAGCATAGTATAGTGGTATTCTCCTTTGATGCTTTATTTGGGTTGACTTGGCGCATGCTCACACCATGTTATGACTATATCAAGTCACCATAGCCTTTATGATCCTTTAGTTTTCAACTTGTAGTATCACTTTGTGCTTTGATCAATGATGTTTTGTCGCTCTGCATGATTATGGCCATTATTGCTCTCTTAGTTTGTCGCTCCCAGTCTTTTGCTAGCCTCCGCAACCAAGTATGAGTTCCACTCATGCATCTGACTCCCTAAACCAAGTTATCCCAAAGATTCCACCATACCTACCTACTAGCTTAAGCTATTCCAAGTATATTCATGCTTTAGTTTACCTTCCAAATTAAACTTGTTATGATAAAACTAGTGATTAAAGCTCTCACGAACTTGATGGCACACTTTATTTTTCTTGCCCTTAATAAACTTGAACCATTGTGTCATCTATGTTGTATATGCTTGCACTTATTTTTTGGGAATTAGCAGAACCATGTTGTCATGGGGAACGCTTTCAACATTACACATGGTACTTTGTACCTAGTTGATATCATGCTCTTTTGTATATGGATGTCGTCGATGTGAAATGAAAGGGGAGCTTGTAAGTCCATGGAGTTATGTATATGTGTTAGAGAAATGCCTGGGCCGCTGGTCTAATCCATGCTGACATGGTGGAAACCTGCAGCGTAACCATAATGATCTGTCTATGAAGTATTCTTCCTATAAAAAAAGAGTCCTATATTGAGAAAAAACAGAAAAAAATGAGATTATGAAAAGAGGAAAGAGAGAAAAAAGCACCATATTCCCATGGTAAATAAGAAGATTGTTGAGATGCTCGTTGTCTGCTTGCCTTGTCATTTTGATATGGGGATTCTTCCGTATCATCGGGCAAGGGGTACCCCGTTGGCGGATCTCTATGATACACATATACTTACGATGACAAGAACTTACCGGTGACTAAACTTGAGTAGCATGAGGAGCGGCCCTCGTATCCAAGGGACATGAGATTTTTAACTTATACTTCATCAAGCATGTACACTATAGTTTGTTCACTTTAACCTTAATCACTTCAAGATGCTTATGATAGGGGCAATGAGAGCTGAAAGCTATAAGTACCATAATTTTTGGAAGCTCTTTATGAAACTTGAATCTCTGCTTCCTTCTATGAAGGCCTTTTTTCCACCATTATATTGAGTCTCCACCTTATATCTTTATGCACTTACTTTGAGAGCATAGTGGCCATTCTTAGTTCTATGTGCATTGTCCCAAGACTAGTTGATTGATGCATAACTTGATATTGCTTGTTTTAAACTATTTGTATCTAGTCACTCTTATGAACTTTGAAGGTGTCCTATGAATTTATATTTGCTACTCTATGAGGGACAAGCTGAATACTATTATGCTATGTTTTCTTTATGTGAAACAAACAAACGTCTTGCAAAGCATTGTTATTCATGAAAATTTTGTTTGTGCCTTTTTCATGTTGCATCATAGTTTCTTTGTTTTATTGCTAGAACTTTGTCTTTCATGTTATGATTGAAGTACTATGATCCCAGCTTTGAATGTTTTACAAATACTTTGATCAAGTGTTTGATGGTGCATGTCACCTCAAAAATTATTCTTTCTTTTTATCACTTACCTACTCGAGGACGAGGAGGAGTTAAGCTTGGGGATGTTGATACATTGCAAATGTATCTATAATTTTTGATGTTCCATGCTTGGTTTTATTCACTTTCTTGTGTTTTGTCCACACTTTGGAGTACTTTTCATATGATATCTTGGACTAACCTATTAACAAGAGCCACAGTGCCAGCTGCCTGTTTTCTGCTGTTTTTGGTTCCAGGAAAGTCAGAAAATGAATATTCTCGGAATTGTACGGGACAAAAGCCAAAGTGCCTATTTTTCCGAAAGTCATCAGATGTCAGAATATGAGACGGACAAGGGCTGGGGCCGGCCACACCACCTGGCTGTGCGGCCAGGCCTGGCCCACGCCAGGGGGTGGTCTGGCCGACCCTAGCACCCCCTCGGCCTCTCCTTCCGCCTATAAGATGCCCTCGGGACCAAAACCCTAGGTACCCGATCAAAAATCCACGAAAGAGTCTGTAGTCGCCATCATCTCCATCCCTAGATCGGGAGGGATCTGAAGCTCTTCCCGGCACCCTGCTAGAGAGGGGAATTCACCCTGGAGGCCTTCTTCATCATCATGCAAGTCTCTGGTGTGATGCGTGAGTAGTTCATCTCTGGACTATGGGTCCATGTAGTAGCTAGATGGCTGGTTCTCCTCCTTTGTGCTTTCATGTCTAGATCTTGTGAGCTCCGTTCATGATCAAGATCATCTATTTGTAATTCTACATGTTGTGTTTGCGGGGATCCGATGGATATTGAGATGCTATTTCAGATTGATTATTGATTCTATCATGTCGTTGTTATTTGTGATCTTGCATGCTTTCCGTTGTTAGTAGCTATCTTGGCCAAGTAGATGCTAGCAACTCCAAGAGTTAGTATTTATGCTCGATAGTGGGTTCATGCCTCTGGTAATCTGGGGAAGTGACAGAAATCTCTAAGGTACTAGATGTGTTGTTGCTACTAGGGAGAAAACAACAATCCTTTGTTCATAGAACAATCGTATTGTTTACATTACACGCAGTTCGTAAAGCAATAATCTGTTGCTTGCAACTTAATACTGGAGGGGGTTCGGATGATAACCTGAAGGTGGATTATTAGTCATAGATGCAGTTGGATGGCGGTCTATGTATAATGTTGTAATGCCTAATCAAGTTCCAAAGGAGTCAAGATGATTAGTATATGCATGTATTGCTTTCTCGATGTTTGTCAATTGCCCCGCTGTAATTTGTTCACCCGGCATGTTATCTATCTTAAGGAGAGCCACCTCTAGTGAACTATGAACCCCGGTCCTTTCTTTTACATACAATCTACAAACTATTTACTGCTTTGTGTTTACTTTCTGCAAACTATTACTTCCTTCCATTTGATACATTGAATCCTTTGTTTTCAGCAAAACCGGTGAGATTGACAACCTCATCGCAAGTTGGGGACAGAGTTCTGTGGTTGTGTTGTGTAGGTCTCCACGTTGCTGTTGGCACCGGTAGTGCACCCTTCCAACGTTCAGCTAGCTACACCTTTGGGGTGTTTCCTTGTCCTACTGGATTAATAACCTTGGTTTTGTACTAAGGGAAAACTTGCTGATGTGTTCATCATACCTTCCTCTTGGGGTTCCCCAATGAGCTCGATATATTTTGGGCCATGAGAGAACCAACCACCTAGCTACTACATGGACCCATAGTCCAAGGATGAACTACTCATGCATCACACCGGAGGCTTGCATGGTGATGAAGAAGGCCTCCAGGGTGAACTCTCCCCTCCGGCAGGGTGCCGGGAAGAGCTTCAGATCCCTCCCAATCTAGGGATGGAGATGACGGTGGCTACAGACTCTTTCATGGAATTTTGATCGGTTACTTAGGGTTTCTGTATCAGAGGCAATATATAGGTGAAAGGGGAGGCCGAGGGGGTGCCCTAGGCGGCCGCACCACCCCTTGGCATGGGCCAGGCCTGGCCGCGCGGCCAGGTGGTGTGGTTGGCCCCTGGACCCTCTCTGTCTCGTATTCTGGCTCCGTGTCCCCCTCGGTGAAATATTGACTTTGGATTTTGTCCCGTCCAATTCTGAGAATATTCATTTTCTGACTTTCCTGGAACCAAAAATAGCAGAAAACATGCAGCTGGCACTATGGCATCTTGTTAATAGGTTAGTCCAAGAAAGTGTATAAAAATACTCCAAAGTGTGGACAAAACATAAGAAAGTAGATATAAACCAAGCATGGAACATCAAAAATTATAGATACGTTTGCAACATATCAACATCCCCAAGCTTAAGTCCTGCTCATCCTCGAGTAGGTAAGTGATAAAAAGAAAGAATTTTTTTTGAGGTGACATGCACCATCATAAACTTGATCAAAGTATTTGTAAAGCATTGATAGTTGGGATCATAGTACTTCAACATAGCATGAAAGATAAAGTTCTAACAATAAGACATAGCAACTATGTTGTAACATGAAAGGCACAAACAAAAGATTCATGAATAACAATGCTTTGCAAGATGTTTGTTTGTTTGTTTCACGTAAAGAAAACATAGCATAGTGGCATTCTACTTGTCCCTCATAATGTAGCAAATCATAATTGCATAGGACACCTTCAAAGTTCATAAGGGTGACTAGATACAAATAGTTTAAGAACAAGCAATATCAAAGTTATGCATCAATCAACAAGTCTTGGGACAATGCACATTAAACTAAGAATGGCCACTATGCTCTCTCAATAGGTGCATAAAGATAGAAGATGGAGACTCAACATAATAAGTAAAAGAAAGGCCTTCATAGAAGGAAGCAGGGATTGAAGTTTCATAAAGAGCTTCCAAAAATTATGGTACTTATTAGCTTTAAGCTCTCATTGCCCCTATCATAAGCATCTTGAAGTGATCAAGGTTAAATTGAACAAACTATGGAGTATATTCTTGACAAAGTATAAGTTGGAAATCTCATGTCCCTTGAATACGAGGTCCGCTCCTCATGCTACTCAAGTTTAGTTACCGGTAAGTTCTTGTCATAGTAAGTACATGTGTATCATAGAGAACCGGCAATGGGGTATCCCTTGCCCGATGATACTGAAGAATCCCCATATCAAAATGACAAGGCAAGCAGACAATGAGCATCTCAGCAATCTTCTTATTTACCATGGGAAAATGGTGCTTTTTCTCTCTTTCCTCTTTTCTCATCTTTTTTTTCTTTTTCTCTTTTTCTCAATCTCTATCTCTTTTTTTATAAGAAGAATGCTTCATAGATTGCTCATTATGGTTACGCTGCAGGTTTCCACCATGATTAGGCATGGATTATACCAGCGGCCCAGGCGTTTCTCTAACACACATACATAACTCCATGGACTTACAAGCTCCCCTTTCATTTCACACTTACGACATCCATAGACAAAAGAGCATGATATCAACTAGGTACAAAGTACAAGTGCAATGTTGAAAGCGTTCCCCATGACAGCATGGTTCTACTAATCCCCAACATATAAGTGCAAGCATATACAACATAGACGACACAATGGTCCAAGTTTATTAGGGGCAAGAAAAGTAAAGTGTGCCATCAAGTTCGTGAGAGCTTTAATCACTAGTTTCTTCATAACAAGTTTAATTCGGAAGGTAGATAAAAACATGAATATACTTGGAATAGCAAATGATAATAGGTAGGTATGGTGGACTCTTTGGAATATCTTGGTTTTATTTGGAGCTGGATGCATGAGTGGAACTCATACTTGGTTATGGAGGCTATCAAAAGACTGGGAGCGACCAACTAAGAGAGCAATAATGGCCATAATCATGCAAAGCAACAAAACATCATTCATTAAAGCATAAAGTGATATTACAAGTTGAAAACTAAAGGATCATAGAGGCTATGGTGACTTGGGATAGTCTTATCACGGTGTGAGCATGCGCCAAGTCAACCCAAATAAAGCATCAAAGGAGAATACCACAATACTATGCTTTAATATGCTAAAACAACGCATGCTTCTTTCAAGGCACATTAAGCAATCTCAATTGTTTATAACATGTCATGCTATAGCAAAAATCACTAAGCATAAAGCCAAAACAATATCAAGCATGCATGACAAAGCATAGGCCACAGTCAAAAACAAGCTCCTTTTACCACTTAAGCATGAACTTTTCCTACTCTTTTCTAATCCAAACTAATCTTATTTGGAAACTAATGTATGAAAGAGGGGGTCCAACCAATTTATTCAAGCAAACTAAGCAAACCAAGGAAACTAAAACCAAAAAAAATGAAGACGCTCCAAGAACAACACAACTGTGCATGAAACAATAAAAATGAAGTGTTTGGAAGAAACCTGAGATTTTTATTGATGAAGAAGGGGATGCCTTGGGCATCCCCAAGCTTTGACGCTTGTACTTCTTGGATATTTCTTAGGGTGACATGGCTGGCATCCCCAAGCTTGAGCTTTAGTCCATTCTTCATCTCATTACATCATTCTTTCCTTACACCTGAAATTCTTCCTTCATACAAAACTTCACACAATCTTTATTAGCAACATTAGTGCACTCAAGATAATAAGTCTTTGGGTTCAGTTTAAACACCAATAAAACTTCCATTAAAACACAAGCTACTGTAGCACTTCCCTAAAAAATCTCAATTCCCCAAAAAGAACTCAAAAAGGAATCAACAAGAAGCAAATGCAAATAATGGTAGAAATCTGTCAAAACAGACCAGCAAGTAAAAACCAATTTTTTCGAAGACCTTCTGTTGCTCAAATCTAAAAGTGTTGAACGAACGAAAGTTTTATAACAACCTAGGGAAGAATCACAAAAAATCATAGCTCAAACCGACGTACAGAGATTTTACACGAGTTTTTACACCGAAGCACAAAAATCTGTTTCGGGACAGCAACTTTCCCAATCATTACTTCTCACTCATTAGATGTTACTCTTCGCACAAAAAGCAAATAAAAAGGATAAGGAGCGGTTATTACAGAGTTAATAACATCCAAGACTCATCTAAAACTTTTGGGTTATCTCCCAATAAGTACTTTTCTTTAACGCCTTTAAGTTTGGCATAAGAAGCAAGAAAAAGAATCAAGTGTTCTCAAATGAAGAAGCATTAAAATTGATACCAGAAATATCTTCAACAAGGCAAGGTATCTCATTCAAATAAGTTCTAGAGGATCCTCTCTGAATGCTCTTGGGTTCACTACTTTCATCAAACGGGTTTTCAGGAACAATCCAATCAAGATTCTTTTCTATGGCTTCATGCATTGCTACAAGTTTGAAAGGTATTTGTATCTTAATTTGCTCCCCATTAGGTTCAGTTTTGTTCATATTTTCTCGTGTACCAATAACATCTACACATGAGCCTACCATATTAAAACGATCAAAGACTTTTCTAGCTTCCTTAGGAACATCATAGAATTCTTTAAGCAAGGTTTCCAGAATAATATTTCTCTTTTCGGGGTCCTCAATTTCCATAAGTTTAAGAAACATTACTTGCATTAAGGGGTTAAGGTTAAAAAACATAGCTTCCAACATGTGAACTAAAGAAGTTGCAGCAATTTCATAATTTGGAGCAAGTTCTGCAAGGGATCTATCCTCGATATCCTCATGCTTACTGTTAGGGATATACTTTCCGGGTATCCTCACAGTTCCTCACTGACCAGGGTGGCCCACTTCAGGTTAGAGCTTTGTTTCACGGGCGGCCTAGTCAGGGAGAAAATACGGAGTCCAGTCCGGCTACGGGAAGGCCCAGAAGACTTACCAACATAGGCCCATAGTGTTACTTGTAGTTCAAGATGTACTCTGTAACCGACTCTTAGTCATAGCCGGATAGGTCTCTCCTGTAAACCCTAGGCCGGATATCTATATAAACGTCCTAGGGAGAGCCTTTAGGGCACCCTCAATAGTCTACAATCTCAACTCACACTAGCGAACCCTTGTAACCCATATTCCGGCTCTGCCGTATTACTGGATTGCTAGCAAGAGTAGGATCTGTCCAAAGTCGGTGGATTCGAACCTGGGTAAACTTGTGTGCTCACTGTCCCGGAACACCGTACGTCTCACACCCCTCTCTTCCGCACGCCTCGAGGACCCCCTCATGGCGTACTTGTCATCAATCCGACGATAGTTGGCGCCCACCATGGGGCAAGTGAGCTTCAGATCTGCGTTCCGAGCAGAATCTGCAAGAATCGGAATCGGCGAGACTATCGCCGTCGATCGCATCCTCTATGCCAGCAACGTCCCTCTCATCGTCCTTGACGAGACCTGGATTCCGGCTAGGGAGGTTGTGACTGCCTACACCATCATGTCTTTTGGCGAGATCAATGTTTACATCGGTTTTGCTGAACCTATCCCACCCACCCCAGCGGTGATGATAGAGGCAGAGGAAATTTCTGGGTCCCCTTTGTCCACGGAGGCGGCAGAGTTCCGGATCTCAGAAAACCCTAATCCCACCCAGCCCACACCAGTTGCGGAGATAGTGGAGAAATCCGAGCCTGAAGCAGACCTAGCGGTCCAAGTCGAATCTGGAGTGGATCTTCTTGGAGAGACCGAATCCCAGATCGACCCACCCGCTGAAGTCGAAATCCAGGAGGAGCATAGCAACGACACTAATTCCGGCTCTGATGACGCCGGGACAGACAATCCTTTCCTGAGATACATGCTAAGACGCATGATGATGCAAAACTCCAGCGTAGATGAAATCCTCGAGACCATCAAACGTTTCGACGAGGCCGATCACGAGAGCCGCAGGTACCTCAGGAAGCACGCGTTGCACTTCATCGGATATGTGGGATCCGGATCCGGCTCTGCCGATGCTGGAGACAACACCGACTTTGTGCTACAGGCGATCGGAACAAACGCCGACGTACCTGCATCCTCGGATGAATCGATGATGTCAGCAGATTTCTGAAATTTCTCCGCGGAATATGAAGAGGAGTATAACTCCAAAGCTGCAGAGGAAGGAGAAGCCATGGATGAAGGATCCGGGGAACACTCTCCCAAAGCGCAGGATGACATGGAAATCGGAGATAATCCCGAGGTCCAGATGTCCGAAAGTACCGATCAGAGCTTGACTCTGGGAAACGGACCCAAAGCCGTCTTTGCTACCGGCGCTGCCAAGAAGGCAAAGAAAAAGAACAAGAAGAACAAGACCCCGGCAAAAGATCCTCCGGCAGAGGAGGTGATTGCCGAGGAATACATGGAAGACTCGGATGGAGCACTTATCCCAGACGAGCCCAAAAAAGAAGAATCGATGGATGGACACGTGATCACCGAAGGTGCGCGTAAACTCATCCATGCTACATTAACCACACCTATTCCTACAACTGCAGAACTTACTACTGAAGAACTGGACGAGAGGGCACAGGCCGTAGAAGCGCGTCGTCAAGTACTCCTCGATGAAGCCAAAAACATTGAGGAGGAAAAGAAACGCATAGCATCTGCAGAGAGGTACAACTCCATGCAATACTAGAAGACCAGGAAGCGTCATACTAGTGACAACCAATTCCCGCAGATTCACGCCGTCCTTTTTGGAGAAGAAATGGGGAAGCCTCGGAAAGATAGCAAAGGGGATTGGGTGTATCCAACCCCAGTACAGAACACCGTTGCGGCCCGAGAAATTCTATGGGCTAATCTAGGCCCAGAGCAGATCCGGTTGGGCATGAAATTACTCAACAAGGGACTGGAGCAGCAAAAGGTCGCCATGTCCGGAAGTCAAAAGCTGGTCTCTGATTCCAACCAGTGTCGCACAGATCCGGCATGGCTGACGTAAGACCCCAGCGCGTCCCGGAGCAGCACCACCGTTCCAATTGCCAGGAGGACAATTACTCAAGAACCGGATCTTCAAGACAGCACCACAAAGCTGCCCGTGACTGGCGTAACGTTAACCTAGTTGCGGATCAAGAGGCAATTGCTGCACTGAATCCGAAGAACCTGCCCCAGCGAGAGTCGAAAGACCGCAGGGTCGATGATAGAGAAACGTCAGGAGGAGGACCGATAAAGAATGCCACCTCCTAGACATGCAAGCCGTCCGGATGATGGACGAAGGAACGACGGACACCGTGCTGAGACAATCCGGCAGGGGGCTCGTCACAATCAAGACCCTCCCCGAAACCAGAATAATGACGCTCCGGACGGAGGCCAGCGATCAGCCGGAAATAACCCAGCTGCTCCACCCTCTCCGCCAAGTAGCCATCACAACGGCTCCCAATGAGGCCAAGGAGGGCGTCGTGATGGAGGAGGTGGTGGAAGAAGCCGAAGTCTAGCTCCAAGGCATCGCAGCCACAGCCGACACTCGGGATGATCTCTATCCCCGAATGACGCAAGACACAGGATCACTCCAATATAGAGGCGCGGCGCTACGAAAATGATGATATATACGTGGGCCCAAAGTGCTTCGGACCACGCATAAGAGCTACAAGATTCCCGGAAGGATTTGCTATCTCAAGACATATCCAAGCCTATGAAGTCATTGCTCGGCCAGACACCTGGCTGCAGGATTTCTTCCAAGCTTGCTGCATCGCCAAAGGCGGAAAGAGCCTGGTCGCAACCCGATATCTCCCACTCATGCTGCGGAAGACGGCACGATCATGGCTTAATGAACTTCCGGAGAACACCATCCACAACTGGTATGACATGCAAAGTGCGTTCTTTCGGAATTTTGAAGGCACATACCGGAGGCCCTGTACGGTCGGAGACCTACAGCGTTACACCCAGAAAGCTGGAGAAACTTGTCGGGATTACCTCAGACGATGGATCGACACCAAGAACTCTTCTGAAGGAGTAAATGACCAAACTGCGATTGAAGCTTTCATTGCAGGTCTCCCAATTGGTCTACTACGTCATCGCTTGAAGTGTGACAAGGTCACTGATTTGGGAGAGATGATAGAAACAGCGAGCAAGTATGCAGATGCTGACGATGATGGAGTGGGATTACTCAACGCCCTAGTTGTGCCACAGTCGGCAAAACAGCCAAAGCAACAAGCTCAGAAGCGCAAGAATACCTCGGAAGAGAAACCCAACGCGGAAACAGCAGTGGTCACTGCTACTTTCGGGTCTAGAGGACGAGGAGGACGTGGTCGTGGGACTTCAAGAGTTCAAGGTAGAGGAGACCAGCAACCAGGCAAAACCTACTCTTGGGCCGACATTGCCAATAACCCATGTGTGCATCACTTAGACGCCAATGGGGGCTCGTCCCACAGAAACACCAAGTGTCATTTCAATGATGACATTAAGAGAGATGATACCGCTGGCTACAGGGCTAAGCGGAAGAAGGGAAAGAAGAATCCCAAAAAAGATAAAGAGACCAAGGAAGATTCTGACATGGAGGAAGCTGATGCTTCAAATCCCAAGCCGGAAGGGAAGAAAAAAATTGCGACCAAGAAAGACACTTATGTCACCTTCCTCGGATCTCAACCAGCAAAGGTAAAGAAAGCAGTTCTACATGAGCTCAATGCAACAGTTCCGGCTGTCCCCCAATTCTTGGACTGGTCAGAAGTGGCAATCACATTTGACCGCGCTGATCATCCTCCTAAGTTGCACAGGCGAGGAAAATACGCCTTAATCGTCAATCCACTTATTAACGGTTATGATTTCTCCAAGACTCTCATGGACGATGGCAGCAGTATCAATATTTTGTATGTCGAAGTGCTACGTCGGATGAAGATCTTGGAGACCCAGCTGAACCATAGCTCTGTGATCTTTCACGGAGTTGTCCTAGGAAGACAAGCTAATTCCCTGGGAGAAATCACCTTGGATGTTACCTTTGGAACTCCAAAGAACTATCGGACGGAGGCACTTTCCTTCGAAGTAGTCCCGTTCAAGAGCGCGTACCACGCTATATTCGGATGTCCGGCTTATTTTTTTATGGCTCGTCTATGTTACATTTACAATATGATGAAAATTCCAGTTCCCAACGGCGTGATCACCATCAGGGGAGACCCGAAGAAAGCGCGAGAGTGCGAGAATGGAAATGTCACCTTTGCTGAAGCCGTGAAGCATGCCCAGGAGTACCAGGAGATCAAGAAGAGCATGGATCCATCCGAGATGCCCACAACGAAGAAGGAGGTGACAAAGCCGAATCCGTAGTTCAAGGAATCAGAAGGGACAAAGAAGACGCCGTTGAAGGATGATGACCCCTCCAAGGTGACCCATATAGGCGTAGGCCTAGATAGCACATAGGAAAGCGCGCTCGTCAAGTTCCTCAAAGAAAATCAAGATATCTTCGCATGGCAGCCATCTAAAATGACTAGAGTACCTAGGGAACTTGCCGAGCACTCTTTAAATGTAAACCTGAACGTAAACCCATCAAACAGTCCTTACGACATTTCGGCGATGAAAAGCGTAAGGCAATAGCTAAGGAACTAGCATGGCTCGAGTTAGCCGGATTCATAGAAGAGCTCATCCACACTGAGTGGTCGTCCAATCCTGTAATGGTCCCTAAAAAGGACACCACTGATTTAAGGATGTGTGTTGATTATACTGCATTGAACAAGGCTTGTACAAAAGATCCGCTCGCTCTGCCTAGGATTGATCAAGTTATCGATTCCACGGCAGGCTTGGAACTCCTCTGTTTTCTCGACGCATATTCCGATTATCACCAAATCCGGACGAAGGAATCTGACAAAGTCAAAACTTCATTCATAACCCCCTTCGGAACCTTCTGTTTTGTTACGATGCCCTTTGGGATGAAGAACGCAGGAGCTACGTACCAGCACACAATGCAGCGTTGCCTCCACGACCAAATCGGACGGAACGTACATGCATATGTGGATGATATTGCGGTGATGTCCAAAAAAAAGGAATCCATTGATTTTCGACTTGAAGGAAACGTTCGCTAATCTACGAAAATACAACATCATGCTTAATCCGAAGAAATGCTTCTTTGGAATCCCAGCCGGAAAATTGTTAGGTTTCGTCGTGTCCCAAAGAGGCATAGAGGTGAACCGAGACAAAATCAAGGCTATACTCAATATTTCTAGGCCAACTCGCCTGAAGGATGTACAAAGACTAAATGGTTGCATCGTTACAGTCAGTTGGCTTGTAAGCCGGCTTGGTGAAAGAGCCGCACCATTATACAAACTCCTGAAAAAGACCAAGGATTTTGTATGGACCGACGAAGCTGAAGCTGCACTACAAGACCTAAAGACAGCACTCTCATCTGCTCCTATCCTTGCTGCACCGGAACCATAGGAACCGATGTTGCTTTATCTTGCTGTGACAAATAAAGTCGTTAGTATCGTTATGGTAGTGGAGAGACCAGAGGAAAATCAGGAACACTTGGTGCAGCGTCCGACTTACTTTGTCAACGAGGTCCTAATAGAATCAAAACAGCGGTATCCGCACTATCAAAAGCTGGATTACGGTGTTTTCTTAAGCTACGACATTATTTTCAGGAGCATCAAATTACCGTGGTGAGCACAGCTCCCATGAGAGATATAATCAACAATAGTGACGCCACAGGACGCGTCGCCAAATGGGGCATAGAGCTCTCAGCTTTCGACATTGAGTACAAACCTCGGACAGCAATCAAATCCCAAATCCTTGTTGACTTTGTTGCTGATTGGACAGAGACGAAGGAGAATATGACCCTCCCTGAGTCAGAATATTGGAACCTATATTTTGATGGGTCTAAGGCTCGCGGGGCTCAAGGGCTGGCGTGGTGCTCAAATCACCCCAAGGAGATAAACTTCTATACATGTTGCAGATCCACTTCACAACGACAAATAATATTGCCGAGTATGAAGCACTACTGCATGGAATCCGGATCGCTAAGGATATCGGCATCCGACGTTTGATGTGTTACGGAGATTTGGATCTTGTTGCTCAGCAAGTGTCGGATATTTGTAATGCAAATAAACACATGGCAGCATATAAAGTTGTCGTGGATGATTTATCTAAATCGTTCGAAGGGTTTGAGGTTCAACACATCCCTCGAGCAGAAAATGAGGAAGCAGATGCATTATCTCGAATAGGCTCTACACGGAAAGAGGTCCCGGATGGCGCTTTTTTAGAGCACCTCAAAGTTCCCTCAATAAAGGGAGTGGATGAGGAATATCCGACCAAATCCGACTGACCTCTAATAGCAGTTCTGGCTGTAATTCCCAGCTGGACCCAACCCTACCTTGATTATCTGGTAGATGGCAAATTACCCGAAGACGAGGTTCTGAGCCGGCAGATCGTCCGACGAGCAAAAACCTACACTATAGTTAAAGGTGAGCTCTATAAGCGGAGTGTTTCTAGGCTTTTTCAGCGCTGTGTATCTCCGGAAGAAGGAGTGGAAATCTTAAGAGAAATCCACGAAGGCGAGTGTGGTCACCATGCTGCAGCCAAATCTTTAGTGGCAAAAGCTTCCAGACACGGTTTTTTTCTGGTTTACAGCCAAGGCAGATGCCGAACGGCTAGTCAAGACGTGGAAGGGCTACCAAAAGTATGCCAAACAAGCTCATGTTCCAGCTGATCAGCTGTGAACAATACCTATAACATGGCCTTTTGCGCTCTGGGGGCTTGACATGGTAGGACCATTTAGATGAGCTCCAAGTGGATTTACTCACCTCTTAGTGATGGTGGATAAATTCACTAAATGGATTGAGGCTAAACCTGTCACCAGTTGTGATGGAGCAACAACCAAAAGATTTGTCGAGGATGTTATAATCCGGTATGGTTATCCGCATAGCATTATCATAGACAACGGGAGTAATTTTTCTATGGGAGAATTGGCCGAATTCTGCAATGAACAAAATATCCGGCTTGACATTGTGTCAGTCGCACATCCACAGGCTAACGGACAAGTCGAAAGGGCAAATGGTTTAATCCTATAGGGCCCAAAACCGAGACTCGAAGCACCACTACGACGTGCTGCGGGGGCTTGGGCAGAGGAATTACCCTCTGTAATATGGAGTTTACGAACACCTCCGAATAGGTCAACCGGATACACACCTTTCTTCTTGGTCTATGGCGCAGGAGCAGTTCTTCCTAGTATATCGAAGAGGATGCCGAGGTTTCTCAACAAAATGATCTCGACTTAGTCGAAGAAGTTCGCGTCGTTGCTGAAATGTGATCAACAGTCTATCAGCAGAAGTTACGCAAGTATCATAGCCAGAGAGTCAGAAACAGATCTTTCAATAAGGGTGATTTGGTTCTCCGGCTTGTGCAACAAAGAAAGCACAAACTTTCCCCGGTATGGGAGGGGCCCTTCCTTGTTAGTCGAGTATTACACAATGGTTCATACTACCTAACTGATATGAGGCCAGTCAAAGAAAGACCTGCTACTAAGAAGAGAAAGAGAGCTGGAGGCAGTACAAATCCGGATGAGTTAGACAGACCGTGGAATATTGCTCAGCTACGTCCCTTTTATTCTTAGTTTATCCTTCTTTGTAATCATATATGTGTACATGTTCTGTGAGAAATAAAAGTCTTGGTTGCCTCAAGTTTTTTCGGAGAAGTTTTTACCATCTTATTTCCTAATGATCATGTCATAGTCGAAAATCCTAGAATACTTGAAAGTACTTTATGCTCATGTTTGTTCTGCTTTAGATTTCCGATTCTAAAAATGCTACCTTCAGGTATAACTCTGAAGTTTCTAGTCTATAATTTGGTTATTTGTCTGATTGCTGGATGCGGGTATTTTCCGAGTAGTGAATTGTTGGTACTGGAAGCCGGCTTTGTTTCCGAGTTTAAACTGGTTTAGCAATTGAGCTCCGTTGCTCGGCAAAGTTTCCGTGCAGAAGGTTTAGCCGACTAACGAAAGGGACGAGGCGGAAAGCCATATAAACGATAAGTGTAGACGAAAAAGTATAAGTGCTTATGTAAACATTTCAGGCACACAAAAATTTAAGGCAAAAGTGCTGAATAGATTAAAGCTTAGCACTAGCAAAATTATAGTACTGCATATTTTCAGACCCATAATGTTTCTCGGAATAATACATTTGTTTCTGGTAATTTATGATGCAGGAGAGGATGTAGGAGCTGTCGGCTCGCTAGATGCATCGGCCTCAGTTTGATAATGCTCTGAGTTGTTCAGATCCGATACAGTATGTTCATCGTCGGAAACTTCAGCTGCTTCTTCTGGAGGCGGAGGCGGTGTGTCCACGCGGGTGAAGAAGGGAGTGTCGTAGCTGGTTAAATCAGCTACATGGCACCCATATCCGGCGCAGGAGTCCATGATGGCCTTGATGTCTTGCTCCTATCCGTCTTTGTCCACCTTGCAATACCCTCTGGTCACTTGCCAGATTTCCATGTTTCCATGGTGGCTCATGACCATGGTGAGAGCGTTTTGTGCTGCGGTTTGCGCGTAGGACATGTTCCAGTCCCAGACAAGCTGAGGCATCTCCTTTGCCTTGTCTCGCACCTGAAAGTCGGACATGCCATGCATGTCCAGAACCTTGAGAGCTTCGCCAATGTCCTCGATGGATTGGCGGAAGTCATGAAGCAAATCACCGACTTGGGTAAGCCGGTGGGTGCGATGCTCGGCAGAAAGTGGAGTCCGTCAAGTTCAAAGAACCTATACATATAACACAAAAATGGTTAAGTAAATCCGACATCGAAAGAGTCAAAGAATGTAGGCAAGTTAGAAAGATGGAAAACATACCAAAGATGACTTCATCAACTTTGGTATTCTCTTCCCGAAGACTCCGAAGTTCAGCCCGGAGCGCCTCGGAAAGATCCTTCTCTCTACAAAGCTCATTGTTGAGATCCGAGATTTTCTAATTTTGAGCCGCAATCTTGCGATCACGTTCATCAGTGGCCATGGAGGTGGATTCAAGAATTTGAGCGATGCTCTTCTCATGATCTGCCTTGAGCTTATCTAGCTCTTGGCGAAGTTCTTTATTGTCCACCACCAGGGTTTTGAGGTTCTCGGCCTCTTCAATCATAGCACAGGACTGTTTTACTAGTGCTGTAAGACAAAAGAACAACAGTTCAGTAAAAAATATTCGACTATGAAAATCAAGACAAAGTTTTGAGACTCAGAATGTTTACCTTCGGCCTCATCCTTTGAAACCTTTCGCACACCATTTTCAAGTCGGAGAGATCTGATCTCTCTCCGCTTGTTGCAGATATTCTTCAACAAATCCTGGTTATATGAATTAACTTTCTGTAAGTCAGAATACCCAGAGTCAGAAGTCTACTAAAGACTCGGGCTAATATTGTTACTAATATCAGCACGAGCCTTGGGGGCTACACTAGTTCATTCTTTGGCATCCTAAGGAAGCATAAACCCGGATTGTATATCCTACTTCATGCTTGGGGGCTAGAGGATATGATATAAAGTATAATAAAGAAAATCGTGAGTTGGAATTCCGACTTACATGATGTTCCTGTGTGAGCTTGCCCAGGCACATGTTCACCTCGGTGGTAACCTTCTCGGCGAGGGTGAGTGGAATAACCGGAGGTGGTGGAAGCACACCAGCTCTAAGTCCCTCGTCGCGAAGGCGGACTTGTTCAAGAAGGTCGGAGTACTTGATGTCTTCCGGTTCTTGTGCTACTTCTTCGGCAGAGAGATTTCGGCCCTCCAGGCATTGTCGGGCCAGAAGCTGGATTTCTTCTACAGATTTCCGAGACAGGCCAAATTTGGCAAGTCCCGGATTGTTCAGGAGGTTTTTGGCAAAGGTCTTTGCCGAGGGATCATTACCCGAAGAGGGTTCAACCTTATCTAAATCTGAGCCACCCATGGTGGCGTTAGTCTGTGATTCAAGGATCACTGGCCCCGTTGAAGGAGCCGGATCTTCTGCGACAACTGGTGATGGAGTAATCACCGGCGTTGTGGAAGGTTGAGGAGCAGGACTCGGAGGAGCCGCAGCAGGAGAAGCCATAGTCAGCTTCATCTGTCGCAAGGGCTTCAAAGAAGTTCCCTTGCCCTTGCCCTTGATGAGCTGCTTAGCTCTGAGAATGTAATAGAATGGAAAACATTATATCTTGGAAAAAATTTGAGTAAGGTACAAAGGCGAAATTTGTGTTGAAAGTTACCTCTTCACGACTGGCACCTCCTTTGTGCCGACAGCCGCTGTCGGAGCTTTGCGCTTCCTAGGCACAACGTCTGGCAGTGGAACCAGTTTAGCCTCCTGAGAAAGCTCCGGAGGATATCCCTCGATAGGAGCTAGCTCCGACTCGGGGAGGTCGTCAAGCTGAAAAGAAGAAAATATCTCAGTATTGCAAAATAACTTAAAACGTGAAACACATAAAAGGGTTTATTATTGAAGCTTACCGGAACTATAGGGTCTTCCGCTGAATGCATGTCCAGAGACAAGTCCGGAATCTTCCTCTCAATCCGCTCCTTGATCAACCATTTGATCTGGCTTATGTAATCTAGTGGCATTAAAGCCTTAGGACTGATGCGGAGGGAATCATTCTTCAACGCTGTGATGGAGTGCATCATACGGTCGCCGTGGTATTGGAGAGGCTGGATCCGGCGGGCGACCCAGCACTAGACCAGGTCGAATCCTTTCAAGCCCTATTGTTTTATCAGGTATTCGATCCGCCTCTTAGCAAGGATCAGATCGTCACTAAGAGCCGGAGGAGCCTCGTCCCAAGACGGTTGGGCCGTGGCGGCTCCGTCGATTAAAGCCGGCAAAGCAGTAGCTTTGCCGGGAGCAAGAATATCCTTATGCTAGAAGAAAGTGGCCGGCCATTGTTTGACCGACTTACTGGCAGAAATACGAGGATAACTACGCTCGCGTCTAACAAAAAGGTTAATAGTGCCGGTAATGTAAGGACTACCGGTAGTGATGGAGTTTCTACGGACATGAAAGTAGAAACGAAACAAAGTGAGACTCGGCCTAATGCTGAGATACCCCTCGCACAAAGCTGCGTAAGAACTCATCTCTAAGATGGAGTTCGGGGGAAGATGGTGGAGCTGAACACCATAATGATCAATCACCTCAAAAAAGAATTCCGAGGGAGGGAAAGACAAACCTCTGTCGAGGTGGGTGCCAAAGTGTACCCGCTCACCGGCGTGCAGGTGGGGGATGGTTTCGCCGAAACCGCTCCACCAGTCGCTGGCGCAGAGGAGACCTTCATTCTCCACGCCGTGGAGTTTCTCGTTGTTGAGGAGGCACGGGATCCAAACCCCCCGGTTGCTCTCCTTCTCTGCTGCTTCCGTCGCCGCCGCCGATGCCGCTGCCGCTGCCAAGCCGGATGAGGAAGAGGAAGACATTTCTCTGGTGCGCCGGTGACCTTGGATGGGCGGCACTAGGAATCTGGGAGGCGAGAGAGCTCTGTGCGTGAGGGAGAAGTGGAGGAGAATAAACGGCAAGGGGAACGGGTGAAGATGGGAGAAGGAGAATCCTCACCCCTTATATCCACCTAACCGCGCCAAGATTCGTGGAAATGGCACTATGTAAACGCCACACGTCGTGGAAGGAACTGGGAAGGACCCCCACGCGATTATTACGTCACCTCGATCTCTGCGTACGCATTGAAACGACGCCTCCGTTCTGCGAACGGCAGACCCACCAACGGTTGTGCTGATAGGATGTTTGTCAGATGAAGTGACTTGACCATGACCAGTGTCAGTTGACGTCAGAGACCAAGTTCCGGCTTAGTTCGAAAATCAAGCTGGAAAATCCGAGTAACATGTTGATAGGTCCGACTTATTTTTAAGACCCGGATCGTATTTTTTATTGTGAAGTTTCAGGAACCCTTCAAGATTCTGCAAGCCGAAGATCAAGCTAGATGATGATGAATCTGACTTTGGATCTTGGAGACTTCTGGGGGCTGCTGTTGGGGATATACTTTCCGGGTATCCTCATAGTTCCTCACTGACCAGGGTGGCCCACTTCGGGTTAGAGCTTTGCTTCACGGGCAGCCCAGTCAAGGAGAAAGATGGAGTCCAGTCCGGCTATAGGAAGGCCCGGAAGACTTACCGACATAGGCCCATAGTGTTACTTGTAGTACAAGATGTACTCTGTAACTGACTCTTAGTCGTAGCCGGATAGGTCTCTCCTGTAAACCCTAGGTCGGATATCTATATAAGCCATCCTAGGGAGAGCCTTTAGGGCACCCTCAATAGTCTACAATCTCAACTCGCACAGGCGAACCCTTGTAACCCATATTCTGGCTCTGCCGTATTACTGGATTGCTAGCAAGAGTAGGATCCGTCCAAAGCCAGCGGATTCGAACCTGGGTAAACTTGTTTGCTCACCGTCCCGAAACACCGTACGTCTCACACCCCTCTCTTCCGCACGCCTCGAGGACCCCCTCATGGCGTACTTGTCATCAATCCGACGACACTTACTAACATGATTAAAGAATTCTTCAATGTTATCGTTTCCAATTATAGAGCCACTACCTATTGAAAGGTCTTTCAGGGTGAATTTAGGGATCAACATGGTGAGCTAAGAAAGAGGTAAAAACTATAGAAAGACTTAGTTTTTGTGTTTTTGATAAAGAAACAAGCAAACAAAGCAAAAATAAACTAAGCAAACAAAAACAACAATGTAAAGAGATTGGTTATGAGGGACTCCCCTTGTGAATATGTCCTTGACTCCCTGGCAACGGTGCCAGAAAAATACTTGCTGGGGCGTGGTTGACGTGGGTACTTGTTCCTTCAATCCACGGCAACAGCGCCAGAAAGATGCTTGTTGGCTCAAGATACGATGAGCTCATTGGGAACCCCAAGAGGAAGGTATGATTAGCACAGCAGGAAATTTTCCCTCAGTTGTCAAACTAAGGTTATCGAACCAGTAGGAGCAAGGAAACACCTCCAACGTGTTGTTTCCAACTTGGAATCCTGCACAACACAACCACAGAACTTTGTCCCCAACTTACAGTGAGGTTGTCAATCTCACTGGTTTTGCTGAAAACGAAGGATTAAACGTATTGTGTGGAAGATAGTAGTAGCTTGCAGAAAGTAAACAGAAAACAGTAAACAAGTTAGATTTATGGTAAAAGAAAGGACTGGGGTCCATAGTTCACTATTGGTGATTCTCCTTAAGATAGATGACATGTTGGGTGAAAAATTACAGTGGGGCAATTGACAAACATCGAGAAAGAATACATGCATATACTAATCATCTTGACTCCTATGAGATTTGTTTGGGCATTACAACATTATGCATAGACCGTAATCCAACTGCATCTATGACTAATAATGCACCTTCAGGTTATCATCCAAACCCCCTCTAGTATTTAGTTGCAAACAATAGATAATTACATTAAGCATTGTGTGTAAAGTAAACAATATGATTGTTCTATGAACAAAGGATTGATGTTTTCTCCCTAGTAGCAACAGCACATCTAGTACCTTAGAGATTTATGTCACTTCCCCAGATTACTAGAGGCATGAAACCACTATCGAGCATAAATACTCCCTCTTGGAGTTGCTAGCATCTACTCGGCCAAGATATCTACTAACAATAGAGAGCATGCAAGATCACAAATAACAAAGACATGATAGAATCAATAATCAATCTGAAATAGCATCTCAATATCCATCAGATCCCCACAAACACAACATGTAGGATTACAAATAGATGATCTTGATCATGAACGGAGCTCACAAGATCTAAACATGATAGCACAAAGGAGGAGAACCAACCATCTTGCTACTACATGGACACGTAGTCCAAGGATGAACTACTCACGCATCACACTGGAGGCTTGCATGGTGATGAAGAAGGCCTCCAGGGTGAATTCTCCCCTCCGGTAGGGTGCCGGGAAGAGCTTCAGATCCCTCCCGATCTAGGGATGGAGATGATGGTGGCTACAGAATCTTTCATGGAATTTTGATCGGGTACTTAGGGTTTCTTTATCGGAGGCAATATATAGGCGAAAGGGGAGGCCGAGGGCGTGCCCTAGGCGGCCGCACCACCCCCTGGTGCGGGCCAGGTGGTGTGGCCGGCCCCTGGCCCCTCTCCGTCTCGTATTCTAGCTCTGTGTCCCCCTCGGTGAAATATTGACTTTCGCTTTTGTCTTGTCCAATTCCGAGAATATTCATTTTCTGACTTTCCTAGAACCAAAAACAGTAGAAACCAGGCAGCTGGCACTGTGGCATCTTGTTAATAGGTTAGTCCAAGAAACTGTATAAAGATACTCCAAAGTGTGGACAAAACATAAGAAAGTAGATATAAACCAAGCATAGAACTTCAAAAATTATAGATACGTTTGCAACGTATCAACGCCATGTCTTCAAGGCTAAAACTACAACTGCAAGTTCTAAGTCATGGGTAGGATTATTCTGCTCATTTTGCTTCAGTTGTCTGGACAGATATGATATTACTTTGCCTTCCTGCATCAACACACATCCGAGACCAATCGTGGATGCATCACACTATACGTCAAAAGGCTTCGTGATATCCGGCATGATCCAAATTGGGGCTGAAATCAATCTCTTCTTGAGCTCTTGAAAACTTGCTTCACATTTCTCCGTCCATTCAAACTTCTTGTCTTTCTTCAACAGTTGGGCCATCAGCCTTGTGATGCTTGAAAATCCTTCAACAAACTTGTGGTAATATCCCGCTAACCCAAGAAATGCGTGGACTTCAGTTTGAGTGGTTGGGGATTTCCATTCTTCAACATCCTTAATCTTGGTGGGGTCGACGGCAACTCCTCCTGCCGACAAGATATGGCCTAGGAATCCTACTTCCTTTAACCAAAACTCACATTTCCTAAACTTGGCATACAACTAATGCTCTCTAAGGGTTTCAAGGATAGTTCTTAGGTGATGTTCATGGTCCTCTTCCGACTTGGAGTAGATCAGAATGTCATCAATAAAAACAATGACAAACTTATCCAAGAAGTTCATAAAAATCTTATTCATGGGAATCATGAAATAAGCAGGGGCATTGGTCAATCAAAATGACATGACATTGTACTCATAGAATCCATATCTGGTAGTGAAAGCAGTCTTTGGGATATCCGTTGCGTGGAGATTTAGTTGGTGATAACTAGTTCTAAGATCAATCTTAGAAAACACTCTAGCACTAGTCAGCGGGTCAAATAGATCTTCTATCTTTGGCAGTGGGTATTTTTTCTTGATGGTGACGTCATTTAGCTTCCGGTAATCCGTACACAAACGGGTGGCACCATCTTTCTTATCCATAAACAAAACAGGTGATCTCAATGGCGATGGACTTGGTTGTATCAAACCTTTCCCCAACATGTCATCAAGTTGCTTCTTGAGCTCCACTAATTCAGTTGAGTTCATACTATAGGGTCTCTGAGCTATGGGTCTAGTTCCAGGAACTAGTTCAATGATAAACTCAATATCCCGATCTGGGGGCATACCGGGTAATTCATCTAGGAACACATCGGGGTATTCACAGATGACTCTGGCTTGGTCTAGGGTTGATTGAACTAAACTCTTGTTGCATTTGAATTGATGGGGTAGCGTCTCAGACACATGCTCTACTAATACGCCGATGCTACTGGTCATGGTTATGGCTTTCTTGGCACAATCTATTAATCCTTGATGTTTTGACTTCCAATCCATTCCTAGTACTACTTCCAAACCTTTTGTTCCAAGTACTATTAAATTGGCATAAAAATCTATTCCATGTATTCTGATAGGTATGGCCTTGCAAATTTTTCTAGCTTTGGTGGTTGACCCAGGTATTTGAACTATAATAACATGCTTCAAATTTGTGGGTTGAATCTTACTAGTGCATGCAAATTCTTCTGTAACAAACGAGTGTCATGCTCCAGAATCAAACAACACTCTTGCAAGTACTGAGTTAACAGAAAACATACCCAGCATGACATCTGGCGCTTCTTGGGCTTCTTCTGCATTCATGTGGAACAGACGGCCGATACGGTTGTGTGGGTTGCCTGGGGCAAACATCTTTCCAGGATAGACATGGCGCTGCTGCTGGGCAGGTGCAGTGACATTGGGTGTTGCAGCAAGCTTCTTGGGGCACTCATTGGAGTAGTGACCCGTGATTCCACATTCAAAGCAGGTTAGCATTGACTTGTCCTTCCCGGCAATAGGCACAGCATTGCTTCTAGTCCTTGGGGTAGTATTGTTGTTGTTGTTGTGGTTGTGGTTGGTGGTGGACCTTGGTGGTGCACGGTTGAAGTTATGGGGGTTATCGGTGTTGTTGTTGTGGCCTCCAAGCCTCAAGTTTCCTCTGCCACGATTGGGAAAGTTCGTACGGGACATAGGTGGCTTGTTGTTTCTTGGTGCAAATCCTGCAGACGAACTAGGGCGATACTTCGGGGTATGGTGGGGTCTAGGCTGGTGCATCATATGACGCTTGCGGTTCTCACTGGCTTGATTGATCTTTCCTTCCATCTGGATAGCAGAATCTAGAGCTTCTAGGTCGTCAAAAGGAATGTTGACTAACACTGTCTACATCTCATCATGTAGGCCATTCAGGAACCTTTCCTTCTTCTTTGCTTCGATGTCAATCTCATCGGGGGCATACCTAGCCGGAGACAGAAATTTGTCATGGTATTCCACCACAGTCATTCTCCCTTGCTTCAACTCCCTGAATTCATCCCTCATCCTCTTGATCAAACCTGGGGGTACATGAGTCATGCTGAACTTGATCTTGAATTCCTCCCAAGTCATCATTTGTCCTCCATTCATTGTACGAGTGCTATTCCACCATGATATTGCATCACCTACCAGATAGTGGGTGGCAAATAGTACTTTCTCCGCAACATCTACTCCTGCAACTTCTAAGTTGTTCTCCATTGATTGCAGCCAGTCATCAGCATCTAAGGGCTCTTCAGATCTGCTAAACATAGGAGGATTGGTGTTTTGGAAGTTCTTGAGCTTAGATCCATGGCCCTGGTTGTTGTGGGCCATCTAGGCGACTTGCTGAAGAGTGGCGAGATTGGCTTGAGGCTCGACTCTACCGGCTTCTCGATCTGATACTAGCATTTGCAAAATCTAAACCATTGGATCCTCGGTTGAGTTGCTTCCACTGGGGTTGCCTCGAGTCATCTGAAGATAGAGATAGATCATAAGATAAGAGGGAAATTTCTATGGTGTATGGGTATGGTTCAAAAAATCTTTAAACTTTGAGTATGGCTAAGGTTTGAAAACCACAACTCTTGTTCATTCATTCCAAGCAACACAGTACAAACCACACATTCCAAGCAACAACCAAGCAGATGGTTTTAAGAACCATTCTGTCATGCTACGATACATCGGGACCGGATACAAACTCACACCTACGACAGTGCTCTAGTGTGACTACACGTCATCAGAACTGGTGGGCTCTTTGTCATCCAGGAAGTCGGCGTCCTCCTCATCAGTGTGGAACTCCATGTTGATGTCCTCCAGATAGTCGTCATCGTCACTGAGGTACGAAGTGATATCCCCACGAATATCTTCACCTTCGTCTTCCTTCTCCTCGAGCTGAATCTCCTGGTCATGGATGGTTTCTTCTGAAGGAGTTATGCCCTAGAGGCAAATAATAAAGTGTATTGTTTGATATATCTCCTATATGTTCATAATATGTTTTATACAGTGTTATAACTGTGTTAATATGAAACTTCAATACACGTGTAGTATGTAAACAAACTGTGTCTCTAGTTACCTCTAGCGAACTAGTTCATTGGTCATGAGGATGATCTGGGTTTCAAAATCATGGGCATTTATGCCAATTGACAGTGAGGTCACGTCATTGGTAGAATGACGTGATAGACAAACATCCGATAGTTGTATCTCAATGAGATCTAGTTACAAAGTTCACCATTGATGATAAAATGCATGAAACCTCCCAACCTGATCCTTGGACTATGAAATAATGCAAATCACCATTTTGGAGGGAGCTTAGATGGTTATCAAGTATCATACCGTGACTGGGTCATCGAAAAGGTGCCACTCAGGTTTCCCGAAGGAGCGCGTAGAGGAGTACATATCAAGACCAGGATTTGCCAGTCCATGTAACGGATAGATAAATATGTGGCCATCTCGGTGACGTTGCATTAATGAAGCTTGCAAGCATGTGACTGGGTCACGGAATCCAACGACATGGGAACGAGTAAACAAGTTCATCGGTAACGAGATCAAACTAAGGTATGGAGATACCAAAGATCAAGTCTCAGATGAACTAGGTATCAAGTGGCAAAGGGAACGGGAAACGACTATTCACGGTTCGAGCGATAAGATTCGTGGAATGCACGGGGGTCATCATCGGCATCTAGGTCCCGCTGATGATCATTGATGTGAGAGGATTCTCAATCATGTCCGGAGTGTTCCCGAACCGAAGGATGTCATGCTTAAGGGTGGGGGCGCTTAGGGATAGATGAGGTACCGTAGGAGGAATATAGAGAGAGAAACCGGAATAGTTCCGGGTAACATCCGATGGTGATCGGAAGGGGTTCGGAAGGAGTTCCGGAGTAAAGGAATATGATAATATATGTATTTGAACGTTAATTGGAGAATTAATATTAAATATATATATTATTTTATTATTAAAGGCTTCTTAATGCTAATGGGCCTCACCCAAAGGGAGGCCCAATAGGGCAAGGCGCCTAGGGAGAAGGGGCCGGCCAGCCTTGGCTTGGTGGGCCGCCCAAGTGGGGCCCACCTAGGGCCGGCAGCAGCCCCTAGGTGGCCGGCGGGTGTGGGGTTTAGTCCCACACCGCTTGGCCCCTGGGTGGTGCACCCCCCCCCTCCTACTATATATAGGGGTCTCCCCCACCCCTTTAGTAGCATCCAATTCTCTCATTCTCTCTCTCATATTCCTCTGAGGACTTCTTCGTAATACTGCGGAGGACCTCGAGGGATTTGAGTTCTCCACCTTCACACTACCGTTGTATGATCTTCGGTCCGGCATCTTCTTCTTTGGCTGCTCGGCTGGATCGGAGCCTGGGAGACGCTGCCTACACCAGACGTGTGTAGTACTTAGGAGGCACCACACTTGGGGTGTTGCTCGTCTTCATCAATATACGCTTTCTTGCATAAGGCGTGCCTCGGTCTTAATGTATGAATACCATATCCCTTCTCCGTTACTTATGTCTACATAGTATAGATCCTGGTATTAGTGTTTGAGTAGATAGAATTTTTTTGTTTTCTGCTACGGAACCCTACAGTGGTATCAGAGTGGGTTTATGGGTAGACATGTCGTACGGACAGAACACATAGCAATATGTGGGCATTGATTCTCTAGTTGCTACCCTCTTTTATGTTCTTGTTCATATCGCGGCACTGTTTGATGAAGCGGCCCCCAACCGACCTCACGTGGTGATTCACGAGACTGGTCCACAAATCAAAGTGGCTTAGGGGGGTGTCTGTCTCTCTGCAGTAGTTGATATGGCATTGACACTAGAGGGCCCTGAAAAGGGAAGAAGAACGACAATCATTGAATCCATGTTGTGGCTCAACGTTTGTAGGTGGGAAGGGGTTCTACTGCGAAAGCCCTAAAGCCACGTAAAACATGCAGTAGATAATGTAGAAGCGTCCATCTTTATTATTGCATAGGGGCAAGTATTATAACATGGCAATGACAAGTTTGTGAAACTCTCATTGAAGCTATTGATGATGATCATAAAGCTATAACCATGTCATAACACTTTACTTTTGAAGTATTACTTATTATGTTGGTATACTTATATTAGACGATATCATAATAAGATAATCCCTCACAGTATTCCAGTTATCGTATTCCCCTTGTGTGTGCACCACCAAGAAAGTTCTCCATTATGAGGCGGGTCGTGACGACCGGGTGTCGTATCTGCGTTCGCATACGGTGGGTGTAAGCCATGTTGCACTACGGATACACACAAGTTAGAACTGGCGAGCCTAGCATGTGTAGACATGGCCTCGGAATACAAGAGACCGAAAGGTCGAGCATGAATCACATGGTTGATGTGATCGACATTGGGGAATGTCCACCTTTGAAACTGCACTGATGGTCATGACGATCGGGGGAGGTGCAGCGGATTGGGGTCATGTGATCACTGAAATGAATAGAGGGATGTTCATTTGAGTGGGAGTTCCTTTGTTTTAGTTTAGGAACATGAATTAAAATTTGAACTCATTATTATGAACATGGTCTAAACACTTTGCAAATCCCTTGTAGATGTCTCGCCCACCCACCTTCAACCTTAGCCCTTTCCTCGAGAAGGACAAGCTGAAAACTGATGGAACCAACTTCACCACATGGTTCCGCAATCTGAGGATCCTCCTAGTCCCCTACAAGTGACTTATGTCATCGAGGCTAAGCTTCCAGCTAATCCTACAAATTCCGCCTCCCAGGACGAAAAGAATGTCTGGCAGTCCAAGGCGGATGATTTCTCCCTCATCCAAAGTGGAATGCTCTATGCCATGGAGCCAGAGCTTCAAAAGCGTTTTTGAGAAGATGTATGCTTTTGAGATCATTGAAGATCTCAAGGTTGTCTTTGCTCCACAAGCTCGTGCAGAGAGGTATGATGCTTCCAAGCTCTTCTTCTCCGCTAAGATGGAAGAGCACAACAATATTAGTGAGCATGTAGTCAAAATGTCTAGCTACGTTAAGCGCTTGAATGCTCTGGATTGCAAAATCCCAGAAGATCTTGCGATTGATAGGGTGTTGCACTCGTTGTCCCCTAGCTACAAGAGTTTTATGATGAACTACAACATGCAAGGGATGACTAAGACCCTTGCTGAAGTGTTCGCCATGCTCAAAACTGCTGAGGTAGAAATCAAGAAAGAGCACACGGTGTTAATGGTCAATAAGACCATTAACTTTAAAAGGTCGGGGACAAAGGGCAAGGGCAACAAGCCAAAGAAGGATGGTAAAGCAGTTGCCAACACCTCTAAGGCTACTAGGCCCAGCCCTAGGTTCGGTACCACGTGTTATTACTGCAAAGGGGATGGGCACTAGAAACGCAATTGTCCCAAGTACATTGAGGACAATAAAGCCGGCAAGATAGCCGCCAAAGACAAAGGTATATGTGATATACATGTTATAGATGTGTTCCTTACCAACGCCAGGAGCAACACCTGGGTATTTGATACCGGTTCTGTTGCTCACATATGTAACTCCCAACAGGAGCTGCGGAGTAAGAGGCGGCTTGGAAAGGACGAGGTGACGATGCTTGTCAGCAATGGCACGAAAGTCAATGTGGTGGCCGTCGGCATGTTATCTCTACATATGCCGTCAGGATGGATTCTAGTTTTGAATAAATGCTACTATGTACCCGCATTGAGTATGAATATTGTAAGTGGATCTTGCTTGTTGCAAGATCGTTATTCGTTTAAATCTGGAACAAGTGGTTGTTCTATTTATATGGATAACGTCTTTTATGTTCATGCGCCTGTGAGTAATGGTTTATTCTTACTAGATCTTGATTGCAATACTCACATCCATAATATTGATGCTAAACGTTGTAAGCATAATGATGATAATTCCATGTTTATGTGGCATTGCCCTCTTGGTCACATTGGCGTAAAGCGCATGAAGAAGCTTCATTCAGAAGGACTTCTTGGATCATTAGATTTCGAATCTCTTTACATGTGAGCCATGCCTTATGGTCAAGATGACTAGGACACCCTTCTCCGGCACGATGGAGAGAGTTGCAGACCTATTGGGAATCATACATACAGATGTATGTGGACCAACGAGTGTCTCAACGCGCAATGGTTATCGTTATTTTGTTACCTTTACTGACGATTTGAGTAGATATGGATATATCTACTTAATGAAACACAAGTATGAAACCTTTGAAAAGTTCAAGGAATTTCAGAAGGAAGTAGAGATTCAACTTAACAAGAGAATCAAGCATCTTCGATCGGATCAGGGAGGCAAGTATTTGAGTTATGAGTTTAACATGCACTTAAAGGACTGTGGTATAATCCCACAACTTACGCCAGCCGGAACACCACAACATAATGGTGTGCCGAAATGACGTAACCGTACTCTATTAGATAGTGTGCGGTCCATGATGTCTTTGACTGATCTGTCCGTATCATTTTGGGGATATGCGTTAGAAACCGCTGCTTTTATTTTGAACCGAGCACCGTCCAAATCCGTGGAGACAACCCCATATGAGATATGGTATGGCAAGAAGCCAACGTTGTCATTTCTGAAAGTTTGGGGATCTGAGGCTTACGTCAAGAAACTACAGCCTGACAAACTCGAACCTAAATCGGAAAAATGCATATTTGTGGGGTACCCAAGGGTAACAATGGGGTATACTTTCTACAACAAGGCCGAAGGCAAAACGTTTGTCACGAAAGTTGGCACCTTTCTCGAGAAAGAGTTTCTCGCCAAGGAATTAGTAGAAGGAAAATTGAGTTAGATGAAGTTGTTGACCCTTCTCTCCAAATTCCGAGTAGCACAACGGAACCTGTTCCGAAACCGCTCTCCAACATGGAGGAAGATCCCAATGATGATGATCAAAACAACGACATCGAGACTCTTGAGGTTCGCAGGTCTACAAGAGTTCGTGCCACTCCTGATTGGTACAGTAGTCTTGTGATGTCTGTCATCCTAGATGAACAGGAAGAACCTACAAACTACAAAGAAGCAATGGATAGTGCTGATTCCAAGAAATGGCTAGAAGCCATGAAATCCGAAATATTATCCATGTATGAGAACCAAGTTTGGACCTTGGTAGATCTTCCCGAAGGCGGCAAGGCCGTGGAAAATAAATGGATTTTGAAGAAAAAGATTGATGCGGGTGGTAATGTGACCATTCACAAAGCTCGACTTGTCGCAAAGGGGTTTCACAAATTCAAGGAGTCGACTATGATGAGACTTACTCTCCCATAGTGATGCTTAAGGCTGTCTGGATTTTACTAGCAATTGCTGCCCATTTCGACTATGAAATTTGGCAGATGGATGTCAAGATCGCATTTCTCAATGGCCACACTGATGAAGAGTTGTATATGATGCAACCGGAAGGTTTTGTTGATCCTAAGGATGCTGGAAAGGTGTGCAAGCTTCAGCGGTCCATTTATGGATTGAAGCAGGCATCTCGGAGCTGGAACCAACGTTTTGATCAAGTGATCAAGAGTTTTGGATTTGTCCAAAATCAACAAGAATTTTGTGTTTATAAGAAAGCGAGTGGGAGCTCAGTTGTATTCCTAGTAGTATATGTGGATGACATATTTCTCATGGGAAATGACGTGGATCTTATGAGAAGCGTGAAATCATATTTGAGTAGTCAATTTTCCATGAAGGATCTAGGTGAAGTTGCGTACATATTAGGCATCAAAATCTATAGAGATAGATCAAGACGCCTAATGGCATTAAGTCAAAGTACTTACCTTGAGAAGATTTTGAAGAGGTTCAAAATGGAGGATGCCAAAAGAGGTTTGGCACCTATAACAAAAGGTAGCATACTGAGTTTATCTCAATGTCCGGTAACGGACGCCGATAGAGAAAGGATGTCTTACATCCCCTATGCATCAGCCATAGGTTCTATCATGTATGCAATGCTAAGTACTCGACCTGATGTGGCATTGGCTCTCAGTTTGGCGAGCCGATACCAAAGTAATCCAGGAATGGATCACTGGACAGCTATGAAAAATATCCTAAGGTATCTCAGGAAAACAAAGGATATGGCCCTAGTCTATGGAGGCAATGATGAAGCTCTAAACGTAACTTGTTATGTGGATGCGAGCTGGCACTCAGATCATGATGACTCGAAGTCTCAGACAGGATTTGTGCTTTTGGTGAATGGTGGGGCGGTAAGCTGGAAGAGCAAGAAGCAACCGGTAGTTGCACAATCTACAATGGAGTCAGAATACATCACTGCTGTTGATGTGGCGAATGAGGCTGTTTGGCTAAGGAATTTCGTCATAGAACTGGGAGTTGTTCCAAGTGCACAAGATCTCGTGACAATCTATTGTGATAACACGGGCGCTATTGCAAATGCAAAAGACCCAAGAACTCATTCCGCAGCCAAACACATCAAGCTACGATTTCACGTCATCCGGCAGAATGTTGACGAAGGTGAATCAAGATTTGCAAAGTACACACGGATCTGAATGTGGCAGATCTATTGACTAAAGCTCTCATACAAGCCAAGCATGAACAACACCGGGATGCCATTGGTATTAGGTTCCTGCCTATTGTAAACTAGATTAATTTGTACTCTAGTGCAAGTGGGAGACTGAAGGAGTTATGCCCTAGAGGCAAATAATAAAGTGTATTGTTTGATATATCTCCTATATGTTCATAATACGTTTCATACTGTGCTATAACTGTGTTAATACGAAACGTTAATACATGTGTGGTATGTAAACAAACTGTGTATCTAGTTACCTCTAGCAAACTAGTTCATTGGTCATGAGGATGATCTGGGTTTCAGGATCATGGGCATTTATGTCAATTGACAATGAGGTCACGTCATTGGTTGAATGACGTGATAGACAAACATCCGATAGTTGTAACTCAATGAGATCTAGTTACAAACTTCACCATTGATGATAAAACGCATGAAACCTCGCAACCTGATCCTTGGACTATGATATAATAAAAATCACCGTTTTGGAGGGAGCTTAGATGGTTATCAAGTATCATACCGTGACCGTGTCATCGAAAAGGTGCCCCTCAGATTTCCCGAAGGAGCGCGTAGAGGAGTACATATCAAGACCAGGATTTGCCAGTCCATGTAACGGATAGATACATATGTGGCCATCTCGGTGACGTTGCATTAATGAAGCTTGCAAGCATGTGACTGGGTCACGGAATGCAACGACATGGGAATGAGTAAAAAAATTTATCGGTAACGAGATTGAACTAAGGTATGGAGATACCAAAGATCAAGTCTCGGATGAACTAGGTATCAGTCGCAAAGGGAACGGGAAACGACTATTCACGGTTCGAGCGATAAGATTCATGGAATGCACGGGGTCATCATGGCCATCTAGGTCCTGCTAATGATCATTGATGTGAGAGGATTCTCAATCATGTCCGGAGTGTTCCCGAACCGAAGGATGTCACGCTTAAGGGTGGGGGCGCTTAGGGATAGATGAGGTACCGTAGGAGAAATATAGAGAGAGAAACCGGAATAGTTCCGGGTAACATCCGATGGTGATCAGAAGGGGTTCGGAAGGAGTTCCGGAGTAAAGCAATATGATAATATATGTATTTGAATGTTAATTGGAGAATTAATATTAAATATATTTTTATTTTATTATTAAAGGCTTCTTAATGCTAATGGGCCTCACCCAAAGGGAGGCGCAATAGGGCAAGGCGCCTAGGGAGAAGGGGTCGGCCAGCCTTGGCTTGGTGGGCCGCCCAAGTGGGGCCCACCTAGGGTCGGCGGCAGCCCCTAGGTGGCCGGTGGGTGTGGGGTTTAATCCCACACCGCCTGGCCCTTGGGTGGTGCACCCCCTCCTATTATATATAGGGGTCTCCCCCACCCCTTTAGTAGCATCCAATTCTCTCATTCTCTCTCTCATATTCCTCTGAGGACTTCTCCGTAATATTGGGGAGGTCCTCGAGGGATTTGAGTTCTCCACCTTCACACTACCGTCGTGTGATCTTCGGTCCGGCATCTTCTTCTTCCGCTGCTCGGCTGGATCGGAGCCCGGGAGACGCCGCCTACACCGGACGTGTGTAGTACTTCGGAGGCACCACACTTGGGGTGCTGCTTGTCTTCATCAATATACGCCTTCCTGTGTAAGGCGTGCCTCGGTCTTCAAAGGTATGAATACCATATTCCTTCTCCGTTACTTATGTCTACATAGTATAGATCCTGGTATTAGTGTTCGAGTAGATAGAAAATTTTTGTTTTCTGCTACGGAACCCTACATCTTCAAGGGGGCCACCTTCTGGCGGAGGCAAGTGATGATGCGGTCCTTCTTGTCACGCTCGCGACGAAGTGACTTGCGCTTCTTAGCTAGGATGGCGAGGGTTTTGTTCTTCTCTGTTGCAACAATGTGCTTCTGGTTGGTGCAGGCACGGGCATTGTCCAACTCCTTCTAGGTCTCGTGCAGCATGAAGTGAAGGTGATCCACATGGTGCTTCAGCTCCGGATGTCCTGGCATGGCCAAGGGTTGTCCCATGAGGTCACGTCTTGCGTAGTGAGTGAAGTGGGTGCCAACGAACTGGTTGATATTCTGCCCACACAGACGGGCAAGTGCTTCCTACATGGCTCTAGCAAGCCCATCTAGCTAGTTATTCTCCCTCAAGCTGAAAAGTATCTTCTCCGAGGTGGGTGGCTCCATCTTGCCTCTCAGATCGGCAACGATCAACCACTGCAGTTCTCCTCCTGGCTGGTCATTGAGCTACGCTCCAAAGAACTCTAGGTGTGGGCATCCAAGAAACTCCGCGATCTGACCCAAGTCCCTCTCGAAGATGAGTTCCCCTTCATTTCCAAGCTGGTGGAACTTGTTGTACTTGACATCCATCTATAAACAATTAGGATGAGTAAGTTAGTGAGGTGATTAAGTGTGTCAAATTTTATGTAGGATAGCAAAAACTTTGAGGAACATATGACTCTCTTTTGGAAAGAATCTCAAGCATAAGAGTGAGAATAGGTTTTCATAAATACTCACTTTCTTTGTTTTGAAACTAAGTTTTTCAAACGGCCATTCTAACTAGGGTCTCCTATGGTCAAGATGGATCTGATACCAACTTGTGAACACCCGGATTTTTAAGTCCAGATGCCTGTTATGCCGTACATCACAATCCCAGGATTACCATTTTTGTGAGACATAACAGAGTTGATAGCACAGTAGATCATCCATTACAAACCATAATAGTCTTACAAATAGTTGATCACATGATCAAGTCTTAATACACATCAAAGCAGCGGAAAATAGCATACTAGAGGCTCCATCTTCATTGTCACAGGCAATGCTGACGATGGGAGATGATCCTAGTTATCGTAGACATCCTGATGTCCTTCCTCCGGATAGTCCTCTTCATAGTCTGGCCATGGGAATAGCCCGGGACAAAGCCATGAGTACTTTGAAAGTACTCGCAAACTATCACTAATGTAAGTAAGACAATTCTAGTAGGAATCCTAAGCTCTAGGCTTATTTGTAATAAGCTAGTTTTATTTCACAAGTACTTAGTAGTAAAGACCTATTTTAGTTATCTATATTACTCAAGTGGGAACCTAGTTTCATGTCCACAACCTTGTGTGATCAAGTCAAAGTCATCTTTCAAGTCACGAGTCATTTTGAAAACATCTGACAACGGAACAGTATGGCCATCCAACTGTCCATGACCACGGACGCGGCTATTCGAATAGATTGACACTCTGCATAGGTGGTACACTTTCACCACAAAATTCGATACATCCGTCAGGGATAGCCTTGAATCATCATACTTGGTATGCGGATAATCAATCCTAACCTTTCAATTACACACCCTAGTATAGGCACCTCCCCTATGAGTTTGGCCTCCCAGCCATGGCCATCCGCCATCCCGAGAACTGCATAGGTGGACATTCATATTCACGAGGTAGCCTCAGCTCAACCTCTTTCCGCGAGGGAACCCATACTAAGACACATAAACTTCCAGTTAATCCCTACCCAACTCAGGTATTGTGGTTGTACGGTAAAGTTGGAACGATATCGCATCCGAACCCAACCATCAGTTTTTCTTATCAAAGTCAAGGCACAGGCCTCATTCAGTATCATCTTCAACTCATTGTATTCCATAACACATGTCAAAACATTTCAATAGAATGACTCATCATCCCAAGGTTTTCATAATCATTTTCTCCAAGTGTTCCCATCTAAAGTGATCAAGATTAGTTTAGCACTAGCAACTATCAATGAGGGTGTCACTATTGAACGGTGCTAATCAAGTGTAACTACCTACACCTAGTCCTATGCTCTTGATGGCATCTTTCCTATTTTTCCACCAATCACCAATTAATTAACTATTTGTGCAACTTTGATAAAAGGAAGAAAAGATAAAGCTTGCAGGTAAAACTTGGGATTGGTATAATCATGGTTGCATCACCATAGCATGCATATTATATATCTTGCATATGACTAGCTTTCATAGTGGGACTTGCATAGTTTAGCATGCCTTGGTTGGTGCAGTTGTCGAAGTTCACCTCTTCTTCGTCGTAGAAGTCTCCCGCCTCGTAGCCTAAGTTGGTACTAGCGTCTATAAATAAATACGAGGTACACAATTACCAAACAATACTTATCTACTTCTATTTGGCACACAAAGGTTCACACTAGATAATCTAGCATCATCTCAATCACCACATGAATTAATGACAAAGTCTTATTTATCTTATTTTAGAAAATGCAATTTCTACTCATTCAGAAATACTTAAGATTTAATATTCTCCAATTAAAATATGGGATCATGTTGACCATGTCATCACCACGTATTCTAATACTTGCGAATGTGATTTAAAGTGGTTGGCATATATTACAAAGTTGAATATTACTATTTAATATAATTAAAATGACTAGAAAGTGACTATATAGCATTTTTTAATACTAGCCCATGGCTACTGCATGTAAAACAAAATATTTTTACATATTCAGATAGAGCATGGCAAATGTGATTTTTGAGAGTTAGAATCAACTCAAAAGCATCTATAGTTGATTTTCGAAAAATGTTTGAAGTTGTAAAAGTCTCTGCCTTGTTATTTTTACTCTGGGTGATCTATAACTTCAAACTGTTTGAATCCAATGGGAGTGGTTAGATAATTTCATCACCTTTCTAAAAAAATTAGAATCATGCCATTTTGGTTTAGTAAATCTTCCTGAATTTAATTTTGAAGTCAATGACAGAATAGGGTTTTGGAATAAAAGGAAAATCTAAATTTGAATTCGTGGGCAACGCGCGGGAACGTTATTGGGCCGGCCCAACTACGCGGGGCGTGTGCAGCGGGCTGCACTAGCATTGGCCCCACCTATCAGTGGCTATTCTAACACAAAGTGGTATCAGCTAATCTGGGCCGCACGATTAGAATACGATCAATGGCTCAGCGTCGTCGTCTTCGTCACATGGCGCGCGGGGGATTTTAACCCTAGCTCTACGACGGGGGTCGTCGGAGGCATACCAGGGCTCCAGCTAGGTCCGGCGAGGTGGGCGAACAAGATGGTAGATGATGGTGGTTCGAATGGTGGTCACGACAGCTCTTGGGACGGCTCCTATTGCTGGCTTCTTTCCACCACAGCAGCGGCGGGCTCCGGTGAAATTCCGGCGATGGTGCTCGCCTTGCTCTAGGGATGGGTCAGAGGGAGTGCTGGGGGAGAGGTGAGTCGAGTGGTGTGCATTTTGAGGCAGGGGAGGGGTCTATTTATACCCCGGCAAGAGGAGCATTGCGGCATGGCTCGGGCTCGTTGGCGACGTTGCTACATGGCGCTCTTGGCATGGCTGAGGGCGTACGTCGATGCGGTGCTCTACGGCGATCGTCATGCGCATAGTGGCACGGCGAGGCGCGGTCTTAATCGGACGGGAGACGTCCATGCTCTACTCAGGTACCGCGGTGTTTGTCATGGCGTACGATGGTCACACGGCGCGCGAGGACATGCGGGCATGTCTGGGCGGTCACTGGCGTCGCAGCGAGGGAATTTATGCAAGCATATAGCGAGGCGCGGTGTGGTTGCATGGGCGGCTTGGCGCTCTGGCATGTGCTCGACATGGTAGACAAAGTAAATGGGCAAGGCCGCGCTGGCGTCTCCACTGGCTGTGGTTGAGCGAGGTGTACGATGGCGAGTGCGGTGAGGTTAGGGCTACCTTCTAGACATCATGGGCGAGGGCCGCGAGGCTTGTGGCGTCGTGTCCATGTCCGGCCAGCACAACATGGTCGAGTACGGGCTGGCACTAGTCCAATTGGCGAGTGAGAGAGGCTCCACTACATGGACTGGTACTAGGGGTGATCGTGGGCTAGTAGTGGAGCTATGTCGAGTACAAAGATGATCACTAGATTGATCACAACAGTGTATAGTTGGTATATCTATATTGTTCCTGCTAAGTGTTTGATTAAATGGCTGCATCAAAATTAACATTTGAATTTTCAAATTCTTTTTGGTGGGTGTGTTGGTCATATGCTTGAGTGTCTCTAGTTGCAAAGGTTTGCCAAGTGGAGAGGGGTTGAATGGTTTTTGAAAAATGGCTATCTTGATGTCTATGATGGATTCAATTTTGAAATGTCCTCTAAAAGAATTTGAATTTGTTTTTGTAAGTTTTGCAAGTTCCCTTGTGTTCATTTTTACTTGGTCTAGCAAGGTGAGAAAAGAAATAGAATTGTTTCTGTTTGAAATCATTTACTAGAGATTCCCAAAGTGGGCTAGGTGTTAACTTTGGCAAAAATGGCCATTAGGTCATATGCTTCACCATTTGATTTTCTTTTGATTTGATTTGGTTTGGATTTGACCTAAATGATATTGCTTTGATCCTTAAACTATTTCTCAACATATATAACAAACAAACATGGCATAACAAGCATTCATACATCATTAATAAACACACATGCATTCATATAGTGTTTAATAGTAAAAGCTTTTGTTAACCCTAATTTTAGTTGATTGGAAATTGATATTCTCATTATAATATTTTTGAGATGTTACACGATAACCCGTTGAGGGAAAGCGTACCCACTTCCACGTCGACCCTGGGCCACGAGAACTCACCTATGGCGAGGGTTTTGGCTGCCACGTCCGAGCCGACATACCCCATGACCCAGCGAGTGTGGAGCGCATGTCTCCCTCGGTACACCTGTCACATGTAGCACCGTCGCACACAGTCACCAACGATAATCCCTGGCCATGTGTGCGTCCCACCATCCAGCAACACAGGACAGGAAAGGGTGTGCGAGGTCTCCACGATAGGGATTCTCAGGTTGCGGGGCCCGCCTCCCCGGGAGAGTTGGGATTCGTCGTGATGTCACCGCGTGTCCTCCTCGTCATCCACCCTATGACCAAAAAGAATTGGGGAAACATGTGTTGGGGTTCCACGTATGAAAACAATAAATTTTATCCTACGCCCCTGAACCCCTGAAGCTGCCAGGACCTATCTATTAGTAATACAGTAACAGGAGGGGATTTTCGCGAACTTACCCATAAAGACCGAAAAGCGTTGTCAACGCTCAGGAGAGCGTGGTTGATGTAGACGAGCTGAAGCCAACCTCAAGGTCGTGATGAAGTCCTTGTGCTCCTTTGGCTCCAACAACTTGAGTGTCTCAAGTGCGACACCTCGCGGGGAGTTACACACATCCGGTGCCTGACGATGACTCCCGCTTCCCCGATCCAGCAGCAGTTGTGGAAGTAGAGCTCCCGGATCCGAATCCCGCAGCGCGACGGCGCTCCGCGGTGAAGATGTCTCTCATTCGCGCAGTCCAGACTTGGGACCACAGCCAGGAGAGAGAGAGGGAGGGGGAGGGAGAAAATATCAATTAGAGGTCCTCCCAAAACTGAGAAGAGCTTTATTGATTATTGGTGTATTTTATTTGGCCAAATACCCCCACTATATATAGGGGAGGGAAGGTACTACCTCCCTCAAAGTCCCGGGGTGGGACTAAAGGAGAGGAGGGGGGAGGGGAGGCCGCAGGCCACCTAGTGGGCCCCACGCGCGGGGGGGGGGGGGGGTAGGCCTATCCAGCCACCCCCTTGGCCCCTTCTCCCTCTCTCCTTTCCCTAATGGGCCCTCTCCCCTCCGGGAATTGGCCCATTAAGCCTCTGACCATTTAATTGATTTTTCTCTTTATTAAATAATTATGAATAAATGATTAAATCAATATTTAACATTCATTCACATATTATTCAACCTCCGTGGCTATGGAACACTTCCACCTCCACTCCGGACATCCTCCGGACTTACCGAAACCCTTCTGGTTTTCTCTCTACTATTCTTCGGCGATACCACTAATCCTATAAACACTCTCTAAGCATCATCAAGCCCTTAAGCGTGATACCCCATGGTTCAGGAACACTCCAGACATGGTCGGGACACTCCCGCACCAATGATCGACAGAGGGACCTGGATGGCCATGTGACCCCCCTGCGTTCCACGAAGATCTTTCGTCGTTTGAACCGGGACAGTCGTGTGTTACTCCCTTTGTCTCTCGATACTTGCATTGCCCGAGATATGATCAATGACATCACCATGTCGTGTTCAATCTCGTTACCGAACAATGCTACTTGACTCATTCCGACAAGTGATATCCCTATGATCAAATCACACACTGTGCAGCTATTGGATATAACCTCTCCGAGTGGCCCTTCGAGTATCTTCCTATCACATGGACGGACAAATCCCGCTCTTGATATATATTGCCTCTACAGTTTCCTCCGAGTACATTAACACACCTTTATAACCACTTTATTACCAAGTGGCGCTTGATGCTATCTAAGCACTCTCGGGAGACAGTGATTGATATAGCCTCACGGTCTAAGGAATAGTCTACGAGGATCCATTTCTAATCATCGTAACTTGAACTTCGTGACATGATCAGGTCACAATGTTTAGGTTGGGTATTGGTTCATCGTCTCATTCTCGGAATGAGATGACTCCATTTCCAACTGGCATAAATGCCACATGATCAGGAAACATGATCATCTGTTGACCAATGAACCAGTGACTAGAGTTTCACTAGGAACCCCTGGTTGTTTATATATCACACGTGTATTGATGTTTCCACTCAATACAGTTATAGCATGATATAAAACTTAATAATAAACTATACGAAATATGATAATAGTCCTTACTACTATTTGTCTCTAGGGCATATTTCCAACAGTCTCCCACTTGCACTAGAGTACAAATACACTAGCTGCATTTGTTCTCAGTCTTTGGCACCATATATCCGGTACCCTGAACATGCTTGCTCATGGAAGAGGTTGAGTCTTGGGTCTGTACTTTACAGTCCCAAATCCTTTGCACCTTACTAATGTCACCTTGATTGACATTAATACTTTATCATCACATGATAGCATCTGTGTGTATGCATCGTCGCTATGGCAGCAGAACGAGGCCTGATTCCAGGAGCCTACAGTGACTTTAGATCAACCTCGAGGGCTTTCTCATGGGCATTGTGCCCTGGGACACATCATTCTACGTTAAAAGCAAACTAGCCCCGCCATAACATTATACAACACTTTAGATGGTACCCTTATTAGTGCACTCTGTGCAACCTTCGATGTTTTTGTTCACCTCGCTTTCTACTTGACTTTAATCGGTATCTACAGGAGTTTCCAACATATTCCCTTATAACATAACCCTTTATGTTTTAAGATATGTCATCCTTTATGGATTTGGAAAATATATCCACAGTTCTCTACTAGACACTTCAGACAAACTCAGCTCAACATTCTGTGATTCGAACTTAATCACTTTTAAACGTTCCTTATTGGATCACATATTATTTTAAGTCATCATCATGGTTTACTAAGATAGAACCTATGTCTCAACATAGTGGACGGTGACCATCCTTTTCTTTCTATCAACCGTTGTTGTTAAACTTAATACTATTCCTAATTTGAGTTATCAAGGACCAGTTCCTTAATTAACTTCTATTCTGAAACCCCTTTCAGAATCCCTTAAGGAATACTACATAATATCATAATACACCTATTATCAACTTCTACATCTTATAAATCATTATTTATAAGTATTTGCGCTTTTATTCTTAACATCCTTAAGAATTACTCCTATAAGTTCCCACTCAAAATATGTTCCTACATATTTGAATTTGAGACTTATATTGCTCCCACTCAAAAATATGTCAATCACATATTGTTTTAGGAAGACTTTCATAGCTCCCACTCAATTTCATGCAAATTGCATATCCACTCACTATTTTGAATAACTTCAAAATCCTTTGATCAAATATCAAACTTGGAGATTTACTATGAGATACTAGTACTATTACTAGTTTTAAATCCTCTAGACATGAAGCACACATGAATAAAATTCATTTGAATTCGTCCAATACTTGACAAAATGTGCTTTTGTCATTCACCCCCTTTTCCACTATGGCTTTGCAGTCATTTGGGAAAAATTCAAGTAACTCCTTTTACTTGTGGATTCAGCAACGAATTGCTTTCTAATCTCAAGTGAATTTTGCTTTTAGGATTTCTCATAATTCTAGTTTACAATTATTTCCTTAGTACTTCGTAGGTATGTCATATTCCAAGAATCACGACAAGTGATTCACAAATGTCTCCATACAAGATATGGATTACATTTTGAATCCTACTTCATGTAGTGAAACACCAGTGGGGAAAACACAATGATCAATATCATTGATTCTTTCCTTCTATGAAGAGAATTATTCAGGAACGTTGTCCATTGCGCTTCTCAACACTCTGATGTAGGGTTTTGAATCCTCATCGTGTTTTTCACTAATTTCCATTTGCTCCATAATCGAGAAATATCACTAAAGTGAGCTTTCTCAAGAATGCACCAAAATCCAAGCAATACTTGTTTTGCTTCTCTTTTGGTTTAGCTATGGATTTTGTATTCAAAGTTTCCAATGAATACTCTACAAGGATTTATTTGTTATTGTTTTGGTTATATCGAATAACCCCGAAACTTTCACGAATTCAAGTGGTTCACTACATTTTCTAATTGAGTGCTAACTATTTCTTAACTAATGGTCTCTACATCTATACTACAACGATTTATTTGGTGCCTTCTATTCACCCACTTTGATATCTAATATCACATTGTGATGCTTTGCATTTTTACGTTTCAAAACACTTTGCATTCCACAATTTCTTTTATGTCATTCTTATAAAGTTGAATTTCATTACTATTGATCAAATCACAGTAATTATATTCCCTTTTATATTTATACCCTTTGTTGATGAAACACTTTGATCAAATCAAATAGTTTCATATTCATGTTTCCTTTGGTAAACTTCTTTACACATTTAAACAATCATATAACGGTAATTACCATTTTCATTAAAACACAATACATCGAATATGTATTTACTTTTAGCAATTCATTAAACACTTTGTATTCAAGTAATACTCGGTGTTCAAGTTAATTTGCCGAACTTAGGCATGATTTATATGTGATAAGAAACCGAATGACTTTCACATATTATCATTATAACTTTGAATTTAAACAATGGTTTTCATTCCGCAATGAAATATCAATTAAGTTGGGTATTTTAAGGCATTTTAATATTTTACAAATGTTCATGCATTATCAATTAGTTTCAAATAATAAGGATAATTCACAAACAAGATATGAACACGAATAGAAATCATTCGTAAAAGTGGAACAACTGTTTGTTACAAACTCATATGAATAACCGTCTCACAAAATGCGAGACACACTAAAGAAGTTCACAATCTCTTGATTACAATAATCATCCTAAAACATAAACTAAGTGATAAATGTCGAGGGAAGTGCTTCAGTAGCTAGTGTTCTAATGGAAGTTTATTTGGTGTTAGAACTGAACCTTAAGACTTATTTATCTTGAGTGCACTAATGTTGCTAATAAAGATTGTGTGAAGTTTTGTATGAAGGAAATATTCCAGGTGTATGGAAGGAATGAGTAATGAGATGAAGGATGGACTAAAGCTCAAACTTGGGGATGCCACGCCTGTCACCCTAAGAAATATCCAAGAAGTACAAGCGTCAAAGCTTGGGGATGTCCAAGGCATCCCCTTCTTCATTAATAAAAATCCCAGGTTTCATCCAAACGCTTCATTTTTATTGTTTCATGCATAGTTGTGTTGTTCTTGGAGCGTCTTCTTTTTCGTTTTCGTTTTGGTTTTTCGTTTGCTTTGTTTGCTTAGTTTTCTGAATAAATTGGTTGGACCCCCTCTTTCATACATTGGTTTGCAAATAGTTTGGTTTGGTTTGGAAAAGAGTAGGAAAGTTCATACTTATGTGGTAAAAAGAGCTCGTTTTTGACTGTGGCCTATGCTTTGTCATGCCATGCTTGATATTGTTTTGGCTTTATGCTTAGTATTCTTTGTTGTAGCATGACTTGTTATAAACAATTGAGATTGCTTAATGTGCCTTGGATCAATCATGTGTTGTTTTAGCATATTAAAGCATAGTATAGTGGTATTCTCCTTTGATGCTTTATTTGGGTTGACTTGGCGCATGTTCACACCATGTTATGACTATCTCAAGTCACCATAGCCTTGATGATCCTTTAGTTTTCAACTTGTAGTATCACTTTATGCTTTGATCAATGATGTTTTGTCGCTCTTCATGATTATGGCCATTATTGCTCTCTTAGTTTGTCGCTCCCAGTCTTTTGCTAGCCTCCACAACCAAGTATGAGTTCCACTCATGCATCCAACTCCCTAAACCAAGTTATTCCAAACAGTCCACCATACCTACCTACTAGCTTATGCTATTCCAAGTATATTCTTGCTTTTGTTTACCTTCCAAATTAAACTTGTTATGAGAAAACTAGTGATTAAAGCTCTCACGAACTTGATGGCACACTTTACTTTTTTGCATCTAATAAACTTGAACCATTGGGTCCTTCTTTGTTGCGTATATGCTTGCGCTTTATAAGTTGAAATTAGCAGAACCATGTTTCATGGGGAACGCTTTCAACATTTCACTTGTACTTTGTACCCCGTTGATATCATGTTCTTTTGCTTACGGATCCCGGCGGTGTGAAATAAAAGTGGAACTTGTAAGATCATGGAGTTTGTATGTGTGTTAGAGAAACACCTGGGCCGCTAGCCTAAGCCATGCCTAATCATGGTGGAAACTTGCAGCATCACCATAATGAGCACTCTATGAAGCATCCTCAATAAAAACCTATGCAAATAACAAATAAAAAGATCGATGAGATGCTCATTGTCTGCTTGCCTTGTCATTTTGATTATGGGATAGCTCCTGTATCAGGTGTAAGGGGTACCCCGTTGGCGGTTCTTTATGATACACATGTACTTACAATGACCAGAGCTTACTCGTGACTAAAGTTGAGTAGCATGAGGTTTGGTCTTCGTAAGTAAGGGGCATGAGATTTTGGTTTATAACTTGTCAAGCATATCCTCTTAGTTTTGTCACTTTAACCTTAATCACCTTAAAGATGCTTATGATAGGGGTAATGAGAGTTGAAAGCTATAAGTACCATAATTTTTTGAAGCTCTTTATTTGACTTGAATCCCTACTTGCTTCTATGAAGTCCTTTCTTCCACCATTATATTGAGTCTCCACCTTCTACCTTTATGCACCTACTCTGAGAGCATAGTGGCCATTCTTAGTTCTATGTGCATTGTCCCAGGACTAGTTGATTGATGCATAACTTGATATTGCTTGTTTTAAACTATTTGTATCTAGTCACTCTTATGAACTTTGAAGGTGTCATATGCATTTATATTTGCTACTCTATTGAGGGACAAGCTGAATACTATTATGCTATGTTTTCTTTATGTGAAACAAACAAACGTCTTGCAAAGCATTTTTATTCATGAATCTTTTGTTTGTGCCTTTTCATGTTGCATCATAGTTTCTTTGTCTTATTGCTAGAACTTTTTCTTTCATGTTATCATTGAAGTACTATGATCCCAGCTTTGAATGTTTTACAAATACTTTGATCAAGTCTTTGATGGTGCATGTCACCTCAAAAATTATTCTTTTTTTATCACTTACCTACTCGAGGACGAGCAGGAGTTAAGCTTGGGGATGTTGATACATTGCAAATGTATCTATCATTTTTGATGTTCCATGCTTGGTTTTATCCACTTTCTTGTGTTTTGTCCACACTTTGGAGTACTTTTCATATGATTTCTTGGACTAACCTATTAACAAGAGCCATAGTGCCAGCTGCTTGTTTTCTGCTGTTTTTGGTTCCAGGAAAGTCAGAAAATGAATATTCTCGGAATTACACGGGACAAAAGCCAAAGTGCCTATTTTTTCGGAAGTCATCAGATGCCAGAGTACAAGACGGAGAGGGGCCAGGGGGCCACCACACCACCTGGCCGCGCAGCCCAGCTTGGCCCGCGCCAGGGGGTGGTCTGGTCGCCTTCGGCACCCCCTCGGCCTCTCCTTCCGCCTATAAGATGCCCTCGGGACGAAAACCCTAAGTGCCCGATCAAAAAATCCGTGAAAGAGTCTGTAGCCGCCGTCATCTCCATCCCTAGACCGGGAGAGATCTGAATCTCTTCCTGGCACCCTGCCGGAGAGGGGAATTCATCCTGGAGGCCTTCTTCATCATCATGCAAGCCTCCGGTGTGATGCGTGAGTAGTTCATCCTTGGACTACGGATCCATGTAGTAGCTAGATGGCTGGTTCTCCTCCTTTGTGCTTTCATTTCTAGATCTTGTGAGCTCCATTCATGATCAAGATCATCTATTTGTAATTCTGCATGCTGTGTTTGCGGGGATCCGATGGATATTGAGATGCTATTTCAGATTGATTGCTGATTCTATCATGTCTTTGTTATTTGTGATCTTGCATGCTTTCTGTTGTTAGTAGCTATCTTGGCCAAGTAGATGCTAGCAACTCCAAGAGTTAGTATTTATGCTCGATAGTGGGTTCATGCCTCTGGTAATCTGGGGAAGTGATAGAAATCTCTAAGGTTTTATATGTGATGTTGCTACTAGGGAGAAAACAACAATCCTTTGTTAACAATCGTATTGTTTACTTTACACGCAGTTCATAAAGCAATAATTTTTTGCTTGCAACTTAATACTGGAGAGGGTTCGGATGATAACCTGAAGGTGGATTATTAGTCATAGATGCAGTTGGATGGCGGTCTATGTATAATGTTGTAATGCCCAATCAAGTTCCAAAGGAGTCAAGATGATTAGTATATGCATGTATTGCTTTCTCGATGTTTGTCAATTGCCCCGTTGTAATTTGTTCACCCAGCATGTTATCTATCTTAAGGAGAGCCACCTCTAGTGAACTATGGATTCCGGTCCTTTCTTTTACATACAATCTACAAACTGTTTTCTGCTTTGTGTTTACTTTCGACAAACTATTACTTCCTTCCTTTTGATACGTTTAATCCTTTGTTTTCAGCAAAACACGGTGAGATTGACAACCTCATCGCAAGTTGGGGACAAAGTTATGTGGTTGTGTTGTGCAGGTCTCCACGTTGCTACTAGCACCGGTAGTGCACCCTGCCAAGGCTCAGCTAGCAACACCTTTGGGGTGTTTCCTTGCTCCTACTGGTTCGATTAAACCTTGGTTTCATAACTGAGGGAAACTTGCTGTTGTGCTCATCATACCTTCCTCTTGGGGTTCCCAACGAGCTCTACATCAACACTGAGCCATCAGTGGACGCTAAACGTCAGTCACATCATTCATGCGACTTGTGCTCGATCTTTCGACCATCCGTGTTTCGAGGCAACGCTTCTATGGCGTGCTAGGCTCGCCAACTCAACCTTAGTGTATTTGTTGTGCAACATGGCTTACACCCAGTGTATGCGAACGTAGATATGTCTGACACCCAGGCATGTACCTTGGATCGCCTCATATCGAAGAACTTTCTTGGTGGTGCACACTAAGGGGGAACACAATCGTTAGTAATTTTAACAGGGATCATCTTATTAGGATACCGTCGAGTATCTAATACTAGCACACAACAAGATATACAAACAATAACATTGAATGTAAATGCGATGTGATATGGTCCTTCACGTCGTGATCTCCATCCATCGTCACCGGTATTCCGGCGCCAGGGTTCCGGCGCCGTAGACACCTGGGTACCGGTGTCATTCCGGCGTGGTAGTCCATCACCTCCATGACTATCTACTCCTACGTAACAAAAGGTAATCACTTTACCTTTGCCACAACCATATCACAAAGCAACGGCCCCTGCAAAACAAAGTTATACGCCTCTACTTTATCTTTGCATGTTTTACGTGGCTGAATGGGCTTTCGCACAAGAACCGTTCTTACCTACGAACTTTCAGCACAACGTTGATCAAGTATTTGTCTCTACTACACCCCTTTCAGGGCCCTCCATTGCAAATGGTATACCAACTAATGCGAGAGAGACAGACACCCCCCTAAGCCACTTTATACGGTACAAGCCGTATGTCAAGCATGGACCAGTCTCGCGAATGAACGCGTAAAGTCGGTTGGGGGCCGCTTCATCAAGCATTGCTGCGGTATACACAAGTACACGTGGGAGGGTAACAACTAAAAGATCAACGCCCACACGCTACATCTCGTGTGTTCTACCCGTACTAGCATTACTACGCATAGATCTAGCTCTGATACCATTGTTGGGGTTCCGCGCATGAAAACAATAAATTTTATCCTACGCCCCTGAACCCCTGAAGCTGCCAAGACCTATCTCTTAGTAATACAGTAACGGGAGGGGCTTTTCGCGAACTTACCCTTGAAGACCGAAAAGCGTTGTTAACGCTCAGGAGAGTGTGGTTGATGTAGACGACCTGAAGCCAACCTCAAGGTCGTGATGAAGTCCTTGCGCTCCTTTGGCTCCAACAACTTGAGTGCCTCAAGTGTGACACATCACGGGGAGTTACACACGTCCGGTGCCTGACGATGACTCCCGCTTCCCCGATCCAGCAACAATTGCGGAAGTAGAGCTCCCGGATCCGAATCCCACAGCGCGACGGCGCTTCGCGGTGAAGATGTCTCTTGTTCGCGCAGTCTAGACTTGGCACCACGGTCACGAGAGAGAGGGGAGGGAGAAAATATCAATTAGAGGTCCTCTCAAAAGTGAGAAGCCCTTTATTGATTATTGGTGTATTTTATTTGGCCAAATACCCCCACTATATATAGGGGGAGGGGAGGTACTACCTCCCTCAAAGTCTCGGGGTGGGACTAAAGGAGAGGAGGGGGGAGGGGAGGCCGCCGGCCACCTAGTGCGCCCCACGCGGGGGGGGGGGCTAGGCCCAGCCGGCCACCCCCTTGGCCCCTTCTCCCTCTCTCCTTTCCCTAATGGGCCCTCTCCCCTCCGGGAATTGGCCCATTAAGCCTTGGACCATTTAATTGATTTTTCTCTTTATTAAATAATTATGAATAAATGATTAAATCAATATTTAACATTCATTCACATATTATTCAACCTCCGTGGCTATGGAACACTTCCACCTCCACTCCGGACATCCTTCGGACTTACCGAAACCCTTCCGGTTTTCTCTCTGCTATTCTTTAGTGATTCCATCGATCCTATAAACACTCTCTAAGCATCATCAAGCCCTTAAGCATGATACCCCACGGTTCGGGAACACTCTAGACATGGTCAGGACACTCCCGCACCAATGATCGACAGAGGGACCTAGATGGCCATGTGACCCCTGTGTTCCACGAAGATCTTTCATCGTTTGAACCGGGACAGTCGTGTCTTATTCCCTTTGTCTCTCGATACTTGCATTGCCCGAGATCTTATCAATGACATCACCATGTCATTTTCAATATCGTTTACCGAACAATGCTACTTGACTCGTTCCGACAAGTGATATCCATGTGATCAAATCACACGATGCGCAACTATTGGATATAACCTCTTCGAGTGGGCCCTTCGAGTATCTTCCCGTCACATGGACGGACAAATCCCCCTCTTGAAATATATTGCCTCTACGGTTTCCTCCGAGTACCTGAACACACCTTTATAACCACTGTATTACTAAGTGGCGCTTGATGCTATCTAAGCACTCTCGGGAGACAGTGATTGATATAGCCTCACGGTCTAAGGAATAGTCTACGAGGATCCATTTCTAATCATTGTAACTTGAACTTCGTGACATGATCGGGTCACGATGTTTAGGTTGGGTATTGGTTCATCATCTCATTCTCGGAATGAGATGACTCCATTTCCAACTGGCATAAATGCCACATGATCAGGAAACATGATCATCTGTTGACCAATGAACCAGTGACTAGAGTTTCACTAGGAACCCCTGGTTGTTTATATATCACATGTGTATTGATGTCTCCACTCAATACAATTATAGCATGATATAAAACTTAATCATAAACTATACGAAATATGATAATAGTCCTTACTACTATTTGTCTCTAGGGCATATTTCCAACAACATGGATAGCATATTTGGCCAAAACTTTCATGTGCTATTATTGACTCTGATATCGGTGGATTCTACATTTAAAAAATCAATCAAGTGCATACTTTATGGGAGATATTGTCCTATATCTTGTTTGGAAACCTTTGATTAAAGCCTATCATAATATCCTTGTGAACTCTAACCTGGTTTGTCATCATTAACCAAAAAGGGGGGGACTGTAAGGGTAATTTACCCTCAACTATTTTTGGTTAACAATGACACCAGAGTGAGTTGCGGACTAATGTTACCATCCAAGTGTCTTATACAGGTTTTAGCCCGATCCTGGTCCTATGGTCACTAGCTAATAAATTAATGTACTAAACGAATGTATTTGTTGCACTCTAAGTGAACATGTTCTACATATGTTTGCACATGTCGAATTAAGCTTAATCCAATTTAGACAGGGAAAACAATTAGTCTAGGATTACAATCCAACAGGAAATTGTCATCATGTCTCATACATTTTACAAAGAGAAAACCAAAATGAATAATTGTTCATCATCTCACTTCATAATATGAAACAACAGTCTAATCATCGTCACCATCATCACTTTTAGCACCGCTGTGTTCTAGATCCACATATTTCAGCTGGGTTGGATCTGCGTCCCCTTGCCATTCATCATACATGTCCTGAGATTCAGCAGGTAGAACTAGTTTATTCCTGTTTTAGTCGACTTTACTAACCGTGACAGTGAAATCTACTTGTCCATTATGCGTAGAGCCTCCTCTGGCAATCAAATTTGCATCTACGTCAGCCAGTTCAGTTACCATACAAACACTAGGATCATCTTGGTGGGCAACATCTATGGTGATGTGACACCCCCAGGATCAGGGTTAAACAAATCCCAGACCTTAGCCTGACATAATCTATAACATCACAAAACTATTAAAAAATATTATCAAATTCAAATCAACCAAGATTAGGGTTAACCAAAAACTTTTATTCTTAAACCCATATGAATGCATGTGTGTTTGTTATTAATGCATGAATGCTTTCTATGCCATGTTTGATTGCTATAAATGATAAGGATTACTTTAAGGATGAAAACAATATCATCTAGGTCATTTCCAAACCAAATCAAATAATAAGGCATATGATCAAATGGTCATTTTTGCCAAAGTTAACCACTAGCCCACTTTGGGCATCTCTAGTAAAAGATTTCCAACAGAAACAATTATACTTCTTTTCTCCCCTTGCGAGATCAAGTGAAAATGAACAAAGGTGAACTTTGCAAACCCACAGAAAACAATGTCAAATCCATTTGAGGGACAATTCAAAATTGAATCAAGTGTAGGTACCTAGATGGCACTTTTTCAAAAACCACTCAAACCATCTCCACTTGACACCTCCAAGCAACCAGAGACACTCAAGAATGTGATCAACACGCCCACCAAATATAATTTGAAAATTCAAATATTTAGTTCATATGGCCATTTAATCAAACACTTAACAGGCAGAGTACAAGTCTACCAACTATACACTATTTGAATTAATCTTGTGATCATCCTCGTACTCCACTCGACCTTGGTTACTCACCCACGATCACCCCCAGTACCTAGCCATGCAATGGAGCAGCCCTCAGTCCCAATTAGACTAGTGTCGCCCGTACCCGAGCGCTCTTAGTAGACTGCCGTGTAGATTAAACACCATGATTAAGGAAGCCCAGCCAAGTCTGCATGAGGAGATGGAGAATTTTGGAATGGAGCTAGTTAGCAAAAGATTTCTAGCTAGTATTGAACTTCAACCCACCTTGATCAATTAGATAAAGGAAGCCTCGAAAGGAAATGCTAGTATCGATGGAATTAAGCGTCGTATCCGTATAGGGAAGGTACCTTGATTCTCGGAAGATGAAGAAGGAGTTCTATGGTATAAGGGATGTGTCTGTGTGCCAGTAGATTCAGAGTTGTAGCAAGTCATTATGCAGGATGCCTATGATACCCTTTATTCTATCCACCCGGGAGGAACAAAGATGTATCAGGATTTGAAGGAGCAATTTTGGTGGCACAAAATGAAGAGAGAAGTCAGAAGCTACATCGCCAAGTGTGACATCGGTTAGAGAGTCAAAGCAGAACATCAGCGATCTGCTGGACTTTTGCAACCATTATAGATTCCAGAATGGAAATGGGATTCAGTTGGAATGGATTTCATCACCGGTTTGCATACATCTAGTAGGGGAAATGATTCTATTTGGGTCATAGTAGATAGACTGTCCAAGGTAGCCCATTTCATACCCGTCAAGACCACCTATCAAAGTTCGAAGCTAGCAGAGTTGTATATAGCTAGAATAGTCAGTCTGCACGGAACCCCCAAGACCATTGTTTCAGATCGAGGAATCCAGATTACCTCAAGGTTTTGGAAGAAAGTCCAAGAAGGATTAGGAACCAAACTGAACTTCAGCACAGCTTATCACCCGCAAACCGATAGACAAATGGAAAGAGTAAACCATATCCTGGAGATATGATGAGAGCCCGTGTGTTAGAATATGGTTCTAAATGGGAAGATTGTCTTCCTTTCACAGAATTCTCATACAACAATAGTTATCAAGCCAGTTTGCAAATATCCCCATTTGAGTTTTTGTATGGAAGGAAGTGTCGTACCCCCTTGAATTGGTCGCAAGTAGGAGAGAGCCAGATATTTGGACCCGACATCCTACGAGAAGCCAAAGATAAGGTTCACAAGATCCTTGAACACCTCAAGACCACTCAATCCAGATAGAAGAGTTATGCTGACAAAAGACATCGAGACCTGACCTTCAATATCGGAGACTTTGTGTATCTCAAAGTATCACCGTTGAAAGGAATGCAGCATTTTCAACTCAAAGGGAAGCTTGCCCCCAGATATATCGGACCTTTCAAGATTTTAAGTCGCTGAGGAGAAGTATCCTATCAGCTAGAACTTCCTGAAGAGATGGCAGTAGTGCATAATGTGTTTCATATCTCGTTACTTCGCAAATGCTTAGAAGTTCCGAAGAAGACCGAAGTTTTCAAGAACATCAACCATAGAGCCGTGGATATCTACAAGGATTTAACCTATCGTGAAGTACCCATTCGTATCTTGGAAGAAGCCTTCAGAACCACAAGGACCGAGAGTATCAAGTTTCTCAAAATCCAGTGGAGCAACCATACTGAAGAAGAAGCTACTTGGGAGCGAGAAGATTATATTAGGACGGAGTTTCCCAATCTCTTTAGTTCCTAGTTTTTCTTGAATCTCAGGACGAGATTCTATTTAAGGAGGGAAGGTTTGTAACATCTCAAAAATATTAAACAAGATTATCAAATTCAAATCAACCAAGATTAGGGTTAACCAAAAACTTTTATTCTTAAACCCATATGAATGCATGTGTTTTTTTTATTAATGCTTGCTATGCCATGTTTGATTTCTATAAATGATCCGGGTTAGTTTAAGGATGAAAACAATATCATCTAAGTCATTTCCAAACCAAATCAAATAAAAAGAAAATCAAATAATAAGGCATATGATCAAATGGTCATTTTTGCCAAAGTTAACCACTAGCCACTTTGGGCATCTCTAGTAAAAGATTTCCAACAGAAACAATGATACTTTTTTTCTCCCCTTGCTAGATCAAGTGAAAATGAACACAGGTGAACTTTGCAAACCCACAGAAAACAATGTCAAATTCATTTGAGGGACAGTTGAAAATTGAATCAAGTGTAGGTACCTAGATGACACTTTTTCAAAAACTACTCAAACCATCTCCACTTGACACCTCCTAGCAACCAAAGACACTCAAGCATGTGACCAACACACCCACCAAATATAATTTGAAAATTCTAATATTTAGTTCATGTGGCCATTTAATCAAACACTTAACATGCAGAGTACAAGTCTACCAACTATACACTATTTGAATCAATCTTGTGATCATCCTTGTACTCCATTCAACCTCAGTTACTCACCCACGATCACCCCCAGTACCTAGCCGTGCAATGGAGCAGCCCTCACTCACCAATTGGACTAGTGCCACCCATACCCGAGCGTGCCATGCCGACCGGACGGACATGGACACGACGCCATAAGCCGCACCGCCCTTGCCCACGATGTCTAGCAGCTAGCCATGACCTCACCGCACCCCTCGACGAACGACGAACAGTGGAGAAGCCAGTGCCACCGTGCACATTTAACTCGCTGCCATGCCGAGCACACGCCAGAGCACCAAGCCATTCTCGCCCAGCCACGTCACACCTTGCTCTCTCTTTGCGTCACCGCAATCGCCGCGTTACCAACCACCTCCCAGACACGACCGTTCGCCACCACGCGCCCCGTGACCACCGTACGCCATGACGAACACCTCAGTACCTGCATAGAGCACGGACGTATCCCGACCGATTAAGACCGCCCCTTGACGTGCCACTATGCGCATGACGATCGCCACAGACCACCGTGTCAACCTATGCCCTCCGCCATGCTGATAGCCCTCTGTAGCAACATCGTCGAAGAGCCTGAGCCATGCCGCATGGACTCTCTCGCCGGTGTATAAATAGGACCCTCCCCCAACCTCCAAAGGAACACCATTCTACTATCCTCTCACTCAGAAACATCCCTGACCCTTTCCCGGAGCAAGGCGAGCACCACCCCATCGAAATTTTGCTGGAGCCCGCCGCTGCAGTGAAGGAAAGCTGTCGTTGATTGGAGCCACCCAGGAGCTGCTGTGACCACCATTCGACTTGCCGTCATCTACCAGCCCATTCGCCCCATTGCCGGACCTAGCTAGAGCCCTGGTAAGGACCCATCGACCTCCACCGTAGCGCTAGGGTTAGAATCTCGCGTGCTCACTGCGACGTAGACGATGAACCAGAGCTGTTCATCTAGTTCTAATCGCACGGTTGAGATTAGTTGATATCGTTTTGATTAGATACTGCCGTTGACAGGTGGAACCAGCCTGAGAGCAGCCTGCTGTGCACACGCCGCGTAACTAGGCCGTCCCATTTTCTTTTCCACGCATAGCCCAGTAATTCAAACTTAGTTTTTCTATTTAATTCAAAACCATGTTCTGTAGCTGTGTTCAAAATTGAATTCAAAGAGATTTACTGAACCAAATTGCATGATTCCAAATTTTATAGAAAGGTATTGAAAATGTTTACACACTACCGTTGGATACAAACCATTTGAAATTATTGATCACCCATGGTAAAAATAACAAGACATAGACTTTTCCAAATTCAAACATTTTTATAAAATTAACCATAAATACTTTTGAGTTGATTCCAACTCGCAATCCACATTTGCCATGCTCTATCTGAATATGTAAAAATATTTAGTTTGACATGAAGTAATCTTGGACTAGGATTAAAAGAATTCTATATAGTCATTTCTAGCCATTTTTATTATATTAAATAGGAATATCCAACCTTGTAATATATGCCAACCACTTTAAATCACATTCCCAATTATTAGAATATGTGGTGATGACATGGTCAACATGATCCCATATTTTAATTGGAGAATATTAAATCTTAAGTACTTTTCAATGAGTAGAAATTACTTTTCTAAAATAAGATAAAGAAGAATATGTCCATATTTCATGTGATGATTGAGATGATGCTAGATCATCTAGTGTGAGCCCTTGTGTGCTAAATAGAAATAGTTAAGTATTATTTGTTGATTGTGTACCTCGTATTTATTTATAGATGCTAGTACCGACCCGGGGTACGAAGAAGAGGAGTTCTACGAAGACGAAGAAGAGAACTTCGACAACTACACTATCCAAGGCAAGCTAAACTATGCAAGCCATCATATGCAAGATAGCATATGCAAGATACATTATAAATTTCTACTGAGATGCAACTTTACCAATTCCCAATTTTACCTACAAGCTTTACTTTTCCCTTTACCAAAGTTTCTCCAATAGTTAATTAATTGATGATTAGTGGGAAAATAGAATAGATGCTATCAAGAGCATATAACTAGATTGGGATAGTTACAATTGATTAGCACCCCTCAATAGTGACACCTTCATTAATAGTTGCTATTGCTAAACTAATATGGATCACATTAGATGGGAACACCTGGAGAAAATGATTATGAAAACATTGGAATGATGAGTCATTCTATTGAAATGTTCTAACATGTGTTATGAAACACAATGAGTTGAACATGATACTGAATGAAACCTGTACCTTGACTTTGACAAAAATTGATGGTTGGGTTTGGATGCGATACCATTCCAACTTTACCGTACAACCACAATACCTGAGTTGGGTAGGGCTTAACTATAAGCTTATGTGTCTTAGTACGGGTTCCCTCGCGGAAAGAGGTTGAGCTGAGGCTACCTCGTGAGTGTGAATGTCCACCTATGCAGTTCTCGGGATGGCAGTTTGCCATGGCTGGGAGGCCAAACTCATAGGGGAGGTGTCTATACTAGGGTGTGTAATTGAAAGGTTAGGATTTATTATCCGCATACCAAGTATGATGATTCAGGGTTATCCCTAATGGATGTATCGAATTTTGTGGTGAAAGTGTACCACCTGTGTAGAGTGTCAAAACTATTCGAATAGCCGTGTCCGTGGTTATGGATAGTTGGAGTGGCCATACTATTCCATTGTCAGATGTTTTTAAAATGACTTGTGACTTGAAAGATGACTTTGACTTGACCACAACAGAGTTTTGGACATGAAAACTAGGTTCTCACTTAAGTAATCTAGATAACTAAATTAGGCTTTACTACTAAGTACTTCTAAAATAAAACTGGCGGATTGCAAACAAGACTAGAGCTTAGGATTCCTACTAGGAATGTCTTACTTACATTAGTGATAATTTGCGATTACTTGAAGAGTACTCATAGCTTTATCCCTGGCTATTTCCATGGACAGACTATGGAGAGGAGTATCTGGAGGATGGACAACTGGATGTCTACGATAACTAGGATCATCTCCCATCGTCCGCATTGCCTGTGACAATGAAGGTGGAGCCTCTACTACGCTTACTTTATATTGCTTTGATTTGTATTAAGACTGGATCATGAGATCCTCTATTTGTAAGACTATTATGGTTTGTAATGGATGATGTATTGTGGTACCAATTTATGTTATCTCTCGCAAAAATGGTAATCCTGGGATTGCGATGTACGGCATAATAGGAAGCTGGACTTAAAAATCCAGGCGTTGACATAATCCTAACCAAGAACCCGAGGATATCGAATGGAAAGTCGGTAACACAACAGTAACCCTACAACACAAAAGTTAGTACAACAAGCTCATATTTGAGCAAAGAACCAAAATATTACAAGCAGAGGTGTCGGGGGGATGATCCCCAGATACCCCAACCGGACAAGAAACAGGGCAGTCGGATCGCGTCCGGCTGGCCCGATGCAGCCGGACAAGGCAAGTCAGGCCGACTATCGAATGGTAGCCGGGTCAGCAAGAAGCAGCCGGCTACGGCGATGTAGCTGGAACCAATCAAGGAGACAGGACGACGTGTGGATCAGTGCACGGTACGCCCTATACGATGACAAGACCGGCAACTACTCGGCCATACCGAAGACTTTGCGGGGACAACACAGGAACAGTGGCCCGATGCTGACGACAGGCTCACATGGCGTCCACTATGCCTACGACAGCCATACCGCTCATACTTCGATGGGACATATCGTACCGGATACTGTAGATGACCAGTCGGCTGGGACCCGCCAGTGGGGCCTGCTAGTCGGACTGGCTAGTGAGACTGTTGCCTCTCTGCCTATATAAGGAGAGGCAAGGCCTTAGTAGTAAGGGTTGGTCTCAGTGCATTTAAGACAGTAGCTAGAGAATACAGCTCGAGGAGCACTTGTAGTTCGTATATCCCTCATAGTCAGATCCGGCAGGAGTAGGAGTTTTACCTCATCACGAGGGCTCCAAACCTGGGTACTTCTTGCGTCCAGCTACGCTTGCTTGTATCCAATCCCGCCTGCGGACGCCGTCGATAGCTTCCCTGCTAGTCCCCACACCTCTATCTAACCTTCTTAGGTACTGTTGTTCCCAATACAACGACAGTTGGCGCCCACCGTGGGGCCTATGGCTTCGACCGGAGTCACGTTCCGCACGGGACCCCGCACTGCAGCCGGTGAGCGCGTGGCCTCTGGCCTGGTGCTCACGCTCGGCAAATTCGACTGTGTCATCGACAACGCTTCCTGCTTCGCCGGAACTTCCTTCCCGGCAAACGGCTCCATCCTGCTCTTCGGCGACCTCCCCGTCTACATCGCCACCATTCCGGAGCGTTTCCCTAGGGAGATCGTCTCTATCGCGGAGCTACCACATCTGGGCAGTAGCACCTCCGTCGCGTCCTGCGGCGTGGAGGTCATGATGGCTGGCTCCAGCTCTTATTCCCGCTAACCGCGGGAGCGAGGCGCGGACGAAGGCAGAACTTCTGCGCCTCCGCAGCCTCGGAATCTGGTGGAGGATGCCATTGATCGGCTCCTAACGCCGGTTAACCTCGGTGACAACCCGGAGGAGGCGGAATCCAACTTTGCCATGGAGAGACAGATCCTCCTCTAGGAGGCCATGGAGTTGGCTGCAACCCGCAAGCAACTCGAGATCACCCGGCGCGAATACGACCGCACGCACCGCTTCACTCCGGCTACCGCGGAGCCTAGCTAGCGTGGCTAGGTACGGCGCCAGGGCAACAAGCTAGGCGGTAGGATGGAAAAGGATGGGGAGCCGGATCCCGTGCCCGCCCTCATCCGGCCCACCTACAGCACGCCCACCAAGAACTTGCGCGCGGCGCGAGCCGCAACAAAAGAACTGCCCAATCTGGAGGGCGAGGAGCGAGCCAGCCAGCACGCTCGCGTGCAGGAGCTCCTCTGCATCGCGGATGAGCAGGCTGATGCCAACGGGCAGATGCAGGAGGACCCCAGCTACTCCAGGGGGAGCAAGCTACATGTCAACAGTAGGGGCGCGCCACGCGACACCCAACACGCGTCTTCCCCTCAGCCGGCTAAGGCCCGCAGCAGGCGTCGCAGCTCTGGCAACAAGGGTCAGCCGTGCCAGGAGCAAACGATGAACAGCAACCCACCGCCTCCCCCTCCACCAACCGGAGCACCTAGACCCACCGGTTCCCGTCTCTCGGGCCGGGTGGGAGCGCCCAACCTGGATTGTTCGGATGCCCGTGACCGCATCGAGCTCCTCGCTCAAGCGCGCGTCACGGAGAAAGAAGACTCTACCAGCCCGGTTAGTTTCGGACCCCGCATCCGGAACGAGCCATTTCTGGATAAGTTCTCCCTGCCCAGGGAGACCCCCAAGTACGACATCAGCATGAAGCCGGAAGATTGGCTGACCGACTATGCTACGGCAGTCGGCATCGCCCATGGGAACGAGCGCACAGCCGTGCGCTACATCCCTCTTATGCTAACCGGGTCGGCAAGGACGTGGCTCAACAGCCTTGCGCCCAATAGCATCAACGCCTGGCCAGACTTCGAGAAGGTGTTCGTCCGCAACTTCAATGGCACGTACAAGCGTCCGGGACGCCCACGCGACCTGGCCTCGTGCGTCCAGGGTCACCGCGATACTGACCGCGAGTACCTCGCCAAGTGGACGGAGCTGCGCAACACTTGCGAGGGCATCCTGGAAAGCCAGGCCATCAGTTTCTTCATCGAGGGTTGCCGAGAAGGCACCATGCTTCGCCACCGGCTACTATGTGACAAGCCAAAAACCATGGCGGAGCTCATGACGGTTGCGGACCAGTACGCCACGGGGGATGCCGCCATGAAGAAGCCCCTCCAAGTAAATGTTGACGGGCATCCAACTCCTATGGAGCCGGATCGCGACCATCCGAGCAATCCGGCTGGCAAAGCCGGATCCTCCAGGCGCCACGGCAACGACAACCGGTTCCATGGGGACCGCCAAGCCAGACAACAGAAGCCCCGCTACCACGCGCGGCGGGTCAATGCTGTGGAGGGTGCGCCCGACGCGCCGGCTAACGATGCAAGGAAGCAGAAGCCACGACTCACCTCGACCAGATGTTTGATGGCCCGTGCAAGTGGCATAGCGGTCCCTTCAAGCCGGCTACGCATACCACCCGAAATTGCAGCTCGACCCGCTAGCTAAAAACCAGGGTAACCAGCCTCGTCTCCCCCTCCCCCGCTGGTGGACCACCACCACCGGCTAGGGGAGCCGGCAATGATGGGAACAGCGGCAACGGCGGCAACAACAACAACGGCTACCCCCAGCCGCACGCCGCCTACCACATCTTCGAGACGGAGCTGGACGACAAGCAGAGCCGCAGGCGACGCTCCAAGGAGGTCAATGCCATCATCTCTCCGGTCCCCCACTACCTGAACTGGTCGGAAACCCCCATCACCTGGAGCCGTGCAGACCAGCCGGAGCAGCTGCCAACTCCCGGGGGCTACGCCATGGTGCTCGACCCCCTCATCGTCTCCAACGTGCGTACCTGCCGTTTCTCGCGCGTCCTCATCGATGGAGGCAGCAGCCTCAACCTCCTCTACTAGTCCTCATTGGAAAAGCTGGGCATTCGCGAATGCGACCTGCGCCTGACTGCCACAATGTTCCTCGTCGTACTGTCGGGGCCAGCCTACGCCCCGCTGTGTAAAATCCAGCTGGACGTCATCTTCGGGACCGAGGAGAACTTCTGCTGTGAACCGATCTGGTTCGAGGTGGTAAACCTAACGATCTCTTATCATGCTCTCCTCGGGCGCCCCGCCCTCGCCAAGTTGATGGTTGTCCCCCGCTACGCATACCTCAAGACGAAGATGCCGGGACCCAACGGCGTGATCACCGTCGCCGGCTGCTTCAAGCGGTCGATGGAGTGCGCCTCAGCCGGTTCCAAACTGGCAGAGGCCCTCATCATAGCCGAGGAGAAGCATGTAATCATGTGCAATGTGGCCATGGCCCAATAGGACGTACCGGCTAGCAGCAAACCGGCTAGAGAAAGAGCTTTCCAGCCGGCAAAGGAGACGAAAAGGATCATGCTCGACCCCTCCGACCCGACCAAGTTCATCACCATCCGTGCCAACTTGGACAGCAAATAGGAAGGCGCGCTCGTCGACTTCCCCCGTGAGAATCGGGACATCTTTGCATGGTCACCCAAGGACATGCCAGGTGTACCGAGGGAGTTCGCCGAGCACTCACTTCATGTGTGGCCAGATGCCAAGCCGGTCAAGCAACCTCTGCGCCGAGTCGCAGAGGAGAAGAGGAAGATAATCGGTGACAAGATCACTCTGCTCCTTGCAGCCGGGTTCATCATGGAAGTGTACCACCCGGATTGGCTAGCGAACCCAGTCTTGGTGCTGAAGATGAACAAGACCTGGCGCATGTATATCGACTACACCAGCCTGAACAAGGCGTGCCCGAAAGACCCCTTCGCATTGCCCCGTATCGATCAAGTCATCGATTCCACGGCCGGCTGTGATTTGTTGTCTTTTCTAGATTGCTATTCCGGTTACAATCATATCCAGTTAATCCCGGTTGATCACATTAAGACATCATTTATCACCCCCTATGGGGCTTTCTGCTACGTAACCATGCCTTTCGGTCTAAAGAATGTAGGCGCTACCTATCACTGCTGCATGCAGAAGTGCTTGCACTCGCAGATAGGCCGAAACGTGCATGCCTATGTGGACGATGTGGTCATCAAGACCAAGGAGAAGCGCACCCTCCTCGAAGATCTAGGAGAGACATTTGGCAACCTCCACCAGTACCAGATGAAGCTGAACCCGGAGAAGTGCGTCTTCGGGGTGCCATCCGGTCAGCTCCTCGGTTTCTTCGTATCACAACGAGGTATCGAGGCAAATCCGGAGAAGATCACGGCCATCGAGAGGATGCAGCCGCCTAGGAGCCTGCTTGGAGTCCAAAAGTTCACGGGATGTCTAGCCTCCCTCAGTCGTTTTGTCAGCCAGCTGGGAGAGAAGGCACTCCCGTTGTACCAGCTGATGAAGAAGATGGATAAGTTCTCCTAGACTTTGCAAGCCGACGCCGCGTTTCATGACCTCAAGTGCATGCTATCCACAGCACCGGTTCTAGCCACGCTGGCTAGCAAGGAGCCGATGTTGCTCTATATAGCAGCCATCAGCCAGGTCGTCAGCATCGTCTTGGTGGTGGAGCGCCCCGAGGAAGGCAAGGCTCGGTTGGTTCAGAGGCCCGTCTACTACCTCAGCGAGGTTCTCTCCCTCTCCAAGCAGAACTACCCCCACTACTAGAAGATGTGCTACGGCGTGTACCTGGCATGCAAGAAGCTCAAGCACTACTTCCAGGAACATTCGATTAAGGTCGTGTGCACCACACCCCTTCCAGAAATCATCGGCAAGAAAGATGCCACCGGCTGAGTCGCCAAGTGGGCCATCGAGCTCGCCGCCTACTCCATCCAGTACGAGCCCTGGCTCACGATCAAGTCTCAAGCGTTGGCGGACTTCCTCGTCGACTGGGCCGAGACCCAGTATCTCCCACCGGTTCCGGATTCAGACCACTAGAAGATGCACTTCGACGGGTCGAAGATGCACTTCGATGGGTCGAAGATGCTCGGGGGCTTAGGAGCCGGCATCGTGCTCACCTGGCCCAAGGGAGACCGGCTGCAGTACGTACTGCAGATCCACTTCAAGGACTCCAACAAAGTAGCCGAATACGAGGCACTGGTGCACAGACTCTGGCTAGCCAAGGAGATCAGTGTCAACCAGATCCTTTGCTTCGGCGATTCGGATCTGGTGGTGCAGCAAGTATCCGGAGAATGGGACGCCAGAGATGCAAACATGGCCCTCTACCGGTTCCATATCCAGAAGCTCAGTGCCTCCTTCAACGGATGCAAATTCCATCACGTCCCCCGCGTCAACAACGAAGCAGCCGATTCGCTCGCCCGAATCAGGTCCGCCAGGCAGGCGATCCCACCTGGGGTCTCCTTGGAGCACCTGCGCAAGCCCTCCATCAACCTGTCACCTGAGTCAGACTCCATCATATGGGCAGGGAGCGCTCCGGCTAACGGGGTGGCAGAGGCAGAGCCGACAGAGCCTCCAAAGAAGAAGACCCGCACCAACTCCGGCAAGGCAGTACCCTCCGGTTTGCAAGACCCGGGGGCTACCGGCTCGTCAAGCGGCTCGGGGGCTGCCGTCCCGGGTACGTCACCCGGACGACCCCTCGACAACCATCAACCGGAGAGCGGGAGCATCCTCGTCATTCGGGAAGTACCAACCTGGACGCAGCCCTTCATGAACTACATCGCCAACGGGGAACTTCCGGATGACGAGGTGGAAGCCAGGAAAATCCGGCGCCACGCGCACACATACACCATCATCAACGGCGAACTGTACAAGCGCAGCGTATCCGGCATCTTCCAAACGTGTGTCGATGTGGACACGGGCTACCGGCTACTCAAGGACATCCACCAGGGTGAGTGCAGGCACCACACTTCGTCAAGGGCGATAGTTGCCAAGGCGTTTCTCCATGGCTTCTATTGGCCCACCGCCCTCGAGGACGCTGAGCAGCTGGTCCGCGCATGCAATGGGTGCCAGCACTTCGGGCAGCTCAGGCACATCCCAACTTCGGTACTCAGGACCATACCGATCACCTGGCCCTTCGTGGTTTGGGGTCTCAACATGGTCGGGCCTTTCAAGCGAGCACGCACGAGCATGACCCATCTGCTGGTGGTGGTGGACAAATTCACGAAATGGATCGAGGCCAAGCCCATCCGGAAGTTGGACAGGGCGACAGTCGTCACCTTCACCGACATCATCAATCAGTTCGGCTACCCCAATAGCATCATCACCAACAATGGCATGAACTTCGCCAAGGGGGCCTTCGCCCAATTCTGCAGCAACAAGGGCATCCGGCTGGACCTTGCCTCCATCGCGCACCCGCAGTCCAACCGGCAAGTCGAAAGAGCAAACGGCTTGGTGCTAGCCGGTATCAAGCCGCGCCTCATCGAACTGTTGGAGCGGTCACCTGGATGCTGGATCGAGGAGCTTCCAGATGTGCTATGGAGCCTCCGCACCACGCCGAATAGATCAACCGGCTACACCCCGTTCTTCCTGGTCTACGGATCGGAAGCCGTCCTCTCCGCGGATATCGAATTCAACTCCCTGCGCAAGCTCCTATACGACGAAAAGGCCAACCAGGAGGCGCGGGAGGACGGAGTGGACCTTTTGGAGGAGGCCCGCGAGCTGGCATTATCCAGGTCAGCCCTGTACGAGCAACGACTACGCCGCTACCATTCAGGCCAGATCTTCCCAGTCGCGTTCCGCGAGGGCAACCTGGTTCTCCGGCTGGTGCAAGACACGAAGGGCATGCACAAGCTATCGCCACCTTGGGAGGGCCCCTTCATCATCATCCGGGCACTGCCCAACGACTCCTACTACCTCATCGACGCGCAGCAGCCGCGCAAGAACAAGATGGACAAATCAGACGAGGAGACCGAGTGTCCTTGGAATGCGGCAGTGCTGCGCCCGTTTTACACCTAGTCGCCAGACATTGTATGTATCCCGCAAACCCTATGAATGAAAATGCGGACCCCTACGAGATGCTCGAGGGCTCCTTGCTAGAAATGTGTTTGTACCTATTTTTCGGTTATGCTTTTCCGGCTCCGGCAACCCCTACCCGGGGGCTTGCCGGCTAGCCCGGCCTGCTAAGTCAACAAACCGACTGAGTAGTGTGCGACGATGTCAGAGGCCCACTCTTCGTCTCAGCTACAGACCGCAACCCGGCTGTCCGGCTAGCAAGAGCAAAAGCCCGAGGCATCCCACACGAAAAACGGGGAGGAGACGCGACAGACCGGGAGTCCCGGCCTTGCAACTAGCTTAAGGCAATCTGGTTACTAAGCCGTTAGTACCATGTGCGATGTATTGTCATCTCCCTTCGATTCCGGCTGTAGACCGCAACCCGGCTGCCCGGTAAGGACGCACCGAAAACAGCAGAGCACACGGGAAAGCGACCAAGTGTCCAGAAAGGCGCAAGCTAGCTTTCAAAAAACAAATCCGCTTTCCGGCTACAATTTGGCAGACTAACCTATTAACATGTGAGGATGTATGTGTATGTATATTCTTGTACGACTACCTTGAGTCGGAATTCAGGAAGAAAAGAGAAGAAGATTCGAAGTCCTTGCCTTCATCAAGCACTCCGAATCTCGGGGGCTACACCCACTGGGTGCGCTCGCGCACCCCTAGTGGAATCTGGTAGTTCCCGACCGGCTAAAGGCGTTTAGCCGGCCGTTCGGAGCCTAGGTGAGGGCAAGGGTAGGATCAAGAAAAGACAAGGAAGATCCGAAGTCCTTGCCTTCATCAAGCGCTCCGAATCTCGGGGGCTACACCCACTGGGTGCGCTCACGCGCCCCCAGTGGAATCTTGTAGTTCTCGACCGGCTAAAGGCGTTTAGCCGGCTGTTCGGAGCCTAGGTGAGGGCAAGGGCAGGAGCAAGAGAAGACAAAGAAGATTCAAAGTACCTGGCTATGCTAGCTACTCCGAATCTCGGGGGCTACACCCAGTGGGTGCGCTCGCGCGCCCCCACTGGAATGTTAGTTCCACCGGCTGAAGGTGTTCTGCTAGCAAAAGAAACCGACCAAGACGGATCTAGTCAGATAAGAGTTAGAAGATTTGGGAAGACGAGGAAGATTCGAAGCACCTGGCTACGCCAGCTACTGCGAATCTCGAGGGCTACACCCAGTGGGTGCGCTAGCACGCCCCCACTGGAGGTGCAGTTCCCCCGGCTAAAGACGTGTAGCCGGGCGAAGTCAGACGGATAAAGTTAATCGACGAAATATTGAAAGAAAATGCGAAGTACACAAGTTGAAGGGAAATCAAGCTAGTTCAAAATTAACATGGAAAGGAAAGGAGGAGGCGAAGCTCCCATAAGTTTACCTAGCGCCAGAGGCAGCCGGTACAGACAGACAAGTTTCAAACAGGATTAAACAAGACAAATACACCCGGCATCCCGGGGCAGTGACTAGGCGGCAGGACCCTTGCCGTGCGGAGCGTCTTGGCTGGCGGAAGCTTCAAGCGGAGGAGGAGGCGCGGCGCTTGATCCAGTTCCAGCGCCCGCAGCCGGCTACATCGGGGCTTCCACATCCGGAGTACCGACGAACTCCGAGTCGGTGAGCACCTCGTCGGGGTCCACGTAGTCGGCGATCTTGATGGCGGAGCCTCGGAGCTCTGGATGAGCCTGGCAGATGGCGGCAAGGTCGGCGCCAGCGCGGAAGCCTCCGTCGATCTTCTCTACGCGGGTGTCCTTGTACCAGGAGAGCATGAGGGCCAGAGCCATGTCCGCTCCGGCTCGCGCCGCCAAGTCCCGCAGCCGGTCCACCGCACCCGGCACCTCTCCCACCTTCGCAGCCAGCTGCGCCATCGTCTCTGGAATCGGAGCATCCAGCCACAGGAACGATAAGATGTCCCACGCCGCTTGACGAAGTTTGGCAGCTTCCTCACCAAGAAGGACGACGAGCTCCTGGGCTGTCGGCTGCGCTCCCGGCCAGTTCTCCTGCAGCCGGCTGTACGCCAGCAGGTCTATGTCGGGATAAAACGCTGTCAAAGAAAAGATAGTCAGATCTGGCTACCGGATTCGGAAAGAAAGGGAGACGGAAAAAGGGAACCTACCCTTAGCCGTGTGGCCAACTTGCATCAGCTCCTCCACCAAAGCCTTCTCCTTCGTCGCCAGCCGCTTGATCTCCTTCTCTTGGTCCTTGTTCTGGGCCTCGAGAAGGTTGAAAGCTTCGATCTGGCTGGCGAGCGAGGCGTCACGCTCCTTGATGGTGGCCTCCAGACCGTCTACCTTCGCGTGCCAATCCTTGTTCTGCAGCCGCAGAGTGGAGTTGGACTTGCACAGCCAGTTGTTCGCTTTCTTCAAGCGATCGATCTCGTGCTGAGCGCACATGAGGATAGCTGCGACAAAGCCGGCTATTAGAAAAAAAAAGAAGGCAAGCCGGATAAAGCGAACTCACTCTGGGAGGTTCCGTTGGCGGCAGCAAGCTTCTGCTCCAAGGACCGGTTCCCGCCGGCTGTGGCCTCTAGCAGCCGGATCTCCTTCACCGCTAGTTCGAGGGTGGCGGCGATATCTGTCAGCGAGGCGGCGGAGGAGGCGTCGTCATCCACGGCATTGATGGCCAGGGACTCCTTCGCGGCAACCACCACTGTCCTCCACTCCTCTCTCGGCTCGTCGTCGGAGTTGTCGTTGCTGACAACCACGAGCACCTTGCCGGTTGTGGCCCCCCGCGTGCCCGCGGAAGAGCCACCCGGCTGAGGACCCTCCGCTTCCGGCTAGGCCACCATGTCCAGCTGAGGACCCTCCGCTCCGGCTGAGGCAGCCGGGTCATCTCGAGGTGGCGGTGGAAGCGGTGCCGCATGAGAAGGAGGGGCGCTGGCAGACACGGTCGGAGCGCGGGGTGGCAACCCGGTCGGCGCTCGCGCCGGGCTCGTGGCTCCAAAGGAGACCAGCGTGCTAAGAAGACAGAAGAGGAGAAGAAGGAAAGAAAAGCAAATAAGCCAAAGGCAGAAAGGGAGAAAAAGAAACAACAAGAAGATAGTGAAAGAAAAAGGAAGAAGGACGTACCCCTGCACAACCGAAGGCGGCCCCTTCTTCTGGCCAAGGCGACTCGGTGGAAGGGCACTGGTCCGACTCCTCTTGGGGGTCAGACCCTCCGCGGATGGCCGGCTGGAGCTGGAACGGCTGGAGGCGCTCCCGGCAGCGTCGCCGTCCGTCGCAGGGCGCTGCACTGGATCAGAGGCCGGCACGACCTCCTCCTCCTCGTCAACCTCCGCGTGGGGGTCGGCGGCCGGTTCGTCGTTCCGGCTAGGGAAGGCATCCCCGTCCCTGTCCGACTCCTCGCCAGACCGCCGAGCACGCGGCTCGGGCAAGTCAGGCGTGAACATCTCGAGGAGGGCCTCACCCTCCTCGCGAAGAATGCAGGGGAAGATCTGCCGAATACAAGAGATTAGTCGGATAAAACAAGAAAGAAGGGCAAGAAATATGAAAGAAAACTCTGGCTAAAAGGACCTACCCTAGGCACGTGGTTGTCCCAGTTGTAGGGCGCCAGGCTGAAGGTCCAGCCCTCCGGCAGCCGCTCCTTGGTGATCGTCCACACCCACTCCTTCAGGTTGTGGTAGCGGGGATCGCGGCGTGACAGCCGGGTCAGGTCCACCCGGCCGGAGTAGAAGCACATCTTGTGCGCTCGCTGCTACAATGGCATCATCAGCCGGGACATCCAGCTTAGGGTGATGTCCAGGCCGGTTAGCCGGCAGGTGACGAGGGAGCGCATGCGTTGTAGCATCACGTCCGACTCTGCCTTGTCGCCATAAATCTTCAGCTCCCAGTGCTGCCGGCTGGACTCGACATCCTGGAAGGCCGGAAGGTTTATCCGGTCCACGTTGGTGACGTTCTTGACATAGAAGTATTACTGCTGCCACAGTCGTACCGTGTCATGCAGCCAGAACTTCGGGTAGCCGGTCTGCGCGCGGGAGTAGATGGAGGCGCCGCCACAGACGACTAGCGGCCCCTTCGTAAACTGCACCTGCGGCTGGACTCAGAAGAGCCGGCAGAAGAGCCTGAGATCCGGCTGGATCCCGAGATAGCTCTCGTAGAACGCCATGAAGTGCGCCAGCGTTCCGATTGCGTTGGCGCCGAATGGTGGAGGTGGAGGTCGAAGAAGGCCAAGAACATGAGGAAGAACGGATGCACCGGCAGCGCGAACCCACGCGCCAGGTGTGAAAGGAAGATTACCCACTCTCCCTCCGTCGGGTGTGGCGACACCTCTCCCATCGGCGCTAGCCGCACCGCTACTTCCTCCTCCGGCGGAAGGACGCGGGTAGCGCGGTATTTCTGGATGTGGTCCTCCGTGATGGAGGAGCCACACCAGACTCCACGCTCGGCTGCCATCTCTGGCTGACAGGAAGACCCGGCGGCGGAGGAGTGGCGGTGGCCCGTACCGCCGACAATGACGAACGAGCAGCGTAGCGGGCTATAGTGACAGCAAAGGAAGAGTGCAGCGGGCAGGAGAACGGAAGGGAAGAGGGCAACTGGGAACAGGGGAGTGGAGGAAAGGAACTGCTCCACCCACGGCGTCCCTTTAAAGGGCCAGTAGAGCAACCGTCCACGGTGCCACATGGCATTCATCCAGGCAACCCTCACCCCAACCGCCGCCTAGATCCCGTGTGCCGACGCGGGGCGCGCAGAAGATCCTAGAGCGAGAATCGAAGCGCCAGGAGACAGTTTCCCGAGGCGATGTGCGACGAGACGTTATGCTGCCCGCTGCAGAGCAATGATGGCGCGTGCGCGCGTGGCCGGCGTCAGCACTGACCTCACGGGTAGCGCAACCGCCAGGCGTAGCCGGTCACAAATTCAAAAACAAGAGGGAGCACGCGCACATTTCGCCTAAGGGCGGAATCCACACGCGCTCGGGGGCTAGTGTCGGGGGGATGATCCCTAGATACCCCAACCGGACAAGAAACAGGGCAGTCGGATCGCGTCCGGCTGGCCCGATGCAGCCGGACAAGGCAAGTCAGGCCGGCTATCGAATGGTAGCCGGGTCGGCAAGAAGCAGCCGGCTACAGCGACGTAGCCGGAACCAATCAAGGAGACAAGATGACGTGTGGATCAGTGCACGGTACGCCCGGTACGATGACAAAACCGGCAACTACTCGGCCATACCGAAGACTTTGCGGGGATGACGCAGGAACAGTGGCCCGATGCTGACGACAGGCTCGCGCGGCATCCACTGTGCCTACGACAGCCATACCGCTCATACTCCAATGGGACATATCGTACCAGATACTGTAGATGACCAGTCGGATGGGACCTGCCTGTGGGGCCTGCCTGTCGGACTGGCCAGTGAGATCGTTGCCTCTCTGCCTATGTAAGGAGAGGCAAGGCCTCAGTAGTAAGGGTTGGTCTCAGTGCATTTAAGACAGTAGCTAGAGAATACAGCTCGAGGAGCACTTGTAGTTCGTATATCCCTCATAGTCAGATCCGGCAGGAGTAGGAGTTTTACCTCATCACGAGTGCTCCGAACCTAGGTACTTCTTGCGTCCAGCTACGCTTGCTTGTATCCAATCTCGCCTACAGACACCGTCGATAGCTTCCCTACTAGTCCACACACCTCCATCTAACCTTCTTAGGTACTGTCGTTCCCAATACAACGACAAGAGGTTAATGACCACAAACATCAAACAATGGAAGGAAAATTATGCTATTAAGTATAGAAAACTTAAAAAACTGGCCTAAGAGGCCTAAAGCATAATGATGACGTCCCAGCCCATATATTCTAGGCTACCATCCGGGAACCCCAAGCTACTCGTCAGTGTCGATGTCGTACCAAACTTGTGTTCAGGGAACACTTAGTCAGCTACAAAAGTATCAACAAAGCAAGGGTGAGTACAGGGTGTACTTCACAAGACTTATGGCTGGTGGGGTTATTTTGCATAAATCCATATTTTTTTATAAAACAGGGGGGCAGAAGAAGCTCGTCTAATCAAAGTAATCCTCATATTTTGATATCCACCAAAGTAATCCTCATCTCACAAGTAATATCACCCCCTCCTACCCATAAGGAAGCATCCTTAAGCACACATTGATCCTCCAAGTTTTACGATTAGATTATAGTTCTCTATGATCTTAGAATTTGGTCACCAAGCGTTCATAACCGTGAACACGTATTTTTGAAAATATTTAACCCTACATGGGTGTACAACTTTACCCACACATACCAACCTTCTCTTAATGTCAGAATCATTAGCCCTCTTCCTTGGAAGGCTAGCAGAGGGTGCTTGGACACGACCTTTACCTTGTGTTCACTAAGACCATTAATCGTGCCCTAAGGAGTGTCTCGTTGTAACGGGTCAAATCCCGAAGCCAGTCCCTAGAGATGTGAGGCGAGGTTGGTTTATCATGGGCTCTATCCACCCCAAGCAACCCTGGCCATGCTTACCTACTATTATGATGCACATTCACCCGCCAAATATTTCAAAATATTTTCTAAGCATATGTCGAATGGAATGCCAAACTATGTGACACATGGAATCAACTAGGCAAGTTAGTTACTCGTTAGGTTATCCAGGCCCCGTGTGGTTGGCTCTTCTTGGTTCCAAAGGCAAGAACTCGGTTCCTAGTAGTGGCGAGCATGGGACTGCAAATACCACATCCCACTATGGCCTCCCATACAAGCCTTAACATGTTTAACCTTGACCACTAATCTTACCTCATCATTATACCTCGTTCCCCTATCATACTAGGTTCTCTGCATTTGATACATCATCTGGATGAACCAACACTTACAGCTAAGAAAGGCTAAGCGAGACACAGATATAAGCTCTAGCAGTGCACACAAGTAAAACCTAGTTATGCTAGGAGCAGTGGATTAGGTAATATAAGCTCAAAGGGAGTAATGCAATTGATAGGGTACTCTCTCTATCGATAAAAAACCACAGCAGAATCGTATGCATCATGGCAAGAATGAAATAGTTTGAAAGCATAGGATTCTTTTATGTGTGGGGCTATGCTTGCCTTTGCCTATTGATAACCAAAAAGTAGAGCTTCGAACATCTTGTACTAGACTTGATTGCAGTTGATCAAGTATTGTCCGTCGGTCTTTGATGGTGTTGATCTCAGTCTTCGGTCTCGATCTCGATATCGTATTCTACTGAGGAAGAACCAAACACCAGAAAGAAAGGGGAAACAATCAACACATGGCATTGATGCAATGCTCAAGCAAGGATGATGATATGACAAGTTGAATTGTATTGAACTGAAACCCTATAGCATGCTTGACAATTTAAACAGGGTTCCGAGGGTGCAAACCTTGATATAGGAGAGACCCCGAAATCACCTACGGGGGTTCATTTGTTCTTCTAATTAAACTTGTAATGAAAGTTGTTGAACAATGCATGATTATGAGTCTATTGTGTAGATCTCATTTTTTGAAAATTTTGATATATTATACATATTTTTATAACTTGTAAATAATTACTTATTGATTTTATAAGATTTAAACCTTTTCTGGAATTACTAAAACAATTTAAAAGGTTATTGCGTCAGCATGACATAGGGCTGACGTCACCACGGGGCCAGGGATATTTTTTACCGGGACTAGGCCTGGCCATAGAGGCTGACCTATGGGACAGGGGCCCCATAGGCTACCACCATGCCCAACCTTGTGTGCTACTAACGCGGGCATCATCTCACCATGGTGACAGAGTGGCAGACGGTGGCCAGTGGTGTTGCAAGAAGGCAAGAGGGGTTGCGCGACCTAGCCTAATCGAACCAACGTAGCAAGGCAGACACGAAGGTGGCGGTGCCGCTAGGAATAGGTCACTGAAGGCTTGGCTGTGGCGGTGTACGACGACGGCAAGTGGTGGCACGCGACGTGGGAGAAGGCCCAAGCGAGAGGGAGTCAGAGAAGAGCACTAGGATGCTCAAGAGCTCACCCTGGGTGTACTTGTGGTGATTGCGAGGCCGGAGGAGGTCGGGGACACCGGAATCTATGATAGGCACGGCACTGGCATTGGGGAAGGAGGGTCGCATTGGGGCAACTAGGAGCTCCCCGGTTGGAAGATCGTTGGAGACCCCCCATTCCTTAAAATAAGACAAGTGCTAGAGTTTCGCCTTTTATATTGTTTGAGTTTATAGGAAACACCACACTATTAAGAGGGGTGATCTCAATGAGCTCGATGGGGATGTAAACATAGCCATATACACATCCCAACACTAATATATTCCATCACACTTGAAGATAGAAGAGCAAGTCCCTTGAATAAATCCATTTGAAGTAGTTCTGCTAGTCCCGATTCTAGGCCTTGTCCAACCGGTTAACCCGGTGCCATCACCGATCCACCGGTCTATACACTGATTGGTCTGATTATGTATACCAAGTCTATAACGATCATGTATATAGTATAGTTTCGGTCTGGGGTACGGTTCACTGATTCTAGGACCAAAAGGTCCAGTTTATGGGCTGGTTCCACCAATATAAAATCGGGTGGCTCGCGGAATTAATACAAATGGATAGTTTTCTTCTTGGATTATAAATACTACATTTTCCACCTTGAGCTAGTTAGGTCAATCATTTCAGATTCACCCTTTGATCTCTCTCTCGCCATTATTGAAACACCAAATCTTGAGGTTCTCCTATTCTACCTAACCAAAAAACAAATCTCTTTGGTAGAAAGCACGAGGAGGTCTCGATCTATGTTTCCACCAAGCCATATTACATTCCTCATTGAGTTCATCGAGTTTTCTTGTTTCTCTTGGGTTTGCGGGAAACCCTAGATGGCTAGGGTGTAGGGTTGCACAAACGGGATCCTGCATATACCGCAAAACACATGGATTAGTACAAATTGTACTAGAGGATTTGATCCTCATTTAACACTAGATCCAGGTAAATTGTACTAGAAACTAGTCCCGCATCTCGCCCCGCTTCCAACCCTACTAGGGTAGCCCGGAGGCTTTCAGTTTGTGATTTGCCCTATGGAAAGTTTGTGAGGGTCTAGAGACTACCTTAAAGTCTACCACGAGTAAGTGACTATTTCTTCATGGGATAGGCTCAGATAACAAGGTGAGCCTTCGTGGCGTTGGGAAATCCTTCGTGGGATCCCGCACTTCTCCAACAAGATGTACCTCCCTCCAAGGAAGGGAACACTCAAATACATCTTTGCTCCACGTACTTCGGTTATTCCTAACTTATCTCTTTACTTGTGGTGTTACCATTGTGATAGCCTTTGTGCTTGAAGTACATTGTATCATCATATAGGTTGTCTCACCTAGTTTGCATTTAGGCATACTTATATTCTGCAAAGCCTAAAACTTGCGAAAGAAATTAAATAATTGTATAGAACCTATTCACTCCCATCTAGGTTAATCATATATATCCTTTCATGGAGGTTCAGAATGCCCGAGCCTCCGTAAATCTTGGGAGCAGCTTCCTTATCCAAGACACGAGACAGTTCCCGCCATTGACTTCTTTACATCCCTTCCACATGAAAGCCATGCAAATCTTTAGTGGAGCCTACAAGATCTTCGGCGAAATGTCGATTGGCATCATGGCATGCAGTGGGATAACAGAGAGGGTGTTCTGCACGAGGGTCGATCTACCGCCACGGTTCATCAGTTTGGCACACCACGGTTGTAGCAGGTTGGTAGTTCTATCCACGAGTGGCTACAGTTGAGTTGCAAGTTTTTGCATGCCCAAAGGTAGGCCAAAGTACTTGCATAGAAGGGGACCCACCAACCACGCAACCCAAGAGCCCGTGCACCATATTTGTTCGCTCAGGCGTGCAATACATCGGGTGCAGGGAGTATGTGGAAAGGCTGGTGTGCATCCCTAAATTCTTCCCAGGATCCTCCATGATGGCAGCGCATGCATGCACATCCAACAGTGTAGGGGGAATAAATGTCAACACATCATTTGCATAGATGGATGTGCGGTGACGGAGACCATGCAGATCGATGCTAGATAGTAAGTCCTCCACAACATCGCGCTTGATCATGAGATGTAACACATCCATAACCGAGTTGAAGAGGAGAGGGGATAATGGATACCCTTTTCACAGGCCTCGCCTTTTGAATATGAGGATGCCAGCTGAAAGAGCATGTGGGCCCCCATGTGTGGTTTTGGTAATTAATGACAATCTTTATGCACTAATGTGTGTATTGAGTTGTACTTGTAGGAATTGTCCATTGGCATCACTTGGAGCATGTGTTGGCTTCAAGGTCGATGAAATGAAGAAGAAGAAGTGTTATGGAAGCTCAATATGCGCCATCCCTAGAAGATCTCATGTTTGGTGCTTGCCATCCTCAGTGTTTATGGATCTATGAAGACAAGGCCAAAGGATGCTCAAGGCAAAGGTATTCTTGATAGGTTTTTCCCTTTTGCCGGTCTCGTGTTGACCGGGTTTAGGATAGATAGCAGTACTATCAAAAGGGGCTCTCGAGTGAGTAGCTCGATCATATCATTCGGAGAGAGCTCAAACCTTTGCATACTTGCATCATCATATTTGGTTGTCTATTTGCCTTATCCATGTGAGGATATAGAGCTTGTGGTAATCTCCATAGCAAGCTCTTGTTCATCAAAATCGGATCCCCCTTTTATATCTTGTTACGATTTTGATCTCGGCGGTTTTCCGTATTCTCACCAAGGAAGGTATCTCACTCTAAAATACATGAAGTATTCTCACTTGGTGATATCCAATATTTCAAATTTTAGATGGGTAGATCTTGTTGTCCTCTTTCCAACGCAATTGGATTCAGGTCAATCGGAGCTACCAATCTAAAGTTATCGCGGTCTGAATCTAGCTCTCTGTTTTATTAAAAAGAAAAAAGAAAAAGGTTTTTCTGGTTTTGGGCCGAGCGGTAGTACCGCTCGGTACTACCGGCCCGACCCTGCGCGCGCCCTCCTCTCCTATGTGTTGGGCGGTGTAGCATCCCAATTGTCTAACAATGGTAATGCTACTTGGTCTAGTAAGATAATGGCTACTTCCTACATATAATTATGCATCATAATTATATCATGCTCATGTCATCAGGCCACCTTGCATTTGAGCATCATATAAAACCCTTTTTATTTGGTTCTCCTCTCATATGAATTATTAATTGTATTTGGCTCTTGATATATTGTATTTGAATCTTGATTAATGCTTGATGCCCAAATTGATTTGGGGGCATATATTTTATTCAACTCCATCACCTTTCTTTGACACCACCTTGAAATTCCACCATCCTAATTACCCATGGGCTTTATTTTCTTTTGGCATTTAATCTAGCTCTTGTGGGTTAGGGTGGATCCAATTCTATTTCCTTTAGCATGGATTTATTTCCATATATTGGAATGTATATGTATAAATGCCATGACTATTAACTTAGTTTTTACAAGATTAAATCATAACATTTAATACTGTGCATGGGCCATGCAACCATCACCACCATGTGCTTCTCCTTTGGTTTTTATTTGGATTTTGAGTAGACCATCTTAACTGAGCTCTCCTTTCTCTAAAGCCTTTTCCACCTTGATCTGGTATCTTGCCATGTGCATCAAGCCTCCTTCCTCCTTTTCTCTCACAAGTGCATGTACCATATTTGGACATATGAGATCATTCCCCTCACCACCTTTTTCTCCCATCCCATCCCTACCTCCATGTCATAACCACACTTGGTGAGGCTTGATTTTAATCATGCAAAATCCTACACCATGTCCTCCTCTCCCTCTCCTCTCTCCAACTCCACCATGTCCCCTTGTCATCTTCATGTTCGAGCTCATGTGGGTTACCCTAAACCCTAACCCCATGATCTCCATGCCGAAGCACTCCCTCTCTCTCTCTCTCGGACAGCAAGGCCCCACCTAGCCACCCTACTCTCCCTGGTCCACACCCTAGCTACCCTATCTACCCCAGCCCTAACCCGAGCCTTCCCCTCTAACCTAACCCTAGCCAAGGCTAGCTACCCCCGTGCCTCCCCTCTCCTTCTTCCTCTTCCTTTCTCCCTCCCTGCCAGCAGGTCCCACAGCCACGCCGTCCACACCTGCCAGGCACCCTGCCTGCCCTGGCCTGGCCTCCCACGGCAAGCACGTGAGGCAGAGGAGAAAAAGGGGCCGAGTCACCTTTTCCACCGTCTACCCCATGTCCTCACCCTTCTACCCTATTCCTATCCTCCCCTCCGTCCTAGCTTCGTTCCAGATCTACCAGCGCGCGTGCCCTTCCTCCCCTCTCCTCCCCAGCTACCTCGTACCCCTCCTTCTCCAACTCCGGCCACCGATCACCGCCAGCACAACCGCAGACTCCTCGTTCCAGCCGGCGTGCGCGACGTGGAGGTGATCAAGGAGGCCGAGGGGAATCTTCTGCGACGCCCCGTACGCGCTAGCGAGGAGGAGGAGCCCCACCTTCGCCGCAGTACGTCAACGGCCACCGAAACCCTAGCGCCGCCGTCCGCCAGCCTCGTCGCCGATCTGCTGCTCCCCACTCCGATCTGAGCCCTCCGTCGAGCCCGCGGTGAGTTCCTCTTTCGCCTAGACACCCTCGGCCTCGCCGTGAAACCCTAGCCGCGTCAGGCGTTTCGCCGGGCACTCTCCGTGCACCGTCGGCCGCTGGCGTCTGCCGCCTCTGTGCCGCCCCACGCCTCATCTAGCCGCCTACCCCTCGCCTTACAACAACCCCTAGCTTCCGTAGTGGCTACCACCTCTGCGCGCGTGCCCAGGTCCCTAGTTCGAGCCCCCGCGCCGCGCTCTGTCGCGGTCGAGCACGGACAGCTTGACAGTTTCGTCAGAGAAGATCTACAGGGCGCTGTGATCGTTTTACATTTAGCCCCCCCTTTTTTATCTCGCGCTCAACCCGCGGTCCAGCCGACCCCACCTGCCAGCCGCTGCGTACTTTTTACAGAAAGGCACCTCGGTTTTTAGTAACTTTAACCCGCGCTCCAGCTCAACCCCACTGTCAGCCTCTGCGGGTTCAGCCGCTGGCCCGTGGACCCGTAGCCGCTGGCCCCGCCTGTCATTCGCAGAGGCTAGGTACGCCGCGGTGAGAAAAACCTTTCCGTGCGCGTGTGTCCCAGCCAGCAGCTGGCCCACCCGTCAGCGACTGGGGCTGGGTCTGTCTGAGTATAAAACGTTTTTTGCTTTTCTGTTTTTAAATAAACTTTTCAGAAATTGGTTAAATTCAAATTCAAATCAGATTTTAAATAACTTTCAAATTATAAATCTAAACAATACAAATGATATATGTTTTTGAATCAGAAAAATGTGAGGATTTCAAATATGCCATTCAAAATAATGTTTGAGCACTTTCAAATTTCGAGATAATTAAAAATTACAATAAAATGCCCTTTTTCTTAATAAATTAATAACTTTAATTCTACAACTCCAAATTTGACAAATAATATGTCTAAATCGATTAGCACGACGAGCCCATTCTATCTATGCACTCCTTGTTCTAAATTTCAGCATGCATCATGCCATATTTAAAAATCAGAACTGTTTATGACAATAAAACTTGGGCAAATAATTAATAAAATGCTTTATTTTTGTATCCACACCTCACCCTTGCCATGCTACTTTAATGCCATGTAAATTGTGCATCATTCATCATGGCATGCTTGTTTGCTTGTCGCATTTTAATTCGTATGCTTGTGCACCTTATTTATGTTGGCCTTGTTTGTTTGGTTCTTCTTCGAATAGACGCCTAGCAGGAGAATTACCAGGAATCACAGGAGTACTACCCAGATCCATCTCTCGCTTCAACTGAGCTGCCAGTCAAGCACTACCATATGCTTGCATACATATAGTACCTATTGCCTCTATCTTTTTCTTGCATCATTGAGTCGCGATTGCATTAAATTGAATCCCAAGTACTGCATAGCCTTTACTTTTAAACCCCACCGAAGCTTGTTCCTCCATCCCATGAGCCGTTACTACAGGAGTTGTTTGAGCCATGCGAGTCATAGAATAGCATGTGTAGGGTATGTGAGTGTCTGATGAATAACGAGGTACCTAAACAAGATAACCTGAGTAGTAATGGGATAACTAATGAAAGAGGCACCGGTGAGCAATATCTGCTATTTGGTTTTTCATGCTCACTTGTGTCCCGTAGGACCCCGAGTACTTGATTCCTGTTCCTTGACTATTCGCACTATCCACATCCGGGAGGCCTTATGGACCCCCCTGAGCCAGAGCTTGATTCATTCTTATTTCTTGGGGCCACAATTAGTTTGGGGTTTTATTACTATCCTGTACTTATGCCATGTTACTGCTTTATTTAAGATTGTGCGAGGAGCACCTGTACTGTTTTAGATCGTGACACGTTTTCGCTGTATCGACAAGCCCAGTCACATTTTCGGGTTCCCAGTCGTTTACCGCCGTCCACACAAACCTTGAGTCCGTCTCGGAGTCAGCTAGCTTTGTTGCGGGTAGCTTAATGGGGTGGCCCCCTGAAATATTACTGAATCCTGTGATCGCTTTATCGTGAATGCCTCGTTGGGTTTTGAGTTGGTTTTTCCGAGGTTGATCGAGTGTGTGTTGCTATTCGTGCACCCCTGCAGGGTAAATCTTTCTGAAAGCCGTGTCCGCGGTTATGGACGACTTGGAGCACAGTTTCTCGATCATAGACAAGTATAACTAAAGTGCCGCTTTAATCTGATTAATTACCTGATTAGTAAATAGTGCAATACTCATGGAATGGTTAATAAAACTGCCTACGGATGGGGGGTTGTTCGTCCGCTTCCTTGTTGGTAAGCGAGGAGGAGGATGGATCTGTTAATTATACCGTTATAACTGTTGTTCTTAATTCACGTACATCCGTCTATCATTGGTTAGGCGGATGGTTAGCGAGTATCTATAGAATTGTTAGATATTATCTTTTGCTGCAATTGCGTCACCCCAGGTTGTGTCCCCTTTAGTGGCATAAAGACTTGCTAAGTACCCCTAGGGTCTCACACGATAAATTGTTTGATTCAGATGAACAGGTGTACTCGCAAGATGGATACTGGGTGGAGGAGACAGACGATGTTGGCAACGATCATTCGGTGTAGAGATTCCGGGAACAGGGAACCGTGAGATCTGTGGGCGGGATGTGTTTATTTGTGTGGCATCTTATGCCGATTTGCTTCTTATCCGTACTCGGACCTTATTTTCCGCTTCCGCCTGGTACTCTGATGTGTGATGTATGAGGAGCTATCCTAAAATATTATCTCTATCTAGGATATTTGAATCTTGCCGTATGACATTGCAATATTTCTATTTCTTTTAGATGGAATGGCTCTGAGGACTGTTGTATGTGGCTTGCATACATACTCACTTGTGTATGTAGTTGATCCCTTCGCCTGCCGATTACGCCGCTCGTTCTTGTCCCGATGTTCTGAAAGTGGTTAGGACGGCCGAAAGGTCTACCGTGAGTGGCCCCGGGCCCCACCGTACTATTTTAACCACTTTCGCTCATCCAGGCATGCAACTAAGAGCGTAATTCACCGAGGTAGTTACAGGCGGTAGCCTAGGCCGGCACTACCGGGCCCAACCGGCAGTACCGCCCAGGTGGGCCGGTAGTACCGGCCGGCCCAGCAGCTCCCAGGTCCAGCCTTCCCAGCCGCCTCGCTCCGCTTGCCCTGCTTCCCTCGCGCGCGCAGTCGCTCCCGCGCTCGACCGCCTCGCTCGCCGCGTGCCTTCCTCCCCTTCCTGTCTCGCTCGCTGTTGGGCCGACCCAGCCGCCGCCAGCCCGCTAGCTCCCGTAGGCCGCCGCTTGCGTTGCTGGCCGCTGCGCGCGCGTCGCACGCCCCGCTCGCTAGCTTCCCCAATCCTCTACCGCGCTGCTCTCTCTCGCCCTTGATCGCTCGTTGTGTGTTGACCTGCTACCGCTGCTTAGCTCGCCTGGTGAGGTGCGGTAGTATCGGTTGGACCTGGTACTACCGGCCCACCTAGGAAAATCTGCCCCAACGGACAGAAAAATATCGCCCCTATATAAAGGCTTCTCTTTCCTTTTTCTAGGTTGCTTCTTCCTCATTTCTTCTTCAAGCTTTGCCTATTCTTTGATACATCTTTGAGCTTGATTTCTCTCATCTCCTCCATTGATTCTTGCCAATATTTGAGGGGTAGATAGAGGAGATCTAGATCCACTTTTTGACCTAACCATTTTATCTCTTTGTGAGTGAATATTTTGGGATCTAGATCTTTGGGGTATTTTGTGTTCCCCTTTTGTGTTCTTCCTCTATTGTTCCTCCAAGTGCTTTAGTAGCCTTGTTGGAACTTGAGAGTGAAGATTTTGGGCATCTTTGTGGTGTTCTTGCCTTTTGCATTAGGTGCATTGGTGTGTGTTCTCTCTGGAGGATTTGTTTGGTGATATTCATTATTGCTTGTCCCTTTTGGGTTATTGGAACCCTAGACGGTTGTGTTGGCGTGTGCTTGGGGTCTTCAATTAAGTTGTGAAGATCCCCCAAGATTGAGGCCTTGGTGGCGATTATTGGGAGCCTCCAATTAAGTTGTGGAGATAGCCCCAATCTTGTACGGGTTCGGTGACCACCCTTAAGTGTCCCATAGTGGAACGGGTGCTTTCCCGCGTGGTGGGTGCTCGGGAGAATAGGGTGAGGCCTTGGTATCGTTGGTGGTCTTAGTATCGCTCACCCCTCCAACGAGACGTACTCCCTTGTTGGGAGGAACTCGGTAAAACATCGTCGTCCCTGCGTGCCTCGGTTATCTCTATACCCGAGCTCTTTACTTATGCACTTTACATTGTGATAGCCATCGTTCTTGAAGTAATCTATATTGCTATCATATTGTTGCTTGTCTTGCTTAGCATAAGTTGTTAGTGCACATAGGTGAACCTTAGTATATCTAGACTTTGTGCTTAACAAAAGAAAACGCTAGTTTTATTCCACCGTTGTTAAGCCCATCTCGTAGAAGTTTTAATCGCCTATTCACCCCCCTGTAGGCGACATCCGTGATCTTTCACCGGCCACACCATTAACTGCCACCCGTGTCAACAATGTACCAAGAAGGCCACAAACTATGGAAATCCATCTCCTTCCAAACCCAAGCTTGGAGAGTACTTGGATCTGGAAGGCCCAGTCCACCATGTCGAAAGCGTTGGTCATGTCCAACTTAAACATGATACTTGTCGTGCTAGTAGCATGTAGCTTCCTTATTGTGCTTTAAACTTGTTGGAAATTGTCATGTAGGCAGCGTTCACGTATGAAGGTGCTCTGGTGAGTCCCCACGATTTCCGCTATGCATGGAGCAAGCCACAGAGACAAGACCTTGGCCACGAGTTTTACCATGCCGTGGATCAAGTTAATGGGGTGGAAGTCCTTCACCTCAATCGTCTCCATGTGCTTGGGGAGAAGCGCCACTAGTGCCTGGTTGGTGACTTGTAAACCAATACAATCGCTAAACCACATGGGTATAAAGACATCCATCACATCATGTTTGATAACGGGCCAACATGAGGTATATAAACGCCCGGTGAAGCAATCGGGTCCCGGAGCCTTGTCTGTTTCCTATGCCCGGATCACATTCCACACTTCCTCTTTGGTGAAACTGAAGGGAATATGCCCGAGAGGAAATAATAAAATGGTATTATATTATTCCATGTTTATGATTGATGTTTATTTCTCATGCTAGAATTGTATTAACCGGAAACATTAATACATGTGTGTCTAATAAACAAAAGGGAGTTCCTAGTAATGCCTCTCATTTAACTAGCTCGTTGATTAACCAATGATCAAGGTTTCCTGATCATAAACATTGGATGTTGTTAATAACGGGATCATGTCATTAGGAGAATGATGTGATGAACATACACACAAAGTAAGTATAGCAATACGATCAATTCATTAAGTTTACATTGTTGTATTAAATAGATACGAAGTAACCGTAATTATCAGACCATGAGATCATGTCAATCACTAACTCCGGAGGAGTACTTAGATGGCATCAAACGTCACACCGTAACAGGGTGACTATAAAGGTGTCGTTGGGTACTCTGGAAGTATTAGTTGAGGATGATGGATCAAGAGTGGGATTTGTCCATCCAGTTGATGGAGAGATATACTCTAGGCCCTCTCGGTGATATCACATCGATATAGCTTGCAAGCATATGACTAGGTCACAAGAATGTTATATCACGGAACGAGTAAAGAGTACTTATCGGTAACAAGATCAAGTTAAGGTATGGTTGATACCGATGATCGGATCTCGAACAAGTAAAATATCATGAGACAAAAAGAATTGCTTACAACATTAATGGTTCACATGATTACAAGATTCGCTATTGAATATGTGGGAGTCATTATAGATCTCCGGGTCCTGCTGACTATTGATTGAAGAGGTGTCTCGATCATGTCTGCATTATTCACGAACAGTAGGGTGACACACTTAAGGTCCGTTTATGCGTTTGATAAGATAATGTATGTTGGAGAAAAGTATAGCAAGCTTTAGAATTATTTCGAGGACTATTTCGAGAAACACCAGAATTGTTTCGGGGATATCATAATATACCAAGGGGTAATTGTTAATCTTTATTAATTAAAAGTATTAACAAACATTAAAATTTTGAAATAAAATTGTTTTTATTTATTTAATGGCAATTTTGAGTGGAGAGTTCACTAGCATTAAACGGGAGGTGAGTGGGAGTGAGTGGAGCTTCCACCCACTTAATGGAGGGAGAGGTGGGGGCACCTAGTGGTGGCCGGTGGCCACCCCATGGTGGCAGTCCCCTCCCTATATAATGTGGGGTGGTGCTCCTCTCCTCCGCACACTCAAGTACAAGCTCTCTCCCTCCCCTCCCATTGGCTTTCGGAATAGCGTGAGCCATGGCTAAGTAGTTTTCTCTGGAAGATCTTATGCTTTTGCTACCCTGCTGGATCGAGAGTACGGGAGTTGTCTACAAGATATACATGTGACCAAGAATGGAGGCGCTGCGGGATTGCAACACTCCTCTACCCGATCTTGAGATTGGCAAGTGATTGTCTACATCATCCACAAAATCAGATTTTATTAAAAGCTTCTGATCTTTGAGGGTAAGTTTTTTTTGCATGACCTCTTACTCGTTACATGCATCTCCTAGATTATATCTTGGTGTGTTTGGTGTTCATATCATAGGAAAGTATCTTCTATACTGCGAACCCTTCAGAAACACCCGACAATGCATGCGACACCTGATGCATGGTCCCTTTTTGTGCGTACATGCATGAATAGTTAGAGTGTACGAGTTTTAGCGCCAAAGGGGCTGTCACACGGTAGCTCTAGGGGTGCAACATGGCCCTGTAGCCCAGTCTAATAATTGTTAATCTGAAATTGTTTTTCCGAGTAATAATAATAGTAGACTATGGGAGTGAACAATGGTTACTTGGTTGCTAAGAGCATCTCTAGTGAAATAACCAATTTTCTGATTTTGAATGAAAAAACTTTCCCGGAAAGATCACGTAAAATTACCCTAGACCAAAAAACTTATACCATGCACCAAGAATTCCCACCCGGAGCCGCTATATGCCCAGTTTCCACGGCCGAATCGAGGGTGCCCCTCATCCGCGTGGAACTCTTGGCACTCTAAAATCCCCCCACACGCTTACTCCTTGGCTGCTACCGCCGCCTCTCACCATCGTTTTCGGTCGCCACCTGCCACACCACGCCACAATCGAGCTCTCCACTGCTCACCTCTTCGATTTTGCACTACAGGTCGCCGAGGTTGTTGCCATGGATGCGTCGTGAAGGACTGATTCAGCAATGTCGTTGACCTAGGTGGCTTGATTCGATCGTCCCACTGCCACAACTACCTCTTCTCCGAGAATCTCCGAGGGGACTGCTCCGAATCGAGCGGCGTGGGTCGCCGAGGTTGTGGTAACCATGGATGAGGTTTGACTTATATTCCGCTCATGTGTTTGGTTCATCTTGTCCCCGCACGTCGATTTTGATCTTGGAAAATTATAGATGACCCCGAGCGAGCAGTTTTGAAAGGGCATGTATGTCCCCATGTGTGGCTTTGGTAATTAATTACAATCTCTATGGACTAATGTGTAAATTGAGTTTCACTTGTAGGTTTGTATATTGGCATCTCTTGGACCATGTGTTGGGTTCAAGTTTGAAAAATAAGAAGCAATGTCCAAGGGCTTTATGCCTATTGGAATCTTATTGAAGAAGTAGTAGAAGAACAACAACAAGGTCAAGTATGTCTTGAAGAAGAAGACGAAGATGGAGTTTCTCATGGACATCTTCAAAAAATCATCAAGAAATGAAGTGCAAGCTCAAGGTGTGCCTTCTCTATAAGATCTCATGCTTGAAGCTTGCCATCCTCGGTGATCATAGAGTGATGAAGACAAGTTCAAGAAGAGGTATCCCCATGGAGTAGGGGGAGCTATTCGCAAGTCCTCATCAAGCAAGAGAAAGCAAGATCAATCAATAAAGATGTTCCATCTTGAAGATGACAAGATCGTCTACATCAAGCTCAAGTGGGATGCTCAAGGCAAAGGTATGATCTTGATAGGGTTTCTATTTTACCGGTCTCTTGTAGTGTTGGGAGACCGGGTTTAGGATAGATAATTGTTCTATCAAGAGGGGCTCTTGAGTGGGTGACTCGATCGCATCTTTCGGAGATAGCTCAAACCTTTGCATACATAGCATCATCTTTCTTGGTTGTTGTTTGGTTCTTATCCATGTGAGGATCTAGAGCTTGTGGTTATCCTCATAACACGCTCTAGTTCATCAAAAATGGATTTCCCTGATATATCTTATTGCGGTTTTGATTTTGTGGGTTTTCCGGCTCCACACCTTGGGAGATGTATCACATATATATTCATGGTATTTTCTCCCTTGGATTATACATGTTGTTATCTTTCCAACAAAATTGGTTTAGTCTCGTTTGGAGTTCGGATGCGAAAGTTATTGCATTTCTGGTTTCTAAAGTTTTCGTGATCGGTAGTTCCGGTGGGCCACCGGTAGTACCGCTAGGGCATTTTTGCCGCCAGTAGTACCGGTGTAAATTCCGGCCCAACTTCCGGTCACCCCAATTTTGGTTTAGTACCCTCTCTGTTTTGGTGTGCGCTATTTGACGGAACTTCAGTCGGAAGTTCGGGCGGTAGTACCGCTAGGGCTTTTTGCCGCCGGTAGTACCAGTGTAATTTCCGATGGTAGTTCCGAACAGGATTTTTCTCCTTTTTGCATCACATTTCTAACCGTTGAAAGGGTGCCAACGGTAGTACCGCCCACCAAGCGGTACTATCGGCCGTGCACGAAAATGTGCATAACGACCAGATCGGGGAGCCCTTTAAAAGGAGCTCCCCTTCCCCTTCATGGGGTCACTTGCTTTTCATGGTTTTGCCCTTCTCTCTCTCCTCCATTGTTGACCTTGAAGAGCTTGCCCTCTCCCCTCCCCCCTCCTATGATTTTTGCATCCTTTTGAGGGTTTGGAGATAGGAGATCTAGATCTACAACCCCCACCAAACCAAATCCCTTCTTTGTGAAGGAATCCTTGGGATCTAGATCTTGGAGAGTTTTGTGTTCTTCTATCGTGTTCTTCCTCTCTTATTCCCCCAATAGCTTTTGTAGCTTTGGTGGAATTTGAGAGAGAAGGACTTGCCTCTTCCTTTTGGTGCATAGGTTTGAGTTCTCCTCGGAGATTTGGCGAGTTAAAGCTCTTGGGCTTGTTTCTCTTGGGTTCTTGGAACCCTAGACGATTATGTGGAGTTGTGGTGTGTTCTTGGGGGCTCCAATTGAGTCGTGGAGATTTCCCAAGCTTGTTGGCCTATTGTGGCATTTGTGGAGCCTTTGTGGTGTGTCTTGGGAGCCTTCCAATTGAGTTGTGGAGATTGCCTCAAGCCTTGTACGGGTTCGGTGACCGCCCTCAAGTGTTCCATAGTGGAACGAGAGAAGGCCTTTGTGGCGAGCTCACGTGAGAATAGGGTGAGCCTTTTGTGCCGTCGGTGAGTTGCATGCCTTCGCATCTTGGGATGAGGCCTTGTGTGGCGTTGGGTGAGCATCGAGCCACCACACCTCGAGGTGAGCCATTTGTGGCGTTCGAAGTACATTGCGCCACCGCACCTCTCCAACGGAGACGTAGCTTCTTTAGAAGTGAACTTCGGAAAACAAATCATCGTCTCCGCATCCATCGGTTATCTCTCAACTGAGTCCTTTACTTATGCAATTTACATTGTGATAGCCATCATGCTTAAAGTATTATATCTTGTTATCACCCTGTTGCTTGTCTTGCTTAGCATAGGTTGTTGGCAGTTAGTGAACCTAGTGAATATATGTTTTGGCTTGATAAATTAAACGTTAAGTTTTATTCCGCATTTATTAGAACCTAAACCATAATAATTTTAAAAGACCTATTCACCCCCTCTAGGCGACATCTATTTCCCTTTCAAGTTTTTTTGGGGACTCATTGTTGTCCGATGATTCAGATATTGAAGATTTGCTCCTCGACGATGATGTTGAGCAGTTGCTAGTCATCGTTGCCTTGAAAGAGCTTCAGGATAGTAAGAAGCAACAGTGTGCGGATCCAACATGTCAACATTTGTGAAGACCATTCTGAAGCCAAAAGATAAGGCCGCTGTTTTTTTTTGCAATGGCTCAAGAGGAATGCCGCAAGGACATCTAGAGGGCTTGCTGAGTGTTGCAAGCTAGGTTTTCTATTGTCCAAGGTCTGGCTTGTTTATGGGATAACAAATCCCTCAACAACATGGTGACATGTTGTGTCATTCTCCACAATATGATCTCCAAAGATCAGAAGGACATGGACTTGGACTTCTTTGACAATGTAGGTCACAGAGTGAGACCACAACGCGATATGTATCGCATTCAAGCTTTTCTTGAGACATATTAGGAGATTGAAAACTTTTCCACACATTCCCATTTCCAAAAAGACCTCATCTAGCACCATTGACGCGACATGGACCATGATCAGTCCCCTCTTTATTCACTTTCATTTGCTATTCCTTCACGTGAGTCATTATTCTGTTTACGAGTGCGGTTTGCAAGATCTATTCCACGCGAGATGATATGGTAAAACATGTTTTTTTTATCATCTTGTATACACATTTTAAGGTTACGGGTTTACGAGATCCGTTAGAGATGCTCTAAGAAGACTACGGTCCAAAATCATTAGATACAATGTGAATCAAAACATAGGCTGCATATCTTATTAATTTAGAATTTTCTTTTATCAACCACGAGCCAACATCTGTGGCGTGTTCACGAGTCTTATTACTCCACGACTCCATTCAAACTTGTATATCTACATTTTCGCAAAAGAACCCCTCTATATCTACATTCTATTTGTACACTGCTTTCTCTATCTTAAAATATTATAGATTTGTCAAAATTTAGATGAATACGTAGATTATAGATTCATCCAAAATTTGATAAACCTGCTACGTCTATTTTGAGACGGAGGAAGTATATGTTTCTAAAACATATACTCCCTCCGGTCGCAAATAAGTAGTATACTTCTACCCTTGTCCAAAGTCAAACTTTATATAGGAAAAGGTAGTGATATTTGTGACACTAAATTGGTACCACTAGATTTGTTTTTAAATTTAGTTATTTTTGGAAAAAAATCAGATCTATTTCATAAGTTCATAAGAAGTATAAAGCATCCTAAACATAATAATAATTGCATTGAGGTCTTTGAATCACCTAAGGACTACTACTGCCGCAAGAGCGAGACGCCGACGCGCTGTTGTCGGCTCTCCCTTACCGGAGCCGACCTGATGTTATTGATGACAGTCGGGAAGTTTTCATGCACGTGCCTCTAAGGACCAGCGTCTCAGAGCTGAAATTATTGCCATTGAACACTTGAATTGATCCGAAGCTTGTAACACCAAATCTAAAACACACGTAGACTGGACGAGATTCAGAACACATGTGGACTGAATGAAATCCACAACTCCATGGTAATGTCGGCCAGACAAATCCACGCCATCCTCAACGCCAACAGTAGGATTGTCGCCGATGAGGTGGAAGAGGAGACAAGTATACCTTATTATTGTGCCGCACAACGCCACCATAGCCACCATGACGACGATGCTGGTTGACCAAACTCTAACTTTAGGGACAATTCTACACCGCTGAGCACAGGTCTGAGGTCCCCACCCCCTCCCATCGCCGGAGCGGCAAGCAGAGAAGACAGGAGATTCTCGATCTTAGACGGCGAAGAGAAAACAAATTGTGGCGGCGACTAGGGTTTTTACCGTGGCTGCCGTCTCTTTTTTCTCACAGAGGAGATAGACGCGTGGTTCAACTTCAAATTTAGTTTCATTTTCATGTAATATATGTGCTATATTTATCTATAAGTTTAGTCAAATTTAATAAAATTTAACTTAGACAAAAGCTCACTTATTTGCGGACATGTGACTTTTTCTGGGCGTATAAATCAGAAAACTCCTTATTTCGCAGTTTTCATGTACGGACAAAGGACAAACTGCTTTGTCGCCCGTTTCCGCCGTTCCCATTTCCTGTCCGTTCCGTTCATCATTAGAAAATAAAAAGAAATGAAAACGCGCTCTCTTTCGAAATGAAGAACAAACACCCACACCACCTCATCCCGCGCACGCCACCGCCCCAAATCCCTAAACCCTCGCCGCCGGCGGTCGCGGCGGCGACCATGTCGCGCTGGAAGGAGAACATTTTCCCCGCGCCGCCCCACTCCGGTGGCTCGTCCAACCCCTCCCAACTCCTCCCCTGCAAGCGTCCGCTGCAATCTCCATGCCCGCCGCCCCGCGGGCCGCTTGCCGACGTCTCCGGTAACGCCCTGCAGCAGCGCGCCTCCGGAGCCGGTGCCGGAGGCCTATGCGTTGGGGAGTGGATCGATCACGGGTACATCACTCCCCTCCCGAAGATGCCCAAGTCTTGCGGGTTCCTTCTAGAGGACGACGACATGGACGATGCGTTCTTGCTGGAGGTGGACGCCATCTGCGAGGAACACTCGCGGTCCATGGCCGGGAAGGATAAGGGCAGGGAGATGGATTCGACGGTGGAGCGAGGGCCGGTCGCTTTGGCGGCGGCAATCGACCCCGGACCAGAGTGCTTAACGGTATACCTTTGGCCTCTTCTGATCTAAGTTGTTTCGGAATTGGAAATGGAATAGGCAGGGCCAGGACATCGCGAAATTCGTTGTTTGTAGAAGTTTGATTAGTTTGGGGGAGACAAGAAGTGGGGTGAAGGAGATGCTGACCCATTTAGAGGATAACATGTTCTTCATGTGCATTCTGACTGTTTAGGACTGCCTTGGCCGTAATTCCAGTAAGCTGCTCACTTCAGTATTCTCTCTTTTGGATGGAATTTAGCTTGATGATGAATTCTGGAAGGAGGCCAATGCCATTTTTGAGGAGTGTCATGCTCAGACTTCTGCCAAGAGCCATGACGAGGAGCTGAAGGAGATGGAGGAAGAGGAAAGCTTGGTGCTGTCATGTGGTGATGATTCACTTCTGCCAGCTATTTCCATCGCAGATGATGGCGTTAAGGTATGTTAATATCCATGGGGTAAGGGTGTTTTTGCTTTCAGTGATCTTGAGAGGAAACTTTGGAAAATTCTACGCAGTGCTATTTTACTGTTATAGGTTGGGGGAACCCGGTTCCTTTAAATTGGGGAGCACGTGTAGCTTCCTTCAAGTCATGTTTTTGCCTACCCAGCAGGCCAACACTAAGAATCTGAAGAAAACAGTCGGTTTTGTGAAATTAGAAGTGAACTAGGTACATCTGTAAAGCACCACAATGTTTATGTATGATGGTACTGATGCCTGATGGTAAGCTAAGCTGAGTATCTGAATGTAGACCACTGGTAACATTTTGTTTCTTTCATACAAATTATGATTTAGATGAAGTTCCTAATGGCTCAAATTTCAAGACACCAGCTTGATAGGTGGTACGTTGGCAAGGAACTTATCATGTCGTTTTCTTTTGAGAGAAATTCAGTTGGAGGACGCTTTCTGGGAAGTCAATGCCATCAGCAAGGAGCACCATGCCACGTCTTCTGTGAAGAGCCAGGAGGAGATAAAGGAGGTGAACCTGGAAGATGGCTCAGTAGCATTATGTGTTGATTTCCCTCCAGTAATTTCCATTGCAGAGGAGGGAGGAGAGGTATAAGTATAATTTTTGTTTCTTTACTTTAGACAAGGGAACTTTTATACCAGCATGACTCATGAAAAGGAAAATTAGAACAAACCAATTTATTTGGTTCCTCTCCTCTTGGAAATATTTAGGTTGTTGATGCATTTTTGGGGGAGGTCGACGCCATTCACGAGGGACAAGCTGCCATGTCTGCTGACGAGGACAAGGATGAGCCCGGAGAGGTGGGACTAGAAATGGAGGGAGATAATGGGTGTGCTCCAAAGAAGTACTACGAATATTTGCACTCCCTAAACGACAGGCAGAGGGAGGCTGCATGTAGTGATGTAGCTGTTCCATTAATGATCGTTGCAGGTCCAGGAAGTGGAAAGGTACAATTGTTTTTTCCTTTTGACAAACTGCATATATGTTTCGTTTATTTTGGATATAGTGTCTTTGTCCTTGATACTGTGTATATATGTAATGTAATCAACTCTTGCCACAAATTAATTTCGCCAACTTTGAGATACAAAAAGTCAACCAAGACCAATAATTTATGTTGCTTGTGTCCTTGGAGACCAATGAGACCACGACCAACAAAAATTGTCTAACAAGAATAAGTGTATCAGATGAATATACAGTAAGTTTATAGCTTCTGTTCTTATAGCTGATATTATTTTTTCTTCAGGAATGTTATAGCTGATATTTATTGTGTGAATTGATATTTTCATACAGTTTATTATTGTTTTTAAATGAAATCTGGACTAACATGGTCTGCGCCATTACGACAGAAATCCTACCTACGAAGTAAAATGTATCCTGTGACTTATTTTTTCCAAACATCCATCTAATTCCAAATGTGCACATTTTGTATCGGAAGAAACTCCGCACAAAAGTTGAGCCATCTATTCCCAAAACAATAGTCTATATCCTTCCGAACAGTTGTAGACGAACCAAAAGCAATTTACTTGTCAGTATCTCTCTTATTTGTTTATTTCATTAACTTTGTATTGCGTCCACAAGCTTCCTCTGGTGTACTAATGTAATTTTTAAGAAAATGATGCAAGTGCAACCCTTTGATCGACATTTTCGAGTGGTTGAAATTGTGTCTCTAATCTGCACGCAATTTCGTAAGTTATGCTGTGATTTAAGTTATTAAGTATAATAGTGTGACGCTTTTTAATTGATCTCTATTGACTCTTAGCTTGTGATCATTTCCGCGCTTTTGTCTATATTGACTTTTTTATGTAACTGGCATGACTCAAGACTTCCACAATGGTTGGTAGGGTTCTCACATTGCTCAAAGAGGTAGGGTTCACTCTCACTAAAAAAGTAGTATGTAACGATATTTTAAGGTCAAATAGTCACATTTCTCCATTTATTGTATGTCTAGGAAATTCCACCATCAAACATTCTTGCTATGACATTCACAACTGCTGCTGCTTCAGAAATGAGGGACAGGATAGGGGCAGTGGTCGGGAAGGCAGTTGCCAAGGAGATCATAATAAGCACATTTCACTCCTTCTGTTTGCAGCTTTGCAGGACCCATGCTGAAAAGTATGTATTGTCTGTTGTCAGATAATAATGAACTAATTGTTAAGTAACTGAATGGGATAGAGCCTGTACAAATGAAGCTAAAATAAATTATCCTCTATTTTACTTATGATGACTCTTTCCAACTGTAACAATTATCAATAAGATGTCAGAGATGCATTAAATTTCCTCTTACAATCATCTCTAACTGTAGTTTAATGTCTCACAAACTTGTTGATGGGAAAGTATGTGAAATGCTATACCATATTTGCTAATGTGATAATTTTATTGTTAGATTTCATGTTCTCTACGAATTTCTGTGAACTTAGATATGGTCTTGACTTATTTGGTCACTTGTTTGGAATTTTTGATATTTTCCTGCAAAATTCCTTTGAAGGCTAGGCCGCACATCTGAGTTCATAATATATGGTCATGGACAACAGAGGAGGGCCATTATTGAGGCAGAACGCCTATTGGAACATGCCAAAAGTGATGGTCTAGGAGATGCAGTTAAACAGGATGATGGAGGCATAAAAAATTCTTTTAAAGACAAAGCCAAGAAGTGGCTGAAGTTTGTTACACAGGTGACTTCTACTTTTGAAAATTCATCACTTACATTTTTTAGTTTCCATTTCCTTTTGTTTTGGTGCGCTTGAAGGTCTATGAAGGGATCGGGCAGCCGCTACAGTATTTGCTCCTGCAATTTTTTTGTAAAGCTGCACGATAGTTTTGAATCTACCGAGTGTGTGTACAGATTCTCTTTATATATTGGTTTGCTACTTGCCACTTTCTGCACAAATGCACAGCTTATAATATTGAAGAAACTGCTTCAGCATCCTGTGCAGATATTTGTTCTAAATGCTTACAGAACCACACACAGTAGTGGACTACTCCTAGTCTTGCTGAGACACATCACGCATGGTGTAATTCAAGATAAAGTATATGAAGTTCTGCATATAGTAGAAAACAAAACTACAAATGTTCTGTATAATACACTTGATATACATAATTAGTTCTGAACAATCACTTTAGAACTAATCAATTAGGACACAGTAACAAATGTCCTATTAATATTTTTGGCAGTTATTAGATCCCAAAAATCATGTGAAAACTTTTTAATTATAATACTGGTTGGATATGCCTCACAAAAACCATAGGTACGTCTGCATGCTAAATTCTGGATCCTATTAGGTTCACTATGAATGGATATGTCTCACTTCACGTGCTAGAATGGTAGTTAGGGGCTCATGGCTATAGATTTCGTTGGTCCAAGGCATGTTGATGCACACAATTTTATAATTATTACGCCACCTACTAAAGTCTCTATCATATACTCATATTTGTACTTGATCCTAAGTGCGAGCGTCTGAGCGAGAGGCAGTAATCTGAAGAAATCTTTCTGGAAAATACATGTATCCATAGCATGGGCTGTTTTTGTATCAATCAGATCTTTCTGTGTAATTATATTTTATTGCTACTATACCAAACGCTGCATCTTCCTTTACAGGCAAAATCTTCAGGAATAACGCCTGAAGAGTATGAAAAGAAGGGTGATTTGGCAGGAGTAAGCTCTTATCTAAGTATGAATTGTTGTTGTTCACTTTGTTCTACAACAACATTGACCTTTACTTCGCAATATTTTGAACAGGCTTCGATTCTTCGACACTATAATGAAATACTAGTGTCTTGTGATGCTCTTGATTACCATGATTTTATTAACTCATCCATAACTCTTCTCACGAAGTTTCCTGAAGGTAGTTTTAGTTCTGATCTCACACTATCACCTGTTTTGATGAGCTCTTGATTAAGATATCTGCGTTCCTTGCCTATGTAGTATACAAACAGTGCCAGGACACATGGCAGGCAATAGTAGTTGATGAGTTTCAGGATACCAGTGCTATGCAATATTTTCTTCTGAAGCTTCTAGCTTCGCACAATCATATAACTATTGTTGGTGATGATGACCAGGTATGCAAATTTTGATCCACATCTATCATCCAAGAATTTTAGAACTTTTGATTTCTAAATGCCCATTAGTTCTTTCAGCTGCCATTTATATACTCTTTTCTACATCCTTTACTCTTGTGATAGTCCATCTTCAGTTTCAATGGCGCCAATGCTTCTGGCTTTGATTCATTCCGTAGAGACTTTCCAAATCATAAAGAGGTAATTGTGGTGCCTTTGTGGCACTTTCTAACTGTCTCAGGTGCTAAATTCTCTTCATGAGATTTGTTAAGTAGCTTGCCTTGCTGATGACTGCAGATCAGGCTGAACAAGAACTACCGCTCTACGCGGGTCATTGTCGAAGCAGCAACAGCTCTTATTCACAACAACACTAAACGGTGTCATCATAAACTTGTTGAGACAGACAACCCTGCTGGGAGTAAGGTATCTTTACAGATAGCCCAAGTCAACCACTTTGTTTTATCTTCCATCATATCAGTTACTTATTGAATTAATATTTCTTAGATCACTGTTAAGGAGTGCCATAGTGAAGATTCACAATGTGCATTTGTTATCGACAAAATCATTGAAACTACATCTAGTTCAGCTGAAAGCTGCAACTTTGGCAAAATAGCTGTCCTCTATAGAAGACAGGTTGAGAAATCTTGACCCTATGCATTATTAAAATCATATTATGGTCACGCTTGTACTCTAACTTTATTATACACAGATAACTGGGAAAGCGTTCCAGGTGGCGTTCCGCAACAGGAAAATACCCTTTAATGTTCATGGTGTGGCTTTCTACAGGAAAAAGGTAGTTCTATTTTATTTAATCTTGGAACATACTGTAAAGTAGTGGTTTCTCATTATCTCCTGTTTTTCTTTGGTACGGTTAATTTTATAGTCATTACTAGCGTAACATTTTGAAGCTTGGGGATTTCTATGGGTACCAAATTAACTACTCCCTCCGGTCCATATTATTGTTCTCAACTTTGTCTAGATACGGATGCACCTAGTCTAAATGTTTAACTAGATACATACGAATCTAGACAAAGTTGAGAACATTAATATGGATCGGAGGGAGTATTGTTGTTTTTTTTCCATTAGTTTGGAAGGGACCAGAACGGAAGGAGTCCTCTGAGAATATATATTGTAATCATAAGCTATTTCTAGATCTTATATTTTTATACATATATGAGTTTGGTTAACATCAGACATACCTATTGTATAGACTATTCGAGAAATCAGTTGTGTGATATACTTATTTGTGCATTTCCAGAATTTCCATAACTTGTTCCATCTAAGTACTAAACGAATAACTATACTCGTTACTTTGTTAGCGCACTCATAATTTACTTGGGGTAACAAGTGAACAACCCTCTACATTCTCTCAGTGGCCTCACTCCTTAAGTGCTTTACCATGCAACCATTCCAGGTCATCAAAGCTATTATGGCAATACTCAGGACCACATTACCTGGTTGTGATGATGGCCCATGGCGTCAAGCCTTCAAAACCCTTTTGCCTGGTGACAAGGAAGACAAAAAGAAGGTCCAAATATTTACCTGACTTTTTTATGCGTGTTATATCTTTTTCATGTTTAAGTTTTGCATGTATTTGATGATTTGTTGCAATTTTAAATTGCAGATTGTAGATCATGTCGAAAAGATTTCGTTGGCTAGAAAGTGTAGCTTCATATCAGCTGCTACTGATATCTTCAGTGCAAAGGTCTCGGGTACCTTCAAAAGGTTGTTATATTCTCCCTCTTAACTTGCTGCTCTTAAACACTATAAATCCACTGCAGGTACTGTTATGTTTCCTGCACTGCTATTTACAGACAATTTGCAGTTTGTTCTAATTGAGTTGTGGAATGACCAATGCTTGCTAAAGTGCTTGACAGTAAGCGTAAGACACGTCCATTACAAGGAGTCAAGGATCCAACTTGACCATTTTACATGTATATTTTGAAAGAATCAGATTATCTTCATTTCACTCCTAAAAAAGATATCTTCCTTTGAAAGACAACCTTTTGATGGGAGAAATCATGCATCAGGATTCATTAGCTTTGTTATCAAGAGAAAAAAAGTGTAGTACCAATGTTGCATGCTTTGAGCTACACAACTACCGCCCATTTGTAACAATAATTTTTCCATTTCCATTTCAGTCTTAGTTTTGAAACTTTAATTACAGGGAATTCCCTTGTTATTCCATGCTCATAAATCTACTGAAGTTGTTCCCTTATCCTGAGTCTCGTTTTGTTGGCTGCAGGGCCCAGATTACTCAAGGGCGTAAGGTTTTATCGACCTTGTATAGCCTATCAAAATTTGTTGAGAGGGTAAGGAACAGATTTTTTACTCCCCATTTTGCAGTATACGTTTCTTCATATAAAAGGAAATATCTCATTGGACGATATATCTACAATGTTCTGCATCTTCAGAATCTTTTTTGAAGGAAATAGCTGAAAAGCTGATGCTTAAAAAAAATAACATCTACGGAAAATTTACATGCGTAATTAACTTCCAGAACTTAGCTCTTTTGCCGGTGTAGTTACAGGTAAGAGGATTATAGCTCTTGTGCATCACCCATAACCAAGTAAAATTACATCATTAGCACAATGTTTGCTTTGTGCTTTGATAGTCAGCCGTTAACTACCATGCAAGATGAATAATTATTGGGAGCAATTCAGCAATGGTACATTTAACTTTCTTGTGGTTACTTCCTCAAGAGCTACATTCTTTTTTACTCTGAACTGACTCCTAATGCAGCATAACACTAAGTCTGATCTCCTCTAAAACAGTAGCCATCTTGAACATAATCATGAATGTTAACCCTCAGATCATGAATTGATAAGAAGTAACAGATACTTTCTGGAAAATATAAAACAGAAGTCTATGTAATTGATTTTCTGTTTCGTGAAAGATACCTTTGTATGTACTTTATGCTCTGGCAATCTATTGATTCTGTTCATAAAATATACCCTTGCATGTGCTTGTGCTCTTATAATCTTTTGATTCTTTTCATACATCCATGTTAGCAGTAGAAGAAAATATCACCCAGTAAACCTGCAACACGGGTTTACTAATAACTAGTTTTTTTTTCATTTTTTTGGATCAGGAACAATCAGTTTCAGCTGTCATTTCTTCTGCAGGAAATATGCTACCTCAGGTCAGTTGACTTGTTACAACTGCATCCATAAAGACTTTCTCTCTGGTTTTGGTGTTCTATCATTTTTTTTACAAGGTTCTGAGCAGCTAGCTATAGCTGCGCTATACCTTTTTGATCCCAAATGCTAAGCGAAGGGCCAATGTTCCGCTATACTAGCAACTGGTCTATAGCTCTAAATAGCTCCGTTGTTTGCCATATCTTAAAGACAGGGATAGCTATGATGCCATGTCAACAGACATCAAGTTTGGTAAAAACAGTATATGTTAAAAGACTAATGTGTGCCCAAATCATGTATGAATTTCACATCTTTGTACTGTGGATTTAATTGCAACAGGTATCTAGTATGATTTTATCTTAGAACATGTATCAAACAGCACATGATAAACAATGTTGTTGGAGTCTACAATGACAAGCACATGCCACTTTTCCAGCTGGCTGTTTCCCTCTATGAATAAGCTTGGATTGCGAGGTTGCGATCGTGCCTCAGTAAACTCTTGTTATTTGTGTACCATGAAACTGTGCACTAAACCAGAACTCAAGATGATCAACAGGTGAGAGCATACAGTTCCTGATTTCATAAGATGATAGGATCACATGAAGTCATGAACCAACAGCATGTACAAATTTACACGGGTATGGAGTAACACGGTTGCTTCAAAGGGCGCCTTTTTTATGCCTACTGCTCTCAGACCATATAATAAAGCATGGTTCCTAAGTCGTGGTTTTCATGGCTTAGCGGCAAGTCCCTATAATGCTATTGGAAACTATCACTAGGCATTGCCAATAGCATTTTAACATTAGAATATAAAAATAATGAATATGCATACGTGACAAGTTTTACAAGGCAATTATAGTCTGAAGAGTATAAATACATGTTGAGATGAGTGACCATGACACCGCTGTCATCATATCACACTTTTTGACTATGAAATATAGATGCTGGAGTATTGAAAAAGGGAATGGTGAGGCAGCTTTGGTTTGCCCTAGACCCTAGTCCCCTACTGATCTTAAACTATTTACACATTTCATTTCTTTCATGATAGTTGTTTTTCATTTCTTTGGCAGCAATATCTCCTTGAAAAACGTGCAGTTGTGGATAATGATAGCGGTAAATTGTTAAATGAAGATAATGACATCAGATCTGTAAGTTCATACTCCTTGACACTCTTAACTTTTTATGTGTTGATCATCCAGAGACTTAAGTTTTTATGTTACACAAAATCAGTTTAAATCATTCTAGCTCTAGCATATACAGGAACATGCACTTATTATGGAGACTGAGCTTTTAAAAGAAATAAGAATATAGAGATAGTGTTCCTGTTATGACCGGCCTCACGTACAGCCGGCGGAAGCCTGCTAGTGGGCCGAATTAGGGGCTTAGCCTATTTATTTTATTATATAAAGAGTTGTAATCAGACCTTTCAGATTAATCAATAATCAGAGTTATTATTGCCGACTCCTTGAGGAGTCGGCCTTGAACCCTAGCCGCCGCCTCTCTAGCGCCGCCGCCTCCTCTTCCTCGCAACCACGGCGCCGACACGCCGTCGGCGACGTCCAGCTCTTCTCCGTCCTCCCTTCCACCCATACAATCTACGACCTAGACCTGGTAGATTAGCTGGTTCTACCAATTTGGTATCAGCTAGCTCAGGCTCGATGTCTTCGGGATTGCCCACCGCCTCCGCCGTGATCGCCACCTCCGGCGCGCCCACCTCCATGGAGTCGCCGCCGGCCACTTCGGGACCGGCCGCTGCGGGACAGACTGCGCCGCCCATCGAACCCGCCCCTCTCCTCTCGCAGCAGGAGGTCTCAACGGCCGTCCGCGACCTAACCTGGGCGGTCACAAACCTTCGGACCTTCCTCCAGGAATTCACGGCGCCGTCCCAGTCGGGGCAGGGGTTCTCTGCGCCGCCACCACCGCCGTCCGCCGCGCCCTTCACACCGCCCCCACCACCGCTGCCGACAGCCGTCACCTCGCAGCAGGGGATCCCGATCACGCAGATCGTCGTCGCAGCTGCCGGCCTGGCTCGACCAGTCTACGTACAAGACGGCGCCAGCCCAGCCGACCACGCCGCAGCCGACCGCGCCGGCGCCGGCCGCCGCCTTCGGGGGATTCACCGGGTACGGCGAGCCGTATACATCTATGGCACCGACCTACTCTCCCCCCGCAGCGCTGGGTCGTTCCGAAGGATCCTACGCCGCTGTTCCGCACGTCCAACAGCCACCCCGCTTCACCAAGCTCGAGTTTTTCACCTACGACGGCACCGTCGACCCCCTGAACTGGCTCAATCAATGCGAGCAATTCTTTCGGGGGCAGCGGACACTGGCATCAGACCGCACCTGGATCGCCTCCTACCACCTTCGTGGCGCCGCCCAGACATGGTACTACGCCCTCGAGCAGGACGAGGGCGGGATGCCGTCGTGGGAGCGTTTCCGCGACCTGTGCCTCCTGCGCTTTGGACCCCCGGTATGCGGCAGCCGGCTGGCTGAGCTTGGACGCCTTCCCTTCACAGGCTCGGTGCAGGACTTCGCCGACCGCTTACAGACATTGGCGTGCCATGCGCCTGACGTCACGGCTCGCCAACGCGCCGAGCTCTTCATCGGGGACCTACCCGACCACATCCGCGTCGACGTGGAGATGCGCGAACCACAAGACCTGCAGACGGCCATGTACTACGCACGCGCCTACGAGCAGCGCGCCATCGCCATGCAGCAGACTTTCCCGGGCCGTGGGGCGCGACCCCTACCTCGCCCGGCCCCGGCGGCCCTTGCCCCGACGCGTCCCGCCCTGCCACCCGCCCCCGCGGCTGTGTCGGCGCCGACGCGCCCCTTCCGTCGCCTGACCGCGGCCGAGCAGCTCGATCGGCGCCGCAAGGGGTTGTGCTTCAACTGTGACGAGACCTACGCGCCGGGTCACGTGTGCGCCCGCCTGTTTTACTTGGAGACCGTCGACGACGGGGAGATGGAGGCCCTAGCCGCGGAGCTCGAGGCCACGACTATCTCCGAGGCCGGCGTTACAACCTACGGGCCGGTCGACGCAACGGCTTTCGTCGTCTCCCTCCACGCATTGGCGGGCATCAAGACGGCCAAGACTATGTTGCTTCCGGTAACTATCCACGGGGAGCGCCTCACCGCCCTGGTGGACACGGGCTCGACGCACAACTTCATGTCCGGGGACACCATGCGCCGCCTCGCACTCCAGCCGTCGGGTGCCGAGCAGTTCCGCGTCACCGTCGCCAACGGAGACCGCCTGGCGAGCCAGGGCGTGGCGCGGCAGGTCCCAACACTCATCGGCGACGAGCGCTTTGCCATCGACTGCGTCGGCATCAACCTGGGCTGCTACGACTTCATCCTCGGCCTCGACTTCCTGTCTACACTGGGCCCCATACTCTGGGACTTCGACGCGCTGACCCTCATCTTCTGGCGCGAGGGAGGCCGCCGAGTCCAATGGACGGGCATCGGCGGTATAGGTCCTGTGACCCCGTAGCTCCAGCTCATGGCGGCCACCCTCGACGAGGCGCACCCCCTGCTGGCCGACCTCCTGCAGCAGCACAGCGACATCTTCGACGATCCACAGGGCCTCCCACCGGCGCGGGCCTGTGACCACCACATCCACCTGCTGCCAGATACGGTGCCTGTTGCCGTGCGCCCATACCGCTACCCCAACTGCAGAAGGACGAGCTCGAGCGCCAAGCGGCGGTGATGCTCGCGCAGGGCATTATCCGGATTTCGACGTCTCCGTTCTCGGCACCGGTGCTCTTGGTGCGCAAGCCCGACGGCACGTGGCGATTCTGCATCGACTATCGCGCCCTCAACGCCGTTACCTCCAAGGACAAGTTTCCCATACCCGTCGTGGACGAGCTCCTGGACGAGCTCCATGGGGCGCGCTTCTTCACCAAACTCGACCTCCGCTCCGGCTATCATCAGGTGCGGATGCATCCGGACGACATTGAGAAGACGGTGTTTCGGACGCACCACGACCACTTCGAGTTCTTGGTGATGCCATTCGGCCTCTCCAACGCTCCGGCGACGTTCCAGGCCCTCATGAACGACGTGCTCAGCCCCTACTTACGCCGCTTTGCCCTGGTTTTCTTTGATGATATTCTTATCTACAGTGCATCTTGGGTGGAACACCTGCAGCACGTCGCCATCATCTTCAACGAGCTTCGAGCGCATCATCTTCACCTCAAGCGCTCGAAGTGCTCGTTTGGCACGACCTCCGTCGCATACCTGGGACACGTCATCTCAGCGGAGGGCGTAGTGATGGACGCGGATAAGGTCGCTGCCGTCGCTGCGTGGCCAACTCCGCAGTCGCCGCGCGCCCTACGCGGCTTCTTGGGCCTCGCGGGCTACTACCGGAAATACATCCGGGACTTCGGCCTCATCGCCGCGCCTTCTACGCCGCGACGCTTTCGCATGGGACGCGGAGGCCACAGAGGCGTTCCAGGCCCTCCAGCGGGCACTCACGACGGGACCAGTGCTGCAGATGCCGGACTTCAACAGCCCCTTCGTGGTTGACTGCGACGCCTCCGGCATCGGGTTCGGCGCCGTCCTCCACCAGGGCGAAGGACCGCTGGCCTTTTTCAGCCGCCCCTTCGCCGCTCGCCACCACAAGCTTGCCGCCTACGAGCGCGAGCTGATCGGGCTGGTCCAGGCCGTGCGGCATTGGAGGCCTTATCTTTGGGGGCGGTCGTTCCGCGTGCGCACGGACCACTACAGCCTCAAGTTCTTGCTGGACCAGCGTCTCTCCACGGTTCCGCAACACCAGTGGATCAGCAAGCTCTTCGGCTATGACTTCACGGTTGAGTACCGTCCCGGCCGTCTCAATACGGTTGCCGACGCACTGTCGCGTCGCGACACGGAGGTGTTTGCGGGGGACGCCGAGACCTCGGGAGCGGTCCTGTGCATCCGCTCCGGGCCATCATTCGCGCTCATCGACGACATACGCCAGGCCACGGCGACCGCCGGCGATGCGCAGGGCCTCCGACAACACCTGGACGCCGGCGAGCTGGAGGCGCCCTGGCACCTGACTGACGGACTGCTCCTCCATGGGCGCCGTCTCTTTGTGCCCGACCACGACGACCTTCGCCATCAGGTCTTGACGTTGGCGCATTCAGCTGGCCATGAGGGTGTGCAGAAAACCCTCCATCGTCTTCGAGCCGACTTCTACATTCCGGGCGATAAAGCACTGGTGCAGGATTGGGTGCGGACGTGTGTGACGTGCCAGCACAACAAGACGGAGACGCAACGACCAGCGGGTCTTCTTCAACCACTCGAGGTGCCCTCGCAGGTGTGGGCGGATATCTCCATGGACTTCATTGAGGGGCTGCCCAAGGTGGGGGGCAAGTTTGTCATCCTCACGGTGGTCGACCGCTTCTCCAAGTACGCGCACTTCATTGCGCTCGGCCATCCGTACACCGCCGCGTCCGTGGCACGCGCCTTCTTCGACGGCATCGTGCGCCTCCATGGGTTTCCGTCGTCGATCGTCAGCGACCGTGACCCGGTGTTCATTGGTCACGTCTGGCGGGATCTCTTTCGACTGGCCGGTGTCAAGCTCCGCTTGAGCACGGCGTTCCACCCGTAGACGGACGGTCAATCGGAGGTGGTCAACAAGGTGATTGCGATGTATCTGCGCTGTGTTACAGGTGATCGTCCACGCGCTTGGGTGGACTGGTTGGCGTGGGCAGAGTACTGCTACAACACCTCCTATCACGCCGCCCTGCACACCACGCCTTTCGAGGTGGTATACGGCCGTCCGCCTCCGCCGATGCTGCCGTTTGAGGACGGGACGGCCCGGACTGAGGCTGCGGGTACCTTGCTCCGCACCCGCGACGAGATCTTGGCCGAGGCGCGCCAACGCCTTCTCCAAGCACAGCAGATGGCCAAGAAGTACTATGATGCTCATCATCGCGAGGCGGAGTTCGCAGAGGGTGACTGGGTGTGGCTGCGCCTCCTTCACAGGACGACGTAGTCCTTGGACCCGCGCGCCAAGCGCAAGTTGGGACCTCGCTACGCTGGGCCCTTTCGTATGCTGGAGCGCATCGGGACGCTCGCCTACCGGCTGGAGTTGCCGCAGGGGTCTCGCCTTCACGACGTGTTCCATGTGGGCTTGCTCAAGGCCTACCGTGGCGACCCACCTGCCGCGCCGCCGACTCTACCTCCTACGGCCGAGGGCCGTCTGTTGCCGAGCCCGGAGAAGGTGCTGAAGGCGCAGAAGCGCCATGACGTCTGGCATGTCCTGGTGCAGTGGACAGGCCTTCCGGTGGATGACGCTACTTGGGAGAACTTCGACGAGTTCCGCCAGCAGTTTCCGGATATTCAGCTCGAGGACGAGCTGTTTGTCGAGGCGGGGAGAGATGTTATGACCGGCCTCACGTACAGCCGGCGGAAGCCTGCTAGTGGGCCGAATTAGGGGCTTAGCCCATTTATTTTATTATATAAAGAGTTGTAATCAGACCTTTCAGATTAAGCAATAATCAGAGTTATTATTGCTGACTCCTTGAGGAGTCGGCCTTGAACCCTAGCCGCCGCCTCTCCAGCGCCGCCGCCTCCTCTTCCTCGCAACCACGGCGCCGACACGCCGTCGGCGACGTCCAGCTCTTCTCCGTCCTCCCTTCCACCCATACAATCTACGACCTAGACCTGGTAGATTAGCTGGTTCTACCAGTTCCTCACCGAGAATTGCCAAAACTAGTGTCTGCTGCTTTTACCAGTAGACTCGCAACATGTTTTCTGAAAACGAACTTACCTAAAACAGCTATTTCCTTGTCAATCATCATGGTTGGATAACGGGTCCACAATCTCAGTGGTAATGACTTGCTGATGCCAGGACTAAATCTTGAATCTGGCAAGATTGTTTTTAAAGCTAAAGCTGAACAATTTGATTACTACTTGAAACTAGAGCATCTTACTTGAAGTTAAGAATAGTCATTCTAACAGAGTCCTTTTAATGAATTTCTTATTACTATTTTGTGATATTCCAGGATTTTTTTAAGGATTCCTTTCATTATGCTCATAACTTTTGGGCTAAGTTACTGTACGAACATTACATCCCTTGTCACAGTGCTTTCGCTATCAATAAATTTGTTACAACTCCTAAAGAACTTGCAGTCTGGCACTGGTAGATTGTTAGGGAAGTGGAAGTGCAGTCTGCTAGTCCCCATGGAGGTGGTGATCCTCCCCGTGTGTGGCCTCCTCATAAAGCTACTCCTCCGCGTTCAGGCAATGTTGTCCATTCCTCCTCTCGGCAGTAGTTACCCCGATGAACAAAAGGAGTGGCACAGACTATGAGTCATAGCAAATAGCCTGACCGGTGTTAGGACTTAGGAGGACTTCTTTTGGTGCAAGTTTTGGCCTTCTAGAAACAGGACAGTTATAATTTTTGCTTCTCATGTACTCTATCTTGCAAGTCCAGGCACATGTCGACAACTAAAAGGTGAGCCTGAGCTCACATATTCCTAGTGGGGTAAAACATTTAAAACAATTCCAACAAAATTCATAGACATGTTTAAGAATTATGTGTACTCCCTCCGTTCCGAAAACAAGGCGTATATATTTAGTCAAAAGTCCACCTTTTCTAAGTTTGACCAATTTTTTTAAATCCAACATAAGATATATTTTTCATAGTGTGTTTATTCAATATTGTAGATGCTTATATTTTCTTCTATTTAGTCAAACTTACTAAGCTTTGACTTTTGACTAAATTTATAGGCCTTGTTTTTTGAACGGAGGTAGTAACAAATATAGGAGAAACTTCGAGCATAATAAAGCTGCTACTTTCTCCCTTGGTCCTTGTCTTCCCTGCAGTGCAGAAACATTTGCAAGTGCACTTGGCACTGAAAATGTACTATGAGTTAAAAAAATTATTTCTGAAATTCCAAACACACATTAAAGCGTTATAGAGGGTGTAGTAACCCGGTGCCAAAATGCTGCACTCAGAGTGTAGATAGCATGTAGATGCATCAGCCTAGGTAAGACTAGCATCTCCCTCTCCAATCTGTACTTGATTCCTTATTTAGTATTTTGATTGTTGGATAGACATATCTTATATTATGGCTTTAATGATCATTATCTCTCGTTCCAAATGTAGAGGTAATTTTGATATTTGCTGTATCAAATTTGCAGGTACTTCAGTTTTTAATGGATGATGTGTCTGACTTCCTGTCAACACATTTTTCTAGTTCAGGGGATGCAAGCCAGATTGAGGAGAAAGGCTGCGCTTCAACCCTTAAAGCCTTCATTGACTATATTTCTTTGAGAGAAACAGAAAATTTTAGATCCCGGAAGGAGGAAAATGAGAACTCCATCACATTAACTACTATTCATCAGGTTATTTCTTTTCTCTCTAAATCAAGCAATTTCATCTTGTTGTGGCATTTGGTAGTTGTGTGGTGCTATTAATGTGATGATCTCCCCTTTTCTTTTGCAGTCAAAAGGTTTAGAATGGGATGTTGTGTTCATTGTGCAGGTATTTTCTTCAAGCTTCAGAAAGTGGTTACATAAAACGACAAATACATCTTTATATGTCATCTTAGTCACATGTATATGGGGAATACCATGGAAGTATTGAAATCATGGTATTATTTTTAGGAACTTAACAGATTAATGGAGATTTTCTATGGCAATGTATATTCTTAAGAAATACAGTACAGAACTCCAAGTTTACTGAAAATTTGCCAGTTGAGGCTTTAACCCTAACATTTGATATCTGGATAATTTCTAACCTTTCCACCAAGTTGTGGAGTGCTCTCGACACGTGCCAAATCCTTTTGAGTACTTGACTGATTATCGTTAACGTATGGTCATGAGACATGTCAATGCCATCAATCATTAATAGTTGATCTTTTTGCTGGTTTTATCGCAAACGTGAGAAACGATGATGCCTATTTTCTGGAAACGATATTGGCAAGGCCCTAAGATATCAGCTTGAGTATAATACCAGCATGTTTTGTTGTGAAACTTCCCTCGTTACATGTTTTTGTTTTCTGCAAGTTAACAACACTTTTTTAAGTTTGTTAAGTGGACATTATCATGCCAATCCTTCCGTTTGTTCAGGCGAATGATTCAGAGATCCCGTTGCTGCATGAGTACAATGGCACTGTGAAAGAAGCTGGAAGCACGTTGGAGGTTTATTGAATAATTATTACTATTTGTTAATGATATGTTCTTTTGTATGTATTCACCAACTTGGCTATAATTACAGGAGGAGAGGAGGCTATTCTATGTTGCAATGACACGAGCTCGGAAGAAATTGTACATCTTGCATGTCACAGTTGACTCTTATCGCCAGGTAGCTGACATCTGTTTCTAATCCTTATCTTCATACGCCATCTAGCTTATTCTGACTTAAACTATTGGTTTCTAGCTGCTTCCACCTTCACGTTTCCTTAGAGAGATTCCAGTCCACCTTCTCGACATGCAGGTGAGCAATAATGTCAGACCATTTTCTGGAAGACCTGTTTTTTTTTTAATCTCTGTTGAAGTTAAAATATTAGCTCAGTTCCCTATTGTTCTAAATTCAACCATGTAATCCCTAGACAGCATAAATTCTAGAGATGGCAGTTTGGAACCTTTAGGGTATCCTCTTTTTTAGTCTAGTACAAACAAATGAACTAGATTTCTCAAAAAGTTATGATTTATAAAAAATTAGTTCATTTCTTTGTACTAAAGAGGGTAGAGGGACCCTAAAGGTTACCCATTTCCATCCTTAATTTCAAGTTTCAATGGCTTTATACCATTGAAAGAAGCTTGCAAGAAGCCTGTCCTGCTCAGTTATTTCATCAGCATTCATATTGCATATAGCCTGTTATGTTGGTAAAGCATTCTTATATTTTTCTGAATTCAATAACCTGTAGGGTGATGGGGCTGCAACCAAAAACCATGAACAGACTTCTAGAGACATTTCATTTGATCATGCTGAAGGAGAGACATCAATTCAAAAGCCTAAGCCTATCGCGGAACAGAATGAAACTTCACCCTACCCAGAACTGATGCAGACATGCCTTGCTAATGATTTCTTGAAGAGGTGACACATTGTACTTTGATTTGCTATTTCCTGTTAGGTTTCTTTTCTTCTCTTTTTGTTTCAAATGGTGAGTGTTTTGCTGTTTTTCTACTACTCAGCAAGCATACCAATGTACTTGTATCATACTTTGCTGTGCTACTGCATTTTGTTGTTGTTGCTGGTTTCATTGAATTCATTCTTTTACAGGTTCGAAATTGATGATAGAGCAGTAATCTCACATATATTTCATCAGTGGGCGAAGAAGCAGGCATTTCAGATTCCAAAGAGACTGCTTGATAAGGTACTGAGTTCTTTAGTATACATAAGAAGGTACTGAGTTCTTTAGTATACATCAGAAGGTACCGAGCTCTTTATTATACATAAGAAAGGTGTCATATTACAAGTCAACTGTTGGCAAAAGTTATATTTCCTAGAAGCAATGACATAATCTGCATAAATCTTGTTTATCCCTTTTAGAAGGAAGATACGGCGTACAAAATTAATACTCTGTTTTGGGAAGTTAGTGTTATCAGCAGGCAGAATTGCTGTAATGTCTTTCAGTATGGCAGTTTTGCTATTGAGAATTGGGACATTCTCATTTTGAACCTTTTCATTGTCACTTTTTAACCCTTTCAGATCAAATTTGTCATTGATGAACGTCTGCGAGGTAAAGGATACAAGCGCAAGGTGACTTCATCCTTCTCTTCTTCCATCTCGCATCGCCATTGATCCCACTGTCTCCCTTTCAGTTACTACTATTATTATTCAGTATTGCTTATTATTTTCATATTGGGTTCTTTCAATCATCACCTGTAGTAGTGCTACATAGCTAATCAATGACATTTTCTTACAAATTTCTTACTTTTTGTTGAGAGCTTTAAGCTTTTACCTTGGAAAACTGACCCGCAAGTTCCTCTGCAGGATGTCTTGTGCAAACTGAAGTCATTGTTAAGCGAAGATGAAGCGCTTGGTTATGCAGAATATGTGAGTGGGGGCACTGTTTGGTTCAATGGCGCCGTGCCTTGGCTGCCCACAGCAAACTCCTTACTTGTTTTCTCATATAGTTTCTTAACTAAATTCTGTGGCTCAGGTTATCAAGTGGGAACAAATTCCTATAGACAAGCGAAGCCATTTGATGAGAGAGAGACAGGCAAGTTCTCAAATCATCACAAATAACTTGGATTGAGAAGATTCTTACTTTTGATGGTTTTCTTTCAGGAACATTTCCAGAAGCAGAGGATAGAGAATTCCATGGGTTCCTCAGAGCCTACACCTAAGCAGGTCAGTCAGATATATACCTTAGGCTAGTGTCTGTCTAGTTCATGAGAGAATGACATTGCCATGTATTAAGTTGCTTTAAATCTCCGTTCTGCAGGTAGCCTACCTCAGGAGCCTGGGGTGCACCATAACACCCACGTCTCGTCTCCATGCATCAAACCTTATTGAGAAGTATAAATCACTGTGATTTGTACAACACTGACGAGTGGAAAGTAGAGTGGGAAGTCAACTGCCAAGGGATGAAAATGAAATACCAGGCTCAACGATCAGCCCTGTATAGCTATTCTTTTTTAGGTTGTTGTAGCCTAGTTGCGTTAAGCCTTTACCTCTCTTTTTGTACTGTTGACTACATGATTTCTCCATAGCTCATGTACATGATGTACATAATATATATCAGAATATCAGATGCAGTATTGAGAATGGATTGTGTATCAGACACATACATATTTGCATATAACTGGCTGGATATTATTGTTTCCCGCTTAAAAATTAGTACTACACCATTAAGTCCTTTGGCTGTATGTTTTCTTTTTCTTTTAGGGATGTTGTGAATGCAAGATGGATTTACAGTACAGAAGAAGTGTGTTGAAGCTGTCAGAATCTTCTCATCCTTCTAGTTGTAGCTGTCATATTGGAGCAAATTGTACAGAAGATGGCAATGCTATCTCGTTTTCAACTTTGACACAGAATTATTGGTCATATTGGAGCAAATTGTAAATGCAGGTCAGTGATCTCCACATTTTGCCTATTTCAGCTTCATGCCAGATGTAAAGCATCAAAGTATGTTGCACGATAAAGGATCTTAGAAAACATTAAAATCTTTATTATTAATATCGAAAACACCATTACATAGGGTTTACATAGTACTGTTAAACAGCACACATTGGACTCTGATTTGACCAGACTAGACCTACGACCTAAGACCTAACATTGGACTCGATCCGACCAGCACTGAAGTCTAGAAAACGAGATAATGCAATGAAAGATCGAAACCGACGAGATGATGCAATTCAAGAACAAAATCAAAGAGCAAGGAAATCCAGAAAGAATGCTATGCAGTGTGGGAAATTAATCGAACAAGAAAACAGGCCAGAAAGATATCAAACAAACGACCAAGTATGCAAGAAACAGCGATAATTTTCTGACATTAAAAAAAATTTAAGATGCAATGCAAGAAAGTGAAACTGGGCGACGATGAAACGCGAATTTTATTTTGAAGAACATAAACTATAATAACACCAAATCCTAATTAAAAAAAGAATTTTTTTGCTTTTTGTTTTTTTAATTAGGATGCAATGAAAGAAAGTGAAATGGGCGACGATGGAACGCGAATTTTAGTTTGAAGAACATAAACTGTAATAACTCCAAAACCTAATTAAGAAAAGGATTGATGATTTTTTTTGTTTTTTGTTTTTGAAGAATTCAATAAAGGAAGCTACGAGACGATGAAATGCAAGAACGAAATCCATGGGAAGACGCAATTCAAGAAAAAACAAAGAAATTCCAGAGAAAAACTGCAACAAAGAAATCCACGAAACTGCAACAACGAAACTGATCAGAAGAATGTTATCAGAAGATCGATAAAAATGCGACAAAAGAAAGCAACAAGCAGAACTGAAATCAAACAACGAAAGGAACGAATCGATTAACAAGATGCAATGCAACAAAGAAACGAATCGCAATGCAACAAAGAAACGAATCGATGAACAAGATGCAATGCAAGAGAGAAACAAACCGATCAACAAGACCTAATGCAAGAAAGAAACGAATCAATCAACAAGATGCAATGCAAGAAGAAACGAATCGATCAAATCAAAACAATACAGGAACTGAACTCCAAACCCTAGGACGCGACGACGGGCGGCTGGCATGCTCGGACACGGCGGGGCTCCTCCTCCTCCCGGCCTGCGGCCGCCTCCGCTTTCCTCTTCTTGGACCCGCAGCTCGCAGTGGGCGCCTTCGGACCGCGCTCCATGATCCGGAAGAAGCGCTGGAACTCTTCGACCCCGATGAAGATGCGGTAGTCGACTGCTCGCAGGAATAGCCTTTCGAGCGAGCACATCTCGCTGGCCCGGATCGACTGGCCGGAGCAGATCTGGAAGGCCTCGACCCGCCTCTCGAAGTGCCGAGGGCTACTGAACTTGGCGCCGAGCAGGACGGCGACGGAGACGAGGCGGTGCGCGGTGGCCCGCTCGACGAGGATCCCGGCGTCGCGCGCGGCGCGGCTGCGCATGAAGCGCGCGAGGTACGCCCCCGCGAGGATGTAGACGCCGCCATCATAGAGGAAGTTGCAGCGCTGGATGCGCTCGAGGAACTCGGTGATCGGGACGGCCGAGGTCGCGCCGCCGCGGAACGCCCGGACGAGGTCGTTCTCGGCGGGCTGGGTGGCGGCGGCGGCGAAGTGGCGGGCCTCGAACTCCACGAGCGCGGCGAGGAGGCGGACTGTCCTCAGGTTCCCGTTAGCGTCGAGGCGCAGGACGGCGGCCGCCAACGCCATGGCGATCGACCGAGAGGAGCTTGGGCTGGCTACGCGCGGGGATTTCGGGAGGGGATTAGCTAGGTTTCTTTTCGCGCGAGGGGCGAGAGGCGAGAGCTTGCTGTTGCGGGCGGGTGGAGATACGATTGGAATACGTAGCAGGTATTTAATTTGTACAGACTACAGAGACAAGTCGCGTACAAGCTAGGCTACTCGTACTTCCTGTTTTCCGTATCCAGGTCGGTACGTATTCTTTCCTCTTTTTTTTTGCAGGGTCTGTTTTGTTTCCAAAAGGAGAGGAGGTGTACATGTATTCCTTTTTTCAGCTTTTCTTTGAAGCGAAATCCTTTCTTGCGTATATGGACTGCCAATTGCCGAAATGGGCAGCAGACAACTTTAAGCGTGTCTGATCCATGATGTTCAAGAAAAATCTGATTAGTTGTCCAATGAAATCCTTCTGGAAACAGTTTTCGTCAGCATGCGCTGGGCAACAACATAATCAAGCCTTAAAAAAGGAGAAATAGAAGAGAAGCGAATGCAAATACCAAGCAACACCTTCAAAAAGATACGACGACGACGACGCTATTACCCGGATTGGTCCTAGGGTTACACCTGACGTCCTCTAAGAAGGAACGACAGCACCCGTAGGCGTAACGACGTTTACGCCGGTCGAGCCGGCAAGGATTTCTCCCATCTAACTTGCCGCCCACCAGCATGCGCCACCACGATAGAAAATCCGACGTCATTGTCTCACTCTCACTGCGATCTTCATCATGAGGCCTAGAAGACGGATTAGGAGATCGCCGCAGGGATCGAGAGTGGCAGCACCGCAGCCACGTGGGAGAAAACTGCCTCCACTACCTTCACGATAGCTGACTAGACACGACAGCAGGGGCACACCAGGCTCCTTAGGCCCGGTCGGGCCCTGCTTGGGCCTGCAATGCCCACGTCGCCACCACCAGTATCCCGCCGGATCCCCACCTCGATCTCTAGGAACCGTCATAGCAGGTGATGGGGCCCGAATGGGCCCAAACCTAGGCCAGGCGGGTGCTGTTGCCAACCACTGCGACAACCGCCACCAATGACCGCACTACCACTAGAAAGAGCTCCTAGCCGACATCAAGTTTCCTCGCCGTCAAACCGGACCACCGACGACGGACGCCCACCCAAGCTTGGATCCATGTGCGGGGAAAAGAACGGTCGCCGCTGCCGACACCGCGCAGGCAACACCCGATGGCGGTGGGGGGAGGCCTAGGAGAAGGGGAAAGGGGAGGCACTGCCCCGCTCGCCCACTCAGGGGAGCGAAGCGAAGCTAGTCAGGAGAGAACGGTTCCTCAATTTATGTTACTGATATTTTCCAGTTGTCCAATGGGATAAGGAGATTTTATTTTTCCATGAAGAATAAAGAGATTTGAAACTTATATTCGCCGATATGATTCTATTCTCGTGCTTGTTTACTTCTCCCGTATTCGCGAGTGTATTTACGGGATTGAAGGAGATTATCTCAAATCCCACAAAATCCTCATATTTCGTTTAGCAGGCCGTGTTTGGACAAGATAATCTCTATATATTCCTGCAAATTCTCTTATTTTTACCTTCGAGTACCGTAAATACACTTGTGAATACGAGAGAAGTAAGGCCCTGTTTACCTGTCCGGGTTTTGTAGGGACGGGAAGGTATTTTCCCGGCCTACTCGATAATCCCGGAACTTCCCAGATGACCCGTTTACCTCTCTGATTTGTGCGAGTTTTTTCCCGGCGCATCCCGGCAATTCCACCCCTAAATCCCCCTCTACTTGAGTTTTCTCACACACGAGCATACACCCGTGTATCGTCGAGGAAATTAAGCAAGCGGAAGAGGGAGGAGACGGCGCAGACCTGGGGACGCACCCGACGGCGCAGTCGTCGACCTGGGGACGGCGCAGTCGTCGACCTCCTTCGGCTTCGCCAAGCCCTTCTCTCCGGTGAGACCCCCTCCCACACGCCTCTTTTCCTCTCCTCCCTTACTAGGGTTTCTCGGCCGCCGCCGACGTTTACCATTGGAGCAGTGGCGACGACCTTCTCCCACCCTCTGGTCCGTTAACAACACCGTCAACCGCATGATCGTCAGTATCGGAGACTTGCTGATCAGCCCGAGCCTGCGATCTTTCTTTTTACTCAGAGCATAAGCTGAATTTTCTAGCTAATAATTAGCTGAACTACTAGCATCTCCTGGATTTATCCCTAGTTGATTAAATAAAAATCCTGCTAATCATCTTTAGTTTATTAATCCGGTTTCTTAATTTTTTATAATGAGTTGTTTACCTAGAATTAATCCTACAACAAACAATTCCGTGAGCTAGCTACTAGCTAGTTTCATATGCACGTTTGAGCCAACTAGCTTGTTAGTTCCATTTTAAAAAAACTAGCTTGTTAGTTGTGTTAGACTCTGTATACAATAAGGAGTAGGAGTCCTATGTGTAAACGTATTGTAACGAAATTCTGTTAATCCTATTATATAAACTGACTCATGCCAGCAGTCTAGGTCAAGATTGTTTGCCCTAATCTTATTGTTTTACATGGTATCAGACTAGGTTACGATGGCTTCCGCTTCCGCTGCCGCCGCCGCTACCGCCGCGCCAGCCCCTGTCCCTTCCTCGCCTCACAACCCTTAGCGTGATGGAAAGCCCGGTCCCTTCGGGTCCCGCCTCCGGGTCCTCTCCTGCAGCCGCCCCCGATCGGATCGGCTCCTCCATCATCCGCCTTTGGCCCTGACATAGAGGGCGATCTGCCTCCGCCGGTCTCCTACGACGACCCTTCTTCCTCGACCCGCGTGACTGCGCTGCCACCCAATGGTGGTCCCTCACCCGCGCCCTACGGTGCCTACTTGGCGCCGACCTACGATGCCCCACCTGCACCGAACTATGGTGGCATGTCCGTGCCCACGGCGCCCCTACACCAACCTACGACGTCCTACCGATGACGTTGTCTGCCTGGCTAGCGCCACCCTACGGTGTGCCGCCTCCGCAACCCTATGTGGTGTCTCCGGCGCTGCACTAGGGGGCCACGTCCGTGTTGCCCTATGGGGCCCCGAGTGCACCAATCTATGGTTCCCGGCCGCCGCTCCCTATGGCGCCTACCCGTCGTCGGCGTACGACGGTGTCGCGCCTACCTACGGGGCCTCCTCGGCGACCGCTGCCCCTGCCCCGTCTTTGGAGATGGCCCCGCCGATGGGCTTCTACGCATCACAGCCATTAGCTCACGCTAATCATGCCGCGGCGCTGTCGCCCTTCTACTTCTCGCACCTCATCCCGGTGAAGCTCATGCCGGTCAATTACTTCTCTTGGCGTGCACAGTTGGTGCCGCTCCTCTGGAGCCACTACTTGGATGGGTACGTCGACGGCTCACGCCGTGCCCACCGACGTATCATCCGGCATATCACACGTGGGTGGCCTAGGATCAAGCCATCCTCTCTGTTATCCAGTCTCCGCTCACGTCGAGCATCTCGACGCTGGTACTCTTCGCCGCTACGTCTCAGGATGCATGGATGGCGCTTCACACCAGCTTCGCCTCTCAGTCTTAGACTGCTCATGCTATTGGCACCAAGCTGGCCGAGACCAAGCTCTGCGACCTCATCACGGACTACTTCAACAAGATGACCGGCCTCTCCAACACACTCGCCTCCATTGGCCAGCCGTTTCGCCTCGAGGACTTCACCACCTACATCCTAAACGACCTGGATAACGACTATGATAATCTCGTGGAGAATGTCAATGGTTGCGACACTCTACTTCAGCCTTGTGAGCTCTACTCGTGCCTCCTCGGTCGCGAACAGCGCGTCAAGGCACACCATGCCTCCCTTAGCTTCTACTCCGCCAACGCCACAGCTCGCGATAAACCCCAGAAGCCATCACTGGCTGGTGGCAAGCCGGCGCTCGCACCTCAGCAGGCCCCGTTGCCCGTCGTGCCCCCATCATGGGCAGTGGTCGTCCGCGTGACTACTTCCCCTCTTGCAGCGCCTAGCAAGCATGCCAGCTATGTGGCCTTGAGGGCCATATCGCCTCCCGCTGTCATCGATGCTTCAAGAAGGACTTCCTTGGCATTGGCAACAATGCAAGGGCAATGACAAGCAGGCTGACACTGTTGTGGCAGGTAACGAGCATGGGTACACTCTGTCCTACTCCATTGATCCAGCATGGTATATGGACACGGGGGCTACCAATCACCTGACGAGTGAGATGGGAAAGCTCTTCGCCCAGGAGCCATATCATGGTCATGATCAGGTTCGCACCGCCAATGGAGTAGGTATATGCATCTCACATGTTGGTCAGGCCTCTCTCATTGCACATAACTCTAGAACATTACATCTTTTCAATATCCTTCAGGTTCCTTATGCTACACGTAGTTGGTTGTCTATTCTTCAACTTACTCATGATAATAATGTCCTCGCTGAATTTCACCGTTTTCATTTTTTCATCAAGGATAGGGACACGAGAGTCGTTCTGCTTAGAGGTCGTCTTCGCCATGGCCTATATGGGCTTGATGCGCCATATTAAAAGTGAATGGTCTCATCTTATTTAATTGTACTTCGCATAACTCTAAAACTTAGTAGTAACTAAGCAAACCATATAATGAGATTACCCATATCTCATAGTTAGCTTTAACTTTGTAACTTACCTATCATCAACTTGCTAGATCTAGATCCATAGAGGTACACCCAATACCTATACGATTTCATCATCGATCGTACTTAGGAGGACTCTTAAACTCAAAAGCAATATAAAACTATTGTATCTTAATCTTAATCTTAATTATATCTTATAGTTAAATTTGGTTTGCCACTCAACCAGCTAGAAATTTATTAACTCAAGATCGTTAGGATGATACAAATACCCATTGATTGTATTTCAAGAATATTGTGAATTGCTTAACTTAATTAAGAAGTATTTTTCTCAAAAGTTATTCTTTTTGCCACTTCAAACAAAGGCTTTAGCAAATCTGTTAAAACTCACTAACTTTAAATTTGACCATTCTTAAAGAGTAATTATCGATCATCATCCAACATTAATTAATGTTGTGCTTTAGTTTCATATCTTCTAAATTACTTTTAGAATCTAGAACATACTTTTTATTGTGAAGTAAACTTGAATATAAACTAAATCTTTACGAAATCACCAAAGTTAATCCATACTTAAACATGGGGATTTACTTTAAGATTTATACAAAACACATATTATTATCTATGCATAACAGCATACTGCTTCTTTGAACATTAGTCCTTACCGGACCAATAATGATATTTTCAGATATTGGAGTTTATACCCACTAGAAGACCGTGATTACATAATCTTGTAATCATCAAGGCAAGTTCACACTTGCTCATGTCTTTTGATTATTTTCTATCAAGTATTTGCAATCTACTATTGTTATCACCTGTATTTCGAAAAGGATGGTAGGAAACACTATTTTTATAGTTGACTTGAACTATTGGTTACTGATCCGGGGTGATCAGTTAATCTATTATGACTAACAATGGAACCACCATTGCTCGGAAATGCATCATCTAGGATTTAACAACAAATCTCGCCAGTGATTCTTGCGCCATAAATTGCGCGTTAACCATGAGATCTATATGGCTCTGGGGAAGTCAGTTGGATCTTCTTCCTTTCGTGTGTCAGCGGGCGACCTTAATGTGACACCGAGATTCCTTGCGTGGATACAGTAACAAGGGTGGGTACCCTTAGGGCCCCACAGTTTTGGTGTGTAGATTATCTGTGTGAGTTGTCGGAGGTAGGTCGGCCATTTTAATGGGTCCTACCAGAAGCAAACGGCTCACAGAGTCTTTAGGGGCCTATCAGAGTTGTAGCAGCCTGAAAGGGGGATTAACTGAGATGTGGCGGGCCGAAGGATTGTGTTGGCATGTGGGGTCGTGGAGAAGGGCAGTAATCAGCCTGGGTCCTTATACCGGTCCTCGTACCAAGGAAAAGTGAACGGGTTTGCCGATCGGATGTGCAACATGGATAAGGATCTCTCATGGGTAAAGCAACGCACCTCTGCAGAGTGTATAAAAGTGTGATATGTTACTCCCTGTTCCGCCTGTTTCGAGAAGGAGCTGCGAACACTGCAGGAATGGAACTCCACGAAGTTCTAATCAACCTGTGAAGGCTGACAGACATAGATTTTTAGAATAAAAGTAGCATTTAAATAAATGTTTACGAAAACCTGCATAACCTACGACCTTTGGTCTGTGGTTATAGTTAGTGCATCAAACACTCTTTTTAGTGAACTTGTTGAGTACACTCGTACTCAACCGTACCTTCTTAACCCTTGCTAGATTTCGGAGCAATTAATGGCGAACCTAGGAGGTGAACTACTCTGAAGAGTTAAAGATATCTAGTAGGGACCAACGACTACATCAGAAGATTTTGAAGTCAAGATGAGGAGTTCAATATAAATAAATCCCTAGATACTAAAACCTATTTATATAGAGCATTGATTTAGCAGCAATCACAAGCCATAGATGTATAGTAGTAGTATTTCTAGAATAGACTTCAAGTTGCTATTTCTGGTTTTCTTTTGTATAATATTTTCCTCACTGTTTCGAGGAATTTTTTCAGATCTTCTGTAATGTGCTATATGTAATCTAAAGTTATACCTTGGACCCGTGATATTTCTGTTGTACCACTCTAAGGGACGTAATACTAGTGGAACGGTGTTTCATTGTGTTATTTCAACAACTATAGTGTACTACATCATGCAGTGATATGCTGGATCACCATAGTGGTTTTCGCATCACTTAACGCAATTGACATGTCCAAAAATAAGTCTAAAGAAATAGGCAAGTCCATATTTTTTTATCTACATCATGACATGACAAAATCAAGAAGAATTAAATGGCAAAAAATAAAATTAACTTTAATTCTAATTCTAATTAATAGAGTAAAATCTCTCTTAACATGATAACGTATTGTTTAATTCTCTCATAGTTTCATCCCCAAGAGGTTTGGGGATGGGAGAGAATTTGGTGTTCACTCAATCCCCTTAAGGACTTGTTTATTTCTAGGGTATTTCCACCCGTAGTGGTTTGGGGATGGGAGGGGCTTTGGTGAATCCCTCTCTTTCACCCAATCCTCACATTTCCCCCTGTTTCTCCCCATTTCTCCATATTACCCCAATCCCCTTTGTTTACTTCGATTTTTGGGGATGGGAGAGGATTGTGAATTATTGAGCTGATATAAAAAACTAAAACTTTACCTCTACATGGACATAGAGGCTCAAATAAAAATCCAACCTTTGCACTAAATATATTAATATCTATCCAATCTTTGCACTAAATAAATTTGCATAAGCTTAAACATCTACTTCTGTATAGTTTAAATAGACCCAATGAGTAAGACAAAGTTATGGATTTATAAATCATTATTACAATCCGGTCATGAGTACATTTGTAACTTCAAAATTTTGATCCAACGCTAAAACACTTCATTGCCTTGATACTCAAACACTTCATTACCTTGACATCAAATGGCTCATGATCAAGATGCATGCATGACTCCTGGAAAGAAAGAAACTATTTGAGAGGCTTATCTCCAGCAGTGTAGGGTAGCATGACAAACAATGGAGAAGATATACTACATTCAGTTTAGTGCAAGTGTAGGGTAGCATGATAAACAATGGCAGGCGTGGGACACGTGTAGGGGGTGAGGCATGTGATTTTCACGCCAAAACAAAGTTTATCTAGTGGCTTCTCGATCCATGCCGATTTTTAGTGCAATCAACAACATTAACTAGTGAGGCTTGATGTCATAGTATGTTTGGAACTGAACTGTCAAAAAATCAGAAACCGAAACAGAGTTCAGTAGGTTCAGCAATTTTGACACCAAAATGGTGTGGCTTACATGTCTAGCTACAACCCTGGGCAAGCTCAGCGAAGGTGTTACAACACCCAACATTAAGGCTCGATGTCGTGGTATGTTTGGAACTAAATTATCCAAAGAAGAACTTGAATCTCAAATTTGCAGACTAGGCAAAATTGGTTTGTAACATACGAACATAAGCAACATATGACGGAACCAGAGGAACATGCAACAACATATGATTGCAAGTATTGCTTTGTGGTAATGAATAGATCGAGAGCATGCATTGAGCAATAACAGCGGGTGCTCTGATGACTTGGTGCAACCAATACAAACTATAATTAAACAAACACTACTTGATGCAAGTAAGATGCCAAGATAAGCAACATTTAGAGAATCCATTATAAAACCAAAAAAATAGCATACAAGAAATGAACAGAGCATTTTCCGAGATAACACAAATATTATATACTACTTACTCAATTTCACAGTAAAATTTTGTGAGCATACAAGAAATATTATATAGCATGATGCAACCATACATTGCTGAATACGCATGTAAGAAAATTAATTTACTCATTATAAAGCACGATGGAATCGTACGAGTTCTTGATGTTTCTGAAATATCAGGTGATCTCGCATGTCTTAATCCTATTACTTTCATCCATGCAGACTGGTATGTTTGCTCCAGCAGGATGGATTACCCATTTCCATCTGATGTACTACCAACTATTAGGTATCTAATCCTATCATATTGCCTTCCAACCTCTGTTAATTTACTACCGTTTGTATCTCCTGCATTTCCTTATCTGCCAAGGCCTAATGCATACTGTCACCTAGAGATGATAATGGTGATATCTTCTAAGGCCTAATGCATATTGTTTGCAACTCTGGATTTGCCTCAGCTTTTCATGATTACAAGATGTGAGGCGAATTTAGCTTGCCTACTGAGGTTTTGTTCACATTTTTGCAGGGAATCTTGATTTGTACTGAATTCGGTTGTCGTTTCTGCATGCGGCATAGGGTGATGTGATATATGCAGACGAAAAAAGAAAAAGAATAGCTGATCGATACAGCTACTACACCTACTGTAAGCAAGTGCATCAACTTGTAAAACAATGAGATTGGGGCAAATAACCTTGACCCAGACTGCTAGCCTGAGTCAGTTTATATAATAGGATCAACAGAGTTTCGTTACAATACGTTTACATATAGTACTCCTATTCCTTATCGTATATAGAGTCTAACACCCTCCCTCAATCTCAACCTCTCTTAGGATCTAGAAGATTGAGATTGCGCCTATAACCTACAAACTGCGGCTGTGGAAGAGGCTGTGTAAAGATGTCAGCAAGTTGATCTTTGGAGGGGATGAACTTGATATAGAGTAGCTTCTTTGCAACACGTTCCCTAACAAAGTGATAGTCAACTTCAACGTGTTTCGTTCAAGCATGGAATGCCGGATTAGATGAAAGGTATGTAGCACGGATGTTGTCACACTAAAAGACTGGAGGATGATCTCGAGAGACTCCCAACTCTCTCAATAAGGACTGCACCCATATGAGCTCAGCTGTGGCATTAGCAACCGCCTTGTATTCAGCTTCAGTACTGCTGCGAGATATTGTAGCTTATTTGTGAGCATTCTAGGCAATCAAGTTAGGACCAAAGAATATTGCATAGCCCCTCGTGGATCGCCTATCATCAGAACTGCCAGCCCAACCTGCATCCGAGAAGGCTGAGAGATCACAAGACGGTGTAGGCTGGAGAAGCAAACCATATGAGGCAGTGAGACATATGTAGCACAGAATACGCTTCACAGTTGACCAATGAGATGTCCTGGGCACACGAAGATACTAACACACACAATTGACTACATAAGAGACATCTGGTCTGGTGATAGTGAGGTATTGTAGACCACCAATGAGACTGCGGTAGTCGGTAGCATCATCAGGCGAAAGAGGATCTCCATCAAGAGCAGACAACCGATCAGTAGCAGACATAGGAGTGGTAGCATGTTTGCACTTCAACATACCAAGACGGCGCAACAAGTCTAGAGAATACTTGTGCTGAGTGAGGGTCAATCCAGCAGAAGACCATGAGACCTCCAGACCAAGGAAGTAGTGCAGGGCACCCAAGTCCTTGATAGAAAAATCACCACTCAACATAGACAAGAGATGATCAGCAACAACATCAGAAGAGCTGATGAGGATGATATCATCAACATAAACCAACAAATACATCATGACCTTAGGACGTTGAAGAAGGAACAAGGACGTGTTAGTAGTGGATGGAACAAACCCATGAGCCCGAAGGACAGAGCCAAGATGTGCATGCCACGCACGAGGAGCCTGCTTAAGTCCATACATAGCCTTAACAAGGTGGCAGAGATGTTGAGGACGTACAGGATCAACAAAACCTGGGGGCTGACACATATAAACCTCCTCCTGCAAAACTCCATGTAGAAAGGCATTCTGCATATCAAGCTGACAAAGAGACCATCCTAGAGTAACAACCAAATAGAGCAGCAAACGAATGGTAATAGGCTTGAAAACTGGGTTGAACATGTCTTCATAATCAAGACCATACCTCTATTTGAAGCCTTTAGCAACTAATTGTGCCTTGAAGCATTCAATAGAACCATCAGCATGCTTCTTAACCTTGACGACCCACTTGGAATCAATAATATTGACACCAGAAACAGGAGGAACGAGTTGCCAAGTATCATTCTTCAGAGGTGCCTGAAATTCTTGCTCCATCGCAGCACACCAGTGAGGAATACCAAGAGCATCCTAAAAGTGTCAGGGCTCAACTATGGGATCAGCAACAGCATGGGCCACGTAAGTAGCAATCCATGCAATGGTCCCATATGTGTGCTTCTTCGGACGAAAAAATCTAGTCTGACTGCGTGTGTGAGGGCGAAGAGCCTCAGCAGCAGGTGGTGCTGGTGGCGATGAGCTAGACACAGGTGACAGAGGTGACACCGAGTCAGGCGTAGGTGATGCCGAGGTCGGATCTGCTGGGATGGATGAGGAAGCCCCTAGCGATAGGGATCCAGCCGGTGTCAGGCCAATCGAAGACAGGCCGCTAGGAGCTGGAGCAGAGGCGGTCAGCGCAGGCGGGGCTGTAGCGGGCGTAGCTGCTGCGGGTGAGGTAGCAGCAGGTTGGCAGGCTGGACCCGGCATTCCTGGCGCATGCCGTCGCCTAATCATCGAGGATCTCGAGGAGAGCACCACGTTCGATACCTACATCATGGTTAGGAAGCAACACAGGAGTATATGGAACATCTACAAATTGGTCAGGTGAAGGAATAGTGGAGTGCACAAGTGGTGTAGGAGTGGTGGAGTTGTTCGGAAGTGCAAAAAAGGTCACGAAAGTGTCGGGGCTCATCTGTGGGATCAGCAACAGCATGGGCCACGCAAGCAGCAATCCATGCTATGGTCCCATCTGTGCGCTTCTTCGGACGAAAAACTCCAGTCCGACTTCGTGTGCGAGGGCGAAGAGCCTCAGCAACAAGTGGTGCTAGTGGCGATGAGCCAGGCATAGGTGACGGAGGCGATGCCGAGGTCGGTGATGCTGGGCCGGGCGAGGAGGCCCCTGGCGAATGGAGCCAGGCGGTGTCGGGCCGATCAAAGGCAGCCCGCTAGGATCCAGAGCAGAGGCGACTGGCGCAGGCGCTAGGCCGGGCAAGGCCACCGCAGGCGGGGCTACAGAGGGCGTAGGTACCACGGGCGAGGTAACAACAGGCTGACAGGCTGGACCTGGCGTGCATGGCGCATGCACGTGATCAACGTCTTGTACGTGATCATGGTCTGTCACCTGATCATCGAGGAGCTCGAGGCGAGCGCCATGTCCGATACCTGCAACATGGTTAGGAAGCAACGCTGGAGTATATGCAACATCTACAAATTGGTCAGGCGAAGGAATAGTGGAGTGTATAGGTGGTGTAGGAGTGGTGGAGTTGTTCGGAACTGCAGAAAAAGGAAACACGTTCTCATCAAACACGACATCACGAGATATGTAAACGTGATTAGTGGGAACATGTAGGCACTTGTACCCTTTATGAAGGGAACTATACCCAAGAAAGACGTACTTTTTAGACCGAAACTCTAGCTTATGCTTGTTATACGGACGAAGGTGAGGCCAACATGCGCATCCAAAAACCTTAAGGAACATGTAATCTAGGATATCACTCAGCAAGAGTTCAAGAGGAGCTTTCATTTGGAGAAGTCGTGAAGGAAGCTTATTTATCAAAAAACAAGTGGTGGAAAAAGCATCACCCCAAAACCGAAACAGAACAGAGGCATGAGCTAGTAAGGTGTAACATAGCACCTCTATGTGTAATAAATAAACAACATGTTTGTGAGCATTGAATACATGCATTACATTTGCACTTGGTTCTAATCAAGAGACAAAATAAAACCCTAGTTTTATTCCCTCTCTCAAATCAATTCAAAATAGTTTTGAAATTCAAAAACTATAAAAGGTTTGGAGCCCAAATTGATTATAATGGCTCTGAAGTATTTCAATATTTGTACAACAGTTCTTGTATTTTGGAAATACTCAAAACAGAAAAGAATTTGAAAAATAGAATTGGAAAATAGAAAAACAGAAAAAGAAAAAGATTCTGGAAATAACATACATGCAATGACATTGGTAGATCCATGTGTGGTTTATGGAAGTAACTGACATGCAATAAATCTAGTTGTGATTCATGAAAAGAATAGACATGCAATGACACATAAGGATCCATGTGTGGTTCATGAGAAGAACACACATCCAATGACACTGGTGGATCTTTATGTGGTTCATGAAAAGAACAGACATGCAGTGACACCGGTGGATCCTTATGTGGTTTGTCTAGAGGAACACACATGCAATGACACTGGGTGTGGTTCATGAAAAGAACAGACATGTAATGACTTATGTGGTTTGTCTAGAGGAACACACATGCAATGACACTAGGTGTGGTTCATGAAAAGAACAGACATGCAAAGACTTATGCGGTTTGTCTAGAGGAACACACATGCAATGACACTGGTGTGGTTCATGAAAATAACAGACATGCAATGACACTGGTGGATCCTTATGTGGTTTGTTTAGAGGAACAGACATGCAATGACACTAGGTGTGGTTCATGAAAAGAACAGACATGTAATGACACTGGTGGATCCATGTGTGGTTTATGGAAGTAACAGACATGCAATGACTCTAGCTGTGATTCATGAAAAGAACAAACATGCAATGACACTGGTGGATCCATGTGTGGTTCATGAGAAGAACACACATACAATGACACTGGTGGATCCTTATGTGGTTCATGAAAAGAACAGACATGCAATGACACCGGTGGATCCTTATGTGGTTTGTCTAGAGGAACACACATGCAATGACATTGGGTGTGGTTCATGAAAATAACAGACATGCAATGACTTATGTGGTTTGTCTAGAGGAACACACATGCAATGACACTGGGTGTGGTTCATGAAAATAACAGACATGCAATGACTTATGTGGTTTGTCTAGAGGAACACACATGCAATGACACTGGGTGTGGTTCATGAAAAGAACAGACATGCAATGACACTGGTGGATCCTTATGTGGTTTGTCTAGAGGAACAGACATGCAATGACACTGGGTGTGGTTCATGAAAAGAACAGACATGCAATGACCCTGGTGGATCCTTATGTGGTTTGTTTAGAAGAACACACATCCAATAACACTGGTGGATCCATGTGTGGTTTGTCTAGAGGAACACACATGCAATGACTCTGGGTGTGGTTCATGAAAAGAACATACATGCAATGACACTGGTGGATCCATGTGTGGTTTATGGAAGTAACATACATGCAATGACTCTAGATATGGTTCATAAAAAGAACAAACATGCAGTGACACCGATGGATCCTTATGTGGTTTGTCTAGAGGAACACACATGCAGTGACACTGGGTGTGGTTCATGAAAAGAGCAGACATGCAATAACTTATGTGGTTTGTCTAGAGGAACACACATGCAATGACATTGTGTATAGTTCATGAAAATAACAGACATGCAATGACACTGGTAGCTCCTTATGTGGTTTTTTAGAGGAACAGACATGCAATCACACTAGGTGTGGTTCATGAAAAGAACAGACATGCAATGACACGGTTGGATCCATGTGTGGTTTATGGAAGTAACAGACATGCAATGACTCTAGCTGTGGTTCATGAAAAGAACAGAAATGAAGTGGCACCGGTGGATCCTTATGTGGTTTGTCTAGAGGAACACACATGCAATGACACTGGGTGTGGTTCAAGAAAAGAACAGACATGCAATGACTTATGTGGTTTGTCTAGAGGAACACACATGCAATGACTCTGGGTGTGGTTCATGAAAATAATAGACATGCAATGACACTGGAGGATCCTTATGTGGTTTGTTTAGAGGAAAAAACATGCAATGACACTGGGTGTGGTTCATGAAAAGAACAGACATGCAATGACACTGGTGGATCCATGTGTGGTTTATGGAAGTAACAGACATGCAATGACTCTAGCTATGATTCAGGAAAAGAACAGACATGCAATGACACTGGTGGATCCATGTGTGGTTCATGAGAAGAACACACATCCAATGACACTAGTGGATCCTTATGTGGTTCATGAAAAGAACAGACATGCAGTGAGACCGGTGGACCCTTATGTGGTTTGTCTAGAGGAACACACATGCAATGACTCTGGGTGTGGTTCATAAAAAGAATAGACATGCAATGACTTATGTGGTTTGTCTAGAGGAACACACATGCAATGACACTAAGTGTGGTTCATGAAAAGAACAGACATGCAATGACACTGGTGGATCCTTATGTGGTTTGTCTAGAAGAACAGACATGCAATGACTGGGTGTGGTTCATGAAAAGAACAGACATGCAATGACACTAGTGGAACCTTATGTGGTTTGTTTAGAAAAACACAAATCCAATAACACTGGAGGATCCTTATGTGGTTTGTTTAGAGGAACATACATGCAATGACACTAGGTGTAGTTCATGAAAAGAACAGACATGCAATGACACTAGTGGATCCATGTGTGGTTTATGGAAGTAACTAACATGCAATGACTCTAGCTGTGATTCATGAAAAGAACGGACATGCAATGACACTTGTGGATCCATGTGTGGTTTATGGAAGTAACTGACATGCAATGACACTGGTGGATCCTTATGTGGTTCATGAAAAGAACAGACATGCAGTGACACCGGTGGATCCTTGTGTGGTTTGTCTAGAAGAACACACATGCAATGACACTTGGTGTGGTTCATGAAAAGAAAAGACATGCAATGACTTATGTGGTTTCTCTAGAGGAACACACATGTAATGACACTGGGTGTGGTTCATGAAAAGAACAGACATGCAATGACACTGGTGGATCCTTATGTGGTTTGTCTAGAGGAACAAACATGCAATGACACTGGGTGTGGATCATGAAAAGAATAGACATGCAATAACACTGGTGGATCCTTATGCGGTTTGTTTAGAAGAACACACATCCAATAACACTGGTGGATCCATGTGTGGTTTGTCTAGAGAAACACACATGCAATGACACTAGGTGTGGTTCATGAAAAGAACAGACATGCAATGACACCGGTGGATCTTTATGTGGTTTGTCTAGAGGTATAGACATGCAATGACACTGGGTGTGGTTCATGAAAAGAACAGACATGCAATGACACTAGTAGATCTTTATGTGGTTTGTTTAGAAAAACACACATCCAATAACACCGGTGGATCCGTGTGTGGTTTGTCTAGAGGAACACACATGCAATGACACTGGGTGTGGTTCATGAAAAGAACATACATGCAATGACACTGGTAGATCCATGTGTGGTTTATGAAAGTTACTGACATGCAATAAATCTAGCTGTGATTCATGAAAAGAACAGACATGCAATGACACATAAGGATCCATGTGTGGTTCATGAGAAGAACACACATCCAATGACACAGGTGGATCCTTATGTGGTTCATGAAAAGAACAGACATGCAGTGACACCGGTGGATCCTTATGTGGTTTGTCTAGAGGAACACAAATGCAATGACACTGGGTGTGGTTAATGAAAAGAACAGACATGCAATGACTTATGTGGTTTGTCTAGAGGAACACACATGCAATGACACTAGGTGTGGTTCATGAAAAGAACAGACATGCAATGACTTATGTGGTTTGTCTAGAGGAACACACATGCAATGACACTGGGTGTGGTTCATGAAAATAACAGACATGGAATGACACTGGTGGATACTTATGTGGTTTGTTTAGAGGAATAGACATGCAATGACACTAGGTGTGGTTCATGAAAAGAACAGACATGTACTGACACTGGTGGATCCATGTGTGGTTTATTGAAGTAACAGACATGCAATGACTCTAGCTGTGATTCATGAAAAGAACCGACATGCAATGACACTGGTGGATCCATGTGTGGTTCATGAGTAGAACACACATACAATGACACTGGTGGATCCTTATGTGGTTCATGAAAAGAACAGACATGCAGTGACACCGGTGGATCCTTATGTGGTTTGTCTAGAGGATGACACATGCAATGACACTGGGTGTGGTTCATGAAAAGAACAGACATGCAATGACTTATGTGGTTTGTCTAGAGGAACACACATGCAATGACACTGGGTGTGGTTCATGAAAATAACAGACATGGAATGACACTGGTGGATACTTATGTGGTTTGTTTAGAGGAATAGACATGCAATGACACTAGGTGTGGTTCATGAAAAGAACAGACATGTACTGACACTGGTGGATCCATGTGTGGTTTATTGAAGTAACAGACATGCAATGACTCTAGCTGTGATTCATGAAAAGAACCGACATGCAATGACACTGGTGGATCCATGTGTGGTTCATGAGTAGAACACACATACAATGACACTGGTGGATCCTTATGTGGTTCATGAAAAGAATAGACATGCAGTGACACCGGTGGATCCTTATGTGGTTTGTCTAGAGGATGACACATGCAATGACACTGGGTGTGGTTCATGAAAAGAACAGACATGCAATGACTTATGTGGTTTGTCTAGAGGAACACACATGCAATGACACTGGGTGTGGTTCATGAAAAGAATAGACATGCAATGACACTGGTGGATCCTTATGTGGTTTGTCTAGAGGAACAAACATGCAATGACACCGGGTGTGGTTCATGAAAAGAACAGACATGCAATGAAACTGGTGGATCCTTATGTGGTTTGTTTAGAAGAACAGACATCCAATAACACTGGTGGATCCATGTGTGGTTCGTCTAGAGGAACACACATGCAATGACTCTGGGTGTGGTTCATGAAAAGAACATACATGCAATGACACTGGTGGATCCATGTGTGGTTTATGGAAGTAACATACATGCAATGACTCTAGATATGGTTCTTGAAAAGAACAGACATGCAGTGACACCGGTGGATCCTTATGTGGTTTGTCTAGAGGAACACACATGCAATGACACTGGGTGTGGTTCATGAAAAGAGCAGACATCCAATGACTTATGTGGTTTGTCTAGAGGAACACACATGCAATGACACTGGTGGATCCATGTGTGGTTTATGGAAGTAATAGACATGCAATGACTCTAGCTATGAATCAGGAAAAGAACAGACATGCAATGACACTGGTGGATCCATGTGTGGTTCATGAGAAGAACACACATCCAATGACACTTGTGGATCCTTATGTGGTTCATGAAAAGAACAGACATGCAGTGACACCGGTGGATCCTTATGTGGTTTGTCTAGAGGAACACACATGCAATGACACTGGGTGTGGTTCATGAAAAGAACAGACATGCAATGACTTATGTGGTTTGTCTAGAGGAACACACATGCAATGACACTAAGTGTGGTTCATGAAAAGAACAGACATGCAAATGACACTGGTGGATCCTTATGTGGTTTGTCTAGAGGAACAGACATGCAATGACACTGGGTGTGGTTCATGAAAAGAACAGACATGCAATGACACTGGTGGAACCTTATGTGGTTTGTTTAGAAAAACACACATCCAATAACACTGGAGGATCCTTATGTGGTTTGTTTAGAGGAACATACATGCAATAACACTGGGTGTGGTTCATGAAAAGAACAGACATGCAATGACAATGGTGGATCCATGTGTGGTTTATGGAAGTAACTGACATGCAATGACTCTAGCTGTGATTCATGAAAAGAACAGACATGCAATGACACTGGTGGATCCATGTGTGGTTCATGAGAAGAAACACATCCAATGACACTGGTGGATCCTTATGTGGTTCATGAAAAGAACAGACATGCAGTGACACTGGTGGATCCTGTGTGGTTTGTCTAGAAGAACACACATGCAATGACACTGGGTGTGGTTCATGAAAAGAACAGACATGCAATGACTTATGTGGTTTGTCTAGAGGAACACACATGTAATGACACTAGGTGTGGTTCATGAAAAGAACAGGCATGCAATGACACTGGTGGATCCTTATGTGGTTTGTCTAGAGGAACAAACATGCAATGACACTGGGTGTGGTTCATGAAAAGAACAGACATGCAATGACACTGGTGGATCGTTATGTGGTTTGTTTAGAAGAACACACACCTAATAACACTGGTGGATCCATGTGTGGTTTGTCTAGAGAAACACACATGCAATGACACTAGGTGTGGTTCATGAAAAGAACAGACATGCAATGACACTGGTGGATCTTTATGTGGTTTGTCTAGAGGTATAGACATGCAATGACACTGGGCGTGGTTCATGAAAAGAACAGACATGCAATGACACTAGTGGATCCTTATGTAGTTTGTTTAGAAAAACACACATCCAATAACACTGGTGGATCCATGTGTGGTTTGTCTAGAGGAACACACATGCAATGACACTGGGTGTGGTTCATGAAAAGAACATACATGCAATGACATTGGTAGATCCATGTGTGGTTTATGGAAGTAACTGACATGCAATAAATCTAGTTGTGATTCATGAAAATAACAGACATGCAATGACACATAAGGATCCATGTGTGGTTCATGAGAAGAACACACATCCAATGACACTGGTGGATGTTTATGTGGTTCATGAAAAGAACAGACATGCAGTGACACCGGTGGATCCTTATGTGGTTTGTCTAGAGGAACACACATGCAATGACACTGGGTGTGGTTCTTGAAAAGAACAGACATGCAATGACTTATGTGGTTTGTCTAGAGGAACACACATGCAATGACACTGGGTGTGGTTCATGAAAAGAACAGACATGCAAAGACTTATGTGGTTTGTCTAGAGGAACACACATGCAATGACACTGGTGTGGTTCATGAAAATAACAGACATGCAATGACACTGGTGGATCCTTATGTGGTTTGTTTAGAGGAACATACATGCAATGACACTAGGTGTGGTTCATGAAAAGAACAGACATGCAATGACACTAGTGGATCCATGTGTGGTTTATGGAAGTAACTCACATGCAATGACTCTAGCTGTGATTCATGAAAAGAACGGACATGCAATGACACTGGTGGATCCATGTGTGGTTTATGGAAGTAACTGACATGCAATGACACTGGTGGATCCTTATGTGGTTCATGAAAAGAACAGACATGCAGTGACACCGGTGGATCCTTGTGTGGTTTGTCTAGAAGAACACACATGCAATGACACTTGGTGTGGTTCATGAAAAGAACAGACATGCAATGACACTAGTGGATCCATGTGTGGTTTATGGAAGTAACTAACATGCAATGACTCTAGCTGTGATTCATGAAAAGAACCGACATGCAATGACACTGGTGGATCCATGTGTGGTTCATGAGTAGAACACACATACAATGACACTGGTGGATCCTTATGTGGTTCATGAAAAGAACAGACATGCAGTGACACCGGTGGATCCTTATGTGGTTTGTCTAGAGGATGACACATGCAATGACACTGGGTGTGGTTCATGAAAAGAACAGACATGCAAAGACTTATGCGGTTTGTCTAGAGGAACACACATGCAATGACACTGGTGTGGTTCATGAAAATAACAGACATGCAATGACACTGGTGGATCCTTATGTGGTTTGTTTAGAGGAATAGACATGCAATGACACTAGGTGTGGTTCATGAAAAGAACAGACATGTACTGACACTGGTGGATCCATGTGTGGTTTATTGAAGTAACAGACATGCAATGACTCTAGCTGTGATTCATGAAAAGAACCGACATGCAATGACACTGGTGGATCCATGTGTGGTTCATGAGTAGAACACACATACAATGACACTGGTGGATCCTTATGTGGTTCATGAAAAGAATAGACATGCAGTGACACCGGTGGATCCTTATGTGGTTTGTCTAGAGGATGACACATGCAATGACACTGGGTGTGGTTCATGAAAAGAACAGACATGCAATGACTTATGTGGTTTGTCTAGAGGAACACACATGCAATGACACTGGGTGTGGTTCATGAAAAGAATAGACATGCAATGACACTGGTGGATCCTTATGTGGTTTGTCTAGAGGAACAAACATGCAATGACACCGGGTGTGGTTCATGAAAAGAACAGACATGCAATGAAACTGGTGGATCCTTATGTGGTTTGTTTAGAAGAACACACATCCAATAACACTGGTGGATCCATGTGTGGTTCGTCTAGAGGAACACACATGCAATGACTCTGGGTGTGGTTCATGAAAAGAACATACATGCAATGACACTGGTGGATCCATGTGTGGTTTATGGAAGTAACATACATGCAATGACTCTAGATATGGTTCTTGAAAAGAACAGACATGCAGTGACACCGGTGGATCCTTATGTGGTTTGTCTAGAGGAACACACATGCAATGACACTGGGTGTGGTTCATGAAAAGAGCAGACATCCAATGACTTATGTGGTTTGTCTAGAGGAACACACATGCAATGACACTGGTGGATCCATGTGTGGTTTATGGAAGTAATAGACATGCAATGACTCTAGCTATGAATCAGGAAAAGAACAGACATGCAATGACACTGGTGGATCCATGTGTGGTTCATGAGAAGAACACACATCCAATGACACTTGTGGATCCTTATGTGGTTCATGAAAAGAACAGACATGCAGTGACACCGGTGGATCCTTATGTGGTTTGTCTAGAGGAACACACATGCAATGACACTGGGTGTGGTTCATGAAAAGAACAGACATGCAATGACTTATGTGGTTTGTCTAGAGGAACACACATGCAATGACACTAAGTGTGGTTCATGAAAAGAACAGACATGCAAATGACACTGGTGGATCCTTATGTGGTTTGTCTAGAGGAACAGACATGCAATGACACTGGGTGTGGTTCATGAAAAGAACAGACATGCAATGACACTGGTGGAACCTTATGTGGTTTGTTTAGAAAAACACACATCCAATAACACTGGAGGATCCTTATGTGGTTTGTTTAGAGGAACATACATGCAATAACACTGGGTGTGGTTCATGAAAAGAACAGACATGCAATGACAATGGTGGATCCATGTGTGGTTTATGGAAGTAACTGACATGCAATGACTCTAGCTGTGATTCATGAAAAGAACAGACATGCAATGACACTGGTGGATCCATGTGTGGTTCATGAGAAGAAACACATCCAATGACACTGGTGGATCCTTATGTGGTTCATGAAAAGAACAGACATGCAGTGACACTGGTGGATCCTGTGTGGTTTGTCTAGAAGAACACACATGCAATGACACTGGGTGTGGTTCATGAAAAGAACAGACATGCAATGACTTATGTGGTTTGTCTAGAGGAACACACATGTAATGACACTAGGTGTGGTTCATGAAAAGAACAGGCATGCAATGACACTGGTGGATCCTTATGTGGTTTGTCTAGAGGAACAAACATGCAATGACACTGGGTGTGGTTCATGAAAAGAACAGACATGCAATGACACTGGTGGATCCTTATGTGGTTTGTTTAGAAGAACACACACCTAATAACACTGGTGGATCCATGTGTGGTTTGTCTAGAGAAACACACATGCAATGACACTAGGTGTGGTTCATGAAAAGAACAGACATGCAATGACACTGGTGGATCTTTATGTGGTTTGTCTAGAGGTATAGACATGCAATGACACTGGGCGTGGTTCATGAAAAGAACAGACATGCAATGACACTAGTGGATCCTTATGTAGTTTGTTTAGAAAAACACACATCCAATAACACTGGTGGATCCATGTGTGGTTTGTCTAGAGGAACACACATGCAATGACACTGGGTGTGGTTCATGAAAAGAACATACATGCAATGACATTGGTAGATCCATGTGTGGTTTATGGAAGTAACTGACATGCAATAAATCTAGTTGTGATTCATGAAAATAACAGACATGCAATGACACATAAGGATCCATGTGTGGTTCATGAGAAGAACACACATCCAATGACACTGGTGGATGTTTATGTGGTTCACGAAAAGAACAGACATGCAGTGACACCGGTGGATCCTTATGTGGTTTGTCTAGAGGAACACACATGCAATGACACTGGGTGTGGTTCTTGAAAAGAACAGACATGCAATGACTTATGTGGTTTGTCTAGAGGAACACACATGCAATGACACTGGGTGTGGTTCATGAAAAGAACAGACATGCAAAGACTTATGTGGTTTGTCTAGAGGAACACACATGCAATGACACTGGTGTGGTTCATGAAAATAACAGACATGCAATGACACTGGTGGATCCTTATGTGGTTTGTTTAGAGGAACATACATGCAATGACACTAGGTGTGGTTCATGAAAAGAACAGACATGCAATGACACTAGTGGATCCATGTGTGGTTTATGGAAGTAACTCACATGCAATGACTCTAGCTGTGATTCATGAAAAGAACGGACATGCAATGACACTGGTGGATCCATGTGTGGTTTATGGAAGTAACTGACATGCAATGACACTGGTGGATCCTTATGTGGTTCATGAAAAGAACAGACATGCAGTGACACCGGTGGATCCTTGTGTGGTTTGTCTAGAAGAACACACATGCAATGACACTTGGTGTGGTTCATGAAAAGAAAAGACATGCAATGACTTATGTGGTTTCTCTAGAGGAACACACATGTAATGACACTGGGTGTGGTTCATGAAAAGAACAGACATGCAATGACACTGGTGGATCCTTATGTGGTTTGTCTAGAGGAACAAACATGCAATGACACTGGGTGTGGATCATGAAAAGAATAGACATGCAATAACACTGGTGGATCCTTATGCGCTTTGTTTAGAAGAACACACATCCAATAACACTGGTGGATCCATGTGTGGTTTGTCTAGAGAAACACACATGCAATGACACTAGGTGTGGTTCATGAAAAGAACAGACATGCAATGACACCGGTGGATCTTTATGTGGTTTGTCTAGAGGTATAGACATGCAATGACACTGGGTGTGGTTCATGAAAAGAACAGACATGCAATGACACTAGTAGATCTTTATGTGGTTTGTTTAGAAAAACACACATCCAATAACACCGGTGGATCCGTGTGTGGTTTGTCTAGAGGAACACACATGCAATGACACTGGGTGTGGTTCATGAAAAGAACATACATGCAATGACACTGGTAGATCCATGTGTGGTTTATGAAAGTTACTGACATGCAATAAATCTAGCTGTGATTCATGAAAAGAACAGACATGCAATGACACATAAGGATCCATGTGTGGTTCATGAGAAGAACACACATCCAATGACACAGGTGGATCCTTATGTGGTTCATGAAAAGAACAGACATGCAGTGACACCGGTGGATCCTTATGTGGTTTGTCTAGAGGAACACAAATGCAATGACACTGGGTGTGGTTAATGAAAAGAACAGACATGCAATGACTTATGTGGTTTGTCTAGAGGAACACACATGCAATGACACTAGGTGTGGTTCATGAAAAGAACAGACATGCAATGACTTATGTGGTTTGTCTAGAGGAACACACATGCAATGACACTGGGTGTGGTTCATGAAAATAACAGACATGGAATGACACTGGTGGATACTTATGTGGTTTGTTTAGAGGAATAGACATGCAATGACACTAGGTGTGGTTCATGAAAAGAACAGACATGTACTGACACTGGTGGATCCATGTGTGGTTTATTGAAGTAACAGACATGCAATGACTCTAGCTGTGATTCATGAAAAGAACCGACATGCAATGACACTGGTGGATCCATGTGTGGTTCATGAGTAGAACACACATACAATGACACTGGTGGATCCTTATGTGGTTCATGAAAAGAATAGACATGCAGTGACACCGGTGGATCCTTATGTGGTTTGTCTAGAGGATGACACATGCAATGACACTGGGTGTGGTTCATGAAAAGAACAGACATGCAATGACTTATGTGGTTTGTCTAGAGGAACACACATGCAATGACACTGGGTGTGGTTCATGAAAATAACAGACATGGAATGACACTGGTGGATACTTATGTGGTTTCTTTAGAGGAATAGACATGCAATGACACTAGGTGTGGTTCATGAAAAGAACAGACATGTACTGACACTGGTGGATCCATGTGTGGTTTATTGAAGTAACAGACATGCAATGACTCTAGCTGTGATTCATGAAAAGAACCGACATGCAATGACACTGGTGGATCCATGTGTGGTTCATGAGTAGAACACACATACAATGACACTGGTGGATCCTTATGTGGTTCATGAAAAGAATAGACATGCAGTGACACCGGTGGATCCTTATGTGGTTTGTCTAGAGGATGACACATGCAATGACACTGGGTGTGGTTCATGAAAAGAACAGACATGCAATGACTTATGTGGTTTGTCTAGAGGAACACACATGCAATGACACTGGGTGTGGTTCATGAAAAGAATAGACATGCAATGACACTGGTGGATCCTTATGTGGTTTGTCTAGAGGAACAAACATGCAATGACACCGGGTGTGGTTCATGAAAAGAACAGACATGCAATGAAACTGGTGGATCCTTATGTGGTTTGTTTAGAAGAACACACATCCAATAACACTGGTGGATCCATGTGTGGTTCGTCTAGAGGAACACACATGCAATGACTCTGGGTGTGGTTCATGAAAAGAACATACATGCAATGACACTGGTGGATCCATGTGTGGTTTATGGAAGTAACATACATGCAATGACTCTAGATATGGTTCTTGAAAAGAACAGACATGCAGTGACACCGGTGGATCCTTATGTGGTTTGTCTAGAGGAACACACATGCAATGACACTGGGTGTGGTTCATGAAAAGAGCAGACATCCAATGACTTATGTGGTTTGTCTAGAGGAACACACATGCAATGACACTGGTGGATCCATGTGTGGTTTATGGAAGTAATAGACATGCAATGACTCTAGCTATGAATCAGGAAAAGAACAGACATGCAATGACACTGGTGGATCCATGTGTGGTTCATGAGAAGAACACACATCCAATGACACTTGTGGATCCTTATGTGGTTCATGAAAAGAACAGACATGCAGTGACACCGGTGGATCCTTATGTGGTTTGTCTAGAGGAACACACATGCAATGACACTGGGTGTGGTTCATGAAAAGAACAGACATGCAATGACTTATGTGGTTTGTCTAGAGGAACACACATGCAATGACACTAAGTGTGGTTCATGAAAAGAACAGACATGCAAATGACACTGGTGGATCCTTATGTGGTTTGTCTAGAGGAACAGACATGCAATGACACTGGGTGTGGTTCATGAAAAGAACAGACATGCAATGACACTGGTGGAACCTTATGTGGTTTGTTTAGAAAAACACACATCCAATAACACTGGAGGATCCTTATGTGGTTTGTTTAGAGGAACATACATGCAATAACACTGGGTGTGGTTCATGAAAAGAACAGACATGCAATGACAATGGTGGATCCATGTGTGGTTTATGGAAGTAACTGACATGCAATGACTCTAGGTGTGATTCATGAAAAGAACAGACATGCAATGACACTGGTGGATCCATGTGTGGTTCATGAGAAGAAACACATCCAATGACACTGGTGGATCCTTATGTGGTTCATGAAAAGAACAGACATGCAGTGACACTGGTGGATCCTGTGTGGTTTGTCTAGAAGAACACACATGCAATGACACTGGGTGTGGTTCATGAAAAGAACAGACATGCAATGACTTATGTGGTTTGTCTAGAGGAACACACATGTAATGACACTAGGTGTGGTTCATGAAAAGAATAGGCATGCAATGACACTGGTGGATCCTTATGTGGTTTGTCTAGAGGAACAAACATGCAATGACACTGGGTGTGGTTCATGAAAAGAACAGACATGCAATGACACTGGTGGATCCTTATGTGGTTTGTTTAGAAGAACACACACCTAATAACACTGGTGGATCCATGTGTGGTTTGTCTAGAGAAACACACATGCAATGACACTAGGTGTGGTTCATGAAAAGAACAGACATGCAATGACACTGGTGGATCTTTATGTGGTTTGTCTAGAGGTATAGACATGCAATGACACTGGGCGTGGTTCATGAAAAGAACAGACATGCAATGACACTAGTGGATCCTTATGTAGTTTGTTTAGAAAAACACACATCCAATAACACTGGTGGATCCATGTGTGGTTTGTCTAGAGGAACACACATGCAATGACACTGGGTGTGGTTCATGAAAAGAACAGACATGCAAAGACTTATGTGGTTTGTCTAGAGGAACACACATGCAATGACACTGGTGTGGTTCATGAAAATAACAGACATGCAATGACACTGGTGGATCCTTATGTGGTTTGTTTAGAGGAACATACATGCAATGACACTAGGTGTGGTTCATGAAAAGAACAGACATGCAATGACACTAGTGGATCCATGTGTGGTTTATGGAAGTAACTCACATGCAATGACTCTAGCTGTGATTCATGAAAAGAACGGACATGCAATGACACTGGTGGATCCATGTGTGGTTTATGGAAGTAACTGATATGCAATGACACTGGTGGATCCTTATGTGGTTCATGAAAAGAACAGACATGCAGTGACACCGGTGGATCCTTGTGTGGTTTGTCTAGAAGAACACACATGCAATGACACTTGGTGTGGTTCATGAAAAGAAAAGACATGCAATGACTTATGTGGTTTCTCTAGAGGAACACACATGTAATGACACTGGGTGTGGTTCATGAAAAGAACAGACATGCAATGACACTGGTGGATCCTTATGTGGTTTGTCTAGAGGAACAAACATGCAATGACACTGGGTGTGGATCATGAAAAGAATAGACATGCAATAACACTGGTGGATCCTTATGCGGTTTGTTTAGAAGAACACACATCCAATAACACTGGTGGATCCATGTGTGGTTTGTCTAGAGAAACACACATGCAATGACACTAGGTGTGGTTCATGAAAAGAACAGACATGCAATGACACCGGTGGATCTTTATGTGGTTTGTCTAGAGGTATAGACATGCAATGACACTGGGTGTGGTTCATGAAAAGAACAGACATGCAATGACACTAGTAGATCTTTATGTGGTTTGTTTAGAAAAACACACATCCAATAACACCGGTGGATCCGTGTGTGGTTTGTCTAGAGGAACACACATGCAATGACACTGGGTGTGGTTCATGAAAAGAACATACATGCAATGACACTGGTAGATCCATGTGTGGTTTATGAAAGTTACTGACATGCAATAAATCTAGCTGTGATTCATGAAAAGAACAGACATGCAATGACACATAAGGATCCATGTGTGGTTCATGAGAAGAACACACATCCAATGACACAGGTGGATCCTTATGTGGTTCATGAAAAGAACAGACATGCAGTGACACCGGTGGATCCTTATGTGGTTTGTCTAGAGGAACACAAATGCAATGACACTGGGTGTGGTTAATGAAAAGAACAGACATGCAATGACTTATGTGGTTTGTCTAGAGGAACACACATGCAATGACACTAGGTGTGGTTCATGAAAAGAACAGACATGCAATGACTTATGTGGTTTGTCTAGAGGAACACACATGCAATGACACTGGGTGTGGTTCATGAAAATAACAGACATGGAATGACACTGGTGGATACTTATGTGGTTTGTTTAGAGGAATAGACATGCAATGACACTAGGTGTGGTTCATGAAAAGAACAGACATGTACTGACACTGGTGGATCCATGTGTGGTTTATTGAAGTAACAGACATGCAATGACTCTAGCTGTGATTCATGAAAAGAACCGACATGCAATGACACTGGTGGATCCATGTGTGGTTCATGAGTAGAACACACATACAATGACACTGGTGGATCCTTATGTGGTTCATGAAAAGAACAGACATGCAGTGACACCGGTGGATCCTTATGTGGTTTGTCTAGAGGATGACACATGCAATGACACTGGGTGTGGTTCATGAAAAGAACAGACATGCAATGACTTATGTGGTTTGTCTAGAGGAACACACATGCAATGACACTGGGTGTGGTTCATGAAAATAACAGACATGGAATGACACTGGTGGATACTTATGTGGTTTGTTTAGAGGAATAGACATGCAATGACACTAGGTGTGGTTCATGAAAAGAACAGACATGTACTGACACTGGTGGATCCATGTGTGGTTTATTGAAGTAACAGACATGCAATGACTCTAGCTGTGATTCATGAAAAGAACCGACATGCAATGACACTGGTGGATCCATGTGTGGTTCATGAGTAGAACACACATACAATGACACTGGTGGATCCTTATGTGGTTCATGAAAATAATAGACATGCAGTGACACCGGTGGATCCTTATGTGGTTTGTCTAGAGGATGACACATGCAATGACACTGGGTGTGGTTCATGAAAAGAACAGACATGCAATGACTTATGTGGTTTGTCTAGAGGAACACACATGCAATGACACTGGGTGTGGTTCATGAAAAGAATAGACATGCAATGACACTGGTGGATCCTTATGTGGTTTGTCTAGAGGAACAAACATGCAATGACACCGGGTGTGGTTCATGAAAAGAACAGACATGCAATGAAACTGGTGGATCCTTATGTGGTTTGTTTAGAAGAACACACATCCAATAACACTGGTGGATCCATGTGTGGTTCGTCTAGAGGAACACACATGCAATGACTCTGGGTGTGGTTCATGAAAAGAACATACATGCAATGACACTGGTGGATCCATGTGTGGTTTATGGAAGTAACATACATGCAATGACTCTAGATATGGTTCTTGAAAAGAACAGACATGCAGTGACACCGGTGGATCCTTATGTGGTTTGTCTAGAGGAACACACATGCAATGACACTGGGTGTGGTTCATGAAAAGAGCAGACATCCAATGACTTATGTGGTTTGTCTAGAGGAACACACATGCAATGACACTGGTGGATCCATGTGTGGTTTATGGAAGTAATAGACATGCAATGACTCTAGCTATGAATCAGGAAAAGAACAGACATGCAATGACACTGGTGGATCCATGTGTGGTTCATGAGAAGAACACACATCCAATGACACTTGTGGATCCTTATGTGGTTCATGAAAAGAACAGACATGCAGTGACACCGGTGGATCCTTATGTGGTTTGTCTAGAGGAACACACATGCAATGACACTGGGTGTGGTTCATGAAAAGAACAGACATGCAATGACTTATGTGGTTTGTCTAGAGGAACACACATGCAATGACACTAAGTGTGGTTCATGAAAAGAACAGACATGCAAATGACACTGGTGGATCCTTATGTGGTTTGTCTAGAGGAACAGACATGCAATGACACTGGGTGTGGTTCATGAAAAGAACAGACATGCAATGACACTGGTGGAACCTTATGTGGTTTGTTTAGAAAAACACACATCCAATAACACTGGAGGATCCTTATGTGGTTTGTTTAGAGGAACATACATGCAATAACACTGGGTGTGGTTCATGAAAAGAACAGACATGCAATGACAATGGTGGATCCATGTGTGGTTTATGGAAGTAACTGACATGCAATGACTCTAGCTGTGATTCATGAAAAGAACAGACATGCAATGACACTGGTGGATCCATGTGTGGTTCATGAGAAGAAACACATCCAATGACACTGGTGGATCCTTATGTGGTTCATGAAAAGAACAGACATGCAGTGACACTGGTGGATCCTGTGTGGTTTGTCTAGAAGAACACACATGCAATGACACTGGGTGTGGTTCATGAAAAGAACAGACATGCAATGACTTATGTGGTTTGTCTAGAGGAACACACATGTAATGACACTAGGTGTGGTTCATGAAAAGAACAGGCATGCAATGACACTGGTGGATCCTTATGTGGTTTGTCTAGAGGAACAAACATGCAATGACACTGGGTGTGGTTCATGAAAAGAACAGACATGCAATGACACTGGTGGATCCTTATGTGGTTTGTTTAGAAGAACACACACCTAATAACACTGGTGGATCCATGTGTGGTTTGTCTAGAGAAACACACATGCAATGACACTAGGTGTGGTTCATGAAAAGAACAGACATGCAATGACACTGGTGGATCTTTATGTGGTTTGTCTAGAGGTATAGACATGCAATGACACTGGGCGTGGTTCATGAAAAGAACAGACATGCAATGACACTAGTGGATCCTTATGTAGTTTGTTTAGAAAAACACACATCCAATAACACTGGTGGATCCATGTGTGGTTTGTCTAGAGGAACACACATGCAATGACACTGGGTGTGGTTCATGAAAAGAACATACATGCAATGACATTGGTAGATCCATGTGTGGTTTATGGAAGTAACTGACATGCAATAAATCTAGTTGTGATTCATGAAAATAACAGACATGCAATGACACATAAGGATCCATGTGTGGTTCATGAGAAGAACACACATCCAATGACACTGGTGGATGTTTATGTGGTTCATGAAAAGAACAGACATGCAGTGACACCGGTGGATCCTTATGTGGTTTGTCTAGAGGAACACACATGCAATGACACTGGGTGTGGTTCTTGAAAAGAACAGACATGCAATGACTTATGTGGTTTGTCTAGAGGAACACACATGCAATGACACTGGGTGTGGTTCATGAAAAGAACAGACATGCAAAGACTTATGTGGTTTGTCTAGAGGAACACACATGCAATGACACTGGTGTGGTTCATGAAAATAACAGACATGCAATGACACTGGTGGATCCTTATGTGGTTTGTTTAGAGGAACAGACATGCAATGACACTAGGTGTGGTTCATGAAAAGAACAGACATGTAATGACACTGGTGGATCCATGTGTGGTTTATGGAAGTAACAGACATGCAATGACTCTAGCTGTGATTCATAAAAAGAACAAACATGCAATGACACTGGTTCATCCATGTGTGGTTCATGAGAAGAACACACATACAATGACACTGGTGGATCCTTATGTGGTTCATGAAAAGAACAGACATGCAGTGACACCGGTGGATCCTTATGTGGTTTGTTTAGAGGAACACACATGCAATGACATTGGGTGTGGTTCATGAAAATAACAGACATGCAATGACTTATGTGGTTTGTCTAGAGGAACACACATGCAATGACACTGGGTGTGGTTCATGAAAAGAACATACATGCAATGACACTGGTGGATCCTTATGTGGTTTGTCTAGAGGAACAGACATGCAATGACACTGGGTGTGGTTCATGAAAAGAACAGACATGCAATGACACTGGTGGATCCTTATGTGGTTTGTTTAGAAGAACACACATCCAATAACACTGGTGGATCCATGTGTGGTTTGTCTAGAGGAACACACATGCAATGACTCTGGGTGTGATTCATGAAAAGAACATACATGCAATGACACTGGTGGATCCATGTGTGGTTTATGGAAGTAACATACATGCAATGACTCTAGATATGGTTCATGAAAAGAACAAACATGCAGTGACACCGATGGATCCTTATGTGGTTTGTCTAGAGGAACACACATGCAATGACACTGGGTGTGGTTCATGAAAAGAGCAGACATGCAATAACTTATGTGGTTTGTCTAGAGGAACACACATGCAATGACATTGTGTATAGTTCATGAAAATAACAGACATGCAATGACACTGGTAGATCCTTATGTGGTTTTTTAGAGGAACAGACATGCAATCACACTAGGTGTTGTTCATGAAAAGAACAGACATGCAATGACACTGTTGGATCCATGTTTGGTTTATGGAAGTAACAGACATGCAATGACTCTAGCTATGATTCAGGAAAAAAACAGACATGCAATGGCACTCGTGGATCCATGTGTGGTTCATGAGAAGAACACACATCCAATGAACTCTAGTGGATCTATCTTGGCATAATTTGATGTATTTCATTGTACAAGACACTTTCCATTTTTATACTACCAGTTTTGCCCTTGGTTTTATGTGGTACTACTTAGTTTTGCCCCTCTCTCTATCTTTCGTAGAAGCCCAAACCTGTGCTCACCCTGTCTACTACTCCCTGATTGGTTGTCACAGTTGTCACGCAGATCGTGCGCACCAACCATTGATTCTGTGTGATCCAACGATGATCGTTGCACACGTCGTGCCCTTCACTGTACAGCGTGAGACAGCACGGACATCTCCCTCAGCGAGACTTCTACAGGAAGGAACACGATGCCGTCCATGGAAAAAGTCGTCGAGCAGTCATGTCAAGTTTAATCAAGTCTGAAAAGCCTACTACTGCTACTACAACACATGCATAGGGCAACGGGGTCATCGAGTACATGGTTGTCGACGGGACGTTGCAATTTATTGCCACTTGATTTTAATAAGACATATCCTATTTTTACGCAGCGCTCTCAATCTCACTTCCAACTGGGCCCTACCGCTAGTAACTTCCATGAGTCAAGGGCCCTCCTCGAGTAGATCTAACGTTGCTACAAATTGGTTCCGTGCCACTTGAATGCAGTGGAATCGAGGTCTTCCATGAGCGTGTTTTCAATGCAGCTCTAAAGTGGAGATCGTGGCTGTTTCAAAAAAAAGGGAACCCAAAAAAAGGGTGGAGATCGTGGTAGCCCCCCACCCCCCGCCCACCACACGTGTCCACTCAAGGACTACGAACGGTCCGGTGTTTATAACCCCCTCGGCCTTCTTCTTCCATGAGCTCGTGTCATTTCCCCCCAGTCTGTCTAGTCCCAAGACCCCAATCTACACCTGTCGGACGCGCCGAAGCTCCCTCGCTTGCACTACCTCCTTCCCTTGGTGTGCCATGAAGCATACGCGTGGAGACGAGCCGGAGGTGAAGCGAGTTGAAAGCGCAGCAGCAGATGGCTTGGTCATTGCCAAGCAGGCGGAGGCGTCTTCTTTGGGCACGAACGCTGCTCGTCGCCGCGCCATCGAGGGTGCGAGCTCATTCGTCCAGCCAGTAGCCGTTGCCGCCAAGCTGCAAGTGGTAGCCGTCGCCGCCGAGCAGCAGGTGGTATCCGTCGCCCCTGAGCAGCAGGTAGTAGCCGTCACCGCCGAGCAGCAGGTGGCCGACAACGTCGTGGTGCCAGCGGCAGATCTGGATGGGGGCAGGCGGTAGGCGGAGGCAATCCGGTGATCTACATCAACGATCCCATCGCTGTACAAGAAATCTTCGACGCAATCATGGAGAATGATGAGTTCGAGGAGGAGGTCCCTGATGAGGAGTCCGAGGTACTACATTTCTAGCTTTTCTAGTCGTAGCCACAGTTTTCACTGTTCATACATAGGATTTTCTCAATCGTGTACAAATTGTTTTGCTCTTGAAGTAGGATAGTATATACATGGTTCGATCGGTTGATTGATGCATCTACCATCTAGTCATGAAACCGAAACCCCAATCCGTCTAGTCACAAAACCCCAATCTTCTCATCTACCATCTAGTTGAGTTTGCTAGTTGAGTGTTGATTTCGATACATAGCAGGCCTATAACATTACATTTCTATTCCTTACTGAGCCCAATGATTCAATTTTGGCCCAAAATAGTGCAAGGGCATCTGATGGTGTCGTTTTCGTAGGGATGGTTAGTGAACCTGAGGCAGCAATGCACATAAACAATATAGGTTGTGCTATTCGTATTTTGGTTCTCCGACTCCATCGCTGAAAAAAATGAGGCCCTAATTTTTCTCTCATATGGAACCTAAATATATAATCTTTGTATTGTTTCTGATCTATGAATGCGTTGTATGATGCATATGTATATCCCTGAATATTGTTTTGTACGATTACATTTCAATTTCTTATTATGGCCAATGATTCAAATTTTCCCCAAAGAGAGGCAGACACATTGGTGTCAGATTTTTTTAGGGATGAGTGAGCGAACCTGGGGCCATGTACAAGATCAATATAAGCTGTGCAATTGTTACTTGGTTTGCTTACGCCATCCTTGTAGAAACTTATGAGGCTGCAATCTTTATTCTACATTCATAGAACTATGATATTTGAATTATCTATTCCATGCATTCATAGTGTATAAGAATTACATTTTAGTTTGTCACCGAGGCCAATGATTGAAATTTGCCCCAAAAGAGTTCAAGGGGAGACACGTATGATGGTGTCGTGTTTTAGGGATGGGTTGGTGAACCTGAGGCAACAATGCACACAAACAATATAGGTTGTGCTGTTGGTACTTTGGTTCTCCAACTCCATCTCTGAAACAAATTATGAGGCCCTTGATTTATTCTCATATGGAACTACATATATAATCCTTGAATTGTTTCTGATCTTTTAATGATTGGTATGATGCATATGTATATGAATGGTTTTGATCATAAGTATTTTTAACATGTACCTGAAGATTAATTGTTTGGTTTTTTATTTATAGTTACAATATTTAGGCTTGTTTTTATACCTGACTATGTATATCCCTGAATAATGTTTTGTACGATTACATTTCAATTTCTTATTGTGGCCAATGATTCAAATTTGTCCCAAAAGAGAGGCAAACACATTGGTGTTAGATTTTTTCAGGGATGAGTTAGTGAACCTGGGGCGATGTACAACAACATTACAGGTTGTGCAATTGTTACTTGGTTCACCTACTCCATCCCTGAAGAAACTTATGAGGCCCCTAGATTTATCCTACATTCACTCTGATGCAATTATTTTTCATTGTGTTGAGATGAAATGATATATGAACCGATCAAACTATTGTTGAGATGCTTTATCTTTGATATCCATGGATATATTGTCTTACATATACATGTTGTCAATTCTTGAGTTGTAATACAATTCAATCATATGGATGAGTTCTAAGTTATGTTCTTAAAAATCAACAGGAGGATGATGATGAAGTGGACGATAGCAAGGTATCCAGGGACAACAAGAGCCGCTACGTGCTGAGGTAGTTATGGTGTGGGCTAATCCATTTCCACCGTAGGGGGAGACTGTTTTGCCCATTCTGTGACAGAGCAATCAACGTGGACCTCAATAGCATGATCCAGCGCGCGGAGGGCGTTGGCAGAGGCGGAGGCAGAAGCCATAGGCCGATTACCTTGGCACGGCACGTAGCCTACGGCAAATTCCTCTGGGAGTATGTCAGGACTGGCCTGTATCCCATCGACTAGGCTGTCGCTGCCTCCTATTGATAAACCCCTACCCTGCTAGGCATCTCCGTGTCCCGGCCTCCTACTGCAGCCCCTGCTTTTATTTTGTTCTAGTTAATTATTACCTGTGTGTGGCATCTAAGACAATATATCCGTGGTGTCTCTGGTGAACCTTCTATATTAATCTACTCCTTTATATGGAGTGCCTTAAAGTTTCAAGTGTTCAATTATATTTACTGATCATGCTCATGCACACTACAAAATATTTCTAGTGCTCGATTATATTATAGTGCCTCATCACCTTAACCTGGACGACGAGCAGATCATCAAGGCAAGTTCTATTTTTAGCACAGAATTCAGCCCAGGGGTCGGTGAACTCAATGCAATCATCATATACTTCCGATATGCGATATTGCCCCAAGATTTTTCAGGCCTTTGTTACAATTATTCTTCATGCATACACAATAGAACCCTTACATGCCCAACATGGCAGAACTTGAGCTACCACGGAGACCTCGGCAGAGGTGGCAGAATTGGTGCAGGTGCAACTACGGCGACAACGAGCTTGGATTCTAGAGGAGGAAAACATAACCGAGCATGGTCGACATGGTGATAGATCTCACCGTGAACCAAATCTCGTCCCCGCATCGTGCCATGGGTGTGTCCACAGTTAGGGCGAGCTCTGACTCGGGATGGGGAGGAGAGCGGGGCCGAGCAGGTTCATCACGTCCCAGCTCTACACCATGGACGCGACCACAGATTGCCGCTTTGGGGAAGAAGACGCGTAATGGATGCAGGCGCCAACGCTGCAAGCCTACAAGGAGGAGAGCTGGGCCGAGAAGGTTCGTCCACGTCCTAGCTCTACGCCATGGCTGCGACGTCCCACAGATTGCCGCTCCGGGGAAGAAGAAGACGCGTAATGGATGCAGGCGCCAACGCTGCAAGCCTAATTAACACCTAAGCGATGGGAGAGATAGGAGCGACATAACGGCGAGAACTGACAGGGGGTCCCAACTGGATGGCCATTAGCCTGATTTTTTGTATTGAAACATAAAGTTGAATTCGTGCCGAAAAAGACCCTCAGAGTATTTGGCAGACCAACTGTAGTCATCACGGCTGATTGTAGGGAACTTGGGTACCGCGTTGCCTGGACACCCCAACTTTCGGGCCACAAAATGATATTCTCCCTGAAAACGCCCTCGACTAACTAACTTGCCTAGTAGATTCCATGAGTCACATAGTTCGGGATTTCCATTTGACATATGCATTCTGGTTGTTCTCGAAGGAGGTGGAGGAGGTGCATTCATACAGGTAGGTAAGCGTGGGCGGGAACAAGAGAGGCACGGCCTCCGTAATCTTGAACCCTGCACACATCTCTAGGGACCGGCTTCGGGACTTGACCCGTTACAGCGGCATCTCCTTAGGGCGTGACTCATGGTCTCGGTGAAAGCAAGGTAAAGGTCGTGGTCAACCACCCTCTGCCGGCCTTCCAAGGAAGAGGGCTTATAATTTGGCATTAAGAGTCGGTTGGTACGTGTGGGTAAAGTTGTGCACCCGTGCAGGGTTATAATCTTTTCGAAAAGTCATGTCCACGGTTATGGACAACTTGGGAACGAACGTGATGATCATAGAGAACTATAAGCTAATGTTAAAACTTGGAAACTAATGAGGGAATTACTTCCTCCAGGTTCTTTGAGGCGGTATTCCAAGTTGAAAGGTTCTCATATGATGATGAAGGTAATATGAAGAGCTAGAGAGTAGTCTTCTTACCTCTTTTGAAGTGATATGATTAGACGAGCCTCTTCTCTCACTTGTTTTCAAACAAAGCTGGCTTTTGCAAAGTAACCACAGAAAGCCTTTCTAAACCAAGCATGTATCGTAGGTTATTAAGTCTTGCGGAGTACATCCTGTACTCAGCCTTGCCTCGTTGATGTTTTTCTACAAATGAGGCTACTCCAACTGAAGGTGGTTTCTACGTTGATGTTGACGAGTAGTTGGGGTTCCCGGGCAGCAGCCTAGGATCTATGGAAGGGTCATTTGCTTATCTTCAAGGCCTCTTAGGCCCTTTGCTAAGTTTGTTGTTTAGAACAACTTATTTGCTTCCGTTGCTTTGTGTTTGATGGGTCTTTGACCCCTGGTTTGTAATACTTGTATGCATCTCTCCTAAGAGCGTACGTTAATATTGTTATGGTTTGTATGTTCTGTAATGCTACCGAAGTACTCCCTGCGTGCTTCGAGCTCGAGGTTAGGCTTATGTCAGATGAAAATCTGGTACTTGTCTAACCTTGATCCCGGGTCGTGATAGATTTTGGTATTAGAGTAGGACTGCCTGTAGGAAACCCTTCTTACTGGTCGATGTTGAGTCTAGCACTTGTGCAAACTATTTGAAAGTTAAAATTATTTGCAAAACTCTAAATAGGACTCTTTTACTCCTTATCCAGGGTTGTTCTATCGCTGAGTTATCTTACCTTGTTTGGTTTGAAAGGTTTTCACTTCTCGTCTATCATTTCAAATTATTAGGATATACGGGGTGGGTTGTTCTTCTAGTACTCCGTATCTGGTTGCAAAGCTCAGAGTTTCCAAGATATATCCGGGCATCTGAAACATTGTTTTCAACCTTGCTAAGGGTGTTTGGAAATCAACTCCTTTCTTCTTATATGATTTGTTGGTATCATACCATATTGCATTCCATTGTTATGGTTTGTATTTAAGTTGGTAGCGTATACTTGTTCTACTACCATACTTGGTGTTATGATGTGACCTCAACTCATATGGTTGATTCTACCATGACCGTTCGATATGGTTCATGTCATCTTTTGATGTATTTCTCTTGGTGATCCAATCTCACGGGTTCTGTTTTGTCCTCAGGATGTCTTCCGGTACTCGTGGTTCCATTGGCCGTCGAGGCCACAACAATGTTGATGAGGAACTTCCACCACCTGCTACAATGGCCGAGGTTCTCAACAATATTGAGACCAACCGTCTGAGGAATGAACTCCTTCTTGAGCGTGTGGCTCAGAACACTGAACGTCACCCCGACGACTATGTCACACTTGGGGATTTCATCCGCTCATTCCCTCCAATCTTCAACCACCCCAAGGAACCCCTTGATGCTGATGATTGGCTTCGCATAATTGAACGCAGTTTAGTGCTCTTCATGTTCGTCAGGATGACCGTGTCAACTTCGCCACCTATCAGCTAGAAGGTGAGGCTGGTGTTTGGTGGGATGGGTATCTGGATATGCAAGCTCAAGGACATGTTGTTGGAGGAGTTCGTTGCAGCTTTCCGTGCCTCCTACATTCCTAAACCCGTCATGGATCTCAAAAGGAGGGAGTTTTTGGATCTGACTCAGGGGCGTATGGATATTGAAACATATGGGCGTGAGTTCACTCGCCTGGCTCGTTATGCACCTAGGGATGTGACCATTGATGAAGATAAGCAAGAGTTGTTCCGTAAGCGACTTAGTCCAACAGTTCGCTATGAGTTGCTGCCTTTCAAGTTCAGAACCTTCCAGGAACTGCAGAACTAGGCTCTTACTCTAGAGCATGGAAGAAAGGAAATGGAGGTTTCCCAGAAGTGTGAAGAAGGGAACTCTCGTGCGTCTTCTTCTAGAAACAAGAAGCGTCGAGTCTTTGTTCCATACAGTGCCGTGCCTCGTGCTCCTTATGCACCCAAGTCATCTGGCAATGCTCCTTGTCCGCCACAATCAAATACTGGTGGATCAAATTATCGTCCTCCTGCTGGTTCCTTCTCTGGAACTACCTGTTACTCATGTGGTCAGCCTGATCACTATTCAAGGGAGTGTCCTCAAAGGGCTGCTGGTCACAATGATCAACCAGCGAAGAAGTATGATAAAGCTCAGGGTGCTGGACGTGGTCGCCTAACTCATGTGACTATTGAAGAAGCTCAGGAAGATCCACGCGTCATTCTGGGTACGCTTCGTGTGAATTCAATTCTAGCAACAACTTTGTTTGACTTTGGAGCATTGCATACATTCATATCTCAAGATTTGCACGGATGCATGATATAGCTTTTGAAGCAATGCCTTCCCCTTTAGAGATTAGAACTCCTGGGTCTCATTGGCAGACCATCTGGGTTACTCATGGGGTTGAAATAGATATTGGATATCAGAAGTTTCCCACTTCCCTCATTGCACTTAAGTCAACTGACATTGATGTCATTCTGGGCATGGACTGGTTATCCAAGTATCAAGCCATCATTGATTGTGCACTTAGGACTATTACCATGACCTCCCTTGCTGGCATAACAGTCAAGTACTAGTCATATGGGTCAAAGTCGCCATCGGCAGTTTCCGTTCCGCTTTCGGAGTTGTATGCCATGGAGGGTATGGAAGAGTTACCCCCTCTAGAAGTTCAAGATGTCCAGGTAGTCTGTGATTTCCTGGATGTCTTTCCTGAAGAATTGCCTGGCATGCCACCTGATTGAAGTGTGGAGTTTGTCATCGAGCTAGTTCCTGGAACTTCTCCGATCTCTAAAAGACCTTACCGTATGCCCCCTCATGAGTTGGTGGAGCTAAAGAAGAAAATTGAAGAGCTAGAAGGCCTAGGCTACATTCAACCTAGTACTTCCTCTTGGGGTTGTCCTACCATCTTTGTCAAGAAGCGGGATACAAATATTCCAAGATTGGTTGTTGATTACCGTCTACTCAATGCGGTGACAATCAAGAATAAGTATCCTCTTCCTTAGATAAATGACCTCTTTGATCAATTAAGTGGTGCTACCGTCTTATCCAAGATGGATTTAAGGTCGAGGTATCATCAAATCAAAATCAGAATAGAGGATATCCCAAAAACGGCATTTACAACTCGTTATGGTCTTTACGAGTATACAGTGATGTCCTTCGGGTTAACCAATGCCCCTGCCACCTTTATGAGGCTCATGAACTCTGTCTTTATGGAGTATCTGGACAAGTTCGTAGTGGTCTACATAGATGATATTTTGATCTATTCCAAGACCGAAGAAGAGCATGCCGAACATCTACTTTTGGTATTGGCTAAACTTCGTGAACATCGTCTCTATGCCAAGTTCTCCAAGTGCGAGTTTTCGTTGCAAGAGCTCATATTTCTTGGTCATGTGGTCTCAACTAATGGTGTTGCTGTCATTCCAGATAAGGTTCAAACCATTCTTGAATGGAAGTCACCTACCTTAGTCAAGGAAGTCTGAAGTTTTCTTGGAATGGCTGGATATTACCGTCAATTCATTGAGAACTTATCCAATATTGCCAAGCCTATGACTGATCTTCTTAAGAAAGATAAGAAGTTCGAATGGTCTGAAAAGGCAGAAGAAAGCTTTCAAGTTTTGAAAACTAAGCTAACCACTACTCCTGTGCTCGTCCTCCCGGACACAAGCAAGGACTTTGTCGTCTGTTGTGATGCGTCTCTTCAAGGGCTCGGTTGTGTGTTGATGCAAGATGGTCATGTGGTAGCTTATGCCTCCCGGCAGCTAAAGCCACATGAGAATAATTATCCAACCCATGATCTCGAGCTAGCTACTGTTGTTCATGCTCTTAAGCAATGGCAACATTACCTTATCAGTAATCGTTGTGAACTCTACTCGGACCATCAAAGTCAGAAGTATCTTTTCAGCCAGCCAGATCTCAATCTCAGGCAAAGATGATGGTTGGAACTCATCAAAGATTATGATTTGAGTCTCAACTACCAACCCGACAAAGCCAATGTTGTCGCTGATGCGCTAAGTCGGAAGTCTTATTGCAATAACCTGATGATTTCACAAGCCCAACCTGTTCTTTATGAGGAAATCAAGTGTCTTAACCTTGAAGTGGTTCCTCGTGGATTCCTCGCTAACCTTGAAGTAAAATCTTCTCTTGAGGATCAAATCAAGGAAGCCCAGAAGCAAGATGATGAGATTACCAAGATCAAGGAGCATTCTATAAGTGGGGATGCTAAGTGTTTCTCCATTAATGATCAAGGTACCCTCTACTTCAATAATCGGCTAGTGGTGCCAAACAGTCGGAAGATCAAAGAGCTAATCCTTCGTGAAGCTCATGAATCACCTTTGTCCATTCATCCTGGTGGTACCAAGATGTATTGTGACCTTCGTCAAAGATTCTGGTGGAGTGGAATGAAACCAGAAATTGCCCGCTTTGTTGCAGAATACGACGTCTATCGTCGTGTGAAAGCTGAACACCAAAGACCTACTGGACTTCTGCAGCCATTGCGTATCCCTAAGTGGAAATGGGATGAAATTGGTATGGATTTTATTACTGGACTTCCAGAAACATCCACAAGAAATGATGCTATATGGGTAATAGTTGATCGGTTATCCAAAGTTGCTCACTTCCTTCCGGTTCGGGAAACTATTCGTGCTAGTCAGATGGCCAATTTATACATCTCCCGGATCGTTGTCCTTCATGGTGTTCCCAAGAAGATCATCTCTGACCACGGAAGATTGTTTACTTACAGGTTCTGGCAAAGTCTCCAAGAAGCAATGGGAACTCATGTCTCCTTCAGCACAACTTACCATCCTAAAACCGGCGGTCAAACCAAAAGAGTGAATCAAATCCTTGAAGACATGCTTAGAGCATGTGTTATATCCTTCGGCAAGAACTGGGAGAAATGTCTTCCGTTTGCTGAGTTCTCCTACTACAATAGTTTCCAATCCAGTTTGGGTATGGCGCCTTTCCAGTTCTTATATGGAAGAACATGTCGAACACCGCTGAATTGGACAGAAACCGGCGAAAGACAATTCTTTGGTCCGGATATGATCCAAGAAGCTGAAGATCAAGTTCGCATAATCCGAGAACATCTAAATGCTACTCAATCTCGTTAGAAAACCAACTATGATTGTCATCACCTTGAAGTTCATTATGAAGTTGGTGATCAAGTTTACCTCCGGGTCACTCCTCTGAAGGGTGTCCACCGCTTCGGTATCAAAGGTAAATTGGCTCCTCGCTACGTTGGTCCCTTTCACATTCTCTCCAAGCAAGGTGAACTTGCCTACCAGTTGGAGCTACCATCAACCTTTCCAGATGTTCATGACGTCTTCCATGTGTCGCAACTCAAGCGTTGCTTCAAAGATCCTATTCGTGGTGTGGATCATCAAACTATGGATCTTCAAGAGGATCTAACCTGCCGGTAATACCTAGTTCGTATTCTTGGTGAAACCGAGCGTAAGACTCGTCGTCAAACCATCAAGTTCCTGAAAGTTCAATGGTCTCATCACTCCGAGTCAGAAGCAATCTGGGAACACGAAGATCGTCTTCGATCTGAGTACTCTGCCTTCTTTTCTAAAACCTAGGAATCTCGGGACGAGATTCTTGTAAGTGGGGTAGAGCTGTAACATACCACCTCTATGTGTAATAAATAAACAACATGTTTGTGAGCATTGCATACATGCATTACATTTGCACTTGGTTCTAATCAAGAGACAAAATAAAACCCTAGTTTTATTCCCTCTCTCAAATCAATTCAAAATAGTTTTGAAATTCAAAAACTATAAAAGGTTTGGAGCCCAAATTGATTATAAGGGCTCTGAATTATTTCAATATTTGTACAACAGTTCTTGTATTTTGGAAATACTCAAAACAGAAAAGAATTTGAAAAATAGAAATGGAAAATAGAAAAACAGAAAAAGAAAAAGATTCTGGAAATAAAAACTACCCTACCCTATATGGGCCGAAGCCCACCTTTCTCTCTTTCCTCTCCGTCGCTCGCGCGCAGCAACTAGTACACGCTGCCCTTCCTTAGCCGCGGCCCACCTGGACCAAGCACGACCTGCCCCTGGCCCATACCCCTTTGTTGTCTTTTCCCCGTCGTCTTCCTCGCTAGTGGATCGAGGAAGCTCCTCGCTGTCGCCAGCACCGCCGTCCGCTGCGCCAAGATGCGCGCCGCCGCCCCCGGTGGCCTATGAAGTCACGTCCACCGCCACTGGACGAAACCTAGCCATGTTCCCCTCTCTATTTCCCCTCTGTGTCGAAACCCTAACCCTAGGGCTCGTCAGTGCCGCTCGTCGTCGTTGTCTTGGACCGCCCCAAGCCATGCCGTCTAACATGGGAGCTCCGCCTTGCTATCCTCGGTCACCTCGCAGAAGCAATCGGAGCCGCGTGCCCTCAATCGAGCCTTCCGACCGCCCCTTCTACGACGATCGGCCACCATCGATTCGCCGGACTCTGACCTCGCCCGGCCTCACCACCGCCTCTACCATGCTCACGATGAGCTACTGGTCCTCATGGACCCTCTCTTTCTCCCCTCTCGCCCTGCATCGCTCCCCTGACGTGCACCACCGCTTGCCGCCGTCGGCCGACGTCGTGGAGGTCGCTCCGGCGACCAATTCACGGCGGCACCGCCACCGTTTGGCTCGCCTTGGACTGACATGTTGAACGGGACCCCTCCCGTAGCCCAGCATCGCCCCTAGCGCCGGATTCGACCCCAGTAGTGGGCATCCCCATTGCTGACGACGTCAGCATGATGCAATAAGTGTTTTTCTATTTTTATTAAATGTTTTATGGATTATTAATATGACATATGGGCCCAGTTTGTCAGGGTTTTAATAATTTTGGAAATATTTACTGAAATGATTAAATACCTGACATGTGGGTCCAGGTTGTAAGATATTTAATAATATTCCAAAAATGTTTAATTGTTTTAAAAATGATTTAAAATGAATTAAAAATGGGAAAAATCATAACTTATTCATTTTAAGTCAAAAAATACAAATAATATATCAAAATGTTCAGAAAAATGAGATCTATCCAATCAACTCATAATCATGCATTGTTAAGCAACTTACATGACAAGTTTAATTATGAGAACAAAATCACCCCTCTCATGCATCCGGGGTTTCTCCGAATCAGGGTTTGGACCCCTCGGACCCCATTTAAATTGCCAAGCATGTCTTAGGGTGTCATTTTAATACAATTTAATTTGTCATATCATCATACTTGCTTGAGCATTGCACATATGCCATGTGTTGATTGTTGCTTCTTCTTTCCGGTATTGGTTCTTCGCGAATAGGAACCGAGCCTGAACCCGAAGTCAACGCCACCGAAGAGCAGTATCGTTTCAACGACGGACAAGGAAAGCGTAGCCCCATCATTATGAACCTATGTTTACAAAGTATTTCATTCTTGCTATATGTATACGATTCCAATGTGGTATTTTGTTTAAGATAGAGTATCCTATCTGCTGCATGTTTTCCTTTGAATACCGAGATACCGATACATCGCTCCTAGCATAACTAGGGTTGAGCTTATGAGCGTTGCTAGTGCCATATTTCAGTCAAGCTTATCCATGCTTAGTATAACAATATCGATCCATCCAGATGATGCATCGGATATGCGCTGAACCTAGTTTGATAAGATGTTGCGATATGATCGGAGATGGTTAATAAACATGCTAAGGCAGGTATGGGAGGCCACATTGGGTGTGGTTTTTGTAGTCCCATGCTAGCCACCCTTAGGACCCGAGTTCTTGCCTCTTGAACCAAGACAAGCGTATAACCACACGGGGGCCTGGAAACCCCCTCGACTAACTAACTTGCCTAGTAGATTCCATGAGTCACATAGTTTGGGCTTTCCATTCGACATATGCATTCTGGTTATTCTCGAAGGAGGTGGAGGACGTGCATTCATACAGGTAGGTAAGCGTGGCCAGGAATAAGAGAGGCACGACCTCCATAATCTTGAACTCTGCGCACATCTCTAGGGACCGGCTTCAGGACTTGACCTGTTACGGCGGCATCTCCTTAGGGCGTGACTCATGGTCTCAGCGAAAGCAAGGTAAAGGTCATGGTCAACCACCCTCTGCCAGCCTTCCAAGAAAGAGGGCTAATAATTTGGCATTAAGAGTCAGTTGGTACGTGTGGGTAAAATTGTGCACCCCTGCAGGGTTATAATATTTTCAAAAAGCCGTGTCCACGGTTATGGACGACTTGGGAACGGACGTGACGATCATAGATAACTATAACCTAATGTTAAAACTTAGAAACTGATGATGGAATTACTTCCTCCGGGTTCTTTGAGGGGGTATTCCAAGTTCAAAGGTTCTCAGATGATGATGAAGGCAATATGAAGAGCTAGAGTGTAGTCTTCTTACCTCTTTTGAAGTGATATGATTAGACGAGCCTCTTCTCTCACTTGTTTTCAAACAAAGCTGGCTTTTGCAAAGTAACCACAGAAAGCCTTTCTAAACCAAGCATTTATCGTAGGTTATTAAGTTTTGTGGAGTACATCCTGTACTCAGGCTTGCCTCGTTGATGTTTTTCTATAGATGAGGCTACTCCAACTGAAGGTGGTTTCTATGTTGATGTCGACGAGTAGTTGGGGTTCCCGGGCAGCAGCCTAGGATATATGGAAGGGTCGTTTGCTTATCTTCAAGGCCTCTTAGGCCCTTTGCTAAGTTTGTTGTTTAGAACAACTTAGTTGCTTCCGTTGCTTTGTGTTTGATGGGTCTTTGACCCCTAGTTTGTAATACTTGTATGCAGCTCTGCTAAGAGTGTACCTTAATATTGTTATGGTTTGTATGTTCTGTAATGTTACCGAAGTACTCCCTGCGTTCTTCGAGCTCGAGGTTAGGCTTATGTCAGATGAAGATCTGGTATTTGTCTAACCCTGAGCCCGGGTCGTGACGCGCGCATGCCGGTGCGTAGATGAAACACAAACACCACGGAACACCTGAATGATATGCAAAATGAACTTGTAAATCCTTGACTTATAATTGGTATAAGATTCTAAAGGAGGATTATTTAATTAGCAATACACATTTAAGTTTTATTATAAACCATAGTTATGGTTCTAAGTATAATATATGGATTCTATCTTTCTTTGAGTGTTTATTCTAAATCATTAGGTAATAAGCAATTTTGAGATATTAAAACATTTGATATCATTTATAAAGGAAATAATCATAATCATCTTTCTTTAAAGCAACAAATTCTAAATGTCTTAAGTGAAGTTAAAAGGAATTTATCTTGATTTATAGAGATAAAGAAAATACCTTTATTTATTTTCAAATAAGAAATAGGATCTTTAATCCTTGGTATACATTTTTTTATAAATCTGAAAATCTTATGGAATAATCTTCTTAGTATTTTTCTAGTATAATATATTTACTATTATAATTAAAAATGATTTTTATTTATTTTTAAGATTTTATCTCATTTTTATATATTACTATAAATGAGTTAATGTCTTAAATCTTTTATCCTATTTTATTTAGTTCAAATGGCCAAATTATTATTTTTCTAAAGTAGATATATTTTTGTGATCATTTCGGTATATCATATACATTTTTATGATTTTCCTTTATTTTTAAGAGCCTAAAATGTTCACAGGGTTATTTTGGTAATTTGCATTTTATTTCTTCTTTTATTTTAGGAATTGTGTCTGGCCCTCTGGCCAGCAAGGCCCAACCCACAATAGAGCCTAGTGGTTGGGCTCAACCCAACTATGGCCCTAGGCTCGGCCACTTCGACCCCTCACTCTCTTGCTCTCGTACTCGACCTCACCCTCTTCCTCTCTTGCGATGCTGTGGCGCCGCTGCCGTTTCCACTCGATCCCGACGAGCTCCATCCAGTTGGCCACCACCTCCATGATTCTCAACCAAGCATGCCCTGTTGCATCGATGGGTCCGCTTCAATTTGACGTGCGTGCCCCCATCTGATCGCATTGACCCCATGCCGACGACTAGGGTTTAGGTCCCCTTACCGTGACATGCCCCAACGGCCATGTGGTGGTCTAAACGATGTGGTGATCACATGCTTCGCCACCCCCATTCTGGCGCAACTGTTAGTGCGGCTTGGCACAGTGCAGGTGGTTTAGTGCCCACCGTGCCGTCGTGCCGTGGTTGCTGACGTTTTGCTTCCTCTTATTGTTAAGAAAGGACCATGGGTAAGTTCCCCTCTTCTCCTCTTTTTCTTCTCTCATTGTCTTGCTGTGGTTAACCTTAACTACGGGTTTCCCTTTCTATGGCTTCATGCAAACATGACAGTAACTTGCATAATATGATTGCTATCTCTATCATGCCCTGGTGGATTTGGGTTATAAATTACTTAGCAATAGTTTCAATCATGGACATGTTAGTCTATCTCTGGCTCTAGATAAATTATATTGTCTTATTGGTTGCAATCCTAAATGTTCCCTATTGATTACACTACACTGATAATACTTCTGTGATGCTGATATTGTCATATTATTCATTTCTTGTGGAATTTCTATCCAAATGATGTTCTAGATTAAACTCTCTACTCTTCTTATGTCTCTGTTAAGGACAATGATACTATCTAATTGGCAGCGAGCTTCTAGTATCCGCCATCCATGTATGTGATTTGGTTTAAGAGTGGAAATATCAATGAGATTTTTTTATGGATAGGAAACAAGATTTAGGATATATTCCTAACTGTACCAATAAGGATCTAATCCTTACTGGGGTGATGGTTTTACCCAAATAGGTTTCTGATGTTTCCTATTACTGCCATCATGATAAAGCTTTCTTTATAGATGCAGTAACATGATGGGGTTACGATTACATACCCTTGTAGATTACAACGGGGTTAACATTCGGTGGGAAACGTGTATGAAGTAAACGATCATAGCCGACCTCAAGGTTGGAAAGCTCCTCGAATGTCACCTCCTGGTCCTTCGCACGATAGCCCTGGCGCCACTAATGGTAGCGCTATCCGAGGACTTGCACACGTATGGTGTCTAGCAACGACTCATGTTCTCCTTGATCTAGCCAGAATGCAGAAGTAGATCCTCTAGAACCAAGATCTAATAGCGCGACGGTGTGCCAATGGTGTTAGCTTGCTCGTGTATAGTCCTTTCATGGAACCGCACTCGTGAGAATCAACTGAGAAAGAGGAGAGAAATTCCCTAAGGAAAATAGCTTTAGGAAATTCCCCTTTTATTTGTGTGTGTCTTTTTCCTCCCAACATAGGCCTTATTATATAGGGAAAAAGGGGTACTCCCTTCCCTCAAGTCCCCATGTGGGACTAAAAGAAAAGGCAAAGGAGGAGCACACAGCGGTGGCCGGGTGGGCTGGTGCGCACGAGCCAGCCCATGGCCTAGTCGAGATAAGGTAGTGGCTCGGCTAGGCCGGCCGGCCCCGCGCCCGCATGCACTCAGCCCTGCAGGGCAGCGGCTGGGTGGGCCGTTGGTGGCCCACCTGCCAATGCACGCTCGTGATCGACCGCATGGGTCGGGTGCACGACCCTCTAGCGGTAGCGGTTGCCACCTGCCTATGCACCCGCGCGCCTGTCCGTCCTCATGCCCCCGCTTGGGCCCAATTGTTGTGGCTATCTTCCAGGGTGGCTTCCTCTTGGGTTGTTTCCCTCTAGGGATTCGGCCTAATGCATGAACTTGCCCCATAAATATTAATTTAAAATATTTATTGAATATATCAATTCACAATTAACATATATAAATGCATATTTATAAATCATCATTTATCCGAAACACCTTTCGGTCTTTTCCTTCTTTCGAACATCTTCGTACCCTCTTCAGAACTATTCCGATAATTATTTCTTGAAACATTTCCGATTTCTCTTTCTCATTGGTGATCCCTTCGCTTCCATAGCGATCTTAGTACGTCTTTATACCCTTAAGTGTTTTACCCTATAGTTTAGGAATGGCACAACCATGACAGAGATTTCTCTCCGATCAATGATCAATAGTAGGATTGGGATGTCCATATTGACCCCCATGCATTCCACAAGACTGTCATGTTCGAACCATAAACTCGATATCCTATTCCCTTAGTCTCTTCGATACATGATTTTTCTGAGATTTGATCTTTAGTATCACTATACTTAATCTCATTACTGACAAGTCTACTTAACTTGTCATCGTGATATTGTATCCCCATGACCTAGTCATATGCTGAAGCTTATTGGATATAATCTCACCGAGTGGCCCCAGTGTATCTTCCTGTTACGCAGGAGGACAAATCCCGATCTTGATACATAAGCCTCAACTGCTCCTTCGGAATACCCAATACACACTTTTATGGCCACCCAGTTACGGACATGACAGTTAGTGAGATCAAAGCATTTCTCCAAACATAGTGATTAATATGATCTCACGGTCTAAGGAGAAGGTCACTTAGTTTCTAATTATTACAACGTTGAACATGTGACTAGATCACGTTGTAATACTTGTGTGGGTAATGTCCATCATATCATTCTCTAATGATATGACTTTGTTGTCAACTGGCATAAATGCACCACGATCAGGAAACCTTGGTCATCGGTTGCCCAACAAACTAGTTAAATAGAGGATGGTAGGGACCAGGTTTGTTTACATATCTTGCTTGTATCAGTGTTTCCTCTTGATACAATTATATCATAGTATGAAAATGCTATGAACTAGTTTGAGATATGATAATAAACCTATTCATTATTTGTCTCTAGGGCATATCTTCTTTAGAGTCCCACTTGCGCTAGAGTACAAATAATCTAGCCACATTTGTTTACCAATCATAAACACACGTGTTTTATATCATGCTTGATCGTGGTAATACTTCATGTCTTTCAATCTATTTTACTAGATTCACATGTCCATTTGCAAATTACCAGTGTTGCTTTATCTTGACACTCACACCATTATCCAATAAGGTGTTTTATAGTATTTTGGTTCGACAAGTAAGTGAGATTTTGTTTCTTAGTATTATATGATGGTTGATCAATCATGGGGACTTTCACTGTTGTCATACATACTAGGAACACACCAAGTTGAAGTCAAACTTCATTAACCAAACTCGTCATACCTTTTTCTATTATTGAAATAGTTTCCTATATCAATAACAATGCAGATTATTACTTATCACTACACTTCCGACAATTCACTAAATCCTGGTTCAGTGATCTGAATTAGTTTAGAACATGTTCTTCTATCCAAGAACATGGGTCACATTTTTTCAAGTATACAACATGGTTGTGTGGAAGAACCTATGACACAATCATATGAATTGAGTGCACTCTCAATTCTTCTTCTCAACCATCGTTGTTTTTACTCAATGTTTCATCTAGTTTTACAAGCAAGACCACTTCTTTCTTGTTGGATTCTGAACTACTTCAGAATCCAAACTAGTATATTCTGAACTTAATTTCAGAATCCTTAAGCATAAACATATTGACTCTCAATGTTGAATTATCTATCTCCTTAGATTTCAAATTCTAATACTTTGATCAACTTCATCCAATATTTAATAATATTACTGATATCATCTACTACATTCATTATATGTCGAACATATGTATATGAATGTTTGTCATGCTCCCACTCAAATGTTATTCACATATGTGTCCTTTTGTACGATCCTCATAGCTTCCACTCAAATATGTCATTCACATATATGATTCAGAAAACTATTCATCTCCCACTTAAATACTTTACAAGTATTGGACTCCTCATCATTTTGGTGATCTCCAAAATCTTTTGATCGTCATCAAATTGAGAGTTTTCCCAATATGAGATTTTAGCATTCCTATGCTAAATGTAAATTCATAGATTCCAAGCATTGCTACATTATTGTAGTCAACCATTAAATTTGTCAAGACAATCTTCATGACAAATCAAGCTTGTTCTCCCGAAGTTGCATTCCTTCCATATAACTCCTTATTTTAGGAATGATCAAGTAACTCCTTACATTGACAAGATTGAGTAACATATTACTCTTTTAATCTTAAATGTAACTTCTATGAATTTCATGACTTTTGGTCATACCTCGTACTTAGGTCATTCATCATATCTTCGTAGTTCGTAGGTATATCATATCTAATATGATAAGCAAATAATGTATTTCCACCAAGTGGAAAATCCACTATTCAATCCTAATATCTTAAGTTAAGTCCTTAATCGAAATGCTATGATCACAATCACTGGTTTCACCTCCTTTTGTCGAGTTTGTTTCTCATGGAACATCTTTCGTTGCGCGCTACTCAACATCCGGGGTAAGATCGAATATCTTGATTTCAAAATTTATATTTTGTTTCATAAGTGTTTTTGTCAAGAAACTTTCTTGACAAGTGTGCCCCTTAACTATAGCCAGTTTGTCCTTTGGTTATGAAAGAATATATTCATAGTTGCCTATGAATATTCTATAAATACTTTGTATTTGTAATGACTTTATCAAATTCTCTACAAACTCAAACGTGTCATAACTATTATGGTGTTGTTTCCACGAATGATGATTTCCCTGTTTCATAAATGTTAGTTATTTTTACCTTATAACTCTATCCTCCTATTCGATAAGCATCTTTTGTAAGGGCCAAATTATTAACTTAGTTACAAAATTTCTAGATCAAATCAAGAGTAGTTGTTACTTTTGTTAATTCTATATCCATTATGTTTTGACAGTCACTTGAACACTTCAAATAGTCTCAATGTAATGTATCCTTTTAATAAATACTCTTACTTACTTTAGGTCCACAATTATACTTATATGATAATTATTGCCAAACTTGTGATACATCATATGTATGGTATTTCAACAATGTAATTCTCATATTCTGTTTTACCAGAACATTTTCTGTTTTAGTCATATTTGCCAATCTAGGCATGATTTAGCATATGACAATAGATCAATCATCTAGCGTTTTCCAATTACTCATCAGTATGAATACATTGTATGCTTACATTGTTTCATGACTTAAACCATTTAGTGTCATACACACTAATTGCACTATCATTAAGTTGGATATTATGTTTGGCTTTTCATGTATTATAAATGTATACATACTATCAGTAAGACCTCCATAAGAATAACTCATTCATAACCGAAAATGTCACCATAATACAAATCATTCATATTAATAGACCAACCGATTTGTTACATATATATATATATATATATATATATATATATGAATAACCATCTCACAAAATGCTGGACATACTAAAAGGTCCTCAAACTCAAATGGATTACAAATAGTTCTAATTCTAATTAGTCTAGTAGATAAATGTAGAAAGAGAAGTAGCATTGTCTTCTAGAATCCTGTATGCTTCCAACGCCCCATGTCTCCTTGTATCCTCCACGTAACACTTAAGTAGACGTTCCTGTTTTCATAAAACAAGAACATGTATCAGTATACTTGGTGAAACTGCAATAAGTGTTTTGTGAGAAACACATTTATAACTATATATCATATATACTTGATCCGTCGATGATCTCACCAGCAATGGGATCCACCTTCACAGTTCTCAATTATTGCAGGAACTGATGAAAGTTGAGCGAGTCACCTCTCATTACATAGCCATGGATGACCTCTTTGTATCTGGGTGGAAGTGAACGCAACACCCCATCTATCGCAAATTGGTCTTCCATCCAGTAGTCAACCTCGTATGCAAGATGTGCATAGAGTTTATGTATGATCCCCAAGTGGCTAACCAAGCACGCGTTTTCTTCCATCTTCTGGGAAAGGAACTTATCCAGAAGATCAAACTTCAAAAGTCTAACTTGTTCTATGAACATAGCCCTTAGTCCATCGATCATATCATATGTCTCGATCTATGGGAGGTGCTCTTACAGCTCAGGCACCAGTGCCCATTGTATGGTCTTTGAGACGTAGATGAACAAGTCATGAAGATCGCGAAACTCGTCTTCATCATCCTCAGTTGCATCATCATCTAGAAGCTCTCCTAGTGGTTCCGAAATGGTGAAGAGTACGTCATAAGTTACGAGAACATCCCTTAGGTGTAGATACCAGTCTATGAAGTTGGACCCATCTAACTCAAGCTTGTCCTCTAGTGACATCATTCCACACATTTCATATGCTAACTGGAGCGACATGATCTACGAACACATTTATAAGACATAAGACTAAGTTTACAACATGAATTCTAGCGTATAATCATATCATAGCAAGAACTCACACTAAAACTATTATCCCTAAGATAGTTTTAGGGATTACACGATGCCATTACACTGTGCCATCCCTGATCATCACGGCCTTTGACACAACTGCCAGGGTGGACTATATCCGTCGATCACATCATACATGTGACTCATGCTTGATCTTTCCATCTCCATGTTCCGAGGCCATGTCTATAGATGCTAGGCTCGCCAATTCAACCTAAGTGTCTTCACAGTGCATACATGGCTTGCACCCACCGTATGCGAATGCTGAGATGTCTAGCACCCGATCGTCACGATCTGCTTCATAACATCGAACTTTCTTGGTGGTGCACACTTTAGGGACAACACTAATATTGGTTTTATATTAGGAATTATCTTATTAATGCTACCATCACATATCTAATACAACTAAGCACAAACAAGATACACACAAAATAACATCACATGCAATCTATAATGTGTGATATGACATGGTCTCTTAGACCCTGATCTCCATCGTGCTCCGTTTAGCATGATGCCAAGCTCATGGTGCCATCCATGAAGTGTATTCATGAAATTGACCATATCACATCACATACCCCCTCCCGCAACAAAAAGTTAGACGCCTCTACTTTATTACTTGCCAAGTTTTACGTGGCTGCTAGGGGTTTACGAGATAGAATGCTTCATACCTACGAACATCAACCACAAATTGATCAAGTAGTTGTCTCTACTACACCCCTTTCGTGCCCCTCCATTGTTAATGCTATATCAGCTACTGTGAGAGAGAAAGACGCTCACTGGCCACTTATATGGTACAAGCCGTATGTCAAGTGTGGAACCAGTCTTGCGTAAGATTACGCGTAAATTCGGTCTGAGCCGCTTCATATCACAGTGCCGAAATATGAACAAGAACACGTGGGAGGGTAACAACTAAGCAATCAATGCCCAATTTAACATGTGGTCTACCCGTACTAGCATAACTACACATAGATTGGCTCTGATACCAGTGAAGGGGTTTTTAGCGGAAAACACAAATTTTTACTAGCTAGAGCACACCGCAAGCCCAAGATCTATCTATTAGTTAATGCAGTAATGGTATGAGGTTACGATTAATACCCTTGTAGATCGCAATACGGTTAATGTCCTGCAGGGAACATGGAGGAAGTAGACGATTATAGCTAACCTTAAGGTTGTGAAGCTCCTTGTACGTCACCTCCTGGTCCTTCGCTCGACAGCCCTGGCACCACAAATGGTAGCATTAACTAAGGACTCAGACACGTACGATGTCTAGCGACTACTCCCGTTCTCCTTGATCTAGCCAGGATATGGAACTAGATTCTCTGAAACTGGGATCCAGCAGCGCGACGACATGCCGGTGGTGTTGGTTCGCTCGAGCGCAGTCGTTTCATGGAACCCCACTCGTGAGAATCAACTAAGAAAAAGGGGAGAAATTCCCTAAGGAAAATAGCCTTAGGAAATTCCCCTTTTATTTTTCTGTGTATTTTTCCTCCCAACATAGGCCTTATTATATAGGGGAAAAGCGATACTCCCTTCCCTCAAGTCCCCATGTGGGACTAAAATAAAAGGAAAAGGAGGAGCACAACCATCGGTCGGTGGTGGTCGGGCGGGATGCTGCGCGTGAGCCATCCCATGGCCTGGCCAGGGTAAGGTGGTGACCCGGGTAGGCCGTCCTGTCCCCGCGCCCACACGCGCTCAACCCAGCAGGACAGTGGCCTACGGCCACAGACGGGTGGACCGCTAGCGTCCCGCTAGCATGCCTGTCCGTGCATGCTCATGCTCACCCGCATGGGCCGGGTGCATAGCCTGCTAGCGACAGCGGTTGCCGCCTAAATGTGCGCCTGTCCGCCCTCTTGAGCCCTGCGTGGGCCTAGCTATGGCGGCTGTCTTCCGGGGTGGCTTCCTCTTAGGTTGTTTCCCTCTAGGGATTCGACCCAATGCAGGAACCATAATAATTTAAAATATTTGTTGAATATATTAACTCACAATTAACATATACAATTGCATATTTATAAATTGCCATTTATCTAAAACACCTTTTGGTCTTTTCCTTTTTCCTAACATCTTCAGACCCTCTTCAGAACTATGCCGATAATTCTTTCTCAGAACACTTCTGATTTCTCTTTCTCATCGGTGATCCCTCTGCTTCCATAGTGATATTAGAATGCCTTTATACCCTTAAGTGTGTTACCCTAGGTTCGGTAATGGCACATACATGATCGAGATTTCTCTTCGATCAATGATCAATAGTGGGACTAGGATGTCCATATTGACCCCCATGCATCCACGAGACTATGTCGTGTTCGAACCATAAACTCGGTGTCCTATTCCCTTTCTCTCTTCGATACATGACTTGTCCGATATTTGATCTTTAGTATCACTATGCTTAATCTCGTTGCTGACAAGTCTACTTAACTCCTTATCGTGATATTGTATCCCATGATCTAGTCATACACTATAGCTTATTGGATACAAGCTCACCGAGTGGGCCTAGTGTATCATCCCATCATGTAGGTGGACAAATCCCGATCTTGACACATAGGACTCAACTGCTCCTTTGGAATACCCAAGACACACTTTTATGGCTACCCAGTTATAGACATGGCGGTTAGTGAGATCAAAGCATTCCTCCGGAGACAGTGATTAATATGATCTCATGGTCTAAGGAGAAAGTCACTTTGTTTATAATTATTACAATAATGAACCATGTTACTAGATCACGTTGCAATACTTATGTGGGTAATGTCCATCATATCATTCTCCAATTATATGACTTTGTTGTCAACCGACATACATGCACCATGATCAGGAAACCTTGATCATCGGTTGCCCAACAAACTAGTTAAATAGAGGCTAGTAGGGACCATGTTTGTTTACATACCTGACCTGTATTAGTGTTTCCTCTTGATACAGTTATAACACAGTATGAAACTGCTATGAACTAGTTTGAGATATGATAATAAACCTATTTATTATTTTCCTATAGGGCATATCTCCTTCAAAACTTCCCCTCCTTATGTTACCATTGCTGATCTATTGACCGATTGGTTGAATGGTTGGTTTTGTGGATAATCTGGTGAAAAACCAGTGATGTGCTAGGTGTTCTTGGTATTCTTGATGGTGTGTACTACAAATATGTTGGTCAGTGATGAGGTCATAAGGGCGGATACGGCTACTCCCTTTTGCTCATGTTGCTCCCCTATTGCTGTGGCGACAACACACTCACATGAAGTGAGGTGTGTGTTGTGTTCTTGTGAGTTGAGTGCTGATGTGGATCAGGTCAAGTGATTATGATTCTTACTACTTTTACTTTACCCCCCTTTGGTGAAATTTGCCCCTTCTAGACGATGATGTGGTTCTGAGGCTCTAGTTTGACTAAGAAGACATACTAATTTGATTCTTTTATTATAGCTCAGTGATGAAACATTAATAGTGCATCACACTGTTTATACTGAGAGCAGTATTAACACTAACCCATATCTGTCATTCTCTATATTTCATTTTGTTTTACTTTGCAAGTACCAAAAGAAGATAAAGAAAAGATTAAAAGATTATGAGAATAGATAGGATTTAGTTTAGGATTTATTTATTATTATTTTGTAACTTTCTTTTTATTCTTGGACTTTGTAAAGATAATGTAATTGGTGTCTGATTGTAATAAAGATTCTTTTATTTGAACTATTACAATAACCTTTTCTTCTTTAATTTCTTGTATCAATAAATTGTATGATCATATTATAGAATAAAATCCATTTATTCTATTATCCATTTCTTGTGATTTATTATAATATCATGTATTATTATAATACAATTTCATTTCTTTTGCTTATTATACTATTCCCATATTCAATTAATGAATTTCTTTCATCACTTAAATATTTCTAAACTCATTTTGTGAATTTCTCCTAGATTAACTTGCTTTCAAATTTGAATTTGAATTTCAAGTTTTGAAATATTCTTCACAAAACATAATAAATGCCTAGAGATCATGTCAAAGTCCATAGCACTCACTCAGATGTGCTAAAACCTAATCCATCAGAGTAAGAGAAACCCTGATCCCACTAGCTTTTAGATTTGCGAAAAATTTATCCAGGTTTTCAAATGCATGAAAGCAAATGCACACACTCTCTTCTACATCCCTAAATGCTGGGTCATTACAACCACCAAGTGAGTTAATGGTGAGACATCATTCTCTTAGCAATTTATTCATGTCCAAATGTATTTTAGGTGTAAATATTGCATGCTTATTTTTGATTGATTTCTTAACATACAGAGATAGAGAGAAACACAAGTCATTCTGTTGTAACATGATCAAACATCCACAAAACAGCAAACCAATTTAAACACTATGGGCATGATTGGTATCCTGTATATCCTAGAAATAGGTCCACCAGCTGCAAAATTGGGCTGATTGGATGCCCGTGCTCCGCCCGCATCGTGGCCAGCGCGCGTTAAAACACTCTAGGGCTAGGCCCGGGAGGAATGACTGAATCATCCATTTCCGCATAACCATACCACGTGGAGCACAGAGCGAGCCTTTCCTTGCACGTGTCGAGAAGGAACACGATACAGCGAGTCTATTGGGGCACATGCGCCATAAATCCCCTAACCTCCCACTCGCTCCCCTCACTTTCCCTCATCTCACATGCTTGTCGTATCACGCCGGCGGATTCTTGCCCGCAACCGCCTCCTCGACCACAACAGAGCAAGGAGGATCTAGAAGGCGACCACGACGGCCACCCTGCATCCTCCTCCACGACTATGAACTTGAGCGAACTGTATCATCGGTGTTCCTATACAATAGTGCCTCAATTTCGTCCCTGGCCAGTCAGAAATGGTGGTTAGGCCTGCAAACACCCTCACCACTTTTGATTTACCATAGATATGTTTCTAGATGGTTTATAAATGGTTGTTCTATGACATGCATGATAGATCTGCTAGGGTTTTTAGTTGATTTGATAGCCACATTGATTTTTCTAAGATTAAACTCATTGCTTGAGGTTTTTTTGTTTTCCACTATCCTAGTAGCTTGATTGTAGTACTGTAGATTGCATTCACATCCAATTTTCTTAGGATAGTACTACAAATGTTCTAGATTGATTCCCCATTTATTGTTTGATCCACTATCGATGATTAAAATTTTGCACTTGGTCTATCACTCTCATGATCTGCAATTAACCGGTGCTATGTATATGAGGCATTGCAATGTAATGTATTTTATCTTTGTCCAATGATTAAACCAAACATTTTAGAGCCGGGGCTACTGATAGCTCCAAATATTGACACTTTATCTCAAGGTTCATTGGGTTTCACCAGGTTTCATTGATTTTTATCTTTCAATTAATGCTAATATCACACGTTAGAGAAAACTTGTTTGTTTGTTTGTGATGAATTTTAGTGAAGGGAATATGTCCAAGAGGCGGTTATTATATTATTCCTTGTTTATGATAAATGTTTATTTCTCATGCTATTTGTGTTAATTGGAAACATTAATACATGTGTGATTAATAAACAAATAAAGATTTTCTAGTTGTGCCTCTCATAAAAACTATCTCATTGATTAATAAGATGATCAAGGTTTCCTAATCATGGACACTGGATGTTATCAATAAAGAGGTCACAACATTGGTGGAATGGTGTGATGAACATTCATCCGAAGTATAGCAATACGATCAAAGTCATTGTCTTTAAATTTCTATAACATCTTATGAAATAACTTTTGTCCTTCGACCACGATATCATGTCAATCACTAACACCGGAAGAGTAACTTGATAACATCAAATGTCACACCGTAACAAGGTGACAATAAAGATGGGTTCAGATACTCCAAAAGTGTTATATAGAGGTTCATGGATCAAGAGTGGGATTTGTCCATCCCGATGATGGAGATATATACTCTGGGACCTCTCTGTGATATCACATTGATGTAGCTTGCAAGCAAGTGATAAGATCACAAGAATATTATATCACGGGAACAAGAAAAGAGTACTTATCAGTAACAAGATCAAACTAGGTATGGGGATACCGATGATAGAATCTCGGACATGTAATATATCGTGATACAAAGGGGTTTAGTTACAAACATTAAAGGTTCTCACGATTACTGGATTCATCATTGAATGTGTGGGAGTCAGTACAGATCTCCAGGTCCCACTACTGATTATTGATCGGAGAGGGGTCTCGATCATGTCTGCATTATTCGTGAACCGTAGGGTGACACACTTAAGGGATACCGACACCATTTGGAGCTAATATGTTTCAGAGAAAGATTATGAAAGTGGTGGAATCATTTTGATGGACACTAGAATTGTTTTGGGTGAAATTGCTGAAACTGGTTTTGCATGTGATATTGAAATGTTGTAGGGGTTTTATGTGAATGTTTGTTAATTAAAGTAATTATGAAAATTCTGAATAAAATAAATAAAAGAGTTTTATTAAATGAGAGTTGCATTAATTTTGGTGGAAAATTAATACATGTGAGTGGAAGTGTGAGTGGAGGGGTGTTTATGTGAGCGGGGGAACCACCCACATGAATGATGGAAGAGGTGGGGCACCACCTTGGACACCGGCCATGGGAGGGTCTGTCCCCTATCTCCTATAAAAAGCCCCTCCTCCTCCTCCTCTCACACTCCACACCTCCTCGTGAAGGATCTTTCTCCTCCTCTAGTTTATTTCCCCATGGCCTCGGATTAGTGAGGTACATGTTCTTGGTGGATTTGTCTGAAAGGAGTTGCTACTTCTGCTGCATCACTTGAGCAAGGACATGGAGGTTGTCGAAGGACCATACATGTGTGTGATCACGGATGCACCGTTGAGTTGCGGTGCTGGACTTCCTCATGATCATGAGATCGACAAGCGAACGACTACATCATCCACGAGTCCAACCTCATAACACTTTGTCGCTCTTAAAGGGTATGTTCTCTATGGATGTATATCCACCCGTTGATTGTATCTAGGTAGATAGATCTTGGTGCTTAGTTGTTCACTTCGTAGGATTTTTTTGTTTTCTATGTTGTGAACCCAACAGTGGTATCAAAGCCCGATCTATGTGTAGATGCTTTGCACGGGTAGAACACATATGAGTATGTGGGCGTTGATGATCATGTTATTGAATCTTCTATGTATTTTGGATATTGGTGGCATAGTGGGATGAAGTGGCCCGCACTAACTTTACATGTCCTCGCGCATGAGGCATGTTCCATGCTTGACATGCAACTAGTTTTGCATAAGTGGCTAGCAGGTGTCTGTCTCTCCTACTATAGTCAATATCTGATTTACAACAATTTGCTAATAATTTTATTATCATCATTGTGGTTCCATGTTCGTAGGTATGAACAGTTCTATCTTTGAAATCCCTAAGCCACATAAAAACATGTAATTGATAATTTAGAGGCGTCTAGTTTAGTTGTTGCTGGGAAAGTGTCATGATATGGTAATGTCATAATTTGTAGTATGGATTGATACTCTTGGAAATTATAACATATCAAAGTGTAAGTTCCATAGACCTTGGCCTTACACATATAGGAATGATGAAGATCATACCACAATGCACAAGATAGTGATCAAGTGCAAGAACCATATCATATCACTTTTTGCATATGATGTTTGTTTGCATCTTATATTGCTTGTATGGCCCTTTAGTAGCATTATAAGATGATCCCGCATTTAAATGTGAAGATAAAAATATGTTCTTCCTTAGTATGCATCGTTAAGAAAGTTCGTCGTTTCGAGACACGACATGATGATTAGTCTTGGTGTAGTGGATCTGGTTCATGTAATCACCAAAAAGACATAATGGATGTTGTTTTTGAGTGGGAGTTCATGTAGTAATATGATTAAAGTTGAACTTAATTTATCATAAAATGAATCGAAGTGAATTTTCATAATTTTTTGTAGTCATTGGCATCCTTTTACTGCCTTATGCTTAGTTATAATTGATATAATAGAACTATAGAATTCTAGATATTTACTTTACGAACTAGTATCATATTGTTTTATGTGTCAATCAAAATTTTAGAAGTCCTATTGCAAACTTTCAACAAACTCCATTTACTCCATGAAGTTTAATAAGTAGTATTAAATCAAGAGTAACAAATTCTAGTGTTAGTATCTAAAGTATCATGTTTGCCTCCATGATTCTTGATATTCAAAAGTTGTTTTAATATCGAGGTTATCTAGGAGCTGAAATAATTGTTTCAGAAACCATCATGTGTGGAAGATATTGTGATATCTGAAACAATGTTTATGATTGCAATATGATAGAGTATAATTTGGCAAAATGCTTGTTCTCATATCGTATGATAATTTGTGAAGGTTGGTGACGCTAGGCATCCTCAATCTCCCAAAAAGGTTTTGGGAACTAATATTATACTCGTGATTCACCCTTATAGGCTATAGTAGCTTGATAATGAAAGTTGTCATGATAAGGATGGATAGAAGATGTAGATAAAATGTTTACTACACTAAAATATTACTAAAGAATGGATTTTGAAAGAACACCAAACATTTGATGATGGTGATCCACTTCAAAGTGCAAGTCCAAAGGTATGAGTATTTGACTATGTGTCATATGTATGGTGACACTATTGATGTTGATAGATTCTTTTAAAAGAAAAAGAAATGCTGAAAAAGAATCTATAAAATATTTGGCAGAAAAGAGAAAAGACTGGAAATGTCCAGCTTAGGTATACACAAGATAGACATGTTGTGGATGTATTCTTTGCTTGTTAGATAATGTGGTTCTTAGATATTGGATACCGAATTGGTTGGTGTGAAATGTCATATAGAACAACACAATTCATGAAGTGCAATGGCCTAAGTAACTAACAAGAGAATATGTGATGATGTTCATCGACAACAAATAAAGTGTTATTGTGTTTCTCGTTGACATTAAAGCTTGCCTTCAAGATTTGTTTTAATAATTGTTATTTTGTTCTAGTATTATGGAACAATGGTTGTTCAAATAATTACTGTATTCCATAGAAGATGGATGAAATTTTAGAAGTCTAGTTGGAGAAATAACATCCATAAAAACTAATGCTAAAATGTCGCAAGATAATTGATTGAAAGATCACTTACAAAGTGACATCGCCATTTAAATTATATTGGAAAGAAAACATGGAGAAACTCCATGTTGATGGATTTTTGGAGTCCTTGATTTCAATCAATTGAGGCATGTGATACTTTGCTGGAGATAATTGAAACTTTGTTCATAGACCAAAGAGGAATGAACGACTAACTTATTGAAAATTGTGCATGTTGATATATATAGTCCATTATGTGTATGTGCGATTGATATTTCAACTTCATACACTTTCTCCGAAAATTTTGAGTGGATATATATGTATATTTACTTAATAAGGAAGAAGTATGAAACCTTTGAGAAATGTTCAAAGGTTTTCAAGATGAAGTAGAAAATATTGTAACAAGGAAATAAAATATTTATGATTGGATCATAAAGGAAGATATTTGAGTTACAATTTTATCAAAACACCTAAGATTTGAGGAATCGTTACATGGATTTACATTTCCTGATAAACCATAAGAGTATGGAATATTCGAGAGAAGTAATCAAACCTTGTTTGACATGATAAGATCAAAGGTGTCATTTATAAAACTGTCATTATGTTTTAAGGACTAAAGCTTTAGAGACTACCGCTTTTACATTGAAAAGAGCACCATCGTGATCCGTTGAAATGACATCATACAGGTTGTGGTTCAGGATAAAACCCGAGTTGTCTTTTCTTAAATTTTGGTATGCTGGGTATAAGTAATTTCCTTACAACCAAAGTTGGATAAGCATGTTTTTGTAGGTTATCAAAAAGCAATAGTTGGGTATTCCTCCATAACAACGAGGACAAAACAAAGTTTGTCGCTTGGAACGTCAAGTTTCTTGAGAAGGAATTTTTCGCAAAAGTTAAGTGGGAGGACAATAAAACTTTGATTAGGTTGATGAACCTAAGAAACATGTGCTAAGTAGCACAGCACCGGAAAGTGTCCCAGAGGCGGCCAAAATGCTCATGGCTCACGTGATTACAAAGGTTGTGATCTCATAGATTAGAGTTCATATTGAACCGTGTGGGTTGGCTAAGAATCAAATAGTAAGATTTGATAAACAATTCGTTATTGTTTTTGACGATGATGAACCGACTGTATGCAAAGAAGCGATGATGGGCCCTAACTCCATAAAATGACTAGAAGTCATAAAATCTATGATTGTTTCCATACACGAGAAATCAAGTTTCTAAACTTGGAAGACCCACCAGAAAGGCATGAAGCCTATCGGTCGTATTTGGATCTATAAATAAATAGACATGGATGTTTGACATCTATGAAATAGTCGACATGTTAGAAAGGAGTTTACGACAATGTTCAAGGAGTTCACTACGACAAAGATTTGATCTTTCGTAGCGATATTTAGTCTTGACGGATTAATGTAGCAACCACTACATATAATTTGATATATGATAGTTGAACAAACAAAACAAAGTTCTTGTAATAGAATGTTACCTAGGACATGTACAAGACACGGTCCGAAGGGTTTTGTTAGTTCAAAGGATGCTAAAAGGGCATGCACACTTCAATGGTTGAAGTATTCATAGCGAAGTTGGAATCTTCACCGTGATGAACCTGTTAAAAGGTTTAATTTCATCAGAGACGATGAAGATGCTTGCATTTGCAAGAAATTAAGTGGGAGCGCTGAGACATATTTCTAATACATTATGTAGAGGACATATTGTTGATTGTAAATAATGTATCTTTTATTTACACAGGTTAAGAATTTCATTAAAATTAGATTTCGATGAAAGACTTGGGAAAAACGGGAATATTAGGCATCAATGTATATATGTTAGATTGAGGCGCTAATATGGTTGTGCCAGACGTACATATGTGAGATATTAAATGAGTTCAATATGGAAAGGGTTGAGTCAAGATTCAAGTGTATGAACACTTGGTAAGTGAGACAAGGTCCAAGTGCTTTTGACACTTGGTGAGTGAAATCACATGAATATTTTGATCAATCATATATACCATGACATGTACAAATCTAGATATGTCCTATGCTATAAATGTTATGAGCATATACCAGAGTGACTCATAAGATGATCATTGGACAATAGTAAAGATATTATTATGAGCTTTATAAGAACTAAGAATATATTATGTATAGGTTACAAATAGTTCATTGTAAAGTGTTACATTAATACTAGTCTTGTCATAAGATACAATTTATCTCAATTTAAACTATGGTGGCACAATGTAATGGAAAAGTGGTTCCATGATGGATTTGGATGAGTTACAAAGTTGATACATTATGGCGGATACTACAACAAAAGGCTAAGTATAAGACTGCTATAGTAGCAACAAATGAGGGCATTTGTGTTTAAGTATTTTGTTATCAAACTAGGTGTGGTTCACAGTGGGCTAGTAATATGAAGATATATTGTACGACAATAATATCAACATGTTTCAACCCAAAGGAACTAAAGGTCCCACCAAAGGACTAAATTTATACAATTCCATCTCATTTGAGAATGAGTGATGCATAGAGATGCAAATATATGCAAATACACATGGACCTGAAAGTGTCAGATCTAGAGATTATGTTTACCGCTAGCAAACACGTATATACAACACTAGAAAGCCATAAATGTTGAATGTGCAAGTTTACAAACTAGATTATTGACTCTAGTGCAAGTGGGAGACTGAAGGGAATATGCTCGAGAGGCAATCATAAAGTGGTTATTATCTTATTCCTTGTTTATGATAATGTTTATTTATCATGCTATAATTGTGTTAATTGGAAACGTTAATACATGTGTGATTAATAAATAAATAAAGAGTTCCTAGTTGTGCCTCTCATATAAACTATCTCGTTGATTAACAAGATGATCAAGGTTTCCTGATCATGGACATTTGATGTTGTTAATAACAAGGTCACAACATTGGTGGAATGGTGTGATGAACATTCATCCAAAGTATAGCAATACAATCAAAGTCATTGTGTTTAAATTGATATCAAATCATACAAAGTAACTTTAGTCTTAGACCATGAGATCATGTCAATCACTAACACCGGAAGAGTAACTTGATAACATCAAACATCACACCATAAAAGGGTGACAATAAAGGTGGGTTCAAATACTCCGAAAGTGTTATGTATAGGCTCATGGATCAAGAGTGGGATTTGTCCATCCCGATGACGGAGAGATATACTCTAGGCCCTCTCGGTGATATCACATTGATGTAGCTTGCAAGAAAGTGATAAGATCACTAGAATGTTATATCATGGGAACGAGAAAAGAGTACTTGCCGGTAACGAGATCAAACTAGGTATAGGGATACTGATGATCGAATCTCGGACATGTAATATATCGCGAGACAAAGGGATTTAGTTACAAACGTTAAAGGTTCTCACGATCACTGGAGTCATCATTGAATGTGTGGGAGTCAGTACGGATCTCGAGGTCCCATTGCTGAATCGAAGAGGGGTCTCAATCATGTCTGCATTATTCGCGAATCGTAGGTTGAAGATACCAACACCATTTGGAGCAAATATGTTTTGGATAAATATTATAAAGCACTGGAATCATTTCGATGGACACCGGAAGTGTTTCAGGTGAAATTGCTGAAACTGGTTCTGCATGTGATATTGAAATGTTGCAGGGGTTTTATGTGAATGTTTGTTAATTAAAGTAATTAACAAAATTCTGAATAAAATAATTAAAGAGTTTTATTAGATGAGAGTTGCATTAATTTTGGTGGAAAATTAATGCATGTGAGTGGAGGAGTGTTTATGTGAGTGGGAGCTCTACGCACATGAATGATGGAAGAGGTGGGGACACCACCTTGGCCGCCGACCATGGGAGGGGTTGGCCCCTCTCTCCTGTAAAAATACCCCTCCTCCTCCTCTCACTTCATACCTCCTCGTGAAGGATCTCCCCCTCTAGTTCATTTCCCCATGGCCTCAGATTAGCGAGGTACATGTTCCTGGTGGCCTTGTCTGAGAGAAGTAGCTGCTTCTGCTGCATTGTTGGATCGAGGATGCGGAGGTTATCGGAGGACCGGACGTGTGTGTGATCACGGATGTGCCACTGAGTTGTGGTGCTAGACTTCCTCACGATCTTGAGATCGGCAAGCGAATGACTACATCATCCACAATTCCAACCTCATAACGCTTGTCGCTCTTCAAGGGTATGTTCTCTATGGATGTATATCCACCCGTTGATTGTATCTAGATATATAGATCTTGGTGCTTAGTTGTTCACTTCGTAGGAATTTTTTTGTTTTCTATGCTGCGAACCCAACATTTAGGTACTGGACACTTTTGGAAAGATCCGAGAGCATTTATGGGCTAATCAGACCCAAATGAGCAAATCACCAATTGAAGTCATTTCCATTCGAGACCAATAGAGCCTTTAGCGACCTGCAGTAGGCCGGAGGACGCCCGTATGGTCCGCTCGTACAACCCCCCATTTCCTCTGTTGTATCAATACAAGTAACTTTCGTGAAGGAGGGGGAGCAGAATACGAACACAGCCACCACAAACCATCCCATAAAAGAAGAGATCAGATCTGAAGAAGGAGAAGAACTTCGTCCCATCCTTCGAAGATCTCGAGCCTCTTGATCATAAACTTCACCATAATTACCCACTTGTACTGAGAGATAGAGTCATACTTGTAAGATTAGGGATTGCACCTCTATTCCTTCTTTGGTTTGTATTTGATTTGATCTTTGACAATATTGTGGTCTGCTACGGTAAAGTTGAGATGATTTCCATTTGTAATATGATTATATATTTGATCTATTCTACTCTCATGTGTGAGTAAATCCCCATAGGTGTGGGAGATGTAGGGAATTGGTGAGATGTGATGTGCCTCCTTTATTTCCATCCATTTTTCATTATTGTTGTGATTATTATATTTCGAGAATGATTATCTATGTTTGCCTAATGCTTGTTATCCAATTTAAGGGCCCAGGTAACATGATCCTAAGATCTCATACATATGAACTTGTTTACTACCGAATCGGTGACCCTCGAGTGACACGACCGATATGAAAGATGAGTTAGTACAACTTGAGAACAACAAGGAACCATCAACTTTAAAGCCTTGATCTGATCGAAATACCTTTATTGATGCGCTGGCCATGGCTTTGGAAACAGGAAGAAGGATCATTGGAATCAAGAAGAATCTACCAAGAGGACTCTTGATTCGTATATGGGTTGCTTGCCTACTCACATATGAATAAGAAGTATCATAATCACTTATCCCACTTTATTCATTTGGCACATTTACTATTACCATGAACCGTTTCTCTCCGCGCCTAACCTTTCATCTACATGAAACATTGAACAACCTTTGTTCCATTTACTTTTATATTATTTACTTTAAAGTACCGTTCAATACTCAAAACTACTTCCTTTCACTTACCCATTTCCACCTCAACAGTTGCAGTCAATTCACTCGACACAATTGCCACCCTGAGTGTGACATAAATGCAGGAGATAAACACTTTCCTAGGATCCTTATTGGGATCGATATAAAAACTAGAACTAATACTTCCATGAAACATGCTCTGACGAAATTGTGCTCTTGCAGGCCATCAAGCTATTTTCTGGTGCCGTTGCCGGGGAGCTAAGTGCCAAGTGTTTGTTTCTTGACATTTGTAAGTGTTGAAACCATCTAGGATCTCTGTTGGAGATAGAGGTACTACATGTTCCCAAAAAAGTTATTTACCTCCTTATATTGGACGTGTAACAATTGAAAGACACCTAGAATTCATTGAAAAGAGTTCTAACTCACGTTCTATAGACGTGAGCAATTTGATTCCTTTGATGGAAAATTTTGAAGGTAATATGCCCGAGAGGCAATAATAAAGCGGTTATTATCTTATTCCATGTTTATGATAAATGTTTATTTTGCATGCTATAATTGTATTAATTGGAAACATTAATACATGTGTGTTCAATAAAAAATAAAGAGTTCCTAGTTATGCCCCTCAAATAAACTGGCTCGTTGATTAACAAGATGATCAAGGTTTCTTGATCATGGACATTGGATATTGTAAATAACGAGGTCAGAACATTGGTTGAATGGTGTGATGAACATTCATCTGAAGTATAGCATTATGATCAAACTCATTGTGTTTAAATTTCTATAACATCATATGAAGTAACTTTAGTCCTTAGACCATGAGATCATGTCAATCACTAACATCGGAAGAGTAACTTGATAACATCAAGCGTCACACCGTAACAGGGTGAAAATAAAGGTGGTTCAGATACTACGAAGGTGTTATGGAGAGGATCATGGATCAAGAGTTGGATTTGTCCATCCTGATGATAGAGAGATATACTCTGGGCCCTCTCAGTGATATCACATTGACATAGCTTGCAAGCAAGTGATAAGTTCACTAGAATGCTATATCACGGGAATGAGAAAAGAGTACTTGTCGGAAACGAGATCAAACTAGGTATGGGGATACCGATGATCGAATTTCGGACATGTAATATATGACGATACAAAGGGATTTACTTACAAACATTAAAGGTTCACACGATCACTAGAGTCATCATTGAATGTGTGGGAGTCAGTACAGATCTCGAGGTCCCGCTGCTGATTATTGATCGGAGAGGGGTCTCGATCATGTCTGCATTATTCGAAAACCATAGGGTGACACTCTTAAGGGATACCGACACCATTTGGAGTAAATAAGATACCAAAGAAATATTATGAAAGCGCTGCAATTTTTTTGATGGCACCAAAATTGTTTCGGGTGAAATTGCTAAAATTGTTTCTGCATCTAATATCGAAATGATGCAAGGGGTTTTATGTAAATGTTTTTTAATTAAAGTAATTAAGAAAATTCTAAATAAAATAATTAAAAGTGTTGTATTTAAAGAGAAAAATGCATTTAATTTAGTGGACATTAAATGCAAGTGAGTGGAGTTGAAATTGATGTGAGTGGGCTTAGTGGAAGCTCCACCCACATGAATGAGGGAGAGGTGGGGCACCCACCATGACCGGCTAGACATGGCCATGGGGCTGCGCCCCATCCCCTATAAAAGGAGCCCCATGGCTCCTCTCCTCTTGCACCACCTCCTCTTGAAGGTTCTCTTCCCCCTCTAGCAATTCCACATGGCTTCGGATTAGCAAAGTACATGTTCTCGGTCTTTAGAAAGGATTTGCTGCTTCTGCTGCTTTGCTGGAGCGAGGGATGGAGGTTGTCGGGGTACCAGATTGATGACCCACAAGTATAGGGGGTGTATCGCAGTATTTTTGAGGGAAGTTAAACCCAATTTATTGATTCGACACAAGGGGAGCCAAAGAATATTTATAAGCCTTAACAACTGAGTTGTCAATTCAGCTGCACCTAGAAACAATCTTGTTCACAGCAGTTTATCAGTAGCAACAGTTTTGTAGTAGGAATAGTAAAGTAACAACAGTAGTAAAGTAAAGACAGTTGTAACAATAGCAGTAAACAGTAGGATTCGAGTGCGGTAGGCATAGGGATGGATGGATGGGCGTTGCATGGACAAGACAATTCACATAGCAATCAGAACATAGGGCAATTGCAGATAAATAAGATAAAGCATCCAAGTACTAGATAATCCTAGGCATGTGTTCCATATATAGTCATACATGCTCGCAATGAGAACTCGCACAACATCTTTTATCCTGCTAGCCCGTTTGCAGCGGGGCCTCAAGGGAACTACTGGCAATTAAGGTGCTCCTTTTAATAGAGCACCGGAGCAAAGCATTAACACTCCATGAACACATGTGATCCTCACATCAAAGCCATTCCCTCCAGTTATCCCAATTTCTGTCACTCCGGGGCCATTGGTTCCGGATAACAACGTGTGTATACAACTTGTAGGTAATACCATAAACAATACTATCATAATGAATCAATAACATGTTCAGATCTGAAATCATGGCACTCGGGCCCTAGTGACAAGCATTAAGCATAACAAGTCGCAACAAAGTCATAAAGCACTAATAAAAGATACTAGGCACCATGCTCTAACAATCCGATGCCATTACATGAACGATCTCATCCAATCCCTACCATCCCCATAGCCTACAGCGGGGGATTACTCACTCCTAGATGGGGGAAACATGGATGGTTGATGGAGAAGCGATGGTGATGATGATGGCGATGATCTCCTCCAATTCGCCGTCCCGGCAGGGTGCCAGAACGACGTTTCTGGTGCTGTTTCATGGAATCTGGTGGTGGCGGCGGAGTGGAACTCCTTCTGGAAAAACGTCGACCCCCCCCTGAGTTTTTAGGTCAGAATCCAACCTATAGGCGAAGAGGGAGACCGAGGGGGTGTCTAGGGCGGCCAGACCACCCCCTGGCGCGGCCAGGCCCAGCCCGCGCGGCCATGTGGTGTGGATGGGCCCCAGCCCCACTCCGTCTCATATTCTGGCTCTGAGAGTCTTCTAGTGAAATAGGATTTTTGGCTTTTGTCCAGTCCAATTCCGAGAATATTCATTTTCTGACTTTCCTGGAACCAAAAACAGCAGAAAACAGGCAGCTGACACTATGGCTCTTGTTAATAGGTTAGTCCAAGAAATCATATGAAAAGTACTCCAAAGTGTGGACAAAACACAAGAAAGTGGATAAAACCAAGCATGGAGCATCAAAACTTATAGATACATTTGCAATGTATCACAGATGTGTGCACGATCATGTATGCATCGCTGCTTTGCGGTGCTGGACTTGCTGGTGCTGGACTTGTTGGACTTCATCATGATCTTGAGATCAACAAGTGAACGACTACATCATCCATGAAATCAGATTTCGTTAACAAAGCTTTTTGGTCTTCAAGGGTAAGATCTCTATGGATGTATATCCACATGTTCATTGTATCTAGATAGATAGATCTTGCTGCTTAGTTGTTGACATCATAGTTTTGTTTTCTATGTTGTGACCCAACAGTGGTATCAAAGCCTATTCTATGCGTAGATGCTTTGCATGGGTAGAACACATATGCGTATGTGGGTTCATATTCTATGTATTTTGGATATTGGTGGCATAGTGGGATGAAGCGTCCTGGACTAACTTTACTTGTCCTCGCACATGAGACATGTTCCTCGCTTGACATGCAACTAGTTTTGAATAAGTGGCTAGCGGGTGTCTGTCTCTCCTACTATAGTCAATATCTGATTTACAATGAGTTGCTAATAATTTGATTATCATCGTTGTGGTTCCATGTTCATAGGTATGAATGGTTCTATCTTCAAAAGCCCCAAGCCACATAAAAATTGCAATTGATAAATTAGAGGCGTCTAGTTTAGATTGTTGTTGGGCAAGTGTCATGATATGGTGATTTTATAATTTGTAGTATGGATTGATACTCTTGGAAATTATAACATACCAAAGCGTAAGTTCCATAGACCTTGGCCTTACACATGTAGGAATGATAATGATCATACCACAATGCACATGATAGGGATCAAGGGCAAGAACCATATCATATTACTTTTTGCACATGATGTTTGTTTGCATCTTATATTGCTTATTTGGCGCTATTATTAGCATTATAAGATGATTCCTCATTTAAATATCAAGATAAAAATGTGTTTTTCCTTAGTATGCACCATTAAGAAAGTTCATCATCTCGAGACACCACGTGATGATCGGGTGTGATAGACTCTACGTTCGCATACAACGGGTGTAAGACAGTTTTACAGACGCGAATACTAAGGTTCTTACTTGGCGAGCCTAGCATGTATAGACATGGCATCGGAACACAAACCGAAAGGTAAAACCTGAGTCATATGGTTGATATGATGATCATATAGATGCTCGCCTTTGAAGGTACACCAACTCACGTGATGATCGGTCTTGGTGTAGTGGATCTGGTTCATGTAATCACCAAAACAACTCAAGGGATGTTGGTTTTGAGTGGGAGTTCATTTCTAATTTGCATTAGTCGAACTCAATTTATCATAAACCATTAAATGAAGTGAATTTGCATAGTTTTTTGTAGACATTGGCATCCGCTTACTACCTTGTTCTTAGTTTTAATTTCAGGTGATCTTCAAACTCTTTTTTTCTAGCAAAATTTTGAGCAATGATCTCCTACAAGCGAGTATAGTAAGGTTGACTTCAATTGAGATAGAAATGTCACTGGTCAGCTCCTTAGGGTGACAATTAACACGACTTTATTATTACCTAATAGATTAGATAAGGGAAGAAGGAAGGGCAAAGCTTATAGATTCAGAGATCATACTTATAACGCTTTGTCTGAGCTCAAGGCCCCAGAGGGAGAGTATCATTATTGAGTTGACTAACTCCAACCTCGGTATCAAATTCTTTATTAGCGGGTTCGCTTTTCCAGAATCAAAATTTGTATGATAGATCTACAGCGAAGCCATTTACCAATGTGGAAGTAGTAAGTTTTGACTTACCTTGCGCTTAGTTTCAATTAAGATAATAGAACTATATAATTCTAGATATTTACTTTACGAACTGGTATCGTATTGTTTTGAGTGTCAATTTAAAGTTTAAAAGTCCTATTGCAAACTTTCAAGAAACTCCATCTACTCCATGAAGTTTAATAAGTAGTATTAAACCAAGAGTAACAATTCCAGTGTTAGTATCTAAAGTATCATGTTTGCTTCCATGATCCTTGATATTCAAAATATGTTTTAGTATCACGGTAATCTAGGAGCTAAAATAATTGTTTCAGAAACCATCGTGTGTGGAAGATATTGTGATATCTGAAACAATGTTTATGGTTGCAATATGATAGAGTATATCTGGCAAAATACATGTTCTCTATTGTATGAGGATTTGTGAAGGATGGAGACGCTAGACGTCCTAATCTCCCAAAAAGGTTTTGGGAACTGACATTATACTTGCAATTCACCCTTATAGGCTATAGTAGCTTGATCATGAAAGTTTTCATGATAAAGATGAATAGAAGATGTAGGTAAAATGTTTACTACACTAAAAGATTACTAAAGAATGAATTTTTTTGAAAGAATGCCAAACATTTGATGATGGTGATCCACTTCAAAGTGCAAGTACAAAGGTATTAGTATTTGACTATACATGCTTTCGACTATGTGTCATGTGTATGGTGCCACTATTGATGTTGATAGATTTTTCAAAGGAAAAGGAAATGCTGATAGAGAATCTATAAAATATTTGGTAGAAAAGAAAAAAACTGGAAATGTCCAGCTTAGGTATATAGATGATATACATGTTATGGTTGTATTCTTTGCTTGTTAAACAATGTGGTTCTTAGGTATTGAATACCGAATTCGTTCGTGTGAAATGTCATACAGAACAACACAATTCATGAACTACAATGGCCTAAGTAACTAGCAACATAATATGTGATGATGTTCATCAAAAACAAATAAAGTGTTATTGTGTTTCTTGTTGACATCAAAACTTGCCTTCAAGGTTTGCTTTAATAATTGTTACATGTTCCAGCATTATGAGAACAACGATTGTTCAAATAATTACCGTATTCCATAGAAGATGGATGACCTTTTACAAATCTAGTTGGAGAAATCATGTCCATAAAAACTAATGCTAAAATGTTGCAAGACAAATGATTGAATGATCACTTACAAAGTGACATCGCCATTTAAAATATATTGGAAAGAAAGCATGAAGAAACTTCATGTTGATGGATTTTTGGAGTCTTTGAGTTTGATCAATTGACACTTGTGAGACTTTGCTCGAGATAATTGAAACTCCGTTCATAGGCCAATGAGTAACAGATGACTAACTTATTGGACATTGTCCATGCTGATGTATATGGGCCATTATGTGTAGCCATGTGCGGTGGATATTTCAACTTCATATGCTTTCTCTAGAAATTTGAGTGAATATATGTGTATATTTACTCAATAAGGAAGAAGTATGAAACATTTGAAAAATGTTCAAAGGCTTTCAAGATGGAGTAGAAAATAATTGTAATGATAAAATAAAGAATTTATGATTCGATCATCAAGGAAGATATTTGAGTTACATGTTTAGCAAAACACCTAAGATTTGAGGAATTGTTCCATGGATTTGTGTTTCCTGATAAACCATAAGAGTATGGAGTGTTTGAGAGATGAAATCAAACCTCGTTTGACATGGTAAGATCAAAGGTGAAATTTATAAAAATTCCATTATGTTTTAAGGATTAAGGCTTTAGAGACTACTGATTTTACACTAAAACGAGCACCATCGTGATCCGTTGAAATGACACCATATGAGTTATGGATCGGGATAAAACCTGAGTTGTCTTTTCTAAAATTTTGGTATGCTAGGCATAAGTAAAATGTTTACAACCAAAGTCGGATAAGCACATCTTTGTAGATTATCCCAAAGAATTTGGTTGGTATTCCTCCATAACACCGAGGGCAGAAGAGTTTGTTGCTTGGAACGTGAAGTTTCTTGAGAAGGATTTTTTGCAAAAAGTAAAGTGGGAGGAAAATAGAACTTTGATAAGGTTATTGAACCTTAGATATATGTGCTAAATAGCACAATGCCAGAAAGTATCCCGGTGGCGGCTACAATGCGCATGGCTCCTGTGATTACAAAGGTTGTGATCTCGGAGATTAGAGTTCCTATTTGAACCGTATGCGTCGGGTAACAATAAAATAGTGAGATTTGATAAACAAGTCATTATTTTTTGACAATGATGAACCGAATGCATGCAAAGAAGTGATGATGGGCCCTGACTCCATCAAGTGACTATAAGTCATAAAATCCATGAGGGAATATGCCCGAGAGGCAATCATAAAGTGGTTATTATCCTATTCCATGTTTATGATAAATGTTTATTTTGCATGCTATAATTGTATTAATTGGAAACGTTAATACATGTGTGTTTAATAAACAAATAAAGAGTTCCTAGTTATGCCTCTCATATAAACTAGCTCGTTGATTAACAAGATGATCAAGGTTTCCTGATCATGGACATTGGATGTTGTTAATAACAAGGTCACAACATTGGTTAAATGGTGTGATGAACATTCATCCAAAGTATAGCAATACGATCAAAGTCATTGTGTTTAAATTGCTATAATATCATACAAAGTAACTCCTTAGACCATGAGATCATGTCAATCACTAACACCGGAAGAGTAACTTGATAACATCAAACGTCACACTGTAATAGGGTGACAATAAAGGTGGGTTCAGATACTCCGAAGGTGTTATGTAGAGGCTCATGGATCAAGAGTGGGATTTTTCCATCCCAATGACAGGGAGTTATACTCTAGGCCCTCTCGGTGATATCATGTTAACATAGCTTGCAAGCAAGTGATAAGATCACTAGAATGTTATATCATGGGAACGAGAAAAGAGTACTTGTTAGCAACAAGATCAAACTAGGTATGGGGATACCGATGGTCGAATATCGGATATGTAATATATCACGAGACAGAGAGATTTAGTTACAAACATTAATGGTTCACATGATCACTAGAGTCAGTACGGATCTCTAGGTCCAGCTGCTAATTATTGATCGGAGAGGTGTCTCGATCATGTCTGCATTATTCGCGAACCGTAGGGTGACACACTTAAGGAACACTGACACCATTTGGAGGAAATAAGATATGAGAGAAAGATTATAAAAGCACTAGCACTATTTTGATGGACTCCAGAATTGTTTTGGCTAAAATTGTTTCTGCATGTGATATCGAAATGTTGCCAGGGGTTTTATGTGAATGTTTTTTAATTAAAGTAATTAACAAAATAATGAATAAAATAAACAATTTTTTATTTAAAAATAAAAATGCATTTAATTTAGTGGACATTAAATGTGAGTGAGTGGAGTTGATATTGAATTGAGTGGGCTTAGTGGAAGCTCCACCCATATGAATAAGGGAGAGGTGGGAGCACTCACCATGGCCGGCCAGCCATGGCCATGGGGCTATGCCCCCTCCCCTATAAAAGGAGCCCCATGGATCCTCTCCTCTTGCACCACCTCCTCGTGAAGGTTCTCTTCCCCCTCTAGCAATTCCCCATGGCTTTGGATTAGCGAAGTACATGATCTCGGTGTTTCTCTAGAAAGGATATGCTGCTTTCGCTGCTTTGCTAGAGCGAGGGACGGAGGTTGTCGGGGTACCAGATGTGTGTGCGATCACGGATGCACCACTGCTTTGCGGTGCTGGACTTACTGGTGCTGGACCTGCTAGACTTCATCATGATCTTGAGATCGGCAATTGAATGACCACATCATCCACGAAATCAGATTTTGTTAACAATGGTTTTTGGTCTTCAAAGGTAAGATCTCTATGGATGTATATCCACCCATTGATTGTATCTAGATAGATATATCTTGGTGCTTAGTTGTTCACATCGTAGAATTTTTTTGTTTTCTATGCTGCAAACTCAACAAATTTGACCATCACCCAATGGGCGGAAGAGCCTGAGAAATTATTGGAAGATTATGGGAATCCATCTAGGCATCTTAGAAAAATACCTATTCTCTATCCTGATCTAGAAAGAATGGAATTTGAAATAGATCCTAAGCTAATCTATATGATTGAATAAATTACTTTTGCAGGAAGAGAAGATGAGGATCCAAGTGATCGTTTGACGAAGGTCCATGACCTTTGCGATACTCTTAAACCAGCATGGCTACCAAAAGAGTTTGTACTTCTTAAACTTTTCTGCTGGTAATTAAAAGATCAAGATTTTATAATCCTTTCCTAACCACACTATAAAAAGCTAGGAGAATTCCATCCGAGAGTTTATGCAAAAATTCTGCTCGTTAACTAAGATTATGCAGATCAAGCATGACATATCAAATTTCTTTTCGAGAATTGAAGAAAGCTTTTCTCAAGCATGGAAAATATTTTATGGGATGATAATAGAAGTCCCAAATCATGGTTTGGAGGAGCATCTAATCATACAATACTTTTATAATGGACTCACCAATGACTCCAATCAAATGATTGATTTAATTACAAGAGGAGCCTTGAGTAATTTTACGCTACCTTAATGTATATACCTTTACGCGGTAATATCCTTCAACGATGAACATAATCTTGTTGAAGATATCAAACAAAGAAAAGGTATGCTTCATGTACCTTTGGAACTTATGCCTGATGTTAAAAGGTCCATGGAAGAAAATGGATCAGCAACGGAACTCGTAAAAGAAATCAAATAGATGTTCTCCAAACTTTTTTATTAGAAGATGATATGCATCTTGTTTTGTAAGAGTTTAAACATCAACAATGTCAGTTCTGTGCTAGATATTATAAAAACCTAATGCTTCATAAGAAAAATATAAAATATTTGTTTGCAGCCTTTGATGATCTAGGAAATACTACTAGACATCTTGATAAACATATTAGTATGGTTAAAATACAATGTTATCAAATAGCTGAACCTCAAGCTTTGATTTTAAGTCAAAGTAATCATGATCTCAATACTGTGTCTACTAATATTGTTACTAGATGTGGTACAGAAACACAGGATCCTTTAGGGACACCTTGGTATCAAGAATAACATGCCGAAAAGCTCAAAGAAATTAAAAAGAATCTTCAAATAAAAATGAAGAAGAGGAAGAGGTAGAAGACAAAGAGAAACAATACGACTCTGACGCTAAAACTATCGATCCTAGAGAAGAAGTTGAGCTTAGTCGTGAGCAAGAGGAACAAGTTATCATATATAAAGATAAACAAGTTGAGAAGCAGAAGCCTGCGATAAAGAAGAAGAATAAAAAGATTCTTAGCTCGCGACTAAGGTAAAGGAAAAGGTAAAACCTACTAAAAAGAAAATCCCTTATCCTAACCGTGTTCAATATGAACCTGACAAGAGTGTGTATGACTCATTTGCCGAGGCTCTAAGTAATATATTTTTAGAACTTCCTATGGTTGATGCAATTCAGGTTCCTAATAAGAAGTTCATGCGAGATATCCTTAGCAGAAAAAGGTAACTAAGACTATAGCGGTAATGGAAAGCTTTGGTGACAAGCTTACCGCTCAGCTTGGGGATCTTGGTATACCAACTATCTCTTGTGCTATTGGAAATACTAACATACTCAATGCTCTATGTGATTTAGGTGCAGGTGTTAGCGTCATGTCATATTCCCTCTTTAGGAAACTAAATCTCGGAGATTACTCTCCTACATCAATTACCTTACAAATGGCTAATAAAATCACTAAACAACCTATTGGTATGATCGAAGCTGTTTTACTTAGAATTGATCACCATGTCATACCTACTGATTTTATTATACTTGATGTCCAAAAGATGACAAACTTTCAATCATCCTTGGAAGATCTATTCTTAGCACTACAGGGGCTAATGTTGACTGCTCTAGAGGGAAGATTGTCTTCAACATATATGATGATAAGATTGTTCATTATTTCCCTAAGAAACAAGAACAAGGTGGAAAATATGTACCGCCACCTAAACGTGTCCAAGTGATAAGTACCCTCGATAAAGGGCAGCCCAAGGTATGTGCTAGGGAATTAGAGGTTGATTAAGTCGAATCAACCATTTCGAAATAAATGCTCAATGGAAGTTAACCCATCCTTGAGTAAAGTAGCATAATTACTTTGTGTTTTAGTTTATTTGTCCTAATAAAACTCTTGTAGCCAAATTTTGTAGAGAAGAAATGCTAATATGAAGCTACGGTTCAAGTTTGAAAGAAAGAATTGAAAAAGCAAATAAGAAGAGGTGTTCTGAACCTTTAACAAGCTCTAGTACGATGATACGTTGCTAACGTATCCATAATTTTTGATGTTCCATGCTTGGTTTTTATCTACTTTCTTATGTTTTGTTCCAACTTTGGAGTATTTTTATACACTTTCTTGGACTAACCTATTAACAAGATGCCATAGTGCTAGTTGCCTATTTTCTGCTATTTTTGGTTCCAGGAAAGTCAGAAAATGAATATTCTCGGAATTGGACCAAACAAAAGCCAAAGTCATTATTTTCCCAGATGACTCACGGAGCCAGAAGACGAGACGAAGAGGGGCCATAGGGTGGCCACACCACCCCTAGGCGCGGCTCCCCCTGGCTGCGTGATGACCCACAAGTATAGGGGGTGTATCGCAGTATTTTCGAGGGAAGCGAAACCCAATTTATTGGTTCGACAAAAGGGGAGCCAAAGAATATTTATAAGCCTTAACAACTGAGTTGTCAATTCAGCTGCACCTGGAAACAATCTTGCTCATAGCAGTTTATCAGTAGCAACAGTTTTGTAGTAGGAATAGCAAAGTAACAGCAGTAGTAAAGCAAAGACAGTAGTAACAAAAGCAGTAAATAGTGGGATTCGAGTGCGGTAGGAATAGGGATGGATGGACGGGCGTTGCATGGACAAGACAATACACATAGCAATCAGAACATAGGGCAATTGCAGATAAATAAGATAAAGCACCCAAGTACTAGACAATCCTAGGCATGTGTTCCATATATAGTCATACGTGCTCGCAATGAGAACTTGCACAACATCTTTTGTCCTGCTAGCCCGTTTGCAACGGGGCCTCTAGGGAACTACTGGAAATTAAGGTGCTCCTTTTAATAGAGCACCGGAGCAAATCATTAACACTCCATGAACACATGTGATCCTCACATCAAAGCCTTTCCCTTCCGGTTATCCCGATTTCTGTCACTTCGGGGCCATAGGTTTCGGACAACAATGTGTGTATACAACTTGTAGATAAGACCAAGAACAATACTATCATAATGAATCAATAACATGTTCATATCTGAAATCATGGCACTCGGGCCCTAGTGACAAGCATTAAGCACAACAAGTTGCACCAAAGTCATAAAGGACTAATAAAAGATACTAGGCACCATGCCCTAACAATCTGATGCCATTACATGAATGATCTCATCCAATCCCTACCATCCCCATAGCCTACAGTGGGGGATTACTCACTCATAGATGGGGTAAACATGGATGGTCGATGGAGATGATGGTGGAGATCGATGGAGATGGCTCCGGGGGCACTTCCCCATCCCGGCAGGGTGCCGGAACAGAGACTTTCTGTCCCCCGAATCTCCCCTTCGGTGGTGGCGGCGCTGTGGAACTTTTTCTGGAAAAACGTCGAACCCCCCAAAGTTTTTAGGTCAGAAGGCTTCTTATAGGCGAAGAGGGAGACCGAGGGGGTGCCTGGGGCCACCACACCATGCCTTGGCGCGGCCAGGCCCAGCCCGCGCCTGGGGGGGTGTGGCCAGCCCCTGGCCCTCCTCCGTCTCGTATTCTGGCTCTTGGAGTCTTCTGGAAAAATAGGCACTTTGGATTTTGTCCCGTCCAATTTCGAGAACATTCATTTTCTGACTTTCTTGGAACCAAAAACAGCAGAAAACAGGCAGCTAGCACTGTGGCTCTTGTTAATAGGTTAGTCCAAGAAATCATATGAAAAGTACTCCAAAGTGTGGACAAAACACAAGAAAGTGGATAAAACCAAGCATGGAGCATCAAAAATTATAGATACATTTGCAATGTATCAACATCCCCAAGCTTAACTCCTGCTTGTCCTCGAGTAGGTAAGTTATAAAAAGAAAGAATAATTTTTTAGGTGACATGCACCATCATAAACTTGATCAAAGTATTTGTAAAACATTCAAAGCTGGGATCATAGTACTTCAAGCATAACATGAAAGACAAAGTTCTAGCAATAAGACAAAGAAACTATGTTGCAACATGAAAATGCACAAACAAAAGATTCATGAATAACAATGCTTTGCAAGACGTTTGTTTGTCTCACATGAAGAAAACATAGCATAGTGGCATTCAGCTTGTCCCTCATAGAGTAGCAAACATAAATGCATAGGACACCTTCAAAGTTTACAAGAGTGACTAGATACAAATAGTTTAAAAAAAGCAATATCAAGGTATGCATCAATCAACAAGTCTTGGGACAATTCACATAGAACTAAGAATGGCCACTATGCTCTCAAGAAAGTGCTCAAAGAATAAGTGGAGACTCAACAAGTAAAAGAAAAGGTTTTGCAAAGTTTGAAAGGCATCCAAATGCTGAAAGTATGGTACTCATTAGCTTTGAGCTCTCATTGCCCCTATCATAAGCATCTTTAATGTGGTTAAGGTGAAAGTGAGGTCCAATCTGAGTTATATGCTTGACAGACTATAAACTGAAAATCCCAAGTCCCTTGAGTGCGAGGGCCGCTCCTCATGCTACTCAACTTTAGTTACCGGTAAGTTCTTGTCATCGTAAGTATGTGCGTATCATTGAGAACCGCCAACGGGGTACCCCTTGCCCGATGCTACGGAAGAATCCCCATATCAAAATGGCAAGGCAAGCAGACAATGAGTATCTTAGCAATCTTCTTATTTACCATGGGAAAATGGTGCTTTTTTCTCTCTTTCCTCTTTTCATAAAACTCTTTTTTTTCTCAATAGCTATCTCTCTCTTTTTTTATAAGAAGAATGCTTCATAGATATCATTATGGTTATGCTGCAGGTTTCCACCATGTCAGCATGGATTAGATCAGCGGCCCAGGTGTTTCTCTAACACACATACGTAACTCCATGGACTTACAAGCTCCCCTTTTATTTCACACCGACGACATCCGCAAACAAAAGAGCAAGGTATCAACTGGGTATATATTTACAAGTGTTGAAAGCATTCCCCGTGACAGCACGATTCTGCTAATCCCCAGCCTATAATTTGCAAGCATATAACTTTCATGGAGAGTTCACAATGGTTCAGGTTTATTAAGTGCAGGAAATAAAGTGTGCCATCAAGTTCGTGAGAGCTTTACTAACTAACTTTCTCATAACAAGCAAACATTTTATTCGGAAGAAAACAAGGCATATTGAATATGCACGGAAGTAGCGAATGATGCTAATAGGTAGGTATGGTGGACACTTTGGCAATATTTGGTTTAGGGAGTTGGAAACTTGAGTAAAACATACTCAGTGAAAGTGAAGGCTAGCAATAGTAAGGGAGCGTAAACGAGAGAGCAATAATGGCCATAATCATGCAGAGCGACAAAACATCATTAATCTAAACATAAAGTGATACTACAAGTTGAAAACTAACGGATCATAAAGGCTTATGGTGACTTGGGATAGTCATACCATGGTGTGAGCATGTGCCAAGTCAACCCAAATAAAGCATCAAAGGAGAATACCACTATACTATGCTTTAATATGCTAAAACAACGCATGATTCATCCAAGGCACATTAAGCAATCTCAATTGTTTATAACAAGTCATGATATAGCAAAGAATACTAAGAATAAAGCCAAAACAATATCAAGCATGGCATGACAAAGCATAGGCCACAGTCAAAAACAAGCTCTCTTTACCACTTAAGCATGATTTCCTACTCTTTTCCAAACCAAACCAAACCATTTGAACACCAATGTATGAAAGAGGGGGGTCCGACCAACTTATTCATCAAACTAAGAAAACCACGCAAACTAAAAACCAAAACGAAAATGAAAAAGAAGACGCTCCAAGAAAAACACAACTGTGCATGAAACAATAAAAATGAAGCGTTTGGAAGAAACCTGGGATTTTTATTGATGAAGAAGGGGATGCCTTGGGCATCCCCAAACTTTGATGCTTGTACTTCTTGGATATTTCTTGGGGTGACACGTGTGGCATCCCCAAGCTTGAGCTTTAGTCCATCCTTCATATCATTACTCATTCCTTCCATACACCTGAAATTTTTTCCTTCATACAAAACTTCACACAATATTTATTAGCAACATTAGTACACTCAAGATAAATAAGTCTTAAGGTTCAGTTCTAACACCAAATGAACTCCCATTAGAACACTAGCTACTATAGCACTTCCCTCAAAAATCTCAATTCCCCAAAAGAACTCAAAAAGGAACCAACAAGAAGCAAATGCAGAAAATGGCAGAAATCTATCAAAACAGACCAACAGGTAAATACGAATTTTTTCGAAGACCTTCTGTTGCTCAAATCAAAAAGTGTTGAACTAACGAAAGTTAGATAACAACCTAGGGCAGAAGCACAAAAATTATAGCTCAATCCGACATACAGAGCTCTCTCACGAATGTTTATGGTGAAGCACAAAAAATCTGTTTCGGGACAGCAACTTTTCCAATCATTAATTCTCTCTCATTAGAGGTTACTCTTGGCACAAAAAGCAAATAAAAAGGATAAGGAGCGGTTATTACTGAAGTAATAACTTCCAAGACTCATCTAAAACTTTTGGGTTATCTCCCAATAAGTACTTTTCTTTAATGCCTTTAAGTTAGGCATAAGCAAAAACTAAAATGGATAGAATAGAAGTAAGCGGAGATAATCATGGTGAAAACATTGTTTTGTTCAATGAAATCCTTTTGTTAACAAGGTTGATCAGGTCTTATTACCAAAACAATTCCATATGAGACAAAACTTTGTATCCCACTAATGATTATGTTACCTCAACCTTGATAGCAATGGTTCCAATCATAATAGTTTCAAATTTTTCTCTTCGTATGGGACAATATATTTCTCCAACTTGAATGCCCTCAACATGTTCAATTGAATTCAAACCATAAATCCTTTCAATATTCTTGGGGAAACAGATAGTATGTTCCTTGTCATTGACATTGAAGGTCACCTTCCCTTGATTACAATTAATAATAGCTCCTGCAGTATTTAAGAAAAGGTCTCCCAAGAATAATAGACATATTATCATCTTTAGGCATAAAAGTTTGAGAGGATGCTCCCATAAGAAATATGAGTTGAAGTAAAAGAGAGCATCAAGAAGCAAATCCAAAACACATTTAAGTCTAACCCACTTCCTATGCATAGGAATCGTGTAAGCAAATAACAAAGTGACAGGCATAGGAAGATAAAACAAGAGTAACTTCAAAACTTTCAGCACATAGAGAGGTGTTTCAATACCATGAAAACTTCCACAACCATATTTCCCTCTCTCATAATAATTTTCAGTAGCCTCATGAAGAAACTCAACAATATAACTATCACACATGCTCTTCATGATCTACAAGCACTAGAGCTTTATTATAAACATTTTCAAGAGAAACCTCAGGAACATAACATGCATCCTCCTTTAGTAAGCATGGAGGACAATCAAATAATGTAAGGGATAAAGAGTTAATCTCATTAGAAGGTAGGCATGGGTAGCTAATCCATTCTTCCTCCTTTTGTTCATCACTCTCCTCTTTTTCATCTAATGAGATTTCAGGTTCATCAATTTCTTCTTCCATAGGATCCTGCAAGGCACTAGTCTCTTCCATTTGTGGAAAGCATCTATTCATATATTCAATAATATAGCTATTTTCTTCCTTGTAATTATCGAAGCAAAATTTAAGTATACCATAAACCTCATACTTATAAGGTGAATCATCAATATTTTCAAGCAAACTAGCAAGTTCAAAAGCACCCTTCCAAGCAATAAATTCTTCAATTTGTTCCGCATCATAAAAGTCATAAATTCCTTTAGCATAGGAAGATATGGTATCATTATCACTATACTCACATTGAAAAGGGAGGTGTTTATACCTCTTTTTGCAACAAGACTCATCACAGCAATAAGTAACATTATAAGTAGAGCACATGTTTCTAGCAATGGTATACAATCTATCAATTTGTTCCCATAAGTGTTTCCCTTTTTGTGACAAGCGGTGTTCCTTATAATAATATTTTTGATCTTTCGTGAACCCACCTTGCCAATAAGCTTCAGTTTCAAAGAAACCAACCATTGACAACAAGCATGATAAGGCAAGACAATAACAGACCAACGAAAATAACAACTAGAGTAGGAACTACTTTTTTTTGTATTTTTGATAAAGAAACAAGCAAACAAGGAGAAAATAAACTTAGCTTGAACAATAGAGAATCCAAGTGGACTTGATAAATAAAGCTATGCTCCCGGCAACGACGCCAGAAAATAGTCTTGATGACCCACAAGTATAGGGGGTGTATCGCAGTATTTTTGAGGGAAGTGAAACCCAATTTATTGATTCGACACAAGGGGAGCCAAAGAATATTTATAAGCCTTAACAACTGAGTTGTCAAACAATCTTGCTCACAGCAGTTTATCAGTAGCAATAGTTTTGTAGTAGGAATAGCAAAGTAACAGTAGTAGTAAAGCAAAGACAGTAGTAATAAAAGCAGTAAATAGTGGGATTCGAGTACGGTAGGCATAGGGATGGATGGACGGGCGTTGCATGGACAAGACAATTCACATAACAATCAGAACATAGGGCAATTGCAGATAAATAAGATAAAGCACCCAAGTACTAGACAATCCTAGGCATGTGTTCCATATATAGTCATACGTGCTCGCAATGAGAACTTGCACAACATCTTTTGTCCTGCCAGCCCGTTTGCAGCGGGGCCTCTAGGGAACTACTGGCAATTAAGGTGCTCCTTTTAATAGAGCACCGGAGCAAAGCATTAACACTCCATGAACACATGTGATCCTCACATCAAAGCCATTCCCTCCAGTTATCCCAATTTCTGTCACTTCGGGGCCATTGGTTCCGGATAACAACGTGTGTATACAACTTGTAGGTAATACCATAAACAATACTATCATAATGAATCAATAACATGTTCAGATCTGAAATCATGGCACTCGGGCCCTACTGACAAGCATTAAGCACAACAAGTTGCACCAAAGTCATAAAGGACTAATAAAAGATACTAGGCACCATGCCCTAACAATCTGATGCCATTACATGAATGATCTCATCCAATCCCTACCATCCCCATAGCCTACAGCGTCGGATTACTCACTCATAGATGGGGTAAACATGGATGGTCGATGGAGATGATGGTGGAGATCGATGGAGATGGCTCCGGGGGCACTTCCCCGTCCCGGCAGGGTGCCGGAACAGAGACTTTCTGTCCCCTGAATCTCCCCTTCGGTGGTGGCAGCGCTGCGGACCTTTTTCTAGAAAAACGTCGAACCCCCCGAAGTTTTTAGGTCAGAAGGCTTCTTATAGGCGAAGAGGGAGACCGAGGGGGTGCCTAGGGCCACCACACCATGCCTTGGCGCGGCCAGGCCCAGCCCAAGCCTAGGGGGGATTTGCCAGCCCCTGGCCCTTCTCCGTCTCGTATTCTGGCTCCTGGAGTCTTTTGGAAAAATAGGCACTTTGGCTTTTGTCCCGTCCAATTCCGAGAATATTCATTTTCTGACTTCATTGGAACCAAAAACAGCAGAAAACAGGCAACTAGCACTGTGGTTCTTGTTAATAGGTTAGTCCAAGAAATCATATGAAAAGTACTGCAAAGTGTGGACAAAACACAAGAAAGTGGATAAACCAAGCATGGAGGATCAAAAATTATAGATACATTTGCAATGTATCACTGCACCAGGGCATGGTGTGGGCCTCTGTCAACACCCGGATTTTTAATCCCAGATGCCTGTTATGTCATTCATCGCAATCCCAGGATTACCATTTTTGTGAGACATAACAGATTGGATATCACAGTACATCATCCATTACAACCCATACATAAGGTCTTACACAAATAAGGATCTCATGATCCAGTCTTAATACAACAAGCAGCGGAATAAAAGATAAGCGTAGCGGTGGGGTCCATCTTCAGGGGCACATGCAATGCTGACGAAGGCAGATAGTCCTAATTATCATAGCCGTCATGCTGGCCATCATCTTCGTAGTCTCCTTCATAGTCTGGCCATGAGAATAGCCAGGGACAAAAGCCATGAGTACTCTTTAAGTACTCGCAAACTACCACTAACAAGTAGTATAGTTCTAAGGTAAAGTGCTAACTCTAAGTTTAACTATAAGGTTAAGTTTGAAACCTAAGCTGAGTTCAGAAGCAAAGAAAGATAAAATAAAGTTCTAGAATCACATAAGTTAGGAAGCTAATGTCATAAACACAACCCTGTTGTGGTCAAGTCAAGATTCATCATTCATTCCATAAGTTATTTTGAAAACATCTGACAACGAAACAGTATGGCCATTCCAACTGTCCATAACCGCGAACGCGACTATTCAAATAGTTTGACACTCTGTAGAGGTGGTACACTTTCACCACAAGATTCGATACATCTGTCAGGGATAACCCTGAATCATCATACTTAGTATGCAGATAATCAAACATAACCTTTCCTTTACACACCCTAGTATAAGCACCTCTCCTATGAGCATGGCCTCCCAACCATGACCATCTGTCATCTTGGGCACTGCATAGGTGGACAACATTGAGAGGCAGCCTCATCTCAAACCTCTCCCGCGAGGGAACTAATACTAATGCATATAAACTTCCGGCTAAGCCTTACCCAATTCAGGTATTGTGGTTGTACGGTAAATTTGGAATGGTATCGCATCCGAATCCAACCATTAGTTTTGTAAAAGGGTTAAGGCTCATGCCTCAACATTTTCACCATCATAAACCATTTGTGTTTCTCAACACATGTCAAAACATCTCAATAGAATGACTCATCATTCCAAGGTTTTCATAATTCATTTTCACCAAGTATTCCCATCTAGAGTGACTCAAGTTTTTATCTACTCTAAACTACTAAGTTAAGAGTGTTCACTAAGGTGGAAAGATGGGGTCAATCTCATGCCATAGAATGACATATAAAGTTTATCTATTTAGGTCAAGTTTTATACTCTTGATGCTACCTTCAAAACAAGTAAAAGACTTTGGGTAAAGTAAAGGAAGTAAAGCTTGAAAATAACACTTGGGGTAAATAATAGTCAAAGTGGTATAACCAAAGCATGCCTAAAGTATCTTTGCTCAATCATCTAGCTTAATTCTAGCTTGCCAAGCATTATACTTTCAAGTGTTAGTTTGCATTGTTAATGGTGGCTTGCATTGTGCAGTGCAGTGGTTGAAGTTTTCTTCCTCCTCTTGATAGAACTCCTTCTCCTCGAAAGCTTGGTCGGTACTATCGTCTATAAATACATACGGAGTACACAATCACCAAACAATACTTAACTAGTATAATTAGCACTCTAAGGCACACATTTGATGATCTATTATCATCACAAGCATCGCAAGCTTTATTAACTAGTTTCATTCTTTTTATTTAAGAAAAGTAATTTCTACTCATTGAAAATTAACTAAGATTTAATATTCACCACTTAAAATATGGGATCATGTAGAAACATGTCATCACCACATATTCTAACATGTGGGAATGTGATTTAAGGGTTGGATCATATTTACTTAGGTTTAAGTTTATTATTTAATGATTTAAAGTGACTAGAAATGCCTATATAGCATTATTTTGGTACTAGTCCAAAGTCACTACATGTAAACTTTTATATTATTATATATTCAGGTAGGTATGGTTAAATGTGATTTTTGGGAGTTGGAATCAACTCAAAAGCTATCATGGTTGATTTTATAAAAATGTTTGAATGTGCAAAAGCTTATGCCTTGTTATTTTTACTAGGAGATATCTCTAATTCTAATTGAATTAAACCCGACGGGTTTGGGTAGATCTTTTCAGTAGCTTTCTAACAAAATTGGAATCACTCCATTTGGATTTGTAAATCTCTCTGAATTGATTTTCAAACTAAGGGACAGAACTAGGTTCAAACTAAATTAGAGAAATCTAGATTTGAATTAACTGGGTCGCGTGGGAAGGAAAACGGGCCAGCCCAGTGGCGTTCCACGGCACAGAGAACGGCTAACAGGGGGGTCCACTGGTCAGCGGCTCTTTACACGTGAAGCGATACAGGGTGATGTGGGTCGTTAGATTAGAAGGGGAATCTACGACTGAGAGGTGTCGTCTCCAGCGAACAGTTCGCCAGCGAGGACAAACCCTAGTGGCTCGGTGGGGGTGCTCAGGGGGCATACCAGAGCTCCAGCTACGACGGCGATGGGGGCGATCGAACGTGCTGTCGACGGCGGGCTCAGGGGTGGTCGCGGCAGCTCCTGGGGTGGACGAAATCGACGGCGCATTCTCCTCCTCTGCAACGGGCTTCTCCGGCCAAATTCCAGCGAACAAGTGCTCGAGCTGCTCTGGCTAGAGGTGGGGAAGGACCAGAGGGGAGAGGGGAGTGGAATGGTGTGAGTATTTGGTGCTGGGGAGGTCTCCTTTTATAGGCGCGACTAAGCGGCAGAGAAGCATCGGCGGTGCTCGCTGGTGACGACAGCACAGCGAGCTAGAGGCGTGCGCGGTGCGCTAGGACGGTGGGCGGTGCCCTGGCGAGTGTCACGGTGGTGCTTGTGTAGTGGTTTGCGGTCAGGGAAAGTGAAGAGCGCGACGCACACTAAGTCTCTGCCGACGGCGAGTTTTACGGCGGCCGGCGACTACGGGGCACGGTCGGGGGAAAGGGCGTGTCTGTTAGCTTGCTAGGCCGGTGGGGATCGTGTAGGCGGGCGGCTAGAGTGAGGCGAGGTCTGGCTGTGCGGGAACAGTGCGCGCTCTGCGGGCGGTGTCAGCATGGCCGACCGTCTCCGGGCACGGCGATTCCTGGCCGTTTCGGTCGCTGTCCTCGGGCTTGGGCTGGTTGGGCGGTGGAGGTGGACCACAGGCGACCTCCTGGACACGGTGGACGATGCTGGCGGTGGCTGTGGCGTGCTGTCGCCGGTGAGGTGCCCAAATGGGGGCTCGGCCTTAATGGCCATGACCATTTGGTCGTGGCACAGTGTGTGGTTGGGCTAGAGAGGGGTAGGGGAAGCAGTGGAGAGATTTTGGTGGCAATGTGGGGGACAAGTTTGGCCAAAACACTGCTCAAATAGTGAATTTGGTTTTTGTTTGAATTCTATCCACCAAGTGTTTGTGAAAATGGCCGAAAGAAATCAAGTTTGGAATTTTTGGATGAATTTTGGTGGGTTTGCTATACACATGCTTAAGCCTCTGTGGTTGCTTGGGATTTGAAATTTGAGCTCATTTGAGTGGTTTTTGAAATAGGGTGATCTTGATACCTACACTAGATTCAATTTTCAAATGTCATTTAAAATTAGTGTTTGAAAGATTTTGGCAGATCACAAGGTGGGCCTTGGTACACTATTACTTGTACTAGAAAGGGGTGCAAAGATCCACATTTGTTTCTGTTAGGTTTTGAGTTCTAGGAATAGCCAAAGTAGGCATGTTGATTAAAATGGCACAAATGACCATTCTCTTCTTTTATTCATTTTGATTTTTTTTCTTTGGGATTTGTTTGGGAATGATCTAGATGATGTTTATTTCACCTAAGAATCATTTTACAAGCAATGGATCACTTAATCATGGCAATTCAAATCAACTCCTATTTAAATGCACACACATATGAATGCTTTAATAATTTTAATTGGAAAAGTTTTTGTTGACTCTAATTTTGATGATTTGGATCTTAATAACTTTGGATTAAAGTTTTTGGGATGTTACAAACCTTCCCCCCTAAACAAAATCTCGTCCCAAGATTTACAAAAGAAAACTAGGAACTAAAGAGATCTGGGAACTCTGTCCTAATGTAATCTTCTCGCTCCCAAGTGGCTTCGTCTTTGGTATGGTTGCTCCATTGAATCTTGAGAAACTTGATACTCCTGGTCCTGGTGGTTCTGTAAGCTTCTTCTAGGATACAGATGGGCACTTCACGATATGTCAGGTCATTGTTGATCTCAACAGCTTGGTGATCGATGTTCTTGAAAACTTCTGTCTTCTCCGGCACTTCCAGGCATTTGCGAAGTAACGAAATATGGAACACATTGTGGATGGCTGACATCTCTTCGGGTAGTTCCAGTTGATATGATACTTCTCCTCTACGATTCAAAATCTTGAAGGGCCCGATATATCTGGGGGCTAACTTTCCTTTCAAACTAAAGTGTTGGGTTCCCTTCAATGGCAAAACCTTGAGGTATACAAAATCTCCGACATTGAAAGTCAGGTCTCTCCTTCTCTTGTCAGCATAACTCTTCTGTCTAGACTGGGTGGTCTTGAGATGCTCACGGACTTTGTGAACCTTCTCTTCGGCTTCTCGGAGAATGTCGGGTCCAAAGATCTGACTCTCTCCTACTTGCGACCAATTCAAAGGGGTGCGACACTTTCTTCCGTATAGGAATTCAAATGGTGCCATTTGCAAACTAGCTTGATAACTGTTGTTATATGAGAATTCTGCGAAAGGCAGGCAGTCTTCCCATTTTGATCCGTACTCTAACACACAAGCTCTTAACATATCCTCTAGGATCTGGTTGACTCTCTCAGTCTGTACATCAGTTTGCGGGTGATAAGTGGTGCTAAAATTCAACTTGGTGCCTAATCCTTCCTGGACTTTCTGCCAAAATCTCGAGGTAAACTGGGTTCCTCGATCTGATACTATGGTCTTGGGGGTTCCATGCAGACTAACAATTCTAGCAATATATAGCTCTGCTCGCTTCGAACTCTGGTAGGTTGTCTTGACAGGTATGAAGTGAGCTACTTTGGACAGTCTATCAACTATGAACCAGATTGAGTCATTTCCCCTACTGGAAGTAGGCAAACCGGTGATAAAGTCCATTCCGACGGAATCCCATTTCCATTACAGAATCTGCAATGGTTGCAACAGTCCTGTGGGTCTATGATGCTCTGCCTTGACTCTTTGACAGATGTCACACTTGGCGATGTAGCTTCTGATTTCTCTCTTCATCTTGTGCCACCAAAATTGCTCTTTCAAATCTTGATACATCTTAGTTCCTCCTAGGTGGATAGAATAAAGAGTATCATGAGCTTCCTGCATGATAACCTGCTTCAGCTCCGAATCTGCTGGCACACAGATACGTCCTTTGTACCACAGAACTCCTTCTTCGTCTTCAGTAAATCCTGGTACCTTTCCTGTACCAATACGACGTTTGATTCCGTCGATACTTTCAGTCCCCTTCTGGGCTTCCTTGATTTGGCTAATCAAAGTGGGTTGAAGTTCAATGCTAGCTAAGAATCATTTGCTAACTAATTAAGTTCTGAACTGCTCCAACTCCTCATACAAACTTGGTTGCTTCTCCTTGATCATGGTGTTTAGCATGCAAGGCAATCTGCTAAGAGCATCCGCTACCACATTGGCTTTGCCAGGGTGATAGTGAAGGTCAAGGTCATAATCCTTGATTAAATCTATCCATCTCCTTTGCCTCATATTCAGCTCCTTCTGAGTGAAAATATACTTTAAGCTCTTGTGATCTGAGTAAATCTCATAGCGATTATCCATCAGATAATGACGCCATGTCTTCAATGCCAAAACTACGGCTGCTAGCTCAAGATCATGGGTCGGATAGTTCTGCTCATGCTGCTTCAGTTGTCGAGACAGATAAGCGATGACTTTGCCTTCTTGCATCAACACACATCCGAGACCAATCTTGGATGCATCATAATATACATCAAACGGCTTCTTGATGTCTGGCATGATCAATATTGGGGCTGATATCAATCTCTTCTTCAGTTCTTGAAAACTGGCTTCACATTTGTCTTTCCATTCAAACTTCTTATCCTTCTTCAACAATTGGGTCATGGGTCTGGCAAAGCTCGAGAATCCTTCTACGAACTTGCGGTAGTATCCCGCTAATCCGAGAAATGCACGGACTTGGGTTTGAGTGGTTGGGGCTTCCCATTCTTCGACATCCTTGATCTTGGCAGGATCAACAGAGACTCCTCCGGCAGACACAATATGTCCTAGGAATCCTACTTCTTTCAGCCAAAACTCACACTTACTGAACTTGGCATACAACCGATGCTCTCTCAGGGTTTCTAGGATGATTCTTAGATGTTGCGCATGCTCTTCTTCTGACTTGGAGTAGATAAGGATGTCATCGATAAACACAACTACAAATTTATCTAGGAAATTCATAAAGATCTTATTCATGAGATTCATGAAATAAGCAGGGGCATTGGTTAATCCAAAAGACATAATTGTATACTCGTATAAACCATAGCGAGTAGTAAAGGCGGTCTTCAGAATATCCGTTGCATGAATCTTAAGTTGGTGATAACCAGTCCTAAGATCAATCTTTGAGAATACCTGGGCTCCAGTCAACTGATCAAATAGATCCTCTATCTTTGGCAAGGGGTACTTGTTCTTGATGGTGACGTCATTCAACTTTTTGTAATATGTGCACAAACGAATGCCTCCATCTTTCTTGTCGACGAATAACACTAGTGATCTCCATGGCGATGCGCTTGGTTGAATCAAGCCTGTTGCTAACATGGCATCCAACTACTTCTTCAGTTCCACTAACTCTGAGGCATTCATGCTATAGGGTCTCTGGGCTATGGGTCCGGTTCCGGGGATTAGTTCGATAATGAACTCAATATCCCTATCCAGGGGCATACCTGGCAATTCATCTGGGAATACGTCGGGGTATTCACTGACTACTCTGACTTGGTCTATGGTGGGTAGGGCTAGACTCTTGTTGCACTTGAATTGACGAGGTAAGGTTTCAGATATATGCTCTACTGTGACTCCAGAGCTACTGGTCATGGTGATGGATTTCTTAGCATAGTCTATCATTCCTTTATGCCTTGACATCTAGTCCATTCCTAGTACTACTTCCAATCCTTTGGTTCCAAGTACAATTAGGTTGGCATAAAAATCTATCCCATGTATCCTGATCGGTACCGCTTTGCAAATTTTTCTAGCTTTGGTTGTTGAACCGGGGATTTGAACTATCATGACATGCTTCAAGTTGGTTGGGTGAATCTTACTAGTGCATGCAAATTCTTCGGTGACAAATGAATGCGATGCTCCCGAATCAAACAATACCCTTGCTAAAACTGAGTTGACAAAAAACATACCCAGCACTACATCTGGCGCTTCCTGGGCTTCTTCGGCGTTCATGTGGAAGATACGGCCGTTGCGGTTCTGAGGGTTCCCTGGGGAAAATCTTCTTCCTGGTTGAACACGACGCTGCTGTTGAGCTGGGGCATTCACATTGGCAGTGGTGGCAGTCTTCTTGGGACACTCATTGGAATAGCCTTCACTCCACACTCGAAACAAGTGATTTGGGACTTGTCCTTTGCTGCGACGGGCACAACATTGCTGCCAGTTCTGGGTGCAGTGTTGTTGTTGTTGTTCTTGGCAGGTGCACGGTTGAAGTTGTTGGCGTTGCCGGAGTTGTGATTGTTTCCTCCGGACTTCACATTGCCTCCGCTACGGTTGGGGTAGCTTGGGCGAGACATTGGGGGTCGATTGTTCCTTGGTGCATATCCTGATGAGGAGTTGGGACGGTACTTCTGGTGACTACTGGATCTAGATTGCTGCATCATACGACGTTTGTGGTTGTCGTTCGCCTGATTAATCTTCCCTTCCATCTGAATGGTAGAGTCGACTAGCTCTTCGAGATCCTCGAAGCGGATGTTGACGAGGACAGTCTGCATCTCGTCATGCAGTCCGTTTAGGAATCTCTCCTTCTTCTTGACCTTTGTGTTGATCTCATCAGGGGCGTACCTTGCAAGCGACAGGAATCTGTCACGGTATTCCACCACAGTCATTCTGCCTTGCTTCAAATAACAAAACTCATCCCTTAGTCGGGTGACTAGACCTTGCGGCATGTGGGTGCGGCTGAACTTGGTTTTGAAGGCTTCCCATGTCATCACCTGACCATGGTTCATATTACAGATACTAGTCCACCAAGCTCTTGCATCTCCCGCCAGGTAGTGTGGTGGCGAAGAGAACTTTCTCGTTGTCATCAACTCCTACAACTTCTAAGTTGTTTTCCATTGTCTGTAGCCAGTCATCAGCATCTAGTGGGTTTTCAGCTTGGTTAAAGATTGGAGGATTGGTATTCTGAAAGTTTTTGAGTTTGGATCCATGGTGATCCTGGTTTCCATGTCCTTGGTTGGTTTGGGCCATCTGAGCTATCTACTGCAATGTTGCTAAGTTGGCCTGGCGCTCTGCCCTGCTTGCTTCACGTTCTGCAACTAACATCTGCATAATCTGCAGCATTGGGTCTTGCGATGAGCTGCTCCCTCCTTGGTTTCCACGAGTCATCTGAAGATTGAGGTAGATAAAGGGGTAAGAGGGAAAGTGTTAAGGTTCATGGTTTTGGTTTCAAAGCTAAAACTATGAGTTTGACTCATGTTTTGCAACTAACTCCATTTCATTCACTCAAACAAGCACACGGTACAAACACACACCACAACAATAAAGGAAAACAGATGGTTTGAAGAACCATTCTGCCAGCTACGATACAGTGGGACCGATACATCTCATGCTATGATAATGCTCTAGTGCATCTACTCATCATCGATGAAGTCGGAGTCCTCATCGTCGGTGTAGAAGTCCACGGCATCCTCCTCCAGAAATTCATCATCATTGCTGAGGTAAGAATCCATGTCTCCCTGGATGTCTTCACCCTCCTCTTCTTCCTCCTTTGCTGCAAGCTAAGCTTCTTGCTCCTTGACGGTCTTCTCGAGGTCGGCCACCTTCTTGTGAAGACGTGCGATGGTGTGATCCTTCTTCTCGCGCTGGAGGCGAAGAGACTGACGGTCCTTGACAAGCAGTGAGAAAGCCTGGGCCTTCTGGTCGGCAATGGAACGGTTGTGGTTGGCAAACTCCCTAGCATTGTCCAATTCCTTCTGGCGATCGTACAGCAGGAAGTCAAGGTTCTCCACTTGACGCTTCAGCTCTGGGTGACTTGGCATCTCCATTGGCATTCCCATGAAGTCACGTCTTGCATAGTGAGCAAAACGGTTTCCTTGGATTCGGTTGACGCTAAGGGCACATAGACGTGCGAGAGCTTCATGCATTGCCCTGGCTAATCTATCTAGCCAGTTGTTCTCTCTCATGAAGAACTGGATTCTCGCGGACGTTGGTGCTTCTATGCTTCCTCTAAGATCAGCGATGACTAGCCACTGTAAATCTCCTCCAGGGAGTCCTGGAAGTTGAGCTCCAAGAAACTCCGGATGGGGGCGTCCCAGTAACTCCGACAGTGAATCCAGATCCCTCTCGAAGATCAGCTGACCTCCGTTTCCCAACTGGTAGAACTTGCTGAACTGAGTCTCCATCTACAAGAATTAAGGATGAGGAAATTAGTGAAGTGATCAAGTGTGTCAAATTTTAAGTAGTAATGTAAGAATTTTGAGGAACATGAATTTTTGGGAAAGAATGAATTCGCAAGGATAAGAGAGGAAATAATTTTTCATAAATACTCACTTTGGTTTGGAAATTAAGTTTTTGTTCGTACGTCCATTCTAACTAGGGTCTCCTATGGTCAGGATGGCTCTGATACCAACTTGTCAACACCCGGATTTTTAATCCCAGATGCCTGTTATGTCATTCATCGCAATCCCAGGATTACCATTTCTGCGATACATAACAGATTGGATATCACACTGCATCATCCATTACAACCCATACATAAGGTCTTACACAAATAAGGATCTCATGATCCAGTCTTAATACAACAAGCAGCAAAATAAAATATAAGCATAGCGGTGGGGTCCATCTTCAGGGGCACATGCAATGTTGACGAAGGCAGATAGTCCTAGTTATAATAGCCGTCCTGCTGGCCATCATCTTGGTAGTCTCCTTCATAGTCTAGACATGAGAATAGCCAGGGACAAAAGCCATGAGTACTCTTTAAGTACTCACAAACTACCACTAACAAGTAGTATAGTTCTAAGGTAAAGTGCTAACTCTAAGTTTAACTATAAGGTTAAGTTTGAAACCTAAGCTGAGTTCAGAAGCAAAGAAAGATAAAATAAAGTTCTATAATCACTTAAGTTGGGAAGCTAATGTCATAAACACAACCCTGTTGTGGTCAAGTCAAGATTCATCATTCATTCCATAAGTTATTTTGAAAACATCTGACAACAAAATAGTATGGCCATTCCAACTGTCCATAACCGCGGACGCGGCTATTCAAATAGTTTGACACTCTGTAGAGGTGGTACACTTTCACCACAAGATTCGATACATCTGTCAGGGATAACCCTAAATCATCATACTTAGTATGCAGATAATCAAACATAACCTTTCCTTTACACACCCTAGTATAAGCACCTCTCCTATGAGCATGGCCTCCCAACCATGACCATCTGTCATCTTGGGCACTGCATAGGTGGACAACATTGAGAGGTAGCCTCATCTCAAACTTCTCCCGCGAGGGAACTAATACTAATGCATATAAACTTCCGGCTAAGCCTTACCCAATTCAGGTATTGTGGTTGTACGATAAATTGGAATGGTATCGCATCCGAATCCAACCATTAGTTTTGTAAAAGGGGTAAGGCTCATGCCTCAACATTTTCACCATCATAAACCATTTGTGTTTCTCAACACATGTCAAAACATCTCAATAGAATGACTCATCATTCCAAGGTTTTCATAATTCATTTTCACCAAGTATTCCCATCTAGAGTGACTCAAGTTTTTATCTACTCTAAACTACTAAGTTAAGAGTGTTCACTAAGGTGGAAAGATGGGGTCAATCTCATGCCATAGAATGACATATAAAGTTTATCTATATAGGTCAAGTTTTATACTCTTTATGCTACCTTCAAAACAAGTAAAAGACTTTGGGCAAAGTAAAGGAAGTAAAGCTTGAAAATAACACTTGGGGTAAATAATAGTCAAAGTGGTATAACCAAAGCATGCCTAAAGTATCTTTGCTCAATCATCTAGCTTAATTCTAGCTTGCTAAACATTATACTTGCAAGTGTTAGCTTGCATTGTTAATGGTGGCTTGCCTTGTGCAGTGCAGTGGTTGAAGTTTTCTTCCTCCTCTTGATAGAAATCCTCCTCCTCGAAAGCTTGGTCGGTACTATCGTCTATAAATACATATGGAGTACACAATCACCAAACAATACTTAACTAGTCTAATTAGCACTCTAAGGCACACATTTGATGATCTATTATCATCAGAAGCATCGCAAGTTTTATTAACTAGTTTCATTCTTTTTATTTAAGAAAAGTAATTTCTACTCACTGAAAATTAACTAAGATTTAATATTCACCACTGATGTGCACGTCGTTTGACGTAGAGCTCGTTAGGAACCCCAAGAGGAAGGTACGATGAATATAGCAGCAAGTTTGCCCTCTGTTATGAAACCAAGGTTTAATCGAACCAGTAGGATCAAGGAAACACCCCAAAGGTGTTACTAGCTGAGCTTTGGCAGGGCGCACTACCGGTGCTAGTAGCAACATGGAGACATGGACAACACAACCACAGAACTTTGTCCCCAACTTGCGATGAGGTTGTCAATCTCACCGTGTTTTGCGGAAAACAAAGGATTAAACGTATCGAATGTAAAGAAGTAAAAGTTTGCAGAAAGTAAACACAAAGCAGAAACAGTTTATAGATTGTATGTAAAGAAAAAGGACCGGGATCCATAGTTCACTAGAGGTGGCTCTCCTTAGATAGATAACATGCTGGGTGAACAAATTACAGCAGGGCAATTTACAAACACCGAGAAAACAATACATGCATATACTAATCATCTTGACTCCTTTGAGACTTGATTGGGCATTACAACATAATACATAGACCGCCATCCAACTGCATCTATGACTAATAATCCACCTTCAGGTTATCATTTGAATCCCCTCCAGTATTAAGTTGCAAGCAACAGATTATTGCTTTACGAACTGCGTGTAAAGTAAACAATACGATTGTTCTATGAACAAAAGATCGTTGTTTTCTCCCTAGTAGCAACAGCACATCTAGTACTTTAGAGATTTCTGTCACTTCCCCAGATTACCAAAGGCATGAACCCATTATCGAGCATAAATACTAACTCTTGGAGTTGCTAGCATCTACTTAGCCAAGATAGCTACTAACAAAGGAAAGCATGCAAGATCTCAAATAACAAAGACATGATAGAATCAATAATCATTCTGAAATAGCATCTCAATATCCATCGGATCCCCGCAAACACAACATGTAAGAATTACAAATAGATGATATTGATCATGAACAGAGCTCACAAGATCTAAACATGAAAGCACAAAGGAGGAGAAACCAACCATCTAGCTACTACATGGATCCATAGTCCAAGGATGAACTACTCACGCATCACACCGGAGGCTTGCATGGTGATGAAGAAGGCCTCCAGGGTGAATTCCCCTCTCCAGCAGGGTGCCGGGAAGAGCTTCAGATCCCCCCGATCTAGGGACAGAGACGACGGCGGCTATAGACTCTTTCGTGGATTTTTGATCGGGTACTTAGAGCTTTCGTCCCGAGGGCAACTTATAGGCGGAAGGAGAGGCCGAGGGGGTGCTGGGGGCGGCTAGACCACCCCCTGGCACGGGCCAGGCCTGGACGCTCGGCCAGGTGGTGTGGCCGGGCCCCAGCCCTTCTCCGTCTCGTATTCTGGCACTTGATCCCTTCCGGAAAAATAGGCACTTTGGCTTTTGTCCCGTTCAATTCCGAGAATATTCATTTTCTGACTTTTCTAGAAACAAAAACAACAGAAAACAGGCAGCTGGCACTGTGGCTCTTGTTAATAGGTTAGTCCAAGAAATCATAATAAAAGTACTCCAAAGTTGGAACAAAACACAAGAAAGTGGATAAAACCAAGCATGGAACATCAAAAATTATAGATACATTTGCAATGTATCAACATCCCCAAGCTTAACTCCTGCTCGTCCTTGAGTAGGTAAGTGATAAAAAGAAATAATTTTTGAGGTGACATGCACCATCAAAGACTTGATCAAAGTATTTGCAAAACTCAAAGCTGGGATCATAGTACTTCAATCATAACATGAAAGACAAAGTTCTAGCAATAAGCAAAGAAACTAAGATGCAACATGAAAAGGCACAAACAAAAGATTCATGAATAACATGCTTTGCAAGACGTTTGTTTGTTTCACATAAAGAAAACATAGCATAAAAGTATTTAGCTTGTCCCTCAATAGAGTTGCAAATATAAATGCATAGGACACCTTCAAAGTTCATAAGAGTGACTAGATACAATAGTTTTAAACAAGCAATAACAAGTTATGCATCAATCAACTAGTCTTGGGACAATGCACATAGAACTAAGAATGGCCACTATGCTCTCAAAGTAGGTGCATAAAGATAGAAGGTGGAGACTCAATATAATGGTGGAAGAAAGGCCTTTTGTAAAAGGAAGTAGGGATTCAAGTCTCATAAAGAGCTTCCAAAAATTATGGTACTTGTAGTTTTCAGCTCTCATTGCCCCTATCATAAGCATCTTGAAGGTGATTAAGGTTAAAGTGACACAACTAAGAGGATATGCTTGACAAGTTATAAACCGAAATCTCATGCCCCTTACTTACGAAGACCGATCCTCATGCTACTCAACTTCAGTCACGAGTAAGCTCTTGTCATTGTAAGTATATGTGTATCATTAAGAACTGCCAACGGGGTACCCCTTGCACATGATACGGGAGCTTTCCCATAATCAAAATGACAAGGCAAGCAGACAATGAGCATCTCAGCGATCTTTTTATTTGCTATTTGCATAGGTTTTTATTGAGGATGCTTCATAGAGTGCTCATTATGGTGATGCTGCAAGTTTCCACCATGATTAGGCATGGCTTAGGCTAGCGGCCCAGGCGTTTCTCTAACACACATACAAACTCCATGATCTTAAAAGTTCCACATTTATTTCACACCGCCGGGATCCGTAAGCAAAAGAACATAATATCAACGGGGTACAAAGTACAAGTGTAATGTTGAAAGCGTTCCCCATGAAACATGGTTCTGCTAATTTCAACTTATAAAGCGCAAGCATATACACAACAAAGAAGGACCCAATGGTTCAAGTTTATTAGAGGCAATAAAGTAAAGTGTGCCATCAAGTTTGTGAGAGCTTTAATCACTAGTTTTCTCATAACAAGCGGAAGGTAAACTATCGAGCATAAATACTAACACTTGGAGTTGCTAGCATCTACTTGGCCAAGATAGCTACTAACAATGGAAAGCATGCAAGATCTCAAATAACAAAGACATGATAGAATCAATAATCAATCTGAAATAGCATCTCAATATCCATCGGATCCCTGCAAACACAAGAGATGATCTTGATCATGAACGGAGCTCACAAGATCTAAACATGAAAGCACAAAGGAGGAGAAACCAGCCATCTAGCTACTACATGGATACGTAGTCCAAGGATGAACTACTCATGCATCACACTGAAGGCTTGCATGGTGATAAAGAAGGCCTCTAGGGTGAATTCCCCTCTCCGGCAGGGTGCCGGAGGCGGCCAAACCACACCCTAGCGCGGGCCAGCCTGGGCCGTGCGGCCAGGTGGTGTGGTGGCCCCCTGGCCCCTCTCCGTCTCGTACTCTGGCATCTGATGAATTCCGGAAAAATAGGCACTTTGGCTTTTGTCCCGTCCAATTCCGAGAATATTCATTTTTTGACTTTCCTAGAACCAAAAACAGCAGAAAACAGGCAGCTGGCACTGTGGCTCTTATTAATAGGCTAGTCCAAGAAATCATACGAAAAGTACTCCAAAGTTGGAACAAAACACAAGAAAGTGGGTAAAACTAAGCATGGAACATCAAAATTATAGATACATTTGCAATGTATCAATTAACTGGGTCACACGGGAAGGAAAACGGGCCGGCCCAGTGGCGTTCTCGTGGCACAGAGAACGGCTAACAGGGGGGTCCACCGGTCAGCGGCTCTTTACACGTGAAGCGGTACGGGGTGATGTGGGCCGTTAGATTAGAAGGGGAATCTACGGCTGAGAGGTGTCATCTCCAGCGAACAGTTCGCTGGCGAGGACAAACCCTAGTGGCTCGGTGGGGGTGCTCAGGGGGCATACCAGGGTTCCAGCTACGGCGGCGATGGGGGCGATCGAACGTGCTGTCGATGGCGGGCTCAGGGTGGTCGCGGCAGCTCCTGGGGTGGACGAAATCGACGGCGCCTTCTCCTCCTCTGCACGGGCTTCTCCAGCCAAATTCCAGTGAACAAGTGCTCGAGCTGCTCCGGCTAGAGGTGGGGAAGGACCAGAGGGGAGAGGGGAGTGGAATGGTGTGAGTATTTGGTGCTGGGGAGGGCTCCTTTTATAGGCGCGACTAAGCGTCAGAGAAGCATGGGCGGTGCTCGCCGGTGACGATGGCACATTGAGCTAGAGGCGTGGGCGGTGCCCTGGGGAGTGTCACGGTGGTGCTTGTGCAGTGGTTTGTGGTCAGGAAAAGTGAAGAGCGCGGCGCGCACTAAGTCTCTGCCGACGGCGAGTTTTACGGCGGACGGCGACTACGGGGCACAGTCGGGGTAAAGGGCGTGTCCGTTAGCTTGCTAGGCCGGTGGGGATCGTGTAGGCGGGCGGCTGGAGCGAGGCGAGGTCTAGCTGTGCGGGAACAGTGCGCGCTCTGCGGGCGGTGTCGGCATGGCCGACCGTCTCCGGGCGTGGCGGTTCCTGGCCGTTCCGGTCGCTGTCCTCGGGCTGGGGCTGGTTGGGCGGTGGAGGTGGACCACAGGCGACCTCCTAGACACGGTGGACGATGCTGGTAGTGGCTGTGGCGTGCTGTCGCTAGTGAGGTGCCCAAATGGGGGCTCGGCCTTAATGGCCATGACCATTTGGTCGTGGCACAGTGTGTGGTTGGGCTAGAGAGGGGTAGGGGAAGCAGTGGAGAGATTTTGGTGGCAATGTGGGGGACAAGTTTGGCCAGAACACTGCTCAAATAGTGAATTTGGTTTTTGTTTGAATTTTGTCCACCAAGTGTTTGTGAAAATGGCCGAAAGAAATCAAGTTTGGAATTTTTGGATGAATTTTGGTGGGTTTGCTATACACATGCTTAAGCCACTATGGTTGCTTGGGATTTGAAATTTGAGCTCATTTGAGTGGTTTTTGAAATAGGGTGATCTTGATACCTACACTAGATTCAATTTTCAAATGTCATTTAAAATTAGTGTTTGAAAGATTTTGGCAGATCACAAGGTGGGCCTTGTTACACTATTACTTGTACTAGCAAGGGGTGCAAAGATCCACATTTGTTTCTGTTAGGTTTTGAGTTCTAGGAATAGCCAAAGTAGGCATGTTGATTAAAATGGCACAAATGACCATTCTCTTCTTTTATTCATTTTGATTTTTTTCTTTGGGATTTGTTTGGGAATGATCTAGATGATGTTTATTTCACCTAAGAATCATTTTACAAGCAATGGATCACTTAATCATGGCAATTCAAATCAACTCCTATTTAAATGCACACATATGAATGCTTTAATAATTTTAATTGGAAAAGTTTTTGTTGACTCTAATTTTGATGATTTGGATCTTAATAACCTTGGATTAAAGTTTTTGTGATGTTACAGCCTCCCGGACGCCCACCGACCTTGCCTCTTCGCCTATAAGATGCCTCCCGATGCAAAACCCGAAATCGTCAAGCCTCCAGCCACGAAAAGTTCCGCAGCACCGCCGCCATCGAAGGGGAGATTCGGGGGACAGAAAGTCTCTGTTCAGGCACCCTGCCGGGATGGGGAAGTGCCCCGGGAGCCATCTCGATCGATCTCCACCACCATCTCCATCGCCGTTGCTGATTCCCATGATGAAGAGGGAGTAGTTGTCTCTCGAGGCTAAGGGATCTACCGGTAGCTATGTGTTCATATCTCTCTCTCTGTGCATGATTATATTGTGATCATGAGCTTTGTAATCAAGTAGATCTACCTTGCTACTCAAGTACTTTAATAGATCTCTACTTATCCCCATGTGTGTGAAAGTGACAGTGTGCACACCATGGTGGCACTTAGGCTAGAGATTACAAATACTTGTTATGAGTTATATTTGGAGTTGGATGTCTCTATGAAATTGTGGTGTTTGTTGGAACCTTCTAGTGCTCAAGGTGATAGTGTGAGGTTGTCTAGATGGGAAAGACTTACTTTGAGGTGTGCTGTTATAGGCCTACCATGGATTAGAGTGTCCAACCGGAGATTAGTTCAGAGTAGTATCATGAAGATAATATATTTATATGAGAGTGTTCACTAGTGAAAGTATGATCCCTTGGCCTTGTTTCTATGCATTGAAACACCGTTTGCACCTAGATCTGTTACATGTTTTCTTATTGCCATCTTTATTTCAGTTTTCCTTTAGTCTCTTCCACGCCATCAAGCTATTTTCTAGCACCGTTGTCTTATATCCATACCACTTGTATTTTACTATCTCTTCGCCAAACTAGTGCACCTATACACCTGACAAGTGTATTGGGTGTGTTGGGGACACAAGAGGCTTCTTGTATCTTGATTGCAGGGTTGCTTGAGAGGGGATACCTTTGACCACTTCCTCCCCGAGTTCGATAAACCTTGGGTGATCCACTTAAGGGAAAACTTGTTGCTGTTCTACAAACCTCTGCACTTGGAGGCCCAACAACTTTATACAAGAATAGAAGTGCATAGACATCAAGCTATTTTCTGGCGCCGTTGCCGGGGAGGTAAGGTAAAAGGTACTCACATCCTCCGGTGTGAGTGCTCGAAGTTATTTCCTTTAGATTCTGCAATTTTGTCTTTTTGTTTCTTGTTTTTATTTTCACTAGTTAGGCTTAATGGAAAAAATAAAAATTAGAGAGATTTTTAGTATTTTTCCTAAGTTAGAACATGAATTGTCTGAAAAGAAAATTAAAAAACCCATGCAACTTTCTTTGCATGCTAATAGCAATGTTATTAGTATGAATCTTTTGAACACCTTTGTTACTAATGCTATGGAAACACCTAAGCTTGGGGAAGTTAGTTTTTATGAAAATGATCTTTTTAGTTCCGCAGCTTTAAAGAAGAAAATTTGCTCTAATGATACTTTATCTCCCATATGTGGTAATTATAATGATACTTGTGATATTTTAAATCCACATACTGAAAGCATCTCTTTTAAAATACCTATAAAAATTGTTGAATGTGTTATGAACAACTGTTATTTGGGAGATGGAACTGTCCATCCTGGTGATCATTTACTCTTTATACACGAATTATGCGAGTTGTTCAAGTGTGCAGGTATTTCAATGAACCAAGTTAAGAGGAAGCTATTCCCTTTTTCACTTAAGGGCAAAGCAAGGGAGTGGTATGAGCTGCTAGATGATCCTCATCATTTGGAGTGGAAGGAACTCGAATCTCTCTTTTACTCTAAATTTTATCCTCCTTATGAAATTCATAAAGATAGGAATTACATTTATAATTTTCATCCACATGATGGAGAAAGTATTGCCCAAGCATGGGGGAGATTGAAGTCACTAATGCTCAAATGTCCCATTCATGAGCTCCCTAGTAATATTTTTATTAATAATTTTTATGCAAGGCTTTTAGGACATTACAAGGACTATCTAGATACATGTTTAGAGAGATCCTTCACAAGTAAGGGGGTCAAAGCTAAGTGGGATATTCTTGAAACAATTCAAAGCAATACCGAAGATTGGGATAACAACAAAGGTAAAGAACCTGGTATAAACTATGAGTATGATTGCATTAAGTCTTTCACTGAAACTGCTAATTTTCAAGAGCTTAGTGCCAAATATGGTCTTGATCCTCAAATTCTTATTGATTGTTTTAGAACCTTTGCTTATCATATTAATGCTCCTAAATAAAAATGGGACATGTATCATGAGCCTTTTAAAGACACTTGCAGGGAAAATGAAAATGTTATTGGTGATAGCAATAAACATGCCCAAACCTCTGAAAGTACTATTTCTTATAAGAATGTTAATTTTTGTGGAATACATAGACCTTGCGAGAATAATAAAATTGAAGAAGAATATTGTATCACCCACATGAATGAAAAAACTAGAATGTGGTATAGGGCTTTAAATGATCTTGGTAAAAAAGTCTGTGCCCTTTATCCTTTTATTTGTGAACTTTGCTTTGAAGTGGGTCATTTCAATTTTCAATGCTCGGGCCATAATAATAGCCCTTCTAATCCAATGAGTACTGCAAGTTTGTATTGTGATAACATGATCGCTCCTAATCAGCATGATGAACTTACATTATTTTTGGGGTGTGAAGAATTATCAAGAAAAACTTCTTAGGTAGATATGAGTGCTTTCGATATGAATAGCATCCTGCATGGTTGTCATCTTTTTGTGTTGATAATTGCCACACAAATACGTACATACAAAATATTATAGAAGATGAGATTCTACCAAAATATGATAGGACTAATATGTGTTTTGATCTTATTAATGAAAAGAAGGAATCCTCCAAAGTTTCTTCTATTGTCTCTAATAATAAACCAGGGTATATGGAGAAGCTTCCTTTCAAGCCTCTCCCTCCTAAAGAGAAGAAGATAATGAAGAAAGGGAGGAGTAAAAGGAGGGAGGAAATGGTATTTTCCCCTAAGCATGTTGCTTCTATTATAGTTTTTGATGAGTCTGAACTCGATGATGTTCCTACGCCTGTTACCTATAGTAGTGATCATGATTGGGAAAAGCACACTTCTTTTGATATTGAAAATCTCTTTGGTACCAATTCTGAAAATGGTTATATTAATAATTGTTGTACTATTAGTGCTATCCATGATCCTTCCAATGATGATATGTTTACAAATGAACACACTTTGGAAGATAATTATTCTATTGCTTATGATGATACTACACCTCCAATATATGATGATTGCAAAGATGAATATGATATTTTCAGTCCACCTACTATTGAGGAGGAAATTAATTATGATTACAATATGCCTCCTATATTTGATGATTATGGTGATGAGAATAATAATAATAGCTATTTTGTTGAATTTACTCCCACTACAATTAATAAGAATGACTATGTTTATGTGGGGAGTATTAATTCTTTTATGCATGTGTCTCATGATAAGAATGTTTCATGTGATAGTTATATTGTTAATTTTATTCATGATGCTACTGGAAGTTATTATGAGAGAGGGAAACATGGTTTTATGTGTCTGAATAATATTAATTTTCCCCTCTTTATGTTGAAAGTCTTGAAGTTGCACTTGTTTTGCTTTCCTATGCTTGTAGCTTTGTGCTTTCATGACTTGTTTCTTTACAAGATTCCTATGCATAGGAAGTGGGTTAGACTTAAATGTGCTTTGAATTTGCTTCTTGATGCTCTCTTTTACTTCAATTTATATTTCTTATGTGAGCATCTTCTCAAACTACCATGCCTAACTTCAAGGCGTTAAAAAAAGTACTTATTGGGAGATAACCCAAATTTTTTAGATGAGTCTTGGAAGTTATTACCTCTGTAATAACCTCTCCTTATCCTTTTTATTTGCTTTTTCTGTTAAGAGTAACCTCTAATGAGAGAGAAGTAATGCTTACGAAAGTTGTTGTCCCAAAACAGATTTTTGTTCTTCACTGTAAAAATTCGTGTAAAATCTCAGTACGTCAGTTTGAGCTTTGATTTTTTGTGCTTCTAACCCAGGTTGTTATCTAACTTTCGTTAGCTCAACACTTTTCGATTTGAGCAACAGAAGGTGTTCGAAAAAATTGGTTTTTACCTGCTAATCTGTTTTGACAGATTTCTGCCATTATTTGCATTTGCTTCTTGTTGGTTCCTTTTTGAGTTCTCTTTGGGGAATTGAGCTTTTGGAAGGAAGTTCTACAATAGCTTGTGTTTTATTAGGAATTTTATTGGTGTTGAAACTGAACCCAAAGATTTATTATCTTGAGTGCACTAATGTTGCTAATAAAGATTGTGTGAAGTTTTGTATGAAGGAAAAATTTCAGGTGTATGGAAGGAATGAGTAATGAGATGAAGGATGGACTAAAGCTCAAGTTTGGGGATGCCAAGCGTGTCACCCAAGAAATATCCACAAAGTACAAGCGTCAAAGCTTCGGGATACCCAAGGCGTCCCCTTCTTCATCAACAAAAATCCCAGGTTTCTTCCAAACATTTCATTTTTATTGTTTCATGCACAGTTGTGTTGTTCTTGGAGCATCTTCTTTTTGGTTTCCGTTTGCTTGGTTTTCTTAGTTTGCTTGAATAAATTGGTTGGACCCCTCTTTCATGCATTGGTTTTCAAATAGTTTGGTTTGGATTGGAAAAGAGTAGGAAAGTACATGCTGAAGTGGTAAAGAGAGCTTGTTTTTGTTTGTGGCCTATACTTTGTCATGCTGTTGACCCACAAGTATAGGGGGTGTATCGCAGTATTTTCGATAAATAAGAGTGTCAAACCCAACGAGGATCAGAAGGTGCTAGCTAGTGGTATGGATCAGGAATTCTCTGCAAATACTTAGCAAACGGATTTTTAGGGTTTTTTGATAAAGCAAGTAAATGAAGTACGAGTAAATAAAAGACAGTAGGACTAAATGCAGCAAGTGGCCCAATCCTTTATGCAGCAAAGGACAAGCCGGTTGTACTACTTAAGATGACCAAACGTTCTTGAGGACACATGGGAAGACAGTCAAGTGCTTTCGCTTCATATAGTTGATTAATCTTCTTTAGCCAACTAAGTGTTGTGTGGGTGAACCAGTGCTAATGTACCGACCTTCCTAGGACTAATACATACTTGTGATTATACCCCTTGCAAACATCTGTAAGTACAAGAAAGTAATTAAGGTATAAACCTAACCACAGCTTTAAACTCTAAGACCCTTACGTCCCTTGTGTAATGGTTTCCTAACGGGGGTTCAGGTTTCTGTCACTCCGGCGACCCCTACGATTAGTAGCCAAATACACAATGCATTCCCTAGGCCCATATAGGTGAAGTGTCATGTAGTCGACGTTCACATGACACCACTAGAAGAAGTACACCACAACTTAAATATCAAACCATTGAATCTTTCTCAACATAATTCCACTACTAACAACATGACTTCTCCCATGTCCTCAAGAACAAAACGAACTATTCACAAGACATCATATGGATCATGATCAGAGATGGAATAATGATGTATAACAATCTGAACATAAACAATAATTCAATGGTTCACTCAATAGCATCAACTACAAAGAGTAATCAACACCGGGAAAGTTTCCCCTATGAACTATGCAAGATTCAACCCAATTGTTACAGCAATATGGAGATGGTGATGAGGGTTCTGATGGTGATGATGGTGGTGATGATGACGATGATGATCCCGATGAAGTCCAGCTTGATGGTGGTGTTGATGGCGATGATCTCCCCTCTCCGGGAAGGAATTCCCCTGGCAGAAATCTGTCTGCCGGAGAGATCTTTCTCTCTCGGTGTTTTCCACCCCGCAGAGGCGGCGGAATATTTCGGTGGTCCCTCTCCAAGTCTTAGGGTTTCGGGATGATAATATACGCTAGACGGGAGTGCCAGGGGTGGACTAGGGCGGCCACACCACCTGGTGGCGCGGCATAGGCTGGCCTGCGCCAAGAGGTGGTGTGGGCCCCCTATGGCCCATCTCCAGCCCCCCTTCTGGCTTCCTTCGTCTTCTAGAAAAATAGGATTTTCCGTATATTTTCCTGGATTTTCTGATCTTCGCAAATTTTGCCTCCAAACAGCACCTTTTCCATCAGAATCCTGACTGCGGCGGTCCATGCTCCAAAAGTCATCAACCATGCAAAAACAGATGAAATAACATAAGTATCAGCTCTCAATACGAAATATATCAATGAATAACAGTGAATTATGACATAGAATAGTGATGCAAAATGGACGTATCAACTCCCCCCAAGTTTAGACTTTGCTTGTCTCCAAGCGAAACTGAGCTCAATAAACATGGCCTCAGGTTTATGGAGTGAAGAGTCAATAAAATAATACGGACAAGAAGCATCACATTCATCAAATACATAGATCATAATAGAAGACAACTCACTATTATATAACTCAACTTGCAATGAGTAAAGGAAACACAATAAAGATACATAAAGTGAATCATAATTGGTAATGGCAAACTTAGCTCTTGGTCGAAGAATAGTTGATAATTTGCTGGAGTTCCCAAATAACTGGTTTTCAATGATAGTTTTCAAAGTAGTAAACATCAAGATAAGACCAATGTGCAAAACGAGGAACATAAGAAACATGATTTGAATAAATCATCATATGAATGAATGAAACACAACAACTCAAAATACTTGCTGAGATAGAAGGGAGTAGGTTTACTGACTCAACTAAAAAGTAAAAGAAAGGCCCTTCGCAGAGGGAAGCAGGGATTGCAAGTTTCATAAAGAGCTCCCAAAAATTATGATACTTACTAGCTTTCAGCTCTCAAATGCCCCTATCATAGGCATATTTAGGTGATTAAGGTTAAAGTGATCAAATATGAGGATATGCATTGACAAGTTGTAAATTGAGAATCTCATGTCCCTTGAATACGAGGGCCGCTCCTCATGCTACTTGATGGCTCAATGCACGGCGCCCAGAAAAATGCTTGATGGCGGTGTTGATGTAGAGCTCGTTGGGAACCCCAAGAGGAAGGTATGATGAGCACAGCAGCAAGTTTCCCTCAGTTATGAAACCAAGGTTTAATCGAACCAGTAGGAGCAAGGAAACATCCCAAAGATGTTACTAGCTGAGCTTTGGTAGGGCGCACTACCGGTGCTAGTAGCAACGTGGAGACCTGCACAACACAACCACATAACTTTGTCCCCAACTTGCGATGAGGTTGTCAATCTCACCGTGTTTTGCGGAAAACAAAGGATTAAACGTATCGAATGGAAGGAAGTAAAAGTTTGCAGAAAGTAAACACAAAGCAGTAAACAGTTTATAGATTGTATGAAAAGAAAAGGACCGGGATCCATAGTTCACTAGAGGTGGCTCTCCTTAAGATAGATAACATGCTGGGTGAACAAATTACAGCTGACAAACATCGAGAAAGCAATACATGCATATACTAATCATCTTGACTCCTTTGAGACTTGATTGGGCATTACAACATTATACATAGACCTCCATCCAACTGCATCTATGACAAATAATCCACCTTCAGGTTATCATCCGAACCCCCTCCAGTATTAAGTTGCAAGCAACAGATTATTGCTTTACGAATTGCGTGTAAAGTAAACAATACGATTGTCCTATGAACAAAGGATTGTTGTTTTCTCCCTAGTAGCAACAGCACATCTAGTACCTTAGAGATTTCTGTCACTTCCCCAGATTACCAGAGGCATGAACCCACTATCGAGCATAAATACTAACTCTAGGAGTTGCTAGCATCTACTTGGCCAAGATAGCTACTAACAAAGGAAAGCATGCAAGATCACAAATAACAAAGACATGATAGAATCAATAATCAATCTGAAATAGCATCTCAATATCCATCGGATCCCCGCAAACACAACATGCATAATTACAAATAGATGATCTTGATCATGAACGGAGCTCACAAGATCTAAACATGAAAGCACAAAGGAGGAGAACCAGCCATCTAGCTACTACATGGATCCGTAGTCCAAGGATGAACTACTCACGCATCACACCGGAGGCTTGCATGGTGATGAAGAAGGCCTCCAGGGTGAATTCCCCTCTCCGGCAGGGTGCCGGGAAGAGCTTCAGATCCCTCCCGATCTAGGGATGCATATGACGGCGGCTACAGATTCTTTCGTGGATTTTTGATCGGGCACTTAGGGTTTTCATCCCGAGGGCATCTTATAGGCGGAAGGAGAGGCCGAGGGGGTGCCTGGGCTGGCCACACCACCCCTGGCGCGGCCAGGCCTGGCCCGCGTGGCCAGGTGGTGTGGTGGCCCCTGACTCCTCTCCGTCTCGTATTCTGGCATCTGATGACTTTCAGAAAAATAGGCACTTTGTCTTTTGTCCCGTCCAATTCCAAGAATATTCATTTTCTGACTTTCCTGGAACAAAAAACAGTAGAAAACAGGCAGCTGGCACTCTGGCTCTTGTTAATAGGTTAGTCCAAGAAATCATATAAAAACTACTCCAAAGTGTGGACAAAACACAAGAAAGTGGATAAAACCAAGCATGGAACATCAAAAATTATAGATACATTTGCAATGTATCACTACTCAAGTTTAGTCACCGGTAAGTTCTTGTCATCGTAAGCATATGTGTATCATAGAGAACCGCCAATGGGGTATCCCTTGCCCGATGATATGGAAGAATCCCCATATCAAAATGACAAGGCAAGTAGACAACAAGCATCTCAGCAATCTTCTTATTTACCATGGGAATATGGTGCTTTTTTCTCTCTTTCCTCTTTTCATAATATCTTTTTTCTTTTTCTCTTTTTCTCAATATCAGACTCTTTTTTTTATAAGAAGAATGCTTCATAGATGCTCGTTATGGTTACGCTACAGGTTTCCACCATGTCAGCATGGATTAGACCAGCGGCCCAGGCGTTTCTCTAACACATATGCATAACTCCATGGACTTACAAGCTCCCCTTTCATTTCACATTGACGACATCCATAGACAAAAGAACATGAGATCAACTTGGTACAAAGTACCAGTGCAATGTTGAAAGCGTTCCCCATGACATCATAGTTCTGCTAATTCACAACTTACAAAGCGCAACCATATACGCAACATAGGTGAGCACAATGGTTCAAGTTTATTAAATGCAAGAAAGTAAAGTGTGCCATCAAGTTCGTGAGAGCTTTAATCACTAATTTTCACATAACAAGTTTAATTTGGGAGATAGATAAAACAAGAATTTACTTGGAATAGCAATAATGCTAATAGGTTGGTATGGTGGACACAAATGGCATAAGTTTTTGGTTTAAAGGAGTGGATGCACAAGAAGAATTCCCTCTCAGTACAGGTTTTTGGCTAGCAAGGCTAGGTAGCAAGTACAAGAGTTGAAGGAAACAAACAAACATACAAGTGATAAAGACAAACATGCAATCTTCCTTGGAAGCACAACAGATCTTAACTAGAGAATACTAGACTTATGAGCAAATCAAGAAAGATGATGAAATTATATTTCTTTAGAGTACTTTTATCTTTTCATTCAACTCTCAAAAATAGTGTTGCTACTGACCGAGCCAGGTTTGCCAAAACCAACTAAATTAACTCAATGATCCCAAAGTGATACCAATACTAACAACAAGATCAATCATATAACCACGAATTGAAAACTAATATAAGCTATGCAAAAGAGTAAATGATAGAACTTCTCATTAATATTCCATAACAGCAACTCACACCAAGGGATACACATCTAACGAGAGAGGGGACACTTCCATAATGCAAACCATCCTACATAATAACTTCTCTATTCATGATATGACTCTACTAATAAGGTAAAAAGATAGAAGATAGTGATGTGATACCGCGGCACTCCCCCAGGCTTGGAACAAACCAAGGGGATGCCAAACCTGATGACGAATTACTCCTTCGGTGGTGGTGGTATCCTCTTGATGAGCTCTTTGATAAGTTTCTCCAAGTCCTCAATCTCGAAGGTGAGAGTATGAATCAACCTTGAATTTTCTTCGATGAGGCTCATGATCGTGTCGGGCTGCGGATCCCAGCTCTTGCTATTCTTTCCCCACTCTTCCTCCTTGAAGTCTTCTTTTCCTACATGGCTAGAACAAGGCAAATCCCAATTGGAGGGTAATTTTCCCTTGGGCATATTCTGGTATTGATGCTCATGGATAAGCGTATGGAAAGGGTTCTTGGTGCATGGAGGAAGTGATCGTGGAGCCAAGCAGTGACGAGGAGCTTTCCCCCCAGTCTGCATTCGTGCAGTCCTTCTAACCCTGGAAGGTTTTTTCACCACTCCAATGCTCGCAAATGGTAGTGCCGGTGTGCGGATGTTGGCCTTACTCCTCTTCACCTTCACTCTTGATATCCTTCTCCTTCCCGGGGTCTTGGAGATCTTTCTCCATAGGCTCCTTCCCTTTATCCTTGGCGGAGACCATTGTGCTTCTAAACTTTCAAAGAGTATGTCCTGGCAGAAACAGATCCAAACAAAAACATGACAAGAACACTATATACGAACCTCAGGGGATCCGAAGGATTATATATTATGAAATTTCATATCAAAAGGAAGGTACTGGGAGAAAACGAGTCGGAGGCGGAGTCCGGGGTGGACTCACCACCTGGTGGCGCGACCAGGGGAGGGCCCACGCCACAGGGTGGTGTGAGCCACCCTGGCTCCGTTTCCGTCCCTCTTTCGCTTCGTAGCTTTCCCTATTGACTGAAAATTGCAAAAATATAGTTGGATTGTATTTTCGTGGAACTTTCCTTACCAGAACTGTTACCTATTTGGAAACGGACTCTGCAGGTCTCTCAATTTGGTATCTAGTAGATTCTTCTGGAGTCACCACTGGAATAATCATCAGTATCTTCATCTTCATACACTTATTACTTGAGTCATAAAACCTTTCTCTTCCTTATTACACCATTATCTCCACTTCCTCGAAATTTCTTTCACACAAAACTTCACACAGTTCTCATTAGCAACATTAGTATAACTGAAGTGATAAAACCATTTGAGTCCAACTTCAACTGAAAACCATAAAAACATAAGCTACTGTAGCAACTCCTTCCGAAAACCCAAAAAGAATTCAAAAAGGAAATCGAATAAAGAAGCAAATGCAAGAGTGGCAAAATCTGCCAAAACAGACCAGCAAGTAAAGATCAATTTTTTCAAAAATCTTATGTTGCTCAAATCAAAAAGTGCAAAACTAACGAAAGTTAAATAACAACCTGGGGCAGAAACTCAAAACATTACAGCTCAATCTGACAACCAGAGATCTCTCACGAATTTTTACGGTGAAGCACAAAAATCTGTTTCAGGACAACAACTTCCCCAAATCTTACTTCTCTCTCATTAGAGGTTGATCTTGACACAAAAACCAAACAAAACGGATATGGAGCGGTTATTACCGAAGTAATAACTTCCAAGACTCAAAGAAACAAAAACAAACTAAAAGCAAAAACAAATTGGGTTGTCTCCCAAAAAGCTCTTTCTTTATAGCCATTAAGATGGGCATGATAATTTTGAAGATGCTCACATAGGAATATGAATTGAAGTGAAAGAGAGCATTAAGAAGCAAAAATACACACATTTAAGTCTAACCCACTTCCTATGCAAGGGAATTTTGTAAACAAACAAGTTGTTGAAACCAGAGGCTACTTGCATAAGAAGGCAAGAGAAGTGCAACATAAAAACTTTCAGCATAAAACGAGGAAACTTGATATTATTGAGATACATAAGAACACTTTTCCCTCTCTCATAGTAACTTTCAGTATCATGCATAAACTTAACAATATAGCTATCACAAGAACCATCATAGCAATGATCACTTATTCTAACAGAAAACACAGGAATACTAGCTCTCATAACACTACTTTGTGAAACAATATTAGAGGTATCCTTACGAAGGATAGTGTGTCCCTCTTCTTCATATGTAGTAACAAAGCCTTTCACATTTGCTATTATAGGTTCATAGACCATTTGTTTATCAGGTTCACTAGCTTTGATTATACTTTCATTAACCATACTAGCTATCATAGAATGTTCCTTTATCTTAACTGGGAAAGGCATTTTCTCAATGTAAGGTTTAGGTAAGACATGATTAGCAGTATAAACTTCAGTATTTCTTGCAGGAACACTCTTAGCAATATATTTATAAGGTTCATGATACTTATTCCACTTCTTTTTAGGCACTTCAATGTAGGAAGCAAAAGCCTTAAAATAAGAAGCAATAGCTTGAGAGTCTAGACCATAAGCATTTTTAATATTTTGAAAGCCATCAGTTCCCATAAAAGATTCAATGCATTCATAATCATAATTTATACCTGACTTTCTACCCTTGTCATTGTCCCATGCTTCAGCATTGTCTTGAATACGGTCCAGAAGATCCCATTTAGCTTCTTCTTCCATGCGAGTGAATGATCCAGCACAAGAAGCATCCAATAAATCCTTATCATGAAGAGAAAGCCTTGCATAAAAGTTATTGATAATAATATTGTTGGGGAGCTCATGAATGGGACATTTGAGCATTAGTAACTTCAATATCCCCCATGCTTGAGTTGTACTCTCTCCATTAAGAGGCCAAAAGTTGTATATTTGATTCCGATCTTTATGAATCTCACTAGGAGGATAAAACTTTGAATAAAAGAGAGGCACTATTTCCTCCCATTCCAGAGCTTGACCATTCTTTAGCAGCTTATACCATTCCTCAGCTCTTCCTTTCAGTAATAATGAGAATAACTTCTTCTTAACTTGATCTGTAGTAATACCTGCACACTTGAAAAACCTGCATAATTCGTGTATAAAGAGTAAATGATCACCGGGATGGACAGTTCCATCCCCAACATAGTAGTTATCCATAACACGATCAATAATTCTTGTAGGTATTTTGAAAACATCATTCTCAGCAGGTGGTGGTTTATCTACTACCTTAGTAGTGGTAGTAGCATTACCAAATAAGAAACTCAGTGAATTATCCATAACGAAAATAAAGCAAATAACAGAAGTAAACAATACTCACAGTAGAAGTTTCCTTTACCAGTTCCACTCTCCAACAACGCTTCACTCCCCGGAAACGGCGCTAGAAAATAGTCTTGATGACCCACAAGTATAGGGGGTGTATTGCAGTATTTTCGATAAGTAAGAGTGTCGAACCCAACGAGGATCAGAAGGTGCTGGCTAGTGATACGGATCAGGAATTCTCTGCAAATACTTAGCAAATGGATTTTTAGGGCTTTTTGATAAAGCAAGTAAACGAAGTACGAGTAAATAAAAGATAGTAGGAATAAATGCAGCAAGTGGCCCAATCCTTTATGCAGCAAAGGAAAAGCCGGTTGTATTACTAAAGATGACCAAACATTCTTGAGGACACATGGGAAGATATTCAAGTGCTTTCGCTTCATATAGTTGATTAATGTTCTTTAGCTTGCTAAGTGTTGTGTGGGTGAACCTATGCTAATGTACCGACCTTCCTAGGACTAATACATACTTGTGATTACACCCCTTGCAAACATCCGTAAGTACAAGAAAGTAATTAAGGTAGAAACCTAACCATAGCTTTAAACTCTAAGACCCTTACGTCCCTTGTGCAATGGTTTCCTAACGGGGGTTCAGGTTTCTGTCACTCCGGCAACCCCTACGATTAGTAGCCAAATACACAATGCATTCCCCTAGGCCCATATAGGTGAAGTGTCATGTAGTCGACGTTCACATGACACCACTAGAAGAAGTACACCACAACTTAAATATCAAACCATTGAATCTTTCTCAACACAGTTCCACTACTAACAACATGACTTCTCCCATGTCCTCAAGAACAAAACGAACTACTCACAAGACATCATATGGATCATGATCAGAGATGGAATGATGATGTATAACAATCTGAACATAAACAATAATTCAATGGTTCACTCAATAGCATCAACTACAAAGAGTAATCAACATCGGGAAAGTTTCCCCTATGAACTATGCAAGATTCAACCCAATTGTTACAGCAATATGGAGATGGCGATAAGGGTGTTGATGGTGATGATGGTGGTGATGATGATGATCCCGATGAAGTCCAGCTTGATGGTGGTGTTGATGGCGACGATCTCCCCTCTCTGGGAAGGAATTCCCCTGGCAGAAATCTGTCTGCCGGACAGATCTTTCTCTCTCGGTGTTTTCAGCCCCGCAGAGGCGGCAGAATCTTTTTGTGGTCACTCCCCGAGTATTAGGGTTTCGGGAGGATAATATACGCCAGAGGGGAGTGCCAGGGATGGACCAGGGCAACCACACCACCTGGTGGCGTGACCTAGGCTGGCCCACGCCAGGGGGTGGTGTGGGCCCCCTGTGGCCCATCTCTAGCCCCCCTTCTGGCTTCCTTCGTCTTCTAGAAAAAGAGGATTTTCCGTATATTTTCCCGGATTTTCTGATCTTCGCAAATTTTGCCTCCAAATAGCACCTTTTCCATCAGAATCCTGACTACAGCGGTCCATGCTCCAAAAGTCATTAACCATGCAAAAACAGATGAAATAACATAAGTATCACCTCTCAATATGAAATATATCAATGAATAACAGTGAATTATGACATAGAATAGTGATGCAAAATGGACGTATCACATGCCATGCTTGATATTGTTTTGGATTTATGCTTAGTATCTTTGCTATAGCATGACATGTTATAAACAATTGTGATTGCTTAATGTGCCTTGGAAGAATCATGCGTTGTTTTAGCATATTAAAGCATAGTATTGTGGTATTCTCCTTTGATGCTTTATTTGGGTTGACTTGGCACATGCTCACACCATGTTATTACTATCCCAAATCACCATAGCCTTTATGATCCTTTAGTTTTCAACTTGTAGTATCACTTTATGCTTTGATTAATGATGTTTTGTCGCTCTGCATGATTATGGCCATTATTGCTCTCTTAGTTGGTCGCTCCCAGTCTTTTGCTAGCCTTCGTAACCAAGTATGAGTTCCACTCATGCATCCAACTCCTAAAACCAAGATATTCCAAAGAGTCCACCATACCTACCTACTAGCACTTGCTATCCAAGTATATTCATGTTTTTATCTAACTTCCGAATTAAACTTGTTATGAGAAAACTAGTGATTAAAGCTCTCACGAATTTGATGGCACACTTTACTTTTCTTGCCCTTAATAAACTTGAACCATTGTGTCGTCTATGTTGTATATGATTGCACTTATATGTTGGGGATTAGCAGAACCATGCTGTCATGGATAACGCTTTCAACATTGCACTTGTACTTTGTACCTAGTTGATATCATGCTCTTTTGTCTATGGATGTCGTCGGTGTGAAATGAAAGCGGAGCTTGTAAGTCCATGGAGTTATGTATGTGTGTTAGAGAAACGCCTAGGCCACTAGTCTAATCCATGCCATCATGGTGGAAACCTACAGCGTAACCATAATGAGCTGTCTATAAAGCATCCTCCTTATAAAAAAAGAGTCAGATATTGAGAAAAAAAGAGAAAAAGAAAAGAAAAAAAAGAGATATGAGAAAAGAGGAAAGAGATAAAAAAGCACCATTTTCCCATGGTAAATAAGAAGATTGCTAAGATGCTCGTTGTCTGCTTGCGTTGTCATTTTGATATGGGGATTCTTCTGTATCATCGGGCAAGAGGTACCCCATTGGCGGTTCTCTATGATACACATGTACTTACGATGACAAGAACTTACCGGTGACTAAACTTGAGTAGCATGAGGAGCGGCCCACGTATTCAAGGGACATGAGATTTCCAACTTATACTTCATCAAGCATATACTTCATAGTTTGTTCACTTTAACCTTAATCACTTCAAGATGCTTATGATAGGGGCAATGAGAGCTGAAAGCTAACAAGTACCATAATTTTTGGAAGCTCTTTATGAAACTTGAATCTCTACTTCCTTCTATGAAGGCCTTTCTTCCACTTTTATATTGAGTCTCCACCTTCTATCTTTATGCACCTACTTTGAGAGCATAGTGGCCATTCTTAGTTCTATGTGCATTGTCCCAAGACTTGTTGATTGATGCATAACTTTGATATTGCTTGTTTTAAACTATTTGTATCTAGTCACTCTTATGAACTTTGAAGGTGTCATATGCATTTATGTTTGCTACTCTATGAGGGACAAGCTGAATGCCACTATGCTATGTTTTCTTTATGTGAAACAAACAAACGTCTTGCAAAGCATTGTTATTCATGAATCTTTTGTTGGTGCCTTTCATGTTGCAACATAGTTGCTTTGTCTTATTGCAAGAACTTTGTCTTTCATGTTATGATTGAAGTACTATGATCCTAGCTTTCAATGTTTTACAAATACTTTGATCAAGTTTATGATGGTGCATGTCACCTAAAAAATTATTCTTTATTTTTATCACTTACCTACTCGAGGACGAGCAGGAGTTAAGCTTGGGGATGTTGACACGTTGCTAACGTATCCAGAATTTTTGATGTTCCATGCTTGGTTTTTATCTACTTTCTTATGTATTGTTCCAACTTTGGAGTATTTTTATACACTTTCTTGGACTAACCTATTAACAAGATACCATAGTGCTAGTTGCATGTTTTCTGCTATTTTTGGTCTAGGAAAGTCAAAAAATGAATATTCTCGGAATTGGACCGGACAAAAGCCAAAGTCGTTATTTTCCCGGAAGACTCACGGTGCCAGAAGACGAGACGGAGAGGGGCCACAGGGTGGCCACACCACCCCTAGGCGTGGGTCCCCCTGGCCGCGCCAGGGCATGGTGTGGCCCCCCTGGACGCCGACCGACCTTGCCTCTTCGCCTATAAGATGCCTCCCGATGCAAAAACCCTAAATCGTCAAGCCTCCAGCCACGAAAAGTTCCGCAGCGCCACCACCATCGAAGGGGAGATTCGGGGGATAGAAAGTCTCTGTTCTAGCACCCTGACGGGACGAGGAACTGCCCCTGGAGCCATCTCCATCGATCTCCACCACCATCTCCATCGTCGTTGCTGATTCCCATGATGATGAGGGAGTAGTTCTCTCTCAAGGCTAAGGGCTCTACCGGTAGATATGTGTTCATCTCTCTCTCTATGCATGATCATATTGTGATCATGAGCTTTGTAATCAAGTAGATCTACCTTGATACTCAAGTGCTTTAATAGATCTCTGCTTATCCCCATGTGTGTGAAAGTGACAGCGTGCACACCATGGTGGCACTTAGGCTAGAGATTACAAATACTTGTTATGAGTTATCTTTGGAGTTGGATGTCTCTATGAAATTGTGGTGTTTGTTGGAACCATCTAGTGCTCAAGGTGACAATGTGGGGTTATCTAGATGGGAAAGGCTTACTTTGAGGTGTGCTGTTATAGCCCTACCATGGATTAGAGTGTCCAACCGGAGAGTAGTTCAGAGTAGTATCATGAAGATAATATATTTATATGAGAGTGTTCACTAGTGGAAGTATGATCCCTAGGCCTTGTTTCTAAGCATTGAAACACTGTTTGCAACTAGATCTGTTACATGTTTGCTTGTTGCCATCTTTATTTCAGTTTGCCTTTAGTCTCTTCCATGCCATCAAGCTATTTTCTAGCACCGTTGTCTTATATCCATACCACTTGTATTTTACTATCTCTTCGCCGAACTAGTGCACCTATACACCTAACAAGTGCATTGGGTGTGTTGGGGACACAAGAGACTTCTTGTATCTTGATTGCAGGGTTGCTTGAGAGGGGATACCTTTGACCACTTCCTCCCTGAGTTCGATAAACCTTGGGTGATCCACTTAAGGGAAAACTTGTTGTTGTTCTAAAAACCTCTGCACTTGGAGGCCCAACAACTGTCTACAAGAATAGAAGTGCGTAGACAACATACGACCAGAGTGGACCATGCCATGCACCTGTACCGAAGGCCTAAGAAAACAAGAAATTTTTGTTCGGTACAAAGACTTTAATGAGCATCGGTACGACCGGAAGGCCCCATACCATCTGCCCGTACCAACTCTCGACGAAGCCAACATAAGTGTCTCCCAAGGTACTGCGTGAGTAACGACCTACGGTACGACCGGACCCGTATGTACCACGCGCTCGTACCAAGACTCAAGTTCGATCTGTAAACCAGAACCGTGTAGCCAATGGTGAAGACCACCGGTATGGGCGATATGCGCCCGTACTGCCCGCTGTACCGAGTACGTCGCCCCGCAAATACAACGGTGACTGGTTGGAACCCCAACCAGCCATCTTCTTCCTCTCATTTTTCTCTCTCTTTCTCTCTCAACCTCAAACCCTAACCTCCTAGAATCCTTGATTCTTTACCGATTTCATTTGTTTGAGTGAGGAATCTTCACATCGGTAAGTTTCTCACCCGATCCATACTTTATTTTCCGAAATCCATGGTTGAATCCCTCACCTTGGCTATATAGTTGAGTTCTTCATATTTTGAGATTTTTGTTAACTCCTCACGTTAGGATTCAAAGTTTCTACTTGTAATCGTTTGTGTATATGATAGAAACCTTATGCCTATAGTTTTGTTTTAAAAAATTTAGTACAATGAAAATTGTAAGGCTTTTCCGCATCGGAGGGAGCTCGGGAGGTTTGGGGCCCTCTGGAATGCCACCATGCCGGGCTCGAAGAAGAGACGCTAGGAGGGGGATGCTCTGAAGGCTACCATGGACAAGGACTACAAGAGAGTGAGTGCTCGGAAGGTGTTTCCCACAAAATGGGTTTGCAACGACTTCCTCTCTCGCCATGGTCTAAAGGAGGACTTAGACACGATGGTTGACAACGTCGGCATGACCCCCTTCATCGTACTTGCTCTTGACACCTTTGAGCGCGCCATGCATGAGTTCCTCTTGAGTTTCCATGACAACCTTGTGCTCCAAGAACGTCATTGCACTATAAGTTTTGTACACAATGACAACCAAGAAGCCTTACTTTCTCTGAGTTTTGTGATTGCTTTGGGTTCTCCTATGAGGGAGATCTCAATACTACTAAATAAGTCCTTGCAGAGGCAATTTTTGCTTGGGAGAAGATTTCTGTTCCTAGGGATGCTGTGTATTATTTGCGGAAGAAGACCGCCACCATCTAGAACCCCACTATCTATTACTTCGCCACCTTCTTGGCAAATTCTCTTTTTGTGAAGGGAGATATCGAGGAAATGACTAGCCCTAATATAAGTGTAATTTACACGGCTCTCCATTGGGAGATGGAGCATAAGGTAAACTTGGGTGCATTGATGATCCAACACTTTGTCCGCCAAAGGTCGGCTCATTAAGGAGACATTCGTTGCAGTGGCATGATCACTCAGATCGCCTATGCAAGTGATTTTGTCATGCCTCAAGAGAGATCGGTGGCAGGTAGTAGGTTTTTGGATGATGCTCACATGATAAGCACCAAATTCATGGAAATATTTTGGGATAACCGCTCTCTGAATGATTATCAGTTTTATTATGAACCTAATGGTAAAGTTCACCAGATTTTGCTTCCACTTGTTCAAGCTTTTGGTTTTCTAGGGAAACAGAGTTGGGTCCTCAATGAGGAGGAGTTCCAACAAGCAATGATCACCTCGGGGAGGATCATGCCCACGCGAGGAAATCCCGTTTGGGATAATGGGGGAGGAAGCTAAGAGCAACACCAACCTGAGGAGGTGCATAACTAGAACACAATGGGCTGGGATGACTATGGTCAGCAACACCAGTATCAACATTTTCTCAAGTCCCACCAGTAGCAGAACATGCCACCACTTCATCCGGGTACAACTATGTCCCAAGAGATGAGTTTGATCATATGGTAACTCGTGTTAGTGGTTTGGAGAACACACTACATGACGTGAATTCCAATGTTCTCACTCTCACCTAGGACTTCACCCATTTCATGTATGCGTTTCCACACTACTACTCCTATTGGCAGCATCAACAACTGCCACCCAATGATGGCGACGGTATTTGATTCAAGTTAGACCAAGAGTCTAAGCCTGGGGAGGTTGAAATCCTCCCCACCTTTTGTATACATACTTTCTTTTCTTCTTTTTATTTGTTTATCTTTCTTTAGTTGCATGTTTATTTTTAGTTTGCATTAATAAAAAGAAAACACAGAAAAATTAGAGTAGATTTTATCTTGTTTTGTGTGAAGCTCTCTCGGTTTTCTTTTTAATTTTTCGCAAGTTATTCACTTCAAGTGACTTAGCTCTAGAGAAGAACACAGGGAGTCGGTTTGAGTGTGAAATGAGAAAGCGAGAGGAGGTACCACATTCCTATTTTCCCTCTTCCTGTAATTTTATTCATGAACATATTATGTTTGCTCGGTTGCACTTGAGTCTCGCTCCACGCTTAGCTTGTTATCTTTTAAAACTTATTCTCAAGGATAATGTCACTACTTGGGTTTCGACTTATGACAATTACTCTTAGTTTAAAAAATAACCGCATTGGATTTAATTCCGATAACTTTAAGAACAAGAGAAAGTGTTTTCTTGACAACTTTGGTGCCATGTTTTTGTCTTAAGGGCTTAATCTTAATAGTTTGACTTGATAACACTTTTCGAAAAAGATTTGTTTGAGGGAATGGACATTTTATGGTAGTTGAGGGAGATACCAAACTTATCTTGTTGAGTTGAAAACTTGAAGTGAATTATAAGAGTACCAAAACTTTATGGAACTAACAACTCCTATGGCCTATGAACGATCTTGAGTTCATCTCAGATTTCGGCTATGAGTTGGCAATACATTTGTAGCATTGCTGCCGTGTGCAAAATTTTAGTTCCACGGGCTGAAGTATTAGAGAAAAAGTGAACTACTATCAAAATTTGAGCTAAAATAATTTGATCATTATGAAAGTCTTGGCATCACCTCACCACTCAAAATATTAAAGTTCTTGAAAGATAAGGAAAAGATGAGGTGTTAGAGGGCCACGAATTTCGAAGTGTGTGTTAATGAAAGGGTCTAAGTTTATCCTTTTTTGACAACTACTAGTGCATCCTTAATTTGACTAAAGCTTGCTTGCTTAAAAATGTTTTTTACTCTTGTAAAAAGAGAGGTTTTGAAATGATTGATTCGCAAGCCTAGCCAAAATTTTGAAAATCTCTTTTGAGTTTAAGATTTACTAGCACAAACGCCGATGCATTGCTATGGGTTGACTTTTACTATTGACTACTTTATATAACCCCACGAAGGCTAGTTCCTTCACTGATGTAGATGATTCCATTATCTCACGCGGATCTATCGACCGACACAGGTTCCTTCACAGTTGAAATCGTCTCCGTAGCCAACATGGCCACTACCAAGGCATCTCCTTCATATCCGCAGTCAGTTCGGGCTGCAGCACACCTTCATGCACTACTCCCCCGCAACTGCCATCCTTCGTGGGACCCGCCTCAATGTCTGGCATGTTCATCTACCAACCTGTCTCGCTGACCGCATCCCACATGTATGTATGAAATATAACTGACAAAGAGATGTCTTTATTGTTAGGTATAGTACGTACAATCTCTACGGCTCGCTATATTTTTTTGTGTGTGCATTGTCATAATGTAAATTTTAAAACTTGTAATGAGAGCCACTCAATCGCTTTCTCCGACTCTTTGAACTCACAGTGCTCCTCTCTAAGCCTCTCCGTACTTCACCAGTGCGAGGGTGTGAGTTTGATGAGATGGCTATCATAGCCACCAGATCAAGGGCAACCACCAAAATCTCGTTGTTTAAATGTTTTGTGTGAATTTATTGTGTTGAAGTGGATCATTGTCGTTTGTTTGTTTGGGATGATGTTTCTACCTAAGTAGACAAAAGTGTTTCTCCATTTGGTACCTCACCGCAGATCCTTTAGATCCGATCAACATATCACTATATACTATTGACATTAATATAACCAAATTTCGTATATCACCAAGTGGTGCAGAATTAAAATTTTGAGCACCGGCCTCGCAACTGAGGGCACCGCTCGTCACAGAAAAAGCGACCCAGAAAGCCACTGATAAATAAATCGGTCCAGGTAAACCGTTGATGCGCCTCGAGCGGACTTTTTTGGTCACCCCCAAAATCTAAATCAAACCAAATTAAAAAAAATTATGCATCCTCTTCCAAAATCAAGCCTCGTTGATCCATGCCTGTTACCCTCCATGATGCAGATCTTGGACCATGCCAGCCAAGCTTGTGCATTGTAGCCAGAGTTGATGAGGTGTGTAAGAGTTGGAGGTGTGTGGAATGGTCATGGGCAGAGCACCTGGACACCTGGGTGCAGCCTCTCTTTTCATGTGTAAAATATCCTCGACTCATGTTCCTATGTAAATATCCTCATGTATAGAGCTCACAAGTGTTCCTCCCTAGTATTTTCTATTCACGAGCTTTCCACCCTAGTATTTTATATTCTCTTTTATTTCTAGCTTTTGACCACCACCGCATATCCTCTCAAACTCTCGGCAATAATCTTGCTTCCTTCCGTACCCATCCTTTCTACTTAGTACTCTCTTTGTTTCAAAATATAAGATGTTTTAGCTTTGTGAAATGAGTGTATCTAAACTCTTTTAATGTGTATGAGAATTCTAAAACTAGCTGAGAGAGCTGGTTAGGGCGTACCCTCGGTGGAGCATGTAGGTGGTGAAGGAGGATATCATTCAGTGATGCTATGAGTACTGACCAAGATGATCATTCAATTACCTGGATGTTGACGATGAGAAGCGAGGGGAAGGCGTCGTGGGGTGTGATCGACGGAAGCGCGATGTGCTGGGAAATGTGGTGAACCTTCCTTGTGCTGGCAAACATGTGTGGTTCGATCGGGGTGTAGGGTGAGTAGTTCGGAGCTGGGGATTTCCTCTTGTCTCTGCAAGCAATTTCACAAGCTTCAGTCAGGCATACTGATAGATAGAACACATGTTGGACGAACATATAACCAGTGTCGGAGGTTCTTACTTGAAGAATCCCTCCCCTCTGACTCTGAACATGTTAGCTTTGCAACAAGTAAATAACGAAAAACGAAAAAGAAATCACAGCAAGGGGGACACAGATTTAACGTGGAAAAACCTCTCCAACAAAGGGATGAAAAAACCACGGGCGTCAGCCAGTGAAACTTCACTATATCGGAGGAGTGTTTACACAACGCTGGGGATTTTCACAGGTGCAACTTATCCCAGCCGGTGGCTTACAAGAGGTTTATATAGCGGTGGTAACCAAGGTCATCAGCGATTCGTACCACGGGGGGCTGTCGCTTCGCTCCGTTAGAAGTTGGCCTTTACTTTGTAGAATTTGGATCAACATATAACAAACTCCACCTTGAGACAAATTCCTTCTTGTAGCATCAACAATAATCATCTCCCTGGACAAACAAAGAAAATACTTTTCGCGCCAACAGCCACTTGGGCAAGTAGTTATACCAACTAAGCTTGAGCATAACTCAAACTTAGCAACAGGAACAAGCTTTGTCATCATATCAGCATGATTATCATGAGTGCTTATCTTGCATACCTTTAGTGTACCTTGTGCAACAACGTCATGAATATAATGGTACTTGATATCAATGTGTTTTGTTCTCTCATGGAACATCTGATCCTTAGTAAGGTAAATAGCACTTTGACTGTCACAGAATAGGTTAATGCAAGATTCTTTGCAAGCTTCAGCAATAACCATATATTCTGCTTCAGTTGTAGATAGAGTAACAACTGGTTGCAGTGTTGCCTTCCAACTCACGACACATCCACCTACCGTGAACACATAACCTGTGAGGGACCTCCTCTTATCCAAGTCGGTAGCAAAATCTAAATCCACATAGCATGCGAGTCCCTGACCAGTCTTGCCAAACTTCAAGCAAGCATTTGATGTGCCACGGAGGTACCTGAAAATCCACTGAACAACTTTCCAATGTTCTTTACCAGGAGTAGCCATGTAACGACTCACCAAACTCATAGCATATGATAAACCAGGGTGAGAACAAACCATGGCATACATCAAGGAACCAACAACACTAGAATAAGGAACTCGTGACGTGTACTCAATATTTTCATCAGAACTAGGACATTGCAATGCTGACAATTTAAAGTGGGGAGCAACAGGAGTACTAACAGACTTTGCATCATGCATATTAAATTGCTGACTAAGAAATAGCAACCTAGATTTTCTATACCGTTTAATTTCCATACCTAGGATTTTCTTAGCAGCACCAAGATCTTTCATCTCAAATTCACTACTTAGGTGTGCCTTCAAAGTAGTGATTTCTTTCATGCTCTTGGCAACAATTAACATATCATCAACATATAATAGCAAGTATATAGGTGATCCATCGACAAACTTAATGTAAACACAGCTATCAAACTAAGACCTTTTAAAACCTTGTGAGATCATAAATGAATCAAACCTTTTGTACCATTGTCTTGGAGATTGCTTCAAACCATAAAGCGACCTCTTCAATTTGCACACAAAATCCTCTTTTCCAGGAACTATGAACCCTTCAGGTTGGTCCATGTAAATCTCCTCCTCCAGTTCATCATGCAAAAAAGCAGTATTTACATCTAGCTGCTCAAGCTCAAGATCATGCATAGCAAAAATACCAAAGAAAGCACGAATGAAACTATGCTTCACAACCGGAGATAAAACATCATTATAGTCAATACCTGGAATCTGGCTGAAACCTTTTGCTACTAACCTTGCCTTACACCTTGGAGGCTCATTAGGAGACAAACCTTCCTTCTTTTTGTATATCCAGTTACAACGGACGACCTTCTTTTGTTTAGGAAAGTGCACAACTTACCATGTGACATTCTTATCAAGCGATTGCATCTCTTCTTGCATAGCATAAACCCACTTCTTGCGGTCAACGGATGCAACAGCTTCATTGTATAGCAGCTTCAGTATCATGCTCCACCTGTTCAGCACAACTCAAAGCATAATGAGCAAGATTACACTCTTCAATTAAACGACGAGGTGGAACTATGTTACGCCTCGGTCTATCAGCAGCAACAGACTCATGTGGTTGCTGCAAAACAGTAGGTGAGTGCTAAACAACATGATCATCAATGTTTTCCTCATGAGTATCATCAACCACAACATTATTATTAACAGTTTTCTATAGTGGCTCCACCTGCATACTAACTCCCTCCTCTCCAATAGAAACAGGAGAGGGATCTGATGGCAAGCTGTCATGATACATAATGGATTCATTGAAAACAACATTCCTACTCAACAAAATCTTTTTAGTTTCAGGATTCCATAGTTTATATGCTTTAACTCCTGAACCATAACCAAGGAATATGCACTTAACAGCTCTAGGCTCTAACTTTCCATTATCAACGTGAGTATAAGCAGTGCAACCAAATACTCTCAACTGTGAATAATTAGCAGGCAAACCTGACCATACCTCAATGGGAGTTTTCTTCTCAAGTGGAATAGAAGGTGACCTATTGATGAGGTAGCATGCTGTGTTGGCTGCTTCATCCTAGAAACATCTATGCATACCTGCATTGGACAACATACAGCGAGCCCTCGAGATGATGTTTCTGTTCATGCGCTCAGCCACGCCATTCTGCTGAGGAGTATAAGAGATGCTATGGTGCCTGATCATACCATCGTTACTGCAAAATTCCTCAAACTCATTAGAACAGAATTCCATACCATTATCAGTACATAGTACATTTACCTTCCTTTCAATTTGCTTTTCAACCATAACTTTCCACTTCTTAAAAGCATCAAAAACAGCAGATTTATGTTTCAGAAAATATGGCCACACTTTTCTTGAGTAGTCATCAATAATAGTAAGCATGTAATTAGCACCACCAATAGAAGTCTTACGGGAAGGTCCCCATACATCAGCATGCACATGATCTAATATGCCTTTGGTGGTATAAACGGAAGCATTGAATTTAAATCTTTTATGCTTACCAAAAACGCAGTGCTGACAGAACTCAAACTTACTCAAGTTGCAACCATCAATCAGCTCTCTCTTGACCAACTCTGCCATGCCATGTTCGCTCATATGCCCAAGACACATATGCCATAGATTTGTTTTACCACAATCATCAGAATCATTAGAAGTAACAGCAGTAACAATACGAGGCAAAGTGCTACCTCTAAGAACATATAACTTAGCAGAACTCATATCACCTATCATGTGAATAAGAGAACCTATTGATACCTTTAACAATCTACGTCCACCGGCATACTTGTATCCATCAACATCAATGGTACTTAGGGAGATCAAATTTTTGGCCATGCTTGGTATGTGCTTCACCTTAGTCAACGTACGTGTCATGCCATTATGTGTCCTAATCTTAGCAAATCCAACACCGACAATATGGCATGGGTTGTCGTTCCCCACATGCACAAAATCTCCAGTCTGTGCAGACTCATATGAACTGAACCAATCTTTGTTACCGCAAATATGAAACGAACATGCAGTATCAAGTATCCATTCATCATCACGAGAAGCACAAGCAGCAAAAATGGCTAAACATTCACCATCGGAACTATCACCAAAAACAACAACAGCCTTACCAGGACCTTCATACTTATCTTTCGGTTGGTAAGTACCGTTCCTTTTCTCCTTATTATGTAGCTTCCAACAATCATCAAGAACATGATTATATTTCTTACAATACCTACAGAACTTGCCCTTTCCCTTGGACTTCGAATGATCTCTGCCATCCTTGCTCTTATCTTGGTTGTCGTATTTGTTAAATCTCTTCTCAGTCCTACCACGAACCTGTAGAGCTTTAGCCTTGGATGACGCCCCATGTGCTTGTACCATAGTTTTCATATTTCCCTCTGTTTGAGGGCCTCTTGTACTTCATCAAGGGTTAGTGTATCACGGCTCAAAAATATTGTATCACGGAAGTGAGCATAAGAACTAGGCAGCAAGCATAAGAGTAAGAGACCTAGATCATCATCGTCATATTTTACCTCCATAGATTGCAAGTCAGAAATGATCTCTCTAAAAATGGTTAAGTGACTCATTACCGATCCATCTTCTTGCAGCCTATGCGAGAACACTTCGTCTTCACATGCATCTTACTGGTTAGATCCTTTGACATGCAGATCGATTCTAGTTTCGCCCAAAGGTCAGCAGCAGATTTCTCCGCCAACACTTCCTATAAGACATTATTGGATAGATGAAGTTGAATCAAAGACAAAGCCTTATGGTCCTTCCACTTCTCTTTGTTAGACCAGCCCTTAGCATCCTTTCCATCGAATACATCCAGCGCTTCATCTAGATATGAAGTTTGGGCAAGAATCTCCTGCATCTTCACCTGCCACAAGGAGAATCTTATGGTGTAGTCCAGCTGCGGAAGATCGAACTTCAATGATGACATGTCGCAAACCCTAGTTTAGAACCTGGGGCTATGATACCACATGTTAGCTTTGTGACAAGTAAATAACGAAGAACGAAAAAGAAATTGCAGCAAGGGGGATACGGATTTAACGTGGAAAAACCTCTCCAACAAAGAGAGGAAAAAACCACGGGCGCTAGCCAGCAAAACTTCACTATATCAGGGAGTGTTTACACAACACCGGGGATTTTCAAAGATGCAACTTATTCCAGCCAGTGGCTTACAAGAGGTTATATAGCGGTGGTAAGCTAGGTCATCAACTCGGCCCAAGCCTCCGGCGACGGGCCTCGCTCCGCTCCGTCAGAAGTTGGCCTTTACTTTGTAGAATTTGGATCAACATATAACATGAACACCGACGGCTCGAGGTCCGACCAGCATCCCTCTGACAGCTTCTCATCGGTCAAACATGGCAGCATCAGGCCCGCTCTTGGCCGGTACATGTACTTGGCTGATCCACTCATTTTGGTCATCTCATCACCCTCGTAGGACCTCCTCCTATAGGACAGCTTGACGACCGCTGATTTCTTCCTCTGGTGGTGCGGGCTGAACCCGGTGACCAGCATCGGCTAGACCTTGTTGCTCGGGACAGATCCCGGGAAAGGCCAGGGCAAGCACGACATCACGCTCTGCGATTCTCTCAGGCCACCAGCAGCATCCGAGTCCTCTGGTGGGTCACCTTGGCACGCCTCCACGTCCGCGATGTTCCCGAGGTGGCGCATGATGTCCGTCAAGCACGTCGTGTTCATGCATGGGGGAGATCTGTTCGTGACGCCGGTGACATCCGGGAGAGGGTCTAAATTTGCAAGCAGGGGAGGGGAGCATAGAAGTGAGTACCGCGAGTCTGAAACTGCACTAACGATGTAGGCCAGGAAAAGATTGGGAGATCCTGAACAAGCCATACACACACAACTCGATGTAAAATAGTCGCACACCGCACCCCACACTACAGGCGACCCAGGCCCGCTCACATCCATCCGCATCACCACCAACCTCACAGTCACCTCCCCTGCTTCTCGTCCGCCGCCAGCGAGTTCCCGTGTGCGCCGCCCTCTGCCGCCGCCGCTTGCCGGGCGCCTCAAGCCCTGCTACCATCCTGGATCAAACCCTCTCGCCAGTAAGAGCCACCTCCTCCCAAGCCCCTGCACATCACCGCCAGCCATGGACGGCGCGATTCCGGGTGGAACCGGAGAAGGACCGGGTGTGCCACCGTCAGTGGCGTAGCATCAGGCGACCTCACGTCTACGCCTGGCTTCCCGTCCTGACATCTCCTTCCTCGCCCTCCTCGTGCTCTTCTTGCTTCTCTGTTCCTCGAGGGGATAAGATTTGCAAGGTGAGAAGAGAGAAACAAACCAGATTTATGTTTTTTACTTGGTAGTGGAAGTGAGGGTAATATGACCGAACAACTAGGGGCAACTTAGGAAAAACATGGCAGATGGAAAATTTGGGGCGACGAACGACATGAATCTTTTTAATAGTATAGATTAGCTGGCAACATACCGCGGTTAGGAAGCGAACTTAAGTGCAATTGTTGAAATATATTATGTTCATGTTCAAGGTTGCAGGATTTGTGACAATGGAATACGATACCACCTTGGACTTGTGAGTTTCTATGCTTAAATTCATTTCTCGCTATTATTCTTTATAGCTTTGTCACTCAAGGGAGAGTAATAGCTAAGCTTGTGTAGGTTGATAGCTCCAAATATTGACACTTTTCTCAAGGAATTTTCATTGGTTTTCACCGGGTTTAATATTGCAAGTTAGCGAAACCTTGTTTGTTTGTGATGAATTTTAGGTACTGGACACTTTTGTAAAGATCCGAGAGCATTTATGGGCTAATAACACATAAATGAGCAAATCACCAATTGAAGGCATTTCCATTCGAGACCTACATAGCCTTTAACGACGTGTAGTATGGCCGGAGGCCGTCCGTACGGTCTGCCCGTACGACCCTCCATCGCCTTTATTATATAAATACAAGCAACTTCCGTGAGGGGAAGCAAAATACGAACACAGCCGCCACAAACCGTCCCAGAAGAGAAGTGATTAAACATCTCGAGCCTCTTGATCATCAACTCCACCATAATTCCCCACTTGTACTAAGAGAGACAGAGAGATTCATACTTGTAAGATTAGGGATTGAACCTTTATTCCTTCTTTCGTTTGTATTTGATTTAATATTTGAGAATGGTTTGATACGGTAAAGTTGAGATGATTTCCATTTGCAATATGGTTATATCTTTGATTTATTGTCCTCTCATGTGTGAGTAAATCCCCATAGGTGTGGGATATGTAGGGAATTGGTGAGATGTGATGTGCCTCCTTTATTTCCATCCATTTGTGATTATTGTCATGATTATTATACTATGAGAATGATTATCTATGTATGCCTAATGCTTGTATCCAATTTAAGGTCCCGGGTAACATGATCCTGAGATCTCATAGATATGAACTTGCTTACTAGCGAATCGGCGACCCCCGAGTGGCACATCCGATATCAAAGAGGAGCTAGTACAACTCGAGGACAACAAGGAACCATCAAGTTTAAAGCCTTGATCTGGTCAAAAGACCTTTATTGATGAGTTGACCATGGCTTTGGTGATAGGAAGAAGGATCATTAGAATCGAGAAGAATCTATCAAGGGGACCCTTGATTGGTATATGGGTTGCTTGCCTACCCACATATGAATAAGAAGTATCATAATCACTTATCCCACTTTATTCATCTGGCACATTCACTATCACCATGTACTGTTTCTCTCCACGCCTAACCTTTCATCTGCAGGATTGACTACACGTGTCTATGCTATTTACTTTTATGTTATTTGCTTTAAAGTACCATTCAATACTCAAAACTACTTCTTTTCACTAACCCATTTCCACCTCAACACGTGTAGTCAATTCACTCAAGACAAGTGAAACTTTGAGTGTGACAGAAATGTAGCAGATTTCATAGGCTTCTTATTGGGATCAATATAAAAACTGGATCTAATACTTCCACGAAACATGATTTGATGAACCTTGCTCTTGCAGGCCATTAGTTAGCGAATCTAGTGTCATTTGCACACAAATATGTTGTGCACATACCTTGATTCGCTAACTCCATCTCTGAAATATGCTTCATGTTAGCTATATGAGGCCCCAATGTACTGTTTACTTGTGTTAGCTTGTTGCCAATGGTTAAAGTCCAATGTCAACGAGGTGATATGTACCGACCTGGTTTGTTGTACAACTACATGGATTGTACATGCAACTTGGTCGATACGAATTCATCTCGTTGACAATTTCATGTTTTGTATATATGAGGAAACCATTTGATTGAAGTTCAACCAATTTTGATTGCATTGCAAGACAATGATTAAAAGAAACCACCTTTTGGGTGCAAGGAATGGTCCTATCATACCCTATGCTCTATACAAGAACATTTCATTGTGTGTTTCAGTAGGTATGGTAGAACCATTTCTTTGCGTTGGGTGTGATTATTATATGAGGCAAAATTTTCTTCTTCCATGTGTTATTCAAACATGTGCTTCATGAGTTGATGCTTTGCTTTGTATGCATTGCCTCACCTTGAGGTTTTTTTGGTAGCTACTGCAGCCTGGAGTCCCGATGCATGTAAATGCATACATGAACTTTGTAGTTTGTTGATATGAATTCTCACATATTTGCATCATATTAGTAGTTATTACCAATGTTCTTAATGATTTTGGGGATTTTCTAAACAATCCCCTCACTTTTGGTTTTAACTCTATCTGGAAGAAAACCTTCTGTTAGTGTTTTTGACTTTTCAAGAGATATGGAACTCTAGATGGAGCTAGGTCAACGGGATCTATTAGATAATTTCCATACGAATCTAACAAGATAAAGTAGGGCCTGAGGCTGAGGGGCCCAACGAGCTGAAAATGGCAGCCTCTTTACTTTAGGGCATGCACTGGTGATATCTCAGCCATTGAAACTCTAATGCCATTGATTCCACCACCATTCGCTTCATTTGACCTAAAACCATCTATATACCCTCTGTCGGCCTTTCTCGAGATGGACGGAGGGGAGATCGAAAACCAAGTAATAGAGAGCTAGCAGACCGCCGCCCGAGGGAAGATTGGAGGGGGAACCGCTGCTGGAATCACCTTCGGCCACCTCTCCTCCATCACCAACGTCTTCTCATCACTCTCCACGATGAGAGGGGAGTAGTCCACCCCTTGGACTATGGGTTTGTGGTGGTAACTTGATCTAATCTCTCTATGTATGAGCATTGTTGAAGTCCATATGATGTGCCTTGCATGAGTATGGATCTATCTATGTAATTCTTATGGTGGATATTGTGGTATGAGATAATACTTGTTATGCATTTGCCATTGTGTTGGATATTTTATGGTTTGTCATATTTTGGAAATATTCTATGGTGCATGCAATGGTTTGATCAATACAAAATGCCATGTTTATCCATGTCATGAGGTGATTGACACCGCCAAGTGGAGGTAGATGAGAGAGTTGTGGTAATGCACATAACATATGAATCATTGCACTCAGTGGTAGAGCGTAAAAAATACAAGAGGAGGCAAAATCCATGGAAAAACAACAAATAAGCATAAAATGGGGCAAGTCATAGAACAGATGTAGGATACTATCGGATGGCAATGTCATAATGATATATCTATCTTGTTCCCACAAATACAATAGATATAACTAGTTATAATATACCTGGGCATTGTGGACAAATAATTTTGATGCTCCAAAAGAAAAAACATATATAATGACAAAAAGGCAACCAATATGACCAGAATAGCTAAAGAAATGCTCTCCGGTTCTTCTTGGCTTTGAAATCTGAAATTACATCTTCATATGGAATTTTAGAAGGAATTTCCCTTTCTATTTGTAGCAGCATGCTATCTGCAAGAAAATCATCTTCCATTCTATTGCGCAACCTTGACTTAATAATCTTCAAGATAGAAAAGTCATGCTCAACACTAGCTGTGGAAACTGGAAGAGTAATAAGCAATCGAAGCAACCTGTCAAGCCAATTATAGATTCTATCCCGTCATGTCTCAAAAAGGCAGTGGCATAAGGAAGTAATGGTTGCAGGCTTCCTCAATTCTACATTGTCTCTAGCATCCACGATAAAAACGATTCAACTAAAGCTCCAACCCATGCATCTCTTATTCTGTAAAATCAGCTGGTTAATATTACTCCACCATTCTACATATTTCTTTAGCACTAAAAGATTTAAATCCATGTCTTGGTATGAGAGTAACACTAATGGATAAGAGATTCATCACTTTCTCATTGAACCTGAGATTTAGTTCAGCGAGTTGGATGTCAATTGTAGCTTAATATATCTCCACTCGTAAATACCTTTCAGTAGTAAATTTATCAGGTTGACGACGGTCATGCCCACCACACAGAATATATGTTGCCTCCATGTCTGGAATATCAATGTTATGCTCCAAGAAATCAATTCCACAAAATATCATAGGCCTACTTGATTGCTGCTCTTCACCTTCATTTTGATTGCTATGATTTTCTTGCTCTTCTTCATCTTGCATCTGATTTTCTTGTCCATCATCATTCTGTAATGGATTTACAAATTCAACTAGTACTAGAGCATTAGGAACATCTGTATGTTCATCATCATGTTCATCTCGTTTTGTTTAAAAAAAGATTGCATCTTGTGTTGTTTCCCCATTGCTACAAAAATAACAAATTTTCATTGAGTCAATTTTTCATCAAGCAATCAAACAAGTGTCTAGTCGTGTCTAGTTGTCGGTGGACGGTGGGACTGGGGCGCTGCCACGCCAGGAAGAGCAGCAATAGCACACGCAAACCAGGCAGAGAAGGGGCTTGGAGAGGCGTATCGAGGGAGCTAGGGAGGAAGAACTCAGGGCTACGAAGGGAGAGGTCGAACAAGGATGGATTCTAGTCAAACTGGAGAGGAGTACCTAGTCATCTGCCTCCATGGACATGGCCGCACGGGCGGAGGCGTAAGCAAGACAACACCGCTCGGTTCTTCCTGTGCGATCAAATTGGGGAGGAGGCTAGGAGGGTAAGAAAAAGGGCTTCCCTACTCTTCAGCTAGGTCAAGACGCTGATTAATACCTAATAAAAAATTGCACTTTGAAAAGGGGGTCGCTGCCAAGTATAGCCTCCACGACGCTCTGCCAATGATTGCACTAGTGTTTGGAATGTTTTCCATTAAGAAGTATGATGTATGTAGGTAAGGGGTGGCCGAGTAACATCGGCATATGTATTGAGTGACACAATGCAGCAAAAAATCCTTTATCTAGGGGTAAAAAGGGGAAGTATGATATGTGGTGTGACAATAACTAAATGCTAGCCTTATTATAGGGGTGAACTAGCAGCACAAAGGAGTACTTCTTTCAACTATGTGTTTTAAGACATGTAGCCACTATAAAGTTACCATTAAAACATGACAATTATGTGTACTTTTATTATCTATAACATGATCATCACCATAGATGGAGAGAGAGGATTGAGTGAACCCATGAACCCATGCCCATTGTTCCTATAATAGAAAACTTTGTCTTATCCTCCTGCATTGAAGAGGATTGGGACACTTTTCCATTTTTGCTTTGTTATATTACACTTCCAAGCCTTAATTCAACCACCTTGTTCCTTAAACTTATTAGTGCATAATCAACTAAAACTTGTGACACTTTAGTTATAGAGAATAGATATCTTTTCCTTCTTGCTCCTACGGATCGATACCCTACTTCCACATTGAGAGGTACTATAGTGATCCCCTGCTCTTGGGGATTATCAAGTACTTTTCTAGCGCCGTTGCCAGGGAGCGTAGCGCTTAAGTTTCTATTCTTGTGTGAACTATACAATGGAGTCTTCTAGTAATAACTATATGAGATAATTATTATTTAGATATGTTAAAAGTTTGAATCTTCCTCCTTGTACTAATGTTTACAAAAGAAGTGCCATAGAAAGCACTCATTTTTTACAGGAAGAAGATGAAAAAATCATAAGCTTGGGGATGCCCAGAAATCCCCAAGAAGAGGAGAGTGATGAGAAAACACAAGAGGACAAAATCCTAAGCTTGGGGGTGCCCATGCACCCCAAAGATCAAGAGAAGAATGAAGAAGAGGAAGAATATATGGTCCAACCTAAGCTTGGGGGTGTATGGGAACCTATGAAAGATGATAGCAACACTCAAATTCAAAACTCATTTGTCATTTATGAGAACCCATGCTACGATAATTGTCCAACTAAAATTTATATGTCCATCTATGAAAACCCATGCTATTATGAGGAAACTAATAATGCTCATTTTCTTGCTAGTAATGATAGTAGTAAAATTATTAATAATGAGGAGTGTTGCTTATATATGCTATATGATAATGCTTTAGATGATGGTCCTATGCTTATTGATAAACCTCCATGTATAATACATGAGGATAGAAATGATATACTTGTTATCCATGATGATGCTCTTATTAGTAAGAGTTCTACTTTATTCTTGAGTTCTCCTAGTTTCACCATAGAGGAGAAATATGAACTTGCTAGGAAATATATATGTGGTTTGAAAAATTCTTGTTGTAACCATGATATTGATATTTAAAAAAGTACTATAAACTATTTTGAAATAGGAAAGCATGCTAATTAATGTCATGATAGTTATAATCCTCTTTACATGAAAAACTCTATGAACTTGCATGCTTTGAATGGTTATAATATTAGATTTGATTCTAGTGAGTGCAACTACTATGAAAAAGGAGGTGATAAGTGCCCTCTTTATGCTTCTAATTATTATATGTCGTGTTCACCTACTGATGATATGCAAAGTTATGCCTCTACTTACTATGATTTAGTCATATATGAAATGCCAATGCATAGGAAGAAGGTGAGACTTTGTTGTTATTGTTTCCATATCTTGTGTTGCTTTTTACCATGTTTTAACTTGACTATTATTTTGATTTGTATGAAGACACCATGGGAACATAGTATTATGCATGTAACACTTCCCAAGGAAGAAGGAGGTAGCACCAAGGTACAACCTACCACATGATCTCCACATCACTTGAAACAAGTAAGTAAGCCTAGCTATATGGCTATAAAGAAATCGATTTACGAGAGGCAATACAGTTTGTTTTCTTTTGGATTTTATTTTTGAACTCTTGTTGTAGTAAGATAGTTTTCATTTGGTTTTATTTATGGATTTTTGAATAAAGTACTAACTTGAACCCATTTGGATGTTTTAAAGTTGACAAAACATATGGAGCAGAAAATTCCTACACGAACTCTTTTTTAGTAAACAAACTCTATGATTTTTTCTGTAACTCCGATTGCTCTCATACTTGTACTATAATTGCAACTTTTCATCCTCTATATGCCCAAAATTGGAAAAAAAAATCCTGACATGTTTAAGTGGACAAAAAATGCGTTTTGCAGCTGTTGTTTTCTGGATAGAATCGGTCTTTTGTTGCAAGAGTGGTCTCTTTGGATTTTGATTTGATTATTTTTGAGTATTTTGATATATTATGGATCTTGGCTACTTAAGTAACTCTCTGGGCATTTAAAACCAAATTTTATTTGGACATTTTATCACAGCTAGCTTGATATCTTCGTACCCACTAATGTCACCCCATAGAAAAGAAATGGGAGAAAGTTTTGTGTTGAAGTTTTTGACAGAGAATGGAGGAACACCGCACCAAAAGCTATCCAAGAATGGTGAAACCATAAGCTTGGGGATTCCCAAGGCACCCCACTGGACCTATAAAACTCTCAGTTTGCAAACCTCTAAACTTTGTTTTTTGAGCATCATTAAATGATCATAGAAACTTGGAGCGTCTTTGTTTAGTGTTATGTTTAGTTTTTCTTGATATGCTTGGAAATAAATAGGACCACCATGACTTATATTTTGCATGCTTAGGAAAGAGCTACTGAAATAAACTATCCCATGAATGAATTCCATGTTTGAATAAATGCCATGTTTGATTGAATGCCTTGCTTGAAATAAAAAAGGGGAAACCAAATTATGCATGTTATTGCTTTAGGTTGGATTGTTCATATGATTTATGGAGTAATAACTTACAAGTGTACCATCTTGTGCTAGTTCTTATATTTAACATAAATGGTACTCAATGCTTAGATTGCCTTCTAGATATGACTCAGTACTATGGGCACTTTGCATTCTTGTAGAAAAGGTCAAATGGTTACCATTGCTAGCCCCACCATATTCAAACAACCTACTTTAGAAAAACAAACTTAGCATTTATACAGGAAACACCTACCCAAATAGCTCAAGCTATATCCCAGAGTATACTATCATGTGCGAGTCATTATTTAGCTTCCAAACAATATTATTATGGGTATGGGTAACATGGAGAAGTTAGTCGTGGGGTGACCACGAACTCACTAGGCATAGAGTACCCCTTCCCAAAAAGCAATAAGAGGATACATACACTAAATTAATCATACATGTTCCCTCTGTGTACCAATAACCAAATGCTAGCCTTATTACAGGGGTGAACTAGCAGTACAAAGGAGTACTTCTTTCAACTATGTGTTTGAAGACATGTAGCCACCATAAAATTACCATTAAACATGACAATTGTGTGTACTTTTATTATCTATAACATGATCATCACCATAGATGGAGAGAGAGGATTGAGTGAACCCATGAACCCATGTCCATTGTTCCTATAAGATAAAACCTTTGTCTTGTCCTCTAGCATTGAAGAGGATTGGGACACTTTTACATTTTTGCTTTGTTACATTACACTTCCAAGCCTTAAATCAACCACATTGTTCCTTAAACTTGTTTAGTGCATAATCAACTAAAACTTGTGACACTTTAGTTGTAGAGAATAGATAGCTTTTCCTTCTTGATCCTGCGGATCGATACCCTACTTCCACACTGAGAGGTACTATAGTGATCCCCTGCTCTTCAGGGTTATAAAGTCCCTGTCAAGGTGCCACCGGAAGAGGGCTCCAACAAGGGAGTTAGGGGAAGGCCACCAACTGTTGGCCACTTCCATTAGGAAGTGTCACCTACACACTTTTGCAAGGTGTTGATGTCTCCTCGTCTAGGGGTGCTTCCTATCCCAGATGCCTTCAGGCCCTACCTAGGGTCGGTGCCAGGGAAGGTGATCATGAAGACCAACACCATCTGCTAATGGGAGATGAACATCAAGGAGGTCAGTGACAAAGCCTAGGTCAAAGCTGGATGGACCGACTTCGCCATAGCTCACAACCTAAAGATTGACCACCTTCTATTCTTCAAGAAGCTGAGTGCAAAGGAGTACAAGGTCGTCATCTTCGACTAATCTTGTTACGAGGTGGTGGCCAGGTGCCCTTAGCACGCAGAGTCCACCAAGAGGATCATCGTCCACGATGTTGATGACTGACTAGCCTTGTTGTCTATGATGCCTGCCTAAGTAGTCTAAGTATGGGTGTGCCCTATGAAACTGCCTAAGTAACGTACTTTCTTAAGTATAGATCTAATGTGTCAAGTACTGCTTAATTATGTGGCATGCTGTTTAATTGTGTTGTTCTTTCTAGTGTTCTTGATGTTCTTGTTGTTCATGATGTTCTTTCTCTGAGAGATATTAACCTCACCAATGCTGAGAAGAGGTTACCACAACTGCTCCATACTGGAAAACCAAATACACACTCATGTGAGCAGCCTTAAGATAGGCGTGAATATTCAGCCCACCAAACACCCACACCCACTCTCTGTCGAGGGCCAAGAAAATACTCACCCAGGCTACAAAACGAAGTGCAGAACATGGCCTAGAGAGCGTTTTCGCGTGGCCATGCCCTAGAGCATGGCTCCCGGGAGCTCCAAAATCAACCCAGCCTACCAATCACGTCATCTCTAAAGAGCTCTAAGCTCCCGTATTTTGAAGGCTTGTGGTTGCTCCGGCCGCTTACGGTAGATGGGTCCAGCTGTCGGTGTGAAAGCAGTTCACTGCTACTTAGATTGGGACCGTGTGTTGATCAGGCTGTTTTCTGCTGCCATGTATCGCCACACACCAGAAGCCGGATAAAGTCCGGACCACAGCATACTCAGAGCAAAAAATCAGACTAACACCATGACATGAATTTTAGGCGCCATAATCAGAGGACGGCACGACACGGTAGAGTGTGCTGGGTCCATCTAGTATACATAATTTATTGATTATTCCGTTGTGACGTATGCGAATCTATGGTATAAGAGATGTGTTTATATGCTCCATAATTTCTATTTTTGCATGAATCTCTAAACGCTAGTGCTTAATTAGCTGAGGGCGAATTAGTCACAAATATGGGCAACTTGTTCAAGCCTACATCAAGCCTTGTTCATGGTTGATCTTAGAAAAGAAAAGACCACATTATTGTCAATCTCAAAAAAAGATACCCACATTACGGTCTGAACTCTGTGAGCCGTACGTGGTGCCCATGGCTACCGGCGGCGTGGCGTCAAGGAGGATCATCAAGGCATGAAACCATTTATCCTTCCAGTGCGCTTGGGAAAAAGTTGAGCAAATTATATGATGCACGCGTCACCCTACCAGTTGAGAAAATCATGTCAAAAACAGGAGACAGTATTCACTTTACTCTCCCCGTAAGGAAAAACCATTAATTTTACTCCAGCCAACACGAACAGGAGGAGCTTGCCAAACTTGCTTTAGGTTCTGAATTTAACCAACACACTTCATTAATATAACCAACACACTTCATTAATCGTACATGTTCCCTATGTGTGCTAGAAAGTTGAAAACACTAGGTCACCGAATAAAGAATTTCGAATCTCACTGAATATGAAAAATATAGTTCTATTTCTTGTGGTTTTTCTTACATTTTCCCGTAAAATGTGTGGAATCTAAATATTGTGATTAGTGTAATAACTATTTCCAAGTCTACAGTCACTATGTTTTTTACGAGCGTCCTTACCATTGATCCCATCACTCAAATCCTCGATATCACTACCATCCTTGGCTTGCTCCATAAGATTCGGGGTAGAGGCAACATTTTGAGAACATCTCTATATATAGATGATGCAGCGACTTTTGTGGCTCCTTCTACCATCATTCACGATTTTGGAGAGGTAACCGGACTATGTACTAACTTCCAAAAGAGCTCCATGGTCCCGATTCGTTGCGGGCAAATTGATCTTGATGATATTCTTTTGGGTCTACCGGTGTAATAGTTCCCACTAATTACCTTAATTTACCGCTATCGACTTGGAGGCTACCAAGGTAGGCTTCCAACATCTTCAAGACAAGGTTGAGGGGAAAATGCTAACTTGGAATGGCAAATACGTCATAATGATGGGTCACACCTCGATCCCTTGTCAAGTCGGTGCTCACGTCGCAATCCATCTATCACATAACTCCAATCATTGTTCCTCCCGGAACCACCAACTATATAAAAAATTGAGCAAGCATTTCTTTGGGAGGCTACCGACAAAGGCTCTGGTGGGCAATGCAAGGTAAATTGGGATATGGTTTGTAGACCCGGGGGCTTGGAGGTCTTGGTGTGCTCAACATCGACTTCTTTGCAAGGGAACATAGATTAAGATGGTCATGACTTGAATGGAAAGATCCAACAAAGATTTTGGTGGGCTTAGGAAACTCATACACTCAGATAGATATGAACCTCTTCTATGCAACTACTACAGTTATAGTGAAGGGGAAAAGACACATTTTTGGGAGGCTCCATAGTTAAACAAGAAAAAAGGGAAAGACATAGCAACCCTCATCTTTGAGGCCTCAAAAATAAAAAAATGAAACGATCAAGCGTCAAATAATTATGCATGGATCCACAAGATCAAATTGGATGCAGACTTCTCATTAGACCATCTTCGTCAATTTATTTCTTTATGGATCCAACTCTGCCAAGTCAACCTTAGAGAGTTTTGGACAATATTTCTTGGGATCTTACCACAAGTGGGCAATATACGGCTAAATCTACTTACAAGACTCAATTCTTCGGGGCAACGTCTTCACCCACTAGTTCGTCGGTTTGGAAGATCTAGGATCCTCCCAAACTCAAGTTCTTCACATGGCTTGCCGTCCAAAATAGATTTTAGATGGATAGCCGTCTAGAAAAGAGAGGTTTGCTAGATTGTGGAGTTTGCTCTTTTGCAATAGGGCACCGAACTTGGTCGTGCACCTCTTTGTCCATTATAAAATCACTTATAGAATTTGGGACATGATCAAGAATTGGACCGGGTTTCATGACCATCAACCTCAACATATGGCCAACGCAATCAATCTTCACATGGAGAAGAGATCTTCCCTCGCTATCATTGTCTCTCGAGAAATTTGGAACGAGCGAAATGCAAGTCTCCAACAGCAATCATGCATCTCCTAGGGTTCTTCTAGCAAAGATCAAGCAAGAGCCAAAACTTAGGACCATACTCTCTTACTTGATAGATTGGGATAAAGTTTGTGTCCCTGTTTTAAAAAGAGTGAATTCCGTTTTTACCCTGTAGTTCTGCATTTGAGACACATTTTATCCCATTTAGTGGAACTTCTATCGAAGTATCTTATTTAAGAGACTCTGAACAAGTTTTTACCCATGTTTAGCACTTTCCTTGTTTTCTTAGATATGACGGCAATGTTACGCAGTAAAATGTATAAAGATTGGAAGGCACGGTGGACAATCATGTTTAGACTTCTTTCATCCATATACTCCCTCCATCTTGAAATAAGTGACTTGGATTTGTCTAGATTTGAATGTGTAGACATTTTAGTATTAGATACATATGAATATAGGCAAATTGAAGTAACTTATTTTGGGACGGAGGGACTATTAAATTTGTTGTCGTCTTGACATTTTTAAACTACGGCCAATAGGTTACACCTTGGTAAATATACACACATAAGAAAATGAGAGTTCATAACTTTCAAAAGGGGTAACAGAGACGATTTTTCACTCGATGGAGTAATTAGTCTCACAAATGCATAACTAGGAGGTAAAAAGTGAAATTCACTCTTTTAAAAAATGAGCCAAACGAAGAAACTTGTTTTGTGCCCGATATTACATTTTTAAACTGCTTTATAGTTAAACTCTTCTAGAGGGAGGTATACATTCATGGCTGAGAAGTTCTTTAGAAAAAATAAAACTAGCTTTTCTCTCGCTAAAAAAGAGTACTCCATTTCCGGAGCGAATATTTCTAGAACATAACAAATCACCCTCCCATCCCATATAAAAACAGGGGAGCCCCTCCGTCTCTTTCACAGCCCGAGCTCCTCTCCTTCCTCATCGCATCATCGATCTCGTCCGCCTTTCCCGCGGCTCTCTCCCACAATTCGCGTCGCCATGGAGCAGACTTTCATCATGATCAAGCCCGACGGCGTCCAGAGAGGCCTGGTAATCTATCTCATCCCCGGTCTGATCTCTCCAAAGATGAATCCTTGCGTTAGCTGCGAATGAATTATCTAAATCTCGCGATCGGCCTATGCTTGCGCGGTTTCGGGCTGTTCTCCGAGGTTTTAGAGCCATTTCTGACTGGCGGATATTGTGTTGGAAATTTTCTTTCTGCAGATTGGAGATATCATCTGCCGATTTGAGAAGAAAGGGTTCTACCTGAAAGGTAATGCGTGGTTCTCTGCTCCTTCCTCAATTTGATCGTAGCACCTTTTTCTTCTCTTATCTCGTTTCTGTTTCCATGATCTGGTTTAGAAAGACCCCTGCCACATAGATCTGCTTTTTGGGCTGTATTCTGTTAGAACAACACAGGTATCTGTCATAGTATCGAGCACAACACAAGTACACCCGCAAGGATATCTACACCATGTATTAAATTGTTATGATAATTTTATTGAGTAAATTTCACCGTGTACCATATATTGTTGTATAATTGACATGTTGAATCGGATTGAGATAAAACCACCCCACTGCATTCCATATCTTACACACTGTCTGACTAGATTTGTTTTCCCATGGTTGTTAAATGTGGTGATAGTTTTAAGGGTTAGTTTTGAATTTGGTCAGGTTGTCATTCTTCTTTCATAAATATGTGGGAATGCTGGAATAAACAATTTTCTTACCCCGCTTCAAAATTTTACCATAAAATATCTGCAACAACCCAATTCAATGGGAGTAATTCAATATTTGTTAGCAGGACATCATCTGAAACTTGTATGTTAAAGAAAAGGTCATCTGAAACTTACGTAAAAAAAACATATGTAACTTGTTTTAGAACAAGCTACTTTCCTTATCCTTACCTTGATGAATCATACATCTGTAGCCCACAGAATATCGACGGTTGAAGTACTTTGGTGCTTACTAATTTTTTTCTAACTGTGGATCGTCCAGCCATGAAGTTTATGAATGTGGAGAAATCCTTTGCGCAGAAGCACTATGCTGACCTGTCCGCCCTGCCCTTCTTTCCTAAGTTGGTGGATTACATCATTTCTGGCCCTGTTGTGGCCATGGTGTGGGAGGGGAAGGATGTTGTTTTGACTGGCCGCAGGATCATCGGGGCCACCAGGCCTTGGGAGGCAGCTCCTGGCACCATCCGTGGTGACTATGCCGTGGAAGTTAGCAGGTGAGAAAATCAAATTTTGTGGATTGTTCACAGAACTTTTTTAGTAAATTTTCGATATCTTTCCCTCTGTAATGTATGTAAAAGCAGAGGGTAATTATTTTGAATTTGGATTCAGTTGTTGTCAAATCCATGTTTTTTCAGGGTGAAAACACACACCGCTAGAAGTTATTTAGTGGGAAGGAAATAGTATGAGTGAATTGGCTACTCTCATGCTTGAATATTACCTAGTTTCCCTAGTTTATAGATTTAGTCGAAAAATAAATCATGCTACCTAGTTTCCCTGCTTGTGAAGCCTTATACTGAAGCCATTGCCCTCTGTGTAGGAATGCCATTCATACAACAATTACATTGTTGGAAACGAAATGTTAGTAGTACTTGGCTTCTGTCCTTCTCAAGCCTTACTGAACTCATTGCCTGCTGTGTAGGAATGTAATTCATGGAAGTGATTCCGTGGAGAACGGACAGAAGGAGATTGCTCTCTGGTTCCCTGGAGGCTTAGTCGAATGGAAGAGCAACCTTCACCCTTGGATCTACGAGAACTGAGCTTCAACGGACATGATCACCTGCCTCTTGATGACCTCTGGTTTCTTCAGAGTTAGAGCTTCCCAGAGCTGTCAGCTGGCTCTGCTATCGAGTCAATAATCATAATCCAGATGCGTGATGCTTATACATCCCAGTTGAATATGCTGCCTGGACCTATATGGCATTTGAGTTTCTGTCTGGTTTGATTTGTATTGTTACTGTAGAGTGACTTGTCCCGTTATCTAAAATAAAATGCTGTTGGGAACTCTTGGATGTATGAAATTTTCACACCTAAAATTGCTAATGAAAGAATGCAATTTTCACACCTAATCTGTTCCATTAATTCAAAAGAGTAAGATATTCTGAAGCTTGAATACTCTAGCGGCAATGAGAATTCAGAACTCAGAAGTTTCTGAAACTCTGGCAGGACGAAAAGTTTCTGGCAGTGAGTTGGTATCGTGTCCTGTGCTCTGTCTCTGAATCTTCTTAAGAGACGTGTGGCTCCAGATGCTCCAGCTTTGCGAACACGAGACCTCCCAAACTACCACGCTCGCCGCAGCATATGGTGGCAGCTCCGATCCCCATCTCCTGTCCAAGAAAATGCTCGCCATTGCCATGGCACCAATGGCCTCCTCCGTGTACTCTACTGCGCTTCACCCTTGCTCGAACTCGTATTCGTGTCCTCGTCGCCGCCGCCGTGGTGCGCTGAAGGTTGCGGCCTCCGCGTCGTCGTCGCCGGAGGAGACCAAGGACGTCGTCATCGTGGGCGCGGGCATCGCGGGTCTGGCCACGGCGCTGTCCCTGCGGCGGCTCGGCGTGGGCGCCACCGTGCTAGAGCAGGGCCCGTCCCTGCGCGCGGGCGGCACGTCGCTGACGCTGTTCAAGAACGGGTGGCGCGTGCTTGACTCCATCGGCGTCGCGGACGAGCTCCGGGCCAAGTACCTCCGCGTCCAGGGGTACCTAGCTCTGCCTACTCTCCTGTCAGTTCCATGGATCTTTGTGGACCTTAAATCCCGAGGTTTTCAGCTGAGCGCAGGATGAGGATGCGGTCGTCGGCGGGCGGGCGCGACCTGCGCGAGTTCTCCTTCGAGGAAGAAGCTCCCGGGTATGTACTACAGAATTGCCTTCCCCTTTCGCGATCGGTGTAGTTGGATTGATTTGCTCTGCTTCGATTGATGTACCACCATCAGGCAGGAGGTGCGGGCGGTGGAGAGGCGGGTGCTCCTCGAGACGCTGGCCTCCAAGCTCCCGCCGGGCGCCATCTCCTTCTCGTCCAAGCTCAAATCGATCGCCGGGCAAGGGCCCGAGGGCACACTGCTGGAGCTCCAGGACGGCAGGCGGCTACGGTCGAAGGTGGTTGTCGGCTGCGACGGCGTGAACTCGCCGATCGCGAGGTGGATGGGGTTCTCGGAGCCCCGGTTCGTCGGGCACATGGCGTTCCGCGGACTCGCGGACTATGCCGGGGCCGGTGGACAGCCGTTCGAGCCCAAGGTGAACTACATCTACGGCCGGGGCCTCCGCGCCGGCTTCGTGCCGGTCTCCCCGACCAAAGTTTACTGGTTTATCTGCTTCAATAGCCCAATCCCAGGTATCACTATCTGACAAAGATGATCGATGACATGAAGTTCTTGGCATGCTGGTCATGGACTCATGGTGGTGGTGTTTGATCTTCACGGCATGGCAAATGGCAGGGCCGAAGAACACGGACGCGGCGGCGCTAAAGAGGGAGGCTCTGGAGCTGGTGCGGGGCTGGCCAGACGACCTCGTCGCCGTGATGCGGAGCACGCCGGACGCAGCCGTGGTGAAGACGCCGCTCGTGGACCGGTGGCTGTGGCCGGGGGTGGCACCCCCGGCGTCGAGGAGCGGCGTGGTGCTCGTGGGCGACGCGTGGCACCCGATGACGCCCAACCTCGGCCAGGGCGCGTGCTGCGCGCTCGAGGACGCCGTTGTCCTGGCGCGCCGACTCGCGCCCGCGGTGCTCGCGGGGGGCGACGTCGGCGAGGCGATGAGCGGGTACGAGAGGGAGAGGTGGGGGCGGGTGTTCCCGCTGACGGCGCGCGCGGGGCTTGTGGGCGCGCTCGTGCAGTGGGGCAACCCTTTGGTGTGCGCGGTGCGGGACGGCGTGGTGATCCCGAGGCTGGTCAGGCTGGGGCCGTTCCTCGAGCACACCAACTTCGAGTGTGGCCTGCTCGAGCCGGTGGCGCCGTCGCCATGATCGATAGATGAGTCCAAGGTCGTACATGCGTAGCTTCTCTGATCCATCAAGAAATATACTACTTCCTCCCACCCATATTATTGTTCTCAACTTTATCTATATTCAGATGTTAAGAATTTAGACTAGATGCATTCGTATCTAAACAAAACTGAAAACATTAATATTGACCGGAGGGAGTATATCGGAATTTCCGGAAGCTATGCAACTGTATGTTGTAGAGTACTTCCATTCTTGCTGTTCGAAAGTGCAGGCATCGAGAACCGGTTTCGGGGTTGTTAGTTTGATCTCCACATGTTGGCCCCAACGGACGAACGACTTGGTATCGCGTCCTGATCGGGGGCGCCCAATGTCGCTATCGTTGGTGGGCTCCTGTCGCGCAGCATATATAAAGAGGCGGGGACCGAGGCACGCACACTAAGGTTCGTCATGCCCACTCACCCCACCGACACAGCTAAACCCTAGAGCCTTCGATCGGGCTAGCGCTGCAGCGGCGGGAAGTGCCACCTCACTGCCGCCACCACTCCGTCACCCTCCATGTTGACTTCATCCTCGGCAATGAAGACCGATGGTATGACGCCAAGACCGACCCCTCTCCATCTATGTTTTCTCTCTTAGAAGCTATTCTCTTTCAAGCCTTAGTTTTCTACCCACTAGATTAACACCTAGAGATCATAATAGGAAAACAGGGGTGACATCTTGGCATCTTGCTATTCGAACAGAGGCATACTCACCGTAACTCCGAAGATTTCCATCACATCATAGATCTATTATATCTACTCCCTTCGTAAAACAAGTGACTTGCATTTGTCTAGATTCTCGAAATAGACTTTCACCCCGCTTTATAAATAAAGTCAAACGGCCAAACCGATTCAGAGTGGTGAGGAGTTTCTCTAACAAGCAGATCAAAGATAAAAAGTGAAGCCTAAGAAGCATCTAGCTTGCCACCAAAGATGACTAGACTAAGACAACCGGAGCTCCACGACAACGCCTTCCAGAAGGTAATGACGCCACTAGCGCCACCGTCGCCGAGACCACACGGGTCTAGGGTTTTCACCTGGAGCCCTAATGTGGTGAGAGTAGCCACAACAACGCCCCCAAGAGGGTCACGACACCCACAGGCGTCGCCGTTGCCAGCGCTGGGCTTTCGTCCGAAAAAACTCTCACCACATTCGGTATCTCAACCCACCATCAATCCTCGAGCCGAGCTTCCCAACGCGATCTGGGCGCTGTCACCACCAGGATCCCCCGATGCCCACTCCATGCCACCCACATAGTCCAAGGAGAGGAGCCACCACCATCGCCACGTCGCCCCGCTGTCGAGACGCCCGTGTAGTCCACCTTCCGGGGCCGCCGCCCCGGCATCCGAGAACTCGCGTTCGTGGCACGGGTGACGTGTGACCAGTGAGGCGGGAGGGGGAGGAGCATAGGCGGAGGGCCTCATCAGTACGACCTCATGGAGGAGCCCCGTCCTCCACCACCGTCAGTGGTTGCCGGCCGAACGCGGCGGCAGGGCCACACCAGGCCCGGACAGGCCCGACCGCACCCAAGATAGGCCCATAAAGACCCTGCCACCCCGCTGCAGCATGGAGGTCATGCCGACGATGCCCTCGAGCTCGAGCCCCTCCGACCGCCCACCTCTAGAGGACAACCGCGCCACACCTTGGGAGGCCCGCTTAGGCCCAGATAGGGCCCACATGGCCCAGATCTGGACCACCTGCCAACCACCACCTAGCGTGCCCTGCATCGCCACGCCGCCCTGAATCACCACCGCCACACCCCGCCGCCACGAACCGCCCCGCCGTCGTAGGAAGTTCCAGGAGGGAGAGGGCGGGTTGCTGCCGTCCGCAGCCGCCGTGATGGGAAGAGCCCACGCCGCCTCAACTTGCAGCGGACCGCCTCCGACGCCACCCGCCGGCCGCCGCCACCCGCCGGCCGCCGCCGCGCCAGATCTGGCCGCCCCCGCCGAAGGTCACCGCCGCCATGGAGCGCCGCCCTGCGCCGGCCTCCGCACGCCGGGGAAAGAACGGCCAGCCGCCGCTGACACCACACGGGCTTTGCCCGGCGGCGCACGCCGGCGGCGGTCAGGGAGAGAGATGAGGGAGGGGGACGAGAGAAGGTGGCGACGGGATCCACCCCAGGGACGCGCGGGGGCGACCCAGGAGCGGGCGACTTTTTTTCGGGACCTCCCTCTCTAGATTCAGATGTATCTCAAACTAAAACAGGTCTAGATACAAACGAATCTAGACAAACCCAAGTCAATTATCTAGGGACGGAGGGAGTATTAAAAGTACATTACAGAGTAACCAAAATTAGAGAAATAGGCTAGAAAATCTCACAATAAATAGAAACATTTGAACGTCTATTTTAACATTAGTAAACCACAACCATTCGATCTTGCTAATTGAGTTACTAAATTACCCACCTCTGCTATTATTATGTGAACGATACCCTTTTGTTTGGTCGTTCCACGAAAAGAAAAGAAAAGGGAAAAATTGTTGTTGGTCCTCTTCGTACGACCGCGGCATCAAAACCTAGCTGATACCGATGCCCGCCGATCTCCAGGTTGAGTGAGATCAGCTGCCCGTCGTTCATGCCCCGTGTGTTTTGGATGGACCTCAAACCAGATCCATACGGCCGGATCTTGTGTCCTATACTTATTCTTAGGATAATCCTGCGGCGGCAACGACATACCTATACAAGGTACAACGAGTAAAAAACTAGATCGATTTTTATCTGGGCATCAATCTCCTGGTTTATGATTGATCTCTTCTTACTCGGTCCAATCTCTCGGGTCTCACAGGTTGTGCAGGTATGGTGTAGGTGGCCTGCTGCTTGCGGACCGTTGGGAAGACCAGGTCCGGCACGGCTCCCCACGAGCTGGCGGCGACGCGGAGCATGGCTAGCCACGCACACTGCCGGGAAGCGGTCACCTGTAGCATGTACGCTGGGCTGCAGGTCCGAGACGAGAGCAAGGTCTGGTCGGCGGCTGCGGCAGTGCACGGGAAAAAGAACGGCGGCCTAAGAATTTGAGAAAGTAAAACGGTGGCCGAGCAAACGAAAGGTAGACAAAGGATTCTGCAAATCTCCTCCCACTAAAAGGCAGGTTGCGTGCATCGGCAAGCTTGATGGCACAATTTTTTTAACTCATGCCAGCTAGGTAGGTGCACACTGAAACTGTACCAAGATTTTAACAATTATACATAATCATGTACGTTTCCTATTACCTACTTTATCTGCCGAATCATTTTCTAACAAATTCACAAATTTTGTGTTGGGATTTTGGATCTAGATGATGGAGGTGCCAGAGAAAAAAGATCGTGATACCCCTATTCTCAGCAGCCACGCTTCAAAATGCTTGAGTTAAGGATTTGATTTTTGTTGTTAAACAATTTGCGTATTTTTCTAGGTAAATGTTTTTCCTTTAATATAGATTAATATAGACATTTTTTATTAGCTAAAGAGAGCAAAATATAGGCCGTAATATAATAGATGTTTTTGACTTAGTCATTTATTATAGTCATCTTATATCAGCTAAATTATATGGCATCCTTACGAAGATACCATTAATTATTATATTTTGGGGACTAGAAATTATAAAGAAACACGAATATTCCCGATCTAGCGCTGGTCGATTGTGTGTGATGCTATATGGGTATTAGGATTAATCCAGTTCACTACATCTTGAAGTATGTATATCTATTTTTTTAATGGAACACTGATATTCCATTAAGACACGGTAGATTCACCGGTCACCAGACAGGTTACAACAGTAGGATAGCGTTCTGTCCAGAGAACGTGGTCTTCAGAAGCTATAGCTACACCCAAAGCCGCTAACTCATGTGCGGGCTGATTACAAGAACGATGTACAACAGCAGCCTCAGTAAAATCCACACGCAGGTGGTATTTCATATCTGTAATCAAAGTGCCTATCGGAGCAAAATCATAATCATTTGTCGTCATAGCATTCTTCAAGTTGATGCAATCAGTTTCAAAAATGACACGCCCTACACCCAGTTGATCCACAACTTGAATAGCATGTGATAGGGCTGTCGCCTTAGCCTGGAAGGCATCCTTCGTTCTCCTTAAAGATCCAGCAACAGCAAAACAAATATCATTGGCATTATCGCGACATATAGCACCCCATCCCCCACTACCCGAGGACTCACAGAAGGCCCCGTCTGTATTTATCTTGACGGTATCAGCAGGACCCACTGGTGGTATCCATCGACAAACCAAAGGTAGACCTGGAGTCGATGCTTTTTTTAGAAAATTCTTCCATTCAGCGGCATGTCGGCACACGGTGAACTGAAACTGGTCGATGGACTGGCACTTTTCCCCATGATTTCCTTTATTCCGTTCTGACCACCAGTTCCATAGGAGTGAAATAGTCATCAATTGTTCATCAAACTCCAGGTTAAGCCCTTCATGAAGCACCTCTACCGCTGATCTGCAAGGTAACAATTTAAGCCGTACATCTTCCAGTTCAAGTGCTAGCCATCTTTGCTTTACGTACTTGCATTTTAGGAATAGATGCCCACCATCTTCAAAATACATATGGCACATGGCACACCTGGTGTCTAGTTCTACTCCTTTTCTTTCTATGTTCATGTACAAAGGATGGTTGTTGTGTGCTAATCTCCACATGAAGTGATGTACTTTTGCCGGACAATTGACCTTCCAAAGTTTTCTAAAAATCTCATGTTCAGTGGTAAGGTTGTTGAACTCTGTCCTTCCTGCCTAGTACTCGCCTTCCTCTCCATATCGACATGAACCTTATAAGCAGATTTGATAGTAAAAATACCCTTACTGTCGTAATGCCAGGCAACAAAATCTTCTGTATCAGTATATAGAGGAATAGACAGGACTATTTCCACATCATCAGGATGAATACATTGGATAATTCGCTCAGTCTTCCATGTACAAGTGTCTTCATCGATCAGTTCAGAGAAAAAAGTAACTGGGTTGTCATCATCGTATGTAGAGGGTCTACATATGGATCGAGTAGGAAGCCAGGAATCATCCCAGATGCGAATACCTTTACCATCACCAACTCGCCAGATGATTTCTTTTCTCAACACTTCGAGGCCTTTTAATATGCTTCTCCACACATAGCTCATACCAGCCTGTGGAACTGCTGAAAGAAGATCACCATGTGGGAAAAACTTTGCTCTCAAAACCCGAGCGCATAAAGAGTGTTTGTGTAACATCCAAAAAAATTTATCTGAAAACCATCATCATTGCACTCATATCATCATGGCATGTGTTGCATTGCATCTAGTTTGTCCCCCCAAAAATTTAGTGAAATTTTGAGGCAATTTGGAACCCTTTTGCTAAATTCAAAACCTAGGAAAAGAAAAAACTAAAAAGAAAAAGCAAAAAGGAGAAAAAAATGCAGCAGCAGTAGCATGTGGCCTATTCGGCCCAACCCAGCCCAACAGCCCACCCGGGCCACCCCTTCCTCTCTCTCCTTTTCTCACCGCCCCCCTGCACGCCCCCTCCCATTTACACCCTAGCCCCACTGCCTAGTCACCCTCCACCTCATCTTCTTCCACCGCGGGACGAACTGCCCTTCTCTCTTCTCCGCCGTTTCTAATCGGCTCGAATTCAAGCGTTGCACGAATTAAAGCCCCACTTCAACCCCTCCTTCTTAATCCCCTCTCCCTCCTCTTCGGTTTCCCCTCAGTCGCCACCCTCAGAGAGCCCCCAGGCTCTCCAATTTAGAGCTCGAACCACCTCACACCGACGGTACTCCGGCTACAATTCCGGTGAGCACCGACCACCCTGCGCCCTCCTCTCTGCCTTATCGTCTCCACCATGTTGTGGCGCATCTTTTAACTCTAGCCACCCACCTTTTCTTGCCCCAGGTCGTCGACACTTCATCGCCGGCATCTCCCTCTGTCGCCGCGGTCCGACGACATTTCTGGTGAGACTCGGATTCCCGCTGCCCCTTTTTGGCCACCACTAGCTTGCGTTGGACCTGGCACGTGTCGCTGACACTTTTCCTTGTCTGCTCGAGCCTCAGATCAACGCCGCCGTCTCGAGGACATGAACTCCACTGTCGGCACGAGCTCCGGCGAGGAATCCAGGACGAAGCCGAGCATCCCTCCCTCCACCGCAACCATCACCTATACCACCTCGACCGCGGCAACCTCTGCTAACAGTCCACGGACCCCCTGTCTCTTTAGAATCGCCGGAACACCGCCGTCCGCCACGCCGCTGCCGCGCACAGAGAGCCAGCGCCGCCAGCACTTGGCCACGCGCTGAGCACCGTCCGATCTGTCACCAGCGGCTAAGATTAGATCATTGGTCGAACGGGTACAGGCTGATCTGATTCATCCGTTGCCACTTAAAATCTAACGGCCCACGGCGATCGATCCGACTGAATCGGTACGGGCCAATAGGATTGCGCCACGTCAGCCAGAGCGTCTGTTTAATTAGAAAAATAGACAAAATATGTATTTAACTTAGAAATTCAATAACTTTTGATCCACAAATCAGAAAAATGCAAATTTGGTGTCTATGGATTTAGAAAAATGAGACCTTTATTGTTAAGGCCTTATTTCACACTTTTGTTTCTGAAAATTGGAATTTTAGGCAGAACCATTTTAGGAGTATTTTGCTCATAAAAATTACTCCATAAATTGTTTTTAGGTATTTCTTATGCCTTTAGATAGAGTATTTTAACCTCTGTACTGTAGACTCTGCAAGTTTTAGAGTTTGGTTCATACCATTGCATTGTGCATGAATTCATATTTTTGTGATGCTATATTGATTGTATTATTGTTGTTGGTTTATTCTTTGTGTAGATTGTGTGGATTGTGAAGTTTGTTGCTGTGAGGATTGTACTTATTCCCCTAGCTACCAAGGCAAGTGATATTTCATCTATGTCATATGATTTTCACTATTGCACTAGTACTATTTTTGTAGATCTTAACATGGTAGGATTATTTATATGTTACTATGCTATGCTATCCTATAGATTATATCTTGATAGTATTTCCTAGTTGAAAGACATCGTATGCTAGAGTGCTTAGCCATGCTATTAGAATTCGTGGGTAGAAATTCATACCAAGATAGTATGGAAATATATTATTTTGTTTGACTAAGAAAACAACTAATGTTAATGAAACACCTAGGTAGAATGGGACTCGCTTGGATTATGTTGAGTGGTTACTCAAGGGCCATGTCTATGGTCAGCTGGTGTATCACACTTGTGGACGGCCACCCAGGAACAAAGAGATTGGAGACATTCTTTTCACAAAGGTTCTAGTGCAACCACATGGCATATGGACTCTGCCTTGACCGACTAAGTTGCAAGAACTCAGCCAGATGGACAGAGGGTGGTAAATATGATAGGATGGAACGCGTACGTATTGGTCTGAGGGATTGCTTCTGAAAAGTCTCGTCTTGATGCATGTCGAGTCTTGTGGGGAAAGTGCACCACCTCTAGAGAGGGTAAAACTAAGAACTTAGCCGTGTCCCCGGTTATGGAAAATTTCTGAGCGTCAAGACAGTGAAGCAGTTCAATAATCTCCTCATCCAAATTTCTCTAAGTTAAAAACTTGTGGGTGAACAGGGGTAGAGATTCATTGATGTCTATCAATGGTACCTTAGTGTTTGAAAGAGAAATCTTACTCTTCAAAAACTATGAGATAAAACCTTGCTTTTAGTAAAGTCAGCCAAAATCACAATTAGCCATATATTCATGTAGTTGTTGGATTATACTAGGTATCTATGGTATCACTTGCCAATACAATTTCAAATGTATTGACCCTTGTGGCTGTAACTTATTATGTTGCAGGATACTCTGATGATGAGTATGGTTGCGGGTCTACACTCGACATGTTTGCCTGTGGCGCATGAAGACAAAAGACTCTATTATTATACTATGTCTTGTGAATCTTGACTAATGTTAGCCTTGGGCTAAGTGAGTTGTAAGAACTATTATATTTCTGGATATGCGATGTAATAATGACCTTTGTTTCTATGTACTTCATCTTAAACTGTGAGTGCTAGCATTAAGATCAGGGACTAGCACTGCAATCACAGAGATCTTACCTTATTATGGTGAGATCTTATAGTTTGCACTGGTCATGTTTATATGATATTAGATCACTACATGGACAGATATATCGTGGCCATATGGAAAATTAGTCGTACTGTGCAAATACCTAAATAATATTAGATATAATCAATAGATATAGTTATTTTATGTATATTGTATTAGGTTAATACACATAACTGAAACTAAGTTAACCGAACCAACCAGTGATTTGTATGTGTGATAATAGTTTATTTATGCAATGATATATAAGGACGTAGAATTAAAGCTTGGATCACGACTTGACCAATTGGTCATTTCTACTAAGTCATTGTGTTGTTACTATTATATCATATTGGTCGTAGAACAAACTACCTGCCATAACCGTCCAATATGTCAATTAAAAGAAGTACAATGTATATATGTGACACAATATGCAAAAGTGAAAATAAAAAATTGGCCGGCCATATGAACTAAGATGGTAGATTGTGTATGTGATTTTACACTAATTAGCACGGAAATTTATTTTCTGAATAGCATCACAAAAACTTTAAATTGAGCTATGAACAATATAATTGTTGTTTGTTTAGAGGGGTATAATTTATGTCTTCTTTATCGGATATTACGTATTCAGTTTTTTTGGTATTCAGTTTTTTTGGTTGTAGCACATATTATAATTTTCCAAGACCAAAAGTTAAACATGCTACTCATGTTATGGTAAGCTTACATACATGTACTAAAAAGAAGTCAGATTTATTTCAAGGGAGAAGAGATAAGAGATTGGTATGGCCATACGTGATAGGAAGAGGCGGCATGTTTCACGTATGGTGGCATAGGTGGATAATTCTCTTTTATTTTAGGCGACATTTCTATTTTTCAAGATCCAATGAGTGCAATCCTTTTTATTAGTAGAAAACATCAGATAGATCAATCAGGTATGTACCTACATAGATCACAATGATCATTATGATTGTAACAAAAATAAATTACAACCAACATATTATCGTAACTGTATGTAAATAAAACATATAGTTTTATGTGATATATCATACTTGATATATGTGTACCAGCATACAAAGATGTACCGCAAAGAACTTTGTTTTCTGGTGGAGCTTAATTTATATGTGGTTAAAAATACATCAGCAACGATATTCATCGAACAACCGATATTTTAATTATCTTAATATGTTGGTGGATACGGAGCTTATTAATTCTAATCGTGTGATATGATAGAGTATCTATGAAACTCGAGTTCTTTTTTCTCCAACACTAAAACCTATATAGGCGACGCCCTCGCATTTGCGAGGGCCACCTGGCTAGTTATTCTAAAGGTAAAATGCTAAAGTTGTACCAACATCACACTACATTGTATTTTTTTTGAATGTGTAGTCCAGATCATGTCACATCCCGACACTCCAAGTTTCATTTCTTTTAGAATGGGTGAGATTTATTAATTAGTAGGTAACGATGTTTTTACATTCACGCATTAGGGAGTCCAACGTCCCATGCAACATGCCACACTCACGCTTGCCTAATTGTGCTTCAAGTCATTGATCATTGTGGCGATATTTTCTTCACTTCTTTTTTCTTTTTTATCTGTGTGCATGCTTGATGTTTTTGACTAGTACTTAGTATTATGTTGGTGTAGAGGGAATGAGTGTAATTGGTATATTCTTCATAATAATATATTTCATTATCGTAAAAATGTTAACATTATAAATTTACTCAACAAATCATACACTTCAACTCTTGAGGAAAAATCGAAGAGAGCTCTACATGGATTGTCCTCATTTATGTAAATTGTGAATTTACTGCCATCTAGATGAACTACAAGTATAATTCAATCCAAAACTAACTCATGGATGTCCTGCACGTCCTCGACTGAATCAAATAGAGAAGTTCGGAGGATGATCCGTGTGTGTGTGTGTGGGGGGGGGGGGGGGCAGGGGGCAGTGCTCGGGATTATTCTGGCAAGAACAGATGGTTGCGCTGTCCTCAACACCTCGTGGAAGGGAGGGACAACGGCAGAGAGATGTTGAGTCGAGCTACAGTGGAGCAACCATGGCACCGGTTGGTGGGACTCCCTGAGCTTACAAGGGCGGCGACAGGGGGTATCGGGGGCGGGAACAGATCCATGGTAGCTGAAGGGGTTCGCAGCAGAAAACAAAAAATTCAGCACCTATGCCAAGATATATATATATATATATATATATATATATATATGAGTTAATGCAGGAATGAGGTTTCGAAGACATACCCTTATAGACTGAAAGCGTTTACGTTCGTGGGAACATTGGTGATGTAGTCGTGTATATATATATATATATATATATATATATGAGTTATTGCAGGAATGAGGTTTCGAAGACATACCCTTATAGACTGAAAGCGTTTATGTTCGTGGGAACATTGGTGATGTAATCGTACTTGCAGCCGTCCTCGACGTTGCGTTGCTCCTCGCACGTCACCTTCTGGTCCTTGCATGATAGCTCCGGTGCCATAAGTGCCAGTGCCTCCGTGGTCTCGCACACGTCTGGTGCCCGACAACAACTCCCGTTCTCCCTAATCTAGCCGGGATGCCGAAGTAGACTTTCTGAAACTGGGATCTAGCAGCGAGACGGCGTGTCAGGGTGGTATCATCTCCCACGTGTGTAGTTCTTCGTGGAACCGCACTCGCGAGATTCAGCGAAGAGAGAGAGGGAAATTTTTCCGAAGGAAATATGCCTTAGGAAATTCCTAATTTATTAATTTTTATTTTCCTCTCCCTATTCCCATCTATATATAGGAGGAAGGGAGGAACCCCAGCTTGCTAGCTGGCAATGTGGGGCTAAAGGAGAAGGAAGGGGGAGACGTGCGCCATGGGTGGAGGGGCCAGTCGGGTGGGCCCCACCAGCCCACCCCGCGCGGAGGCCCAAAGCCGGTCGGCCGGTGCCCTAGGCGGCGACTGCCCCATGGGTGGCTCCCTCTTGGGCCTTTTCCCTCTCAGGATTTGGCCCATTAGTGTAAGTTGCCCATTAAAATAAATTTTAAATATTATTTTATTATTAATTACAGTAATTAATATTAAAAATATATTTAATATTTCCTCATCCTTTTTGATCACTCCTAACGACTTCGGACTTTACCCGAAACACTTTCGGGTTTCTCTCTTCATTCCGTCGGTGATCCCCACGATTCCATAATGATCTCAGAATATCGTAAGACCGTTAAGTGTGTTACCTACGGTTCGAAAATGTCACAGACATGATTGAGAACCATCTAGTATCAATGATCATTAGCGGGACCAGGATGCCCATAATGACCTGTGCGCATTCCATGATGCATTGTCGTTTGAACCATAAACTCCGAGTTCAAATCCTTTTGTTTCTTAGATACATGACTTTTCTAAGATTTGATCATTAGTATCAACATACTAATCTCTTCATCGACAAGTTTGCTTAACTCGTTACCATGATATCATATTCCCACGATCTAGTCATTCGTTGCAACTTACTAGATACAATTTCACCTAGTGGGCCCAATATATCTTCCCATCACGTGGGTGAACAAATCTTGATCTTGATGCATATGCCTCAACGTGTCCCTCTGGAATACCTAGCATACACCTTAGAACCTGTTCTTCTAATCAAGAATGTGGGTCACATAAGTATGCAACATGGTTATATGGAAGAGACATATGACAGAAACATATGGGACGAAGATCATCCCTTTTCTTACTTTCAACCATCGTTGACTATACCCAATGTTCCTCCTAGTTTTATAAATAAGAACATCTTTATTTGACTGTTCCATTTTGAAATACTTTAGAATCTAGTCTACGATATTCTGAACGTTTGTCAAAATCCAAGTCAAATCACTTTAACACTAATGTCCATTGAACGTATCAATCTATCTTGATAAATTTAGATGTTTAATATTTTGTTCAACTTCATTCATAGAATATTAATTTAAACATCACTAATACTAATTACACCATTTATTATATGTCATACACATATACTAGAATGTTGTCACGCTCCCACTCAAATATGCTATCATATATGAAACATTTGTGATATCCTCTTAGCTCCCACTCAAATATGTCACTCCCACATTTGATCAAGAAACTATATAGCTCCCACTTAAATACTTCACAAATTATGGTCTTCTCGACATTTTGGCAATTCGAAAATCCTTTGATCTTTTATCAAATCAAGAATTTTCCCACTACAAGATACCCTAGCATCCACATGGTTCAACAAAAATTGCTTGTTATACTGATTACAATCCTTCTTCAATCATGTCATCGAAGAACTTGTAGTTTTGATAACCAACTATCAATTCTCAAATTGTAGTGTGATTGCTAAGTAAATCCAACAGACTCAAGCACCGCTACATATTGTAGTCAATCGTTAAATTTATCAAAACAATCTTTGTGACAAATTGAGCTTTATGTCCTTTCAAAGTTTCATTTCTTCCTTATAACTTTGTAGTTATCCAGTAAAGATTTAAGTAATTATCTTACTTAATAAGATCAAGTAACTCATTACTTTCGATCTTAAATGTAACTGTTTTTAGGATTTCATGACTCTTAGTCATTCTCATATTTTGGTCCATCATCACTTCTATGTAGTTTGTAGGTTTGTCTTGTTCACTTAACATGACAAGTGAATCAACAATATATTTCCATGAGGTGGGAAATGCATTCTTGAATCCTACTTTCTCTAGTGAAGTACTTGATGAAATGTTATAATTACTATCATTAGTTTTACCTCTTATTGTAGAACTTTGTTCCATGTAACACATTACGTTTCACACTTGAAATTTGGGGTAAGATCGAATATCTTGATTTCGAACTTCCACTTTCTTCCATCAACACTCTTATCGAGAAAATCTTTCTTGATAACAATGCACTGGACAACATCTAGTTTGTCTTTCAGTTGTGGAATACCATATTCATAGTTGCCTATGAATACTTCTAGAAACTCAAACGTGTCATAACTCTTATGGTCTTGTTTCCGCGAATTTGGATCATTCCCTTTATTTATAAGTGTCTGCTTACTTTTGACTCATAGCTCTAATTTTATACGATAACTCATTTACAGATTTTATTTAGACCATATGTATCTAATACATTATGATCATGATGTTTAAGATATATCAATACTATTTGGCATATCTAATTATCGTAATTTGTGGAACAACTTTCACAAGTCTTTTATGTAATAATTTTTTTAACTCAAATACTAGTCACTTTGATGGAATCATATAGACTTGTATTCTCTTGTTAATTTCATATCCTTCTTTTATTCCAAAATTATTTAAACATTTCAAATGATTTCAGACTCATGCTTCATTTAGTAAATACCTTCTATTTACTTAAATCCACAATCATATTTACGAAATAATGATATCTACTATATTGGTGAATCATAATACATTATTATGTAAAATATTCAACAATTTAGTACACGTTCTGTTTGACTAGAACATATTCTATTTTAGTCATCTTTGCCTCAATAGGCATGTCTTGTATGTGTCAAAAGATCAAATATCTAACTACTTCTTGTATTCATCAACATGAATGCACACAACATAATTATGACTTAAACTATAGTGTCATTTATTGTTAAGTTGGATATATTTTAGCTTTGAATCTTTCATAAATGCATAAAACAATATCATCAAGATCATAATGAGAATAACATATTCATAACCAAAAATGTGAACATAATAGAAATCATTCAAAATAATTGACAACTGATTTTTCATAGACTCATTATGAATAACAGTCTCGCGAGATGCAATACACACTAATATGTTCACACACTCAAATCAATTAAAAATATTTATTAAAATTCTAATAAATCCAGATGATAAATGTAGAAGGTTCGTCGTCCATCAACATCCTGCATGCCATCAACACACCATGTCTCCTTGTCTCCTCCACGCAACGCTCAAGTAGACGGTCTTGTTTTCATAAAACAACAACAAGTATCAATATACTTAGTGAACCTTTATAAGTGTTTTATGAGAAACATATTTATAAAATGTATATCATATATACCTGCTTCAATGATGATCTCTCGGTGATGGGTTCTACCTTCACAGTTCTCAACTGTAGCATGAATTGATAAAAGGTGAGTGAACCCCCTCTCACCACATAAACTTGACTTTGGTTGATGCCAAAATCAGGGTAAACATACCTATCTTTGTTCTATCCCGGTCTAGATAGCCTCTGAAGACCTCTTTGTAGCCTAGGGGAGCGAGCACAACACCCCATGTATCGCAAATTGGTCATCCATCCAGTAGTTTACTTCATACACTAGGTGTGCATGATGCCTATGCATGATCTCCAAATGACTATCCATGCACGTGTTTTCTTCCATCTTCTGAGAAATAAACATATCTAGCCGCTCAAACTTCAAAAGCTTGATTTGTCCTATGAAAATTGCCTTTAACCCATCGATCATATCATATGGCATGGTCTCTAGAAACTGTACCCGTAGCTCACGTATCATCGCCCATTGCATGGTGCTTGTGATAATAATGAACAAGTCACGACAATCATGAAACTCGTTCTCTTCTTCCTCAGTTGCATTATCATCAGGAGCATCTCTCAATGGTTCTCGTATTGTGTAGAGCACGTCATTAATGCTGAGGATGTTCATTAAGTGTTGATACCATTCTGCGAAGTTGGACCCATCTGACTTAAGATCCTCATCTTTCAGAAAAGACACATAGTCAAAATTCATAGGCTTGAATGCCATGATCTACAAAGACATATGCAAAGACATAAGACTAAGTTCATAATATGAGTTCAAGTTTTATAATCAAATTATTACATGAGATCCCACTAAAACTATCGTCCCTAAGATTGTTAGTGATTACATGATCCAAATTCACTACACCACCCCCGATCGCCACGGCCGGTGGTATAGCTGCAATGGTTGACAACATTATGTCGATCACATCATTCATGTGACTCATGCTCGATCTTTCGATATTCTTGTGTTCCGATGCCATGTCTACAAATACTAGGCTCGCCAATTTAACCTAAGTGTATTTTATGTGCATACATGGCTTGCACCCACCATAAGCAAACGTCTATATGTTTGCACCCGATCGTCACGGCCTGCTCCATAACGATGGACTTTCTTGGTGGTGCACACTTAAGGAGAACACTAATGTTGGTATTAATTAGGGATTTTCTTATAATTTCTACCGCCACGTATCATATATAAGCAAGCAAATAAGATTCATAAAGGATTAACATCACATGTGTCGTCGGATTGAAAACATGTACGCCGAGAGGGGGTCCTCGAGGCGTGTGGTGAAAGGAGGGTTGTAGCACCCTGGTAAAATCACTACTAGAAAATCGTTGTGTTTTACCTTTATGTATCATCATGATAGCATATTCATGTCATCATGCCACATTGCATTTGAGCATCATCATCATGCATATTTTTGTCTAAAAATATTTTTGCAAAAGGCTATTTCTGTTTTCCAGATATCCCCTCTTTTCATATTCAAATCAAAACCCTGGTCCTTCCGAATATTTTTTTGTCTAAAATCTATTTATAAAAGTCTTTCTAAAATGTATATATAATATTTTTGTGGGGGGCCAGGCAGCCAACGGCCAAGCCCGAAGGCCCAATCGAAGGCCACCTAGCCCACAACCACCAAACCCTAGCCACACCTAACCCCACACCACATCCCTCCATCCCGCCGCCACTCCCCAGCCGCAACACGCCCTTGTACGCGAGCTGCCTGAACCCACCCGCTGACACGCCCAGCACTCGTCCTCACCGCACCCACCCGACCAAGTCCTCAGCCCCGCTCCCATACACAACATGCTCGCTCGCGTACGCCGCGCCCGACCCCACCCCTAACGACAACCACCACCTAGCGACCGTCACGGAACTGCTCCCCACCTACCCTGCTCCCGTACCCGGCCCCACCAGCACGCATGCCAGCGCACACATGGCCCCTCTCTCCACGTAACGCCACCAGCGCATGACCAACCCTCCCCATCGACCGAGCTCCATCACCAACCTCGCCCAGGCGCCAACCTCTAGCCGCTCGCCACCGCGGCCCACGACCTTGCGATCGCCTCGCCTTCTTCATCTGTAGGCCCCACCCTCTCTCTGGTTGTCCCTCCATGCCAACCACCTCACCCTTGAGCTCGCCTCGCCCCTATGCCTCTTCGGACCGCCGTTGTCGACCTTCGGCCGTGCCCTTCCTCCCGCATAGGTCCATCTGGCCGTGCGCTGCCTCCTAGTGTTTTGCAGACGCGTGCTGCGTCGGGCCGCCGTGCGAGCTCCTCGCCCTGCCTCTCTCCTCTGCGGGCGCTGCCGTCACAACCGCCTTCGCCCGCATCGTGTGTCCTCATCGCCTCGGATCTCGGCCACCGCGCGCCCCCTTATCATCCTGGAGGACGTCTGGCTCCGCTCGTCCCCAGCCGCCAGCCCTGTGTTCCCCTCTGTTGCGTGAGCACATGCCGCCATCACCACTTAGGAGCTCGCAGCCGATGCCAACTTCTCCACCGTGGCCATCTACAACGTCTTCAGCTGCTTCCTTGTTGCTCCGCCCGCGAGCTCTACAGGTCGCGTCCGCCTCCTGTCCAGATTACTTGAACGCCGACCACCACGAGCTTCTCCAGGACCAAGCCCGAGCACAACCTGCAGATCTTCAACACTAAGCTAGTCCTCGAGGTGTTTGTTGTTGTGCCTGTGCGGTCCTTTTGGTATTGATGCCATGGAGTTTTTGTTCCCGCTTATACATATCTTTAGCCTCTGGATGTGATGTGGTGCAAATGGTGATGTTGAAGGGTACCATGACCTCGGCCACAACCTGTCAGCGGGCGAGAATGAGAAGCTGGACAAGGTCATTGGGTGCCGTCGACAAGGCCATCCGGAGACCATCGATCCATTCAAGTTCGCCATCAATGCCAAGACCTTATGGCACCGAAAGCTGAGCCCGAAACCGACCAAAGATGGATGACAAGCTATCCATCTAGAACCCGAAGGCGATGTTGCTGAAACCCCAAGGTCACCTTCACGGATCCAAAACATCAAAGCCCGATCCTGCCGAACCCGAACCCCGAAAATTGATCTCAGAATTCGAAGACCTCGGTCCTAGCGAACCAGAAGACCCAACACAAGATTGCCGAGTCCCCTATGTGTGACCCCTATCTGTTTTATAAATGTCATATAAACTTGTTGCATATAAATTGTTCAAGCCACATACATATTTCGTGGGTTGGGGGCATTATGCCGATTCACCTCATAATTAAATATGGAGACCATATGCGGGCTTTTTAGTCTTATATTTGTAGGGGTTCCGCGCATAAAAATAATAAATTTTACTCTACGCCCCTGAACCCCTGAAGCTGCCAGGACCTATCTATTAGTAATACAGTAACGGGAGGGGCTTTTCGCGAACTTACCCTCGAAGACCGAAAAGCGTTGTCAACGCTCAGGAGAGCGTGGTTGATGTAGACGAGCCGAAGCCGACCTCAAGGTCGTGATGAAGTCCTTGCGCTCCTTCTGGATCCAACGACTTGAGTGCCTCAAGTGTGACACCTCGTGGGAGTTACACACGTCCGGTGCCTGATGATGACTCCCGCTTCCCCGATCCAGCAGCAGTTGAGGAAGTAGAGCTCCCAGATCCGAATCTCGTAGCGCGACGACGCTCCACGGTGAAGATGTCTCTCGCTCGCGTAGTCCAGACTTGGGACCACGGTCACGAGAGAGAGAGGGGGAGAGAGAAAATATCAATTGGAGGTCCTCCCAAAAGTGGGGAGACCTTTATTGATTATTGGTTGTATTTTCTAGGCCAAATACCCCACCTTATATAGGGGGAGGGGAGGTACTACCTCCCCTCAAGTCCCGGGGTGGGACTAAAGGAGAGGAGGGGGTGGGGAGGCCGCCGGCCACCCCTAGTGGGCCCCGCAGGGGCGGGGGGGGGGGGGGGGGGGCAAGGCCCAGCTGGCCACCCCCCTTTGGTCCCTCTCCTCTCTCCTTTCCCTAATGGGCCCTCTCCCTCCGGAAATTGGCCCATTAAGCTTTTGACCTTTTAATTGATTTTCTCTTTATTTAAATAATTATGAATAAATGATTAAATCAATATTTAACATTCATTCACATATCATTTAATTTCTGTGGCCATGGAACACCTTCCACCTCCACTCCGGACATCCTCCGGACTTACCGAAACCCTTCCGGTTTTCTCCCTTCTCTTCTTCAGTGATTCTACTGATCCTATAAACACTCTCTAAGCATCATCAAGCCCTTAAGCATGATACCCTACGGTTGGGGAACACTCCAGACATGGTCGGGACACTCCCGCACCAATGATCAACAGAGGGACCTGGATGGCCATGTGACCCATGTGCGTTCCACGAAGATCTTTCGTCGTTTGAACCGGGGCAGTCGTGTCTTATTCCCTTTGTCATTCGATACTTGGATTGCCCGATACCTGATCAATGACATTTTCATGTCGAGTTCAATCTCGTTACGGAACAATGCTATTTGACTCGTTCCGACAAGTGATTTCCCCGTGATCTAATCACATGCTGCGCAGCTATTGGATATAACTTCTCCGAGTGGGCCCTTGAGTATCTTCCTGTCACATGGACGGACAAATCCCGCTCTTGACATATATTGCCTCTACGGTTTCCTCTGAATACCTGAACACACCTTTATAACCACCGTTTTACCAGATGGCATTTGATGCTATTTAAGCACTCTCATGAGACAGTGATTGATATAGCCTCACGGTCTAAGGAATAGTCTACGAGGATCCATTTCTAATCATCGTAACTTGAACTTTGTGACATGATCGAATCATGATGTTTAGGTTGGGTATTGGTTCATCATCTCATTCTCCGAATGAGATGACCTCATTTCCAACTGGCATAAATGCCACATGATCAGGAAACATGATCATCTGTTGACCAATGAACCAATGACTAGAGTTTCACTAGGAACCCCTGGTTTGTTTGTATATCACACGTGTATTGATGTTTCCACTCAATACAGTTATAGCATGATATAAAACTTAATCATAAACTATATGAAATATGATAAAATTCCTTACTACTATTTGTCTGTAGGGCATATTTCCAACAGTCTCCCACTTGCACTAGAGTACAAATACACTAGCTGCATTTGTTCTTAATTATTGGTACAATATAACCGGTACCTAGAACATGCTTGCTCATGGAAGAAGTTGAGTCTTGGGTCTGTACTTTACAGTCCCAAATCCTTCGCAACTTACTAATGTCACTTTGATTGACATTAATATTCTATCATCACATGATAACATCTGTGTGTATGCATCGCCGCCATGGCAGCGGAACGAGGCCTGATCCGAGGAGCCTACAGTGATGTTAGATCAACCTCGAGGGCTTTCTTATGGGCACTGTGCCCTGGGACACATCATTCTACGTTGAAAGCGAATTAGCCCCGCCATAACATTATACAACACTTAAGATGGTACCCTTATCTATTATTATAAATGTATTCATCGAAACTCTCGTGCACTCTGTGCAACTTTCGATGTTTTGTTCACCTCGCTTCTTACTTGACTTTAATTGGTATCTACAGGAGTTTCCAACATATTCCCTTATAACATAACTCTTTATGCTTTAAGATATGTTATCCTTTATGGATTTGGAAAATATATCCACAGTTCTCTACTAGACACTGCGGACAAACATAGCTCAAACGTTCTGTGATTCGAACTTGGTCACTTTCAAACGTTCCTTAATTGGATCACATATCATGCTAAGTTATGGTTTTCTAAGATAGAACCTATGTCTCAACATAGTGGATGACGATCATCCTTTTCTTTCTTTCAACCATTGATGTTAAACTTAATGATATTCCTAATTTTAGTTATTAAGGACTAGTTCCTTAATTAACTTCTATTCTGAAACAGCTTTCAGAATCCCTTAAGGAATGCTACATAATATCATAATACATCTATTATAAACTTCTACATCTTATAAATCCTTATTTATAAGTACTTGCGCTTTCATCCTTAACTTACTTTAAGAATTGCTCCTATAAGCTCCCACTCAAACTATGTTGCTAACATATTTGGGTATGAGTCAGTACTCTTACTCAAACTATGTTCCTACATATTTGAATTTGAGTCTTATGTTGCTCCCACTTAAAAACATGTCAATCACATATTGTTTAAGGAAGACTTACATAGCTCCCACTCAATTTTATGCAAATTGCATGTCTCCTTTACTATTTTGAATAACTTCAAAATCCTTTGATCAAATATCAAACTTGGAGATTTACTATGAGATACTAGTACTTTACTTGTTTTAAATCCACTAGACACTTAGCACACATGAATCAAATTCATTTGAATTTGTCCAATACTTGACAAATTGTGCTTTAGTCATTTACCCCCTTTTCCTACTATGGCTTTGCAGTCATTTGGGAAAATTCAAGTAACTCCTTTTACTTGTGAGATTCAGCAACGAATTGCTTTCTAATCTCAAGGGAATTTTGCTTCTAGGATTTCCCATGATTCAGTTTACCATCGTTTCCTTTGTAGTTTGTAGGTATGTCATATTCCAAAGATCATGACAAGTGATTCACAAATGTTTCCATACAAGATATGGATTTACATTTTGAATCCTACTTCATATAGTGAAAAACAATAGTGGAGGGAAAAACACAATTATCAAAATCATTGATTCTTTCCTTCTGTGAGGAGAATCATTCAGGAATGCTATCCGTAACTCTTCTCAACACTCTGATGCAGGGTTTTGAATCCTCATCGTGTTTTACACTATCTGTCATTTGCTCCATAATTGAGAAACATCACTAGAAGTGAGCATTCTCAAGAATGCACCAAAATTCCCAGCAATACAAATCTTGCTTTCCTTTTGGTTTGAGCTATGGGTTTCGTATTCAAAGTTTTCAATGAATACTCTACAAGGACTTATTCGCTATTGTTTTGGTTATATCGAATAACCCCAAAACTTTTACGAATTCAAATGGTTCACTAATTCTAATTGAGTGCTAACTATTTCTAAGCTAATGGTCTCTACATATACTCTACAACGATTTGTTTGGTGCCTTCTATTCAACCCCTTTTGATATCTAATATCACATTGTGATGCTTTGTATTTTGACGTTTCAAAACACTTTGCATTCCACAATTTATTTTATGCCATTCTTATAAATTTGAACTCCATTACTATTGATCAAATCATAGTAATTGCATTCTCTTTTATATTTATACCCCTTTTATTGATGAAACACTTTGATCAAATCAAATAGTTTCATATTCATGTTTCCTTTGGTAAACTACTTTACACATTTAAACAATCATTTAATGATAATTACCATTTTCGTTAAAACATAATACATCGAATATGTATTTACTTTTAACAATTCCTTAAACACTTTCTATTCAAGTAATACACGGTGTTCAAGTTATTTTGCCGAACTTAGGCATGATTTATATGTGAGAAGAAATCGAATGACTTTTACATATTATCACATAACTTTGAATTCAAACAATGGTTTCATTCATTAATGAAATATCATTAAGTTGGGTATTTTAAACAAGGCATTTTAATGTTTTACAAATGTTCATACATTATCAATTAGTTTCATAACAATAAGGATAATTCACAAGTAATCAAACAAGATATGAACACGAATAGAAATCATTCATAAAAGTGGAACAACTGTTTGTTACAAACTTATATGAATAATCGTCTCACAAAGTGTGAGACACACTAAAGAAGTTCAAATCTCTTGATTACAAAAATCATCGTAAAACATAAACTAAATAATAAATGTTGAGGGAGAGTGTCCTCGGCCATCATCATCATGCTCGCCATCAACACGCAACGTCACCTCCTCTCCAGCAAGCACCTCTATGCAGAAGGACCTGTTTTCAGTAAAACAGAACAAGTATCAGGTATACTTAACACTGCAAATGTGTTTGCAAGATTATAACATTTATAAAACTGTATATCAAATATATACCTTTGTCGTCGATGACCTGAGCGACATCTAGTTCAACCAACACATTCATGAGATGTGTCATGAACCGGTGGAACTCCATTTCCGTGTTGCCCTTCATTACACAAGTCCTGACTTGTGCTTGGTAGCTTGGTGGCAGCGACCGCAGCACAGCAGCATTTGCGAAAAGAGCCTAAAATCCAGACGTCTAGGAAGTATGCTGGCCTCATGTACACATCAAGCATGTGCTGTAAGTGGCTGTCCAGTGACGACTTCTCCTCCATCTTAATGGCAAGGAAGTCTCCCATCAACTCATGCTCCCAGATGCGTGTCTCCTCCATGAAATGTGTCCTAAGTTGTAGCTTCACCGAACGAGGGTTGACATCACCCATGAAAGGCCACAGCTCGTCCACCATTCCGAAACGCATCACAACTGAAATATAGGAGGCCATCTCACGACGAAGATAGCGGTCTTTCCGCTCCTCTGGGGTCTCAAGGTCTATGGACGGATCCAAATCCATCCCGTTGAGTATGTAGTCGACCATGTCATTCTCGCTAAGGAGAACATGGAGACTGGCAACCCAAATGGAGAAGTTCGATCCATCTAATATGAGCTTCTCTCCTTCTAACCATTTAGTTGTCAACACGAAAGAACCAATCTACATTTATAATTGCAAAAGGAATTTAGACTAAGTTTATAATTAAATGAGTTAATAATAACTCCACTCAGAAACACCTATCCCTAGTGAGGGTTCCTAGTGGTAACACGACCCCTATCAGCCACATCTCCCCCGATCTTCACGGCCATCAATGTGGGTTCAAGGGTGGACGCTAAACGTCGGTCACATCATTCATGTGACTCATGCTTGATCTTTCGACCATCCGCGTTCCGAGGCCACGCTTCTCTAGCGTGCTAGGCTCGCCAACTCAACCTTAGTGTATTCGCTGTGCAACATGGCTTACACCCACTGTATGTGAATGTAGATATGTATGACACCCAGGACTGTCACCCTGGATCGCCTCATACCGAAGAACTTTCTTGGTGGTGCACACTAAGGGGGAACACAATCGTTGGTTATTTTAATAGGGATCATCTTATTAGGCTACCGTCGAGTATCTAATACTAGCACACAATAATACATACAAACAATAACATTGAATGTAAATGCTATGTGATATGGTCCTTCACATCATGATCTCCATCCGTCGTCACCGGGTTCCGGCGCCAGGGTTCCGGCGTCGTAGACACCAGGGTACCGGTGTCATTCCGGCGTGGTAGTTTGTCATCACCGTGACTATCTACTACTATGCAACAAAAGGTAATTACTTTACCTTTGCCACAACCATATCACAAAGCAACGCCCCCCTGCAAAACAAAGTTAGACGCCTCTACTTTATCTTTGCATGTTTTACGTGGCTGAATGGGCTTTCGCACAAGAACCGTTCTTACCTACGAACTTTCAGCATAACGCTGATCAAGTAGTTGTCTCTACTACACCCCTTTCGGGGCCCTCCATTGCAAATGGCATACCGACTAATGCGAGAGAGACAGACACCCCCCCTAAGCCACTTTATACGGTACAAGCCATATGTCAAGCGTGGACCAGTCTCGCGAATGAACGCGTAAAGTCGGTTGGGGCCGCTTCATCAAGCATTACTGCGGTATACACAAGTACACGTGGGAGGGTAACAACTAAAAGATCAACGCCCACACGCTACATCTCGTGTGTTCTACCCGTATTAGCATTACTACGCATAGATCTAGCTCGGATACCTTTGTAGGGGTTCCGCGCATAAAAACAATAAATTTTACTCTACGCCCCTGAACCCCTGAAGCTGCCAGGACCTATCTATTAGTAATACAATAACGGGAGGGGATTTTCACGAACTTACCCTCGAAGACTGAAAAGCGTTGTCAACGCTCAGGAGAGAGTGGTTGATGTAGACGAGCCGAGGCCGACCTCAAGGTCGTGATGAAGTCCTTGCGCTCCTTCTGGCTCCAACGACTTGAGTGCCTCAAGTGTGACACCTCGTGGGAGTTGCACATGTCCGGTGCGTGATGATGACTCCCGCTTCCCCGATCCAGCAGCAGTTGCAGAAGTAGAGCTCCCGGATCCGAATCCCGCAGCGCGACGGTGCTTTGCGGTGAAGATGTATCTCGCTCACGCAGTCCAGACTTGGGACCACGGTCACGAGAGAGAGAGAGAGGGGGAGAGAGAAAATATCAATTGGAGGTCCTCCCAAAAGTGGGGAGACCTTTATTGATTACTGGTTGTATTTTCTAGGCCAAATACCCCACCTTATATAGGGGGAGGGGAGGTACTACCTCCCCTCAAGTCCCGGGGTGGGACTAAAGGAGAGGAGGGGGTGGGAAGGCCGCCGGACACCCCTAGTGGGCCCCGCGCGGGGGGGGGGGGGGGGGGGGGGAGGCCCAGCCGGCCACCCTCCTTTGGTCCCTCTCCCTCTCTCCTTTCCCTAATGGCCCCGCTCCCTCTGGAAATTGGCCCATTAAGCCTTTTGACCTTTTAATTGATTTTCTCTTTATTTAAATAATTATGAATAAATGATTAAATCAATATTTAACATTCATTCACATATCGTTTAATTCTGTGACAATGGAACACCTTCCACCTCCACTCCGGACATCCTCCGGACTTACCGAAACCCTTCCGGTTTTCTCCCTTCTCTTCTTCAGTGATTCTACCGATCCTATAAACACTCTCTAAGCATCATCAAGACCTTAAGAGTGATACCCTATGGTTCGGGAACACTCCAAACATGGCCGGGACACTCCCGCACTAATGATCAATAGAGGGACCTGGATGGCCATGTGACCCCTGTGCGTTCCACGAAGATCTTTCGTCGTTTGAACCGGGACAGTCGTGTCTTATTCCCTTTGTCATTCGATACTTGCATTGCTCGAGACCTGATCAATGACATCTTCATGTCGAGTTCAATCTCGTTACTGAACAATGCTATTTGACTCGTTCCGACAAGTGATATCCCCGTGATCTAATCATATGCTGCACAACTATTGGATATAACTTCTCCGAGTGGGCCCTTGAGTATCTTCCTGTCACATGGACGGACAAATCCCGCTCTTGACATATATTGCCTCTACGGTTTCCTCCAAATACCTGAACACACCTTTATAACCACTGTTTTACCGGATGGCGTTTGATGCTATCTAAGCACTCTCGAGAGACAGTGATTGATATAGCCTCACGGTCTAAGGAATAGTCTATGAGGATCCATTTCTAATCATCGTAACTTGAACTTCGTGACATGATCGAATCACGATGTTTAGGTTGGGTATTGGTTCATCATCTCATTCTCCGAATGAGATGACCTCATTTCCAACTGGCATAAATGCCACATCATCAGGAAACATGATCGTCTGTTGACCAATGAACCAGTCATTAGAGTTTCACTGGGAACCCCTGGTTTGTTTGTATATCACACGTGTATTGATGTTTCCACTCAATACAGTTATAGCATGATATAAAACTTAATCATAAACTATATGAAATATGATAATAGTCCTTACTACTATTTGTCTCTAGGGCATATTTCCAACAATATTGGCCCCATTTAAATTTGCGTAGCAAACCGATGCCAAGTTTTGCCTTGTTAAGACAACATTTAAATTGCGCGGATCTAAACAACTTGAACCTTCTAATTAATTGTCGGCCCCCCACTTTTTCTTAATATTTCCTAGTTGCATCACACCTTTGCCATGCCATACATCATACATGCATCATGCTCGATCTTCTGTCATAGTATTAAATAATGCATTCGTGTTTATTTTAGTGCTTTGGTTCTTCACGGATTAGGCCATTGAGTTGATGCAAGTATCAACAAGTCCTTCGAATATGTATCTTCAATAGTGTTTTCTAGGCGAGCATTCTCCCCCTTTCTATCTATTTTGTGTTTATAGTCTTTACTTCCTCCTGTTGATCTATAGCTATCCATGTTGCGATGCTTTAGTTTCCGTGCACCATTTATATTCCTTGCAGCCTCTATATTGCCTTGGACAAATCCTATTACCTGTTGTTTGATAGACAGTAGTAGTTTCTTGCTCAGGTGCTGCTTCACGTCGTTGTTGGAAGGTTGACACATAGTTAATGGTGGAGATGATCATGGCTTTAATTACAACTTGATAATTAAAATGCTGTGAATAGACATAACTAATGCAGAGGCACCGGTGGGAAATAACAAATATTTGGTTTTTAACAGCTCACTTGTGTCCCGTAGGCCCCGAGTACTTGATACATGTTCCTTAACTATCGCACTATCCGCATGTGGGACCATGAATCCCCTTAGCCAGAGCTTGATTCATTTCTTATTTCTTGGGGCCACAAACTAGTTTAGGGCTTTATTACTATCATGTACTTATACCATGCTTTACTGCTTTATTTACGATTGCGCATGGAGCGCATGTACTGTTTAGGAATCCCGTGCCACGTTTCCGCTGTATCGACAAGCCCAGTCATACTTTTGGGTTCCTAGTCATTTATAGCCGTCGCTACACACCCTGTGTCTGTCGCGGAGCCGGCCGACTTCATAGGGGGTAGCTTAGTGGGGTGGCCCCCTGAAATAATTTTTGAATCCTATGAACGCTTTGTCGTGATGCCTCGTTGGGTTTTATTTGGTTTTTCCGAGGTTGATCGTGCATGTGTTGCTATTTGTGCACCCCTACAAGGTAAATCTTTCTAAAAGCCGTGTCCGCGGTTATGGACGACTTGGAGCATAGTATCTCGATCATAGACAACTATAATTAAAGTAGTGCTAACATGTCTAGTAATCAGATTCACTACAACGGAATGAGTAAATAAAAGTGCCAACAACTGCTGGATTTGGGAGGTCTCATGCTATTTGTATCTGACTAGTAAGTATTGCAACTACAACAAAACGGTTAACTAAAACTGCCCACTGCTTATGATATCAGGATGACTCATGCTATCGATATTTGACTAGTAAGTGCTGCAACTAAAATGGAATGAATAAAATTGCCAACTATGTGAGTATCCTCGGTATGACTTCTTTGTTTGGTCTCGAAGGGGAATACCAGGATGGGTATGTTTGGTGTTAGTATCAGGTTGGTTCCGAATAGGTCTTTCTTACCCCTCTCTAATAGCCGACAGTTGTATCGAGTCTTTATAGGTTGTTTAGTGCCTTCTTTGCTGCCGCTTCAGCCCACCATACCTATGTAGGCGCTAGCTGCCAAATTCTAGACTCGCCGTGTACTGGCCTCAGTACTGACCGCTCCCGTTTTCCTTTGCCTTTGTTGGCACCCCTTTTGTTAACAGGTATGAGTTCAACGTTGTTAGCAGGGTTACCCTTCCGGCTTGGCCTGGGCAGGGTTATGGACGCCATTGGTTATTCTTCAAGGCTCTTAGCCTCATTTGCTTCTTATCTGTACTCGGATGTATATCGTTTTCAAGGTGATTTGGACTTTGTATTGTATATCTGTATTCTTGACTCATGTAGTCGCTGTTGTATATATATATGGGTTCCATCCTGAACTATTGTGTAATGATATTACTTCGTTTTCCACCCGCACGCAAGTGCCTGGTGGGCATCTTTGAATCGTTTCTATGCAGGTTTGGCGGGAATCGCTAAAACTTGCATAGGGCCGATTCGAGGGTGTTACAAGTGGTATCAGAGCCGATCCTCGCGGTTTAATGGGTGTGTGCGGGTCAGTGGTAGGACATGTGGAGCATGGCGCATGTGGCCCAGAGTGGACACGGCATGGCACATGTGCCGGCACTGGACGCACAGACGCGTGCCAAGAGGGAACATTCCTGGGGTGTGCTTGATAGATAAGGGCATCGATGTTCTAAAGGGTGGGTGTATGTGAGATCCAGCACATGACTTAATAGGATTGATAGGATAATCATACCAACAAGTTGCAACTTCTTTTCCGGAAGCTCATTCAAAAAGAACTCTAAGGTGAAGCGTGCTTGGCCTAGAGCAATTCTAAGATGGGTGACCGACGGGAAGTGGATACTGGGTGCGCACGAGTGAGGACAAAGTGCGTAGAAAAGACTAGTGTTGGTCTGTGGAGCTAGTCTAGGTATCCTATTAAGATGCCAGGAGTGACACCCCCGGGGCCCAGTGGACGGGGTATTACAACCGTTCCGGGTCTTGTGATGCTGCCAGGTGCTAGGCTATCCCACAGCTGTAATCCGCCTTTTCTCTTCGAGGATATTTGTAGTTTCCTCAAGGAGTGCTTGACGATGCGCTTCTAGGGCCTGGGCCCTGTCCTCCAACTCTGTAGGTGTAAGTTCTGCAGCTGTCGGGATGGGTGTGGTAATTACTTCTACAAGGAGTTTATGGGCACCAGGGGTAACCATGTGTCCGTCCAACGGAGTATCTTTTGGTTCATCTGGGATTAAGGCTCCATCTAATTCCTCTTCATATTCTTCGTCTATTACCTCCTCAGTTGGAAGGTCCTTAGCCAGAGTCTTCTTCTTCTTTTTCTTTGCCTTCTTGGCTGCGCTAGTAGCAAAGATGACTTTGCGTCCGAGTCCTAGAGTCAAGCTTCTATCAATACTCTTGGACATCTGGACGTCGGGATTATCTCCGAGATCCATATGATCCTACGATTTGGGAGAGTTTTCTGCGGATCCTTCATCCATGTTGTTGTGAGGGCTTTGATAGATAGCTTCTCCTTCTTCCACATCCTTGAGTTGAATTATTCTTCATATTTCGCGGAGAACTTCCAGAAATATGCCAATGTCATGGAGTCATTCGAGGATGCCTGTAAGTCGACGTTTGTTCCGATTTCCTCTAGCACCGAGTCGTTGTCGTCTCCAGCATCAGCAGAGCCGGATCCAGATCCAACGTATCCGACGAAGTACGATGCATGCGCCCTGAGGTAGTTGTGGCTCTCTTTGTTGGCTTCCTTGAAACACCTGTTGGTCTCAAGGATATCTTCCATGCTGGCTCTTCCATGCAGCATCATCTACCTCAACGTGTGCTCAAAAGTGACTTTCCCGCTCCGGCATCAGCAGAGCCGGATCTAGAGCTGTTGCTATTTTGATCTTCCTAAGATTCGACCTCTTTGGGAAGAGCCTCCTACTATTCAACCTCCTTAGGGAGATCCGCTTCAGGTTTAGCCTCCTTGGGGAGATCTTCTTCGGATCTGATCTTCTCCACTATCTCCACTTCAGGTGCGGGCTGGGTGGGATTAGGGTTTTCTGGGACCTAGAACTCTGCTGCTTTCCGCAGACAAAGTGGATCTAGAAAGTTCTTCCGCCTCTATCATCACCGCTAGGGTGGGTTGGGCGGGTTCAGTGAAACCGAGGTAAACATCGATCTTACCAAAACACATGATGGTGTAGGTGGTCATAGGTTCCCTTGCCAGAATCCAAGTCTCGTTGAGAAGGACAAGAGGGACATCGCTGGCGTAGAGGACCCGACCGACGGTGATTGTCTCGCCGATTCTCATTCGCGCAGATTCCGCCCGGAACAAAGATCCGAAACTCACCTGCCCCATGGTGGGAGCCAACTGTTGTTGGATTGAAGACATGTACGCCGAGAGGGGGTCCTCGAGGCATGTGGTGAAAGGGGGTGTGAGGCAACGGTATTTCGGGATGGTGAGCACACAAGCTTTACCTAGGTTCAAATCCGCCGGCTTTGGACAGATCCTACTCCTGCTAGTAATCTAGTAATACAACAGAGCCATAAGTACAGATTACAAGAGAGGTTCGCCTGTGCGAGTTGAGGTTGTATGCCGTGGGTGCCCTAAAGGCTGGTCCCTAGGACAACTTATATAGATATCCGGCCTAGGGTTTACAAGAGAGACCTATCCGGCTATGACTAAGAGTCGGCTACAAAGTACATCTTGGACTACAAGTAACTAAGAAGGCCTAAGTCGGTAAGTCTTCTGGGCCTACCCATAGTTGGATGGAACTCCGTCTTCTCTCCTTGACTAGGCCGCCCGTGGAGTAAAGCTCTAACCCAGAGTGGGCCACCCTGGTCAGCGAGTCCTAGTGGGTATACCCGGAAAGTATATCCCCAACAACATGCAATTCATAATGTGTGTTATGATATGGTCCTTCATGTCCTGCGCCTTTATCACCATCGTGCATCTCTCCATGATCTCCATCACGCACCATGGCATGATCTCCATCGTGCTCACCAGCATGATGCCAAGTCAACAACGCCTCCAGTTGGTTGTCCATCATGATCCACTACTACTACAGTTTAGTAACAACAAGTAAACTACTTTACATCATGATCTCAGAACGCATGTCGTCAGAATAGAACGAAAAACCATGTGGCTCCTGCCAGTTGCTTTATATGGAAGTGCATTTCATACAATAATACAAAATGACCATATCACATGACTTTCCCCTGTAAAATAAAGTTAGACGCATCTACTTTATCTCTTGCATGTTTTACGTGGCTGCTGGACTTTCGAGATACAACTATTCATACCTACGAACATCAACCACAATATTGATCAAATAGTTGTCTCCACTACGCCCCTCTCGGGGCTCTCCGTTGCAAATGTCATATCAACTATTGTGAGAGAGACAGACACATGCTAACCAGTTATACCGTACAAGCCATATGTCAAGTGTGGAACCAGTCTCGCGCAAGCTTACATGTAAGGTCGGTCCGACTACTTCATCTCACAGTGTCACGATATAAACAAGTACACATGGGAGGGTCACAACTAGATGATCAATGCCTACATTCAACATATATTCTACATGTACTAGCATAACCACGCATAGATCAGCTCTGATACTGCTGAATGGGTTTGTAGCTGAAAACAAAAAAATCCTAGCTCGCGCAACACCTATGCCAAGATTTATCTATGAGTTAATGTAGTAATGGGGATGATGTTTCAGTGACATACCCTTGTAGATCGAAAGCATTTACATTCGTGGGAACATTGGCCATGTAGTCATACTCGCAGCCGACCTCGAGGTCACGTTGCTCCTCCCACGTCACCTCCTGGTCCTTGCATGACATCTCCGGCGCCACAAGTGGCAGTGCCTACGTGGTTGCGCACACGTCCGGTGTCTGATAGTGACTCATGTTCTCCCCGAACTAGCCGGGATGGGGAAGTTGACCTTCTAGGACTGGGATCAGCAGCACGATTGCATGTCGGGGTGGTGTCGTCTCCCACGTGTGCAGTTCAATGGATAGAGAGGGCAATATTCCCTAAGGAAATATGCCTTAGGAAATTTCCAATTTATTTATTGTTATTTTCCTCTCCCTATTCCCATCTATATATAGGAGGAAGGGAGGGACCCCCACCTTGCCAGCTGGCAATGTGGGACTAAAGGACGAGGGAGGGGAGGAGCGCGCCATGGGGGAGAGGGGCCAACCAGGCACCCACCCACGCGGCGGCCCAAGGCAGGCCAACGGGTGCCCTAGGCGGTGGCTGCCCCATGGGTGGATCCCTCTTCCCTCTGGGAATTCGGCCCATTAGTGGAAGTTGCCCATTAAAATTAATTTTAAATCCTGTTTTATTATTAATTCCTATAATTAATATTAAAAACATATTTAACATTTCTTCATGATCAAAAACTCCTTTTTGATCACTCTGAACGACTTCAGACTTTACCCAAAACACTTCTGGTTTTCTCTCTTCTTTCCATTGGTGATCCCCACAATTCCATAATGATCACAAAACATCGTAAGACCCTTAAGTGTGTTACCCTATGGTTTAGGAATGTCACTGACATGACTGAGAACCCTCTTGTATCAATGATCATTAGCGAAACCGGGATGCCCATAATGACCCCTATGCATTCCATGATGCATTGTCCTTTGAACCATAAACTCTGAGTCCAATTCCTTTTGTTTCTTCGATACATGACTTATCCAAGATTTGATCATTAGTATAAACATACTAATATCATTACCGACAAGTCTACTTAACTCATTATCATGATATCGTATCCCCATTACCTAGTCATTTGTTGCAACTTATTGGATACAATCTCACCTAGTGGGCCCAGTGTATCTTCCCGTCACGTAGGTGAAGAAATCATGATCTTGATGCATACGCCTCTATGTATCCCTCTAGAATACCCACAATACACCTTTATGATCACCATGTTAAAGTGTGATGGTTGATGCAGTCTAAGCAGCCACAGGTGATAGTGATTAAACATGATCTCACGGTCCGATGAGAAGGTCACTTTGTTTCTAACTATTGCAATGATAAACCATGCGACTTTATCACGTCGCAATTCTTATATGGGTAATGTACATCACATCATCTAATGATATGACTTGATTGTCAGTTGGTGTAGAAGCTCCATGATAAGGAAAACTTGGTCATTGATTGCCCAGTGAACTAGTTGTATAGAGGATACTAGGGACTTGGTTTGTTTATACACCACACATGTATCAACTTTTCCGCTTGATACAATTATAGCACGGTATAAAAATATTATGAACTAATTGAGATATGATAATAAACCTATTTATTATTTGCCTCTAGGGAATATATCCTTCATTAGCTAGGAGTGGAAGATGACTATGGTCCAACAATGGAGATGACCAAAAATAGTGGTGGCACCACAAGGTGATCATCAACGAGAGCTTGGGTGGGCAATCAAAATTCGGAGGCACCAAAAATATGGATGATAGATCACACTCTATATTCCACCCTCTCTCTCTACATATAAAGGTCGCGGACTGTTTACAAAGGGTTCTTTCAAAATGTTAGGGATAGAGAGGGATATAGGAAATATACTAGAGTGTGGGGAGTTTAGAGAATCTACTGGATTATGCTAAGTATTGTAGATAATGTTGATTTCCACATTAAGACTAGCTATGGGCATTCAATTGATTTTTTGGTTGAGTGTCTCCTCTAATTTTGGTTTGGGCATGTCTAAACATGAGTTAGGATGCTGGTATGAGCTCCCATATCTAACCACGGGACCGCATGACGGAGGGCAACCACTTCAGCCCTACCAGCCACCACCCACCACCCACCTCGCCACCAGCTGGTCCATGCCGCCTCCTCACGTGGCCCTGCATGTATGCACCATTCCAAATCCTCCGACCAACTTATCTGTATCCCATGGTTATTGATTACAATGTTAATGCCTTGATATGCTAGATTTTTCATCTCCACCGCCCCACAGTATGATGCTGACTCAGAGGGTGAGGTCATCCTCACTTCCCCTCTAGAGTAATTGGCATTGTGGGTAGGTGTACCTAGTTCCGGGGTGGTGATCAGCGCCTTAAGTGTGTTGCACATTATTGCTTCAAGCTTCCATGGGATGTATTTTCCATCTTATGTTGGGTGTGGGGTATGCAAATGGTTTGCCAGCTTCACCTCCTAGCATGAGGCGTGAACCTTCGTTTTCTCACTGGATGACGTGACCAGCGAGGAGGGGGAGCAGCTCGTTCAACCATGTTGCGCTCTGCTACACACATATGTCGCACCTCCGTTATTCGAAGCTCGTTTGTATCCTTTCGTGTGGTTTAAAGTAAGATGATATTTGTGCCATGAGGAGGTGCACTAGGCGTCCATCTAAGAGCCACTAAGATGCAACAGTTATCACCATTTCAATCAAAAAATCTAAAGGTTGCACTGCTCCCTCCCTGCCTCTTAGTCAAGCTTGCTACCGTTAACCTCCCTGCCTCGTCAGCAACCAGCCCATCTATAGCTCTACTTCATATATGTTTTTCCGAGGTTTTTCTATGGGTTTTTGTTTGGTTTCGAAAGTTTCCGCGTTTCAACTAATGCTAATATCTAGAAAACAAAGAAACATTGTCTTCCTATGTGTATCTAATGTACTAAACACTTTTAGAAGGTTTTAGAGCCATAAATGAGTTTAATGGAAGAAATTAAGAAATTCCATAAAAGGAGGAAATTCAATTCTACGCACAACACATTTAACGACCTCTAGTATGGTGCTAATGACTGTATGGCCATACGCCATGTAGTCACCACCTATTCAATAGGAGCAACTTTCGTGAAGGCTCGAGGGAGGAAAAACATTCACAACTACTGCCATCCACACCAGAATAGAGAGAGAAGAGATTCGTAGAATAAGAAGACTTCCTCGATATGTGGATCCTTCACTCCACCATCATCACCCTTCACATAGAGAGAAAGATTCATTATTGTTAGATTAGGGTTGAGACTATTTATACGTGCAATAAAGGATTTGTATTAGTTTGATCTTACTTCTTTTTGTGGCTTGTGATGGCCTGCAAGTGCACAGGTTCGTTAGAGAATGTTTCCGCGGAAGTATTACTTCGAGTTTTTATATCGATCCCAACAAGGAGCCTAGGAAAGTGTTTTTATGCGGTGTTTCTGTCGCACCCAAGGTGTCACAGGTCTTGAGTGAATTAACTGCAAAAGTTGATGGTGGAAGCGGTGAGTAAAAGATAGAGGAACTTGCTTAGGAAATAAGTAAATTGCATACAAGTAAAGATGCGAAAGGTGTGTAAAGGTCATGCAGATGAGAAGTTAGGCATGGAGAGAAACAATTCATGGTGATAGTGAAAGTACCAAATGGAATAAGTGGAATAAGTTATAGTGATATTTATTATTTATAAGTGAGTAGGCAAGCAACCCATATACCGACTAGGAGTCCTTCTGGTCAATTCTTCCCAATCCCAATGATCCATCTGCCAATTACCACGGCCATGGTCAGCGCATTAATTAAGATCTTGCGACCGGATCACGGCTTTAATCTTGATGGTTCCTTTTTGTCCTAGAGTAATGCTAGATCTTCTTTGATATTGGCCATGTCACTCGTGGGTCGCTGAATTACTAGCATACAAGTTCATACCTATGAGATCTTTGGATCATGTTACCTGGGCCCTTAAATTAGATAACAAGCATGAGGAAAACATAGATATTCAATCTCACTATTTAAATAAAACATTACAATGATCACAAATGGGTGAATTTAAAGGAGGCACAAAACATCTCACCAATCCCCTATATCTCCCACACCTATGGGCGTTTACTTAGACATGATAGTTAGACAAATCAAAGGCATAATTGTATTGCAAATAAAAATCATCTCAAAGTTATTGTAGCAAACCATAATAGCGATTAAAGATCCAATCAAATACAAACCGGAGGTAGATCAAAGTATCAAACCCTAATCTCACAAGTTCCAATCTCTCTCTCTCTATCCCTCTCTAAGTAATGATGGAATGATGGTGGAGTGTGTGGTTTAGAGGTTGGAGATCATCGAGGAACGAGGTGAAGTTCTTCTCCTCTTCCAGATATGATCTCCCCCTCTAGATGGCTTGCGGCAGTTGTAACTTTTGTTCTGTGGTTCTTCTCGTCTCTTCCCCTTCACGAAAGTTTCTTGTATTGATATAAGGAAGGCGCCGGTGGGTAGTACGGGCGCGTCCTAACCGTACCAGTGGTCGTTAAGTATTCAGGACGCCTCCAATGAAAATTGCTCCAATTGGGGATTTGCTTATTCTGGTGTAATTAGCCCATAAATGCTATTAGATATTCAATAAATGTTCATTGCCTGAAAACCATCACAAGAAACCAAGGATTCGCTAATTGCGACATTAACGTTAGTTGAAAGGGGCAATCTTTAGTGAAATCTGGCAATAAACAAGACGAAAACTAATGGTAAAAAGTGATGAAATTTAGAGCTATCAACATCCCCAAGCTTAGCGGTTACTCGCCCTCGAGTGATAAAGCTATAATGAGTAATAGCAAAGAATTGAATCAAGATGAAAACTTACAAGTTCGAGGTTGTATCATATTCCATCGTCTCAAATCCTGCAACCTTAAACACGAGCATAATATATCTGAACAGTTACACTTAAGCTTGATTCCTAAATGCAAGTAACTTGCTAGCTAATAGTTCTTATAACTCAAATGAGATTGTTAAAAAATTGGCGACGCTTTGCAAATCAATTTCTTTTAGCGCCTCTCTTGTTATGAGAGTGAAAATGTTTTTAAGCGAGGTATCTTGAGTCAAAATTAAGGGTGTATATGTATATGTCCAAAGAAGGATAAACTTAGAGTGTTTTCATTAATCACCCACTTTGATAGTGGCTGCTATCAAATACCTCTTCTTTTCCTTCCCTATCAAGAACTCTAATTGCACATTTTAGGTAGGGAGGTGATGCCAACAATCAAAAGTATCGAAAGTTTCCCAGCTCATATTTTTGATGATAAATCTTTTCTTTTCCCTTCTCAAGGATCAATGAATATTTATTTTCTAAACTCCTACACAACCTATTGGAATAACAAAATTTTCCCATATAGCAACAAGTATGCCACTCATGCCATCAACTCATAGCCAAAATCCAGGGTTATACCATAGATCATTCAAAAGCTAGCGGAGTTGTTGGCATTCCAAAGGTGTGTATTTGAAACAAAGTACTTTTCTTTTTCTTTTCTCTCTTTCCTGTTTTTTTAACAACAGGTTAATACAAGTTTTGGCATCTCCCTCTCCCACTCTAAAAAGTTTGTTCTATCAGGCAATTCTTTTTCAGAAGGTATCATCAAGTCAATGATCAGTATGTGGGGTTGCGCGCTACTAAGATTAAGCCCTTAAGACAAAAAATATGGCACCAAGTTGTCGATGGACACTTTCTCTTGTTCTAAAAGGTTTGGAATTGAATCCGAAGAGTGGTTTTTCAAACTGATATTAATTGTCGAAGGTCTTAACCAAAGAGGTGACAAAAAGTTTTGAGCTCAAGTTCTAAAAGATAATGAACTAAGCGTGGAGTCGGACTCAAGTGCAACTGAACGGACATAAAATGTTCATGAATAAGCTTATCAAAAGAAGGAAAATAGGAATGTGGTACCTCCTCTTACTTGTTTTTCTTCTACTTGAGCCAACACTTTGCATTCGTCTCCATAGCTCGATCACTAGAAGTGAGCAACCCGCAGAAAGAATCAACAAGAGACGAGAGGAATTTCCACAAATAAAACTAGAAACTAGTCTAATATTTTTTGGATTTTTCTTTATCAAATGCAAAACTGAAAGTAAACATGCATTGAAACAAAAATAAATAAAAAGAAGAAATAAAAATATGAATGCAAAATGGTCGGAGGAGTTTAACCTCCCCAAGCTTAGGCTTTTTCCTAAATAGAATCAGTTGACGCTATCGTTAGGTGGCGGCTGCTGATATGGGAAGTTTGGGTAGCGATTTGGAAAGTTAGTCATGAAAGATGTGTAGTCTTGAGTGAGGTTGACTATGTTGGCATTCACATCATACAACGTGTTTTCTATGTTGTCAATGCGATACACCACCTGGTCAAAATCACTCCCCAGGACATAGTTGAATCCCGGCTGTGGTGGATGCATACCTTGTTGTTGGTGTTGGTGGAAAGGCTGCTGGTGATGGTGTTGTTGGCCGTAGTCGTCACATCCTGCACCATGCCAATCTTCTTCTTCTTGATCTTGCTGTTGTTGGCCAGCTGCTGCGTTTTCCTAGTTGGGGTGACCACCTAGTGGCGCAGTCCTTCCTGAGAGGACCAGTGCCTGCTAGAACTCCTCCTCAGTAAGGACCCAACTCTGTTTACCTGGCAAACCAAAAGCTTGGACAAAAGGAAGCAAGATTTGGTGTAGATCACCGTTAGGTTCAAATTAAACCTGGTAATCGCGGAGGGCATGTTCGGGTCTATAGAACCCCATGAACTTGGTGCTAGCCATATAAATGTCATTCATGGCCTTACTGCTAGCCACAACTCTTTCTTGTGGTAGTACAAATTCGTTTGCGTAGGCAATCTATGTGATTAACCCTCCACAACGAATGTCCCCCATGGAAGTCGACCTTTGGCGGTAAAAGTGTTGGATGAGCAAAGCACTTGTGATCCATCTCTAGATGCAAGGCCATATGAATCACACTCATTTCAGGGCCTGCCATTGCCCCAACATCACCATTCCCAAATAAAGAATTAACAAGCAAGGTATGAAAATAACGGATAGTAGGGATCTGGATAGTGGCGCTCTTCCTACGCAAGTAATCATTGTTCTTGTGGACAGAAATTTCCCCCCAATATTGCATTGCCTCTATCTGCACATTGTCATTAATATTGAGTTCTCCCTCATGGGAGAATCTGAAACTACTACAAAATTCATAGAAGGTCAGGTTGTGGAGTTGCCCATTGAGCACAAAACTTACAGTGCAATTTCGCTCCTGGGTCTCAAGATCATCGTGGAACGATGAAAGGAACTCGAACGTGGCGAGCTTGTAGGTATTGACAGAGAGGTAGGAGAAGTCGACCATGCCATCTTGCACATTCATCTTCTCGAAGTCCTCCAGAAGACCCTGGCGTGAGAGGAACTCACAGTCTACCCACTTGGTGGGCAAAACCTTGTGGTTGCTCACCCTCTCTTAGTCTCGGCTCATGGCAGCCCTCAAGCTGTCCACCTCCGAGTGTCTCTTCTTCGTACCCGGCGGCTTGGCTGAGCCCGAGGCTCCCTCCGTACTCGAGCCCTTGCTCGAGCGAAAAATCCTTCCAATGTTATGCATTGTGATGCGATTTTTAAAGAAAACTATAGGCATCTAGTTTCTATCACATAAACAAACAATTACATGTGGAAGTTACAAATCCTAATATGATGAATCAATAATAATCTCAAAATATGATAAAATCATCTAAATAGCCAATGTGATGAATTCAACCATGAATTTCAAAAAATAGAGTATGGATCGGACGAGAAACTTACCGATGTGAAGATTGCCCAACTCAAAAACACAAAATCAATGAAGAATCAAAGGTTTTAGGAGGCTAGGGTTTGAGGTGGAGAGAGAAAGAACAAGGAAGAAAGAGGAAGAAGAAAAAGGAGGCTGGCTGGGAGCCAGCCACCGTCGGCCTTTATCTAACGATGCACTTGGTACGGGCAGGCCGTACGGGCCCAGCCCGCCCGTACGGGTGGTCGTTACCATTAGATCAACATTAGGGTTCGAGATCATACCTGATCGACCTAGTACGGCCGCGTGGTACGGGCGTACCCGACCGTACCACTGGTCATTATCTATACAGGAACTTTGGTCGATTTCATCGAAGTTTGGTACGGGTGCGGGATACGGCCGTATCTCGGCCGTACCACTGGTCATCGCCGACACTGTTCCTACTGCTGGTTTCATTGAGACTCGGTACGGGCGCGTGGTATGGGGGTACCGCGGCCGTACTGATGCTTTTTATCTATGTTGAACCCTTTTCTTTTTTTCATTTTTCCCTTGCTTCTCAACTTCGCTAAGATAAATTCTCTGAATGAACTCAAAAATCAAAACAAACTTATTAAATCATACAAATAATAAAGTAGTAATAATAAATAAAATTTAAACTTAATTTATTAAGATTGAGTTAACTCTGATTAAGTATTTTATTCTAGAGTTTTGACTAATCAAACTCCATATCATCGGCGTTCATCTCAAGCTACTCTTTTTCTTTAGTTTTTGCTACTTAACCACGCTTAGGTGGCGGAACACATTTTCCATTGTCTTCCTGTTTCTTAGGAAAGTATCGAACAATCTGATCATCATATATATTGAAGACAATCTTACCACTGGAGCAATCTACATTAGCTCTATCTATACTAAGAAAAGGTCTTCCAAGGATGATAGATAGTTTGTCATCCTCAGGAACATCAAGAATAATAAAAACAGTGGGTATAACATATTGATCTATTCTAAGTGAAACATCTTCGATCATTCTGACAGGTTGTTTAGTCGTCTTATCCACCATTCTTCAAGATTCAATTTCTTAAATAAGAAATATGTCATAACACTAACACTTGCTCCTAAATCACAAAGAGCATTGAATATATTAGTTTTCCCTATTTCATAGAAGATGGTTGGTATCCTTGGATCCCCAAGCTTAGTGGGAAGTTTATCGCTAAAGCTTGTTATAACTGCTATAGCCTTAGTTACCTTCTTTTTTCTATTAAGGATGTCTCGCATAAACTTTTTATAAGTAGGAACTTGAATAGCATAAATGCAAGCTGCCCAGTGCCTCAGCAAAAGAGTCATAAATAGCTTTGTTTGGTTCATAACGAACTCGGTTAGGATAAGGTGTGATGCCCCAAAAATATGGATGAATGAATGATATGATTTATGATAAAAAAACACGGATGTTATGCATGGTTAGTTGGTTCATAGTAGACTTTGGTTTTCATGGTCAAAGACCTATGCTGAAATTAATAGATAGATATATGGTTTTAGCTAGTGTTGTATGTTCGATGGAGCATTCCTGCATTAGAAAAAATATGAGAGTTTAAAAAGGAAAAGAATTTCCATGCGAAGAATTGAACCCGTGATCTCAGGTTTAGTAGTGCAGCTCCAATCCAACTGCACGTAGTGCCTCTTTGTAAAATTACGACAGTTGCCTTCATCTGAACACTATGGGTGCGGGAAAGAAAATAGAAAATAACAGAATAATTAGCTGGGTTGGGCCTGTACTCTGAGTCGACTCATACTTCCAGTTGTGTTGCGCGTATACAGAGTCAAGGTAGTAGTACGCCGCCGCCATCCTTCCGCCCTAGGGATTTTACAGCGCTCAGTCTACCGTCGTCGACTCGCGAGCCGGGATGTCGCTGCCGTGTCGCTGTCTGCGTCCATTCAAGTCAGGTCAGGGCGCATCCACCTTGTGGATTCCTCTCACCATGAATGTGAGACTCCTAGGTATGTGTCGTTGCCATCGCCTTGCTGCTAAGCTAGGTATTGCCCGATTAATTTTTTTTCATCCGACTGGATGCGACCATGGACAATTATGTCCTCTGTAGTTATCGGTTTTCTCTACTAGTTCTCGTATCAGTGGATGTGCCTTGGTAAAACAAATGGGTATCTATTTTAGCTACTAGTAAGGTTGGGTTACAGTGAGATTGAAGATGTATTTATAGACGCTGGAAATATCTGCACTCTGTTGGGTACATAATCTGATACAGCATTGCCGCTGCACCATCTAGTGTTCTATATAATTTCTGGTGCGCCATGACGTATCCTGGATTTAATCTTTGGATATGCTTCTAGCTATTGGACTACTTTTAGTGCCCAAATTTGTGTAGAATGAAAGTGGCATGTAGCTTTTTCCTGTATACGGTGGACAAGTGCAACATGTCTGCCTTTGGAAAATTGTTGAAATCCTTCCTATCCTAGTTGGGTGCATACAGTGAGACACTTGACTGGTTGTACCTAGTCATCTTGTGTTTTTTGCCTATAATCAGCTGCAAGTAAGCTGCATAACTATTTTGCGAGAGCGACTAGTAAACGCGCGGCCTCATCGGGAGCAACCAGCGAGCGCATGAGGAGGCTTTGCGGGAAGTGCTCCATGCTCACCACGTGGCGGCAGCATACGGCAGCAAGCGAACGCAAGCTAAAAAAATCAAAATCGCTCCACCTGCGCGCACCTAGCTTCCTCTCACGCCCGGAGCTGCCCAAGCGAGAAAATATTAGTGCTAGCTGATCAAAACATTGCATCCAAGAAAAAAGAAAAAATAACGGTGCAATGTACGTGTAGTGCGCTACAATTATTCCGCCCCGTGCACAGTCATCCAAGGCAATGCAAATCCGAGACAAATCGCAGTACATGGACAGTGTACTGGCAATATACCGCGAGTGCACTACCACCCTAGGCAGTGCAATGGCAAATATAAGGCAGTGCAGGTCAAGTGCACTGCTAGTATGTCGCCCCGTGCACTGCCACCAAAGACAGTGCAATGCATAAAAGAAGACAGTGTAGTGCAGTGCACTGCCAGGTTGTATCGTCAACCAAGGCAGTGCAATGCCTAACAGAAGGCAGTGCAGGGCAGTGCACTGCGAGTATGCCGCCTCGTGCACTGCCACCGAAGGCAGTGCAATGCCTAATAGAAGGCAGTGCAAGGCAGTGTACTGCCAGTATGCCGCCTGGTGCACTGTCACCCCAGGCAGTGCGACGCAGAACAAGGAGGCAGCGCAGGGGCAGTGCACTGTCAGGACACCGTCCGTGCACTGCATAACTGAAGGCAGTGCAACGTAGGCAATAAAGGCAGTACAGAAAAAAATTCATCGAAACCTATCAACATGAGATCTAGTTTTGTAGACCTCAATGGGACTAGCACAGCCGTGAAAACGTTTCGCGGTTTGGATTGTCGATTCAAAAGATATTTATTTTTTCATGTTTAGATCCACAAAAGAAAAGAAAAAGTTAACGAGAGCCTCTCCATAGCCTCCACGTGTCGCGCATGCAAAGGATTGCGGAAACCACACCAGACAGTCTGCGTCTGCCACGTGCATGCACCAGCGATGGAGTGAAGCACGTTCCCGTATGCGCGCGTTTTTTTAGTCAAGCTATTTGCACATACTTGTTACCAATAGTAAATTACAGATAAAGAAACTTAAAGTGGCTTTGGTCTGGTCTTATCTGCCTCCTTGGTTCAGATTATCTTTTATAGCATTAAGGCGCGATTGTAACATCTCAAAAATATTAAACAAACTTATCAAGTTCTAATCATCCAAGATTAGGGTTAACACAAACTTTATTTCTTAAACCATATGAGTGCATGTGTGATTTCTACTAATGCATGAATGCTTGCCTTTGCCATGTTTGATTGCTATAAATGATAAGGATTAGTTTAAAGATGAATACCACATCATCTAGGTCAATTCCAAACAAAATAAAATAAAAAGAAAATCAAATATGAAGCATCCGATCAAATGGTCACTTTGGTCCAAATTAGCCAGTAGCCCACTTTGGGAATATTTAGTAAAAGATTTCTAATAGAAACAATTCTATTTCTTTTCACCCCTTGCTAGACCAAGTAAAAATGAACCCAAGCAAACTTTACAAATTTACATAAACCAATTTCAAACCTATTTGAGAGGAAATTCAAAATTGAATCAAGCATAGATGCATAGATCACTATTTTGCAAAAACCACTCAGACCAACACCATTTGGAAATCCCTAGCAACCAGAGATACTCAAGCATGTGACCAACACACCCATAAAAATTCATTCAAAATTTTGAATCTTTATCTCATGCGGCCATTTAGTCGAATACCTAGCACACAGAGTACAGATTACCAACTATCTACTATTTGTGATCACTCAATTTCTCACCAATTGTAATGCAATCAGCCTCAGTAACTCACCCACGATCACCCCAGTACCTAGCCGTGCAATGGAGCAGCTCTCCTTCGTCGTTGCACCAGTGCCATGTCGTACCCGAGCATGTCCATGTCGGTCGACCATGGACACGACGCCACACGCCGCGTCGCCCTCTCCCACGAACACGAGAAGACAGGCGTGACCTCACCGCACCTCTCTGTCCACCCCTTGACCAACGACGAGCAGTGGAGAAGCAAGCGCAACCGCGCCCATTTACCTCGCAGCCATGCCGAGAGCACGCTAGAGCACCGAACCCGCCTCGCGCAGCCACGCCGCGCCTCGCTCTCTCCGCACGTACCTGCACTCGCTGTGTCACCAGCCACCTTCCAGACACGACCATTCACCGCCGCGCGCCCCGTGACCACCGTACTCAATGACGAACACCACCGTACCAGCACAGAGCACGGACCTCTCCCAACCGACTGAGACCGCGCCATCACGCGCGTGACGATCGCCGTAGTCCACCATGTCGACCCATGCTTATCGCGACCTGTAGCAGCGTCGCCGATGAGCCCGAGCCATGCCGCCCTTCCTCCATCGTGTATAAATAGGGCCCTCCCCAGACCTCAAACGGCACACCCTTCCACTCCTCTCTCTCTCTCTCTCTCTCTCTCTCTCTCTCAGAAACCTCCCAAACCCTTCCCCGGAGCAAGGCGAGCACCACGTCGCCAGAATTTGGCTGGAGCTCGCCGCTTTACTGAAGGAAGGGCGCCGTCGATTGGAGCCACCCCAGGAGCCGCCGCGACCACTGTTCGACTCACCGCCGTCTACCAGCCCATTCGCCCCCATCGCTAGACCTAGATGGAGCCCTGGTAAGCCTCCGATGACCCCCACCATGCTGCTAGGTTTAGAATCCTGCGATACCTCTGCGACATAGACGATGAACCTCAGCCGTCAATCTTGTTCTAATCGTAGTGCTGATATTAGATGGTACAATTTCGTTTAGATAGAGCCACTAACCCATGGGACCAACCTGTTAGTAGCCCGCTACACACACTCTATGCAGTTGGGCCGGCCCAAGTTATTTCTCGCGCAGAGTCCAACGATTCAAATAGAATTTTGCATTTAGTTAAAAACCCTATTCTATAGCTGTATTCAAAATTGAATTCAAAGAGTTGTACTGAACCAAATTGCATGATTCCAATTTTGTTAGAAAGGTATTGAAAATATCTAATCACTCACATTGGATTCAAACCATTTTAAATTATAGATCACCTATACTAAAAATAACAAGACAGAGACTTTTACCACTTCAAACATTTTTATAAAATCAACCATAAATGCTTTTGAGTTAATTCCAACTCTCAAAAATCACATTTTCCATGATCTACATGAATATTTAACAAGATTTGGTTTTACAGATATTAAACATGGATTAGTATTAAAATAATGCTATATAGGCAATTCTAGTCACTTTAATATTATTGAATAGTAATATTAAATCTTATAATATATGACCACCACTTTAAATCACATTCCTAAGTATTAGAATATGTGGTGATGACATGTGTCAATATGATCCCATATTTTAATAGGAGAATATTAAACCTTAAGTATTTTCTATGAGTAGAAATTACTTTTCCCAAAATAAGATAAATAAGAATGTGTCATTATTTCATATGATGATTGAGATGATGCTAGATCATCTAGTGTGAGCCTTTGGGTGCTAAATAGAAATAGAAAAGTGTTGTTTGGTGATTATGTACCTCATATGTATTTATAGACGCTAGTACCGACCCGGGATACTTATACTTGAGTAGCACCCTTCAATAGTGATACCATCAACACTAGTGGCTAGTTCTATGCTAAAACTTGATCACTTTTGATGGGAATACTTGGAGAAAAGGATTATGAAAACCTTGGAATGAGGATTCATTCTATTGAAATGTTTTGACATGTGTTATGAAACACAATGGTTTGATGATGAAACTGAAAGAGGCATGAGCCTTGACTTTGATAAAAACTGATGGTTGGGTTCGGATGTGATACCATTCCAATTTTACCGTACACCCACAATACCTGAGTTGGGTAGGGCTTAACTGGAGGTTTATATGTCTTAGTATGGGTTCCCTTGCGGAAAGAGGTGAAGCTGAGACTGCCTCGTGAATATGATTGTCCACCTATGCAGTTCCCAGGATGGCAGTTCGCCATGGCTGGGAGGCCAAGCTCATAGGGGAGGTGCCTATACTAGGGTGTGTAATTGAAAGGTTAGGATTGATTATCCGCATACCAAGTATGATGATTCAGGGTTATACCTAATGGATGTATCGAATCTTGTGGTGAAAGTGTACCACCTCTGCAGAGTGTCAAACTATTTGAATAGCCACGTCCGCGGTTATGGACAGTTGGAGTGGCCATACTGTTCCGTTGTCAGATGTTTCCAAAAAGACTTGTGACTTGAACAATGACTTTGACTTGACCACAACAGGGTTGTGAGCATGAAAACTAGATTCCCACTTAAGTAATCTAGAGAACTAAATTAGGTCTTTACTCTTTAAGTCATTCTGAAATAAACCTGCCTTTTTGCAAACAAAACCTAGATCTTAAGATTCCTACTAGCATTACCTTACTTATACTAGTGCTAGTTTGCGAGTACTTAAGAGTACTCATGGCTTTGTCCCTGGCTATTCCCATGACCAGACTATGAGGAGGACTACCCGGAAGATGGACAGCAGGAGGTCTATGATAACTAGGATCATCTCCCATCGTTAGCATTGCTTGTGACTATGAAGATGGAGTCTACTACATTATATTTCCGCTGCTCTGATTTGTATTAAGACTTGATCATGAGATCAACTATTTGTAAGACTATTATGGTTTGTAATGGATGATGTACTGTGGTACCAATTCTGTTATGTCTCGCAAAAATGGTAATCCTGGGATTGCGATGTACGGCATAACAGGCATCTGAACTTAAAAATCCTGGTGTTGAAAAGTTGGTATCAGAGCCATCCTAACCATAGGAGACCCTAGTTAGAATGGACGTCCGAAAAGCCTAGTTTCAAAACAAAGTAATTGAGTATTTATGAAAACTTATTCTCACACTTACCCTTGAGATTCTTTCAAAAAGGAGTTCACATGTTCCTCAAAACTCTTACAATTCTACATAAAAATTGACACACTTGATCACCCCACTAACTTACTCATCTTAATTGCCTATAGATGGAGGTCAAATATAGCAAGTTTTACTAGTTGGGCAACGGAGGACAACACATCTTTGAGATGGATTTGGATCAGCTCTTAGAGTATCTAGGACGCCCGCACCCGGAGTTCTTCGGAGCATAGCTCAATGATCAACAAGGAGGGGAACTACAGTGGTTGATAGTTGCCGATCTGAGGAAAAATGGAACCACCTCTTTTGGAGAAGATTCAGTTCAGCGTAAGGGAGAACAACTGGTTAGACGGTCTAGCCAGGGTAATGCATGAGGCACTTGCTCGTCTCTGTGCACAAAACATCAACCAGATCAATGGCACACGTTTTGCCACTATGCAAGACATGACTTGATACGTCGTAAACATATCTATAATTTTTGATGTTCCATGCTTGTTTTATATCTACTTTCTTATGTATTTTCACACTTTGAGGTATTTTTATACATTTTCTGGAACTAACCTATTAACAAGATGCCACAATGCTAGTTGACTGTTTTCTTCTGTTTTTGATTTCAGAAAAGCTAGTAAGGAAATATTCTCGGAATTGGACAGGACAAAAGCCAAAGTCAATATTTTACCCAAAGCAACACGAAGTCCAGAGGGGAGACGAAGTGGAGCACCAGGGCAGCCACACCTGGTGATAGCGTGGCCTGGGGGGCGCCACCAGGGGGTATGGGCCCCCTGGTGCTCCACCGACCTTGCCCATTTTCCTATAAAAGCCTCCCAGGACAAAAACCCTAAGTACCCGATCAAAGACCCAATCAGAAATCCACGAGAGAGTCTGTAGCCACCGCCATCTCCATCCCTAGATCGGGGGATCCGAAGATCTTCACGGCACCTTGCTGGAGGGGAGATATCACCCTGGAGGCCTTCTTCATCGCCATGACTGCCTCCGGTGTGATGCGTGAGTAGTTCATCCTTGGACTATGGGTCCATGTAGTAGCTAGATGGTTAGTTCTCCTTCTTTGTGCTATCATATTTAGATCTTGTGAGCTCCGTTCATGATCAATATCATCTATTTGTAATCTTACATGTGGTGTTTGCGGGGATCTGATGGATATTGAGATGCTATTTCAGATTGATTATTGATTATATCATGTATATGTTATTTGTGATCTTGCATGCTTTCTATTGTTAGTAACTATCTTTACCAAGTAAATGCTTGAAACTCCAAGAGGGAGTATTTATGCTCGATAGTGGGTTCATGCCTCTAGTAATCTGGGGAAGTGACAGGAATCTCTAAGGTTGTAGATGTCATGTTGCTACTAGGGAGAAAACAACAATCCTTAATCCATGGGACAATCATATTGTTTACTTTACACACTTTGCTTAATGCAATTATCTATTGCTTGCAACTTAATACTGAAGGGTGTTCGGATGATAACCTGAAGGTGGATTATTAGTCATAGATGCAGTTGGATTACGGTCTATGTATAATGTTCTAATGCCCAATAAAATCTCATAGGAGTCAAGATGTCTAGTATATGCATTGTATGCTTTCTCAAATCTGTCAATTGCCCCGCTGTAATTTATTCACCCAACATGCTATCTATCTTAAGGAGAATCACCTCTAGTGAACTATGGACCCTGGTCCATTCTTTTACCATTGATATATCATCCACTATTTACTGTTTACTTTCTGCAAGCAATTATTATCTTCCACACTATATGTTTAATCCTTTGTTTTCAGCAAAACCGGTGAGATTGACAACCTCACTGTAAGTTAGGGAAAAGTTCTGTCGTTGTGTTGTGCAGGATTCCAAGTTGGTAGCAAGACCTTGGGGTTATTTCCTTGCTCCTACTGGTTCGATGACCTTGGTTTCATAACTGAGGGAAACTTGCTGTTGTGCTCATCATACCTTCCTCTTGGGGTTCCCAACGAGCTCGAGATATCTTGAGCCATCAAGCCTTTTTCTAGCACCGTTGCCGGGGAGTTAAGGACAACTTCACAAGGGGAGTCCCTCATAACCAATCTCTTTTTTTGCCTAGTTTATTTTGCTTTGTTTGCTTGTTTATTTTTATCAAAAACACACAAAAAAAATTAGTTGTACTAGTTTGTTTCTTTTACTAAAAACACAAAAAAATCCTATTTCAAGTTGCTATTATGTCTAGTATTGCTCCCATCACTATGTCACCCGAGGAAATGATTTTTACTTTCAAACAAGGAATCGAAGAGAGTTTCAAAGAAGCTTGGTCTAGAATCTCTGATTTACATGAAAAAAACTGAACCCAAAATGACTCTAAGCTTGTTTCTTAGCAGTTTCTACTTTGGCCTTGCTCTTTGCTATAGATATCCTATGGATGCTGTAGTAGTAGGAGATTTCCTCTAGTGCAATGAGGGTGAAGCTTTTAATGCCATAAAAAAGTTGGTTTTAACATATAACTTGCCTAGCAAATTTGATTCCTCCTTTATAAACATGTTTGCTAGATTAAACACTCTTGAGACCAACACAGCTAGTTTAAAAGAATTGTATAACATGCTTAGAGAACATCATGAATATGTTCCAATAAATTATGAATCTTCAAAATGGCTTCCTACAGTAAAAGTAGTTATAAATGATGAAACTTTTCATGCTCATTGTGATATCATGTCTGTATTCTGTCTTATGCCTAAAGATATCTATGAATCTTTAAATATTTGAGGACTTTCTAAAGGAGGAGAAGAAATATCTCTTACCAAAATGCCACAATATTACCGGTTGGAATAGTCGAAGGAGTGTTTACAAAGATCTTAGGGGAAGTGGTGTCTACTGATTATCTTGTTATTGAATGTGTAGGAAAAGGACAAATTACACTTGGAAGTCCCTACTAAAACTCCTTGGAGCAATAATAGATGTGGAAAAAGGCATCATGCACTTTTCTTCTATACCAAACAATCATACGTTCCCTAAAGATAAGAATAAAGGTAAGAAAGGTAGGGGCAAGAAATTTGGTTTCAATGCTTCTTCATTTGAGAATACTTGAATCTTGCTTCCTATGCCTAGCTCAAAGGCGTTAAAGAAACACACTATTGGGAGATAACCCAAACTATTATTCAGTAAGTTTTTCTTTTGTTGAGTCTTGGAAGTTATTTCCTCAGTAATAACCTTTCCTTATCCTTTTTGTGTGGTTTTTGTGCCAAGAATAACCTCTAATGAGAGACAAGTAAGACTTGGGAATGTTGTTGTCCCGAATCAGATTTTTGTGCTTCACTGTAAAAAATCGTGAAAAATATCTGTACTTTTGATTGAGCTGTAATTTTTTGTGATTCTATGTCAGGTTGTTATATAACTTTAGTTAGTTTAACACTTTTCTATTTGAGCAACATAAGGTCTTCAAAAAAATTGGTTTTTACCTACTAGTCTGTTTTGACAGATTTCTGCCATTATTTGCATTTGCCTCTTAATCTATTTCTCTTTGAGTTCTTTCCAATTACTTGAACTTATATAAGGAATTGATACAGTAAGCTAGTGTTTTAATGGAAGTTTTACTTGTGTTGAAACTGAACCCAAAGACTTATTATCTTGAATACACTAATGTTGCTAATGAAGATTGTGTGAAGTTTTGTATGAAGGAAATTTTAAAGTGTAGGGAAGAATAATGTGATGAGATGAAGTATGGACAAAAGCTCAAGCTTGGGGATGCCACCCGTGTGACCCCAAGAAATATTCAAGAAGTACAAGCGTCAAAGCTTGGGGATGCCCAAGGCATCCCCTTCTTCATCAATAAAAATCTCAGGTTTTCTTCCAAACACTTCATTTTATTGTTTCATGCACAATTGTGTTGTTCTTGGAGCGTCTTTGTTTTTGTTTTTTTTTCTTTTGTTCATTTTGCTTAAATAAATTGGTTGGACCCCCGCATTCATACATAATTTCAAATATGTTGATTTGTGTTGGAAAAGAGTAGGAAGTTTCATGCTTATAAGTGGTACAAAAGGAGCTTATTTTGACTGTGGCCTAGACTTTATCATGTCGTGTTTGATATTGCTTTGACTTTATGCTTAGTGATTATTGATGTAGCATGACTTATTACAAACAATTGAGATTTCTTAATGTGCCTTGAAAGAATCATGCGTTGTTTTGGCATACAAAAGCATAATATTGTGGTATTCTCCTTTGATGCTTTATTTGGGTTAACTTGGCGCATGCTTACACCATGTTAAGACTATACCAGTTATCATAGCCTCTATGATCATTTAGTTTTCGACTTGTAATATCACTTTATGCTTAATAATGTTTTGTCGCTTTGCATGATTATGTCCATTATGTCTCTCTTAGTTGGTCGCTCCCAGTCTTTTGCTAGCCTCCACATGTACCAAGTGTGAGTTCCACTCATGCATCCAACTCCAAATAAAACCAAGTTATTCCAAAGAATCCACCATACCTACCTACTAGCATTGTTGCTATTCCAAGTATATTCATGTTTTTATCTACCTTTCGAATTAAACTTGTTATGTAAAAATTAGTGATTAAAGCTCTCACAAAATTGATGGTACACTTTACTTTCTTGCACTTAATAAACTTGAACCATTGTGTCCATCTATGTTGCGTATATGCTTCCGTTTTATAAGTTGTGGATTAGCAGAACCATGTTACCATGGGGAACACTTTCAACATTGCACTTATTATTCAGTTGATATCATGTTCTTTTGTTTATGGATCCCGGCGATGTGAAATAAAAGGGGAGCTTGTAAGCTCATGGAGTTTGTATATGTGTTAGATAAATGCATGGACGGCTAGCCTAAGCCATGCCTAATCATGGTGGAAACTTGCAGCATAACCATAGTGAGAAATATGTGAAGCATCCTCAATAAAAACATATGCAAATAGCAAATAAAAATATCGCTGAGATGCTCATTGTCTGTTGCCTTGTCATTTTGATATGGGATAGCTCCTGTACCATGGGGAAAGGGGGACCCCGTTGGCGGTTCTCTATGATACACATGCACTTACAATGATAAGAACTTACTCGTGACTAAACTTGAGTAGCATGAGGTTCGGTACTCGTAAGCAAGGGGCATGAGATTTTCAACTTATAACTTGTCAAGCATATCCTCATATTTGTGTCACTTTAACCTTAATCACCTAAAGATGCTTATGATAGGGGCAATGAGAGCTGAAAGCTAATAAGTACCATAATTTTTGGAAGCTCTTTATGAGACTTGAATCCCTGCTTCCTTCTATTAAGGGCCTTTCTTTTACTTTTATGTTGAGTCTCCATCTTCTATCTTTATGCACCAATTGAGAGAGCATAGTGATCATTCTTAGTTTAATGTGCACTATCCCAAAACTTGTTGATTGATTCAAAACTTTGATATTGCTTATTCTTAAATTATTCGTATCTAGTCACCCTTATGAACTTTGAAGGTGTCCTATGCATTTATGTTTTGCTATACCATGAGGGACAAGCCGAATACCATTTTTATTATGTTTTCTATATGTGAAACAAACAAACGTCTTTAAAAGCATCGTTATTCATGAATCTTTTGTTTGTACCTTTTCATGTTACAACATAGTTGCTATGTCTTACTGTTAGAACTATGTATTTCATGTCTATGTTAGAGTACTATGATCCCAGCTATCAATGTTTTACGAATACCTTGATCAAGATTGTGATGGTGCACGTCACCTCAAAAATTATTCTTTTTATCACTTACCTACTCGAGGACGAGCAGGAGTTAAGCTTGGGGATGCTTGATACGTTGTAAACGTATCTATAATTTTTGATGTTCCATGCTTGTTTTATATCTACTTTCTTATGTTTTGTTCACACTTTGAGGTATTTTTATACATTTTCTGGAACTAACCTATTAACAAGATGCCACAGTGCCAGTTGCCCGTTTTCTGCTGTTTTGGTTTCAGAAAAGCTAGTAAGGAAATATTCTCGGAATTGGATAGGACAAAAGCCAAAGTCAATATTTTACCCGAAGCAACACAGACTCTAGAGGGGAGACGAAGTGGCGCACTAGGGCAGCCACACCTGGTGGCGGAGCGGCCTAGGGGGGTGCCACCAGGAGTGTGGGCCCCTGGTGCTCCACCGACCTTGCCCCTTTGCCTGTAAAATCCTCCCGGGACGAAAACCCTAAGTACTCGATCAAAGACCCAATCAGAAATCCACGAAAGAGTCTATAGCCGCCGCCATCTCCATCCCTAGATCGGGGGATCCGAAGCTCTTCCCGGCACCCTGCCGGAGGGGAGAGATCACCCTGGAGGCCTTCTTCATCACCATGACTGCCTCCAGTGTGATGCGTGAGTAGTTCATCCTTGGACTATGGGTCCATGTAGTAGCTAGATGGTTGGTTCTCCTCCTTTGTGCTATCATGTTTAGATCTTGTGAGCTCCGTTCATGATCAATATCATCTATTTGTAATCTTACATGTTGTGTTTGCGGGGATCCGATGGATATTGAGATGCTATTTCAGATTGATTATTGATTTTATCATGTATATGTTATTTGTGATCTTGCATGCTTTCTGTTGTTGGTAACTATCTTGGCCAAGTAGATGCTTGCAACTCCAAGAGGGAGTATTTATGCTCGATAGTGGGTTCATGCCTCTAGTAATCTAGGGAAGTGATAGGAATCTCTAAGGTTGTATATGTGTTGTTGCTACTAGGGAGAAAACAGTAATCCTTTGTCCATGGGACAATCGTATTGTTTACTTTACACACTTTGCTTAATGCAATTATCTGTTGCTTGCAACTTAATACTGAAGGGTGTTCGGATGATAACCTGAAGGTGGATTATTAGTCATAGATGCAGTTGGATTACGGTCTATGTATAATGTTGTAATGCCCAATCAAATCTCATAGGAGTCAAGATGTCTAGTATATTCATTGTATGCTTTCTCAAATCTGTCAATTGCCCCGCTGTAATTTATTCACCCAACATGCTATCTATCTTAAGGAGAATCACCTCTAGTGAACTATGGACCCTGGTCCATTCTTTTACCATTGATATATCATCCACTATTTACTGTTTACTTTTTGCAAGCAATTATTATCTTCCACACTATACGTTTAATCCTTTGTTTTCAGCAAAACCGGTGAGATTGACAACCTCACTGTAAGTTGGGGCAAAGTTCCGTGGTTGTGTTGTGCAGGATTCCAAGTTGGTAGCAACACCTTGGGGTTGTTTCCTTGCTCCTACTGGTTTGATAACCTTGGTTTCATAACTAAGGGAAACTTGCTACTGTGCTCACCATACCTTCCTCTTGGGGTTCCCAACGAGCTCGAGATATCTTGAGCCATCATGACTCTATGGGACAGCCTTTGGCCATGCCGGCACATCCGGAGTTGAAGCATCACGTGGACCACATGGACATCATGCTGCACGAGACTCAGAAGGAGTTGGACAACGCCCATGCCTACGCCAACTAGAATCATGTTGAAGCCACTGAGAGGAAGCAAACCCTCGCCATTCTCGCTAAGGAGCGCAAGTCACTTCGTCGCCAGCATGACAAGAAGGATCGCAACATCGCCCGTCTTTGTCAGAAGATAACCACCTTAGAGGAGACTTCCACGACCAGGAGATCCAGCTGGAGGAGAAGGAGGAGGAAGGTGAAGATTTCCCTGGTGATATTCACTCTTACCTCAGTGATGATGACTACTCGGAGGACGTCTCCATGGAGGACCACACTGACGAGGATGACGGAGACTTCATTGATGACGAGGAGCCCGACAATCCTGATGATGAGTAGTCGCACATGAGCACCATCGTAGGTGTGAGTTGTAGCCAGTCCCACTATATCGTAGCTTCATAGAATGGTTCTTAAAACGATCTGCTTTCGTAGTTGTGGTGTGTGTTTGTATTGTGTGCTTGGAATGAATGAACGAGAAGGAGTTGTTAGTGTTCAAACCTTAGTCATACGCAAAGTTTTAAAAGCTTTTGAACCATACCAATAAACCATAGAAAATTTCCCTCTTGTCTTATGATCTATCTCAATCTCAGATGACTCGCGGAAACCCCGGTAGGAGCAGCTCATCCCAGGATCCAATGCTGCAGATTCTGCAGATGTTAGTTTCTGACCGTGAAGCCAGTAGAGCTGAACGGCAAGCCAATCTAGCCACTCTTCAACAGATAACCTAGATGGCACATAACAATCAAGGCCATGGAAACCAAGATCACCATGGATCCAAACTCAAGAACTTCCAAAACACTAACCCGCCCATGTTTAGCAAATCAGAAGAGCCCTTAGATGCTGATGACTGGCTGGAGACCATGGAAAACAACTTAGAAGTGGCAGGAGTAGATTCCAATGAGAAGGTACTGTTTGCCACCCACTATCTGGCAGACTATGCAAGATCTTGGTGGAACAGCACACGTACCATGAACAAAGGTCAGATGATGAATTGGGAAGAATTCAAACTCAAGTTCAGCAGGACCCATGTTCCCCTAGGTTTGATCAAGAGGATGAGAGATGAATTCAGGGAGTTGAAGCAAGGAAGAATGACTATGGTAGAATACCGTGACAAATTTCTGTCTCTGTCTAGGTATGCCCCTGATGAGATTGACACTGAAGCGATGAAGAAAGAGAGGTTCTTGAATGGCCCACATGATGAGATGCAGAAAATGTTAGTCAACATTCCCTTTGATGACCTTGAAGCTCTAGTGGATTCTGCTATCCAGATGGAAGGAAAGATCAACCAAGCCAGTGAGAACCGCAAGCTTCGTATGATGCACCAACCTGGACCCCACCAGACCCCGAAGTATTGCCCCAACCCGTCTGTAGGATATGCACCAAGAAACAACAGACCACCTATGACCTGTCCGAACAATCCTAATCGTGGCAGAGGAAACCCGAGGCCCGGAGGCCACAACAACCACAACAACCCCGACAACCCCAATAATTTCAATTGTGCACCACCAAGGTCCAACAACAACAACAATACTGCCCCAAGGACTGGAAGCAATGTTGTGCTTGCCGCAGGGAAAGACAAGTCAATGATCACTTGCTTTGAATGTGGAGTCATGGGTCACTACTCCAACAAGTGCTTCAAGAAGCTTGCCGTAGCAACCAATGTTACTGCACCTGCCCAACAGCAGCGCCGTGTCTAGCCTAGAAAGAGGGTTGCCCCAGGAAACCCGCACAACCGTACCGGTCGTCTGTTCCACATGAATGCTGAAGAAGCCCAGGAAGCGCCATATGTCGTGTTGGGTATGTTTTCTGTTAACTTGGTACTAGCAAGAGTGATGTTTGATTCTGGAGCATCGCACTCGTTTGTTACAGAAGAATTGGCATGCACTAGTAAGATCCAAGCAAAAAATTTGAAGCATGTTATGATAGTTTAAATACCTGGTTCAACCACCAAAGCTAGAAAAATTTGCAAGGCCGTGCCTATTAGAATTCATGGGATAGACTTTTTTGCCAATCTAATAGTACTTGGAACCAAAGGTTTGGAAGTAGTACTAGGAATGGATTGGATGCCGAAACATCAAGGATTAATCGACTGTGCCAAGAAAGCCATAACCATGCCCAGTAGCACCGGAGTATCAGTAGACTTGTATCTGAGATGCTACCCCATCAATTTAAGTGCAACAAAAGTTTAGCCAAATCCACTATTGACCAAGTCAGAGTAGTCTGTGAATACCTTGATGTGTTCCCAGATGAATTTCCCGGTATGCCCCTAGATCGAGATATTGAGTTTATCATTGAACTAGTTCCTGGAACTGGAGCCATAGCGCAGAGGCCATATAGTATGAACCCATCTGAATTAGTGGAGCTGAAGAAGCAACTTGATGATATGCTGGGAAAAGGTTTGATACAACCAAGTGCATCACCATGGAGATCACCTGTTTTGTTTGTGGATAAGAAGGATGGTGCCAACAGTTTGTGTACGAATTACCGGAAGCTGAATGATGTCACCATCAAGAACAAGTACCCACTGCCAAAAATAGAAGACTCGTTTGACCAATTGACTAGTGCTAGTGTGTTTTCTAAGATTGATCTTAGAACTGGTTATCATCAACTGAAGATCTGCGCAATGGATATTCCAAAGATCGCCTTCACCACCAGATATGGATTGTATGAGTACAATGTCATGTCTTTTGGATTAACCAATGCCCCCGCTTATTTCATGAACCTCATGAATAAGATTTTTATGAACTTCCTGGATAAGTTTGTCGTTGTTTTTATTGATGACATTCTAATCTACTCCAAGTCGGAACAAGACCATGAGTAGCACCTAAGAACCATCCTTGAAACCCTTAGAGAGCATCAGTTGTATGCCAGGTTTAGCAAATGTGAGTTCTGGTTGAGGGAAGTAGGATTCCTAGACCATATCTTGTTGGTAGGAGGAGTTGTCGTCAATCTCGCCAAGATTAAGGATGTTGAAGAATGGAAAGCCCCAACCACCCAAACCGAAGTTCGCGCATTTCTTGGGTTAGCCAGATATTACCGCAAGTTTGTTGAAGGATTTTCGAGCATTGCAAGGCCGATGACCCAGCTGTTGAAGAAAGATAAGAAGTTTGAATGGACCGAAAAATGTGAAGCAAGTTTTCAAGATCTTAAGAAGAGATTGATTTCAGCCCCAATTTTGATCATGCCAGATATCATGAAGTCTTTTGATGTATATTGTGATGCATCCAAGATTGGTCTCGGATGTGTGTTGATGCAAGAAGGCAAAGTAATATCCTATATGTCCTGAAAACTGAAGCAACATGAGCAGAACTATCCCACCCATGATTTAGAGCTGGCAACCATAGTTTTAGCCTTGAAGACATGGCGTCATTACCTCATGGGTAACCGCTGTGAGATTTATTCGGATCACAATAGTCTGAAGTATATTTTCACCTAGAAGGAGTTGAATATGAGGCAAAAGAGATGGATAGAGATAATCAAGGATTACGATCTTGACATTCACTATCACCCCGACAAGGCCAATGTGGTAGCGGATGCTCTTAGTCGACTATCATGTAGGTTAAACACCATGATTAAGGAAGACCAGCCAAGTTTGCATGAGGAGTTGGAGAATTTTGGAATGGAGCTAGTTAGCGAAGGATTTCTAGATAGCAAAGAGCTTCAACCCACCTTGATCAGTCAGATAAAGGAAGCCCTGAAAGGAAATGCAAGTATTGATGGAATCGAGCGTCGTATCGGAATAGGGAAGGTAACCGGATTTACTGAAGATGAAGGAGTTCTGTGGTATAAATGACGTATCTGTGTGCCAGCAGATTCAGAGTTGAAACAAGTCATTATGCAGGAAGCCCATGATACCCTTTATTCTATTCACCTGGGAGGAACAAAGATGTATCAGGATCTGAAGGAGCAATTTTGGTGGCACAAAATGAAGAGAGAAGTCGGAAGCTACATAACCAAGTGTGATATCTGTCAGAGAGTCAAGGTGGAACATCAGCGACCGGTAGGACTTTTGCAACCATTGCAGATTCCGGAATGGAAATGGGATTCTATTGGAATGGATTTCATCACAGGTTTACCTACGTCTAGTAGGGGAAATGATTCTATTTGGGTCATAGTGGATAGACTGTCCAAAGTAGCGCATTTCATACCAGTCAAGACCACTTATCAAAGCTTGAAGCTAGCGGAGTTATACATTGCTAGAATAGTCAGTCTGCATGGAGCCCCCAAGACCATAGTGTCAGATCGAGGAACCCAGTTTACCTCAAGATTCTAGAAGAAAGTCCAAGAAGGATTAGGAACCAAACTGAACTTCAGCACATCTTATCACCCACAAACCGCCGGATAAACAGAAAGAGTAAACTAGGTACTAGAAGATATGTTGAGAGCCTATGTGTTGGAATATGGATCTAAATGGGAAGATTGTCTGCCTTTCGCAGAATTCTCCTACTACAATAGTTATCAAGCTAGTTTGCAAATGGCCCCATGTGAATTTTTGTATGGAAGGAAGTGCCGTACACCCCTGAATTGGTCGCAAGTAGGAGAGAGTCAGATATTCGGACCCGATATTCAACGAGAAGCCGAAGAGAAGGTTCACAAAGTCCATGAACACCTCAAGACCGCCCAATCCAGACAGAAGGGTTATGCTGATAAAAGACGTCGGGACCTGACCTTCAATGTTGGAGATTTCGTGTATCTCAAAGTATCACCCTTGAAAGGAATGCATCATTTTCGACTGAAAGGGAAGCTTGCCCCCAGATATATTGGACCTTTCAAGATTTTAAGCCGCAGAGGAGAAGTATCCTATCAACTAGAATTGCCTGAGGAGATGTCAGTCGTACATGATGTGTTCCATATCTCATTACCTAGGAAATGCCTAGAAGTTCCGGAGAAGACCGAAGTTTTCAAGAACATTGATCACAGAGCCATAGATATCAACAAGGATCTAATATCATGAAGTGCCCATTCATATTTTGGAAGAAGCCTTCAGAACCACCCGGACCAGAAGTATCAAGTTTCTCAAGATCTAGTGGAGTAACCATACCGAAGAAGAAGCCACTTGGGAGCGAGAAGATTATATTAGAACAGAGTTTCCCAATCTCTTTAGTTCCTAGTTTTTCTTGAATCTTGGGACGAGATTCTGTTTGAGGAGGCAATGTTTGTAACATCTCAAAAATATTAAACAAGCTTATCAAGTTCTAATCACCCAAGATTAGGGTTAACAAAAACTTTATTTCTTAAACCCATATGAGTGCATGTGTGATTTCTACTAATGCATGAATGCTTGACTTTGCCATGTTTGATTGCTATAAATGATAAGGATTAGTTTAAATATGAATAACACATCATCTAGGTCAATTCCAAACAAAATCAAATAAAAAGAAAATCAAATATGAAGCATAAGGATTAGTTTGAAGCATATGATCAAATAAAATAACACATCATCTTGGTCATCTCTAGTAAAAGATTTCCAATAGAAACAATTCTATTTATTTTCACCCCTTGCTAGACCAAGTAAAAATGAACCCAAGCAAACTTTACAAATCTACAGAAACTAATTTCGAACCTATTTGAGAGGCAATTCGAAATTGAATCAAGTATAGGTGCATAGATCACCATTTTGCAAAAACCACTCAAACCTACACCATTTGGAAATCCCTAGAAACTAGAGATGCTCAAGCATGTGACCAACACAACCACCAAAATTCATTCAAAAATTTGAATCTTTATCTCATGCGGCCATTTAGTCGAACACCTAGCAGATAAAGTACATATTACCAACTATCTACTGTTTGTGATCACTCAATTTCTCACCAATTGTACTGTAATCAGCCTCAATAACTCACCCACGATCACCCCAGTACCTGGCCATGCAATGGAGCAGCTATCCTTCGTTGTTGCACTAGTGTCATGTCATACCCGAGCATGTCCATGTCGGTTGACCATGGACATGATGCCACACGCCGCGCCACCCTCTCCCACGACCACGAGAAGACATGCGTGACCTCACCGCACCTCTTTGTCCACCCCTTGACCAACGACAAGCTGTGGAGAAGCCAGCGTAGCCGCGCCCATTTAACTCACAGCCATGCGGAGAGCACACTAGAGCGCCAAAGCCGCCTCGCGCAGCCACGCCGCACCTCGCTCTCTCTGTGCATACCCGCACTCACCCGTGTCACCAGCCACCTCCCAGACACGACCATTCGCCGACGCACGCCCCGTGACCACCGTACTCGATGACAAACACCGCCGTACCCACACAGAGCATGGAGCTCTCCCGATAGACTGAGACTGCACCTTGTCGCACCATCACGCGTGTGACGATTGCCGCAGTACACCGCGTCGACCCATGCCATCCGCCATGCCTATCGCGACTTGTAGCAGCATCGCCGATGAGCCCGAGCCATGCCGCCCTGCCTCCATCTCCGGTGTATAAATAGGACCCTCCCCAGACCTCAAACGGCACACCATTCCACTCATCTCTCTCTCTCTCTCTCTCTCTCTCTCTCTCTCTCTCTCTCAGAAACCTCCCAGACCCTTCCCCAGAGCAAGGCGAGCACCACGTCGCTGGAATTTGGCCGGAGCCTGCCTCTATAGTGAAGGAAGGGCGTCGTCGATTGGAGCCACCCCAGGAGCCACCTCGACCACTGTTCGACTCGCTGTCATCTACCAGCCCATTCGCACCCATCGCCGGACCTAGCTGGAGCCCTAGTAAGCCTCCGACGACCCCCACCGTGCCGCTAGGTTTAGAATCCTGCAAGACCTCTGTGACGTAGACGATGAACCTCATTCGTCGATTTTGTTCTAATCGTAGCGCTGATATTAGCTGGTACAGTTTCATTTAGATAGAGCCACTGACGCATGGGACCAACCTGTCAGCAGGCCGCTACGCGCGCGCTGTGCAGTTGGGCCGGCCCAAGTTATTTCCTGCACCGAGCCCAATGATTCAAATAGAATTTTGCCATTTAGTTAAAAACCCTATTCTTTAGCTGTATTCAAAATTGAATTCAAAGAGTTGTACTACACCAAATTGCATGATTCGAATTTTGTTTGAGAGGTATTGAAAATATATAATCACTTCCGTTGGATTCAAACCATTTGAAATGATAGATCACCTTTAATAACAATAACAAGATAGAGACTTTTACCACTTCAAACATTTTTATAAAATCAACCATAAATGCTTTTGAGTTGATTCCAGCACTCAAAAATCACATTTGCCATGCTCTACATGAATATGTAAAAAGATATGGTTTTACAGATATTAAACATGGATTAGTATTAAAAGAATGCTATATAGGCAGTTCTAGTCACTTTAATATTATTGAATAGTAATATTAAATCTTCTAATAATGACCACCACTTTAAATCACATTCCCAAGTATTAGTATATGTGGTGATGACATGTGTCAATATGATCCTATATTTTAATAGGAGAATATTAAATCTTAAGTATTTTCAATGAGTAGAAATTACTTTTCCCAAAATAAGATAAATAAGAATGTGTCATTATTTCATGTGATGATTGAGATGATGCTAGATCATCTAGTGTGAGCCTTTGGGTGCTAAATAGAAAAAGTAAAGTGTTGTTTGGTGATTGTGTACCTCGTATGTATTTATAGACGCTAGTACCAACCTGGGCTACGACAAAGAGGAGAACTTCAACGACTGCACTCAACAAGGCAAGCTATCAGTGCAAGCTAACTAATGCAAGCTAACATATGCAAGATGCACTAGGCATGCTTGGTTATGCAACTTTGATTATACCCATCCCAAGTTTTACTTGCAAGCTTTACTTTTCCTTTTACTAAAGTTTCTTACTTAGTTAATGAATTGTGATTAGTGGAAAACAGGATGGATACCATTAACATCATAGAACTAGTCTTGGATACTTATACTTGAGTAGCACCCTTCAATAGTGATACCCTCAACACTAGTGGCTAGTGCTAAGCTAAAACTTGATCACTTTAGATGGGAATACTTGGAGAAAAGGATTATGAAAACCTTAGAATGACGATTCATTCTATTGAAATGTTTTGACATGTGCTATAAAACACAATGGTTTGATGATGAAGCTGAAAGAGGCATGGGCCGTGACTTTGATAAAAACTGATGGTTGGGTTCGGATGCGATACCATTCCAATTTTACCGTACACCCACAATACCTGAGTTGGGTGGGGCTTAATTGGAAGTTTATATGTCTTAGTATGGGTTCCCTTGCGGAAAGAGGTGAAGCTGAGGCTGCCTCATGAATATGATTGTCCACCTATGTAGTTCTCGGGATGGCAGTTGGGCATGGCTGGGAGGCCAAGATCATAGGGGAGGTGCCTATACTAGGGTGTGTAATTGAAAGGTTAGGATTGAATATCCGCATACCAAGAATGATGATTCAGGGTTATCCCTGACGGATGTATCGAATCTTGTGGTGAAAGTGTACCACCTCTACAGAGTGTCAAACTATTCGAATAGCCGTGTCCGCGGTTATGCACAGTTGGAGTGGCCATACTGTTTCATTGTCAAATGTTTCCAAAAAGACTTGTGACTTGAACAATGACTTTGACTTGACTACAACAGGGTTTTGAGCATGAAAACTAGATTTCCACTTAAGTAATCTAGAGAACTAAATTAGGTATTTACTCTTTAAGTCATTCTAAAATAAACCTAGCTTTTTGCAAACAAAACCTAGAGCTTAATATTCCTACTAGCTTTACCTTACTTATACTAGTGCTAGTTTGCGAGTACTTAAAGAGTACTCATGGCTTTGTTCTTGGCTATTCCCATGACATATGAGGAGGACTACCCGGAAGATACACAAAAGGAGGTCTATGATAACTAGGATCATCTCCCATCGTCAGCATTGCCTGTGACTATGAAGATGGAGTCTACTATGTTTTATTTCCGCTGCTCTGATTTGTATTAAGATTTGATCATGAGATCAACTATTTGTAAGACTATTATGGTTTGTAATGTATAATGTACTGTGGTACCAATTCTATTATGTCTCGAAAAACGGTAATCCTGGGATTGCAATGTACGACATAACATGCATCTGGACTTAAAAATTTGCGTGTTGACAGTTATCCCGTGTTAATTCTTTTGAAGATCAGCGACACAGTCTTGGTGCATAGAAGCGACACAATATTTTGCTAGTATGGTCTTGAGGTGATGTTTGTGTTGATTGTGATAAATTTGTACATAATAGGTGTTGGTTCATCTGATTTGGTTTGAAGTCCTACAATTTATATTTTTGTGCCCCATGGTTAAGGCAAGTCCATAACGGGATAATACTTGCATGATTCCCCTCACTCAACTTTTATTTTCTAGCACCTGTTATTTATTCAAGTGTGTGATTATTGTTTATATGTGGGGAGACAAAGTGATTACAACAAAGGATACAATTTCACGTGCATTTTTCATACCATGTTAAAGACAGTGCATAGTGGTGTGACCTACTAAGGTAGGAACCTTGAGACCGTCGATGTTGGGACGAGTCCCACATTGTCGGCAACCTCCACAAGCTGGAGTGAGTGGGATGCTGATGGGTGTCCACTCAAGCAATACGGGTATATGCAAAAGAAAAGTGAAATGAAAGAGCATATAGGCATTACAAGATCATCATTGTGACATGACTAGTGTTACAAGATAATCGTTGGTGTTGTGTTTTATACAATGCTTATTATTTCTTTATGTACTTGTTGAGTACTTTGTACTCACCCTTGTGGATTTTATGTTTTTAGGTACCATTTTAGGATGGCTTGCATAGGATGGGAGTAGCACCTATATACTTTACACGCACTACTTTTCACACATTATAATACTTTTTAGATATAGCACTTCAAGCACCCTCAAGATTGATTTTGACTTATTATGTATTGTACAATTTGATATTCCTTGTGGCTACCGAATTAGTTTATATTAAACATCATGGATATGAAGTTTAAATTAGTCTTGTGGAACCGTGTGGTTGTTTTTATAGATAAAATTGGAATAGTATTATAATTTTATTGCCCTGGATGTCCCCATAAATAAAGGAGACTCTGCTGAAATTTATAGCTTTGTACCAATATGAGAAGTGTTTAATGTATGTGTAGCACTGCCAAATAGGGTGGACATCTGGGGTGTTACAGTTGGTATCAGAGCCTAGGCTTTAGGTCTGTAGAGTAGGTCAATAGTAAATAGAATATTTTATCTAGATCTTTAATAACTAAAACTTGTCTTTATTTAGCATAGTCAACTAAAACCTAATTTAAAATTTAACAACCTAAGAACCTAACACATTGGTGCACAATAGGATGGGTTTGGGTCATGCATTGCATTCATTCTTCCACTATATTTTATTATTAATATCTTTTGTCCATATATGGTGTGCTTGTGGGAAGGTTGTTGCCTTGAGGGACATGAAAACCTTGCTTTAAGTATCATTGACCCTTTGTTTGTTGGTAGTTGGTGAGAGAGAGAGAGAGAGAGAGAATATTCATGGTTGATGAATTTAGCATTGGAAGGGAAATGGTTTATCTCCTATGCTAGTTCAGACGTGATAAAGGTATCAGATTCTAGATTTAGATACTTATGTTATGTCGTTAGACTCATGAGGAGTGAGTTGCAGAATTTGGTTTCAGTATCAAAGTTTGAGTTCACCAACCACAGAAGATTAAAGTTTTGTTTGCCTATATTTTTGAAGATTCAGTATCAAAAGAATTTGAGAAAAATTGATGCTAATTTTCAAGATGCGGGCGATGATCAGTTTTGTTTTCAAAAGAATAAAGCTATATTAGATAACCTAACTGATGTAGCATGAATTATGTTATCAAGACTTATCCAGATCCAAATGAGTATGAGAAGCAATTTCCTCTACCAATGTTTTATAAACCATAAGTTTCACTTGTCTTCCATATTCACATTCACATTCACATGAGCATTCTAGTGCATCACAGGCACTTGTCTCTGTCTAAGGGTTGTCATCTAGTACTGGAATATCAAATATCGGTTTCTTGTCTAAGGATGATGAAGCATTGTCAACCATATACTTCAAAAGTCCTTCTCGCGGAACATTAGTTTTCTAGAATTAACGCCTTGTCATTGTACCAATCTATGTCTGTTGCATTCCACTTTGACATTCGTTGGTGCCCCTCCTCGTGTTTCTGAGAACAAAGAATGATGATTGCATTATTCTCCTTGAAGGAAACCTAGTTGTTCTTTCCAAAAAAGGTTCGTTTTGTTTCAAAAAACCTTTTCCTTAGAAGTTATTCTAGGTGAGCAATTTGTCCTTAAGTGTTAGTTTTCTAGGTCAAGTTGCTAACCACCCTCAAAGTGACTTGTTCATTTAAAAGTATTTCTTGTACATGCAAACATGAGTGTTTTGTAAAGGTCACTAGTTTAGATTTGTTGTATCATGTTTGCAAGAACAATAGATGGGAGTCTACCTCAAACCTTGGTTCGAGCTCATGACATTTATTTGCAACACGAGTGAGTGAGGAAGCCCGAGTGATAGTGTTGCACGATTCACTATTTCAGTTACAGAGTTAGTAGTTTGGGTGCGGGATGGATTGTCCCCCATACCAATTACCCTTATTATTCGCTCTTGTACACTGGAGTGGTGAAACTTTGTGTACCTTCTCCTTAGTTGGATGAGAGGCGACGCTATGCAGCCTAAACCATAAAATGTTATGACATTCCACTTGTTGTAGAGGTGACCACAACCAAGCCTAGGAGATGTAGTGAGGTTTAATCTTTGTTGCTTATATGCTACCATATCAAAAAAATACCCATGCTAGACCATCATGGAAGTTTCTGATAGGTTTTTTATGGTGTGTTCTCTGAAGGGTTCCGTAGGAGAAAACAAAAAAATTCTATCTACTCGAACACTAAAACCAGGATCTATACTATGTAGACATAAGTAACAGAGAAGGAATACAGTATTCATACCTTTGCAGAGAGTGGCACGCCTTACGCAGGAAGGCGTATATTGATGAAGACGAGCAACACCCCAAGTGTGGTGCCTCCGAAGGTCGTCACACGTCCGGTGTAGTGGACGTCAACCGGGTCCGATCCAGCCGAGCAGCGGAAGAAGTAGATGCCGGATCGTTGATCACACGACGGTAGTGTGAAGGTGGAGAACTCAACTACGAAGTCCTCCCCAATATTACGGGGAATCCCTCAGCAGATGAGAGAGAGAATGAGAGGAATGGGTGTGTTCCAAGGGGAGGGGGGACCCCTTTATATAGTAGGAGGGGGGGCGCACCACCCAGGGGCCAGGCGGTGTGGGACTATTCCCACACCCGCCGGCCACCTTGTGGCAGCCGCCGGCCCTAAGTGGGCCCCACTGGGGCGGCCCACTAGCCCTAGGCCGGCTGGCCCCCACTCCCTAGGCGCCTTGCCCACTTGGGCCTCCCCTCGGGTGAGGCCCATTAACAATATAGTGCCTTTTAAAATAAAATAAAAAATATATTTAATATTAATTCTCCAATTAACATTCAAATATACATATTATATTATTCCTTCACTCCGAAACATCTTCCAGACCCCTTCCGATCTCCATCGGATGTTACCGAAACTATTCCGGTTTCTCTCTCTATTTCTCATACGATACCTCATCTATCCTAAGCATCCCCACCCTTAAGCGTGACATCCTTCGGTTCGGAAACACTCCGGACATGATAGAGACCACTCTCATATCAATGATCAATAGAGGGACCTGGATGGCCATGTGACCCCCGTGTGTTTCAGGAATACAATCGCTCAAACCGTGAGATAGTCGTTCCCCATTCCCTTTGTCATACGATACCTAATTCATCCGAGACTTGATCTTCGGTATCTCTATACCTTAGTTCGATCTCGTTACCGATGAACTTGTTTTCTCGTTCTCATGTCATTGCATTCCGTGACCTAGTCACATGCTTACAAGCTTCATTAATGCAACGTCACCGAGATGGCCACATGTATCTGTCTGTTACATGGACTAGACAAATCCTGGTCTTGATATGTACTCCTCTACGCGTTCCTTCGGAAAACCTGACTGGCACCTTTTTGATCTCCCTGTTACGAGATGATTCTTGATAACCATCTAAGCTTCTTCTAGAATGGTGATTTGCATTACCTCACAGTCAAAGGATCAGGTTGCGAGGTTCTCTGTGTTTTATCATCAATGGTGAACTTTGTAACTAGATCTCATTACGATATAACGGTCAGATGTTTGTCTATCATGTTATTCAACTAATAACATGACCTCATTGTCAGTTGGCATAAATGCCCATGATCTTGAAATACAGACCATCCTCATGACCAATGAACTAGTTCACTAGAGGTAACTAGAGACACAGTTTGTTTACATACCACACGTGTATTAACGTTTCGTATTAACACAGTTATAGCGTAGTATGAAACGTATTATGAACATACAGGAGATATATCAAATAATACACTTTATTATTTGCCTCTAGGGCATAACTCCTTCAGTCTCCTACTTGCACTAGAGTATATAAAACTAGTTTACAATAGGCAGGAACCTAACACCAATGGAATCTCGGTGTTGTTCGTGCTTGTCATGTTGGAGAGCTTTAGTCAAAGGATCTGCTACATTCAGTTCCGTATGTACTTTGCAAATCTTGACTTCACCTTCGTCAACAATCTGCCGGATGACGTGAAATCTAAGCTTGATGTGTTTGCCTGTGGAATAAGTTCTTGGTTCCCTTGCATTTGCAATAGCTCCCGTGTTATCACAATAGATTGTCACGGGGTCTTGTGCATTGGGAAAAACTCCTAGTTCGATGATGAAATTCCTTAGCCAAATAGGTTCATTTGCTGCAGCAATGTATTCAAACTCCATTGAAGATTGTGCCACCACTGGTTGCTTCTTGCTTTTCCAGCTTATCGCCCCACCATTCACCAAGAAAAAAAATCATGTTTGAGACTTAGAGTCATCATGATCTGAATTCCAGCTCGCATCTACGTAACCTGTTACGTTCAGAGCTTCATCATTTCCTCCATAGATTAGGAACATATCCCTTGTTCTTCTCAGATACTTTAGGATATTTTTCACAGCTGTCCAGTGATCCGGTCCTGGATTACTCTGATATCGGCTCGTCAAACTACGAGCAAATGCCACATCAGGTCGGGTACTAAGCATTCCATACATGATAGATCCTATTACAGAAGCATAGGGGACGTCAGACATCTTCTCTCTATCATTGTCCGTTATAGGAAATTTAGTCACACTCAAGCTGCAATTCTTCATCATAGGTGTAAAACCCCTCTTAGTGTTTTCCATTTTGAACCTCTTCAAAATCTTATCTATGTAAGTACTCTGACTTAATGCTATTAGGTGCCTTGATCTATCTCTATATATCTTGATTCCTAATATGTATGCAGCTTCACCTAGATCCTTCATGGAAAATTGGTTGCTCAAATACACTTTCACGCTATTCATAAGATCCACATCGTTTCCCATGAGTAATATGCCATCCACATATACTACTAAGAAAACTACCAAGCTCCCACTCGCTTTCTTGTAAACACAGAACTCTTGTTGGTTTTGGACAAATCCAAAATTCTTGATCACTTGATCAAAACGTTGGTTCCAGCTCCGAGATGATTGCTTCAACCCATAAATGGACCATTGGAGCTTGCATACCTTTCCAGCATCCTTAGAATCAACAAAACCTTCTGGTTGCATCATATACAACTCTTCATCAATGTGACCATTGAGGAACGCGGTCTTGACATCCATCTGCCAAATTTCATAGTCAAAATGTGCAGCAATTGCTATTAAAATCCTGACAGCCTTAAGCATCACTACGGGAGAGTAAGTCCCGTCGTAGTCAACCTCTTGAATTTGTCGAAACCCCTTTGTGACAAGTCGAGCTTTGTGAATGGTTACATTACCATTCGCATCTATCTTTTTCTTAAAGATCCATTTATTTTCCACGGCCTTGCGACCCTTTGGAAGATCCACCAAGGTCCAAACTTGGTTTTCATGCATGGATCCTATTTCGGATTTCATGGCTTCTAGCCATTTCTCGGAGTCAGCACTACCCATAGCTTCTTTGTAGTTTGCAGGTTCTTCCTGATCATCTAAGATGACAGACATTACAAGGCTACTGTACCAATATGGAGTGGCACGAACCCTTGTAGACCTGCAAACTTCAGGAGTCTCAGTGTTGTTGTTTTGATCAGCATCAATAGACTCTTCCTCCATGTTAGAGAGTGGTTTCGGAACAGCTTCCGTTGCGCTACTCGGAATACGGAGAGAAGGGTCAACAATTTCATCTAACTCAATTTTCCTTCCACTCACCCCTTTTGCAAGAAACTCTTTCTCGAGAAAGGTGCCGGTTTTTGCGATAAGTGTTTTGCCTTCGGCTTGATTGTAGAAGGTATATCCAATAGTTTCCCTTGGATATCCTACAAAGATACATTTTTCCGATTTGGGTTCGAGTTTGCCAGGCTGCAGTTTCTTAACATATGCCTCACATCCCCAAACTTTCAGAAAAGACAACTTTGGCTTCTGCCCATACCATATCTCATATGGTGTTGTCTCCACGGATTTGGATGGTGCTCGGTTTAAAATAAAAGCGGTGGTTTCTAACGCATATCCCCAAAAAGACATAGACAAATCAGTTAAAGACATCATGGACCGTACACTATCCAATAGGGTTCGGTTACGGTGTTCCGACACACCATTACGATGTGGTGTTCTAGCTGGCGTAAGCTGTGGGATGATCCCACAGTCCTTCAAGTGCATGTTAAACTAATAACTCAAATACTCGCCTCCCCGATCCGATCAAATGTGCTTGATTTTCTTGTTAAGTTGATTCTCTACCTCTTTCTGAAATTCCTTGAACTTTTCAAAGGTTTCAGACTTGTGCTTCATCAAGTAGATATATCCATATCTGCTCAAGTCATCAGTAAAGGTGACAAAGTAATGATAACCATTGCATGTTGAGACACTCATTGGTCCACATACATCTGTATGTATGATCCCAAGTAGGTCTACAGCTCTCTCCACTATGCCGGAGAATGGTGTCCTGGTCATCTTGCCCATGAGGCATGGCTCACATGTATCAAGGGATTCGAAATCCAATGATCCAAGAAGCCCTTCTGAATGAAGCTTCTTTAGGCGCTTTATGCCAATATGACCAAGACGACAATGCCATATGTACATGGAATTATTGTCACTGTGCTTACAACGTTTAACATCAACACTGTGGATGTGTGTATCACAATCAAGATCAAGTAGGAATAAACCATCACATACAGGAGCATGAACATAGAAAATATCATTCATATAAATAGAACGACCATTTGTTCCTGATTTAAATGAATAATGGTCTTGTAACAAGCAAGACCCACTCACAATATTCATACTCAGTGCGGGTACATAATAGCATTTATTCAAAACCAACAATAATCCTGACGGTAGGCGGACATGTAGGGTGCCGACGGCCATCACTTCGACTCTCGAACCATTGCCGACGTGCATCGTCACCTCGTCCTTCCTTTGGCGCCTCCTACTCTGCAGATCCTGCTGAGAGTTACAAATGTGAGCAATAGATCCAGTATCAAATACCCAGGTGCTACTCCTCGCGCTTGTAAGGAATACATCAATAACATGTATATCATATATACCTTTGTCCGGGATGGCTATCTTGCCAGCTCGCTTGTCTTCAAGGTATTTAGGGCAGTTGCGTTTCCAGTGCCCATCCCCTTTGCAGTAGTAGCACGAAGTGCCGGTCTTAGGGCCAGGCTTCATTGTCTTTGGGGTGCTAGGAACAAACCTGCCATCCCTCTTAGACTTCTTACCCTTGCCTTTTCCCTTTTGCCCCGGTTTCTTAAAGTTGGCAGTCTTGTTGACCATCAACACCGTGTGCTCCTTCTTGATTTCAACCTCAGCAGTTTTGAGCACGGCGAACACCTCAGCAAAGGTCTTGGTCATCCCTTTCATGTTGTAGTTCATAACAAAACTCTTATAGCTAGGGGGCAGCGAGTGCAGCACCCTATCTATGGCGAGATCCTCCGGGATTTTGCAATCCATGGCGTTTAGGCGCTTAACGTAGCCTGACATTTTGACCACGTGCTCACTAATACTGTTGTGCTCTTCCATTTTAGCAGAGAAGAAGAGCTCGGAAGCATCATACCTCTCTGCACGAGCCTGCGGAGCAAAGACGGCTTTGAGATCCTCAATGTTCTCAAAAGCATTCATCTTCTCAAAACGCTTTTGAAGCTTCGGCTCCATGGCATAGAGCATTCCACTCTGGATGAGGGAGAAATCGTCCGCCTTGGACTGCCAGACATTCTTTTTGTCCTGAGAGGCAGAATCTGCAGGCTTAGCCGGAAGCTCAGCCTCGATGACATAAGTCAACTTGTAGGGGACTAGGAGGATCCTAAGATTGTGGAACCATGCGGTGAAGTTGGTTCCATCAGTTTTCAGCTTGTCCTTCTCGAGGAAAGTGCTTAGGTTGAAGGTGGGTGGGCGAGACATCTACAAAGGATTTGCAAAGTGTTTAGACTATGTTCATAATAATGAGTTCAAATTTTAATAAAGGAACTCCCACTTAAACGAACATCCCTCTACACATTTAGTGATCACATGATCCCTATCCCCTGCACCTCCCCCGATCATCACGGCCATCAGTGCAGCATCAAAGGTGGACATTCCCTAATGTCGATCACATCAACTATGTGATTCATGCTCGACTTTTTAGTCTCTTGTATTCCGAGGCCATGTCTATGCATGCTAGGCTCGCCAGTTCTAACTCGTGTGTATTCGCAGTGCAACATGGCTTGCACCCACTGTATGCGAACGTAGATATGTCTGACCCCCGATCATCACGGCCGACCTCATACCGAAGAACTTTCTTGGTGGTGCGCACACAAGGGGAATACGATAACTGGAATACTACGAGGGATTATCTTATCACGCTACCGTCTAGTAAGTATACTAGCATAATAAGTAATGCTTCTAAAGTGAAGTGATATGACATGGTTATAGCTTTATGATCATTATCAACCGCTTCAATGAGAGTTTCACAAACTTGTCATTGCCATGTTATAATACTTGCCCCTATGCAATAACGAAGATAGACGCTTCTATATTGACTATTGCATGTTTTACGCGGCTTTAGGGCTTTCGCAGTAGAACCTATTCCCACCTACGAACGTCGAGCCACAACATGGATTCAATGATTGCCGTTCTTCTTCCCTTTTCAGGGCCCTCCAGTGTCAATGCCATATCAACTACTGTAGAGAGACAGACACCCCCCTAAGCCACTTTGATTTGTGGACCAGTCTCGTGAATCACCACGTGAGGTCGGTTGGGGGCCGCTTCATCTAACAGTGCCGCGATATGAACAATAACACTAAAGAGGGTAGCAACTAGAGAATCAATGCCCACATATTGCTATGTGTTCTATCCGTACGACATGTCTACCCATAGACCCGCTCTGATACCACTAAAGGGTTCCGTAGCAGAAAACAAAAAAATTCTATCTACTCGAACACTAAAACCAGGATCTATACTATGTAGACATAAGTAACGGAGAAGGAATACAATATTCATACCTTTGCAAAGAGTGGCACGCCTTACGCAGGAAGGCGTATATTGATGAAGAAGAGCAGCACCCCAAGTGTGGTCCCTCCGAAGTTCGTCACACGTCCGGTGTAGTGGACGTCAACCGGGCTCCGATCCAGCCGAGCAGCGGAAGAAGTAGATGCCGGATCGCCGATCACACGATGGTAGTGTGAAGGTGGAGAACTCAACTACGAAGTCGTCCCCAATATTACGGGGAAGCCCTCAGCAGATGAGAGAGAGAATGAGAGGAATGGGTGTGTTCCAAGGGGAGGGGGAGGACCCCTTTATATAGTAGGAGAGGGGGGCGCACCACCCAGGGGCTAGGCGGTGTGGGACTATTCCCACACCCGCCGGCCACCTTGGGGTAGCCGGGCCTTAGGTGGGCCCCACTGGAGCGGCCCACTAGCCCTAGGCCCACTAGCCCCCACTTCCTAGGCGCCTTGCCCACTTGGGCCTCCCCTCGGGTGAGGCCCATTAGCAATATAGTGCCTTTGAAAATAAAATAAAATATATATTTTATATTAATTCTCCAATTAACATTCAAATATACATATTATATGATTCCTTCACTCCGGAACATCTTCCGGACCCCTTCCGATCTCCATCAGATGTTACCAAAACTATTCCGGTTTCTCTCTCTCTCTCTCTCTCTCTCTCTCTCTCTCTCTCTATTTCTCATACGATACCTCATCTACCCTAAGCATCCCCACCCTTAAGCGTGACATCCTTCGGTTCGGAAACACTTCGGACATGATAGAGACCACTCTCATATCAATGATCAACAGAGGGACCTGGATGGCCATGTGACCCCCGTGTGTTTCACGTTTACAATCGCTGGAACCGTGAGATAGTCGTTCCCCATTCCCTTTGTCATACGATACCTAATTCATCCGAGACTTGATCTTCGGTATCTCTATACCTTAGTTCGATCTCGTTACCGATGAAATTTTTTTCTCGTTCTCATGTCATTGCATTCCGTGACCTAGTCACATGCTTACAAGCTTCATTAATGCAACGTCACCGAGATGGCCACATGTATCTGTCTGTTACATGGACTAGACAAATCCTGGTCTTGATATGTACTCCTCTACGCGTTCCTTCGGAAAACCTGACTGGCACCTTTTTGATCTCCCTGTTACGAGATGATTCTTGATAACCATCTAAGCTTCTTCTAGAATGGTGATTTGCATTACCTCACAGTCAAAGGATCAGGTTGCGAGGTTCTCTGTGTTTTATCATCAATGGTGAACTTTGTAACTAGATCTCATTACGATATAATGGTCGGATGTTTGTCTATCATGTTATTCAACTAATAACATGACCTCATTGTCAGTTGGCATAAATGCCCATGATCTTGAAACACAGACCATCCTCATGACCAATGAACTAGTTCACTAGAGGTAACTAGAGACACAGTTTCTTTACATACCACACGTGTATTAACGTTTCGTATTAACACAGTTATAGTACAGTATGAAATGTATTATGAACATATAGGAGATATATCAAATAATACACTTTATTATTTGCCTCTAGGGCATAACTCCTTCATTCTCTAGTTGTGTTCCAAAGTTTAAGAATGATGAGCATACAGTGGTCTTGTAAAAACTACAATCTTCATAAGGATTGCATGAATTACCGAGAGAATAGGACAATTTCTTTTGACCAAGGTACCATCATTGCTTCTAGGTTCTACAGGAGAGGGGCATTTAGTTTCGCTTGATCTTATTCCTAGTACTCGACCTATCTCTATACCCTTATAAATTGCCACGTCCATTTCAAGAAAAATGGACGATTGTTGTCCAATGGTTTGGTTCAACATTTTGTCTCACTTTACAGAGCACTCATTCTTCTTACAACCAAGAGGGATGGTAGTCACTTAAAAATGTATGGAATGGCGTGTTCTTAACACCTTAGACATCCGGATAAATGTCCACTCCCTACATCAAGAATTAGTTTGATCAGTTGATTGTAGCTAAGGTGTTAAGATTGATCTCCAGGCAAGCTATAATCATATTCATGTATGGGAATGATACTGAAAATAAACGCCTTCCTCCATGTAACACCCCGTCCACTCCTGGCAGCTTAATAGGATATCTAGACTGGCCCCACAGACCAACACTAGTCTTTTTTGCGCACTTTATCCTCACTCGTGCGCACCTGGTTACCCACTTCCCGGTCGGTCACCCATCCTAGAATTGCTAGGCCAAGCACGCTTAACCTTAGAGTTCTTTTCGAATGAGCTTCCGGAAAAGAAGTTGCAACTTGTTGATATGGGTATCCTATCAATCCTATTAAGCCATGTGCATGGATCTCACACTCCACTAGGTTTGGGAAATATAAATATAGAGCTTTCTTCAGGATTAATCAATGCCCAAGTTGTCGTTAGAATAGTGATGAACCATATGCTACATATGTTCCTTGAAAACTCTGTGGATGTGTGTTTGTTGGTGATATCCTCATATATTGAATGACAAGAAGAGGATGAAGCACCATTTGATGCTTATGCTTGAGACTTCGAGAAAGGATACATTTTTGCAAAGCTAAATGATGTTTTGGCTTTCAGCAATTTTTGGGTGTGTGCTTAATCATGCATGATGGAAAGGTCATTTCTTAATATTCTAGCCAATAGAAAATACATGAGTAGGACTGTCCTACTCATTATATGGAGCTTGAACTTGTGGTCTTCGCACTCAATTTGGATGCATTATTGGTATGTGAATCTTGTGATGTTCTAAGAGTATCAATTACCTCTTCATATAGAAGAGTTGAAATTGAGGTAAAGGCAGCTGCTATATTTGATAACTGGCACAATTCATCCTTTAGAAAACCATTCTAGATAGAGAGAGGAACAAACATGATGATGGACTATGACAAAAATTAAGAGAGTACAGTCTCGATAGTAGAACTAGAAAGTTCACTATAGATGGAACCATGAATGTTTGTTTTCTAGTCTCAAGTGGTGGGAAATTCTAAGAGAGGCACATCATAAACCATCTTTCATTCATCTTGGAGAGTTAAAGATGTTTAGGACCTAAAAAATACTGATTGGTGGACAAGGATAAAAATTGAGGTGTCCAAGCATGTGTCCCCTTCTAAGGCATGTCATCGAGTAAAATCTTAGCATAATTAAGAGACCAACATGATCATTGCTATCCTTGGGGTTCTAGTATGGCCATGGAATGACACTACAATAGATTTTTTTATGGTTCTACATCATACGCGGAAGGGAAGGATGCAATTTGGATATCATGGATCGACTTAGCAAAGGTGCTCATTATTCCTACCCATACCAGTGACCATGCAAGTACCTTAGAACGGAATATGTGCATGAGATAGTAAGGTTGCAGGGGGTTCCTAAATTCATTACTTCTATGTATGCTAATTGTGTATCAAACTATTGGGAGAGAGCTTGCACTGTGCCTTGGATATACAATTCATACTTAGTTCCGCCTTCCATCTCTGAACAACATACTTATCCAAACCCTGGAAGATATGTTGAGTTGACATGTCCTCTCTTGGCAATTGAGTTGGGAGGATGACTTACTAGTTGTGGAGTTTGCTTTTAATAACAGTTATCATGCAAGCATATAGAGGGCATCTGAAGAGGATCTATATGAAAGAAAGTGTAGATCTCCACATAGTTGGAATGTCATAGTGGAAAGGCAATGCTATGGATAGACTGGGTTCGGAAAGCTACAAGGAGGGTATACGAGACCAGGCAACATATGTTGGCATCATAGAGTAGGCAAAAGAGTTATGCTGATTCAAAGTGGTCCAATGTGAAATTCCAAATTGGCGAGGAGGTGCTCTTATGGGTGACACCAAGCAAAGATGTTATAGAATTTTATATCAAAGTAAAGTATAGTATGTGGTACATTGGACCTTTCATGATAGTGAAACGAGTCGGGAAGTACCCTGTGGTCTTGACTTGACCAAAGTTAATGAATGGTGCGTATGGTGTGTTCCATATCTCTATTGTAGGATCACTTCTAAGTATTGGAAAAAATATACGACTATGAAACCAAGTACAATTGAGCAAGATTTAAAATTTGAGTTTCGTCCAATGAGAGTATTGGATGAACTCGAGAGTGTTGAGGCATAGGACGCTATAGTATATGAAGGTTGTTGCAAAAAAAGTAAGGTGTCTTGAGAGCTTGAGTCCCGCACGCGTGAGGAGCGCACATAATTGTTTTCCCCTAGGATGCGAGACATGGTTTTGGTTTATACATGCTATTTTTTTTCTAGAAGAAGTAAATCACTGAGTAAGAATTCAGGGTCGAATTCTGTTTAAGAGGGTAAGAGTGTGATGCCCCAAAATTATGGATGAATGAATAATATGATTTATGATAAAAATGCGGATGTTATGTATGGTTAGTTGGTTCATAGTAGACTTTGGTTTTCATGGTCAAAGGCCTATGCTGAAATTAATAGATAGATATATGGTTTTAGCTAGTGTTGTATGTTCGATGGAGCATTCCTGCATTAGAAAAAAATATGAGAGTTTAGAAAGGAAAAGAATTTCCATGCAAAGAATTGAACCCATGATCTCAGGTTTAGTAGTGCAGCCCCAATCCAACTGCACGTAGTGCCTCTTTGTAAAATCATGACAGTTGCCTTCTTCTGAACACTATGGGCGCGGGAAAGAAAATACAAAATAACAGAATAATGGGCTAGGTTGGGCCTATACTCTGAGTCGACTCATACTTCTAGTTGTGTTGCGCGTATACAGAGTCAAGATAGTGATGGGTTCGTAGCATGGAAAACAAAAAATTTCTACTGCAAGAACGAACAAAACCCAGATCTAATCTAGATAAAAGCCAAGATCTAATCTATTAGACATGAGCAACGAGATAGATAGGAACTAACCCTCGTAGATCCGAAAGCGTTAACGAGATTAGATCTCGTGGTTGATGTAGTCGATCACTTGCCGATCTCAAGATCGTGTGGACGATCCTTCCGGCGTCGCGTTCCGGTAGCGCTCCCGCAGTCGGCAAGTTGACGATCCTTCCGGCGCCGCGTTCCGGCAGCGCTTCCGCAGTCGGTCACACGTGCGGAGTCGAAGCAGACCTTCCTCTCCCCGTTCCAGCGAGCAGCAGAGGTAGTAGATCTTCTCCACGGAATCCCAGCAGCACGACGGCGTGGTGGTGGTGGTGGTGGAGTAGAGAATTCTGCAGGGCTTCGCCTATGCCTGTGCAGAAGAAAGGTGGAGGAGAGAGGCGGCAGAGATTGGGTGTTATGGGAGCAGGGTGGAGGTGGCGCCCCTGCCCCTCTATTTAAGGGGGGTGAGGAGCCATGGGAGGGGGAGTCCTTGTAGGACTCCCCTTCCTCTAGGCCGGCGGATTGGGGAGTGGGGGGAGGAGTCCTCCTCCCCCACGACTCCTAGTCTTGACCCACCAGGACTCCTTGATCCCTTCCTTGGTTTTCAAGCAAACTCCAAGAAACCTTCCAGAACCTTCCGGAACATTCCGAAACCTTCTAGAACCCTCATACAAATACTCCGGAACATTTCCTAACTCAGAAAATGATCCCCAATATATGAATCTTATTCTCTGGACCATTCCGGATCTCCTCGGGATGTCCCGAATCCAATCCGAGACTCCGAACAACATTCGGTCTCCAACGCACATTCCATATCTACTTAAAACAACTTCGAACCTTAAGTGTGTCACCCTACGGTTCGTGAATAGGTAGACATGACAGAGACACATCTCCTATCAATAACCATCAGCAGGACCTGGAGATCCATAATGGCTCCCACATACTCAACGATGACTTCGTGATCGATTGAACCATTTACATACGAAACCAATTCCCTTTGTCACACGATACTATACTTATCCGAGGTTTGATCGTCGGTATCTCCATACCTAGTTCTACCTCGTTACTGACAAGTACTCTTTACTCGTTCCGTGATATGTCATCCCTTGTGATCTAGTCACATGCTTGCAAGCTAACTAGATGACATTCCACCGAGAGGGCCCAGAGCATACCTATCCGTCATATGGATGGACAAATCCCAATCTTGATTCATGCGCTTCAACACATACTTTCAGAATACCCAATGACACCTTTATAACCACCCAGTTATGAAGCGGTGTTTGATGTCATCAAAGTATCCATCCGGTGATGGTGATTAACATAACCTCATGGTCGAAGGATTAGGTTACTATGCATTTGAAAGCTTATAGCAATACGAACTTAATGACTTGATCTTATGCTACGCTTACTATGGGTGTGTGTCCATTACATCATTCTCCTAATGATATAACCTTGTTATTAATCACATCCAATGTCCATGATCAGGAAACCATGATCATCAATTAATCAACAAGCTAGTTTAACAAGAGGCTTACTAGGGACTCTTTTATGTTTACAAAACACACATGTATTAGTGTTTCCTAATAATACAATTATAGCATGGGATGTAAACTTTTATCATAAACATAAAGATATAATAATAACCGCTTTATTATTGCCTATTGGGCATATCTCCAACAGTCTCCCACTTGCACCAGAGTCAATAATCTAGTTAAAAACTTGTGCATTCAACACCTATGGCTTTCTGGTGTTGTATAGACACTATTGCTAGTGGTAAACATGATCTTCGGATCTGACACTTCCAGGTCCGTGTGTATTTGCATGTCCTTGCGTCTCTATGCATTACTCATTCTCCAATGAGATGGCATTGTATAATTTGGTCCTTTAGTGAGACCTTTAGTTCCTTCGGCTCAAAATATGTAGATATTATTGTCACACAATATATCTTCATAGTATTAGCCCACTTTGAACCACACCTGGTTTGAAAAACTACTTAACACCAATGCCCTCCTTTGCTGCTACTATAGCAGTTATATATTTAGCCTTTTGTTGTAGTATCCGTCACAATATCTCAACTTTGGAACTCATCCAAATCCATCATGGAACATCCTTTCCATTATATTGTGCTACCCATAGTCTAAATTGAGATAAATTTAATTTGTATCTTGTGACAAAAACTAGTAGCAATGTAACACTTTACAATGAACTACCTTTAACTATTTGTCACTTATACATGATATATTCTTAGTTCTTCCAAAGCTCATAAGAATATCTTTACTATTGTCCAATGATCATCTTATGAATCATTCTGGTATATGCTCATAACATTTAGAGCATAGGACATATCTGGATGTGTACATCTTAAAGAATGATTGATCAAAATATTCTTGCGATTTCACCAAGTGTCAAAACACTTGAATCTCGTGTCAACACACTCGAATCTTGATTCAGTCCATTCCGTGCGTCAAGAACCTTTCTTGTTGTTTCCATATTGAACTCATTCAACATCTTATCTATGTACATTTGGCAAAACCATATTAGCGCCTCAATCTATCCATATAGACATTGATGCCTAATTCTTGAGTTATGCCTAAGTCTTTCATCGAAATGAAATTCTTAACCTGTGTCAATACAAGATACATCATTTCCAATCAACAATATGTCCTCTACATAATGTATTAGAAATATGTCTCAGCGCTCCCACTTAGTTTCTTGCAAATGCAAGCATCTTCATCATCTCCGATGAATTTAAACTTTTTTAACAGTTTCATCATGGTGAAGATTCCAACTCCACTATGTGGTTAAGGTGAAAGTGAGGTCCAATCTGATTTATATGCTTGATAGACTATAAACTGAAAATCCCATGTCCCTTGAGTACGAGGGCCACTCCTCATGCTACTCAACTTTAGTTACCGGTAAGTTCTTGTCATCGTAAATATGTGCGTATCATAGAGAACCGCCAACGGGGTACCCCTTGCCCGATGATACGGAAGAATCCCCATATCAAAATGACAAGGCAAGCAGACAATGAGTATCTCAGCAATCTTCTTATTTACCATGGGAAAATGGTGCTTTTTTATCTCTTTCCTCTTTTCATAAATCTCTTTTTCTCTTTTTCTCAATAGCTATCTCTCTCCTTTTTTTAATAAGAAGAATGCTTCATAGATATCATTATGGTTACGCTGCAGGTTTCCACCATGTCAGCATGGATTAGACCAATGGCCCAGGTGTTTCTCTAACACACATACATAACTCCATGAACTTACAAGCTCCCCTTTTATTTCACACCGACGACATCCGCAAACAAAAGAGCAAGGTATCAACTGGGTATATATTTAAAAGTGTTGAAAGCGTTCCCCGTGACAGCACGGTTCTGGTAATCTCCAACCTATAATTTGCAAGCATATAACTTTCATGGAGAGTCACAATGGTTCAGGTTTATTAAGTGGAGGAAATAAAGTGTGCCATCAAGTTCGTGAGAGCTTTACTAACTAACTTTATCATAACAAGCAAACATTTTATTCGGAAGAAAACAAGGCATATTGAATATGCACGGAAGTAGCAAATGATGCTAATAGGTAGGTATGGTGGACACTTTGGCAATATTCGGTTTAAGGGAGTTGGAAACATGAGTAAACCACTCAGTGGAGATGAAGGCTAGCAGTAGTAAGGGAGCGACAAATGAGAGAGCAATAGTTGTCATTATCATGCTTACAACAAAACAGGAATACTCATGGCATGAAAGTGATTCAAGATCCTCAAGGCAAAATAATTCATCAAGGCTTAACTGATTATTATAGTCATGTGCATGCGTAAGCATGTGCCAAGTCGATTCAAATGAAAGATTCAGAGGAGGATACCACAGTGTCATACCAATTTATGAATAGAGCAATGCAAGCAAACATTCATATCATGCTACAAACTATTAGCGAGCTGGAGATAATCATAAGAAAGAAAGAACTACTAAGCATCCAAAGATAACATACACCTTACACAAACGGACTAAGCACGCCCACAGTGATGAGTATATGTACAAAAATGAAAACAAATAGAGTTCGTTACCAGCCTCTTACCACGCCTCAAGTTGTCATTAATCCTCATTATTTCTCTTCACTTGTGTGGCTTGAATAATAATATGGAACCAAATCCCACTGAGAACTGTTGAACCCTGTAGCCAACTTAAAAAAACCAAAGAAGAACGACAAATATTTTTGGTGTTTTTGATTTTTTTTAAACAAGAACCAAAGAGGGAAACAAGCAAAGCAAAATCTTTTTGGGTTTTTCGAATAGTTCAAACAAAGAAAAAGGGGAAAACAAACCAAGGCAAAGAGAAAGAGAAGCAAACCAAAGAGAAACAATAGAAATATGTTTGGTCTTTTTGTGTTTTAGAAAGCAAAAGCAAAGAAAGAACGAAAACTAAAAAGTGAGCGAAACATGAATATACAAAGTACTGACGCAACAAGATATGGAGATGAGTGCGGTGTCGGCGTACCTCCCCCCAAGCTTAGGCTTTGGCCTAAGTGGGTATCAATCCATGTATGAATAGGGGTTCCAAGCAAGTGGATCTTGATAAGAATGGTCGTTGTTGGGCCCATGGGAAGAAGAAGAAGCTCCCCAATCATAAGCAGGCTGCTGATGTGAGGACTCTCCCTCATTCGAGGGTTGGACCGAATCATCCGTGACCTCCCTTCTAGTGTACTGCTCCTGTTGGGAGAGCTCTCCCAAGTACGTGTCAAGCTCCTCCTCAGTGAGGGACCATCCTTCCCTGTTATCAAGGTTAAAGAAAATAGGTGCAGGCAAAAGAACAACACGCTCGGACTTGCTCTTTCTCCAACCATCATTGAGAAAGGTTATTTAATAAGATAACTCACTCATACTAGCCCACGAGGAAACAAATTTATGCTGTATCATGGAATTAAGATCAAGCCTTTCTATGGGAAACTGTAGGTCTAGATGATGAGGCACTAAACCATGCAATGCTAGTAAAGGAGAAGCAATGATGCCTCCACAAATTCCACCTTTCTCACAGTTAGCAGCAAGACGGAAAGCTATCAAAGCACCTAGGTTGTAAGACCTATCTCCTTTAAGGGCAGCAGAGATAAATGCTAGATCAAACGAAGATAACTTATTGGCAGTTTTCCTAGCAAGAACACACTTGGCAATAAAGTAAGCAAAGTAGCGAATGGAGGGAAGATGAATGTTACAGATTTTTCCACTCTCCTTCGAGAAGCTGCTCCCTTGGCAAATTTCTGCGTATAAACCCATGAGTTGTTCAGGTCTCTCCTTAATCTTTCTACATGATCCCATTGAGGTACCTTAATAGCTGCACAAAAATCATCAAGAGAAAGGTTGACAGCAATATTGTAAATTTTGTAATGGACCATGGGGTTAGGCAAAGAGTGACTAAATTGAAAGTCCTGCACCACAGACATGGTTAGCTTCACAAATTGACAAGGTTCATTTTCCAAAAAGTGCTCTAACCCTGCATTAGAAACCAAAGCGTGGAAATCTTGGAGAATTCCTGCAGCTCTCATGAACTCAGAGCATGGATAAATGGAGGGAAAAACTTCCTCCTCCCGGTGGACCTTCATGACCTCAGGCACCCAAAGTTCATGTTGGTTCAGTTGATGCTCATTCATCTTCTATTCTGAAATTTTAAACACCTATTAAACAAGTGATTGCAAAGTAAATATAATGAAGGATTCTACTCATAGGGACTTGTAAGAGGCCTAAACATGCATCAAAACTATATCTCTAAGCATCAAACAAGCTTACAAGCTCTCATAACCAGTCACCTATAGCAGCAAAATACTCAAAATACAATCCACTAAACTCAAATCTACTTGGACAAGGAGAGGAGTCACATACCAGGGAACAATGCTCCAAATTTCAGCAAGAAAGATGGGCCGAGCAAGGATATCGAAAAAATCGAGAGCAAGCACAGCAATAACGCGATTTTGAGCAATGAACTGGAGCTTACTCGGGAGAGAAAAGAAAGTGGTAGGTGAGAGAGTTAGTGGGGGGCCAGGGGTGGCCCACACCAGGGCATAGCGCCACCAGGTGGCGTGCCTGCCTGGTGGGTCCCCCTGGTACCTCCCAGGTACTCCTCTGCCCCTTTTTTCACGTAAAAATTAATATGAATTTTCTGGAATTTTCGAGACACTTTATTTTTGGGCATTTTCAGGCATAGAAGAATGATTTTCTGACAGACAGATTTTTTTGGAAACATGATGCAAGGACAAAACAAAGCTAGAACTACAGAAGTTCAAAGACACTCTAACATGCAAGCAACTAACAACAAAAATAAAACTAAACGAAAGCAAAAACTAAAATGGATAGAATAGAAGTACACGGAAATAATCATAGTGAAAACATTGTTTTGTTCAATGAAATCCTTTTGTTAACAAGGTTGATCTGGTCTTGCTAACAAAACAATTTCATATGATACAAAACTTTGTATTCCACTAATGATTATGTTACCTCAACCTTGATAGCAAAGGTCCCAATCATAATAGTTTCAAAATTTTCTCTTGGTATGGGACAATACATTTCTCCAACTTGAAGACCCTCAACATGTTCAATTGAATTCAAAACATAAGTCCTTTCAATCTTCTTAGGGAAATAGACAGTATGTTCCTTGTCATTCACATTGAAAGTTACCTTTCCTTGGTTACAATTAATAACAGCTCCTGCAGTATTAAGAAAAGGTCTCCCAAGAATAATAGACATATTATCATCTTCAGACATTTCAAGCACAACAAAATCAGTTAATATCAAGCAATTATGAGCCACTTGAACAGGTACATCCTCACATATACCCACAGGAATAGTGGTAGATTTATTAGCCATTTGCAAAGATATATCAGTTGGTATTAATTTTTCTAGTTGAAGCCTCTTATAGAGAGAGAAACTGAACCTACTTTAGATCCTAATAGTATATCTATCTCTGATGCCGAAACTAAAAGTGGTAATGAAGGAAATGAAGCTCCACTTCTAGTTCTAATTTCATAAGCATGTTTTTCTTTAGCAACATTAACTAGCAAGTCTTTTTGCACTTTAATGAGTTGATCTATTTGAGTTTGAACCATTTGAAAGTGTCTAACAATCATTTTAACATCATTAGATGTTCTTTCCACAATATCTTTCAACTCAACAATAGCTCTAGTGTTTTCCATTAGATGATTTTGCACCCTTTTATTAAAATTATCTTGCTTAACAATAAAGATATCAAATTCTTCTAAGCATTGATCAGGAGGTTTAGAGTAAGGGATATCACATTCATCAAAGTGTTGGAGAGAGTGTACCTCAATAGTGGGTGAGTAGGGAATAGGCTTACATAATTCTTCTATAGGAGGTAAATTCTTGACATCTGCAGCTTTAATTCCCTTCTCCTTAAGACATTTCTTAGCTTCCTTCATCACTTCATCATTTAATTCAATAACCCCCCTCTTCTTTGTTGTTGGAATAGGCCCCGGAATAGTAGGTTCAGGTACAATTACTTCAGGTATAGCTTGTTTAGGAGGAATCCAATCTTCATAATTCTTACTTATTTTAGCCATTAATTCTTCAGCTTCCTTAGGAGTCCTATTCCTGAAAACACAATCAGCACAACTGTCTAGGTATGTCCTAGATTCTTCGGTTAGTCCATTATAAAATATATCAAGAAGCTCATTTTTAGGTAATGGACTTCCAGCCTATGCATGAATCAAAGCATAAAACCTTGCCCAAGATTTAGGCAATACCTCTTTTTCTCCCTGTTTAAAATCAAAAAGTTCCTGCAAAATAGCATGTCTAGCACTAGGAGGAAAATATTTCTGCAGGAAAGTACTAATCAAGCACTCAGGGGTATCAATAGATCCAGGAGGCAAATTACTAAACCAAGTTTTAGCTTCTCCTTTCAGTGAAAAAGGGAAGATCTTGGCAACAAAGTAAGTACGCATCTTAATATCATCAGAAAACAAGCCACTCATGGCAGAAAGTTCATTCATATGTGCTACCACACTTTCATTCTTAGTCCCACAAAAAGGTTCTGACGAGGGTTTAACTCATCAATGCCCATTGTTATGGACTTGGGTTTTCGAGAAGGAGGGAGCGCTGGAGACATCTATCGGCTAGCAAAAAAGCACACATGGGACAAAGGATTTACCCAGGTTCAGGCCTCGTAGACATCCCTACTCCTGCTTGTCTGCTCGTGGAATTATCGAAGGAGTCGAAAGTTACAATGGTGCGTAGATGCAATCTGGCGAGGGTTGTGGAAACTAGGGTTGCGTGTGTCCTCCTCGCCGCCCCTCCTAGCCTTTATATAGATAGGCTAGGTCTCGGGTAGTAGGACGAGTCGGTTACAAGTTAGGGTTTTCCCCTTCAAACTTTCTATCTTTAGCTTCTTCTTGTTCTTCAAGCAATCGAGAGTCCGCAGGTTACTCGAGTCCTTTCATCCGGGCCTTGGCGACACCGCGGGCCTGTACGTATTTGGACCGTATATACCAAGCTCGAGTACCTGTAGGGTATACCCATGTCAGTAGCCCCTGAGTGTCCAGTGGAATCGCAGATTCGACTGGGGACTTTTTGAAGTCTTCGAGTGCCTGGACGAGTACATTTCGACTACTTTTATTTGTGTCATAGGGATTGTTGATATACGTGTCTGATATAACCGAAGTATCGGTATCAGTTAACCACCTTAGGGTGAAACAATGCAATCTACTCGAACTCGAGTCCCCAGACTTGAATCTGGAAAAGTGCTGGCGTAATTTGACTCAGGCCGCAGAGGTCTTACAGGAGTCGAATTCCAGTTATATGGGTGTGAGCACTCGACGCGTCCGTCAAGGCATGTTCATCGTGCCTGTAGGCACGGATATATTTCTGGTAGTGCGCAGCTTAATGCGTTGCCAGGCCTTATTCAGGTCTTACCTTCACGCTGTAAGCGCGGCATCCGAATTTTATCATCGCGGAGACGATTCGGGTGACCCAGGAGACATAGTCTCTTTGTAGGGAAAAATTATGAGGCGGTGTCGCCATGAGCTGCGATTGCGGACGTTATCAACACATAGTTTTCTGTATAAATAATCATAGGGTGCGCGACCAGCGCTCCCTATGGGATTAGCCCCCTAGTGGCTGGTTGAGTCGAAGACTCAGGCAGGGACTAAATGACGTTTGCGACTGCCGTCGTCTTTTGGTTTGCTTGTTTCAGTCGAATTTGTTTCCGGCGCTCCCTATGGGAGTAACCCATGTCCGTAGTCGAACCGTGTTTCGAGTGGTTGGGTTTTCTTTGTGATTGTCCACATTCCTGCAACAAGAAAATAATAAATCGTAGGGTGCGCGGCCAGCGCTCCCTATGGGAGTAGCCCCCGGGTGCTTGGTGGAGTCGAAGACTCCAGCAAGGACTAAAGTAGTCAAATTTTTCAACTGCGTAGCTTTGATGACGTCAGTGCTGATGCTTGTATGACCTCAGTTGCCCGCGTGAGCGAGTTTGATGGGACGTGACGAGCGGTGGGTCCCACTTCCTGACTTTGATTTGACTGGGCGTGCGTAATCTTTATTTTAACTGCGCCTCCTTGATTTCCGCGCGTAATGGGAGCAGTGGAGGGACGGTTCGTGCTTCCCCTTCTCCACGTGTCCAACACGATGTGTGCCACGCGTCCAGTAGGGTTTTTCTGAGCCGTTGGATTGCATCTTGTAGGGGTTAAGTAGCGATGCCAGAGCGGTAATTTCCCATCTGCGCTCTTTCTTCCTTGTTGCCATCGCCATTGCTGCTGCTCTCCTGCTTTTCCTTGCGCTCGTTTCCTCCACAACGCTGGAACACCACCACTCGTTTCCGAGCTACTTTCTGCGCTTACATCACCGTCGTTCAATGGGGAAGAAGAAAGGAGGCGCCGTTGCTGATTCTGCGGCCACTGTCGCCGCGGCGAAGAAGAAGGTGGCTCCGCTGCTGCGGGCACCAGCGCCGCCGTCGGCGGGAAGAAGAAGGTCGCGGGCACCCGCGTGACAAATGGTGCATGGCGCCCTTCGGTCATCAAGGCGTCGGATCTCCGTCTTCTTCGCCAAGACGGAGTTATCTCCGTGGCAGTCGCCGATGCACGCGTCCCTAGCGGTAAGACCATTCCTGTTCCTCCCGCTGGTTTCCGAGTGATGTTTCTTGCATTCGTCATTCGCGGTCTTTCCTTGCCTCTCCATCCCTTTCTTAGGGGTCTTCTTTGTTTCTACAGGCTCTAGCTCCATTAGCTGTCCCCAAATTCGATCCTCCACATCACCTGCTTCATCACTCTTTGCGAGTGCTCGCTCGGAATCGAGCCACACTTTGGTCTTTTCAAGCGCATATTTAAATTGAAGCGCCAATCCACATCTGACTCTTTAGTTTACGACGTAGGTGGCTGCGGAATCAGCGTCGACCCATCCGCCACCTACTTCGACATCAAGCTCACCAAGTCCATCCAGGGATGGAGGGACAAATGGTTCTATGTCCGCGATCAGAAGTCCAAAGATGAGCACTTTGGACTCGCGCCCTTCGATCCCGCGACTCCCTGCAAGAAGATCCGTTCCTGGAAGAACATAGTTATGCCTGCCGAACTCGCGGAGACAGTCGTGCTGTATCAACACGTCTGTGACCTCGAGAGTCGCATAGGCACAGAAGAGGGAGGCTGCACCCTTATCCAAACTTGGCTGCGCCGTCGCATCCAGCCCCTTCAAGCTAGAGCCCATCCCATGTTTCAGTGGGCTGGCGCTAATGATACCACTCGCGTGTCTACCGATGGCATGTTCGCGAGTGAGGTGGATAAGAGGGTTTGACTGGTCACGAAGTACACTGGCAAGGATGTGCTTCCAAGTGAACCAGTTGTTCCTCCTTTTGATGCTTCGAATCCCCCTCCTAAGGTATAGTTGTGCTACGCAGTAGCTTATTTTCTCGATTGCCTTTCTGTTGCTTACTTGTTCTTTTTGCTGATCTTCACTGTCTGTACACAGGATTGGGCGGTGTCGCCTTGTATGCCCCCTCTCCCTGAGGGGATTATTCCTCGCGAAGCTTTGGAAGAGGACGAGTCTGAGTCGACTGTCCCTTCTGATGTGGAAGAGGAAGCCCCAAAGTCCGAGAGCCCAGATACTCGCAAGCGTTCGCACAGCGAGGATTCCGATGCGTCATCTCCTTCGACTCCAGAAGGCACGGCTATTGGCGCGGAGTCGCCAATTCCCGCCGTTCCTGTGAGGGCTGTGGCACCGTCTTCTCGCAAGAAGATGGGATTGCCTAAAGAGTCTTCGTCGAAGTCGGCAGAGGCCACGTTTGATCTTGACAAGTTTGACTGGTAAGTTTGCAAGTGCATTCCTTCTTCTTTGTTTTCTTCTTGTTGGCTTTGCCCTGAATTTTGCCCTTTCTCAATGTGGATTTTGTCTTCTAGTCAAGATGTGTCGTCATCTTCTGGGGACATCGAGTTTTTGAAGGAATCGGGAGTCGTGACCTCAAGGGCCAAGGAAGAGGTCGAGCACACTCCTTCCCCTCCGGTGGCGGCCCACTCCGGGCACAATTCTTTGAGCACTCCTCACGTAGGGGAGCATCGAATGGTTGCTCGGATGACGGTACATCAAACTTCTTCGGAGTCGTTGGAGGATCATGTAAGTATATTTTTCCCTCTTTTTAGTGTGGCAGTCGCCGTTCTTTGTTGCCTCCACTGATTCCTCGTTTGTGCAGCTCCTTGTAAAGGAGGCCGCGCAGGTGGCGGAGCAGGTGATGGCAATGGGCCGCTAGCACGAGATGCTGGAGACGCGTCACCGTGTAGTCGAAAGTGAGTGTTCTACATTTGTTCTTTTTTCGTCTCCTCCTTTGTGGTATAGTTGACTGATAATCAATATTTTGATTACCATGTAGCTGAACATAATGCCTTACTCCGTAACATCGCCACCTTGGAGAAGACATTGGCCGCAGCTGTGAAGGGGCGCGACGAGGCAATCGCGGCTCCTGACGAGGCACAGAAACGCGAAGAGGATTTGCGTGCCTCCTTTGCGGCTAGGGAAAAGTTGTTCGAAGAGCAACTGTTCTCAGTCGCCAAGGCCTTCTCAGGTACCTTCGCTGGTAGATTTTTATTGTTGTCCTTCTGTGCATCTAGAGTTTTTTGCTGGTGGCGCTAAAGGTTTGATCCATGTGTTTGTTTTCTATGCAGATGCTGGCGATTTGAGCTTTGACCCGGAGGCCCTTCGTCGTGATGACGCTCTGGCAGACGCGGTGTCTGCAGTCGAGGACCGTAGCGCCACCGTCCAAGATACATTGTCTAAGGCCAAGGTCACCCTCAGTCGCCTCCGGGAGGAGTTGATGCCAAAGGCGGAGCTGGTCGATAATATGGACGAGCTGGTGGAGTCACTCGCCGGGGATGTGCCTACCACCTACAAGAACTCCCTCCGTGCGGCTGGCGCGACCATGTCACTCGCCATGGTGCAGGCCGACGGAGTCGAGATAGATCCCTCTATGGTGTCAAAGGCGATGCATGTTGGCGCAGATGGTCAGCAGGTAGTCTTTGCTCCCTTCGCGACTGCATGTGGCAAATATGGGCATCACTTGATAAGTACTATCGCGAAGTACTCAGAGGAGCTCCAACGTGCCAAGAAGGCGGTGAAGGCTTCGGCCTCAGGGGCCGGTGGAAAGTCAGTGGCGTCTGACACTGCCACAGACTTGATGAAGCCCCCGAAGCCATCGAAGTCGAAGAAGCCAGGTGCTCTGTAGTTAGCTTTTGTAATAGTTGATTAATTGCCCTTTTGTTTAAGAACATGCCTGCTGGCGAGTGTGTCTATTGATACTTATGCCGGTCTTGAATGCATCTGAACCTTTTGTCTTTGTGTTGATTTGGTCGTCTTATTTGCTCATATCTTGACTTGTGGTAGGGTACATCAAGTGATCCTATGAGGGGAAACCAGGACTCGCCAACTCTTGATGATACAGTGGCACCACCGCGCTCCAGGGTAGAGGAGCTATCCTTACTTTCGCGACTTCGTGACCATGTGAAGCAGCTGGAGCGTGAGTTGCCCATGATCCGCGGTAGCGCCGACGTGTGGAAGTCGAAGGCGGAAAAAGCCGCCGCCCGCGCGCAATATCTGCTTGGCAAGGTGACGCAGCTGGGCGACCAGTTTAAGTGTTAGTTTGCTCATTCTCATCTTTTCCTTTGTAGTTAGTCGCGGCGGTACGTTGTACTCAAGCAATTGATGCTGCTTCGTGTAGTTGTTAGCACACGCCATCCGCAGGAGGAGAAGGACAGAATTGTCGTTCGCCATCATGGTCTCACCCAGGAGCAAGTTCAAGAGAGTGGGTACTTCTGGGTAGATCATGATCGTGCGACTGCGTTGGCGACCCTGCAGGATCGCACATCGCGAGTGCTGATCTTCCTGAAGAAGTCGCAGTCGTGCTTGAAGAACATTTATCGGGCGATGTTCCCGCTGGATGACACTCCATCAAGCCTGCTGGCTCTCCTTGCCAAATTTCAAGATCTGTCCGCGGTTCGTGAGTGCGTGAGGCAGCAGTTGGTGGCTGGTGCCAAGCCTGCCCTCTCAATGGTGCGGTTGCATAGACCTGACGTGGATGTTGCCGCCATTTCCTCTGGGCCGCCAGCGCCACCAGCAGGATCTGCCTGGAATATGGCACCGCACTATCAGGCGGTAGACCGTCCAGCAGAGGAGATCATCGACTTCTTCGAGGGACAAACCAATGTTCTTCTGTTGCAAAAGTAGCCGAATTTGTGTCCTGCACATACGTGTACTTGTGTTGTAAAGTTCGTATAGATGTTGTAGATAATTTTTTGTCGAATTTGTGTAAAAGAGCTTTGTGAGCGTGAGGTGCGTTGCACTATGCGAGTCCTTTTCGTTAGCCTGGCCATCCTTTATCTTAGTCCCTTGTCAACCTGTCAGGTGCGTTGCAGCTGGGTTGAGTTTGTGTTAAGGGGTTCAATTGATGTGCCAGCTACTCAGGATATCGCGTTTTTGGTTCGAAGAACAGATGTATGTAGGGTGGCGCAGCCCCCGAGTATAAAAATTGACAAAGTGAAGGAGAACACGGAGTTTTGGGGCACTTAGCTTTTATTTATTCGAAGAAAACAGTGCGAGGTACAATGTGTGGCTAAGTAGCCTTGGCTGAGTAGCCTTATTTGCGATGTAAAAGTAAAAAAACGACTAGGGGTAGAAGCGTCGCAGTTGAGCGACGTTCCAAGGGTTGGAGTATGCGACTCCTGTCTCTAAATTTTGAAGGCGATAGGCGCCACCTGGGATTACTTCTGTAATCATGTACGGTCCTTCCCAGGGGGACTCGAGCTTGAGATGCCCCTGCTGCTTCAGTCGCAGGACCAGGTCACCTTCGACGAAGGATCTGGGGCGAAGCCTTCTACTCTGGTAGTTGCGCAGGTTCTGCTGGTAGATCGTTGATCTTTTCGCAGCGATTTCCCTTGCTTCGTCAAGGAGGTCGACGGAATCTTCGAGTGCGAGGGATGACTCTTGTTCGCTATAAGCGACCACGCGCGGCGCCTTGTACCGTACTTCGGCGGGTAGTACTGCTTCTGCTCCGTGCACCATAAAGAATGGCGTGTAGCTTGTGGCGATGTTTGGAGTTGTACGTAGGCTCCAGAGTACAGATTGCAGTTCGTCCGGCCAGCAGCCCGCAACTTGTTCGAGTGGCCGAAGGAGTCGCTTCTTGATGCCACTGCATACGAGCCCATTTGCTTTTTCCACCTAACCGTTGGTCTGTGGATGCGCTACTGAGGCGTAGCTGATATTGATCCCTAGGTTCTCGCAGAATTCTTGGAACTCCTTGGATGTGAAGTTCGTCCCGTTGTCGGTGATGATGTTGTGTGGCACTCCGAAGCGGTAGACGATGGACTCAAAGAATTTGACTGCGCTGTGCGCGGATTGGTTGGTTACTGGCATGACCTCAATCCACTTGGTGAATTTGTCGACTGCGACCAGGAGGTAGACGTAGCCTCCTCGCGAGGACCTTGGAAGCTTGCCGACCATGTCGAGTCCCCATTGCACGAAGGGCCAGGCCAAAGGGATTGGCCGTAGCTCTGCGCCTGGTGCGTGCGGCTTGTCCGCGAATCACTGGCAAGCGTTGCATTTTTGGACTATGTCCTTGGCGTCGCGCATGGCCGTGGGCCAGTAGAATCCAGCTCGTAGAGCTTTGGCAACGAGGGCACGACTGCCAGCGTGGTGCCCGCAGGTCCCTTCGTGGATGTCGAGGAGAACTGCTTTTCCATCGGCCATGGAGACGCATCGTTGTAACACGCCTGTGATACAACGTTTATACAGTTCGCCGTTGATAACGGCGAATGCCTTGGAGTGCCGCACGATGTGCCGTGCATCTGTCGGGTCGCCCGGTAGTCTCTTGCTGAGGAGGTACGTAATGTACGGCTGCGTCCAAGATTGCTCGATCATCATGAAGCTCATTGGTCCCTCGAGTCCTGTGTCCAGCTCCAAGTCATCGAATGCTATTGGCTAATTGGGTGGCGTAGCCCCCGAGTCCGTTGATGTGCTTGTTTTCTTCTCTATGGCCTTTGGCTTGATGGAGCGTTCGCATATGTGCTCGAGAAATACCCCAGCTGGTATGGGGGCGCAGGTAGAGCCTATGTTGGCGAGTGCGTCCGCCTCTTCGTTGCTTTCGCGACCTACGTGTCGCAGCTCGCAACCATTGAAGTCTCTCTCGAGTGTGTCGTAGAGGTCGCAGTACGCGATCATGTTATCGTTCAGTGCGTCGCACTCATGCATTGTTTGTTTGACGACCAACTTGGAGTCGCCATATATGATGAGCCTCTTGGCGCCGCAAGCTTTTGCCATCCTCATCCCGTGCAACAGGGCCTCGTATTCAGCCTCATTGTTTGAGGCTGTGAACTGCATTCGCAGGATATACTTCAGCTTGTCCCCTTGAGGTGATGTCAGTATGACACATGCGCCTGCTCCGTCTTTCCTCTTGGACCCATCGATGTGCATTGTCCAGAGGTAGGACATATCTTGCTTGTCCGGGAGTTGGTTCTCCATCTAGTGCACGAGGAAGTCAGGGAGAACTTGCGACTTGATTGTGTCGCGCTTTTCGTATGTGATGTCTCGTGGAGACAGTTCTATTCCCCAAAGCGCGACTCGCCCCGTGGCGTCGGGGTTATTGAGGATATGTCCCAACGGGGCGTCGTTGACTACCACGATTGGGTGTTCCTAGAAGTAGTGGCGCAGTCGCCGGGCGGTCATGAAGACGCCGTACGCCAGCTTCTGCTAGTGCGGGTACCGCTGTTTTGTTGGCGTGAGGACCTCGCTGAGGTAGTATACCAGGCGTTGTACGCCATGGACCTTGTTTTCCTCAGCTCGCTCGACGACGAGCACTGTGCTGACCACCTGGTTGGTGGCGGAGATGTACAGCAACAGTGGTTCCCTTTCTCGTGGAGTCACCAGTACTGGCGAAGTGGATAGCAAGCGCTTGAGGTCTTCGAATGCTCCTTGCGCTTCATTGGTCCACTCGAATTTGTCAGTTTTGCGGAGGAGCTGGTAGAAGGGCAGTGCCTTTTCCCCCATCCGACTGGTAAATCGACTGAGGGCCGCGATTCGTCCGGCCAGTTGCTGGACGCCTCTTATGTTCTTTGGCTTCTCCATGGCCAGTATGGCTTTTATATTTTTAGGGTTTTCCTCGATCCCCCTCGCGGAGATGAGATACCCGAGTAGCTTCCCAGATGGTACGCCGAAGGCGCATTTGTCCGGATTGAGCTTGATCCAGTAGCGATCGAGGTTGGCGAAGGTTTCGCACAAATCATCGATTAGAGAGGCTTCCTCCTTGGTCTTGATTACTATGTCGTCGACATAGACTTGGATGTTGCGACCCAGTTGCTCCTTGAGGCAAGCCTGCATGCACCGCTGGTAGGTGGCTCCCGCATTTTTTAGCCCGAAGGGCATTGTGTTGTGGCAGAACACACCAAAAGGCGTTGTAAACGCTGTTTTCTCCTGGTCTTCCTCCTTCATTCGAATTTGATTATAGCCTAAGTAGGTGTCGAGGAAACAGAGGCGTTCGCATCCAGCGGTGGAGTCGATGATCTGGTCGATCCGTGGCAGCGGGAAGTGATCTTTTGGGCAATGCTTATTCAGAGAAGTGAAGTCCACGCACATCCGTAGGATATCCGTGTCCTTTTTTGGTACCAGCACCGTATTGGCGAGCCAAGTGGTTTCCTTGATCTCACGTATGAACTTGGCCTCGAGGAGTCTGTTGATCTCCATTCCGACTGCCAGCGCTCGTGGCTCAAATAGTCGCCTGATTGTTTGCTTCACTGGCCTTGCGTCGGGGTTGTCGTTGAGTGCGTGCTCGGCGAATTCCCTGGGAACTCCTGGCATGTCCGCAGGACACCAGGCAAAAATTTCCCAGTGCTCACGGAGGAATTCGAAAAGCGCGAGTTCCTATGCGGGACTCAAGTTGTTGGCGATGAGGGTCGTCTTGGCGGGATCCGATGGATGGACCTGCACCTTCTTTGTATGCACATATGAGTTGAAGGAGAGGTCAGGTGAGCTTGGCCTATTGAGGGGAGGAAGACTGTTGTCTGTCGTCTCTTTCAGTCTTGCGAGTTCCTCCTGCATGCCGAAGGACTGGGAGATTCTGTTGAATTCCCTGTCGCAACTGTCAGATCGCTCGAAGCTCCCGTTGATCGTTATGACGCCATTGGGACCTGGCATTTTCATTTGCAGGTAGGCGTAGTGGGTCACTGCCGTGAACCTAGCGAATGCGACGCGCCCAAGGATGCAATGGTACTGTGAGGGCCAGTCGACGACCTCAAAGTCGATGCGCTCGCGCCGGAAGTTCTTCGGCGTGCCAAAGATGATGTCGAGGTTGATTTTTCCCAGGGGGTATACGCCTTTCCCTGGGATGATGCCGTGGAACGTTGTGTCCGATGCCTCCAACCAGGTTAGTGGGATCCTCATCGCTTGCAAGGTACTCGCGAATATGAGGTTGATGCCGCTTCCGCCATCCATGAAGACGCGACTCATGTCGAAACCTCCAATTTGTGCATCGAGTACGAGGGGGCAATGACCTGGACGAGGTATCTGAGGCGGGTGGTCGTGTTTGTCGAAGGTGATGCACGACTCGCTGCCACTAAGGTACTCAGTGGTGGATGGTGGCGAGTGCGTGGCCAAGTTGACTTGGCGAGTGATGGCCTTCTGCACCCAGTTGGAGGGGCGTCCTTTTTGGATCATCATGGTACCCATGGCCCGTGGGTAAGGTTCTCCTACGTTGTGTTGGTCCGGTGTGGCTCCGTTTGGGGGTGGCCTAGGTGGTGGTGGTGGTGCGCCATGTGCCACGGTGCCTGGAGCGGCTCCGTAGCCTCTTTCGACTGCATTGTGGTTCATCCGAACCAATCCCTCGTGCAGCTTGAGGAACTCACGGTAGTCCTTGAGGAGGTGGCTGGATTTTCTCTTGCCATCATGCTTGTCGATGTAGAAGTGTACCGTGCATGGCCCGGACAGTTTGTCCTTGATGGAGGTCGCCGGTGCCTCATCGCGAGTGCGGTGTTGCCACACTTGCATGGTTTTCCCGGAGTCGCGGTATCCGCCACTACGGTACCCGTTGTTGCGGTTATCGTCGCGTCTATTGGCGTAGCCGGCTGCGACCATGTTGACGTCGTCGCGATCGTCGTAGATGCGCATGCGACGCTTGCCCCGGCGGTCGCGTCTGCGTTCCAGTTCTGCCTCCTCGTCAGAGTGAGCGCGATTCTTCACCGAATCTTCTCCATCAGACCACTGATTCGCGATCTGCATCAGGTGGTCGATGGTCTGGGGCTTTGAGCGGCCCAGCTCATCCCTAAGCTCTAGGCGGCGGACGCCACCGTTGAATGCGTCAATTGCGCGGTCTTCCGAGATGTTCTCCGCGGAGTTCTTGATGATGGACCACCTTTGGATGTAGGAGCGCAGCAATTCACCAGATCTTTGCTGGCAGCATCTCAGCTCTTCGATTGATGCGGGTCGTTTGTACGTTCCCTTAAAGTTGCGCACGAAGCTGTAAACCAGCTCATCCCAACTGCGAATGGATCCGCGTGGGAGGTTATTGAGCCATGCTCGGGCGGCGCCCTGCAGCTGTAGCTGCAAGCATTGCATGGCAGTACTTCGACTGCCTCCGTGGAGTTTGACAGGGGAGATGTGATCCTCCAGCCAGATCTTGGGGTCCTGTAGACCGTCGAATTTCGGGTTTTCCGACGGGATTTTAAACCCTTTAGGCATTCGCTTCTGCCTAATGGGTCTGCTGAAGCATCTGGCGTTGTAGAGCTCCCCATCTTCTTCTTCCGTGTCAGTCAACCGAGCATGTTGTGCCCTTGATTTGTCGATCTTGTGCTGCGTGAGTTCGTCGCGTGCATCGTAGTCGCGATCATGTCACCGTGAGCGGCGGCGTCGAGACAGGTCGTGACTGTCATCGCTGGATGAGGGCGAGGAGTAGCGCTTTGCTAGCGCTTTGCCCTTTTTTGGGTCTGGTACTGGCTCTTTGTCGAGGGCGGCCTCGATTAACCCCAAACCCGCGATCGTAGATCGGTGCATGGCAGTTCGGGGATCTCCAGCTGGCGGCTGGTTATTGAGGAGGTACATGGTGGCTGCCGTCACCGCAGCCTGCGGCGTCCTGGGGACCACGTTGCCTCTCGTGTCGACTGTCATAGAGCCGAAGTCGAGGACTTTTGCGGCCTCTATGCGCTCTTGTTCGGTGAGGTGAGCCATCCGCGACTGCCTCTTCTTGGCAAGATATTCGTTGCCTCTTGAGGAGGATCCTCCGTAGGAGGAGAGCCCAGCACGACGAAGGCTCGATTCGTCCGTTGTCTTTTTACGTGCCTCAAGTTGCGCGATTGCTTGTTTTTGGCGCTTGGATTCTTCCTTTAGAAGCCAGTGATAGCCCATCAGCAGTTCCTGCGGGGACCCAAAGGGTAGAGGTGCACCCCGTAGGGCTTCACGACAGCGATCTCACTCTTGCTCGTTGAGCTTGATTACGACGCGTTCGCCGGTTTGCTCATTGATCATGCTGGGGGTTCGACTGCTCCTCCGTTGTTGACGGGAATGTGATTGCCGCTGTTACCGCCGTTGCCACCGTTGCCAGCATTGGGTGGATCGGTGCCGTTACCGGTGTTACCACCGTTGCCGCGATTGGCGGAGGTGTCGCCTGTGTTGATGACGGCGCACATGAAGTGATTGGGAAGCTGTTGCTTCGACAACTTTCAGATCCAGAACCATAGGTTCCATCTTCAGTGGCCAGATTGTTCAGATCGGAATCGCAACTACAGTCGCTGACCGTGTTCTCGACTGCCACCAGAGCGTTGAGCTCGCTGAGGGTGCCGATCGATGGAGGGAACCACGATGCCAGGGCAATCGCCGGTGCTGTCAGCTCATCAGGCATGTGAAGTGTGCCCATCTGACCAACTTGGAATCAGAAACTCCCAATCACCAGGCTGATTCCGTCACCCACAGACTCGAAAGCCGGGCGGGTGGCTGGCGTGTGGACGGTGAAGTCGAAGGCGCCAAAGAGCTGGCGAATCTTCGTTGTTGCGAAGTTGTAGATCGCAGTTGATGGGGCCGAAGAAGCCGCAACATCAGCACTCCCAATTCCCACAGATGGCGCCAATTGACGAGGGTTTAACTCATCAATGCCCATTGTTATGGACTTGGGTTTTGGAGAAGGAGGGAGCGCTGGAGACATCTATTGGCTAGCAAACAAGCATACAGGGGACAAAGGATTTACCCAGGTTCAGGCCTCGTAGAGGTCCCTACCCCTGCTTGTCAGGATTTACCCAGGTTCAGGCCTCGTAGAGGTCCCTACCCCTGCTTGTCTGCTCGTGGAATTATCGAAGGAGTCGAAAGTTACAATGGTGCGCAGATGCAATCTGGTGAGGGTTGTGGAAACTAGGGTTGCGTGTGTCCTCCTCGCCGCCCCCTCCTAGCCTTTATATAGATAGGCTAGGTCTCGGGTAGCAGGACGAGTCGGTTACAAATTAGGGTTTTCCCCTTCAAACTTTCTATCTTTAGCTTCTTCTTGTTTTTCAAGCAATCGAGAGTCCGTAGGTTACTCGAGTCCTTTCATCCGGGCCTTGGCGACACCGCGGGCCTGTACGTATTTGGACCGTATATACCAAGCTCGAGTACCTGTAAGGTATACCCATGTCAACAACTGAGTTGTCAATTCAGCTGCACCTGGAAACAATCTTGCTCACAGCAGTTTATCAGTAGCAACAGTTTTGTAGTAGGAATAGCAAAGTAGCAACAGTAGTAAAGTAAAGACAATAGTAACAATAGCAGTAAATAGTTGGATACTAGTGCGGTAGGCATAGGGATGGATGGACGGGCGTTGCGGACAAGACAATGCACATAGCAATCAGAACATAGGGCAATTGCAGATAAATAAGATAAAGCATCCAAGTACTAGATAATCCTAGGCATGTGTTCCATATATAGTCATACATGCTCGCAATGAGAACTTGCACAACATCTTTTGTCCTGCCAGCCCGTTTGCAGCGGGACCTCAAGGGAACTACTGGCAATTAAGGTGCTCCTTTTAATAGAGCACCGGAGCAAAGCATTAACACTCCGTGAACACAGGTGATCCTCACATCAAAGCCATTCCATCTGGTTATCCTGATTTATGTCACTTCGGGGCCATTGGTTCCGGACAACAACGTGTGTATACAACTTGCAGATAAGACCAAAAACAATACTATCATAATGAATCAATAACATGTTCAGATCTGAAATCATGGCACTCGGTCCCTAGTGACAAGCATTAAGCACAACAAGTCGCAACAAAGTCATAAAACACTAATAAAAGATACTAGGCACCATGCCCTAATAATCTGATGCCATTACATGAACGATCTCATCCAATCCCTACCATCCCTATAGCCTACAGCGGGGGATTACTCACTCATAGATGGGGGAAACATGGATGGTCGATGGAGAAGCGATGGTGATGATGATGGTGATGATCTCCTCCAATTCCTCGTCCCGGCAGGGTGCCAGAACGGAGTTTCTGGTTCCGAATCACAAAATCTGGTGGTGGTGGCGGAGCGGAACTCTTTCTGGAAAAACATCGAACCCCCCCTGAGTTTTTAGGTCAGAAGGCTTCTTATAGGCGAAGATGGTGATGATGATGGCGATGATCTCCTCCTATTCCCCATCCCGGCAGGGTGCCAGAACAGAGTTTCTGCTGCTGTTTCGTGGAATCTGGTGGTGGCGGCGGAGCGGAACTCCTTCTAGAAAAATGTCGAACCCCCTGGAGTTTTTAGATCAGAAGGCTTCTTATAGGCGAAGAGGGAGACCGAGGGGGTGCCTGGGGGGCCCACACCACTCCCTGGCGTGGCCTGGCCTAGCCCGCGCCACCAGGTGGTATGGCCACCCCCTGGCTCTTCTCTGTCTCGTATTATGGCTCCTGGAGTCTTCAGGTGAAATAGGATTTTTGGCATATTTTCCGGGATTTTTCCTGATAGTTTATTTTCTGCACAAGAAGTAGACACCAAGGCAATTCTGCTGAAAACAGCGTCAGTCCGCGTTAGTTGTATCCAAATCACACAAGTTTAGAGTTGAAACAATAGCAAAAGTGTTCGGGAAAGTAGATATGTTTTGGACGTATCATCCACCTCGTGGAATCCTCTCACCATGAATGTGAGACTCCTAGGTATGCGTCATTGCGATGGCCTTGCTGCTAAGCTAGGTATTGCCCGATTGATTTTTTTTCATCCGAGTGGATGCGACGATGGACAATTATGTCCTCTGTAGTTATCGGTTTTGCCTACTAGTTCTCGTATCAGTGGATGTGCCTTGGTAAAACAAACGGGGATCTATTTTAGCTACTAGTAAGGTTGGGTTATGGTGAGATTGAAGATGTATTTATAGACGCTGGAAATATTTGCACTCTGTTGGGTACATAATCTGATAGAGCGTTGTCGTTGCACCATCTAGTGTTCTATATAATTTCTGGTTGCGCCATGTCGTATCCTGGATTTAATGTTTGCATAGGCTTCTAGCTATTGGACTGCTTTTAGTGCCCATATTTGCGTAGAATAGAAGTGGCATGTAGGTTTTTTTTCCTATATACGGTGGACAAGTGCAAGCTGTCAGCCTTTTGAAAATTGTTGAAATCCTTCCTATCCTAGTTGGGTACATATAGTGAGACACTTGACTGGTTGTACCTAGTTATCTTGTGTTTTTTGCCTATAGTCAGATGCACATAAGCTGCATAACTATTTTTCACATACTTGTTACCAATAGTAAATTACAGATAAAGAAACTATAATTGGCTTTGGTCTGGTCTTATCTGGCTTCTTGGTTTAGATTATCTTTTGTAGCATTAAGGCGCTATCTCGTGTTAATTCTTTTGAAGATCAGCGACACCGTCTTGGTGCGTAGAAGCAACACAATATTTTGCTAGTATGGTCTTGAAGTGATGTTTGTATTGATTGTTACAAATTTTTACATAACATGTGTTGGTTCTTCCGATTTGGTTTGAAGTCCAACAATTTAGATTTTTGTGCCCCACGGTTAAGGCAAGTCTATAACGGGATAATACTTTCATGATTCCCCTCACTCAACTTTTATTTTCTAGCACCTATTATTTATTCAAGTGCGTGATTATTGTTTATAATCGGGAAACAAAGTGATTACAGCAAAGGATACAATTGCACGTGCATTTTTCATACCATGTTAAAGACAGTGCACAGTGGTGTGACCTACTGAGGTAGGCACCTTGAGACCATCGATGTTGGGACTAGTACCACATTGTTGGCAACCTCCACAAGTTGGAGTGAGTGGGATGCTGACGGGCGTCCACTCAAGTGATACCGGTATACGCAAAAGAAAAGTGAAATGAAAGAGCATATAGGCATTACAGGATCATCATTGCGACATGACTAGTGTTACAAGATAATCGTTGGTGTTGTGTTTTATGCAATGCTTATTATTTCTTTATGTACTTGTTGAGTACTTTGTACTCACTCTTGTGGCTTTTATGTTTTTAGGTACCATTTGAGGATGGCTTGCATGGGATGGGAGTAGCACCTCTATACTTTACACGCACTACTTTTCACACATTATACCACTTTTTAGATATAGCACTTCAAGCACCCTCGAGATTGCTTTTGACTTATTATGTATTGTACAATTTGATATTTCTTGTGGCTACTGAGTTAGTTTATATTAAAACATCATGGATATGAAGTTTAAATTAGTCCTGTGGAACCGTGTGGTTGTTTTTATAGATAAAATTGGAATAGTATTATAATTTTATTGCCCTAGATGTCCCCATAAACAAAGGAGACTCTGCTAAAATTTATAGCTTTGTACCAATATGAGAAGTGTTTAATGTATGTGTAGCACTGCCAAATAGGGTGGACATCTAGGGTGTTACATCAGGAATTTTCTTTTTAGTAGGTATTATCTTCTCTTTACCTTTGTCACCGCTTCACCATTCTTTTTATTTTTCCTTGCAGTTGGTGTTTTCTTATCGCCGTGTTCTTCACGCGGGATGATAACTTGCTCTTGTTGTTTCTTTCTGAGATCGGCTTCTTCCCTTGAATGGATCGTCTCAGTGTCTGAATCATATGGTTTATTTTCCCTTTTCTGGGCCTCATAATCAATGTCGTCCTAGGGATCAACTAGATCCTCTTCTTCTTGACTCATCTCCTGAGTCTGTCTTGCTTTTTGAACTTGCTCTTCTTGATACCAAGGTGGCCCTTGTCGTTCCTGAGTTTCTGTACCATGCTTAGTAACAATGTTAGTAGAAACAATATTTAAATTTCCTTGGCTCAAAATCAAAGTTTGGGTTTCATTTATTTGCTCACACTGAGTTTTAACCATACTTATATATCTATCTAAATGTTTGTAGCTTGATCCAAGTCATCAAAGACTTTTGTTAGGTCTCTTATATTCTTTTCTTGTGTCATAAGATGTTTATAGTTTCTCTCACGAAATTGATTCTGTTGATTTTTCAAAATTTGCATTACAAGATTTATATCATCTTCTATTATATAAGTTTTAAGAATGTCAACTTTGTTTTGTTTTACAAGTTCCGAAGCTATACCTTTTTCTTCCATCAACTTTTTGACTTCGGATATAAGATCTGGTGGTATGGCAATCATACCTTTTCGTGGTTCAATATCCTCAACTGGATTCTATTGTTCGTCATTAAAGGATCTTACCTCGAAAAGCTTTACACATTCCGATAGTGTCAACTTGCATATTGCTCCTCCTGTAGATAGATCAATCACCTCTTTTGTCTCGTCATTAAGCCCATTATAAAAAACATTGGATAACTAAACTCTTGTGAAAACCATGATTTGGCACTTTCATAATCATTGCATAAAATCTATTCCATGCTTGATAAAAGGTTTCTCCAATTGTTTGAAGAAAATTTGTTATACTTCATTTGATCTGCATGATTTTGGTAAATGAACAATATTTATGCATGAATTCTTGGATGCAATCTTCCTAGATTTTTATGGTATGATTAGGTAATGATTGTGACCAAGAAAAAGCATCAAAGACTAGCGAAAGAGTTTAAGAAGTACAAACTCTATTGGTAAACTTGCTGGTTTAAGAGTAGCACAAAGGTCATAGACCCTCGTTAAGTGGTCACTAGGGTCTTCCTTTTCTTTTCCTGCAGAAGCAATTTCTTTCATCATATATATTAGCTCAGGATATATTTCAAATTCCTGACCCTCAAGTTCAGAACAAAGAATAGGCATTTTCCTCAAGTGCCTAGATGGATTCCCATATTCTCCCAAAGGTAGCTCAAGTTCAGCTCCTCAGGTGATGGTCAAATTGCCATCAATAAAATCAAGCTATTCATGTCTATAGTACGTGAATTAGTAAATCTTTCAATAAATCCTAATCATCCCTCGATCAGAACACGATCAATATATGGAGGTAAATAGGTTTTTCATGATCGAATGGTACCTATGTCTTCAACGGGGATCATGAATGGTGTCAACAGTTGTTGTTGTCAAGAAACAACATTTAGCGCGTAGCTCCCCAACAACGGCGCCACAAAATATCTTGATGGCCTACAAGTGCACGGGTTCGTCAGAATGTTTTCGCGGAGGTATTAATTCCAGTTTTTATATCGATCCCAACAAGGAGCCTAGTAAAGTGTTAATATGTGGTATTTCTGTCGCACCTTGCTGACTCGTGTATTAACGAGCTCGTTGGGGAACCCCAAGAGGAAGGTAAGATGAGTACATCAGTAACTTTTCCCTCAGTTATGAAACCAAGGTTATCAATCAAGTAGGAGCAAGGAAACACCTCAAAGGTGTTGCTAGCTGGACTTTGGCAGGGCGCACTACCGACGCCAGCAGCAACATGGAAACCTACACAACACAACCATAGAACTTTGCCCCCAACTTACAATGAGGTTGTCAATCTCACCGGTTTTGCTGAAAACAAAGGATTAAATATATTGTGTGGAAGAAAGTAATAGTTTGTAGAAAGTAAACAGAAAGCAGTAAATATCAGATTGTAGATTGATAGTAAAAGAAAGGACCGCTGTCCATAGTTCACTAGTGGTGGCTCTCCTTAAGATAGATGACATGTTGGGTGAACAAATTACAGCGGGGCAATTGACAAACATCGAGAAAGCAATATGCATATACTAAACATCTTGACTCCTTTGAGATTCGATTGGGCATTACAACATTATACATAGACCGTAATCCAACTGCATCTATGACTAATAATCCACCTTCAGGTTATCATCCGAACCCCCTCCAGTATTAAGTTGCACGCAATAGATAATTGCATTACGCATTGCATGTAAAGTAAACAATATGATTGTTCTATGAACAAAGGATTGTTGTTTTCTCCCTAGTAGCAACAACACATCTAGTACCTTAGAGATTTCTGTCACTTCCCCAGATTACTAGAGACATGAACCCACTATCGAGCATAAATACTAACTCTTAGAGTTGCTACCATCTACTTGGCCAAGATAGCTACTAACAATGGAAAGCATGCAAGATCACGAATAACAAAGACATGATAGAATTAATGACCAATCTGAAATAGCATCTCAATATCCATCGGATGCCCGCAAACACAACATGTAGGAATTACAAATAGATGATCTTGATCATGAATGGAGCTCACAAGATCTAAACATGATAGAACAAAGGAGAAGAACCAGCCATCTAGCTACTACATGGACCCGTAGTCTAGGGATGAACTACTCACGCATCACACCGGAGGCTTGCATGGTGATGAAGACGGCCTCCAGGGTGTATTCTCTCCTCCGGCAGGGTGCCGGGAAGAGCTTCAGATCCCTCCCGATCTAGGGATGGCGGCTACAGACCCTTTCGTGGAATTTTGATCAGGTACTTAGGATTTCTATATCGGAGGCATCTTATAGGCGAAAGGGGAGGCTGAGGGGGTGCCCGAGGCGGCCACACCACCCCCTGGCGTGGGTCAGGCCTGGCCGCGCGTCCAGGTGGTGTGGCGGCCCTCTGGCCCCTATCCGTCTCGTATTCTGGCTCCGTTTGTCCCTCGGTGAAAAACTGACTTTGGCTTTTATCCCGTCCAATTCCGAGAATATTCATTTTCTGACTTTCCTGGAACCAAAAACAACAGAAAACAGGTAGCTGGCACTGTGGCTCTTGTTAATATGTTAGTCCAAGAAAGTCTATAAAAAGTAAGTGTGGACAAAAAATAAGAAAGTAGATAAAAACCAAGCATGGAACATCAAAAATTATGGATACGTTAGCAACGTATCACACCCAAGGTGTCACAGGTCTTGAGTGAATTGACTACAAAAGTTGACGGTGGAAGTGGTGAGTAAAAGATAGAGGAACCTGCTTAGAAAATAAGTAAATTGCATGAAAGTAAAGATGTGAAAGGTGTGTAAAGGTCATGCAGATGAGAAGTTAGGCACGGAGAGAAACAGTTCATGGTTATAGTGAAAGTGCCAAATGTAATAGGCGGAATAAGTGATAGTGATATTTCTTATTTATAAGTGAATAGGCAAGCAACCCATATACCGACTAGTAGTCCTCATGGCCAATTCTTCCCAATCCCAATGATCCATCTGCTTGTTACCACGGCCATGGTCAGCGCATTAATTAACGTCTTGCAACCAGATCAACGCTTTAATCTTGATGGTTCCTTGTTGTCCTAGAGTAGTGCTAGCTCTTCTTTGATATCGGACGTGTCACTCGGGGGTCGCCGAATTACTAGCATACAAGTTCATACCCATGAGATCTTTGGATCATGTTACCTGAGCCCTTAAATTAGATAAGAAGCATTAGAAAAAGATAGATATTCATTCTCACTATTTAAATAAAACATTAGAACGATCACAAATGGGTGGATTTAAAGGAGGCACAACACATCTCACCAATCCCCTACATCTACCACGCCCAGGGGTTTACTCTGACATGAGAGGAAGATAAATCAAAGGCATAATTGTATTGCAAACAAAAATCAAATCATAGTTATTATAGCAATCCACAATAGCGATTAAAGATCCAATCAAATACAAACTAGAGGTAGATCAAACTATCAAACCCTAATCTTATAAGTGTCAATCTCTCTCTCTCTCTCTCTCTCTCTCTCTAAGTAATGATGGAATGATGGTGGAGTGTGTGGTTTAGAGGTTGGAGATCATCGAGGAACGAGGTGAGGTTCTTCTCCTCTTCCATATATGATCTTCCCCTCTAGATGGCTTGCGGTAGATGTAACTTTTGTTCTGTGGTTCTTCTCGTCTCTCCCTCTTTACAAAAGTTGCTTGTATTGATATTAGGAAGGCGCCAGTGGGTAGTACGGGCGGGCGGTACGGGCACGTCCCGACTGTACCAGTGGTCGTTAAGTATTTCGGACGCCTCCAATGAAAGTTGCTCTAATTGGGGATTTGCTTATTCTGGTGTAATTAGCCCATAAATGCTATTAGATCTTCAATAAATGTTCATTGCCTGAAAACCATCACAAGAAACCAAGGATTCACTAATTGCGACATTAACTTTAGTTGAAAGGGGCAATCTTCAGTGAAATCCGGCAATAAACAAGAGAAAAACCAATGGTAAAAAGTGATGAAATTTAGACCTATCAGCTTGCTACGGTAATATCGAGATGAACTCCTTTTTACATAATCATTATCTCCCTATGTTATTCCCTTCTCATATGCAAGTAAATACCCCTAGGCGTGGAAGTATGGGAATGGTGAGATGTAATGTGCCTATACTCTTATTCATCTATTTGTGAGCCTAGTTGTTATTATTGATATTGGGAATGAAGATCCATATCAAGAGTAAATAATAACGCTATATTGTTTTGGCTCAAACTGCTATCCATGTCGTCCTGATTCTTTTTGGCCGTGGGATGAGCACTGAGGAGGACACGCGGCGACGTCGCAACGAAGCCCTACTATCTCGCGAGGCGGTCCCTGCTATGGGCCAGAGCGAAACATTCCTTACCGCGGACGGATGTACCACGCACCGACATACCACTCACAGCTGGACAGTGGACCACGCGCGCGACATGGATTCGTCGTCAATGTGCGTGGGCAAGAACCTGCAAGGTGAGAGGCCTTCCTGACATGACACTCCTCCGCACCCATCAGGTGGCGGGGCCTGCCTAGAGCCGACGTGGCAACATGATCCCATGCCGACCGCGGACTCTCGTGATCATGGGGCTTGTCGAAGACTATGTGGCGTTGTAAGCCCATACCGGCCTCGTATTCTTGCGGAGGGAGAGGCCAGCTGACATCATAGACGTTACACATGTATGTGTTCTCGCGTTGAGGTTGTACAGTGGGACCTGTTACTACATGAGCTGGTAGCTTAGACAGTAGACGTCCGCGGGTTCCGGCATACATCTACAGTCTAGCTGACAACGCCATCCCTCAATCGCGTTCTTGCAACTGAGAGCCAAGCTGGTAGCGTTATATTTTAGGGTATGCAATGGTGGGTCCATGTACGTGGATCCTCGGTGTCACGGCCAGCCTTTAGCCTATAAAAGATTCTTCCGTCTTCGTGGTTTCTTGCATCAATTTAGCTGGTTCGTCTTACCTTTTCCTGCACATCGTGCTAGAAGAGACACCGCCGGCTGCCCCCAAACGATGGTTTTGCCGTATCCGACGTGTATGGGGTGGTGGCCTAGTGCTCTATAGCATGGTGAGCAGTAGAAGAGTATGTTCATTCCTTTGTAGGTACAACATAGCGATAGCCAATGAGAAACATCTATAGAATCTGGTCGATGTCATGTCCTCTCACCGGATGTACGCGTGAACCCCGTCAATGGGGAGAAGCGGTAGACACAACGATCGGTGCCACGCCATCAACACGAGACACGGATATGGGAGACAGCTTCACGACGGAGCAATGTCCTCCATTGTCGATACACGCAGAATCACGTACGTGAGGAGAAGCGGCCACCATGACAATGGTGAAGATCATGCAGACGGGGAGAGAGACTGCCTTCGGCGGCATGTTCTCTCTCCGAGATGTCCGCGAGCATGTCAAGTGGCAGGCATGGCGAGCGGGGCCACGACATCCACGACGGTGTCCTGGCATCCTCACGCCATGTTGTACACGGGAGGCGCGTCTATTGGAATAAGCGTCTACCACACTGACTAGGAAACTCACGCTGACAAGAATAAGGACCAACGTGGATGTTTCCTACTCCCGCTGCGTGTCTGCGAGAAGTGCATTACCAAGGTGAACACAACGTCGTGGTCAAGGCAGCGTACAAGCTTTAGTCAGCGCTAGGGCCTTTTGGCCGGTAGTTAGGATAGGTTTGGATTAGATAGACTATAATTAGGTATGTAGCGTGTACGACAAGATATAAAAAATATATTGCGAAAGTTATTCATGTTTCGTGCGATCAGTAATGCTTTCTACTGAATACGATGCCTATGTGTGTTTTATTCTTCTAATGATAATAATAATATAATAATGTTTTTATTTTTAATTCTTTATTTACCGTTTACCTTTCCCATTGTAGTGTGCATAGAAAAATATCTAAGATATGTATTACGAAAGTCATTGTTGTCTCGTGTGAGTTATGCTTCATATTGACTCTGATGGATATTGTGTTTCTCTAACACAATAGACGTGCAAAAGTTAGACATAGTAGGTTTTACGAATTCGAAGATAGTCATCTGCATGTTTCCGTTGTTCGTCCAGAAGATAAGAGAGTTCCATAATAGCTTCACGGCCCCTTTATCGGCTCCGTGATAGTTGTCTTCATGTTTCCATCGTTTGTCCAGGATACAAGAGAATTTCGGAACAACTTCACATACCCCTTTCCTATCTCCGTAGTGTATTAGTTGCCAGACTACTTGTTGCCTATAATTTCATGTGTGTATGTTTATATTTACTTTCTGCGCATGTACTTTCATGTCTTAGTGTTCTACACTCTATTCATGTATGCTTGCGGCTTCGTGTTACATAGATGCTTACCTTCGTGAGTCGTGTCATGGATACTGGACACGTGCGAAATTGTCACTTATGTTTGTACATACGTGACCCATGCGCTCGTAGAAACGGTTCGGCCTATGCGCTCGTGGAAACGACTCTTATATCGCCTAGAAATTTAGTCCCACCTTGAAATCTTAAAGGAATTTTATCCTACTTATAAACCCAACAATGAGAATTAGCCAACCAGGTTTGAGGCTTTACCTTAGGAACTCCAATTCCTATGGGAATGCCTCAAATATGGTTTTTAATCTAGCATGGTGATGGCCTTTACTTAGTGCACTATCAGTTTCTCAAGTATGCACTTGGTCAACATTCATTGTCTTGTTATTTAACGTTTTACCCGACAGTAGCGCCCTGGGAGGCGCAGAGAGAAGTCTTTATATGCATAATGCTTGTTGTATTATTCAAGGGTCTAAACATCATGATCCTAGACCTACATGGATAAGAACTTGTTGTGTACTAAATTGGCGACCTCCGAGTGACATGGATGCCATCAAAAAGGATCTACACAATTGAAGGAGAACGAGGAACCACTAAGAATAATGCTTCATTCTAGTATCATGACCTTCATTTCTTTGTTGACCATGGCAGGTGGCAACATAAAGGTAGGAAATAAAATCAAATAAGCCCGATAGGAGGAGTTTGGTTAATCAACGGTTGCTCGCCTACTCACATGTCCATATGAAGAACTACTATCTCTTATACACGCTCTCCCGCCTAGAACATTCACTAACATCATGAACTGATTCTCTCTGCCCCTAAATTCTCTTTGGCAGAAAACCCCGAACAACAAATAATGCTCTATTACTTTTTATGCAATTTACTCTGCAGTTGTGCCTTGTCACTCTTTCAGCGAACAATTCGAACTCACCATTTTCCACCTGAACACTTGTAATCAATTCACTCAAGACAATGTGACACTTTGGATGTGACGGAAACACCATAGATAGACACTCGCCAAAGCTCTTCGTTGATATTTGATATTAAAACCAGAAGAATACTTCCAAAAAACATGCTCTGTCCAACCCGTGCTCTCGTAGGACATCAAGATATTTCCTAGCGCCATTGCTAATAGTAAGTTCTAAGTGTTTATTTCTTGACAATAGTAAGTGGTGTTTTGTAGATGATATCGAATGAAGATCAATGATCAACTCGCACAGATAAAACCTATTTGCTAGAATATATTAATCGTGGTCCTAAAAACTTTTAAAACGGCACAAGTCGCATGTTTGGATACCTTGATTGCTAATATGACTCTCAAACCTAAACCTGAAAAAGACTCTAAGGAAGTATGGTACTCCTTTTAAGCACATTATTAAAACTCTCATAGCTAAAAAACCGCGAGTCTATAACATGGTACCACTATAAACTGCACAGAAAGATTACTGAAAATATTTTTTGGAAGTTGCGGGCGGGGGTGGGGGTACGCTTGTGTGGTGACCTAGTGCTCCACTACATGTTGTAGAGCACGAGTCGTGGACATAACACTTAGGAAAGTCCTCTTCCATAAATATTACACCCTCAGAGTGGTACAACAGAATAGTTGCGGGTCCAACTAATTCTTTATTACTTATTTACAACCCAAGAGCAATACAAGCTTCGAGATCCTCCTCAGTCCAGTGAGGATTCACTTTTATTAAGAAATTTAAAAGCACTATCTTAATAAATAATGGAACTTCTAAGCTACGTGCCATTGGAGCATTGCAACTTCATTGGGTATGGTCTAGGTTGCTCAACCTGGCTATCATATGCGTAGTTCGATTCCTCTAAGTCTACGCTATTCTCTCATATTCCAAATTCTATTCCGCATTCTACGCCTTCAACTCCACCTGAGAGGTCGGGTTCATCATAATAAACCTCCTCCTCAATGCTATCTTTAGTAGCAGTCGGTCTTCGGCATTTGTGGTACCTAAGAAAGGGTTTTAAAAAGTATGGATTGAGTACAAGCATACTAAGCAAATCCTATAGTGGTTGTCAGATGTCCTATCTAAAGATGTGGATAAGAATCCTGGGCCTATGCTTAGTTTTTGAAATTGGGTCTTTTAGAAAAGGTAAGTTTCAGTCTTGGAAAACTATGTCCATCAGCCTTCACGGGTTGTACATGATTTCACAGAATCCCTTTCCTGTTGCGTTTGTAATCCTTTCCCGGGATAAGGAGTAACATGTAACACCCCACTTTCAGTTACCTATATTAGTTGGCCAAAGTGCAAAAATTAGGGGAAACAAAAACGTTTCTTACTTAGTGGTGAAGCAGTTGTTTACTTCATTGTGCTCAATCTAAGTATGTAATAGTTAAGGGTAATTCCTCACCTTCCCATCAGTTGAACAAGCAATCTAACAAAATATATGTCTTGGCTCACTTTCCATATTCTCAAATGTTCTAGCATTTAAAAACAAGAGCCAAGATGCTTTTGCAACAACAAATGTTTTTGTATCATTTATTGACAAAATTATGGAGATATATATGATACCATCTCCTTATATTTACAAGAAAGAACTTCCAAATAACCTTACCTCTAGTTTTTCCAAAATCTTTTGTAAAGATATTTGTTTTATCACTCTTAATAGAAGTACCAAGAGACTCTCACCTTATTCAAAACTCAAACCCTTCAAAATGCTTCCCTAGACCTTAAGCAAGGCTTGGATGTGTTTATAGAGATAGTGTTGAGATGTTTGGTATGAAAATCCTTGAGGTGCTTGTTTAGATGAATTGCCTTGATATGTTGTTTGTAAGATTGTTTGTTTTGACATACTTGTAGATATGATCTACGCTAGGAGCTCATCCTATAATATCTAAACAAAACCAACAGTGCAACCTCTAAACTCTTGAGGACAAATCATCAAACCTTAAGTAGGAAGACTACCCCCCCTTTCTATCTTACACACCTTGTAGATCCCAAGTTATTACCCTTACATCTGCTCCCTATGCAATGTGCCTCCTCTACACTAATCCTAGTGAGGTGCTCTACCATCATCCATACTCCCTCTTGAACTCTAGCCATCAAATGGACCATCTATTCTCCTTATCAGATTCATTTTTGAGTCCCTTCCTTTGTGTAGATTACAAGGTAGTGGAGACCAACTCAAGACATGGATGCCTGATAGCTGTGAGATTTGACACGTTTTTTATGGATTTTATTGATGGTTTTCTCCCAGATTTGATCGTTTTCTAGTTTTACCTAATGCTAATACTTCGGTAGCGAAGCAAACTTGGTTTTTAATGTGTGTTTCAGGTCTTGAACGTCAATAGGAGGATTTAACTAGAGAAATACAATATTCTAGAAAAAACAAGCAAGTCCCACTTTGGAAGCACACGAAGGGATCTCACGGAAGCTTTAATGAGCAACTATACAGCAGGAATATTTTTCTGGCCGTATAGTTGCGGTCGCCTCTGTCTTCTCAAAAGGTACAACTTCCATGAAGGGACGGGAGGCAAAAACACAACACAGCAGCCGCCATACCATCCAGAAGGGATCCGGAGAAGAAGGAGAAGACGATGTTCTTCATCTCGCTCCACGATCTTCGACCTCCTAGCCAATACGCCCCCATAACCACTACTTGTACTTGAGAGAGAGGGATCTCCACCTTGCAATACTAGGTTTTGAGATTGTTTTTTCCCATCTTGAATTGTGTTGGATATTTTTCTATTCTTATTGTGGATCTCCATAGTAATACCAAGACGAATTCCCTTTATTGGATGATCCATTCTTCTCTCATGTGTGAGTAATTCCCTTGGGCGTGGGAGATGTAGGAGGTTGGTGAGATGTGATGTGCCTTCATATATTTTCCATTAGTTTGTGATTGATTCTAATTACTATATTATGTGTGCTTGACTATCTGTGGGATTCTTAATGCTTGTTGTCCAATTAAGGGCCTAGAAAACATGATACCTTGTTCCACGTAGATAAGATCTTGTACGCTAGTGGACCGGCGACCCCCGGGTGACACGAGGATATCAATGGAAAGCTAGTTGACTCGAGGATAATAAGTAACCTCTGTGCTTATTGCATTAGTCCGATCCAAGGAGCTTAATCACTAAGCGACCTGAAGGGTCTTAATCGTCTAGTGTGTGACCATGGTTTTGGTAGCAGGCTAGTAGGATTATTGAAGTTGGGATGAAATCTACCAAGAGGAGTTCTGGCTAATTATGGGTTGCTCGCCTACACATATATCTATAAGATTATAATTGTTACATTTACCACTCGTCCACCTGGCACAATCACTATCACCATGAACTGAATCTCCCCATGCCTTGTTTCACCATCTGCAGGAAACAACAAACAAACAAAGTCATTCTTTATTTTTTTGCATTATATTTCTGAAGTTTACATTTTAATTCTATTTAAATCTATCACATTTAATCAAAATCCCATTCTTATTTCAACACTTGCAGTCAATTCACTCGAAGACCTGTGACAACTTCGGGTGTGACAGAGACTTCATCAATAAACACTCACCTTTGGGCTCCCTGTGGGATCGATATCTGAACTCAAAACTAGCTACAAACAATCTATGCTCTTGCAAACATCAAGCTATTTTCTGGTGCCATTACTAGGGAGCTAAGCGCTAAGTGTTTATCTTTTGACATTTGAGGTGTTGCTACTATAAAATGTTCTCCTTAGGAGACAAAGGGTCTACACACTCTGGTAGGACCTACCTTCCGGATTATATTGAGCACGTGCCTCAGAGGCGTGAAGAAATTACTGAAAAAATTTTAAGATCAAATAAAGTTGAAGTCTGAGTGATATTATGGAAATCATGTCTATTTACAGGAAAACTCCTATGAAACCTGAGAAAACTCTCAAGGAATACAGTGCTCCAAGTTCTGAATTTCTTAAACAACCAATAGAGTTCCCTAATCCTGGAGTTAGAGAATATCGATTTGGTGGTGGAATTATTAAAATTTTGCAGGAGAAAGCTTTCAGTGGAAGGGAAGATGAAGACCCAGGAAGACATATTAGAGAGTTTGACGATGTGATAACATTGCTTGGACCAAAAGGTTTGCCAAGAGAGTTTTCTCATCTTAAATTATTTCGATGCTCTCTTAAAGGTAAATCTCTAGACTGGTTATATTCTCTTCCTCGCCATTACATTAAATATTGGGAAAACTGCATTACTAAATTCATAAACATATTTCTTCCTTTAAAAAAGGTAACTGAACTAAAAAAGAACATAGGTAGTTTTAGTCAGAATGTGGGAGAAAACTACCCACAAGCCTGGGAAAGATTCTTTGGAATGATCAATAGTATTCCTAATCATGGCTATTCTGAACTAACAATCTGCCATTTATTTTATCATGGTCTCAATACTCAATGTAGAGAATTGCTTGACTTCTCAGCTGGAGGATCAATAAATACTTTAACTATTAAAGAATACTTGGAATTAATGTCTACTTGGGCTAAGAATGATTCTTTATATAATCCTGATTTTGGCACTAAGCTGGAAAAGGGATACTTCGGATAACTCCTGATCTTATGCCTGAGGTACGCAAAATTATGAAAGAAAAAGGTATACCTTCTGAACTTGCTAAAGAAAACAAAGAGGATTTGTTATAAGTTCTAACTGAAGAAGATGAAGCTATAAAAGTTTTTCAAGAATTAAAGCATCGACAAGTAAAATATCATAATAACTTGCATAAGCATTTCCAAAAACACAAAAAGATTTTGGCAGAACTCACTGAAAATTATGATGAGATTAGCCAACAAATAAAACTATTTCATAAGTATCTTAGTATGATTGAAACCCAGTGTGAACAAATAGCATCTGGTTATCAAATTTTTCTGCGTGATGATAAAGATATTTCTGTTTCTACTAATGTTGTCTCAAGAAGGGGTGCAGTTGTTATAGGACCATTAGGACCACCGGAATACGAAGCTGAAAAAGGGTGTAAGGAAAAAGCCTTGCTCGAAGCAAGTCAAGAAGACGATACGCTGGTGGATCCTCACGATGAGACTGAAACACAAGATCAAACCAAGGAAGACCAAAATCATGCACAAGATGATCATTATGACTCTGATGCAGAGATAGCTGATCCAAGAGAAGATAAAGAAACAAGTAAAGAAGATGAAGTTGTTGTAGTAGAAAATAAGAAAAGCAATAAGAAACAACAAAAGAAAGCAACAACAAAAGAAAGCAACGAAAGAGCCTGACCCCCCAAAAAGGTAAAAGACAAGAATAAGTCAGGTGAGAAAAAGCTTCCTTATCCAGATCAAAAAAAGAAAGCACCGGATGAGGTAATTTATAACTCTTTTACAAAGGCACTCAGTGACCTTCGTCTAGAAATTCCATTTGCGGATGCAATCAAAGTTCCTACTTATGGTAAATTCCTTCGTGATATTCTTAGTAAGAAGAAAGAAATAATTGAAACTGTTGCCATAGTAACTAGTTATCCTGCTAATGGGAAGTTGTTGTCTAAGTCTAGAGATCCTGGAATACCAACTTATCATGCTCAATAGGTAAAACAGATATGCATAATGCCTTATGTGATCTAGGAGCAAGAGTTAGTGTAATGCCATACTCCCTCTATAAAAGATTAGGATTAGGGGAGTATTCTCCTACTACTATCACTTTATAGATGGTTGACAAGTCCACTAAACAACATGTTGGTATGATTGAGCATGTCTTACTTAGGATAGATGATCATGTTATTCCCACTGATTTTATCATTCTTGAAATGCCAGAAGATGAAAGATTATCCATAATACTTGGAAGACCCTTCCTCAGTACTGCAGGTGCGTCAGTAGATTATGCAGAAGGGAAGACAATCTTCAATGTTTATGATGCTGAAATCATCCGGTATTTTCCAAAGAAGCTAGAAGCAGGAGAAAGATATGCTCCACTGGCTAAAGGAGTTCATGTGGTAAGTGTCATTGATAAGGGGCAACCAAAGGTAACAATTCGAGAAGAGAGAAGAGGTTGAGTGATTCAACCATTCTTAATAAATTCTTAATGGGAGTTAACCCATTTTCTTTAATTTAGTAGAATAGAGAATAAGAAATTCATCGCATTCCCTCCATTTTTTCACAGACATTCTCACAGAAGTGCGCCCGTGAAGATGCAGCTGTCAAAAAGTAGTAGAAATATCAATTGAATGAGTAGAGAATAATAATAAGAATAAAAGTTTGAGTTTTCTATTTACAAAAGCTAAAGTTTTGCTTTTAATATGCTAATGTTGGTCGACATTTTTTACTATCAATTTTCTATTAAAAACTTGGTATTTCGCTAAGTTAGGGATAAGAAGGTATCCTGGAAGAAATCGATTTTTTTGATGATTGCCGATGGTTTAACGACCAACTATACGGCGGGAATAAAATTTTTGGTCGTATAGTTCCGGTCGTATAGTTATCTTTGCCATGAACAAATTTTCGTCGAAGGCACAGAGAGTTTAACGACCAACTATACGGCGGGAATAAAAATTCCGGTCGTATAGCTCCAGACATATAGATATCAATGCCTCCGTACAAATTTTTCTGAAAGGTACTGAGAATTTAACAACCAACTATACGGCGGGAATAAAAATTCCGGCCATATAGTTCCGGCCGTATAGATATCGATGCCTTTGTAGAATTTTATTCCAAAAGTACTGGGAGTTTAACGACCAACTATATGGCGGGAATAAAAATTCCGCCCGTATAGATATCGATGCTAGTTTTAGAAATTTATCTCGAGAGACAGATAGCTTAACGACCAACTATATGGCGGGATCACTTTGATCTGGCCGTATAGTTGTGCATGTATAGTTGTTTTTCTATATAAAGAAACCCTAGTTGGTGGCACCGCCGCAACTATACAGGCGGAGCACCATCAGCCGCCCGTATAGCTCCGGCCGTATAGTTTGTTGCGACCACAAAATCACACCGGGGCGGCTAGGTCTTCCTCCTCTCCTTATTATTTCTCTCATATTCTCTCTCCAAACCTATCAAAATCCACCTAGAACTCTTGATTCTTCACGGATTTTGTTCGTTTGAGTGGGAGAATCAACAGATCGATATGTTTCTCTCCCTATCCATGCTTTATTTTTAGATTTCCATGGTTGAAACTCTCAAATTAATCTAGTGGATGAACTCAAGCTTATTTAGTTTTCCCTATTAATTTCTCACGTTAGGATTGAATTTTTCCATGTAGAATCGTTCATATATCATATAGAAACTATATCTCTAAGGTTTTATGGTGAAATTTTTCAGTGCATCATGATGAACAAAATCGGTAGCCTCTTTCGTTCGAGAAAGCGCCAACGGGGAGAGGGCTCAAGCTCGCGGGCCCAAGCCCCGCGCTACTCTAAGATGGACATTGTCTCATCGAGGAGGGTGCTGCCCACACGTTGGGTCGACCACAACTTTCTCACCGCGGAAGGGTGGAAGATCGACTTCGATCGGCGTTGGCGGTGCTTAGCTTCACAAGCCACGACACCTACGCCGATCTCACCCATGAGTTCCTTGCCTCCTTCTACAACGACCACAAGGAGAAAGGTATCATGTGCATGATAAGCTTCACCATGAACCGAACACACTATGAAATAAATTTCAAACAATTTTGCAATGCTTTCAGCTTCCCTCATACTGGGGAGCCCAATATTACTAACCTCTATAGCGTCACAAGTGGAGATACTTGGAAGGTTATTTATGTTAATGGTGGCAGTCACTTTTATCAGAAGAAGATGTCCACCATTCAGAACCCAACCATCCGCTACTTTGCTTTGTTCCTCGCCAACACAATGTTGGGAAGGGGTGATACTGGTCCAATGGCCAATGCGGACATGGCAATGATCACCAAGGCTCTCTTCCGCAATGCAACGCAAAGCCCCAGTCCTGCAGCTCTACTCATCCAGCACTTTCACCACCAAAGCAACAAGACTAAAGGTCATATTCGCATTATTGATTGGTAACCCACCTTGCCTATGCATTGAACATTGTACTACCTATTATGGAACCTGTTGACGGCTCCAAACTTATGGACATCAAATATTTGACTACTTGTGGCTTCCTTGGTGTTTACCATGCTAACCGGAGGCTCCGAGCATATCAATTTAGTTATTTTGATGATACACAGGTTGAGCAGGTTTAGTTGCCATGCCCCCAAGCCTTCTCGATTGTGGAGAAGGACACTTGGATCCTCACCAAGGACCAAGTGACGAAGATCTTGGCCGAGCACCAGCCCGAGGAAGAGGAAGATGAAGGGCAGCAGGATGAGTAGGAGCAGGAGCAGAAGCAGGAGGGAGAGTAGGGATACAACCCTGCTTGGGAAGGACAGCAGCAGTAGCCAGGAGGAGCTTGGGAACCGTGGCCCAACCCGCCCCAGCAGGGGTACGACTATGTTCCCTATCAGGAGTTCCAGCAGCTCAACCAACATGTTGGGGAGATCGACCACACTCTTCAGGACATGAATGAAGATGTGAACACCTTGACTCTGAACTTCAGTCACTTCATGACCCACTTCCCCGACTTCTACCAGCAGTATCTACGCCAGCCGCCAAATAATGGCAACAACTGAGCCTGGCAATAGCCTAAGCTTGGGGGGGTTTGAAAACCTCCAAACTTTGCATTCATGTTTTTATTTCTTCTTTTGATTTATTTCTTCAAAAATTGCATGTTTATTTTTAGTTTTGCATTCCTAAACCAAAAATACAAAAAACAGTTGTAATTTTATTTGCAAGTTTGTTTCTTTGTTTCTCTCGGAGGTTGCTTAATTTCAGGTGATTTGGCAATATGGAAATATAGGAGAGGTTCGAATCAAATACAAGAACGAAGCAAGCAAAAGGAGGTATCACATTCCTTTCGTCACACCCTTTGCAACCTTAAATTGATCCTACAATTATTTACTTGGTTGCACTAGAGTCACTCCCCACTTAGCTTGTTATCCTACAAATTATATTCCTTTGCTACTGTTCCCTTTTTAGCTTTGAAACAATGAGCAATGAACTTGGTTAAAATACTTCCTACATTTTTACAGCAAGAAAAAGTATCTGAAAGATGACTTGAGTCCATGCTTAGCTCAAAGAATTTGATTTTAGAATTACTCCATCCCATTTGAGCTTAATATAAATAGACTCGATAGTACCCTTGATTGAAATTTGATTGATTAAATGGATGCTTCGAAGTAGTAGAAATTATGCCATTATTTTTTCTAATACTTACCGTAAGATATTGCTTTACGTGTGTCATTACAACTCTATCATGCTCCATGGGGAACTATTAACTCCACTAGCCAACAAACGATCTAAATGTGGGAAACCACTTGATTTCGGCTATTGAGTTTTGTAAATGTTTGTAGCAGCAATGCTATGACATGTAAAAAATTAGTCTCCTCGTGATTTTACGTTCCAAGTGAAGTTGTAGTACTCATCTGGCCCATTATTGCTCAACATCATTTATTGGCATGGTCACGAGTGCACAACATGCCCCCAATTAACATGTTAAAAATAGTGGCATGATATCTCTATGAAAGAGCTGAAGTTTTTGAAAGACAAGAGAAAAAAAGGGTGCTATGAGAGCCTTGAAATTTTGACATGGGAGTAGATGAGTTGTTCTTAAATTAAATGTTTTGATGCCGACTTGAGTACTCTTAATTGGTTAAATGAACAAGAAGAAAAAGTTTTCATCTCTCAACAAAGAGAGGCACCAAAGAATTTGTCCCACCTTCCTAGCTAAACTTTCGACACTTGCTTGGGCATATAATTTATTTGCTAACAAGATATACATGGTTAGGAAGCGGACTCAGTGCAATCTTGTGAATATTTGTATGATCATATTTAAGATTGCAGGAATTGTAAAGAAAAGAATTTGACACCAATTAAAACTTATGAGTTCCTTTATTTTCAGTCTCGAATCTGTGCTATTATTCCTTATTTCCTTGTCACTCGAGGGCGAGCAACATCTAAGCTTGGGGGAGTTGAAAGCTGTGAGATTCGACACATTTTTTATGGCTTTTATTGATGGTTTTCTCCCAGATTTGATCGTTTTCTAGTTTTACCTAACGCTAATACTTCGGTAGCAAAGAAACATTCGTTTTTAATGTGTGTTTCAGGTCTTGAACATCAACAGGAGGATTTAACTAGAGAAATACAATATTCTGGAGAAAACAAGCAAGTCCCACTTTGGAAGCACACGAGGGGAGCTCACAGAAGCTTTAACGAGCAACTATACGACGGGAATATTTTTCCGGCCATATAGTCCTCGCCGTATAGTTGCCACCGCCTCTATCTTGTCAAAAGGGATAACTTCAGTGAAGGGACGGGAGGCAAAAACACAACACAACAGTCGCCATACCATCCAGAAGGGAGAAAGAAGGGATCCAGAGAAGAAGGAGAAGACGTTCTTCATCTTGCTCCACGATCTTTGACCTCCTAGGCAATACACCCCCGTAGCCACTACTTGTACTTGATAGAAACCACCTTACAAGACTAGGGTTTGAGATTGTTTCTTCCCATCTTGAATTGTGTTGGATATTTTTCTATTCTTATTGTGGATCCCCATGATACGTCGTAAACATATCTATAATTTTTGATGCTCCATGCTAGTTTTGTATCAACTATCTTATGTTTTGTCTACACTTGGAGGCATTTTTATATATTTTCTATGACTAACCTATTGACAAGATGCAGCAGTGCGAGTTGCCTGTTTTCTACTGTTTTTGGTTTCAGAAAAGCTAGTAAAGAAATATTCTCGGAATTGGACGAAACAAAAGCCAAAGTTCCTATTTTTTCCCGACACAAGACGGAGTCCAAAGCAGAGACGGAGGAGGGCACTAAGGCGGCCACACCCTATGGTGGCGCGGGTACCCCCAGGCGCGCCACCAGGTGGTGTGGGCCCCTCGGGCCTCCACCGACCATGCCCCTTTGCCTATATATTCCCCCCGAGATGAAAACCGTAGAGACCAGATCAGAATTCCACGAAAAGTTACGCAGTGCCACCGCCACTAAAGAGGAGATTCGGGGAACAGAAGTCTCTGTTCCGGCACCCTGCTAGGACGGGGAAGTGCCCCGGAGCCATCTCCATCGACTCCACCGCCATCTCCATCGTCGTGCTGACTCCCATGATGAGGAGGGAGTAGTTCTCTCTCGAGGCTAAGGGCTCTACCGGTAGCTATGTATTCATCTCTCTCTATGCGTGATCTTATTGAGATCGTGAGCTTTGTAATCGAGTTGAATAACTAGATCTATTCTGCTACTCGAGTGCTTTAATTAATCTCTGCTTATCCCCACGTGTGTGGAGTTGATAGTGTGCACACCGTGTGGCACTTAGGCTAAGGTTACAGAAATACTTATCATGAGTATAATTTGAGTTGGATGTCTCTATGAGATTGTGGTGTTTGTTGGAACCATCTAGTGCTCAAGGTGATAGTTAGGGGTTATCTAGATGGGGAATGCAAACTTTAAGGTGTGTTGTTATAGCCCTACATCGTCCAACCAGATAGTAGTTCAGGGTTGCATAATGAAGAGAATATATTTATATGAGAGTGTCCACTAGTGAAAGTATGATCCATAGGCCTTGTTTCTAAGCATTGAAACACCGTTTACAATCAGTCATGTTACATGTTTGCTTACTGCCACTCTTATTTCAGATTGCAATTACCACTTATAATAATTCATATTACTTGTATTTCACTATCTCTTCACCGAACTAGTACACCTATACATCTGACAAGTGCATTGGGTGTGTTGGGGACACAAGAGACTTCTTGTATCTTGATTGTAGGGTTTCTTGAGAGGGATACCTTTAACCACTTCCTCCCGGAGTTCTTGTTTCTTGTTTTTATTTTCACTAGTTAGGCTTAATGGAAAACAACAACAAAATTAGAGAGCTTTATAGTATTTATCTTGAGTTAGGACATGAAGTGTTTGAAGAGAAAATTAAAAAACCTATGGAACTTTATTTGCATGCTAATAGCAATGTTATTAGTATGAATTCTTTGAACACCATTACTGCTAATGCTATGGAAAAGTCTAAGCTTGGAGAAGCCGGTTTTGATGAGCATGATATTTTTAGTCCCCCAAGCAGGGAGGAGAAAATTTACTTTGATGATACTATACCTCCAATACATGATGATTACAATGATGAATATGATATTTTTAGTCCACCTACTATTGAGGAGAAAATTAATTATGATTACAATATGCCTCCTATATTTGATGATTATAGTGATGAGAATAATAATGATAGCTATTTTTTTGAATTTTCTCCCACTATGATTAATAAGAATGACTATGCTTATAGGTAGAGTAATAATTATTTTATGCATGTGGTTCATGATAAGAATGTTTTATGTGATATTTATGTTGTTAATTTTATTCATGATGCTACTGAAAATTATTATGAGAGAGGGAAACATGGTTTTATGTATCTCAACAATATTAAGTTTCCCATCTTTATGTTGAAATTTTTGAAGTTGCACTTGTTTTGCTTTCCTATCCTTGTTGATTTGTGCTTTCATGACTTGTTTCTTTACAAGATTATTTTTCATAGGAAGTGGGTTAGACTTAAATTTGTTCCATATTTGCTTCTTGATGCTCTCTTTTACTTCAATTCATATTTCTTATGTGAGCATCATCGAAATTATCATGCCTATCTTAATGGCTATAAAGAAAGAGCTTTTGGGAGACAACCCATTATATTTTTACTTTCAGTTTATTTTTGTTTTGTTGAGTCTTGGAAATTATGACCTCTGTAATAACCTTCGCTTATCCTTTTTTTGGTTTTTGTGCCAAGAATAACCTCTAATGAGAGGGAAGTAAGATATGGGGAAGTTGCCGTCCCGAAATAGATTTATGTGCATCACTGTAAAAAAGCATGAAAAATCTCAGTACGTCGGATTGAGTTGTAGTTTTTTTGCTTATGCCCCAGGTTATCACCAACTTTCATTAGTTTTGCACTTTTCGATTTGAGCAACAGGATGAATTCGAAAAAAAAATTTTTACCTGCTGGTCTGTTTTGACAGATTTCTGCCATTATTTGCATTTTCCTCTTAATATCTTTCTCTTTGAGTTATATTTGATCACCTGAGCTTTTAGAAGGAATTGCTACAGTTGCTTGTGTTTTAATGGAAGTTTTACTTGTGTTGAAACTAAACCCAAAGACTTATTATTTTGAATACACTAATGTTGCTAATGAAGATTGTGTGAAGTTTTGTATGAAGGAAATTTTCAAGTGTAGGGAAGAATAATCTGATGAGATGAAGTATGGACAAAAGCTCAAGCTTGGGTATGCCACCCAAGAAATATTCAAGAGGTACAAGTGTTAAAGCTTGGGGATGCCCAATGAAGGAGATATGCCCTAGAGGCAAATAATAGATAGGTTTTTTATTGGCATATCTCAATTAGTTTATAATAGTTTCATATTGTGCTATAACTGTGCCAAGTAGAAACATTGGTACAGGTGTGGTATGAAACAACCAAGTCTCTAGTAGCCTCTATCCATACTAGTTCGTTGGTCATGAGGATGATCTGGGTTTCAAGATCATGGCCATTTATGCCAATTGACAACAGGGTCACATCATTGGAGAATGATGTGATGGACATTCCTCGAAGGATTGCAACACGATCAAGTCATATAGTTCATTGTTGAAATAGCTATACCTAGACTCCTTTTCCTTAGATCGTGAGCTCATATTACTCACTATTTCCCGAGGTTTCTTTGACTGCATCAACCATCATCTGGTAATACGGTGGCCATAAAGGTGTACGTTGGGTATTCCAAAGGAACAGTTGATGACATGTGACTGCAAGTCCAGGATTTGTTCACCCACATGACGGGTAAAGATACATATGGCCGGCTTGGTGAGATTACATCCATAAATGTTGCAACATGTGACTCTGTCACGGGGATGTAATATCACGGTAATAAGAAAACAAAACTTGTTGTGAACGAGATTGAACAAGGTATGTGATACCAATGATCGGATCTCAGACAAGTCGTATCAAGAAACAAAAGGAATTGGATGCTACATTTAGCGGTTCAAACGACATTGTCATCAGGAATACATAGGGGTCACATGGATATCCGTGATCCCTCTGTTGATCATTGATACAGATCATGTCTAGAGTATTCCCGAGCCGTGAGAGGATACACTTAAGGGTACGATGAGAGCGATCATTCGTAAGACAGAATCACTGTAGAGAAAGAGAAAGCTGGAATTGAAGGAAATATGCCCTAGAGGCAATCATAGAGATGATTGTATTTCATTTGTATCCATGAGTTTTTATAATGTTCCTTGAATATCCATATATCAGGCAACTTGTATTGATTGGTAATTATGTGAATTGCTTGTGAAACTCTTTACTTGTATGGTTATCAAATAGTTGTCCCTAGTCGGAGTTCATGTGAGGACACACGTGAATATTAGACTAGCACATCGATTGGTTGATGACTATGTTTCACAAGTCATAGACATGGAGATGTCAAACCAATGATGTGGACACATGTTATGAACATGGGGTTGGACTGACCCAACTTGAGACTAGCAATAATACTTGCAGCTCTCTCTGCACATCGTGTATGTTTTGTCCTTAGACCTGAGATTGTCGCATGTACTTGAGATGTGGATCGACCTACGTTGGGGCTATCAAACACTACTCCGTAGCTGGGTAGTCATAAAGGTAGCTTTTGGGTTTGTCCTGATACATGCTGCAAGGTATCGGCCAATCAAGATGGGATTTGCCCCTCTCTCCTTGAGAGAGATATCTCTGGGCCCCTCGAGTGATCGGATCCAGAAATGCATGGCCGTGCTACATATGGTTAAGAGTTAACCTAGTAAAGGGATTCCGAATCATAGTATCGAGAAAGAAAGGTCAGCTTGGAGCTAGACCAAATATCGTGAGGCAAAGGGAAAGACATGTACTCAACCTTGTGATGGTTCGTCTGAATGATCTTTATATGCGTTTAGGAGTTGGCACGTCTTGCTAGAGGCCGCTACCAACTACTGATGGAGTAAGTGTACTCGTGTCATGTCTATACGTGTATGAACCTATAGGGTCACACACTTTAGGGGCGGGAAGCCTAATGAGGATTGGATCCGAATTAGACCAGGCTTAGGCTGCTGAAGTAGAAGCCCACTAGGGATGCCTATATAAGAGAGAGTGAGGCGAGCTGAATATGGTTGAGCATTCCACCCAGCCGCCACTCCTCTTACGCATGTCTTGCATGAGCGGACCTAGCAGTCTGCCGTGTGACCTTCCACTCCAGACGTGTGGATACCTCGGAGGTGCTACAGCTATAGCACTTGGACGAGCCGCGCAAAGGGGGGTTGCTCGTGGGACGAGGACAAGGAGGAGACCTAGAACATCTACACTGCTGCGACGTGCTTCATCGAGTTCCGCAACTGCGCGTCTAGCGGTAATCTCGTGATCTATGACAATAGCATTCCTGGTTGACGCGGTAGAAAATTTTGATTTTACGCTAGTGTAGCCTACCCGTTCCCCTACAGGAATTTTTTTGCAGAGAAATCCGAAGTTGTGCGAAGAAAGAATAAAAGACTAGAAAAATGTTTTCGGATAAATGGGAATTTGAATATATATTTATTATATGTTAATTATGAATTAATATATTCTAAATAATATTTGAATTAAGATTTATAAAGGAAACTTTTATATTAGGCCAAATCCCAGAGGGAAAAGGCCTAGAAATAAAGCTGTAGAAAAACAAAAAGAAAACAGTTACCGTTGTGGGCCTGGCGGCCCACTAGGGGCAAGCACAGGCGGGCAGCGGGGCGCCGAGCTAGGCTGCCAAGCCGAGCCGGCCCACCCTGGGACTGCCCCTCTGCTGCGCTTGCTGGGCCGCCGGTGAACGCCGGCCCACCCCGGACCGCCTCTCCCCTCGCCTCGCCTGCTGGGCCGCCAGGGCATCTGGCCCACCTGGGCTAGCCGCCTTGCCACACTGGTCGCTGGCTTGTTGGTTCGCAGGTGAGCACCGGCCCACCCGGGCGCTGGCAGCAGCTGCTACTGCACTGGGCCGTGGGGGGCGCTGGCGGCCCACCCGGCCTCGCGAGCCAGCCAGCTGCTGTGTTGGCTGCTGCTCCTCTTTTTCCTCTTGGGCTGGATTTTGGCCCATCCGGATGGATGAAAATCCTGCTGCCTTTTCTTTAACTATTAGTCCCACATGGCTAACTAATGGGGAGGGCACACCCCCTCCTCCTATATAAAGGGGTGCCCATGGGTGGGATTAAACACACAATTTGAGAAGTCTTTTAGTTGACTTTCTTCCTCCCTCTCTCTATACCTTGTGACCATGGCCCCAAGTCTGGGCTGTGCGAACAAGGCACACCAGCAGTACGCCATTGCACTCTAGGGATTCCTAGCCGGATATCAACTTCTGCACTCCCAGCGGGATCGGGGAGTCGAAGGTCTCATCGTGCACCGGATGTGTATGAAGACACGAGGCGCAACACTTGGGTTCTTGAATGTCGTGAGCCGGAGCTGCTGCACGATGAAGAAGGAGCAAGGGGTGACCTGCGAGGAGTTTCGCAACCTTGAGGTCGGCTACGAGTACGACTACTTCAACCACGTTCCCCTCGGAACGTTAACCGCGTACGGTCTACAAGGGTATGTATTCTATATGCATTGGCCGTTACCGCATTACTACATAGATAGATCCTAGGCAATTTTGGGGTTCCAACATAGGAAATTTTTTGTTTTCTGCTGCGGATTCCCTATAGTGGTATCAGAGCCGATCTATGCGTAGGGGTGCTATACGGCCAGTACGCACATGTATTGTGCAGGCATTGATCCCTTAGTTGTTACCCTCTAACGTGTACTTGTTTATATCGCGGTATTATTTGATGAAGCGGCTCGGATCGACCTTACGCGTATTCGTACGCAAGACTGGTTCCAGGCTCAACATACGGCTTGTACCGTATAAGTGGCTAGCGGGTGTCTGTCTCTCATTCAATAGTTGATATAACATTTACATCGAAGGGCCCCGAAAGGGGTGTAATAGAGACAACTGTTGGATCCATGTTGTGGTTGGAAAGTTGTTTAGAAACGGTTCTATTGCGAAAGCCCTAACAACCACGTAAAACTTGCAATAGATAAAGTAGATGTGGCTAACTTTATTTTGTAGGGGGCATGTGATTATGTTATGGCATTGGTCGTTATGAAGGTAAAGTAGTTTACTTTTTTGTTACTAAGTAGTATAGTAATAGTCATCGTTCCGATGGACGACCTAGTGGAGGCGTCATGGACTTGGCGTCAAAGCATGGGCAATATGGAGATCATGCCGGAGCACTCGATGGAGATCAAGGCGCAAGAAAGACCATATCATATCACATTATACATATGATGTTGATACCTGTTTTACATCTTATTGTGTTCTAGTATTAGATACCCAACGGTAGCAAATAAGATAATCCCTATTTAATTTCAATGTTCCATGTTCCCCTTGTATGTGCACCACCAAGAAAGTTCTTCGTTATGAGGCGCCCTGCAGTGAGTAGGGGTCAGACATATCTACATTCGCATACAGTGGGTGTAAGCCATGTTGCACAGCGAATACACACAAGTTAGATTTGGCGAGCCTAGCATGTGCAGACATGGCCTCGGAACACAAGAGATCGAAAGATCGAGCATGAGTCACATGGATGATGTGATTGACATTAGTGAATGTCTACCTTTGATACTGCACTGATGGCCGTGACGATCGGGGGAGGTGCAGAGGATAGGGATCATGTGATCACTAAAATTGTCCAGGGGATGACAATTTTAGTGGAGACCAATTATAAATTGATCTCTTATTATAAACTTAGTCTAGATGTCTGTTTGCAAATATCTTAGTAGATCATGGCCTATCCCATTGAGGTCCTTTGCGACCATGGGAATGTAGCTTAATTTGGAACTTAGCAAAAGGGTCCAACTTCATAGATTAATACCCCCGCTTGAGGGATATCCTTGTAAAAGGTGATCTTCTCTTCTTGATACAATAACCATTAGGAGATAACTTGATGACTCCAGAATGTTTGTGTTTTCTCCATAATCATCCAATAATCCATTCTCCATTCGATGGAGAGTTAAGCTACATTTTGTATTCTTCGGAATAGGCCACATAGAGTATGAGCCATTGGATGGGTTTTCCTCCATCATGGATGAAAGGAGAATATTTAGCGATCTTGCATTAGAGTTGAGAACTCTTGGAAGGGCTTGAGTGCAATGGAGGTCATGGAAAGGTATATGTTAGATATACAAATTATAAATGAGATTCTTGCAAGACTCGTTGCAGTTTACAAATTATTTGATACTTGTCCCGTTTTGTGAAAACAGGATGGTCTGCTTGATGATTGCTGGTTTTGAGGCAACGTGACTTGATGATGGCAAGCAAAACAGTTGATGGCCGACATCACCTCTTCCCTAAAAGTTTGTCATTTGGATTAGTGGACTTGAATATAATTTGTAATCCTTGTTTGTGTCTCTTGCTTTTGGCGAGACGACTATTCATGTGAACAAGTTACAAGCCAGTTTGTACTATTCTTATGAACAATACCTTATGGTCAGATTATGATTATAAATAAGTTATTCTCATCACTCTGTTAATGATGATGGTTTAAACATTTATAAAGGATTAGAATGCTAAAAGATATCCAAAGTTTAATAATGAAATGACACTATAGTTTAAGTCATTTTGGTTATTGCATGTTCTTTATGAAGATCGGGATCCTAGATGCTTGATACGTTGCAAACATATCTATAATTTTTGATGTTCCATGCTTGGTTTTTATCTACTTTCTTATGTTTTGCCCACACTTTGGAGTACTTTTTATACACTTTCTTGGACTAACCTATTAACAAGATGCCACAGTGCCAGTTGCCTATTTTCTGTTGTTTTTGGTTCCAAAAAGTTAGAAAATGAATATTCTCGGAATTGGACGGGACAAAAGCCAAAGTCAGTTTTTCACCGGGGGGGACACGGAGCCAGAATACGAGACGGAGATGGCCCAGAGGGCCGCCACACCACCTGCTTGCGCGGCTAAGCCTGGCCCACGCCAGGGGGTGGTGTGGCCTCCTAGGGCACTCCCTCGGCCTCCCTTTCACCTATAAGATGCCTCCGATACAGAAACCCTAAGTACTCGATCAAAATTCTACGAAGAGTCTGTAGCCGCCGTCATATCCATCCCTAGATCAGGAGGAATCTGAAGCTCTTCCTGGCACCCTGTCGGAGGGAAGAATTCACCCTGGAGGCCTTCTTCATCACCATGCAAGCCTCTAGTGTGACGCGTGGGTAGTTCATCCTTGGACTACAGGTCCATGTAGTAGCTAGATGGTTGGTTCTTCTCCTTGGTGCTACCATGTTTAGAATTGTGAGCTCTGATCATGATCAAGATCATCTATTTGTAATTCTACATGTTGTGTTTGGGAGGATCCGATGGATATTGAGATGCTATTTCAGATTGATTATTGATTCTATCATATCTTTGTTATTTGTGATCTTGCATGCTTTCCGTTGTTAGTAGCTATCTTAGACAAGTAGATGCTAGCAATTCCAAGAGTTAGTATTTATGGTTGATAGTGGGTTCATGCCTTTAGTAATCTGGGGAAGTGACAAAAATCTCTAAGGTACTAGATGTCTTGTTGCTACTAGGGAGAAAACAACAATCCTTTGTTCATACAACAATCGTATTGTTTACTTTACACGCAATGCGTAATGCAATTATCTGTTGCTTGCAACTTAATACTAGAGGGGGTTCGGATGATAACCTGAAGGTGGATTATTAGTCATAGATGCAATTCGATTACGGTCTATGTATAATGTTGTAATGCCCAATCAAATCTCAAAGGAGTCAAGATGATTAGTATATGCTTGTATGCTTTCTCCATGTTTATCAATTGCCCCGATGTAATTTGTTCACCCAACATGTCATCTATCTTAAGGAGAACCACCACTAGTGAACTATGGACCCCGGTCCTTTATTTTACAATCAATCTACAACTATTTACTATTTCTGCAAGCTATTACTTTCTTCCACACAATACGTTTAATCCTTTGTTTTCAGCAAAACCGGTGAGGTTGACAACCTCACTGTAAGTTGGGGGCAAAGTTCTATGGTTGTGTTGTGCAGGATTCCAAGTTGGAAACAACACCTTGGAGGTGTTTCCTTGCTCCTACTGGTTCGATAACCTTGTTTTCATAACTGAGGGAAACTTATGGGTGTGTTCATCATACCTTCCTCTTGGGGTTCCCCAACGAGCTCGACATCAACCACGAGCCAGCAAGTATTTTTCTAGCGCCGTTGCCGGGGAGTCAAGGACATCTTCACAAGGGGAGTCCCTCATAACCAATCTCTTTACTTTGTTTTATTTATTTTGCTTAGTTTATTTTTGCTTAGTTTGCTTGTTTCTTTATCAAAAACACACAAAAAATTAGTGCTTTCTTTATTAAAAACACAAAACAATTATTAGTTCCCTTCTTAAGTTGCCATTATGTCTAGCATTGCTCCAGCTACTATGTCTCCTGAGGAAATGATTTTCACTTTTAAACAAGGAATTGAAGAGAGTTTCAAAGAAGCTTGGTCTAGAATCTTTGATCAACATGAACAAACTGAACCTAAAATGACTCAAAGCTTGTTCCTTAGCAGTTTTTACCTTGGAATTGCTCTTTGCTATAGATATGCTTTGGATGATGTAGTAGGAGGAGATTTCCTCCAATGCAATGAGGATGATGCCTGTAATGCCATAAAGAAGTTGCTCTTTACTTACAACTTGCCTAGCAAATATGATTCTTCCTTCATAAACATATTTGCTAGACTAAATACTCTTGAGACCAGCACTGCTAGTTTAAAAGATTGCTATAATACACTTAGAGAGCATCATGACTATGTTCCAATAAATTCTGAACCCTCGAAGTGGCTTCCCACAGTAAAGATTGTCATAAATAATGAAACTTTTCATGCTCATTGTGATATCATGTCTGAATTCTATCTTATGCCTAAATATATCTATGAATCTTTGAATCTTTGAATCTTTGGGGACTTTCTGAAGGAGGAGAATAAATATTTCTTGCTAACAATGACACAATATCACCAATTGGAATAGCTGAAGGAGTGTTTACAAAGATCCTAGGGAAAATGGTTTCTACTGATTATCTTGTTATTGAATGTGTAGGAAAACGACAAATCACACTTGGAAGATCCCTATTGAAACTCCTTGGAGCAATAATAGATGTGGAAAAGGGCACCATGCACTTTGCTTCTCCACCAAACAATCATATGTTCCCCAAGGTTAAGAATAAAAGTAAGAGAGGTAAGGCCAAGAAATTTGGTTTTAATGCTTCTTCATTTGAGAACACTTGATTCTTTTTCTTGCTTCTTATGCGTAACTTAAAGGCATTAAAGAAAAGTACTTATTGGGAGATAACCCAAAAGTTTTAGATGAGTCTTGGAAGTTATTACCTCAGTAATAACCTCTCCTTATCCTTTTTTATTTGCTTTTTTTGTGCCAAAAGTAACCTCTAATGAGAGAGAAGTAATGCTTGGGAAAGTTGCTATCCTGAAACAGATTTTTGTGCTTCACCGTAAAAATTCATGTAAAATCTCTGTACGTTGTTTTGAGGCGTGATTTTTTTTGCTTCTGCCCCAGGTTGTTATCTAACTTTCCTTAGTTCAACACTTTTTGATTTGAGCAACAGAAGGTCTTCGGAAAAACTGGTTTTTACCTGCTGGTCTGTTTTGATAGATTTCTGCCATTATTTGCATGTGCTTTTTGTGGTTCCTTTTTGAGTTCTCTTTGGGGAATTGAGCTTTTTGAGGGAAGTGCTTCAGTAGCTTGTGTTTTAATGGAAGATTTATTGGTGTTGAAACTGAACCTAAAGACTTATTATCTTGAGTGCACTAATGTTGCTAATAAAGATTGTGTGAAGTTTTGTATGAAGGAAAAATTTCAGGTGTATGGAGAGAATGATGTAATGAGATGAAGAATGGACTAAAGCTCGAGCTTGGGGATGCCACCCCGTGTCACCCCAAGAATTATCCAAGAAGTACAAGCGTCAAAGCTTGGGGATGCCCAATGCATCCCCTTCTTCATCAATAAAAATCCCAGGTTTCTTCCAAACACTTCATTTTTATTGTTTCATGCACAGTTGTGTTGTTCTTGGAGCGTCTTCGTTTTTTTGTTTTTGGTTTTCGTTTTCTTGTTTCTTAGTTTGCTTGCATAAATTGGTTGTACCCCCAATTTCATACATTGGTTTTCAAATAGTTTGGGTTTGGATTGGAAAAAAGAGTAGGAAAGTTCAGGCTTAAATGGTAAAGAGAGCTTGTTTTTTACTGTGGCCCATGCTTTGTCATGCCATGCTTGATATTGTTTTGGCTTTATGCTTATTGATCTTTGCTGTAGCATGACATGTTATAAACAATTGAGATTTCTTAATGTGCCTTGGAAGAATCATGCGTTGTTTTAGCATATTAAAGCATAGTATAGTGGTATTCTCCTTTGATGCTTTATTTGGGTTGACTTGGCGCATGCTCACACCATGTTATGACTATCCGAAGTCACCATAGCCTTTATGATCCTTTAGTTTTCGACTTGCAGTATCACTTTGTGCTTTGATTAAGGATGTTTTATCGCTTTGCATGATTATGGCCATTATTATTCTCTTAGTTGGTCGCTCCCAGTCTTTTGCTAGCCTCCATAACCAAGTATGAGTTCCACTCATGCATCCAACTCCTAAAACCAAGTTATTCCAAAGATTCCACCATACCTACCCATTAGCATTTGCTATTCCAAGTATATTCATGTTTTTATCTACCTTCTGAATTAAACTTATTATGAGAAAACTAGTGATTAAAGCTCTCACGAACTTGATGGCACACTTTACTTTTCTTGCCCTTAATAAACTTGAACCATTGTGTAGTCTATGTTGTATATGATTGCACTTATATGTTGGGGATTAGCAGAACCATGTTGTCATGTGGAACGCTTTCAACATTGCACTTATACTTTGTACCTAGTTGATATCATGCTCCTTTGTCTATGGATGTCGTCGGTGTGAAATGAAAGGGGAGCTTGTAAGTCCATAGAGTTATGTATGTGTGTTAGAGAAACGCCTGGGCCGCCGGTCTAATCCATGTTGTCATGGTGGAAACCTGCAGCGTAACCATAATGAGCTGTCTATGAAGCATTCTTCTTATAAAAAAAGTCAGATATTGAGAAAAAAGAGAAAAAGAAAAAAAAAGAGATATGAGAAAAGAGGAAATAGAGAAAAAAGCACCATTTTCCCATGGTAAATAAGAAGATTACTGAGATGCTCGTTGTCTGCTTGCCTTGTCATTTTGATATGGGGATTCTTCCATATCATTGGGCAAGGGGTACCCCATTGGCGGTTCTCTATGATACACATATACTTACTATGACAAGAACTTACCGATAACTAAACTTGAGTAGCATGAGGAGCAGCCCTCGTATTCAAGGGACATGAGATTTCCAACTTATACTTTGTCAAGTATATACTCCATAGTTTGTTCACGTTAACCTTAATCACTTCAAGATGCTTATGATAGGGGCAATGAGAGCTGAAAGCTAATAAGTACCATAATTTTTGGAAGCTCTTTATGAGACTTGAATCCCTGCTTCCTTCTATGAAGGCCTTTCTTTTACTTTTATGTTGAGTCTCCACCTTCTATCTTTATGCACCTATTGAGAGAGCATAGTGTCCATTCTTAGTTCTATGTGCATTGTCCTAAGACTTGTTGATTGATGCATAACTTTGATATTGCATGTTCTTAAACTATTTGTATCTAGTCACCCTTATGAACTTTGAAGGTGTCCTATGCATCTATGTTTGCTACTCTATGAGGGACAAGCTAAATGCTACTATGCTATGTTTTCTTTATGTGAAACAAACAAACGTCTTGCAAAGCATTGTTATTCATGAATCTTTTGTTTGTGTCTTTTCATATTACAACATAGTTGCTATGTCTTATTGTTAGAACTTTGTCCTTCATGCTATGTTGAAGTACTATGATCCTAGATATCAATGTTTTACAAATACTTTTATCAAGTTTATGATGGTGCATTTCACCTCAAAAATTATTCTTTCTTTTTATCACTTACCTACTCGAGGACGAGCAGGAGTTAAGCTTAGGGATGTTCATACGTTGCAAACGTATCTATAATTTTTGATGTTCCATGCTTGGTTTTTATCTACTTTCTTATGTTTTGCCCACACTTTGGAGTACTTTTATACACTTTCTTGGACTAACCTATTAACAAGATGCCACAGTGCCAGTTGCCTGTTTTCTGCTGTTTTTGGTTCCATGAAAGTCAGAAAATGAATATTCTCGGAATTGGACGGGACAAAAGCCAAAGTCAGTTTTTCACCGAGGGGGACACGGAGCCATAATACGAGATGGAGAGGGGCTAGAGGGCCGCCACACCGCCTGGCCCGCGCCAGGGGGTGGTGTGGGTGCCTAGGGCACCCCTCGACCTCCCCTTTTGCCTATAAGATGCCTCCGATACAGAAACCCTAAGTAACCGATCAAAATTCCATGAAAGAGTCTGTAGCCACCGTCATCTCCATCCCTAGATCGGGAGGGATCTGAAGCTCTTCCCGGCACCTTGCCGGAGGGGAGAATTCACCCTAGAGGCCCTCTTCATCACCATGCAAGCCTCCGGTGTGATGCGTGAGTAGTTCATCCTTGGACTACGGGTCCATGTAATAGCTAGATGGTTGGTTCTTCTCCTTTGTGCTACCATGTTTAGATCTTGTGAGCTTCGTTCATGATCAAGATCATCTATTTGTAATTCTACATGTTGTGTTTGCGGAGTTCCGTTGGATATTGAGATGCTATTTCAGATTGATTATTGAGTCTACCATGTCTTTGTTATTTGTGATCTTGCATGCTTTCCGTTGTTAGTAGCTATCTTGGCCAAGTAGATGCTAGCAACTCCAAGAGTTAGTATTTATGCTCGATAGTGGGTTCATGCCTCTAGTAATCTGGGGAAGTGACAGAAATCTCTAAGGTACTAGATGTGTTGTTGCTACTAGGGAGAAAACAGCAATCCTTTGTTCATAGAACAATCGTATTGTTTACTTTACACGCAATGTGTAATGAAATTATCTGTTTCTTGCAACTTAATACTAGAGGGGGTTCGGATGATAACCTGAAGGTGGATTATTAGTCATAGATGCAATTGGATTACGGTCTATGTATAATGTTGTAATGCCCAATCAAATCTCAAAGGAGTCAAGATGATTAGTATATGCTCGTATGCTTTCTCGATGTTTGTCAATTGCCCCCTGTAATTTGTTCACCCAACATGTCATTTATCTTAAGGAGAACCACCACTAGTGAACTATGGACCCCGGTCCCTTCTTTTACCATCAATCTACAGCTATTTACTATTTTCTGTTTACTTTCTGCAAGCTATTACTTTCTTCCACACAATACGTTTAATCCTTTGTTTTCAGCAAAACCGGTGAGAATGACAAGCTCACTGTAAGTTGGGGGCAAAGTTCTGTGGTTGTGTTGTGCAGGATTCCAAGTTGGAAACAACACCTTGGAGGTGTTTCCTTGCTCCTACTGGTTCGATAACCTTGGTTTCATAAATGAGGGAAACTTACTATTGTGCTCATCATACCTTCCTCTTGGGGTTCCCCAACGAGCTCGACATCAACCACGAGCCAGCAATGCTTAATCTAGAGACTTTGCAAAACCATGCCTCTTGGGCAAAATGACTAAAACTCCGCATTCTGGTAAAACGGTGATATGTGAAGAAATGTTGAATCTTATACATAGTGATGTATCGTATTTTCAACAAGTACTGGAAATCATTAGTTAATTGTTGACCTAAGTGAATAAGCATATTTTCTTAATGAAACAAAAGTTTGAAATGATTTGAATTGTTCAAATGAGTTCACAACAAAAGGAGGATATTGAAATTAACAAGAATACGAAGTCTCTTCGATTTGATCGACATGACTGAAGTATTCAAGTAAAGTTTAGCATAAAAGGGACTTGTGAAAGATGTTTCACAAATTATGATAATTGGATGAATTCAAACTGTGTTGAAATATCTAAACATCATAATCATTATGTATTAAGATATATATGGTATAATATCATCTCGTATAGGGGTTATGGTTATCGTTTAGAGTTAAAGATCAAAATAAGCAAACAGTCATTTGAAATACAAAAGAACATCTAAAAGATTCGTGGAAACAACACCATAAGTGTTATGGCAGGTTCGAGTTTCTAGAGATTTTGATAAGTCGAAATCATGGCGAATAAACAAGTCTTTGTAGAGCATTCTTAGGAAGCTATGAATGCATCTTCCACAAAAGGGGCAAACCTATTGTTGTCCAAAGTTGACGTATCTTGATGAAGATACAAGTGGAAGAAAGTAAAAGATCAAAACAAGGTCTTTGACCTTACCTCCGAATTGTTGAGTGGCGTGGCGGAATTTGTTTCGTGAATCCAAACTCTACATATAGAGGAGAGACTAATGATAATGATCATAAAGTTTCAAGTAAATACTTTTACTAAAGAAAGTAAGATTCAACTATATATTCTACAAGTTTGTAGAATTATAGTTGATTCACTTGTCATGTTTTGAACAAGACGTACCTACGAAATACAAAGAAGCGTGATGGACCTAAGTACGAGAAATGAATGGTCATTGAAATCTCGTTAGTGGAATTCTCAAATTGATGATGATCAAAGAATTTTGGAATTTCCAAGATTATCGAGAGGACCTGGTTTTGAGTGCGAGAAAATCATCTTGGCTAATTCATAATATGTAGCTAACATATTTTGAGTGGGAGCTAAAGTGAAATCCCTGGATCTCAAACATGAATGTCATATTTGAGTAGGAGCGTGAAATCATTCTGGGATATGTCGACGACATATATGAATTATGTGATTAGTGTTAATAACATTTAAATAGGTAAATAAGGATGAAGTTGAAGTTATTAAACAAGAAAATCTATCAGGATAGATTTGTGAGTTTAATAAACACTGAATGTTGAATGCTTCCTGGACTTGATTCTGAAAGATGTTCAGAATGTCCTAAGCAAGATTCTGAAGAAGCTCAGAATGGAACAAGGTGAGAAAGTAGTTCTTACTATATGATGCATTGAGTTAGTATTGCAACTATGGTTGAAAGAAATAGATGCGTTGCATCTCCTATGCCCCAGTCATAGGTTCTTCCACATAACCATGTTGTACACTCGACGTAATGTGACCCAAAGTTCTGGTTGGTGGGACAAAGTCTTAACTGTCAAAACGTGTCTTTAAGTGATTCTTGAGATGATCACTGAACCAGAATTAAGTTTGTACTTAAATTTTAAGAAGCAAAGTAAGTGGCATAGTTGCATTTCATGCACTATGATCTACATAGATATAGAAGTATAAATGTTCCATCTGATGTGATGTATAATGTTATGGCGGGGCAAGTTCGCTTTTAACGTAGAATGATGTGTCACGGGGCCCAGTGCCCATGAGAAAGCCCTCTAGGTTGATCTAAAGTCACTATAAGCTCCTAGAATCTGGCCTCGTTCTACTGCCATGACTGCAGTATATACACAAAGGATAGAAAAGTGTGTTTCGAAGTTTAGATGACAACAGTGAAAACGACCGTCATTATAAACACTAGAAACAAAGTCTCGCTTTGTTGCCAAACAAATGCTTCGACCCATTATACGATAATGGTGTGAATGTCAAAATTAGGAAGACATTAATGCAAAAGACATAATGATCTGGTAAAATAGAACATGGACATGACGTTTCCCATAAGCATACATGATATGTAAACGCATATGTTATATGGTTTATATGAGTAAAATGCGAGATGGATTATTTGTACTCTAGTGCAAGTGGGACACTGAAGGAGATATGCCCTAGAGGAAAATAATAAATAGGTTTTTTATTGTCATATCTCAATTAGTTTATACTAGTTTCATATTGTGCTATAACTGTGCCAAGTAGAAACATTGGTATAGGTGTGGTATGAAACAACCAAGTCCCTAGTAGCCTCTATTCATACTAGTTCGTTGGTCATGAGGATGATCTGGGTTTCAAGATCATGGCCATTTATGCCAATTGACAACAGGGTCACATCATTGGAGAATGATGTGATGGACATTCCTCGAAGGATTGCAACACGATCAAGTCATATAGTTCATTGTTGAAACAGCTATACCTAGACTCCTTTTCCTTAGATCGTGAGCTCATATTACTCACTATTTCCCGAGGTTGCTTTGACTGCATCAACCATCATCTGGTAATACGGTGGCCATAAAGGTGTACGTTGGGTATTCCAAAGGAACAGTTGATGGCATGTGACTGCAAGACCAGGATTTGTTCACCCACATGACGGGTAAAGATACATACGGACGGCTTGGTGAGATTACATCCATAAATGTTGCAACATGTGACTCTGTCACGAGGATGTAATATCACGGTAACAACAAAACAGAACTTGTTGTGAATCAGATTGAACAAGGTATGGGATACCAATGATCGGATGTCGGACAAGTCGTATCAAGAAACAAAAGGAATTGGATGCTACATTTAGCGGTTCAAACGACATTGTCATCAGGAATGCATAGGGGTCACATGGATATCCATGGTCCCTCTGTTGATCATTGATACAGATCATGTCAGAGAATTCCCGAGCCGTGAGAGGATACACTTAAGGGTACGATGAGAGCGATCATTCGTAAGATGGAATCACAGTAGAGAAAGAGAAAGCTGGAATTGTTCCGTAGAGAGATCCGAAGTTGTTCGGAGCAAGAATAAAAGACCGAAAAAGTGTTTTCGGATAAATGGGAATTTGAATATATATTTATTATATGTTAATTATGAATTAATATATTCTATAATATTTGAATTAAGATTTATAAAGGCAACTTTTATATTAGGCCAAATCCCAGAGGGAAAAGGCCTAGAAATAAAGCTGTAGAAAAAGAAAAAGGAAAAGAAAAAGAAAGCTGTTGCCGATGTGGGCCTGGCGGCCCACTAGGGGCGAGCACAGGCAGGCAGCGGGGCGCCGAGCTGGGCTGCCAAGCCGAGCCGGCCCACCCCGGGGCTGCCCATCCACTGCACTTGCTGGGCCATCGGGGAACACCAGCCCACCCCGGGCCACCTCTCCCCTCGCCTCGCCTGCTGGGCCGCCAGGGCATCCGGCCAACCCGGGCTGGCCGCCTTGCCATGCTGGCCACTGGCCGTTGGCTTGTTCGGCCACTCTAGTTTTCACTCTTATTATTCTTTTGTCTTAGAACTTTTTAGTTCTTCTTTGTAGATGGGTGAGACATGCTCTCTGGTCTTTATTGATTATTATCTTTGAGAGTTGTTTCAAATAAGTCGATTGGTGTTGGAAAAAGTAGGAAGTTTCATGCTTATAAGTGGTACAAAAGGAGCTTCTTTTTGTCTATGACTTAGACTTTATCATGGCATGCTAGATGTTGCTTTGACCATATGCTTAGTGATTATTGTTGTAGCATGACTTGTTTCAAACAATTGAGATTGCTTAATGTGCCTTGACATAATCATGCGTTGTTTTAGCATACAAAAGCATAATATTGTGGTATTCTCCATTGATGCTTTATTTAGGTTGACTTGGCACATGCTTACACCATGAGACTATGACCAGTCACCATAGCCTCTATGATCATTTAGTTTTTGACTTGCAATATCACTTTATGCTTTAATTAATAATGTTTTGTCGCTTTGCATGATTATGGCCATTATTGCTCTCTTAGTTGGTCGCTCCCAGTCTTTTGCTAGCCTCCACATGTACCACATATGAGTTCCACTCATGCATCCAACCTCCAAGAAAACCAAGTTATTCCAAAGAGTCCACTATAAATTCCTATGTATGGTGTGTTACTCCATTCCAAGTATATTCATGTTTTTATCTATCTTCCAAATTAAACTTGTTATATGAAAATTAGTGATTAAATCTCTCACAAACTTGATGGCACACCTTTTTTTGCACTTAATAAACCTAAACCATTGTTCCCACCTATGTTGCTTATATGCTTGCACTTTATAAGTTGTGAATTAGCAGAACCATGTTACCATGGGGAACGCTTTCAACATTGCACTTATTATTCAGTTGCTATCATGTTCTTTTATTTATGGATCATGGCGGTGTGAAATAAAAGGGGATCTTGTAAGCTCATGGAGCTTATTAACAAAATTATGGAGATCTATATGATATCATCTCCTTACGTTTTCAAGAAAGAACTTTCAAATAACCTTACCTCTAGTCTTTCCAAAATCTTTTGTAAAGCTATTTGTTTTCTCACTCTTAATAGAAGTACCAAGGGACCCTCACCTTATTCAAAACTCAAACCCTTGAAAATGCTTCCCTAGACCTTAAGCAAGGCTTGGATGTGTTTATAGAGATAGTGTTGAGATGTTTGCTATGAATTGCCTTGATTTGCTTGTTAAGATGAATTACCTTGATTTGTTGTTTGTAAGCTTGTTTGTTATGACTTGCTTGTAGATATGAGCTACCCTAGGAGCTCATCCTCTAATAGCTAAATGATGGCCCAAAATATATCGAGCTTGTTGGGGAACCCCAAGAGGAAGGTATGATGAGCACATCAGCGAGTTTTCCCTCAGTTATGAAACCAAGGTTATTAAACCGGTAGGAGCAAGGAAACACCTCCAAGGTGTTGCTAGCTGGACTTTGGCAAGACGCACTACCGGTGCTAGTAGCAACGTGGAAACCTACACAACACAACCACAGAACTTTGCCCCCAACTTACTGCAAGGTTGTCAATCTCACCAGTTTTGTTGAAAACAAAGGATTAAACGTATTGTGTGGAAGAAATTAATAGCTCGCAGAAAGTAAACAGAAAGCAGTAAACAGTTGTAGATTGATGATAAGAGAAAGGACCGGGGTCCATAGTTCACTAGTGGTGGTTCTCCTTAAGATAGATGACATGTTGGGTGAAAAAATTATAGCGGGGCAATTGACAAACATCGAGAAAGCATACAAGCATATACTACTCATCTTGACTCCTTTGAGATTTGATTGGGCATTACAACATTATACATATACCGTAATCCAACTTCATCTATGACTAATAATCCACCTTCAGGTTATCATCCGAACCCCCTCCAGTATTAAGTTGCAAGCAACAGATAATTGCATTACGCATTGCGGGTAAAGTAAACAATATGATTGTTCTATGAACAAAGGATTGTTGTTTTCTCCCTAGTAGCAACAACACATCTAGTACCTTAGAGATTTATGTCACTTCCCCAGATTACTAGAGGCATGAACCCACTATCGAGCATAAATACTAACTCTTGGAGTTTCTAGCATCTACTTGGCCAAGATAGCTACTAACAACGAAAAGCATGCAAGATCACAAATAACAAAGACATGATAGAATCAATAATCAATCTAAAATAGCATCTCAATATCCATCAGATCCCCACAAACACAACATGTAGGATTACAAATAGATGATCTTGATCATGAACGGAGCTCACAAGATCCAAACATGATAGCACAAAGGAGAAGAACCAGCCATCTAGCTACTACATGGACCTGTAATCCAGGATGAACTACTCACGCATCACACCGGAGGCTTGCATGGTGATGAAGAAGGCCTCGAGGGTGAATTCTCCCCTCTAGCAGGGTGCCTGGAAGAGCTTCAGATCGCTCCCGATCTAGGGATGGAGATGACGGCGGCTACAGACTCTTTCATGGAATTTTGATCGGGTACTTAGGGTTTCTGTATCAGAAGCATCTTATCGGCAAAAGGGGAGGCCGAGGGGGTGCCCTAGGCAGCCAGATCACCCCTTGGCGCGTGCCAGGCCTGGCCGCGCGGCCATGTGGTGTGGCTGGCCCCTGGTCCCTCTCCGTCTCGTATTTTGGCTCCATGTCCCCCTCGATGAAAAACTGACTTTGGCTTTTGTCCCGTCCAATTCCGAGAATTTTCATTTTCTGACTTTCCCGGAACCAAAAACAGCAGAAAACAGGCAACTGGCACTGTGGCACTTGTTAATAGGTTAGTCCAAAAAAGTGTATAAAAGTATTCCAAAGTGTGGTCAAAACATAAGAAAGTAGATAAAGACAAAGAATGGAACATCAAAAATTATGGATACGTTAGCAACGTATCAACATCCCCAAGCTTAACTCATGCTTGTCCTCGAGTAGGTAAGTGATAAAAATAAAGAATAATTTTTGAGGTGACATGCACCATCATAAACTTGATAAAAGTATTTGTAAAACATTGATAGATGGGATCATAGTACTTCAACATAGCATGAAAGATAAAGTTCTAACAATAAGACATAGCAACTATGTTGCAACATGAAAAGGCACAAACAAAAGATTCATGAATAACAATGCTTTGCAAGACGTTTGTTTGTTTCACATAAAGAAAACATAGCATTGTAGCATTTAGCTTGTCCCTCATAGAGTAGCAAACATAGATGCATAGGACACCTTCAAAGTTCATAAGAGTGACTAGATACAAATAGTTTAAGAACAAGCAGTATCAAAGTTATGCATCAATCAACAAGTCTTGGGACAATGCACATAGAACTAAGAATGGCCACTATGCTCTCAAAATAGGTGCATAAAGATAGAAGGTGGAGACTCAACATAAAAGTAAAAGAAAGGCCTTCATAGAAGGAAGTGATACGTCCATTTTGCATCACTATTCTATGTCTTAATTCACTATTATTCATTGATATATTTCATATTGAGAGGTGATACTTATGTTATTTCATCTGTTTTTGCATGGTTGATGACTTTTGGAGCATGGACCGCTGCAGTCGGGATTCTGATGGAAAAGGTGTTGTTTGGAGGGAAAATTCGCGAAGATCAGAAAATCCAGGAAAATATACGGATAATTCTATTTTTCCAGAAGACTTAGGATGCCAGAAGATGGAGTGGAGGTGGGCCACAGGGGGCCCACACCACCCCATGGCGCGGGCAGGCCTAGGCCGCGCCTGGGTGTGGTGTGGCCGCCCTGGCCCACTCCAGCCTCTCCCCTCTGGTGTATATCATCCCCACGAAACCCTAAGACTCGGGGAGCGACCACAGAGAGATTTCGCCACCTCTGCGGGGCGGAGAACACCGAGAGAGAAAGATCTCTCGGCAGATAGATTTCTGCTAGGGGGAATTCCTTCCCGGAGAGGGGAGATCGTCGCCATCAACACCACCATCAAGCTGGACTTCATCGGGATCATCATCATCATCATCACCACCATCATCAGCAGCAGCACCCTCATCACCATCTCCATATTGTTGTAACAATTGAGTTGAATCTTGCATTAGTTCATAGGGGAAACTTGCCCGGTGTTGATTACTCTTTGTAGTTGATGCTATTGAGTGAACCATTGAATTAGTGTTTATGTTCAGATTGTTATACATCATTATTCCATCTCTGATCATGATCCATATGATGTCTTGTGAGTAGTTCGTTTTGTTCTTGAGGACATGGAAGAAGTCTTGTTGTTAGTAGTGGAGTTGCGTTGAGAAAGATTCAATAGATTGTTATTTAAGTTGTGGTGTACCTCTTCTAGTGGTGTCATGTGAACATCGACTACATGAAACTTCACCTATATGGGCCTAGGGGAATGCATTGTGTATTTGGCTACTAATCGTAGGGGTTGCCGGAGTGACAGAAACCTGAACCCCCGTTAGGTAACCATTGCACAAGGGACGTAAGGGTCTTAGAGTTTAAAGTTGTGGTTAGGTTTCTACCTTAATTACTTTCTTGTACTTACGGATGTTTGCAAGGGGTATAATCACAAGTATGTATTAAGTCTTGGATGGGGCGGTACATTAGCACAAGTTCACCCACACAACACTTAGCAAGCTAGAGAAGATTAATCGACTATATGAAGCGAAAGCACTTGACAGTCTTCCCATGTGTCCTCGAGAACGTTTGGTCATCTATAGAAATACAACCGGCTTGTCCTTTCCTGCATAAAGGATTGGGCCACTTGCTGCATTCATTCTTACTGTCTTTTATTTACTCGTACTTTGTTTACTTGCTTTATCGAAAACCACTAAAAATCCGTTTGCTAAGTATTTGCAGAGAATTCCTGATCCATACCACTAGCCAGCACCTTCTGCTCCTCGTTGGGTTTGACACTCTTACTTGTCAAAAATACTGCGATACACCCCCTATACTTGTGGGTCATCAGGAAGCAGGGATTCAATTCTCATAAAGAGCTTCCAAAAATTATGGTACTTATTAGCTTTCAGCTCTCATTGCCCCTATCATAAGCATCTTGAAGTGATTAAGGTTAACGTGAACAAACTATGGAGTATATGCTTGACAAAGTATAAGTTGGAAATCTCATGTCCCTTGAATACGAGGGTCGCTCCTCATGCTACTCAAGTTTAGTTATCGGTAAGTTCTTGTCATAGTAAGTACATGTGTATCATACAGAACCGCCAACGGGATACCCCTTGCCCGATGATAAGGAATAATCCCCATATCAAAATGACAAGGCAAGCAGACAACGAGCATCTCAGTAATCTTCTTATTTACCATGGGAAAATGGTGCTTTTTTCTCTATTTCCTCTTTTCTCATATCTTTTTTTCTTTTTCTCTTTTTTCTCAATATCTGACTTTTTTTAAGAAGAATGCTTCATAGACAGCTCATTATGGTTACGCTGCAGGTTTCCACCATGACAGCATGGATTAGACCAGCGGCCCAGGCATTTCTCTAACACACATACATAACTCCATGGACTTACAAGCTCCCCTTTCATTTCACACCGACGACATCCATAGACAAAGGAGCATGATGTCAACTAGATACAAAGTACAAGTGCAATGTTGAAAGCGTTCCCCATGATAGCATGGTTCTGCTAATCCCCAACATATAAGTGCAAGCATATACAACATAGACGACACAATGGTTCAAGTTTATTAAGGGCAAGAAAAGTAAAGTGTGCCATCAAGTTCGTGAGAGCTTTAATCACTAGTTTTCTCATAACAGATCAAGTTAAGAAGAAGTTATTCTCATTATCACTGAAAGGAAGAGCTGAGGAATGGTATAAGCTGCTGAAGAATGGTCAAGCTCTGGAACGGGAGGAAATAGTGCCTCTCTTTTATTCAAAGTTTTATCCTCCTAGTGAGATTCATAAAGATCGGAATCAAATATACAACTTTTGGCCTCTTGATGGAGAGAGTACAGCTCAAGCTTGGGGGAGATTGAAGTTACTAATGCTCAAATGTCCCATTCATGAGCTCCCCAACAATATTATTATCAGTAACTTTTATGCGAGGCTCCCTCTACATGATAAAGATTTATTGGATGCTTCTTGTGCTGGATCATTCACTCGTATGGAAGAAGAAGCTAAATGGGACCTTCTAGATCGTATTCAAGACAATACTGAAGCTTGGGAGAATAACAAAGGTAAAAAGTCAGGTATAAATTATGATTATGAATGCATTGAATCTTTTATGAGAACTGATGACTTTCAAAATATTAGTAATGCTTATGGTCTAGACTCCCAAGCCTATTGCTTCTTATTTTAAGGCTTTTGCTTCCTACATTGAAGTGCCTAAAAATAAGTGGAATAAGTATCATGAACATTATAAAGATATTGCTAAAAGTGTTCCTGCAAGAAGTACTGAAATTTATACTGCTGATCATGTTTTACCTGAACCTTATATTGAGAAAATGTCTGTCCTAGTTAAGGTAAAGGAACATTCTATGATAGCTAGTATGGTTAATAAAAGTATGAATAAGGCTGTTGAACTTGATAAACAGATGGTTGATGAACCCATGATAGCAAATGTGAAAGACTTTTTCACCAAGTATGAAAAAGAGGGACACCCTATCCTTTGTAAGGATACCTCTAATATTGTTTCACATAGTAGTGTTATGAGAGCTAGTATTCCTGTGTTTTCTGTTAGAATAAGTGATCATTGCTATGATAGTCCTTGTGATAGTTATATTGTTAAGTTTATGCATGATACTGAAAGTTACTATGAGAGAGGGAAAAGCGTTCTTATGCATCTCAATAATATCAAGTTCCCTCGTTTTATGCTGAAAGTCTTTATGTTGCATTTCTTTTGCCTTCTTATGCAAGTTGCCTTTGGTTTCAATAACTTGTTTGTTTACAAAATCCCCTTGCATAGGAAGTGGGTTAGACTTAAATGTGTGTGTGTTTTTTCTTCTTAATGCTCTCTTTCACTTCAATTCATATCCCTATGAGAGCTTCTTCAAAATTATCATGCCCATCTTAATGGCTATAAAGAAAGAGCTTTATGGGAGACAACCCAATTTGTTTTTGCTTTCAGTTTGTTTTTGTTTATTTGAGTCTTGGAAGTTATTACTTCGGTAATAACCGCTCCTTATCCGTTTTGTTTGGTTTTTGTGTCAAGATCAACCTCTAATGAGAGAGAAGTAATATTTGGGAAAGTTGCTGTCCCAAAACAGATTTTTGTGCTTCACTATAAAAATTCGTGAGAGATCTCTGTATGTCGGTTTGAGCTGTAATTTTTTGTGCTTATGACCCAGGTTGTTATTTAACTTTCGTTAGTTTTGAAATTTTTGATTTGAGCAACAGAAGATTTTCGAAAAAATTGATCTTTACCTGCTGGTCTGTTTTGACAGATTTTGCCACTCTTGCATTTGCTTCTTTATTCGATTTCCTTTTTGAATTCTTTTTGGATTTTCAGAAGGAGTTGCTACAGTAGCTTTTGTTTTGATGGTTTTCAGTTGGAGTTGGACACAAAAGGGTTTATCACTTCACTTATACTAATGTTTCTAATGAGAACTGTGTGAAGTTTTGTGTGAAAGAAATTTCCAGGAAGTGGAGATAATGGTGTAATAAGGAAGAGAAGGGTTTTATGACTCAAGTAATAAGTATATGAAGATGAAGATACTGATGATTCAAGTGATGACTCTGGAAGAATCCACTAAATACAAAATTCAGAGACCTGCAGAGTCTGTGTTCAAATAGGTAACAGTTATGGTAAGAAAAGTTCCGCGAAAATACAATCCAACTATATTTTTGCAGTTTTTAGTCATTAAGGAAAGTTTCAAAGCGAAAAAGGGACGGAACCGGAGCCGGGGTGGCCCACACCACCCCATGGTGTGGGCCCACCCCTGGCCGCGCCACCAGGTGGTGAGGCCACCCAGGACTCGGCCTCTGACTCGTTTTCTCCCAATACCTTCCTTTTGATATGAAACGTCGTAATATATAACCCCCCTGGATCTTCCGAGGTTCGTATATCGTGTTTTCGTCGTGCTTTTGTTTCGATCTGTTTCCGCCAGGACATAATCTTTGAAATTTTAGAAGCACAATGGTGTCCGCCAAGGATAAAGGGAAGGAGCCCATGGAGGAAGGCCTCCGAGACCCCGGAAAGGAGAAGGAGATCGAGAGTGAAGGTGAAGAGGAGCAAGGCCAACGTCCACACACCGGCACTACCGTTGCAAGCATTGGAGTGGTGGCAAACCCAGCCATCGGAGGGAAACCTCCTCATCACCGTTCAGATCCCTGCCATGCAGGAAAAGAAGACTTCAAGGAGGAAGAGTGGGGAAAGAATAGCAAGAGCTGGAATTCTTAGCATGACATGATTATGGGCCGTATTGATCATAACTCGGAGTTGATTCGCACTCTCACCTTCGAGATTGAGGACTTTGGGGAACTTATAAAAGAGCTCATCAAGAGGATACCACCACCACCTAAGGAGTAATTCGTCATCAGGTTTGGCATCCCCTTGGTTTGTTCCAAGCTTGGGGGAGTGTCGCGGTATCATATCACTATCTTCTATCTTTTTACCTTATTAGTATAGTCATATCATGAATAGAGGAGTTATTTTGTAGTATGGTTTGCATTATGGAAGTGTCCCCTCTCTCGTTAGATATGTATCCCTTGGTGTGAGTTGCCTTTATGAAATATTAATGAGAAGTTCTATCATCCACTCTTTTGCATAGCTTATGTTAGTTTTCAATTCGTGGTTATATGATTGATCTTGTTATTAGTATTGGTAGCACTTTGGGATCATTGAGTTAATTTAGTTGGTTTTGGCAAACCTGGCTCGGTCAGTAGCAACACCTTTTTGAGAGTTGAAAAGAAAAGATAGAAGTACTCTAGAGAAAAATAATTTCATCATCTTTCTTTCTTGATTTGCTCATAAGTCTAGTATTCTCTAGTTAAGATCTTTTGTGCTTCCAAGGAAGATTGCATGTTTGTCTTTATCACTTGTATGTTTGGTTGTTTCCTTCAACTCTTATACTTGCTACCAAGCCTTGCTAGCCAAAAACCTGTACTGAGAGGGAATTCTTCTCGTGCATCCACCTCCTTTAAACCAAAACCTTTGCCATTTGTGTCCACCATACCTACCTAGTTGCATTATTGCTATTCCAAGTAAATTCTTGTTTTATCTACCTCCCAAATTAAACTTGTTATGTGAAAATTAGTGATTAAAGCTCTCACGAACTTGATGGCACACTTTACTTTCTTGCATTTAATAAACTTGAGCCATTGGGTCCTTCTTTGTTGCGTATATGCTTGCGCTTTATGAGTTGAAGTTAACCGAACCATGTATCATGGGGACCGCTTTCAACACTTCATTGGTACTTGTACCTAGTTGATATCATGTTCTTTTGCTTATGGATCCCGGCGGTGTGAAATAAAAGTGGAACTTGTAAGATCATGGAGTTTATATGTGTGTTAGAGAAATGCCTAGGCCGCTAGCCTAAGCCATGCCTAATCATGGTGGAAACTTGCGGCATAACTATAGTGAGCATTCTATGAAGCATCCTCAATAAAAACCTATGCAAATAGCAAATAAAAAGATCGCTGAGATGCTCACTGTCTGCTTGCCTTGTCATTTTGATTATGGGATAGCTCCTGTGTCATGTGCAAGGGGTACCCCGTTGGCGGTTCTCGCTGATACCCATGTATTTACAATGACAAGAGCTTGCTCGTGCCTGAAGTTGAGTAGCATGAGGATCGGTACTCATAAGTAAGGGGCATGAGATTTCAACTTATAACTTGTCAAGCATGTCCTCTTAGTTGTGTCACTTTAACCTTAACCACCAAAAGATGCCTATGATAGGGGCAATGAGAGCTGAAACCTAGTAAGTATCATAATTTTTGGGAGCTCTTTATGAGACTTGCAATCCCTGCTTCCCTCTCGAAGGGCCTTTCTTTTGCTTTGTCGTTGAGTCAATAAACCTATTCCCTTCTATCTCACCAAGTATTTCGAGTTGATGTGTTTCATTCATTCATATGATGATTTATTCAATCATGTTTCTTATGTTCCTTGCTTTGCACATTGCTTCTATCTTGAAGTTTACTACTTTGAAAGCTTTCCTTGAAAACCAGCTATTTGTGAACTCTAGAAAATTATCAACTATTCTTCGAACAAGAGCTAAGTTTGCCATTACCAATTATGATTTACTCTATGTATCTTTATTGTGTTTCCTTTACTCATTGTGACGAGGGTTTAACTCATCAATGACCATTGTTATGGACTTGGATTTTGGAGAAGGAGGGAGTGCTGGAGACATCTATCGGCTAGCAAACAAGCACACATGGGACAAAGGATTTACCCAGGTTCAGGCCTCGTAGAAGCAAACAAGCACACAGGGGACAAAGGATAATACTGTTGCCAAGTATTCGGAGGAGCTCCAACGCGCTAAGAAGCCGGCGAAAGCTTCGGCTTCAGGGGCAGGTGGAAAATCATTGGCGTCTGATACTGCCACGGATTTGATGAAGCCCCCGAAGGCGTCAAAGTCCAAGAAGCCAGCTGCTCCGTAGTTAGCTTTGTGTAGTAGATAACGAATTGTCCTTTTGCTCTAAGAACATGCCTGCTGGCGAGTGTGCTTGTGAATATTTTTTATGCTTTATCCTGAATGCATCTGCTATCCCTGCCTTTGTGTTAGTTTGATCGCCTTATTTGCTTCTGTCTTGATCTGTGGTAGGGCACATCGAGTGGTCTCGTAGGGGGAGACCAGGATCCATCATCTCTTGATGAGACAGTGGCACCGCCGCGCTCCAGGATAGAGGAGTTGTCTTTGCTGTCGCGACTTCGTGACCGCGTGAAGCAGCTGGAGCGTGAGTTGCCCCTGATCCGCGGTAACACAGATGTGTGGAAATCAAAGGCAGAAAAAGCCGCCGCCCGCGAGCAGTATCTGCTTGGCGAGGTGACGCAGCTGGGCGACCAGTTTAAGTGTTAGTTTGCTCGTCCTCATCTTTTCCTTTGTAGATAGTCGCAGTGGTACGTTGTACTCATGATGTTGGTGCTGCTTCGTGTAGTTGTTAGCGCACACCGTCTGCAGGAGGAGAGGGATAGGATTGCTATCCGCCTTCATGGTCTCCCCCAGGAGCAACTCCAAGAGAGTGGATACTTCTAGGTGGATCATGATCGTGCGACTACATTGGCGACCCTGCAGGATCGCGCTTCGCGAGTGCTGCTCTTCCTAAAGAAGTCGCAGTCATGTTTGAAGAATATCTACCGGGCGATGTTCCCGTTGGATGACACGCCGTCAAGCCTGTTGGCTCTCCTGGCCAAATTTCAAGATATGTCCGCGGTTCGCGAGTGCGTGAGGCAGCAGTTGGTGGCTGGTGCCAAGGCTGCCCTCTCGATGGTGCGATTGCACAGGCCTGACGTGGATGTCGCCGTCGTAGCTTCCGGTCTGCCAGCGCCGCCAGTCGGATCTTCTTGGAATATGGTGCCGCACTATCAAGCGGTGGACCGCCCAGCAGAGGAGATTGTCGACTTCTTCGAGGAGCAAACCAATGTTCTTCTGTTGCAGCAATAACTGGATTTGTATCAAATAGCTTTTTGTAAGCGTAAGGTGTGTTGCACTATGCGAGTCATTTTCGTTAGCCTGGCCATCCCCTTTATCAACCTGCCAGGTGCGTTGCAGCTGGGTTGAGTTTGCGTTAAGGGGTTCGATTGATGTGCCAGCTACTCAAGATGTCGTGTTTATTAGTTCGAAGAACAAATGTGTGTAGGGTGGCGCAGCCCCCAAGTACAATAGTAACAGAAGTGAAAAGAAAAAACACAGAGTTTTGGGGCACTTAGCTTTTATTTATTTGGAGAACAATACGTGGTACAGTGTGTGGCTAAGTAGCCTTGGCTGAGTAGCCTTATTTGCGATGTAAAAGTAAAAACAGCTAGGGGTAGAAGCATCGCAGTTGTGCGACGTTCCAAGGGTTGGAGTATGCGACTCCTGTTTCTAGGTCTTGAAGGCGATAGGCGCCACCTGGGATTACTTCTGTAACCAAGTATGGTCCTTCCCAGGGGGACTCGAGCTTGAGATGCCCCTGCTGCTTCAGTCGCAGGACCAGGTCACCTTCGACGAAGGATCTGGGGCGAAGCCTTCTACTGTGGTAGTTGCGCAGGTTCTGCTGGTAGATCGTGGATCTTTCTGCGGCGATTTCTCTCGCCTCGTCGAGGAGGTCGACGGAGTCTTCGAGTGCAAGAGATGACTCTTGTTCGATGTAAGTGACTATGCGCGGCGCCTTGTACCTTACTTCGGCGGGTAGTACCGCTTCTGCCCCGTGCACCATAAAGAATGGCATGTAGCCTGTGGCGCTGTTTGGAGTTGTACGTAGGCTTCAGAGTACGGATTGGAGCTCATCTGGCCAACAACCCGCGGCTTGTTCGAGTGGTCGAAGTAGTCGCTTCTTGATGCCGCTGCAGACGAGCCCATTTGCTTTTTCCACTTGACCGTTGGTCTGTGGATGCGCGACTGAGGCATAACTGATGTTGATCCCCAGGTTTTCGCAGAATTCTTGGAATTCCTTGGATGTGAAGTTCGTTCCATTGTCAGTGATGATGTTGTGCGGCACGCCGAAGCGGTAGACGATGGACTCGAAGAACTTGACCGTGCTGTGCCCTGATTGCTTGGTTACTGGCATGGCCTCGATCCACTTGGTGAATTTGTCGACTGCGACCAAGAGGTAGACGTATCCTCCTTGCGAGGACCTTGGGAGTTTGCGAACCATGTCGAGACCCCACTGTGCGAAGGGTCAGGCCAATGGAATAGGCCGCAATTCTGCGCCTGGTGCGTGTGGTTTGTCCGCGAATCGCTGGCAAGCGTTGCACTTTTGGACTATGTCCTTGGCGTCGCGCATGGCCGTGGGCCACTAAAATCCAGCTCGTAGAGCTTTGGCAACGAGGGCGCGACTGTCGGCGTGCTGTCCGCAGGTTCCTTCATGTATGTCGAGGAGGACTACTTTTCCATCGGCCAGGGAGACGCATCATTGTAACACGCCTGTGATACAACGTTTATACAGTTCGTCGTTGATAACGGCGAATGCCTTGGAGCGTCGTGCGATGTGCCTTGCATCTGTCAGGTCGTCAGGTAAGCGCTTGCTAAGGAGATATGTAATGTATGGCTCGTCCAGGATTGTTCTATCATCATGACGCTCATTGGCCCTTCGAGTCCTGTGTCTAGCTCCAAGTCATCGAGTGCCATTGGCTCATTGGGTGGCGTGGCCCCCGAGTCCATTGCTGCGCTTGTTTTCTTCTCTGCGGCCTTTGGCTTGATGGAGCGTTCGTAGATGCGCTCGAGAAATACCCCAGGTGGTATGGGGGCGCAGGTAGAGCCTATGTTGGCGAGTGCGTCCGCCTCCTCGTTGCTTTTGCGACCTATATGTCGCAACTCGCAACCATCGAAGTCTCCCTCGAGTGTATCATAGAGGTCGCGGTATGCGATCATGTTGTCATTGAGTGCGTCACACTCGTGCATTGTTTGGTTGATGACCAGCTTGGAGTCGCCATATATGATGAGCCTCTTTGCGCCGCAGGCTTTTGCCATCCTCATCCCGTGCAACAGGGCCTCGTATTCAGCCTCGTTGTTTGAGGCTGTGAACTGCATTCGCAGGATGTATTTCAGCTTGTCTCCTTGAGGTGACGTCAGAATGACGCCTGCTCCTGCTCCGTCTTTCCGCTTGGATCCATCGAAGTGCATGGTCCAAAGGTAGGACATATCTGGCTTGTCCGGGAGTTGGTTTTCCATCCAATGCACGAGAAAGTCAGGGAGAACTTGCGACTTGATTGCGTCGCGCTTTTCGTATGTGATGTCTCGTGGAGACAGTTCGATTCCCCAGAGCGCGACTCGTCCCGTGGCGTCGGGGTTATTGAGGATATGTCCTAATGGGGCGTCACTGACTACCACGATTGGGTGTTCCTGGAAGTAATGGCACAGTCGTCGGGCGGTCATGAAGACGCCGTACGCCAGCTTCTGGTAGTGCGGGTATCGCTGTTTTGTTGGCGTGAGGACCTCGCTGAGGTAGTATACCGGGCGTTGTACGCCATGTACCTTGTTTTCCTCGGCCCGTTCGACGACGAGCACTGTACTAACTACTTGGTTAGTGGCGGAGATATACAGCAGCAGTGGTTCCCTTTCTCGTGGAGTCACCAGTACCGGCGAGGTGGATAACAGGCGCTTGAGATCTTCGAATGCTTCTTGCGATTCCTTGGTCCACTCGAATTTGTCAGCTTTGTGGAGGAGCTGATAGAAGGGCACGACCTTCCCCCATTCGACTGATAAATCGGCTGAGGGCCGCGATTCGTCCGGCTAGTTGTTGGACGCCTCTTATGTTCTTTGGCTTCTCCATGGCCAGTATGGCCTTTATCTTTTTCGGGTTTGCCTCAATCCCTCTCGCGGAGATGAGATACCCGAGCAGCTGCCCAGATGGTGGCGCCGAAGGCGCATTTGTCCGGATTGAGCTTAATCCGGTAATGATCGAGGTTGGCGAATGTTTCCCGCAAGTCGTTGATTAGAGAGGCTTGCTCCTTGGTTTTGATTACAATGTCGTCGACATAGACTTGGATGTTGCGACCCAATTTCTCCTTGAGGCAAGCCTGCATGCACCGCTGGTAGGTGGCTCCCGTGTTTTTTAGCCCGAAGGGCATTGTGTTGTAGCAGAACACACCGAAGGGCGTTGTAAACGCGGTCTTCTCTTGGTCTTCCTTCTTCATTCGAATTTGGTTATAGCCTGAGTAGGCATTGAGGAAGCAGAGGCGCTCGCATCCAGCGGTGGAGTCGATGATTTGATCGATTCGTGGTAGCGGGAAGTGATAGTTTGGGCAGTGCTTGTTTAGAGAAGTGAAGTCCACGCACATCTGTAGGATATCCGTGTCCTTTTTTGGCACCAGCACCGTATTGGCGAGCCAAGTGCTTTCCTTGATCTCACGTATGAATTTGGCCTCGAGGAGTCTGTTGATCTCCATGCCAACTGCTTGCGCTCGTGGCTCAAATAGTCGCCTGATTGTTTGTTTGACTGGCCTTGCGTCGGGGTTGACGTTGAGTGCGTGCTCGGCGAATTCCCTGGAAACTCCTGGCATGTCCACAGGATACCAGGCGAAAATTTCCCAGTGCTCACGGAGGAATTCGACGAGTGCGAGTTCCTATGCAGGACTCAAGTTGTTTGCGATGAGGGCCGTTTTGGCAGGATCTGTCGGATGGACCTGCACCTTCTTTGTGTGCACGGATGAGTCGAAGGAGAGATCAGGTGAGCTTGGCCTGCTCAGGGGAGACATACTATTGTCTGTCGTTTCCTTCAATCGTGCGAGCTCCTCCTGCATGCCAAAGGACTGGGAGATTCTGTTGAATTCCCTGTCGCAACTGTCGGATCGCTCAAAGCTTCCGTTGATCATGATGACGCCGCTGGGACCTGGCATTTTCATCTGCAGGTAGGCGTAGTGGGGTACCGTCATGAACCTAGCGAACACGACACGTCCGAGGATGCAGTGGTATTGTGAGGGCCAGTCGACGACCTCAAAGTCAATGCGCTCGCGCCTAAAGTTCTTCGGCATGCCGAATATGACGTCGAGGTTGATTTTGCCCAGGGGATATACGCCTTTCCCTGGGACGATGCCATGGAACGTTGTGTCTGATGCCTCCAAGAAAGTTAGAGGAATCCTCATTGCTCGCAGGGTACTCACGAATATGAGGTCGATGCCGCTTCCGCCGTCCATGAAGACGCGACTCATGTCGAAACCTCCAATTTGCGCCTCGAGTACGAGGGGGCAATGACCTGGGCGAGGTACTTGAGGCGGGTGGTCGCATTTATCGAAGGTGATGCACGACTCACTGCCACTGAGGTACTCAGTGGTGGATGGTGGTGAGTGCGTGGCCAAGTTGACTTGGCGAGTGATAGCTTTTTGCACCCTATTGGAGGGGCGCCCCTTTTGGATCATCATGGTACACATGGCCCGTGGGTATGGTTCTCCTCCGTGGTGCTGGTCCGGTGCAGCTCCGTTCGAGGGTGGCCCTGGTGGTGGTTGTGGTGCGCCATGTGCCACGGCGCCTGGAGCGGCCCTGTAGCCTCTTTCGACTGTGTTGCGGTTCATCCGAACCAATCCCTCGTGTAGCTTGAGGAACTCGTAGCAGTCTTTGAGGAGGTGGCTGGACTTTCTCTTGCCGTCATGCTTGTCGATGTAGAAGTGTACCATGCATGGTCCGGACAGTTTCTCCTTGATGGAGGTCGCGGTTGCCTCGTCGCGAGTGCGGTGTTGCCACACTTGCATGGTCTTCCCAGAGTCGCGGTATCCACTGCTGCGGTATCCGCTGTTGCGGTTGTCGTCGCGTCTCTCAGCGTAGCCGGCTGCGACCATATTAACGTTGTCACGGTCGTCGTAGATGCGCATGCGGCGTTTGCCTCGGCGGTCGCGTCTGCATTCGAGCTCTGCCTCCTCGTCAGAGTGAGCGCGGTTCTTCACTGAATCTTCTCCATCAGCCCATCGATTCGCGATCTCCATTAGGTGGTCGATAGTCTGGGGCTTTGAGCGGCCCAGGTCCTCCCTGAGCTCTAAGCGGCGAACGCCACCGTTGAATGCATCAATCGCACGGTCCTCTGAGATGTTTTCCGCGGAATTCTTAATGATGGACCACCTTCGGATGTATGAGCGCAGTGATTCGCCAGATTTTTGCTGGCAGCATCTCAGTTCTTCGATTGATGCGGGCCGTTTGTACGTGCCCTTAAAGTTGCGCACGAAGCTATAGACCAGCTCATCCCAGCTGCGAATGGATCCGCGTGGGAGGCTATTGAGCCATGCTCGGGCGGCGCCCTACAGCTATAGATGCAAACATTGCATGGCAGTACTTCGACTGCCTCCGTGGAGTCTGACGGAGGAGATGTGGTCCTCCAACCAGATTTTAGGGTCTTGTAGGCCGTCGAACTTTGGGTTTTCCGACGGAAGTTTAAACCCCTTAGGCATTCGTTTCTACCTAATGGATCTGCTGAAGCATCTGGCGCCGCAAAGCTCCCCATCTTCCTCCTCTGAGTCAGTCGACCGGGCACGTCGTGCTCTTGATTTGTCGATCTTACGTTGTGTGAGGTCGTTGCACGCGTCGTAGCCGCGATCGTGTCGTTGCGAACGACGGCATCGAGATAGGTCGTGACAGTCATCGCTAGACGAGGGCGAGGAGTAGCGTTTTGCTAGCGTTTTGCCCTTTTTGGGGTCTGGTACTGGCTGCTTGTCGAGGGCGGCCTCGATTAGCCCCAAACCCGCGATCGTAGATCGGTGCATGGTGGTTCGGGGATCTCCAGCCGGTGGCAGGTTGTTGAGAAGGTACATGGTGGCTGCCGTGACCGCGGCCTGCGGCGTTCTGGGGACCATGTTGCCTCTCGTGTCGACTGTCATAGAGCTGAAGTCGAGGACTTTCGCGGCGTCTATGCGCTCTTGTTCGGTGAGGTGAGCCATTCGCGACTGCCTCTTCTTGGCGACGTACTCGTTTCCTCGTGAGGAGGATCCTCCATAGGAGGAGAGCCTAGCACGACGAAGGCTCGATTCGTCCGCCGCCCTTTTACGCGCCTCCAGCTGCGCGATTGCTTCTTTTTGGCGCTTGAATTCCTCTTTCAAGAGCCAGTGGTAGCCCATTAGTAATTCATGTGGGGATCCAAAGGGCAGAGGTGCACCTCGTAGGGCTTCGCGGCAGCGCTCCCACTCTTGCTCGTTGAGCCTGATTACGACGCGTTCGCCGGTTTGTTCAATGATTATGCTGGGAGTTCGACTGCTCCACCGTTGGCGCCATTACCGTCGTTGCCACCGTTGCCAACGTTGGGTGGATCGGTGCCGTTGCCGGTGTTGACGATGTCGCGATTGGCGGAGGTGTCGCCTGTGTTGATGACGGCGCACATGAAGTGATTGGGGAAGCTGTTGCTTCCACAACTTTAAGATTCAGAACCGCAGGTTCCATCTTCTGTGGCCAGATCGCTCGGATCGGAGTCGCGACTGCTGTCGCTGATTGTGGTCCCGACTGCCACCGGAGTATTGAGCTTGCTGAGGGTGCTGATCGATGGAGGGAACCATGATGCCGGGGCAATCGCCGGTGTTGTCGGTTGATCAGGCATGCGAAGCGTGCCCATCTGACCAACTTGGAAGCGGAAGCTCCCAATCGCCAAGCTGATTCCGTCTCCCACGGACTCGAAAGCCGGGCGGGTGGACGGTGTGTGGACGGTGAAGTCGAAGGCGCTGAAGAGCTGGCGAATCTCCGCTGTTGCGGAGTTGTAGATCACGGTTGATGGGGCCGAAGAAGCCGCAACATCAGCACTCCCACTTCCCACAGATGGCGCCAATTGACGAGGGTTTAACTCATCAATGTCCATTGTTATGGACTTGGGTTTTGGAGAAGGAGGGAGTGCTGGAGACATCTATCGGCTAGAAAACAAGCACACAGGGGACAAAGGATTTACCCAGGTTCAGGCCTCGTAGAGGTCCCTACTCCTGCTTGTCTGCTCGAGGAATTATCGAGAGAGTCGAAAGTTACAATGGTGCGCAGATGCAATCTGGCGAGAGTTGTGAAAACTAGGGTTGTGTCTGTCTCCTCCTCGCCACCCCCTCCTAGCCTTTATATAGATAGGCTAGGTCTCGGGTAGCAGGTCGAGTCGGTTACAAGTAAGGGTTCTTCCCTTCAAACTTTCTATCTTTAGCTTCTTCTTGTCTCTCAAGCAATCGAGAGTCCGCAGGTTAGTCGAGTCCTTTCGTCTGGGCCTTGGCAACACCGTGGGCCCGTACGTATTTAGACCGTATATACCAAGCTTGAGTACTTGTAAGGTATACCCATGTCACATTGCAAGTTGAGTTTTATAATAGTGAGTTGTCCTCTATTATGATCTATGTATTTGATGAATGTGATGCTTCTTGTCCGTATTCTTTTATCGACTCTTCACTCCATAAACTTGAGGTCATGTTTATTGAGCTCAGTTTCTCTTGGGGACAAGCGAAGTCTAAGCTTGGGGGAGTTGATACGTCCATTTTGCATCACTATTCTATGTCTTAATTCACTATTATTCATTGATATATTTCGTATTGAGAGGTGATACTTATGTTATTTCATCTGTTTTTGCATGGTTGATGACTTTTGGAGCATGGACCGCTGCAGTCAGGATTCTGATGGAAAAGGTGTTGTTTGGAGGCAAAATTCACGAAGATCAGAAAATCCGGGAAAATATACGGAGAATTCTATTTTTCCAGAAGACTCAGGATGCCAGAAGATGGAGTGGAGGTGGGCCACAGGGGGCCCACACCACCCCATGGTGCGGGCAGGCCTAGGCCGCGCCTGGGTGTGGTGTGGCCGCCCTGGCCCACTCTAGCCTCTCCCCTCTGGCGTATATCACCCCACGAAACCCTAAGACTCGGGGAGCAACCACAGAGAGATTCCGCCACCTCTGTGGGGCGGAAAACACCGAGAGAGAAAGATCTCTCCCGCAGACAGATTTCTGCCGGGGGAATTCCTTCCCGGAGAGGGGAGATCGTCGCCATCAACACCACCATCAAGCTGGACTTCATTGGGATCATCGTCATCGTCATCACCACCACCATCATCATCAGCACCCTCATCACCATCTCCATATTGCTGTAACAATTGAGTTGAATCTTGCATTAGTTCATAGGGGAAACTTGCCCGATGTTGATTACTCTTTGTAGTTGATGCTATTGAGTGAACCATTGAATTATTGTTTATGTTCAGATTGTTATACATCATTATTCCATCTCTGATCATGATCCATATGATGTCTTGTGAGTAGTTCGTTTTGTTCTTGAGGACATGGGAGAAGTCTTGTTGTTAGTAGTGGAGTTGCGTTGAGAAAGATTCAATAGATTGTTATTTAAGTTGTGGTGTACTTCTTCTAGTGGTGTCATGTGAACGTCGACTACATGACACTTCACCTATATGGGCCTAGGGGAATGCATTGTGTATTTGGCTACTAATCGTAGGGGTTGCCGGAGTGACAGAAACCTGAACCCCCGTTAGGTAACCATTGCACAAGGGACGTAAGGATCTTAGAGTTTAATGTTGTGGTTAGGTTTCTACCTTAATTACTTTCTTGTACTTACGGATGTTTGGAAGGGGTATAATCACAAGTATGTATTAAGTCTTGGATGGGGCGGTACATTAGCACAGGTTCACCCACACAACACTTAGCAAGCTAGAGAAGATTAATCGACTATATGAAGCGAAAGCACTTGACAGTCTTCCCATGTGTCCTCGAGAACGTTTGGTCATCTATAGAAATACAACCGGCTTGTCCTTTGCTGCATAAAGGATTGGGCCACTTGCTGCATTCAATCTTACTGTCTTTTATTTACTCGTACTTTGTTTACTTGCTTTATCGAAAACCACTAAAAATCCGTTTGCTAAGTATTTGCAGAGAATTCCTGATCCATACCACTAGCCAGCACCTTCTGCTCCTCGTTGGGTTCGACACTCTTACTTATCAAAAATACTACGATACACCCCCTATACTTGTGGGTCATTAGGAAGCAGGGATTCAAGTCTCATAAAGAGCTTCCAAAAATTATGGTACTTATTAGCTTTCAGCTCTCATTGCCCCTATCATAAGCATCTTGAAGTGATTAAGGTTAACGTTAACAAACTATGGAGTATATGCTTGAAAAAGTATAAGTTGGAAATCGCATGTCCCTTGAATACGAGGGCCGCTCCTCATGCTACTCAAGTTTAGTTATCGGTAAGTTCTTGTCATAGTAAGTTCATGTGTATCATAGAGAACTTCCAACGGGATACCCCTTGCCCGATGATACGGAAGAATCCCCATATCAAAATGACAAGGCAAGCAGACAACGAACATCTCAGTAATCTTCGTATTTACCATGGGAAAATGGTGCTTTTTTCTCTATTTCCTCTTTTCTCTTTTCTCATTTCTTTTTTTTATTTTTCTCTTTTTTCTCAATATCTGACTTTTTTAAGAAGAATGCTTCATAGACAACTCATTATGGTTACGCTGCAGGTTTCCACCATGACAGCATGGATTAGACCGGTGGCCCAGGCGTTTCTCTAACACACATACATAACTCCATGGACTTACAAGCTCCCCTTTCATTTCACACCGACGACATCCATAGACAAAGGAGCATGATATCAACTAGGTACAAAGTACAAGTGCAATGTTGAAAGTGTTCCCCATGACAGCATGGTTCTGCTAATCCCCAACATATAAGTGCAAGCATATACAACATAGACGACACAATGGTTCAAGTTTATTAAGGGCAAGAAAAGTAAAGTGTGCCATCAAGTTCGTGAGAGCTTTAATCACTAGTTTTCTCATAACAAGTTTAATTCGGAAGGTAGATAAAAACATGAAAATACTTGGAATAGCAAATGCCAATGGGTAGGTATGGTGGACTCTTTGGAATAACTTGGTTTTAGGAGTTGGATGCATGAGTGGAAATCATACTTGGTTATGGAGGCTAGCAAAAGACTAGGAGCGACCGACTAAGAGAGCAATAATGGCCATAATCATGCAAAGCGACAAAACATCATTAATCAAAGCATAAAGTGATACTACAAGTCGAAAACTAAAGGATCATAAAGGCTATGGTGACTTGGGATAGTCATAACATGGTGTGAGCATGCGCCAAGTCAACCCAAATAAAGCATCAAAGGAGAATACCATAATATTATGCTTTAATATGCTAAAACAACGCATGATTCTTCCAAGGCACATTAAGCAATCTCAATTGTTTATAAGATGTCATGCTACAGCAAAGATCACTAAGCATAAAGCCAAAACAATATCAAGCATGGCATGACAAAGCATGGGCCACAGTGAAAAACAAGCTCCTTTTACCACTTAAGCATGAACTTTTCCTACACTTTTCCAATCCAAACCAAAATATTTGAAAACTAATGTATGAAAGAGGGGGTCCAACCAATTTATTCAGAAAACTAAGAAAACCAAGCAAACGAAAACGAAAACGAAAAAGAAGACGCTCCAAGAACAACACAACTGTGCATGAAACAATAAAAATGAAGTGTTTGGAAGAAACCTGGGATTTTTATTGATGAAGAAGGGGATGCCTTGGGCATCCCCAAGCTTTGACACTTGTACTTCTTGGATATTTCTTGGGGTGACACGGGTATCATCCCCAAGCTTGAGTTTTAGTCCATTCTTCATCTCATTACATCATTCTCTCCATACACCTGAAATTTTTCCTTCATACAAAACTTCACACAATCTTTATTAGCAACATTAGTACACTCAAGATAATAAGTCTTTGGGTTCAGTTTCAACACCAATAAAACTTCCATTAAAACACAAGCTACTGTAGCACTTCCCTCAAAAAGCTCAATTCTCCAAAAGAACTCAAAAAGGAACCAACAAGAAGCAAATGCAAATAATAGCAGAAATCTGTCAAAACAGACCAGCAGGTAAAAACCAGTTTTTTTGAACACCTTCTATTGCTCAAATAGAAAAGTGTTGAACTAAAAAAAGTTAGATAACAACCTGGTGCAGAAGCACAAAAATTCATGCCTCAAAACAACGTACAGAGATTTTACACGAATGTTTACAGTGAAGCACAAAAATCTGTTTCGGGACAGCAACTTTCCCAAGCATTACTTCCCTCTTATTAGAGGTTACTCTTAGCACAAAAAGCAAATAAAAAGGATAAGGAGAGGTTATTACTGAAGTAAGAACTTCCAAGACTCATCTAAAACTTTTGGGTTATCTCCCAATAAGTACTTTTCTTTAACGCCTTTAAGTTAGGCATGATAGTTTGAGAAGATGCTCACATAGGAAATATGAACTGAAGTAAAAGAGAGCATCAAGAAGCAAATTCAAAACACATTTAAGTCTAACCCTCTTCCTATTCATAGGAATCTTATACGAAAATAAATCAAAGAAGCACATAGTAACAAGAATGGGTAGATAAAATAAGAGCAACTTCAAAACTTTTAGCACATAGAGAGGTGTTTCGGTACCATGAAAACTTCTACAACCATATTTTCCTCTCTCATAATAATTTCCAGTAGCCTCATGAATAAACTCAACAATATAACTATCACATAAAGTATGCTTTTCATGATCTACAAACACATAATTTTTATCAAGCTCAAAAATAGTGGGATTAAAACCTTCAAACCCACTTTTAACAATTCTATAACAAGATGACTAAGCATTCAATATAGGACCATCGTCTAGAGATTTATCATAAACATTTTCTAAGCAAAACTCTTTAGTACCATGCATTTCAAAGTTAGGCACAAATAAAGGATTATCACAGATAACATGAGCATAACATTCATCCTCCTTTGGTAAGCATGGGGGACAATCAAATAATGTAAGGGATAAAGAGTTACTCTCATTAGAAGGTAGGCATGGGTAGCTAATACATTGTTCCTCCTTTTGTTCATCACTCTCCTCCTCTTTTTCATCTAATGAGCTTCCCGTTTCAGCAATTTCTTCTTCCATAAGCTCCTGCAAGGCATTAGTCTCTTCCGTTTGTGGAAAGCATCTATTAATATATTCAGGAATGTAGCCATTTTCTTCCTTGTAATTATCAAAGAAAAATTTAAGTATATCGTAAACCTCATATTTATAAGGTGAATCATCAGTATTTTCAAGCAAACTAGCAAGTTCAAATGCACCCTTCCAAGCAATAAATTCTTCAATTTGTTCCACATCATAAAAGTCATAATTTTCTTCTTTTTGAGGGTTAAAAGTCATAATTTCCCTTAATATAAGAAGATATGGTAACATCATCATTATACTCACATTGAAAAGGGAGGTGTTTATACCTCCTACAACAACAAGATTTATCAAAGCAATAAGTAACATTATAAGTAGAGCACACGTTTCTAGCAATGATATTTAATTTATTAATTTGTTCCCACAAGTGTTTCCCTTTTTGTGACAAGCGGTGTTCCTTATAATAATATTTTTGTTCTTCCATGAACCCACCTTGCCAATAATCCAGTGTCAAAGAAACCAACCATTGATAGAGAGCATGATAAAGCAAGAAAATAACAAACCAACGAAAATAACAACTATAGGAGGAACTAATTTTTTTGTATTTTTTATAAAAAGAACAAGCAAACAAAGCAAAAATAAACTAAGCAAAAAAACAAAGTAAAGAGATTGGTTATGAGGGACTCCCCTTGTGAAGATGTCCTTGACTCCCCGGCAACAGCGCTAGAAAAATAGCTTGATGGCCCAAAATATATCGAGCTCATTGGGGAACCCCAAGAGGAAGGTATGATGAGCATAACAGGGAGTTTTCCCTCAGTTATGAAACCAAGGTTATCGAACCAGTAGGAGCGAGGAAACACCTCCAAGGTGTTGCTAGCTGGCCTTTGGCAGGGCGCACTACCGGTGCTAGCAGTAACATGGAAACCTGGACAACACAACCACAGAACTTTGCCCCAACTTACAGTGAGGTTGTCAATCTCACCGGTTTTGCTAAAAACAAAGGATTAAAAGTATTGTGTGGAATAAAGTAATAGCTTGCAGAAAGTAAACAGAAAGCAGTAAACAGTTGTAGATCGATGATAAAAGAAAGGATCGGGGTCCATAGTTCACTAGTGGTGGTTCTCCTTAAGATAGATGACATGTTGGGTGAACAAATTACAGCGGGGCAATTGACCTACATCGACAAAGCATACAAGCACATACTACTCATCTTGACTCCTTTGAGATTTGATTGGGAACTACAACATTATACATAGACCGTAATCCAACTACATCTATGACTAATAATCCACCTTCAGTATTAAGTTGCAAGCAACACATAATTGCATTACGCATTACGTGTAAAGTAAACAATACGATTGTTCTATGAACAAAGGATTGTTGTTTTCTCCCTAGTAGCAATAGCACAACTAGTACCTTAGAGATTTCTGTCACTTCCCCAGATTACTAGAGGCATGAACCCACTATCGAGCATAAATACTAACTCTTGGAGTTTCTAGCGTCTACTTGGCCAAGATAGCTACTAACAACGGAAAGCATGAAAGATCACAAATAACAAAGACATGATAGAATCAATAATCAATATGAAATAGCATCTCAATATCCATTGGATCCCCGCAAACACAACATGTAGGATTACAAATAGATGATCTTGATCATGAACGGAGCTCACAAGTTCTAAACATGATAGCACAAAGGAGAAGAACCATCCATCTAGCTACTACATGGACCCGTAGTCCAAGGATGAACTACTCACGCATCACACCGGAGGCTTGCATGGTGATGAAGAAGGCCTCCAGGGTGAATTCTCCCCTCTGGCAGGGTGCCTAGAAGAGCTTCAGATCCCTCCCGATCTAGGGATGGAGATGACGGCGGCTACAGACTCTTTTGTGGAATTTTGATCGGGTACTTAGGGTTTCTGTATCGTAGGCATCTTATAGGCGAAAGGGGAGGCCGGGGGGTGCCCTAGGCAGCCAGACCACCCCTTGGCGCGGGCCAGGCCTGGCCGGGAGGCCGGGGGGGTGCCCTAGGCAGCTAGACCACCCCTTGGCGCGGGCCAGGCCTGGCCACGTGGGCAGGTGGTGTGGCCGGCCCCTGGCCCCTCTCCGTCTCGTATTCTGGCTCCGTGTCCCCCTCGGTGAAAAACTGACTTTGGCTTTTGTCCCGTCCAATTCCGAGAATATTCATTTTCTGACTTTCTTGGAACCAAAAACAGCAGAAAACAGGCAACTGGCACTGTGGCACTTGTTAATAGGTTAGTCCAAGAAAGTGTATAAAAGTACTCCAAAGTGTGGACAAAACATAAGAAAGTAGATAAAAACCAAGCATGGAACATCAAAAATTATGGATACGTTAGCAACGTATCACTAAACCAAACGTAAAGTTCAACCTCTAAACTCTTGAGGAGAAATCATCGAAACCAAAGTAGGAATACTATCTTCCCCCTTGTTGTCTTACACACCTTCTGGATCCCAAGTTATTACCCTTACATATGCTCCCTAGGCAATGTGTCTCCTCTACACTCATCCTACTAAGGTGCTCTACCATCCCCCATAGTCCCTCTTAATCAATACACCCATTCACCAAGTTTTCCAAGATTTTCTTGAACTCTAGCCATCAAATGGACCATCTATTCTCCTTATTAGATTCATTTTTGAGTCCCTTCCTCTGTGTAGATTCCAAGGTAGTGGAGACCAACTAAAGCCATGGATGCCTTCTATACAACCTGCTCTTCCACATCATTCAGTTGATTATAAATTTGGAACCCAGCATCCCATCAAAACCACTAGATATTTTGTCCTAGTCAAAAACCTTAGACCAGTCAAAAATTGACTAAGTATGAAACCGCTATCAAGATCCCATCTTTGAGTCTCTACCTATACTAATCCTTGGGCATTTTTTGGAAATACACCCAAACCATCTTGTAAACCATAATGAGCACTTGCAAATCCCACTCTTTCCCTTGGCTAAACCATTATTGGACCCACTCATCCTTGATGGTTTCGCAATTAAGAAAATAATCTGTTTTTTGTAAACTTTATCAATATGCGTACTTTGGAAGAAGCTCCCAACTCCACCTCAACCTATCTTGGCCAACTCTTTGCATGAATGTGATATACTCAACCTTGTTTATCAACCCATACTTCCCTTGTTCCAATTATAGTCTTGTACATCTTAAACCATCATGGTTTTGGAGGAAAGATGGTAATTTGTTTTGACACCCTTATTTTCAACAAAGTTTGGCATCAACTCTAGAAGCACTCAATCATGGTCAAGATCAACTATCTGTACCATGTTGATATACATCACTTGGTCTATCCATCCATGTGCCCCTTGATCCAATTGAAGCTTTGAGCCACCTAATCTAGCTTGACAAAGTAGGTATGATGATAATAAGATCCTAGATCATAAACCTCACGCAGACTCCATGTTTTTCACTTTGAGTTCATCTCAAATCCTATCTAGTGATCCTCGGTACCCTCCCACTCACACTGGATCATGCCCAGCATCCTTCATCCACCATCATCACTTGACCATGTGAGATGTCAAGATAGATTAAATCAAAACAATAGCATATATTCTAATAACACTTTGCAAAAATCATAAAACCTTCCCCAAATTACTTGGTTTAATCACCACAACACCCCCACCCCTCTCTCTAGTCGTGCTACTATAGCAAGGCACTGTAGCAACCTCATCCCCTGTCTTTTGTGCTTGGAGGTAGCAAGGTGGAGATTAATGCATATCCATGCATATCTTTGATGATCTCTCTCTCATATATTTTGCACAACAACCAGCTCCCTCCTTTGTCCTTCCTGGACCCACACCACCTCCTCCACCACCGCTCTTACCCAATCGGCTTGCCCTAGCCTCTATATCTCTATTTCTTGATCCCTTGGCAAATTAAATAAAAGGACAAACAAACCTTGCCGCATCAACCATCCTATGCCCTGCTGCAGCCTCACATGAACTCCCACCATCCTCCTGGCCTAATCAGCATGTAACCCTCCCTATCCCCTTACCCCATCAACCTAGCCTACCATGGACTAGCTCCCCTCCAAATAAAAGGACACAATAACTCTTATCCCCCTCCTCCACTTTCATTCGACTCCCACACCTCCACTTACCCCTCTTTGAGCCCTAGAGATCTCCGCTTGCCCTGCAGCTCCCTGGAGTAGGAAGGAAAGGAGCCTCGGCCATTTTTAAAGAATCGAGCTTGGTGGTTGAGTTCCTGTGTCTCTCCCTCTGCATGTGGCCTCAGCATGTTCCTCTCAATGTTCTGCATCTCACCATACCATTCTATTTTTCTTAGGATCACCCTAGAATCCGTCACCAACGAGCTTCGGCTTGAGCTAGCCATCGCCTCGCGCCAGCACCTTCCTAGAAGTGAAGTAGGCCATGCCACCCTTGTTCTATTTGTTGTCGTCAACAACATTTCCTTCGCCCATCGTCGTTGCCCCCCGAGCCCTCTAGTGAGCTCCCCGCTTCTCTATGACCCGCCCTAGGGTTTCCTTCCTCACATCGTATTCAGAGGAAGACTATGAGTCATGGTCGTTGATCTTCCCTTAATTTGACAGCCACCATTGCATGATACACCTTCGCTGCCCCATACCACGGACAGGCGGGCCTAGCTGCCCATTCGAACCAGCGGCGCTCACGCATGCTGCGTCACCCGGTGTGGGATGGGTCTGCTCTCCTAGCCCATTTACGCTCAGATCTGACCCGACTATTTATTTCCCTTTTCTTTTAAACACTATTTTCTAGATCTGTTATTTGTTGTTTCGTTTAAATCCAAACAAAAATGAAAACTTGCTCCAAGTGCCCAAATATAAATTCATGTGTGCATGCATGTTTTCACCAACATGTAGAACAAGTTTTGGACCCAAATGTGATCCATAGCTTCTCTAATAATTAAAATGGTAAAATAGATCCTTTTCACTAAATAATTATTCTAGGGAGTTTGAAAATCCCAATTGGGATGAAACCACTTGGTACTATGAGGTTTTTGTGATACCTTGCATGTCACCTTGGCCCCACTCTAGAAAGCCCCATAGTTTTACTCTGGTAAAAATAACAAAAACAATTAAAATATGACTTTAGGAATTTCTACAAGTCAAAAAAATAAAATATTTTGACTTGTTTCCAAGTAACAAAACACATGCACAAACATATATACCCAACCATAGATTTTCAATAATAATTGAGCCTCTGATAAATTTTTAGTGAATTAAACCCTTCTACATAGTGTTGTTTCACTGGATAATTCAATTCAGGAGTTCCACAACTCTAAAATGGAGAATCAAAATCCTACTAGAAGGTATTTGTAATGACTACACCATGTACTTGGTTTCATACCAAAATGATCTATAGACTAAATCTAGTGAAAACGACAAATTCATTGCAGCAATGACTTTGGGATTTTCCCAAGGGCATTCTGGTAATTATTTTGAAGTGAAACCAAATCCTAGTGCACCAATAATTAAAGGCCCTCCTAAACCTAAGAGCAAATATTAAATTGAATTACCAATATTTTCTAGTGAATTAATCACCAAAACAAGAGTTAATTCCACTAGAAAATACATAACTAAATAAAGAAAATCTATAAAATGATGAAACCACTTTTGGTGGTTTTGTTATTTCAATATATATCCATTGATATCATTTTGTACGTTGGTATAGTATAGGACCTGGCCTTGGTATAAAACCCTCTAATTAAGTAGTATTCGATAATTAAATCATAAAAGAAGTTCTACAAATGTAAATAAGACAATTCCAATTTCTTTGAACTCATATTATAAAAATCTACTGAAGTGTATTGATGTATTGTTTGGTTTGCAGTATTGTACCGGTTCTTGCTACCTTGTGTTGATTGTTGTACCTTGATTGTTACATGTATGATGTATGACGATGATAGTTGTGATTACGTTGACATCGATAAGAAGGAGTCATCTTATTATTATTGTTGGTTATCTAAGAAGAAGTCTAGAGACATATTGCTCATCATAGGCAAGCCACCTTCCTGAATTATGATACTTGCCCTAATCCTTTTTATATACCTGTTTTATATCTCCTTTATAAATTGCATTACTGCATGCATGTTTTGTTTTATGACTATTCACTAGTAACCTTGCCCTTCCAAGTTATGACCTAGTGTCTAGTAGGACACGCACCTTATTGACATCTACCACCCTTAGACCGAGAGTATGATGGTTAGCATCCTACCTCGTTGGAAACCTCGGATCTTGGAAACAAAACTATTTTGGGGATTACCCTACTATCAAAGGTTTTGGAAATGTTTTGTAAAACCCTTGGGAAGGGCATAATTTCCAAGTGGAAGTTTTAAAAGAAGAAACGGTGATGTTGAGAAGTGAGTATGATATACATGATAAGAAGAAGGGATGTTCTATGCCTTAACCGGAATAACCTACTCATGCAACCACATTACCCTGGTGATAGACGGTGCTTAACTCATAATTTATTTTCCTTAGCATGGGCCACACCATAACGCATACAAAGGGGTTCGAGTCTTCCGAAGTCGGTTCTTCTCCATTAGGTGGTCGTTGTACCAGGAGGGATATACTCTCTCTACGGAGGTCAGCTAGAACTATGGGGCTCCTACGGACGGTATGAGGCTTGGAGTTTGGAAGGGAGACGATTATGGAATAAGGTAGGTATATACTGACTTGGGAAGTCGGGTACTCGTCCGGGAGAACTAAGACCATAGGGAAAGTGCCCACACTAGGGATAACAAATGAAAGGTTATGTTTGATTATTTAAACCCCTATACACGAGGTGTAGAGGGCCGTGGTGTTATCCTGATGGATGTATTGATTCTTGTGGGAAAAGTGCACAAACTCTGTAGAGTATAATATATTTGAAGAGCCGTGTCCACGTCCAAGGACGGTTGTAAAGGTGATTGCTAGAAGGACCCAAGTGATGTTTTGGAAAGCCAAAAAGGATGTGTTGTTGTCATGGGATGACTTGAGATTGAGTTTTTTTACCATGGATGGTCGAGGATGATTTAAAAGGGTTCTCCTCCAAAAAAGGATTTTCAAAAATGTTTTTCACAAGGATATAGAGATGTCCATCTTTTAAAAAGGAGTCATGTTTTCAAAAGTCTTTTTCAACAAAGATATAGAAATGCCATATCTACAAGAGAACTAGGATTTTCAAAACAACCATAGTTAGAGCTATCTCGTTACAACCAAAATGCATTATCTTGTTTACCTTATCTTGGTGGTTTGCGAGTACATTCAAAAGTACTCACTAGCAATATCCCTGGATATTAACTTGGCCAGCCTTTTAAGAAACTTGAAGGAGGAACAAATATGATGAGGTCTATGTGAGCTAGGACATTCTCCCAGTCAGCTGCCTGTAGGGTTAAGGCATGACTTGGGCTATGCGATGGATGAAGTTCCACTGCTGATGATTTGTATAGCCATAATGGCATCAATGTAAGTCTTGTTCTCGTTATGTAATGGATGTTGCAATGATACTTGTCGGTTATGTTCCACGGCTCACTGATCATGAGAACATGGATATATGCATAACATGGATTCTCACATTGCCGATCTAGGGCACAGTTCATACACTCTCGAGAGGGGCACTACTTTTCCCACAAATGATCTAAAGCCTGAGTGCATAAAAGGGTAAGCCTTCCCGTTCAAACTTCCATGGTTCGAGGCAGTCAAGATCCAAGCCAATCAATGTCCTTCACCATGACCCCATAGTCCACCCAATGTAACGAGTTTCAATCGAGAGACCTATGCTCAATTACCCTCCCTTCTAATATGCTAAGACCCTGAAGCACAATATACGGATGTCACGGGATCCCACCCGATGATCTCCTGTTTGGATCTCAGCCTGACTTAGAATACGATGACATATGGAAGGAAAAAGGTATAGTTGACTTCTCTATCCCATTTCAGAACTTCTGGCTAGCGCGTTATTTTACGGCACAAGAATCACTGACTACATTGGTTGTTAATCCTAGGTGTATAGCCGATACAACAAAATCTCCACCATATGGTTTCCCATATCTTAACCATGATTCCATCGCCCACCAAATTCGATTATTCGACTACCCTGAGCCGGTAGTCCATAATTATTATGAAAATAATGTTTTATTTTAAGTGGAGGTGATAAGGTTTTGAAAACGCTTTCTAGAATACATTAGTGGACATGTAAGCATTCACTTGCAATGAATATTGCCAGCTTGGTCTTACAAGGTATGCAAGAGTGAACTTGCCTGAGTTTTTCAGATTAAGGCAATCCAAAGATTCTATACTATTCTAGACCTCTATTTCTACAAAGAAGCATCATTGTCCAATAAGGACAATGTATAAAATCCAAATTCATGCTTAAGGTTCCTAGTTAACTATGTTATTAGGTTGGTTGTTCCCTTCTCCTTAATTTAGGTGTTTTAGCTTGTATTAGAGTATCTCTAGTTGTGAATTTCACTTTATTATAGAATTTTCCTTTATTTTCAAGGTTTCTTTTGTTTAATGATAATTTCGATAGTATCACTACTAGGAATTTATTTAATATTTTCATCACTTGAATAATCAAGGTTTCATATTTTTAATGGGTTATTTATTATTTTCGGGTTTTATTTCCTCTTTGTTAATTAATATTTATTGTAGAGTTTTATTATAGACCTCTTGATTATTTTATTTTATAATTCCAGAAAATTAGGAATTCTTATTCCTTATATTTTTTCCTATTTGGAACTATTTTTTATTTAGTACTTGCATTTTCCTTCAGGGTTTTAATCCTGTTTAATAGGTTGTATTTTTCATCACTTCATAAGTATTTTTAAAAATCATCAAAAAATACTTTTTTATTCTACTCAATTTTATATATCTAGGGGTATTTTTATTTTATTTTTCTAAAATGTCTAGCGTTGTTTTTGGATAAATGGCCATTTAAGGAATAGTGAAAAGACCAAAATGCCCTTGGGCCCACTAGTCAATCCAATCACTTAAGTGACTGGACCCACTAGGTCCATGAATATAGCCCCATTTCATTCTCTCTCTCCTTCACACTTGAGGTGATGGCGATGGCGCCATCGCCGCTCTGCCCTGTTCCCCTGGCTGTCTCTGGCCTCTCTCGCTGCCATGCTCCCATTAAACGACTCCCCTCCTTCTACTCTACCTTTCTACCGCACATATTCGTCTCTCTTGCCTCCCACTACTCGCTTGCAACCCTAAACCGTTTTAGAGTTTTGGTGCTGCATCGCGTTCCCCGTCTCTAGCGCAACTCCAACGCTCTCTGTCGTCAAGATGGCACCTAGTCGGAATGCTACCTCTGGCTGACCTGGCAGGTGCAAGTCGAGATGGCCCTCTAGGGTACTCCTTGTGCCACCAATCACTGGTATTTCTACTGTTCTTCTTCCTCTTCTCAATTAGTGGTGAGTCGGGCTCCCACTTTTTGAAGGTAAATTCTCTTCCCCCTTTTTCTTTCTACAACAATCTCTATTCTTGGTTGTTTTGGGGATTTTCCCTTATTTCTAGGGTTTTCCTCCACTGTTCTTCCTAGTGGTTTTGGTTCTAGGGTTTCTGGTAGGTTCTAGGTAGTTCAAGATGCTTCTAGTGCATTCTATAGTGTTTTAGTATGCTAGTGTTCTCTCTGAAGCTTGATATGATCATGGTTAGGTTCTGTTTATTGTTGTTTAGTCTAGTGTTACTATTTCAGTATTGAGCATGTTCTTCGATCAATTGCTTGGATTAATGGCAGGTTGTTATACTGGCAAATACTAGGTGTAGTGTACTAATCAATTCATTTGTATGACCAATATGACTAATATTTTATATAGGATAGTTTATAGGCTTACTTAATTGATGTTGGTTGCTCAATTTTTTTCTTCTTTCAGTCAAACTCCATAACTCAATTGAGTTGCTAGTTTATTCAATGTTCTAAATTAGTGTTCATTTCTTTTGTAGACATAGTTTGATGTGTTTTAAATTATAGTGTCTTCTTCATCCTCTAAATTCACAATTCTCAAGGGATGGAGAAGATGTTGTTCAGGATTTCATTTTATATTCAAGTTAATGATTTATCTTAGTTTCTAGATGCAAACTCAATCAATAAATTTTTAATAGAGTTTCACTTGGTTGGGATTGTATTTAGAGATGAAGGTTTATTATTATTGTGGAATGTTCCTTAGTTACTTAGTATGATCTCTTAAGGATTCAGTATGTTTAGTTAAGCTGGTTTAGTTAATTATTGCTTCATTTCTATTCATTCAATCTCACTCAATTTAATCAATCAATTATTCAATCAAGTCTTGGTGGTTGTGCATAGAGTGTGGTTGCTTGGTTATCATTTGTGATGCCTCTTCATTGAGTGTACATAGATGGTGATCAAGTTACCGTGCTTGTGCTTGCTTCCTAACAACAAGATCATTATCATGGATGATTTTTTGGTTCTAGCTATTAGTATTACTGCTAATATCTTCCCTTTCTCCATAATTATTATTATCCTACCCATCCTAAAATTTTCTAAGCTAAAACCTTTGTAATTTCCTAAGCTTGCTTGATGAAGATCTGTAGTAGCTTCTTCTTCCTCTAGTTCTTGAAGTGTTCTTCAAGTTCCTCTCCTTCCATCTTGCTTCTTCCTCACAAATATCTATCTAAACTAGTGTGTGTGTGTGTGTGTTTAGTCTGAGCTAGACTAGTGAGTTGTGAGCTCTGGGATCTCAGGTGGTCATCTATTTATAGCAAGGTTCTAAAAAGTGCTAAGCGCTAAGCGAGTTGTGAGGCTCAGCCTAGAGGAACTACTGCTTAGGCGAGCTTAAGCGTCGCTTAAGCGTTCAGGGTAAAAGAAAACGGACAGGTGCAGGGAAGGCTATCTAGGCATACAATATACCATAATATGTTGTATTTTTTTACCAAACGCATGCATGTAATTCCAGCGGGAAGTTCCACAGAACATAACAAAACACACAAGAATTAAGCACACATGGATAGCATGATGCCATCATATCCCTAAGATTCCAAGAAATCTCTCTATGATTGTATGATCATGAACATGAAGTCACGAAGTGATCAATACTCATCATCATCCTCATACTCAATTTCATCATTTTCAGGCACATCCTCTTCCTCGGACTCAAACTCCTCCTCCTCAAGATCTCTCACCCTTGTGCTCCTACGAACTTGGAGTTGCTCTTGTGCTACCATTGCTTCTCCTATCACATCATATGGTATCCCAGTAGCCGGGTGCACACCTTAATCTCCATCCTCCTCATCCCTAAAAACAACCAATGCATGATCATCCCCTCCTTCAAAGAGCCATCCTTGAGCTTCACACGCATCATTGCTTAGAAGAGAATCAGCTTTCTTCTTATCCTTCAACCTTTGTCTCTTGGACAACATCCTTGTATTGAATTGTATATAGACCATATTGTTGAGGCGATCCATTGTTAGTCTATTTCTTCTCTTGGTCTGAATCTACAAGTGCAAGAAATAATCAGAGTTAAGATTGAGAGTACTACGAACAATGCAAATTGAATAATTGTGAGACTATAGTTAAGTAGTTAACCATTTCATAGATGCTCCAATTTCTTTCACAACCGGAAGAGCTAGAAGTCAGCGGGAGGATTCCCATAGCCATTTTTTGTAACAAAGGAACTTCTATTCCATAGAGCTTCCACCATCCAACTGTAAATAGAGCCTCATTCATACTTAATTGCCTCAATGCTTCTTCCTTACTTGATTTTCCATCAATAGGACGCACAAACTTGTCCATTGGACCCACTTTATTAGGCTCCGAGGTTGAGCTCCTAATAGCTACTTCCTCTCCTACCGAGCTTGAGATATGCACAACATCTCTAAGATCTTGCTCATGTTGCCTCTTTGTTCCCTTCGTTGCTACGACTTTCTCAAGAGCTTTCTTATAAGCCTCCTTTGCTTCTAGTGTCGCCTTCTTACATGAGGACACAACATTTTCCACCCCTACAATGTGTTTCTTGAAACGGTAGATGCCACCGGTGCTAATATGTCCACAAAAGTCACATTTCACCTTACTCTTGTTGGTTGGATCACAATATTTGCCATACTTCCAACCAACATCGCTTGAGTTGTTAACCAATACCATTGGCACCTCAGGCTCCGACCCATCAGCACCCGGCTCGACATCCATTATTGTACCTACAAACAAGATTGCAAGAGAATATTAGCACTAGTAGCAGGCCAGCAGCACACACAGAGCAAATCAGTACAAAATTCATCTAATCAGTCAACTAGAACTGATCAGTAAGTAATCCGTATAAAATACATCTAGTCATGTAATTAGTCAGCTAGTAGAACTAATCAGTAATCAGTATAAAATACATCTCAATCTCATCAAATTATCCGTCAACTAGAAGTCTAGAACTAATTGGTAATCGGTACTACAAAGCAGTACTAGGTGCATGACCAGCAGGCAGCAGTACAGCAATAGAGCAAACATGGGCAGTTGCATGATCACAGTACTAGATGCATGACTACAGCCATCGAGGCATGCTCCAGCAGATCAAAATCAAACTACAAAACAGTAAGCGGATAAGGTATACCGTATACGTATACCTGATGTGCAGAAGCCGACGGCCGGCATCGAGGTCGAGTTCAATCTGGGGCCTTGGCGCCTGGCGGAGAGGGGATGAAGGCAAAGGGCGCTTCTTGGAGGAGGTGAGCCTACGTCCTGGTGGCCTGGACGAAGAGGCAGAGGGCGGCGGAGGCAGTCCTTCACCAGCGGCCGAAGAGGATCTACAGGGACGGAGCTATCGATTGGGGTGCGCCGCCTCCCTCTCTCTTGTTATATGGACGGGGGAATGGGAGATTGGTGTGCCACGCAACCTTAATTGCCTCGATTCCCTCTCATCTACGCCTTAATTTCCCAGATTCTCGTCGCCAACCATGGACGCTCGAGATCCGCTTTCTCTTCCGCCTTGCCTCGCTTCCGCGTGCAGAAGCGCACGCTTAACGCTAAATTGCATCGCTTTTTATGCTTACCGCTTAATAGTTCCCTTAGGCCTAAAACAGAGCGGTAGCCTTCCACTACGCTCGCTTTCACGCTTAAGCACGGCAAAGCGTACGCTTTTTTGAACCTTGATTTATAGTGTTCCTGAATGGCTGTGGTAATGACAACTATGTCATACATTTAGGTGATTCACCTACTTAGATATGTGTGAAACTAACTATGTTGCCTAAGTTACTCATAGGAGGCAAGGGTTTTTCAGTGGTTAAGCCCATGCTAGGTTTAACTTATGTGCGCATGCCAAAATTGGCATATGACCCTTTATTTGTATGTGCAGGGGATAAGTATCTACATATGCCTAAATAGGCATGCCAGTTTGGGTTTTGTCATGTTCTGGTCTTGGAACATGACAGGTGTTTATTATTTGATTTATGATGGTTTTGAATTAGTTTTCATCCATGGTCCCTTGTATTTCTATTTGGATGATTGATCACAGTTATCATTGATGTGAAATTTGATTGGTTTAGAATTTTACTTGATCCTGTTTTAAATTCCTAGTGTTCTAGGATTCTAGGCATTTCTTAAAGCCTTATTAATTCCCTTGGTGTTTGTTCATGTACTGTGATCTCTATCACTTCTACTGATTTACATGTTTCATTCTTCAAGTTTTAGATTTCTGGGATTTACATGTTCTTGGTAGAATTTCCGAGCCTGGGGTTTTCCCTTGGTTAGTAGGTTTATTTGATGGTTTCTAAGATTCCTATAGGTTTAGATTTCTCACTCGTTATATTGAGAATTTCTATACCGGCTTCTATTTCTAGGTTTTAAGTCTGTTTTGGGAGTATTGTCAATGTACTAGAATGTAGTGATATTCTAGGATCCTGCTGGTTCATGATCTAAATGTTTTTTCAATAGTTTCTAGATTTACTCTTGTTCCTGTTACTTTTCGAGTGATGAACTATTAAGTGTTCATCCTCTAATGTTTGTGGTTTTAATATGGATCCAAGGCTTGGGTAGTTGGTTTGGTAGGAAGGTTTTTCTATAATGTCCTAATGTTGATCTAATTGGCTTACCTTTCTGGTTGATTCCTAGTTTCTACTAGATAATGGCTACATGTTCTAGCCTACCATTTTATTGTGGGATAGTTACTATCTACTGTAGTGATCTATGCAATCATATGGGTTTTTGGTTGCTATTGTTCTTTACTGGTTCATTGGTTGTCATCTCCTGGGTTTTCTATTTGCTTTATCTCAAGCCTTGTGGTTCAGGACTTGTTCCTGAATTCTTGTTTTGGATTCTATAATTACTTGGTTTTTCCCTAGGAAAAACCTACATTTTAATCTTATCCAAAATTTGTTGTGTGTTAGTGTTTGCATGTTGAAGTGCTCAAGTGGCAACAAGGATGAGAAGTTTAGATGATGTAGTGTGGGTTCAGCAAGATCAAGATAAGGAGAATGGATAGGTGATACATAGGAAATAGATAGGTTTTCTTTAGGATTTTCTTCCTTTCTTTGAAATTTCTCTTTCTTAGTTTCAAATTTTCTAAAACTCAAACTTGTACTCACTTCAAATATGAATAAAGTTTACATTACTTTTGGTTTAATGAGATTCCTGTTGTGTTAACTATTTCACTTAATGTTGTATCCTTTAATTATGAATTCAAGTTTGAATTATTCAAACCTCAAGTTTGAATTCAAACTACTCGTATGTTGTATTTCATGGAATTACTTGGTCAGATGTGTGTGTGGCTTATGACTATGTGTCTAGTAACTTTTCATTCAAATGACTCTCAAACATTTCAAATTCGAATTTGAGTTCAAATTATTAAGTGTCAACACTCAATTCGCAAAAAGTTCAAATTCCCCCTCAATTTCATGTCCGAATATGAAATGCACATATTCAATATTATCCCTTAGCCTCTTTTCCTATTTCTTTGGGTCATTATAGCTTGGCAGGGAGGAAAGCCATGTTACCATACTTGTTGCGCCTTCGCGGGTACTAGTGCCACTACGGTGGCCGAAGATTGCAAGCCATAGGGGACCCCGATTCCCATGAGTGCCTAGAACATGTCCTTCCGAAGTGCAGGCCGCCTTTCACTTCTCTTCATGATCCTCTCCATACTTCATGAAAACAAAAAAGGGGAAGGACCACGACGTGTATTTAGAAATTTGCTAATTCTGATCTAATTTCTCTTTTGCTTTAGTTTTGCTATTTGTTAGTTATAGAAAACAAAGACAAAGAAAACACTTTTTAGGCAATTTATTTCGATACTAAATTTGGCAGTGATGAACAAGTCAAGAGAATCTAAATACATTTCCAGACAATTTATATTGACATAGAATCTAGTAGAGCTGAATAAATCATTTATGAAGGGTGACAATGGAGCTATATTTAAACTTGTGAAAATTAGGAGAACACATATTACTGGATTATTATCAAACATGTGTTTATATTCTATTTCTGCTATACGTGATGTATGATGACCCACAAGTATAGGGGGTGTATCGCAGTATTTTCGAGGGAAGTGAAACCCAATTTATTGATTCGACACAAGGGGAGCCAAAGAATATTTATAAGCCTTAACAACTGAGTTGTCAATTCAGCTGCACCTAGAAACAATCTTGCTCACAGCAGTTTATCAGTAGCAACAGTTTTTTAATAGGAATAGTAAAGCAGCAGCAGTAGTAAAGCAAAGACAGTAGTAACAAAAGCAGTAAACAGTGGGATTCGAGTGCGGTAGGCATAGGGACGGATGGACGGGCGTTGCATGGACAAGATAATTCACATAGCAATCAGAACATAGGGCAATTGCAGATAAATAAGATAAAGCATCCAAGTACTCGACAATCCTAGGCATGTGTTCCATATATAATCATATGTGCTCGCAATGAGAACTTGCACAACATCTTTTGTCCTGCCAGCCCGTTTGCAGCGGGGCCTCTAGGGAACTATTGGCAATTAAGGTGCTCCTTTTAATAGAGCACCGGAGCAAAGCATTAACACTCCATGAACACATGTGATCCTCACATCGAAGCCTTTCCCTCCGGTAATCCCGATTTCTGTCACTTCGGGGCCATTGGTTCCGGACAACAATGTGTGTATACAACTTGTATATAAGACCATAAACAATACTATCATGATGAATCAATAACATGTTCAGATCTGAAATCATGGCACTCGGGCCCTAGTGACAAGCATTAAGCACAACAAGTCGCAACAAAGTCATAAAGCACTAATAAAAGATACTAGGCACCATGCCCTAACAATCTGATGCCATTACATGAACGATCTCATCCAATCCCTACCATCCCCATAGCCTACAGCGGGGGATTACTCACTCATAGATGGGGGAAACATGGATGGTCGATGGAGATGATGGTGAAGATCGATGGAGATGGCTCCGGGGGCACTTCCCCGTCCCAGCAGGGTGCCGGAACAGAGACTTTATGTCCCCCGAATATCCCCTTCGGTGGCAGCGGCGCAGCGGAACTTTTCATGGAGAAACGTCGAACCCCCCGAAGTTTTTAGGTCAGAAGGCTTCTTATAGGCGAAGAGGGAGACTGAGGGGGTGCCTGGGACCACCACACCATGCCCTAGCGTGGCCAGGCCCAGCCCGTGCCTAGGGGGGTGTGGCCAGCTCCTGGCCCTCCTCCGTCTCGTATTCTGGCTCCTGGAGTCTTCTGGAAAAATAGGCACTTTGGCTTTTGTCCCGTCCAATTCCGAGAATATTCATTTTCTGACTTTCCTGGAACCAAAAACAGCAGAAAACAGGCAGCTGGCACTGTGGCTCTTGTTAATAGGTTAGTCCAAGAAATCATATGAAAAGTACTCCAAAGTGTGGACAAAACACAAGAAAGTGGATAAAACCAAGCATGGAGCATCAAAAATTATAGATACATTTGCAATGTATCAATGTACTCAAATATTATACTACTACTTTTGACTAAAAAATTGTACAACATATGTGATCTTCCTTGCTCTCCCCCTATGTGTAAATCCTGGCTCCGCCCTCAGAGTTGATCCTATTGGAAGCATGTCAATACCCGAATTTTTAATCCCAGATGCATGTTATGTCATACATCGCAATCCCAGGATTACCATTTTTGCGAGACATAACAGACTGGATATCACAGTACATCATGCATTACAAACCATAATAAGGTCTTACACGAATAAAAGATCTCATGATCCAGTCTTAATACAACAAGCAGCGGAATAAAATAATAAGCGTAGCGGTGGGGTCCATCTTTAGTGGCACAGGAAATGCTGACGAAGGCAGATAGTCCTAGTTATTGATGGGTTCGTAGCATGGAAAACAAAAAATTTCTACCGCAAGAACGAACAAAAACCCAGATCTAATCTAGATAAAAGCCAAGATCTAATCTATTAGACATGTGTAACGAGATAGATAGGAACTAACCCTCGTAGATCCGAAAGCGTTAACGAGATTAGACCTCGTGGTTGATGTAGTCGATCATTTGCCGATCTCAAGATCGTGTGGATGATCCTTCTGGCGCCACGTTCCGGTAGCGCTTCCGCAGTCGGTCACACGTGCGGAGTCGAAGCAGACCTTCCTCTCCTCGTTCCAGCGAGCAGCGGAGGTAGTAGATCTTCTCCACGGAATCCCAGCAGCACGACAGCGTGGTGGTGGTGGTGGAGTAGAGAATTCTGTAGGGCTTCGCCTATGCCTGTGCAGAAGAAAGGTGGAGGAGAGAGGCGGCGGAGATTGGGAGTTATGGGAGCAGGGGTGGAGGGGGCGCCCCTGCCCCTCTATTTGAGCGGGGTGAGGCGCCATGGGAGGGGGAGTCCTTGTAGGACTCCCCTTCCTCTAGGCCGGCGGATTGGGGAGTGGGGGGAGGAGTCCTCCTCCTCCCCCACGACTCCTAGTCTTGACCCACCAGGACTCCTTGATCCCTTCCTTGGTTTTCAAGCAAACTCCAAGAAACCTTCCAGAACATTCCGGAACATTCCGAAACCTTCTAGAACCCTCATACAAATACTCCGGAACATTTCCTAACTCAGAAAATGATCTCCAATATATGAATCTTATTCTCCGGACCATTCCGGATCTCCTCGTGATGTCCCGAATCCAATCCGAGACTCCGAACAACATTCGGTCTCCAACGCATATTCCATATCTACTTAAAACAACTTCGAACCTTAAGTGTGTCACCCTACGGTTCGTGAATATGCAGACATGACTGAGACACATCTCCTATCAATAACCATCAGCGGGACCTGGAGATCCATAATGGCTCCCACATACTCAACGATGACTTTGTGATCGATAGAACCATTTACATACGAAACCAATTCCCTTTGTCACGCGATACTATACTTATCCGAGGTTTGATCGTCAGCATCTCCATACCTAGTTCTACCTCGTTACTGATAAGTACTCTTTACTCGTTCCGTGATGTGTCATCCCTTGTGACCTAGTCACATGCTTGCAAGCTAATTAGATGACATTCCACCGAGAGGGCCCAGAGCATATCTATCCGTCATATGGATGGACAGATCCCAATCTTGGTCCATGCGCTTCAACACATACTTTCAGAATACCCAATGACACCTTTATGACCACCCAGTTACGAAGCGGCGTTTGATGTCATCAAATTATCCATCCGGTGATGGTGATTAACATAACCTCATGGTCGAAGGAATAGGTTACTATGTATTTGAAAGCTTACAGCAATACGAACTTAATGACTTGATCTTATGCTACGCTTATTATGGGTGTGTGTCCATCACATCATTATCCTAATGATATAACCTTGTTATTAATAATATCCTAATGTCCATGATCAGGAAACCATGATCATCAATTAATCAACAAGCTAGTTCAACAAGAGGCTTACTAGGGACTCTCTTATGTTTACAAAACACACATGTATCAGTGTTTCCTAATAATACAATTATAGCATGGGATGTAAACATTTATCATAAACATAAAGATACAATAATAACCACTTTTATTATTGCCTCTTGGGCATATCTCCAACAGTCTCCCACTTGCACTAGGGTCAATAATCTAGTTAAAAACTTGTGCATTCAACACCTATGGCTTTCTGGTGTTGTATAGACACTATTGCTAGTGGTAAACATAATCTTCGGATCTGACACTTCCAGGTCCGTGTGTATTTGCATGTCCTTGCGTCTCTACGCATTACTCATTCTCCAATGAGATGGCATTGTATAAATTTGGTCCTTTGGTGAGACCTTTAGTTCCTTCGGCACAAAATATGTTGATATTATTGTCACACAATATATCTTCATAGTATTAGCCCGCTAGGAACCACACCTAGTTTGATAACAAACTACTTGACGCAAATGCCCTCATTTACTGCTACAATAGTAGTCATATACTTAGCCTTTTGTTGTAGTATCTGTTACAATGTTTTAACTTTGGTACTCAACCAAATCCGTTATAGAACTTCCTTTCCATTACATTGTGCCACCCATAGTTTAAATTGAGATAAATTTAATTTGTATCTTGTGACAAAATTAGTATCAATGTAACGCTTTACAATGAACTACCTTTAACTATTTTTCACTTATACATGGTATATTCTTAGTTCTTCCAAAGATCATCAGAATATCTTTAATATTGTCCAATGATCATCTTATGAATCATTTTGGTATATGCTCATAACATTTAGAGCATAGGACATATCTGGATGTGTACATCTCAAAGAATGATTGATCAAAATATTCTTGTGGTTTCACCAAGTGTCAAAACACTTGAATCTCGTGTCAACGCACTCGAATCTTGATTCAGTCCTTTCCGTGCGTCAAGAACCTTTCTTGTTGTTTCAATATTGAACTCATTCAACGTCTTATCTATGTACATTTGGCAAAACCATATTAGCGCCTCAATCTATCCATATAGACATTGATGCCTAATTCTTGGGTTATGCCTAAGTCTTTCATCAAAATGAAATTCTTAACCCGTGTCAATAAAAGATACATTATTTCTAATCAACAATATGTCCTCTACATAATGTATTAGAAATATGTCTCAGCGCTCCCACTTAATTTCTTGCAAATGCAAGAATCTTCATCATCTCCGATGAATTTAAACTCTTTTAACAGTTTCATCATGGTGAAGATTCCAACTCCGCTATGCTTACTTCAGCCATTGAAGTTTTGCATACTCTTTTAGCATCCTTTGAATTAACAAAACCCTTTGGATCGTGTCATTTACACGTCCTAGGTAACCATTCTATTAGAAGAACTTGTTTTGTTTGTTCAACTACCATATACCAAAATATATGTAGTGGTTGCTACATTAATCCGTCCAGACTAAATATTGCTATGAAAGATCAAACCTTATCATAGTCAATTCCTTGAACATTGTCGTAAACTCTTTCCGACATGTCGACTATTTCATAGATTTGAAACATCCATGTCTATTTCTTTATAGATCCAAACACGACCGATAGGCTTCACGCCTTTCCGGAGGGTCTTCAAAGTTCAGAAACTTGATTTCTCGTGTATGGAAGCTATCACGGATTCCATGACTTCTAGTCATTTTATGGAGTCAGGGCCCATCATCGCTTCTTAGCATGTAGTCGGTTCATCATTGTCAAAACAATAACGACTTGCTTATCAAATCTTACTATTTGATTCTTACCGACCCACACGGTTCTATAGGAACTCTAATCTCCGAGATCACACCTTTTGTAATCACGATAGCCATGAGCATTGTGGCCGTCACCGGGACACTTTCCGGCGCTGCGCTACTTAGCACATATAGCTAAGGTTCAACAACCTTATCAAAGTTCTATTGTCCTCCCACTTAACTTTTCACGAAAAAATCCTTCTCAAGAAACTTGACGTTCCAAGCGACAAACTCTTTTGTCCTCGGCGTTATGGAGAAATTCCCAACAAATTCTTTGGAATAACCTACAAAGACGTGCTTATCCGACTTTGGTTGTAAACATTTTACTTATGCCTAGCATACCAAAAATTTAAGAAAGGACAACCTGGGTTTTTATCCCAAACCATGACTTATATGGTGTCATTTCAACGGATCACGATGGAGCTCTTTTCAGTGTAAAAGCGGTAGTCACTAAAGCTTTAATCTTTAATATATAATGGCAGTTTTATAAATGACACCTTTGATCTTACCATGTCAAACAAGGTTTCATTACATATCTTGAACACTCCATACTCCTATGGTGTTTTGGGAAATGCAAATCCATGGAACGATTCCTCAAATCTTAGGTGTTTTGCTAAACTTGTAACTCAAACATCTTTCTTTATGATCGAATCATAAACTCTTTATTTTCTTGTTACAATGATTTTCAACTTCATCTTGAAAGTCTTTGAACAACTTTCAAATGTTTTCATACTTCCTCCTTATTAAGTAAATATACAGATATATTCACTCAAATTTTCGGAGAAAGCATATGAAGCAAAAAGATCCATCGCATATGGCTATACATAATGGAATATGCACATCAGCATGCTCAATTTCCAATAAGCTAGTCATCCGTTCCTCTCTGGCCCATGGACGGAGTTTCAATTATCTCGAGGAAAGTCTCACATGCGTCAATTGATCAAAATCAAAAGACTCCAAAATTCCATCAACATGGAGTTTCTTCATGTTTTCTTTCAAATATAATTTAAACAGCGATGTCACTTCATAAGTGATCTTTCAATCATTTGTCTTGCGACATTTTAGCATTAGTTTTATGGATGTGATTTTTTCAACGAGATTTGCAAATCATCCATCTTTTATGGAATACAGAAATTATTTGAACAACCTTTTGTCGTCATAATACCTGATCAAAATAACAATTATTGAAACAAATCTTGAAGGCAAGCTTTGATGTTAACGAGCAACACAACAACCCTTTGTTTGTTTTCGATGAACATCATCATATTTTCTCTTGCTAGTTACTTAGGCCATTGTAGTTCATGAATTGTGTTGTCCTGTATGGCACTTCATACCAACCAATTCGGCATCCAATACCGCAGAACCACATTGTTTAACAACCAAGGAATACAGCCATAACATGTATCTTCTATATGCCTAAGTTGGACATCTCCAACCTTTTATTTTCTGCCAAATATTTTATAGATTCTCTTTCAGCAATTCCTTTTCTTTTAAAAGAATCTATCAACATCAATAGTGGTGTCATCAACATGACACATGGTACAAAGCGTATATAGTCAACTACTAATACCTTTGGACTTGCACTTTGAGGTGGATCACCATCATCAAACGTTTGGCATTCTTTCAAAATTCCATTTTTTAGTAATATTTAAGTGTAGTAAACATTTTACTTACATCTTCTATTCATCCTTATCATGACAACTTTCATGATCAAGCTGCTATAGCTTATAAAAGGTGAATTGCGAGTATAATGTTTCTTTTTCAAAACCTTTTGGAGGATTAGGACGACTAGCGTCTCCAACCTTCACAAATTCTCATCAAATATGAGGACGTATACTCTATCATGTTGTAACCAACACATAGTTTTAGATATCCTAATACCTTTCACATATGATGGTTTCTGAAACATTGCTTTCAGCTCTTAGATAAACTTGATATTAAAAACAATCTTTTGAGTATCAAGAATCATGGAGGCAAACATGATACATTAGATACTAACACTGGAATTGTTACTCTTGATTTAACACTATTTATTAAACTTCACAGAGTAAACGGAGTTTGCTGAAAGTTTGCAACAGGACTTTTAAACTTTAGATTGACACTCAAAAAAATACAATACCAGTTCGTAAAGCAAATATCCAGAATTTCTATAGTTCTACTATCTCAACTATAACTAAGCGTAAGGTGGTGAACGGATGCCAATGACTACAACAAACTATGCAAATTCACTTTGATTGTGTTTATGATAAATTGAGTTCGACTAATCTAAATTACAAATGAACTCCCACTCAAAACAACATCCCTCGAGTTGTTTTAGTGATTACACGAACCAAATCCACTACACCAAGTCCGATCATCACGTGAGATGATGTAGCTTTAAAGGTGAACAATCAACATGTTCATCATATCATCCATATGACTCATGCTTTACCTTTCGGTATTCCGTGTTCCGAGACCATGTCTGTACATGCTAGGCTCGTCAAGGTTAACCTTAGTTTCCGCATGTGCAAATCTGGCTTGCACCCGTTGTATGCACACGTAGAGTCTATCACACCCGATCATCACGAGATGCTTCAAAACGACGAGTCTTAGCAACGGTGCCAACTAAGGACGAACACTTTATTACTTGATATTTTAGTGAGAGGGATCATCTTATAATGCTACCGTCACGATCTAAGCAATACACGATGCATAAAGGATTAACATCACAGGCAATTCATAATAAGTTTGATACGATATGGCCCTTTCTTCTTGCGCCTTTGATCTCCATCTCCAAAGCACGAACATGATCTCCATCATCACCAGCATTGCGTCAAGGTCAGTGGCGCCGCTTCATGGTTGTCCATCATCACCAGCAACTATTACAACTACTTGGAATAAAGCTATTACAAGATGAATAGACACGCAGGTCTTAACAGAATTAAAGACAACCATTAGGCTCCTGCCGGTTGCCATATTACAACAAGGATCATTGCATACATCAAATACAATCATAATCACATGATGGCCATATCACATCACAAAAACCCTGCAAAAACAAGTTAGACGCCTCTAATTTTGTTTGCATGTTTTACGTGGTTTGGGGCTTTCGCATAAGACCGATCTTACCTGCGAACAAGGACCACAACGTTGATACAAGTGTTGTCAGATGCTCATTGTAAATTGAATCTTAACTATGGTGGGAGAGACAGACACCCGCAAAGCTACTTGTGCAAAGCAAGTTGCACGTCAAGCGTGGAGCAAGTCTCATGTGCGATGACATGTAATGTTAGCCCGAGCCGCTTCATCCCACCATGCCGCAAGATGCAAAGTACACGCTAAGACACCGACAACAAAAGCATCAACGCCCACAAAAACATTGTGTTGTACTCGTGCAACAGATCTACGCATAGATACGGCTCTGATACCACTGATGGGTTCGTAGCATGGAAAACAAAAAAATTCTACCGCAAGAACGAACAAAAACCCAGATCTAATCTAGATAAAAGCCAAGATCTAATCTATTAGACATGTGCAACGAGATAGATAGGAACTAACCCTCGTAGATCCGAAAGCGTTAACGAGATTAGACCTCGTGGTTGATGTAGTCGATCATTTGCCGATTTCAAGATCGTGTGGACGATCCTTCCGGCGCCGCGTTCCGGCAGCGCTTCCGCAGTCGGTCACACGTGCGGAGTCGAAGCAGACCTTCCTCTCCTCGTTCCAGCGAGCAGCGGAGGTAGTAGATCTTCTCCACGGAATCCCAGCAGCACAACAGCGTGGTGGTGGTGGTGGAGTAGAGAATTCTGCAGGGCTTCGCCTATGCCTGTGCAGAAGAAAGGTGGAGGAGAGAGGCGGCAGAGATTGGGAGTTATGGGAGCAGGGGTGGAGGGGGCGCCCCTTCCCCTCTATTTGAGCGGGGTGAGGCGCCATGGGAGGGGGAGTCCTTGTAGGACTCCCCTTCCTCTAGGCCGGCGGATTGGGGAGTGGGGGGAGGAGTCCTCCTCCTCCCCCACGACTCCTAGTCTTGACCCACCAGGACTCCTTGATCCCTTCCTTGGTTTTCAAGCAAACTCCAAGAAACCTTCCAGAACATTCCGGAACATTCCGAAACCTTCTAGAACCCTCATACAAATACTCCGGAACATTTCCTAACTCAGAAAATGATCTCCAATATATGAATCTTATTCTCCGGACCATTCCGGATCTCCTCGTGATGTCCCGAATCCAATCCGAGACTCCGAACAACATTCGGTCTCCAACGCATATTCCATATCTACTTAAAACAACTTCGAACCTTAAGTGTGTCACCCTACGGTTCGTGAATATGCAGACATGACTGAGACACATCTCCTATCAATAACCATCAGCGGGACCTGGAGATCCATAATGGCTCCCACATACTCAACGATGACTTTGTGATCGATAGAACCATTTACATACGAAACCAATTCCCTTTGTCACGCGATACTATACTTATCCGAGGTTTGATCGTCAGCATCTCCATACCTAGTTCTACCTCGTTACTGATAAGTACTCTTTACTCGTTCCGTGATGTGTCATCCCTTGTGACCTAGTCACATGCTTGCAAGCTAATTAGATGACATTCCACCGAGAGGGCCCAGAGCATATCTATCCGTCATATGGATGGACAGATCCCAATCTTGGTCCATGCGCTTCAACACATACTTTCAGAATACCCAATGACACCTTTATGACCACCCAGTTACGAAGCGGCGTTTGATGTCATCAAATTATCCATCCGGTGATGGTGATTAACATAACCTCATGGTCGAAGGAATAGGTTACTATGTATTTGAAAGCTTACAGCAATACGAACTTAATGACTTGATCTTATGCTACGCTTATTATGGGTGTGTGTCCACCAGGATCCTGGAAACAGCCGAGAGAATTACTCGTACCAAGACTATCAGATTCTGCAAAGTTCAATAGAATCATCATTCCGAGGAAGAGGCCACATGGGAACGTGAAGAAGATCTGAAGAAAGAACACCCACACCTATTTGCTAACCAACCTGAATCTCGGGGACGAGATTCTTCTTAAGGGGGGTAGGTTTGTAACATCCCAAATTTTATAATTTCAGATGTTACTAGTAAGCATGCATCATATCATTGCATCATGGCATCACCTATCGAAAAATTTGCATCAGGCAATTCTCAAACCCCATAGTCACTTATAGACAAAAGGAGGGTAAAACCTTTTTAACCACCAAAACCTTTGCAAAAGTGTTATTTTATAATCCTATCCTAACTCTCTTCTTTTTACAAAATTTTAGAGACCAATTTCGTCTAATTTGGAGTTCGTATGCAAAAGATATAAAGAAAATACCAAAATAGAAAAAGAAAAAAAACGAAATGGGCCGCCGGCCGGCCCACCTCAGCCGACCGAACCAGCCATCCTACCGGGATCGATCCCACCTCCGCTTTAAAAAGCGTGCGAAAATCTGTTTTCTAAACCTATCTCTATTCAAACACTTATAACTTTTTATCTACAACTCCGAATTGACTTCCGTTTGTTTCTACTTGTTCCCTACTCCAAGATCTATCTTCCCATCATCATAAAATCCTAAGTAATCCATCGGAGCCACAGCTATAACACTTCTCCTTCCCGAAATCCCGAATCTACACCCCACCGAATCGTATTTCGCTTCTAAACCCATCTAAACTTCGTCGGCTGCCTTTGGCTTCAACACGAAAGTTGTAGATCTCGTCGAAATCTTTCAATTCCGACAAATCTCACCTCTTTTCATCCACCACAGCCAGAGAATTTCGCAACGCAATATTTCAGATCTGATGGCGTAATTCCAAGATCTACTAGCGCTCGTTTCTTGGAATCCAAATCTCTTTGGTGAAAAGGTAGATCTAATCATCCTCCACAACTTTCATGTACAAAGTTTTTCGTTTTGACCTACGGTTTTATCTCTCTAACACAGATCTACTTCTAGTCCTTTGTTAGGCAAAATCGGGTCTATTTTGAGCCAACTTCTCTTCTAGCCACCGGATCTCATCCCGACGGTCGAGATTCAATCGTCCCGATCAGTTGCCTCGTCACCGCCACGTCGTCGTCAGGTCAGCATCTAGTCCCAGTCAACCTGTCCAGTCAGCGGAATATTTTCTGGAATATTCCGTTCGAATTTAAAATTGCAGATTATAGCTGTAATCTTGTAAAATTCATAGAAATTAGATTATTAGTCCAAAAATTGCGTATAATATACCTTTGGATTCATATTTTCGAGTAGAACACAGATCTACAATAATATTACTATTTTGCCACGGCAATCTTGCAGTAGAGTTAAAAGTTTAGATTAGAGTATTTTAATTCTAGAAAATTATCCGTAACTCCGTTTTAGTTGATTCTTGTTGCGTTGGCCTTGTTTTGACAATACCTTCTGTAGAAAATTATCATATATTGCTTAGGGTGTTTAGATCTGTTTCGAGATAGATTAGAGCTGTAGATCTAGTTTCAAGCCTGGTTAATTAGGGTTTTATCCAAAATACCTAAAATCTGTGGGAAATCGATTCTAATGACATCCCCAACTCAACAACACCCCTGGTTAAGACCCTTGGCCGAAATCAAACCCACCCTTGCATATTACCATGTTGCATGCATGCATATTTGACTTCGTGACTTGTTTTGTGCAAATTATGATTGGATCCTTGTTTGCTTCGTTAGATTGCTCGGAGTGCGCTGAGGAGTATTGTTGTGTAGATTGCTGCTCGGATCAAGGCAAGTTACACCACTTGTTCATGTTATGTCCCAGTTTTTGACTATGCATGTTTTACTCTTCAAAATCTTGTAGTATGCATGTGTAGGTTTTTAGTAGCTTTCTTATTACTATTTTTGCAAGTGCGGTTTTGTAGTATGCCATGAGTAGCTTTATACTGAGGATTTTCCGTCCTAATAGGTTCCCCCTGTTTTGCTAAGTATTGCTTGATATGCTATATATATATCAAATACCGTTGGGAGGGTTCGAAAGACTCAAGAATTTTCTAAGTATGGTAGCTCTCTCGAGCGAACTTTTCTTCTCCAAAACCCCTTCAAAATAAAACTAAGTTTTCTTCTGGGCGGAATGGTTGTCGGGACAACGAGTGAGATCTTGGTGGAGGACGGCCGCCCAGGAATCAAAGAAGTCTGCCATGTTTCAGAATTCAGAAGCTTCCGTGCAACCACAATACATATGGGCTCTGTCTTGCCTTAGTACTTAGTGGGAAACCTCACCGGGGTACCAACATTTGGAGGTTCTTGGCACGGTTGGATCCAGCTGGTAGAGGGGCTACTAAGGGAAGGCTTCGCCATGGTCTTGTCTGTAAAAGGACTTGATCGTGGATTGTGGGGAAAGTGCACAACCTCTCGAGAGTATTGCAATCTGATCGATCAGCCGAGTTCACGGAAAAGAACACTTTGAGTATCTGAAGGATGGAGCCTCTGAAAGATCTTCCTCTCTCTTTTCAAACAAAAGTTTTTCAAACCCTATGGCGTGCGTAATATCGCTAATAGGTGGGAATTTGGGAACTTGGTGTGTCATATCCAAGTAACTTGGTGCGTAATATCCAAGTGTCACCTGGTGTGTAATATCCAAGTGTTAGGTTGATTGGGCACTTGGTGAGTAATATCCTCGTGTTCCATTTGACCCTATACTATTTATCAAAGTTTACAAAGTAGGGAAAACTTTCTTCCTCTTTTCTCAATACCTTGATAAAATTGGCTTTACGCAAATAAACCCCAAAGCCTACTCTAGCCTTGCATGTAGAGTTAGTCTTGTTCCTTCCTTGGTGTAATTTGCCAATACATTCAAAGTATTGACCCAACTTGTTGGCTGCACGTCTTATGTGCAGAATCCGAAGATTGAAAGGTGCGTAGGGATCGCGGGTCTTCACGCAGCTAGCCTGAGGCGTTGATGGACTCAAGTTTTATTTAGTTTCCGCTGTTTTATTTGAGCTAGCTATAAGCTATGCAAGTTGTAATAATTATACTCTGGATTATTCGTGTAATAATGACTTGTGTTTTACATGATATTCATCGACTGTGAAGTGCTAGCTATTGATCCAGGGACTAGCATGTTAATCACAGGGACTTAGGATCTTTACCGATCCGAGGTCGCAACAGCTACGCTTACTATGGGTGTGTGTCCATCACATCATTATCCTAATGATATAACCTTGTTATTAATCATATCCTAATGTCCATGATCAGGAAACCATGATCATCAATTAATCAACAAGCTAGTTCAACAAGAGGCTTACTAGGGACTCTCTTATGTTTACAAAACACACATGTATCAGTGTTTCCTAATAATACAATTATAGCATGGGATGTAAACATTTATCATAAACATAAAGATACAATAATAACCACTTTTATTATTGCCTCTTGGGCATATCTCCAGCAGTTATCATAGCCGTCCTACTAGCCATCATCTTGGTAGTCTCCTTCATAGTCTGGCCATAGGAATAGCTAGGGACAAAAGCCATGAGTACTCTTTAAGTACTCGAAAACTACCACTAACAAGTAGGATAGTACTAAAGTAAAAAAGCTAACTCTAAGTTTAAATATAAAGTTAACTTTGAAACCTAAGCTGAGTTCAGAAGCAAAGAAAGATAAAATAAAGCTCTAGAATCACTTAAGTTGGGAAGCTAGTGTCATTGTCACAACCCTGTTGTGGTCAAGTCAAGTTCATCATTCATTTAATAAGTCATTTTGAAAACATCTGACAATGAAACAGTATGGCCACTCCAACTGTCCATAACCGTGGACGCGGCTATTCGAATAGTTTGACACTCTGCACAGGTGGTACACTTTCACCACAAGATTCGATACATCTGTCAGGGATAACCCTGAATCATCATACTTAGTATGCATATAATCAAACAGAACCTTTCCTTTACACACCCTAGTATAAGCACCTCTCATATGAGCATGGCCTCCCAACCATGACCATCTGTCATCTTGGGCACTACATAGGTGGACAACATTGAGAGGTAGCCTCAGCTCAAACCTCTCCCCCGAGGGAACTAATGTTGGGTCCGTAGCATAGAAAACAAAAAAAATCCTACGATGAGAACTACACGCCAAGATCTATCTACTAGGTACAGAGCAACAAGTGGACATACATCCATCGAGAACTTACCCTCGAAGACAACGAGTTTTGTTAACGAGTAGGAACTCGTGGTTGATGTAGTCGTACACTTGTCGATCTCAAGATCGAGTGGAAGTCTGAGCGCCGCAACTCAGCAGCGCATCCATACTCGCACACACGTTCAAGCCACCGGACAACCTCCACCTCCTCGCTCCAGCGATCCAGCCGAAGCAGCAACTCCTTCCAGACGAAATGCCACCGGAACATGTATCTCGCTAATCCAAGACCATGGGGGAATAATTCTAGAGGGGGAGAGATATCCTTCACAAGGAGGTGTGAGGAAGAAGGAGGAAGAGGGGGGCCTTTTATAGGAGGAGGGGGGTACCCCCCCCCTCCATGGCCGACGCATGGGGGTGACCCCTTGATGACTCGCAAGTATAGGGGGTGTATCGCAGTATTTGCGATAAGTAAGAGTGTCGAACCCAACGAGGAGCAGAAGGTGCTGGCTAGTGGTATGGATCAGGAATTCTCTACAAATACTTAGCAAACAGATTTTTAGGGGGTTTTGATAAAGCAAGTAAACAAAGTACGAGTAAATAAAAGACAGTAGGAATGAATGCAGCAAGTGGACCAATCCTTTATGCAGCAAAGGACAAGCCGGTTGTATCACTTAAGACGACCAAACGTTCTCGAGGACACATGAGAAGATTATCAAGTGCTTTCGCTTCATATAGTTGATTAATCTTCTCTAGCTTGCTAAGTGTTGTGTGGGTGAACCTGTGCTAATGTACCGACCTTCCTAGGACTAATACATACTTGTGATTATACCCCTTGCAAACATCCGTAAGTACAAGAAAGTAATTAAGGTAGAAACCTAACCACAGCTTGAAACTCTAAGACCCTTACGTCCCTTGTGCAATGGATTCCTAACGAGGGTTCAGGTTTTTGTCACTCTGGCAACCCCTACGATTAGTAGCCAAATACACAATGCATTCCCCTAGGCCCATATAGGTGAAGTGTCATGTAGTCGACGTTCACATGACACCACTAGAAGAAGTACACCACAACTTAAATAACAAACTATTGAATCTTTCTCGACACAACTCCACTACTAACAACATGACTTCTCACATGTCCTCAAGAACAAAACGAACTACTCACAAGACATCATATGGATCATGATCAGAGATGGAATAATGATGTCTAACAATCTGAACATAAACAATAATTCAACGGTTCACTCAATAGCATCAACTACAAAGAGTAATCAACACCGGGAAAGTTTCCCCTATGAACTAATGCAAGATTCAACCAATTGTTACAGCAATATGGAGATGGTGATGAGGGTGTTGCTGATGATGATGATGATGATCCCGATGAAGTCCAGCTTGATGGTGGTGTTGAGGGCGACGATCTTCCCTCTCTGGGAATGAATTCCCCAGCAGAAATCTGTCTGCCGGAGAGATCTTTCTCTCTCGATATTTTCCGCCCCGTAGAGGCGGCGGAATCTTTCTGTGGTCGCTCCTCGAGTCTTAGGGTTTCGGGAGGAATATATACACCAGAGGGGAGAGGCTAGAGTGGGCCAGGGTGGCCACACCACCTGCTCACGCGGCCTAGGGCTGCCCGCACCAGGGTTGGTGTGGGCCCCCTGTGGCCCATCTCCACTCCGTCTTCTGGCATCCTTAGTCTTCTGGAAAAATAGGATTTTCCGTATATTTTCCCGGATTTTCTGATCTTCGCGAATTTTGCCTCCAAACAGCACATTTTCCATCAGAATCCTGACTACAGCGATCCATGCTCCAAAAGTCATCAACCATGCAAAAACAGATAAAATAACATAAGTATCACCTCTCAATATGAAATATATCAATGAATAATAGTGAATTAAGACATAGAATAGTGATGCAAAATGGACGTATCAACTCCCCCCAAGCTTAGACTTCACTTGTCCCCAAGCGAAACTGAGCTCAATAAACATGGCCTCAGGTTTATGGAGTGAAGAGTCGATAAAAGAATACGGACAAGAAGCATTACAATCATCAAATACACAGATCATAATATAAGACAACTCACTATTATATAACTTAACTTGCAATAATTAAAGGAAACACAATAAAGATACATAAAATTGAATCATAATTGGTAATGGCAAACTTAGCTCTTGGTCGAAGAATAGTTGATAATTTGCTGGAGTTCACAAATAGCTGGTTTTCAATGGTAGCTTTCAAAGTAGTAAACATCAAGATAAGAGCAATGTGCAAAACAAGGAACACAAGAAACATGATTGAATAAATCATCATATGAATGAATGAAACACAACAACTCAAAATACTTGCTAAGATGGAAGGGAAGTAGGTTTACTGACTCAACTACAAAGTAAAAGAAAGGCCCTTCATAGAGGGAAGCAGGGATTGCAAGTCTCATAAAGAGCTCCCAAAAATTATGATACTTACTAGCTTTCAGCTCTCATTGCCCCTATCATAGGAATCTTTTGGTGATTAAGGTTAAAGTGACACAACTAAGAGGATATGCGTGACAAGTTGTAAATTGAAGTTCCATGCCCCTTACTTATGAGTACCGAACCTCATGCTACTCAACTTCAGTCATGAGCAAGCTCTTGTCATTGTAAATACATGTGTATCATTAAGAACCGCCAACGGGGTACCCCTTGCACATGACACAGGAGCTATCCCATAATCAAAATGACAAGGCAAGCAGACAGTAAACATCTCAGCGATCTTTTTATTTGCTATTTGCATAGGTTTTTATTGAGGATGCTTCATAGAATGCTCACTATAGTTATGCTGCAAGTTTCCACCATGATTAGGCATGGCTTAGGCTAGCGGCCCAGGCGTTTCTCTAACACACATATAAACTCCATGATCTTATAAGTTCCACTTTTATTTCACACCGTCGGGATCCATAAGCAAAAGAACATGATATCAACTAGGTACAAGTACCAATGAAGTGTTGAAAGCGGTCCCCATGATACATGGTTCTGCTAACTTCAACTCATAAAGCGCAAGCATATACGCAACAAAGAAGGACCCAATGGTTCAAGTTTATTAAATGCAAGAAGGTAAGGTGTGCCATCAAGTTCGTGAGAGCTTTAATCACTAATTTTCACATAACAAGTTTAATTTGGGAGGTAGATAAAACAAGAATTTACTTGGAATAGCAATAATGCTACTAGGTAGGTGGACACAAATGGCAAAGGTTTTGGTTTAAAGGAGGTGCATGCACGAGAAGAATTCCCTCTCAGTACAGGTTTTTGGCTTGCAAGGTTGGGTAGCAAGTATAAGAGTTTAAGGAAACAAACAAACATACAAGCGATAAAGACAAACATGCAATCGTCCTCGGAAGCACGAAAGATCTTAACTAGAGAATACTAAACTTATGAGCAAATAAAGAAAGAAAGATGATGAAATTATTTTTCTTTAAAGGTACTTTTATCTTTTCTTTTAACTCTCAAAAATAGTGTGCTACTGACCAAGCCAGGTTTGCTAAAACCAACTAAATTAACTCAATGATCCCAAAGTGATACTGACGAGGGTTTAACTCATCAATGTCCATTGTTATGGACTTGGGTTTTGGAGAAGATGGAAGCACTGGAAGTCTCGATCGGCTAGCAAACAAGCACACAGGGACGCAAGATTTACCTAGGTTCAGGCCTCGTAGAGGACCCTACTCCTGCTTGTCTGCTCTTGATTGATGAAGGATCCGAAGGATTACAATATCGCCGATGGCGGTGGACGCGCAGATTGGATCTGGCGTATGTGTATGCTACGGGTGTTGTCTAGATCTATTGTGTATTGTGCGAGTCGCGATTGACAGGTTGCCTGTTGGGGGAGAGGATGCCTTCTCGTTGGACCCTCCTAGCCTTTATATATGGGGAGGCTAGGTCTCAAGTACCAATACGAGTTGGTTTACAAGTCAGAGTTCGTATCTAGTCTAGTCTAGTACTTTCCTTGTCTTGTTATGCCAGGAGTATGTGTCCTTGTAGGCTTCGTATTACTCAAACCGTCATAGGTGTCATGGACCTTAGCAATTCGTTCGGTGGGCCTTCTATCGATCCGCACCAGGTAGGCTGTAGTCGAGTGCCTATTGGGCATACCCATGTCAGTAGCCCCTGAGTGTCCATGTGAATCGTAGATTCGGATGGAGACTTAGTAGTCTTGAGTCTTGCATTAGGATGTCCGAGTCGATAATTATGTCGAGTGCGAAGCACTTCACCCGGAAGTTCATTGGGTCAGTCGAATTTGTAGTAGTTCATAGGGATGATGGTAAACGTGCCTGGTGCGCTCGACGGATCGGGACCAGTTAATTGCTCTAGGGAAAAAACAACGCCACCTACTCAAACTCGAGTCCCCGGACTCGAATTCGGAAATTGACTCATGCCGTGGAGGTCTTATAGAGTTCGAACCCTAGTGTATAAGTGTGAGCACTCGATGCGTCCGTCAAGGCATGTTCATCGTACCTATAGGCACGGATATATTTCTAGTAGTGCGCAGCAAATGCGTTGCCAGGCCTTATTCAGGTCTTATCTTCACGCTGCAAGCGCGGCATCCGAATTTTTGTCATCGCGGAGATGATTCGGGTGACCCAGGAGACGCAGTCTCGTTGTAGGGAAAATATGAGGCGGTGTCGCCATAAACTTCGAGTGTGGATATTATCGACACATAGTACAATGTACAAGGAAAAATAATCATAGGGTGCGCGACTAGCGCTCCCTATGGGAGTAGCCCCCGAGTGCCTATTCGAGTCGTAGACTCGAGTGGGGACTATAAGTAGTTTGCGACTGCTGTCGTCTTTTGCTTGTTTCAGTCGAATATGCTTTCAGCGCTCCCTATGGGAGTAACCCGAAGCCCACAATCGAATCGTAGATTCGAGTGAAGGGTTTTCATGATGCTTGGATATCTTCACAAATTTCTTCGGGTGCACGGCCAGCGCTCCGTATGGGAGTAGCCCCCGAGTCCTTAGTCGAATCGTGGATTCGAGTGAGGATTCAGAGCGTGCCACTCAAAGATCTTGTATATGTGCGACCAGCGCTCTAGTTTGGAGTAGCCCCCGAGTGTCTGGCAGAGTCGTGGACTCGGGCAGAGACTCGAGTCTTGTATCTTGCAGTGGTAGTCGAAAATCATGCGAGGAGAAACCACTGACCCGGAAGTGCATCGAGTCAATGTGTCACGCATAAGGAGCTTGAATCGACGATGCAGTTGGAGTCGACACAATCATTTCTGTCGAGTGCATCGCTAGCACCGCATCTTTGTAGCATCACGCGATGCAATCATCTGAGGAGGAACTCGACTTGGGTCTTTAGTGTATGGCGTAGTCAGTTGTTTTGTCGACTCCTGTTGGAGGACCTGATAGAATAGCTCGACGTAGTCGACATCCTTGTAAGCTGCATAAAACATTAAGAATTGTGAAGTACTTGTATCTTGTAAAGAATATTTGCATGTAGCCTTATAAAGTAAGATTATGGTGCCAATCGAGTCTACACTTTTGCACTGTATGCTAGGCCTTTTCGTTAGCCTGATTACCCTTAGTCTCAGTACCTTGCCGAGGTACTCGGAGTTCAAGGATTCGATGATCAGGCAGAATCAGTACTCGGGCTGTCGCGTATGAGGTGCTCGAGTGCGTGGAGTCGACGACACATTAGGTTACTTGAAGAGACGCAGCCCCGAGTGTTTCGAGTGCGTGTTAAAAAAGAAACAGATCTAAGTAGAGGGAAAACATAGCTTTATTGGCAGTTGCCGTGGATGAAGTTGATGCAACCGCGGACTTAGTCCACGCGGCAACGGGTCGCGTGACCGAGTCAAAGATACAATAGGTTGTCGAAGTCAAAGACCGCAGCGCGTCGCCGCAGTCGAAGACCGTAACAAGTCACGTGATGGAGTCGAAGACTCAGTAGGTCGGTGGAGTCAAAGACCGTAGCGCGTCGCCGCATCCAAAGGAGGTAACAGGCCTCGTGGCGAACTCGATGGAGCCCGCAAGTGTAGATTCGATGTGGTCGATTTAGTCGAAGCGGCATCTGAGAGCCGGTGCGACGGACCAGGGTCGACGTGGTAGCAGGTCACCAAAACCGATGGTGGAAGCGGTTTGCCACAACTGAAGATTGTAGCGGGTCACTGGAGCAACGAGTCGCCGAAGTAGAAGGCCGCAACGGATCGCTGGAGTCGAAGATCGCGGTAGGTCACCACAACCGAAGACCATAGCGGGTCGTCGGAGCCGAGAGAGCCTCCGTGTCGCTGGAGTCGAGGACCGAAGCGGGTCGTACGGCAGAGTCGAAAGAGCCCCCGAGTCACTGGAGCCGAAAATCACGGCGAGTCACGCGGCCGCGCTGGCGGAGCCCCTGAGTGTTGAGTCAGCGTGGTTGATGTAGTAGATGTAACCTGCAGGTTGTACAGTGCGCAGAGTCGACGTGGCATCGGGTAGCGAGTCGCCAATGCCGAGAGAGCCGAAGATTTTTGCGGTTCGCGCGACGAAGCCGGCATAACGGGGTCATTGGATTTTTTGTCATCCTAGAATCGTCATAGCGGATGGAATCGACGCAGCGGACTCGTCAGTTTTTGTTTCTTCGGATTGAGCTCCACGTTACATAGTCCGCCAAACTTTTTCCAGAGAGAGAGTTGACGCCATGCGATCGGTCCAATTTCAACTCTTCTTTCCGTGCAGTTGACGACACGCCTAGACGCTCTCCGTATAGCACACTTTAATTTGGTTCTGTTTGTATGGCCCCATGGCTCTCGTGCTCATAATTTATTTTTTGATTCTCACGCACGTGTGGGTTGTATGTCTCCATGCCTCCATGCTAGTAACTTCTTTTCGATCCGTACGCACGTTTGCCTCACTTTTTGCCCCATCTGATTTTCCATGACTTCACATGTCGTCATATGGTATCACTAACAACACCATAATTGTAGCTGCATCTGATTTCTTTTACTCTTTGATCTGTCTGCCTGACACAAACTCATCGGGACTTCATGTGTGAGTACCACGGTGATTCATGTGACTGGGTGAGTCGTGACTGCTCGGGTGTGATACCGGTTCTATTTCCGACATAATTAAGCAGCAGGTCTTGCAGCAACTCAATCGTCTAGCTTTCAAAATAAAAATTTCGATCTTCAAACTCGTAGATCCGATCAACCAAGGGGGAGGACGACGTTGACATCGAGCCCTATGCCTACGTTGGAGTTAAGATTGGTCGTGGTGGCAATGTCGATGATGAAGCTGTGCGCGCCGACGCATACGAATCGATCGAACGTGATCCGATCGTCGTTTTGCGGATGAGAGAGCCAAAATAGATCTGGCCTCCAATAGTCGTTGAATCGTAGATTGCTGGTGATGGGGCCGTCGAGATCGCAACATCAGCACTCCCAATTCCCACAGACGGTGCCAATTGACGAGGGTTTAGCTCATCAATGTCCATTGTTATGGACTTGGGTTTTGGAGAAGATGGGAGCACTGGAAGTCTCGATCGGCTAGCAAACAAGCACACAGGGATGCAAGATTTACCCAGGTTTAGGCCTCGTAGAGGACCCTACTCCTGCTTGTCTGCTCTTGATTGATGAAGGATTCGAAGGATTACAATATCGCCGATGGCGGTGGACGCGCAGATTGGATCTGGCGTATGTGTATGCTACGGGTGTTGTCTAGATCTATTGTGTATTGTGGGAGTCGCGATTGAGAGGTTGCCTGTTAGGGGAGAGGATGCCTTCTTGTTGGACCCTCCTAGCCTTTATATATGGGGAGGCTAGGTCTCAGGTACCAATACGAGTTGGTTTACAAGTCAGAGTTCGTATCTAGTCTAGTCTTGTACTTTCCTTGTCTTGTTATGTCAGGAGTCTGTGTCCTTGTAGGCTTCATATCACTCGAACCGTCATAGGCGTCATGGACCTTAGCAATTCGTCGAGTGAGCCTTCTATTGAGCCGCACCAGGTAGGCTGTAGTCGAGTGCCTATTGGGCATACCCATGTTAGATACCAATACTAACAACAAGATCAATCATATAACCACGAATTGAAAACTAATATAAGCTATGCAAAAGAGTGAATGATAGAACTTCTCATTAATAATCCATAACGGCAACTCACACCAAGGGATACATATCTAACGAGAGAGGGGACACTTCCATAATGCAAACCATACTACATAATAACTCCTCTATTCATGATATGACTCTACTAAAAAGGTAAAAAGATAGAAGATAGTGATGTGATACCGCGGCACTCCCCCAAGCTTGGAATAAACCAAGGGGATGCCAAACCTGATGATGAATTACTCCTTCGGTGGTGGTGGTATCCTCTCATCTTCGTCTGTCTTCCAGGGTAAGGGCTTCCCATCAACAAAGGACATCGTGGTTTCCAACATCCTGAAACTTTCAACAACACTTATGCGTTTAAATCTAGCCTCATACTCACAGTTTTGATTTTGAACGTCACAGAACTGTGCTTGCAGTTCTTTGAGTTCAGCAGTCTCCTTTTGGTGCTCGATGATGAGTTCGGAAAAAATCTTATGGATGATATCCACTTCGCGCTCCGCCATCTTGTTGTACCTAAAGACTTCTTGCTCCAGTGCTTCCATCCTATCCTCCAGACTTCCTTCACCTTTACGGCCTTGAACCTCTTTAATACGGACCTCCCCACCTTCGAGCAACAACTCCTTGGGATGAATCTTCAACTCTCTCATGTATGGGTTCATGATCTCTTCTAAGGAATCTCCCTCGGCTGATCCAGTGGAAGACATTGTGGCTACAAATCTGGGATTCTACCTGGAAAAAATAGATCGAAACAAAAACATGACGAAAACACGATATATGAACCTCGGAAGATCTAGGGGGTTATATATTATGAAGTTTCATAACAAGAGGAAGGTACTGGGTGAAAACGGGTTGGAGGCGGAGTCTGAGGTGGACTCACCACCTGGTGGCACGGCCAGGGGACCCCCTGGATCCGTTTCCATCCCTTTTTTGCTTCGTAACTTTCCATATTGACTGAAAACTACAAAAATATAGTTGGATTGTATTTTCGCGGAACTTTTCTTACCAGAACCGTTACCTATTTGAACACGAACTCTGCAGGTCTCTGAATTTGGTATTTAGTGGATTCTTCCGGAGTCTCCACTTGAATAATCATCAGTATCTTCATCTTCGTACACTTATTACTTGAGTCATAAAACCCTTCTCTTCCTTATTACACCATTATCTCCACTTCCTAGAAATTTCTTCCACACAAAACTTTACACAGTTCTCATTAGCAACATTAGTATAAGTAAGGTGATAAAACCTTTTGAGTCCAAATTCAACTGAAAAACCATCAAAACATAAGCTACTATAGCAACTCCTTCCGAAAAACCAAAAAGAATTCAAAAAGGAAATCGAATAAAGAAGCAAATGCAAGAGTGGCAAAATCTGTCAAAACAGACCAGCAGGTAGAGATCAATTTTTTCGAAAATCTTCTGTTGCTCAAATCAAAAAGTGCAAAACTAACGAAAGTTAAATAACAACCTGGGGCAGAAGCACAAAAAATTACAGCTCAATCCGACATACAGAGATTTCTCACAAATTTTTACGGTGAAGCACAAAAATCTGTTTTGGGACAGCAACTTCCCCAAATATTACTCCTCTCTCAATAGAGGTTGATCTTGACACAAAAACCAAACAAAAAACGGATAAGGAGCGGTTATTACCAAAGTAATAACTTCCAAGACTCAAAGAAACAAAAACAAACTGAAAGCAAAAATAAACTGGGTTGTCTCCCAAAAAGCTCTTTCTTTATAGACATTAAGATGGGCATTATAATTTTGAAGATGCTCACATGGGGATATGAATTGAAGCGAAAGAGAGCATTAAGAAGCAAAAACACACATGTTTAAGTCTAACCCACTTCCTATGCAAGGGAATTTTGTAAACAAACAAGTTTTTGAAACCAGATGCTACTTGCATAAGAAGGAAAAAGAAGTGCAACATAAAGACTTTCAACATAAAACGAGGAAACTTGATATTATTGAGATGCATAAGAACACTTTTTCCTCTCTCATAATAACTTTCAGTATCATGCATAAACTTAACAATATAGCTATCACTAGGACCATCATAGCACTGATCACTTATTCTAACAGAAAACACAGGAATACTAGCTCTCATAACACTACTTTGTGAAACAATATTAGAGGTATCCTTACAAAGGATAGTGTGTCCCTATTCTTCATATTTAGTAACAAAGTCTTTCACATGTGCTATAATAGGTTCATCAACCATTTGTTTATCAGGTTCAACAGCTTTATTTGCACTTTCATCAACCATACTAGCTATCATAGAATGTTCCTTAATCTTAACTAGGAAAAGCATTTTCTCAATATAAGGTTCAGGTAAGACATGATTAGCAGTATAAACTTCACTGTTTCTTGCAGGAACACTCTTAAAAACATCTTTATAAGGTTCATGATACTTATTCCACTTTTTTTAGGCACTTCAATGTAGGAAGAAAAATCCTTAAAATAAGAAGCAATACCTTGAGAGTCTAAACCACAAGCGTTTTTAATATTTTGAAAGTCATCAGTTCCCATAAAAGAGTCAATGCATTCATAATCATAATTTATACCTGACTTTCTACCTTTATCATTCTCCCAAGCTTCAGCAGTGTCTTAAATATGGTCCAGAAGATCCCATTTAGCTTCTTCTTCCATACGAGTGAATGATCCAGCACAAGAAGCATCCAATAATTCTTTATCATGAAGAGATAGCCTTGCATAAAAGTTATTGATAATAATATTGTTGGGGAGCTCATGAATGGGACATTTGAGCATTACTAACTTCAATCTCCCCCAAGCTTGAGCTGTACTCTCTCCATCAAGAGGCCAAAAGTTGTATATTTGATTCCGATCTTTATGAATCTCACTAGGAGGACAAAACTTTGAATAAAAGAGAGGCACTATTTCCTCCTATTCTAGAGCTTGACCATTCTTCAGCAGCTTATACCAGTCCTCAGCTCTTCCTTTCAGTGATAATGAGAATAACTTCTTCTTAACTTGATCTGTAGTAATACCTGCACACTTGAACAACCCGCATAATTCGTGTATAAAGAGCAAATGATCACCGAGATGGACAGTTCCATCTCCAACATAGTAGTTATCCATAACACGATCAATAATTCTTGTATTTTGAAAACATCATTCTCAGCAGGTGGTGGCTTATCTACTACCTTAGCAGTGGTAGTAGCATTACCAAATAAGAAACTCAGCGAATTATCCATAACGAAAATAAAGCAACTAGCAGAAGTAAACAATACTCACAGGAGAAGTTTCCTTTACCAGTTCCACTTTCCAATAGCGCTTCATGCCCCGACAACAGTGCCATAAAATAGTCTTGATGACCCACAAGTATAGGGGGTGTATCGCAGTATTTTCGATAAGTAAGAGTGTCGAACCCAACAAGGAGCAGAAGGTGCTCGCTAGTGGTATGGATCAGGAATTCTCTACAAATACTTAGCAAACGAATTTTTAGGGGTTTTTGATAAAGCAAGTAAACAAAGTACGAGTAAATAAAAGACAGTAGGAATGAATGAAGCAAGTGGCCCAATCCTTTATGCAGCAAAGGACAAGCCGGTTGTATCACTTAAGATGACCAAACGTTCTCGAGGACACATGGGAAGACTGTCAAGTGCTTTCGCTTCATATAGTTGATTAATCTTCTCTAGCTTGCTAAGTGTTGTGTGGGTGAACCTATGCTAATGTACCGACCTTCCTAGGACGAATACATACTTTTGATTATACCCCTTGCAAACATCCATAAGTACAAGAAAGTAATTAAGGTAGAAACCTAACCATAGCTTTAAACTCTAAGACCCTTACGTCCCTTGTGCAATGGTTTCCTAACGGGGGTTCAGGTTTCTGTCACTCCGGCAACCCCTACGATTAGTAGCCAAATACACAATGCATTCCCCTAGGCCCATATAGGTGAAGTGTCATGTAGTCGATGTTCACATGACACCACTAGAAGAAGTACACCACAACTTGAATAACAAACTATTGAATCTTTCTCAACACAACTCCACTACTAACAACATGGCTTCTCCCATGTCCTCAAGAATAAAACGAACTACTCACAAGACATCATATGGATCATGATCAGAGATGGAATAATGATGTATAACAATCTGAACATAAACAATAATTCAACGGTTCACTCAATAGCATCACCTATAAAGAGTAATCAACACCGGGAAAGTTTCCCCTATGAACTAATGCAAGATTCAACCAATTGTTACAGCAATATGGAGATGGTGATGAGGGTGCTGATGATGATGGTGGTGATGATGATGATGATCCCGATGAAGTCCAGCTTGATGGTGGTGTTGAGGGCGACGATCTTCCCTCTCTGGGAAGGAATTCCCTCAGCAGAAATCTGTCTGCCGGAGAGATCTTTCTCTCTCGGTGTTTTCCACCCCGCAGAGGCGGCGGAATCTTTCTATGGTCGCTCCCCGAGTCTTAGAGTTTCGGGAGGAATATATACGCCAAAGGGGAGAGGCTGGAGTGGGCTAGGGTGGCCACACCACCTGCTGGCGCGGCCTTGGGCTGCCCGCGCCAAGGGGTGGTTGGGCCCCCTGTGGCCCATCTCCACTCCGTGTTCTAGCATCCTTAGTCTTCTTGAAAAATAGGATTTTCTATATATTTTCCCGGATTTTCTGATCTTCGCGAATTTTGCCTCCAAACGGCACCTTTTCCATCAGAATCCTGACTGCAGCGGTCCATGCTCCAAAAGTCATCAACCATGCAAAAACAGATAAAATGACATAAGTATCACCTCTCAATATGAAATATATCAATGAATAATAGTGAATTAAGACATAGAATAGTGATGCAAAATGGACGTATCACCCCTCACCTCCCCCATTCATCTAGTGGTAACCCCTCCACATTAAAATGCCTCTTCACATTCCCTTTCAAAGTCCCTACTTTAAATGCATTAAAATTACCTAAGTTTAATGCTCTCTCATTTAATAAAACTCTTTTATTAAATTTATTCAGAATTTTGTTAATTACTTTAATTAACAAACATTCACATATAACCCCTTACAATATTTCAATATCACATGCAGAACCACTTTCTGCAATTTCACCCGAAACAATTCCGGATTCTATCGAAACAATTCCTGCTCTTTGCAATTCTTTCGTCTGAAACATATGTGCTCCAAAATGGTGTCCAGTAACTCTTAAGTGTGTCACCCTACGGTTCGCGAATAATACAGACATGATTGAGACTCCTCTCAGATCAATAATCAGAAGCCGGACATGGAGATCCATACCGACTCCTGCATATTCAACGATGACTTCTGTGGTCGTGAGAACCTTTAACGCTTGTAATTTAATCCCTTTGTCTCATGATATAATACATGTCCGAGATTCGATCATCGGTATCCAAATACCTAGTTTGATCTCGTTACCGACATGTACTCTTTTCTCGTTCTCGTGATATAACATTCTAGTGATCACATCACTTGCTTGCAAGCTATCTCAATGTGATATCACCGAGAGGGCCTAGAGTATATCTATCCGTCATCGGGATTGACAAATTCCACTCTTGATCCATGAGCCCAACATAACACCTTCGTAGCACTGAACCCATCTTTATAGTCACCCTGTTACGGTGTGACGTTTGATGTTATCAAGATACTCTTCTGGTGTTAGCAATTAACATGATCTCATGGTCTAAGGATAAAGATTACTTCGTATGATGTTATAGCAATGTAAACATAATGACTTGATTGTAATGCTATACTTCGGATGAATGTTCATCACATCATTTCACAAATGCTGTGACCTTGTTATTAACAACATCCAATGTCCATGATCAGGAAACCTTGATCATCTTGTTAATCAACAAGCTAGTCTATAAGAGAGGCATAACTAGGAACCCTTTTTGTTTATTAAACACACATGTATTGATGTTTCCGATCAATACAATTCTAGCATGGAAAATAAACATCTATCATATATAAGGAATACATAATAACAACTTTATTATTGCCTCTCAGGGCATATTTCCTTCAGTCTCCCACTTGCACTAGAGACAATAATCTAGTTCACATAGTGATAAATCTAACACCAATGGAGTTCTGGTTTTGATCATGTTTTGCCCTAGGGAGAGCTTTAGTCAATAGGTCTGCTACATTTAGGTCCGTGTGTACTTTACAAATCTTTATATCTCCATCCTTGACATGCTCGCGGATGGAGTGAAACCGGCGCTTAATATGCTTGGAATTCTTGTGAGACCTCGGTTCCTTGGCATTGGCTATGGCTCCATTGTTGTCACAATACATCACCATTGGTTCCAATGCACTAGGAACCACACCTAGTTCCGTAATGAACTCTTTCATCCAAACCGCTTCCTGCGCCGCTTCTGAAGCAGCAACATATTTCGCCTCCGTCGTTGATCCAGCCACCATAGGTTGTTGGAACTCCTCCAACTAACTGTTGCTCGTTCAAGAGAAATACATATCCGGATTGAGACTTAGAGCCATCTGGATCAGTGTCAAAGCTAGCATCGACATAACACTTAGCGACTAGCTCTTCTTCACCTCCGTATATGAGAAACATATCCCTAGTTCTTCTCAAGTACTTGAGGATGTTCTTGACCGCTATCCAGTGTTCCGAACCTGGATGAGATTGGTACCTACTAGTCAAACTAATAGCATGTGCCACATCCGGTCTTGTACATAGCATGGCATACATAATAGAGCCTATGGCCGAGGCATAGGGGATCTTATCCATTATCTCTCTTTCTTCCGCCGTAGCCGGACTTTGAGTCTTGCTCAATGTTTTGCCTTGCAACATAGGTAAGAACCCCTTCTTACTCCCATCCATATTAAACTTCTTTAATATCTTATCAAGGTATGTACTCTGCGATAGCCCAATTAGGCGCCTTGATCTATCTCTATAGATTTTAATGCCTAATATATATGACGCTTCACCAAGGTCTTTCATCGAAAATTTGTTGTTTAGATAACTTTTAACATTGTTTAAAAGATCTATATCATTTCTAATCAATAATAAGTCATCCACATATAATATCAGAAATGCCACATTGCTCCCACTCACTTTCTTGTAAATACAAGCCTCTCCATAAGTTTGTACAAATCCAAACTCTTTGATCACCTCATCAATGCGGAGATTCCAACTCCGGGATGCTTGCTTCAGTCCATAGATGGATCGCTGAAGTTTGCATACCTTATTAGCATCCTTAGGATCGACAAAACCCTTAGGTTGTATCATATACAACTCTTCTTCAATATTACCATTGAGGAACACAGTTTTGACATCCATCTGCCATATTTCATAATCGAAATATGCAGCAATTGCTAACATAATCCTAACCGACTTAAGCATCGCTATGGGAGAGAATTTGTCGAAACCCCTTTGCGAAAAGTCGAGCCTTATAGATGGTCACATTACCATCAGCATCAGTTTTTCTTTTGAATATCCATTTATTCTCAACGGCTTTTCGATCGTGAGGTAAGTCCACCAAGGTCCAAACCTGGTTCTCGTACATGGATTCCATCTCGGATTTCATGGCTTCTAGCCATTTGTTGGAATCCGGGCTCATCATCGCTTCTTCATACGTCGCAGGGTCATCTATTTCATCAACCATGAAATTCACAACAGGATTAGGAGCTACACGTGTCCTACTTGACCTGCGAGGTTCGGTAGTGTCCTCTTTCGGAGTTTCATGATCAATATCATTAGCTCTCTCTTCATTAGGTGAAGTCAACTCCGAAACAATTTCGGGTGCTGCGCTACTCGCCATTTCATGAAGAGAATGTTCAATAACCTCTTCGAGTTCTACCTTCCGACTACTCACACCTTTCACGAGAAACTCCTTCTCAAGAAAGAATCCATTCTTGGCAACAAAAACCTTGCCCTCGGATCTGTGATAGAAGGTATACCCAATCGTTTCCTTAGGGTATCCTATGAAGACGCATTTTCCGCTTTCGGTTCGAGTTTATCCGGCTGAAGTTTCTTCACATAAACATCGCATCCCCAAACTTTAAGAAATGACAATTTAGGTTTGTTTCCAAACCATAATTCATACGGTGTCGTTTCAACGGATTTAGATGGTGCCCGATTTAAAGTGAATGCAGCTGTTTCCAGTGCATAACCCCAAAATGACAGTGGCAAGTCAATCAGAGACATCATAGATCGAACCATATCCAATAAAGTACGATTACAACGTTCCGACACACCATTACGTTATGGTGTTCCGGCAGGCGTGAGTTGTGAAACTATTCCATATTCTTTCATGTGTGTGCTAAACTCGTAACTTAGATACTCACCTCCACGGTCAGACCGAAGAAATTTAATCTTTCTATTACGATGATTTTCCACTTCATTCTGAAATTCCTTGAACTTTTCAAAGGTTTCAGACTTGTGTTTCATCAAATAGATATATCCGTTTCTACTTAAATCATCCGTGAAAGTAACAAAATAACGATATCCACCTCGCGCAGACACACTCATTGGTCCACACACATCAGTATGTATGATTTCCAATAAATCTGTCGCCCGTTCCATTGAACCGAAAAACGGCGTTCTAGTCATCCTGCCCATAAGGCATGGCTCACATGTATCAAATGATTCAAAATCAAGTGATTCCAAAAGTCCATCAGAATGGAGTTTCTTCATGCATTTAACACCAATATGACCTAGACAGCAGTGCCACATATATGCAGATATATCATTATCAAGTTTAATCCTTTTAGCATCAACATTATGAATATGTGTAATACTACTATCGAGATCCAACAGAAATAAACCATTCAACACAGGTGCATGACCATAAAAGATATCATTTTTATAAATCGAACAACCATTATTTTCAGATTTAAAGGAATAACCACTTTGCATCAAACACGATCCGGATACAATGTTCATGCTCAGTGCAGGCACCAAATAACAATTATTTAGGTTTATAACTAATCCCGATGGCATATGGAGAGGTAGCGTCCCGACGGCGATCACATCAACTCTTGATCCATTGCCGACCCGCATCCTGACCTCATCCCTTGCTAGTTGTCGCTTGTTCCATAGCCCCTGAACCGAGTTACATATATTAGCAACCGATCCTGTATCAAATACCCAGGTGCTACTGCGAGTACTAGTCAAGTACACATCAATAACATGTATATCATATATACCTTTGTTTTCCTTGCCAGACTTCTTGTCCGCCAAATACTTGGGGCAATTGCGCTTCCAATGGCCAGTCCCCTTGCAATAGTAACACTCGGTGTCAGACTTAGGGCCAGCTCGGGGTTTCTTTTTAGGTGCGACAACATATTTTCCACCCTTCTTTCCCTTGTGCTTGCCTTTCTTGTCCTTCTTGAACCCGGTGGTCCTATTGATCATCAACACTTGATGTTCTTTTCTAATCTCCACTTCTGCAGGCTTAAGCATTGACAAAAGCTCGGGAAGAGACTTCTTCATGCCCTGCATATTATAGTTCATCACGAATCTCTTGTAGCTAGGTGGCAAAGATTGGAGAACACGATGTATGCCTAAGTCAATGGGAATCGTTATTCCCAAGGACACAAGCTTATCGGCGTACCCAGACATTTTGAGTACATGCTCACTAACGGAGCTGTTCTCCTCCATCATGCAGCTAAAGATCTTTTCAGCAGCATTATAACTCTCTACGGCAGCATGGGTATCAAAAATCATTTTCAATTCTCCCATGGTATCAAAGGCATTGCCATTTTCGAAACGCTTTTGAAGTTCTGGCTCTAGCCCATACAGTATGCCGCAATGAACTAAGTTGTGGTCCTCCTGACGGGTCATATAGACATTCTTTTCCTCGTCAGGGGCATCGGGAGCTGGTGGGGGGCCTAGCGGCGCATCTAGCACATATTGCTTTTGTGCAGCAGTGAGGAGAATCCTCAAATTCATAGCCCAGTTGGTGAAGTTGCTACCATTCGCAGCAAGTTTCTCTTTCTCCATGAACACATTGAAATTAAAAGCAGGTGGTGCCATCTACAACAGAATTTGTAAAGTTTATTTAGACTAAGTTTATGATAGAGTGAGTTCAACTAATCCAAATTACTAATGAACTCCCACTCCAAAACGACATCCCTCGTGTCCTTTTGGTGATTACATGAACCAAATCCACTACACCAAGTCCGATCATCACGTGAGTTGATGTAGCTTCAAAGGCGAGCATCTACATGGGCATCATATCAACTATATGACTCATGCTTAACCTTTCGGTCCGTGTTCCAAGGCGATGTCTGTACATGCTCGGCTCGCCAAGTAAGAACCTTAGTATTCGCGTGTGTAAAACTGTCTTACACCCGTTCCTATGAAAGCATAGATTCGAGTACACCCGATCATCACGTGATGTCTCGAAACACGATCCACAGAACAGTGCATACTTAAGGAAGAACACATTTTTATCTTGATATCTAAATGAGGGATGATCTTACAATGCTACAAAAACGCCAAACTAGCAGTATAAGATGCTAACATCTAATGTGTAAAGTGAGATGACATGGTCCATGCATTTGATCTCTATCATTTGCATCGTGGTATGATCTCTATCATTCCTTTGTGTGTAAGTCCAAGGTCTATGGAACTTACACGTTGAATGTGTTGTAAGAGTATCTATCATACATCTACTTACAACAATACCATATCAATACACTAGCCCAGCAACGATCTAAACTAGACGCCTCTAATTTATCAATTGCAAGTTTTATGTGGCTTAGGGCTTTCCGAGATAAAACCGTTCTTACCTACGAACATGAACCACAATGAGGATAACTAAGTTATTAGCAACTCGTTGTAAATCAGATATTGACTATAGTAGGAGAGACAGACACCCGCTAGCCACTTATGTAAAACAAGTTGCATGTTAGTTGTGGAACCGGTCTCATGTACGATGACATGTAAGTTTGGTCTGGGCCGCTTCATCCCACTATGCCACCAATATCCAAAATACATAGAAGATGCAATAACATGATCATCATCGCCCACATATAAACATATGTGTACTACCCGTGCAAAGCACCTACGCATAGATTAGGCTCTGATACCACTGTTGGGTCCGCAGCATAGAAAACAAAAAAATTCCTACGATGAGAACTACGCGCCAAGATCTATCTACTAGGTACAGAGCAACAGGTGGACATACATCCATCAAAAACTTACCCTCGAAGACAACGAGTTTTGTTAACGAGTAGGAACTCGTGGTTGATGTAGTCGTACACTTGCCGATCTCAAGATCGAGTGGTAGTCAGAGCGCCGCAACTCAGCAGCGCATCCATACTCGCACACACGTTCAAGCCACCGGACAACCACCACCTCCTCGCTCTAGCGATCTAGCAGAAGCAGCAACTCCTTCCAAACGAAATGCCACCGGGAACATGTATCTCGCTAATCCGAGACCATGGGGGAATAATTCTAGAAGGGGAGAGAGATCCTTCACAAGGAGGTGTGAGGAAGAAGGAGGAAGAGGGGGGCTTTTATAGGAGGAGGGGGGTACCCCTCCATGGCCGGCGCATGGGGGTAACCCCTCACCTCCTTCATTCATGTGGTGGTAACCCCTCCACATTAAAATGACTCTTCACATTCCCTTTTAAAATCCCCACTTTAAATGCATTAAAATTCTCTAAGTTTAATGCTCTCTCATTTAATAAAACTCTTTTCTTAAATTTATTCAGAAATTTGTTAATTACTTTAATTAACAAACATTCACATATAACCCCTTGCAATATTTCAATATCACATGCAGAACCACTTTCTGCAATTTCACCCGAAACAATTCCGGTTTCTATCGAAACAATTCGTGCGCTTTGCAATTCTTTCGTCTGAAACATATGTGCTCCAAAATGGTGTCCAGTAACTATTAAGTGTGTCACCCTACGGTCGCGAATAATACAGACATGATTGAGAGTCCTCTCAGATCAATAATCAGAAGCGGGACCTGGAGATCCATACTGACTCCTGCATATTCAACGATGACTTCTGGTGATCGTGAGAACCTTTAACGCTTGTAATTTAATCCCTTTGTCTCATGATATAATACATGTCCGAGGTTCGATCATCGGTATCCAAATACCTAGTTTGATCTCGTTATCGACATGCACTCTTTTCTCGTTCCCGTGATATAACATTCTAGTGATCACATCACTTGCTTGCAAGCTATCTCAATGTGATATCACCGAGAGGGCCTAGAGTATATCTATCCGTCATCGGGATTGACAAATTCCACTCTTGATCCATGAGCCTCAACATAACACCTTCGTAGCACTGAACCCATCTTTATAGTCACCTTGTTACGGTGTGACGTTTGATGTTATCAAGATACTCTTCCGGTGTTAGCAATTGACATGATCTCATGGTCTAAGGATAAAGATTACTTTGTATGATGTTATAGCAATGCAAACATAATGACTTGATCGTAATGCTATACTTCGGAGGAATGTTCATCACATCATTTCACAAATGATGTGACCTTGTTATTAACAACATCCAATGTCCATGATCAGGAAACTTTGATCATCTTGTTAATCAACGAGCTAGTCTATAAGAGAGGCATAACTAGGAACCCTTTTTGTTTATTAAACACACATGTATTGATGTTTCCGATCAATACAATTCTAGCATGCAAAATAAACATCTATCATATATAAGGAATGCATAATAACAACTTTATTATTGCCTCTTAGGGCATATTTCCTTCAACTAATACTAGTGCATATAAACTTCCGGCTAAGCCTTACCCAATTCAGGTATTGTGGTTGTACGGTAAATTTGGAATGGTATTGCATTCGAATCCAACCATCAATTTTATAAAAGGGTCAAGGCTCATGCCTCAACATTTTCATCGTTATAAACCATTTGTGTTTCTCAACACATGTCAAAACATCTCAATAGAATGACTCATCATTCTAAGGTTTTGACAATTCATTTTCACCAAGTGTTCCCATCTAAAGTGACACAAGTTTTTATCTACTCTAAACTACTAAGTTAAGAGTGTTCACTAAGGTGGGAAGATGGGATCAATCTAATGCCATAGAATGACACCTAATGTTATCTAAAATAGGTCAAGTTTTATACTCTTTATGCTACCTTCAAAACAAGTAAAGGACTTTGGTAAAGTAAAGAAGTAAAAGCTTGGAATTAAACTTGGAGTAGGTACTAGTCAAAGTTGTATAACCAAAGCATGCCTAATGCATCTTGCTTAAGTCATCTAGCTTGCATTGTTAATGATGGCTTTCTAGTATAATACTTGCAAGTGTTAGCTTGCTCAGTTTACTTGAAGTGCTAGGCTTGCCTTGGGTAGTGTAGTGGTTGAAGTTTTCTTCCTCTTCCTCCGGGTAGAACTCCTCCTCCTCGAAAGCTTGGTCGATACTATCGTCTATAAATACACACAGAGTACACAATCACCAAACAATACTTAACTAGGCTACTTAGCACTCTAAGGCCCACATTTGATGATCTATTATCATCACAAGCATCACAAGGTTTTATTAACTAGTTTCATCCTTTTTATTTAAGAAAAGTAATTTCTACTCATTGAAGAATAACTAAGATTTAATATTCACCACTTAAAATATGGGATCATGTGGACACATGTCCTCACCACATTTTCTCACATGTGGGACCGTGATTTAAAGTTTGGATCACATTTTAATAATTTTAAGTTTAATAATTAGTGATTTAAAGTGACTAGAAATGCCTATATAGCATTATTTTGGTACTAGTCCAAAGTCACTTCATGTAAACCTTAATATTATTACATATTCAGATAGGTATGGTTAAATGTGATTTTTTAGAGTTGGAATCAACTCAAAAGCTATCATGGTTGATTTTATAAAAATGTTGCAAGTTGTAAATGCTTCTATTTTGTTATTTTACTAGGCGATATCTCTAACTCTAAATGAATTAATTCCAACGAGCTTGTATAGATCTTTTCAGTAGCTTTCTAACAAAATTGGAATCACTCAATTTGGATTTGTAAATCTCTCTGAATTGATTTTTAAACTAAGGGACAAAACTAGGTTCAAACTAAATTAGAAAAATCTAAGTTTGAATTGCTGGGCTAGCGCGGGAAGGAAAACGGGCCGGCCCAGTGGCGTTCCGCGGCACAGAGAACAACTGACAGGGGGTCCACCAGTCATTGGCTCTTTACACGCGAAGCGGTACGGGGCGATGTGGGTCGTTAGCTTAAAACCTAGATCGACGGCTAGGGCTCGTCGTCGACGACGGACATGTCGCCGGCGAGGGCTAACCCTAGCGGCTCGGTGGGGGTGCACAGGGGGCATACCAGGGCTCCAGCTACTGCGGCGAGGCGAGAAAACGAACTGGTAGACGACGGCGATCCTCCTGGTACTGGTGGCGTCCTGAGGGGTGGCCTTTATCAACGACGCCCTTCTCCTTCCTCCGCGGCAGACTCTGGCGAAATTCGGTGAGTGGTGGCTCGCCTTGCTCCGGCTAGAGGTGGGGAAGGATCAGTGAGGAGAGGAGAGTGGAGTGGTGTGAGGAAACGGTGCTGGGGAGGCCTCTATTTATAGGCTCGGTGAAACGACAGAGGAGTATGGGCGGTGCTCACCAGTGACGACAGCACAACGAGCTAGAGGTGTGGGCGATGTGCTAGGACGGTGGGTGGTGCCCTGGCGAGTGTCATGGTGGTGAGTGTGCAGTGGTTTGCGGTCGGGGGAAGTGAATGGCACGACACGCACTAAGTCTCTGCCGACGGCGAGTTTCACGGCAGCTGGCGACTACGGGGCACGATCGGGGGAATGGGCGTGTCCGTTAGCTTCCTAGGCCGGTGGGGATCGTGTAGGCGGGCGGCTGGAGCGAGGCGGGGTCTGGCTGAGTGGGGACCGTGCGTGCTCTGCGGGCAGCGTCGGCATGGCCGACAGGCTCCGGGCGCGGCAGTTCCTGGCTGCTCTGGTCACTGTCCTCGGGCTGGGGCTGGTTGGGCGATGGAGGTGGACCACATGCGACCTCTTGGACATGGTGGGCGAGGCTGGCGGCGACTGTGGCACGCTGTCGCCGGTGGGGTGCTCGTTTTGGGCTCGACATTGATGTCCATGACCGTTTGGTCGTGGCATAGTGCTTGGCCGGGCTAGAGAGGGGTAGGGGAAGCAGTGGAGAGAGTGTTGTGGCAATGTGGGGGACAAGTTTGGCTAGAACACTGCTCAAATAGTGTTTTTGGTTTTTGTTTGAAAATTGCCCACAAGGTGTTTGTAGAAATGGCCGAAAGAGTTCAAGTTTTGAATTTTTGGATGAATTTTGGTGGATTTGCTAGACACATGCTTAAGCCTCTGTGGTTGCTTGGGTTTTGAAAATGGAGCTCATTTGAGTGGTTTTTGAAATAGGGTGATCTTGATACCTACACTAGATTCAATTTTCAAATGCCATTTAAATTTAGTGTTTGAACGTTTTTGGCAGATCACAAAGTGGGCCTTGGTACATCACTATATGTACTAGCAAGGGCTGCAAAGATCCACAATTGTTTCTGTTAAGAAATGAGTTCTAGGAATAGCCAAAGTAGGCATGTTGATTAAAATGGCACAAATGACCATTTCCCTCTTTTATTCATTTTTGTTTGTTTTTCTTTGGGATTTGTTTGGGAATGATCTAGATGATATTTATTTCACCTAAGAATCATTTTACAAGCAATGGATCACTTAATCATGGCAATTTAATCCAACTCCTAATTTAAATGCACACACATATGAATGCTTTAATAATTTTAAATGGAAAAGTTTTTGTTAACCCTAATTTTGATGATTTGGATCTTGATCACTTTGGATTGAATTTTTGGGATGTTACAAACCTTACCCCCTTAAACAAAATCCCGTCTTGAGATTTATGAAAGAAAACTAGGAACAAAAGAGATCTGGGAACTTTGTCCTAATGTAATCTTCTCGCTCCCAAGTGGCTTCCTCTTCGGTATGATTGCTGCATTGAATCTTGAGAAAATTGATACTCCGGGTCCTGGTGGTTCTGTAAGCTTCTTCCAAGATACGGATGGGTACTTCACGATATGTCAGGTCCTTGTTGATTTCCACAGCTCTGTGATCGATGTTTTTGAAAACTTCAGTCTGTCCATCAGTTTGCGGGTGATAAGCGGTGCTGAAATTCAACTTGGTTCCTAATCCTTCCTAGACTTTCTGCCAAAATCTTGAGGTAAATTGGGTTCCTTAGTCTGATACTATGGTCTTGGGGGTTCCATGCAGACTAACAATCCTAGCAATATATAGTTCTGGTAGCTTCGAACTCTAGTAGGTTGTCTTGACAGGTATGAAGTGAGCTACCTTGGACAGTCTATCGACAATGACCCAGATTGAGTCATTTCCCCTACTAGAAGTAGGTAAACCGGTGATAAAGTCCATTCCGACAGAATCCCATTTGCATTACGGAATCTGCAATGGTTGCAGTAGTCCTGCGGGTCTCTGATGCTCTGCTTTGACTCTTTGACAGATGTCACACTTAGGGATGTAGCTTCCGATTTCTTTCTTCATCTTGTGCCACCAAAATTGCTCTTTCAAATCTTGATACATCGTTGTTCCTCCGGGGTGGATAGAATAAAGAGTATCATGAGCTTCCTGCATGATAACTTGCTTTAGCTCCGAATCTGCTGGCACATAGATACGTCCTTTGTACCACATAACTCCTTCTTCGTCTTCAGTGAATCCAGGTACCTTTCATGTGCCAATACGACGTTTGATTCTGTCAATACTTTCATTTCCCTTCTGGGCTTCCTTGATTTGGCTGATTAATGTAGGTTGAATTTCAATGCTAGCTAAGAATCCTTTGCTAACTAGCTCAGACCTAAACTGCTCCAATTCCTCATACAACTTGGTTGTTTCTCCTTGATCATGGTGTTTAGTCTACACGGCAATCTGCTAAGAGCATCCGCTACCACATTGGCTTTGCCGGGGTGATAGTGAATGTCAAGGTCATAATCCTTGATTAACTCTATCCATCTCCTTTGCCTCATATTCAGCTCCTTCTGAGTGAAAATATAATTCAAGCTCTTGTGATCTAAGTAAATCTCATAGCGATTACCCATCAGATAGTGACGCCATGTCTTCAATGCCAAAACTATGGCTGCTAGCTCAAGATCATGGGTCGGATAGTTCTGCTCATGCTGCTTCAGTTGTCGAGACAAATAGGCGATGACTTTGCCTTCTTGCATCAATACACATCCGAGACCAATCTTGGATGCATCACAATATACATCAAACGGCTTCTTGATATCTGGCATGATCAATATTGGGGCTGAAATCAATATCTTCTTCAGTTCTTGGAAACTGGCTTCACATTTGTCGGTCCATTCAAACTTCTTGTCCTTCTTCAACAATTGGGTCATGGGTCTGGCGATGCTCGAGAATCCTTCTACAAACTTGCGGTAATATCCCGCTAATCCGAGAAATGCACGGACTTGGGTTTGAGTGGTTGGGGCTTCCCATTCTTCCACATCTTTAATTTTGGCGGGATCAATAGAGACTCCTCCGGCAGACACAATATGTCCTAGGAATCCTACTTCTTTCAGCCAAAACTCACATTTGCTGAACTTGGCATACAACCGATGCTCTCTCAGGGTTTCCAGGATGATTCTCAGATGTTGCTCATGCTCTTCTTATAACTTGGAGTAGATAAGGATATCGTCGATAAACACAACGACAAACTTATCTAGGAAATTCATAAGGATCTTATTCATGACATTCATGAAATAAGCAGGGGCATTGGTTAATCCGAAAGACATGACCGTATACTCGTATAATCCATAACGAGTAGTAAAGGCGGTCTTCGGAATATCCGTTGCACAAATCTTAAGTTGGTGATAACCAGTCCTAAGATCAATCTTTGAGAACACTTGGGCACCAGTCAACTGATCAAATAGATCCTCTATCTTTGGCAAAGGGTACTTGTTTTTGATGGTGACGTCATTCAGCTTTCTATAATCGGTGCACAAACGGTTGCCTCCATCTTTCTTGTCGACGAATAATACTAGCAATCTCCATGGCGATGCGCTTGGTTGAATCAAGCATGTGGCTAACATAGCATCCAACTGCTTCTTCAACTCTACTAACTCTGAGGGGTTCATGCTATAGGGTCTCTGGGCTATGGGTCCGGTTCCGGGGATTAGTTCAATAATGAACTCAATATCCCTATCCGGGGGCATACCGGGCAATTCATCTGGGAATACATCGGGGTATTCACAGACTACTCTGACTTGGTCTATGGTGGGTAGGGCTAGACTCTTATTTCACTTGAATTGATGAGGTAAGGTTTCATATACATGCTCTACGGTTACTCCAGAACTACTGGTCATGGTGATGGCTTTCTTAGCACAGTCTATCAGTCCTTTATGCTTTGACATCCAATCCATTCCTAGTACTACTTCCAATCCTTTGGTTCCAAGTACTATTAGATTAGCATAAAAATCTATCCCATGTATTCTGATAGGCACAGCTTTGCAAAATTTTCTAGGTTTTGTAGTTGAACCGGGAATTTGAACTATCATGACATGCTTCAAGTTGGTTGGGTGAATCTTACTAGTGCATGCAAATTCTTTGGTGACAAATGAGTGCGATGCTCCAGAATCAAACAACACTCTTGCTAAAACTGAGTTGACAGAAAACATACCCAACACTACATCTGGCGCTTCTTGGGCTTCTTCGGTGTTCATGTGGAAGATACGACCATTGCGGTTGTGAGGGTTCCCTGGGGCAAATCTTCTTCCTGGTTGAACACGACGCTGCTATTGAGCTGGGACATTCACATTGGCAGTGCCAGCAGTCTTCTTGGGACACTCATTGGAGTAGTGACCCTTCACTCCACACTCGAAGCAAGTGATCTGAGACTTGTCTTTAGCTGCGACAGGCACAACATTGCTTCCAGTTCTGGGTGCAGTGTTGTTGTTGTTGTTGCTCTTGGGAGGTGCACGGTTGAAATTTATGGTGTTGCCGGGGTTGTTGTTGTTTCCTCCGGACTTCACATTGCCTCCGCTACGGTTGGGGTAGCTTGGGCGAGACATTGGGGGTCGGTTGTTCCTTGGTGCATATCCCGTGGAAGGGTTAGGACGGTACTTCTGGTGACTGTTGGATCCAGCTTGGTGCATCAATGACGCTTGCGGTTGTCGTTTGCATGGTTAATCTCCCTTCCATCTGAATGGCAGAGTCGACCAGCTCCTCGAGATCCTTGAAATGGATGTTGACGAGGACAGTCTGCATCTCATCATGCAGCCCATTCAGGAATCTCTCCTTCTTCTTGGCCTCCGTGTTGATCTCATCAAGGGCGTACCTAGCAAACGACAGGAATCTGTCATGGTACTCCACCACAGTCATTCTGCCATGTTTCAACTCTGTGAACTCATCCCTCATTCGGGTGACTAGTCCTTGTGGCACGTGGGTGCGGCTGAACTTGATCTTGAAGGCTTCCCATGTCATAACTTGACCATGGTTCATCAGGCGGATACTGTTCCACCAAGCTCTTGCGTCTCCTGCCAAGTAGTGGGTGGCAAAGAGAACTTTCTCGTTGTCATCAACTCTGGCTACCTCCAAGTTGTTCTCCATCGTCTGCAACCAGTCATCAGCATCTAAGGGGTTCTCTGAAGTGCTAAAGATTGGGGGATTGGTATTCTGGAAGTTTTTCAACTTGGATCCTTGATGATCATGATTTCCATGCCCTTGGTTGTTTTGGGCCATTTGAGCGATCTCATTCTACGACAGTGCTCTAGTGCATCTACTCATCATCGATGAACTCAGAGTCATCATCGTCGGTGTAGAATTCCACAACATCCTCCTCCAGAAAGTCATCATCATTGCTGAGGTAAGAGTCCATATCTCCCTGGATGTCTTCACCTTCCTCTTCTTCTTCCTTTGCTGCAAGCTGAGCTTCTTACTCCTTGATGGTCTTCTCGAGGCCGGCCACCTTCTTGCGAAGACGGTCGATGGTGCGATCCTTCTTTCCGCGCTGGCGGCGAAGACACTGGCGATCCTTGACAAGCAGTGAGAAAGTCTAGGCCTTCTGGGCGACAATGGAAAGGTTGTGGTTGGCGAACTCCCTAGCATTGTCCAACTCATTCTGTCTATCGTACAGCAGGAAGTCAAGGTTCTCCACTTGACGCTTCAACTCCGGGTGACTTGCCATCTCCATTGGCATTCCCATGAAGTCACGCCTTGCATAGTGAACAAAGTGGATTCCTTGGATTTGGTTGACACTCAGGGCACACAGACGTGCGAGAGCTTCATGCTGCCCTGGCTAATCCATCTAGCCAGTTTTTCTCCCTCACGGAGAACTAGATCCTCCCGGACGTTGGTGCTTCTATACTACCTCGAAGATTAGCGGTGACTAGCCATTGTAAATCTCCTCCTAGGGGTCCAGGAAGTTGAGCTCCAAGGAATTCCGGATGTGGGCGTCCCAAGTACTCCGATAGCGCGTCAAGATCCCTCTCGAAGATCAGCTGGCCTCCGTTTCCCAACTGGTAAAACTTGCTGAACTAAGACTCCATCTACAAGAATTTAAGATGAGGAAGTTAGTGAAGTGATCAAGTGTGTCAAATTTTAGGTAGAAATGTAAGAATTGGAGGAACATGAGTTTTTGAGAAAGAATGAATTCCCAAGGGTAAGAGAGGAAATAGTTTTTCATAAATACTCACTTTGGTTTTTGAAACTAAGCTTTTGGTTTAGACGTCCATTCTAACTAGGGTCTCCTATGGTCAGGATGGCTCTGATACCAACTTGTCAACACCCGGATTTTTAATCTAAGATGCCTGTTATGTCATATATCGCAATCCCAGGATTACCATTTTTGCGAGACATAACAGATTGGATATCACAGTACATCATCCATTACAAACCATAATAAGGTCTTACACAAATAAAAGATCTCATGATCCAGTCTTAATACAACAAGCAGCGGAATAAAATAATAAGCGTAGTGGTGGGGTCCATCTTAAGGGGCACAGGCAATGCTGACAAAGGCGGATAGTCCTAGTTATTATAGCCGTCCTGATGGCCATCATCTTGGTAGTCTCCTTCATAGTCTGGCCATAGGAATAGCCAGAGACAAAAGCCCTGAGTACTGTTTAAGTACTCGCAAACTACCACTAACAAGTAGGATAATACTAAAGTAAAAAGCTAAACCTAAGTTTAAATATAAAGTTAAGTTTCAAACCTAAGTTGAGTTCAGAAGCAAAGAAAGATAAAATAAAGCTCTAGAATCACTTAAGTTGGGAAGCTAGTGTCATTGTCACAACCCTGTTGTGGTCAAGTCAAGTTCATCATTCATTTCATAAGTCATTTTGAAAACATCTGACAATGAAACAGTATGGCCACTCCAACTATCCATAACTGTGGACACGACTATTCAAATAGTTTGACACTCTACAGAGGTGGTACACTTTCATCACAAGAGTCGATACATCTATCAGGGATAACCCTGAATCATCATACTTATTATGCAGATAATCAAACAGAACCTTCCCTTTACACACCCTAGTATAAGCACCTCTCCTATGAGCATGGCCTCCCAACCATGACCATCTGTCATCTTGGGCACTGCATTGGTGGACAACATTGAGAGGTAGCCTCAGCTCAAACCTCTCTCGCGAGGGAACTAATACTAATGCATATAAACTTCTGGCTAAGCCTGACCCAATTCAGGTATTGTGGTTGTACGGTAAATTTGGAATGGTATCGCATCCGAATCCAACCATCAGTTTTATAAAAGGGTCAAGGCTCATGCCTCAACATTTTCATCGTTATAAACCATTTGTGTTTCTCAACACATGTCAAAACATCTTAATAGAATGACTCATCATTCTAAGGTTTTCACAATTCATTTTCACCAAGTGTTCCCATCTAAAGTGACTCAAGTTTTTATCAAATCTAAACTACTAAGTTAAGAGTGTTCACTAAGGTGGGAAGATGGGATCAATCTCATGCCATAGAATGACATCTAATGTTATCTAAAATAGGTCAATTTTTATACTCTTTATGCTACCTTCAAAACAAGTAAAGGACTTTGGTAAAGTAAAGAAGTAAAAGCTTGGAATTAAACTTGGAGTAGGTACTAGTCAAAGTTGTATAACCAAAGCATGCCTAATGCATCTTGCTTAAGTTATCTAGCTTGCAAGGTCTAGCTTGCATTGTTAATGATGGCTTGCTAGTATAATACTTGCAAGTGTTAGCTTGCTCAGTTTACTTGAAGTGCTAGGCTTGCCTTGGGTAGTGTAGTGGTTGAAGTTTTCTTCCTCTTCCTCTAGGTAGAACTCCTCCTCGAAAGCTTGGTTGGTACTATCGTCTATAAATACACACGGAGTACACAATCACCAAACAATACTTAACTAGTCTACTTAGCACTCTAAGGCCCACATTTGATGATCTATTATCATCACAAGCATCACAAGGTTTTATTAACTAGTTTCATCCTTTTTATTTAAGAAAAGTAATTTCTACTCATTGAAAAATAACTAAGATTTAATATTCACCACTTAAAATATGGGATCATGTGGACACATGTCCTCACCACATATTCTCACATGTGGGACTGTGATTTAAAGGTTGGATCACATTTTAATAAGTTTAAGTTTAATAATTAGTGATTTAAAGTGACTAGAAATGCCTATATAGCATTATTTTGGTACTAGTCCAAATTCACTGCATGTAAACTTTAATATTATTACATATTCAGATAGGTATGGTTAAATGTGATTTTTGAGAGTTGGAATCAACTCAAAAGCTATCATGGTTGATTTTATAAAAATGTTGCAAGTTGCAAATGCTTCTGTTTTGTTATTTTTACTAGGAGAGATCTCTAACTCTAAATGAATTAATTCCAACGGGCTTGGATAGATCTTTTCAGTAGCTTTCTAACAAAATTGGAATCACTCAATTTGGATTTGTAAATCTCTCTGAATTGATTTTTAAACTAAGGGACAAAACTAGGTTTAAACTAAATTAGAAAAATCTAAGTTTGAATTGCTGGGCTAGCGCGGGAAGGAAAACGGGCTGGCCTAGTGGCGTTCCGCGGCGTAGAGAACATCTGACAGGGGGTCCACCTGTCATTGGCTTTTTACACGCGAAGCGGTACGGGGCGATGTGGACCGTTAGATTCAAACCTAGATCGACGGCTGGGGCTCGTCGTCGACGACGGACATGTCGCCGGCAAGGGCTAACCCTAGCGGCTTGGTGGGGGTGCACAGGGGGCATACCAGGGCTCCAGCTACTGCGGCGAGGCGGGCAAACGAACTAGTAGACGACGACGATCCTCCTGGTATCGGCAGCGTCCCGAGGGGTGGCCTTGATCAACGGCGCCCTTCTCCTTCCTCTGCGGCAGACTCCGGTGAAATTCTGGCGAGTGGTGGCTCGCCTTGCTCCGGCTAGAGACGGGGAAGGAACAGTGAGGAGAGGGGAGTGGAGTGGTGTGAGGAAACAGTGCTGGGGAGGCCTCTATTTATAGGCTCGGCGAAGCGGCAAAGGAGCATGGGCGGTGCTCGCCGGTGACGACGGCACAGCGAGCTAGAGGTGTGGGCGGTGCCCTGGCGAGTGTCACGGCGGTGAGTGTGCAGTGGTTTGCGGTCGGGGGAAGTGAATGGCACGGCGCGCACTAAGTCTCTGCCGACGGCGAGTTTCACGGCGGCCGACGACTATGGGGCACGGTCAGGGGAATGGGCATGTCCGTTAGCTTCCTAGGCCGGTGGGGATTGTGTAGGCGGGCGGCTGGAGCAAGGCGGGGTCTGGCTGAGCAGGGACCGTGAGTGCTCTGTGGGCGGCGTCGGCATGGACGACAGGCTCCGGGCGCGGCGGTTCCTGGCTGCTCTGGTCGCTGTCCTCGGGCTAGGGCTGGTTGGGCGGTGGAGGTGGACCACATGCGACCTCCTGGACATGGTGGGCGAGGCTGGCGGCGGCTGTGGCGCGCTGTCGCCGGTGGGGTGCTCGTTTTGGGCCCGGCATTGATTTCCATGACCGTTTGGTCGTGGCATAGTGCTTGGCCGGGCTAGAGAGAGGCAGGGTAAGCAGTGGAGAGAGTGTTGCGGCAATGTGGGGGACAAGTTTGGCTAGAACACTGCTCAAATAGTGTTTTTGGTTTTTGTTTGAAAATTGCCCACAAGGTGTTTGTAGAAATAGCCGAAAGAGTTCAAGTATTGAATTTTTGGATGAATTTTGGTGGATTTGCTAAACACATGCTTAAGCCTCTGTGGTTGCTTGGGTTTTGAAAATGGAGCTCATTTGAGTGGTTTTTGAAATAGGGTGATCTTGATACCTACACTAGATTCAATTTTCAAATGCCATTTAAATTTAGTGTTTGAAAGTTTTTGGCAGATCACAAAGTAGGCCTTGGTACATCACTATATGTACTAGCAAGGGGTGCAAAGATCCACAATTGTTTCTGTTAATAAATGAGTTCTATAGCCAAAGTAGGCATGTTGATTAAAATGGCACAAATGACCATTTCCTTCTTTTATTCATTTTGGTTTGTTTTTCTTTGGGATTTGTTTGGGAATGATCTAGATGATATTTATTTCACCTAAGAATCATTTTACAAGCAATGGATCACTTAATCATGGCAATTCAATTCAACTCCTAATTTAAATGCACACACATATGAATGCTTTAATAATTTTAAATGGAAGAGTTTTTGTTAACCCTAATTTTGATGATTTGGATCTTGATCACTTTGGATTGAAGTTTTGGGATGTTACAAAGCATGTCTTGAATAAGAAGATAGCGTGATCATTCTTGAATTTCTTCAAGACATCATACTCAAATAAGAAGAAGATTCAAGATTGACCTGTGCGAAGAGCGGTTTCAAGTGGATCAACACTTAGGAAGAAATTAAGAAAGTGCAAGTTCAATATGAGCCATCTCGAGAAGATGATATGCTTGAAGCTTTCCATCCTCGGTGATCATGGATAGGTGAAGACATGGCCAAAGAAGATACTCTCCCACGGCAGTATGGGGGAGCCATTCGCAAGTCTTCATCAAGATAGCGCGAGGAAGAGCTATCTAGAAATATGTTCCATCTTGAGAAGGAAAAATTGTCTTCATCAAGCCCAAGTGGAATGCGCAAGGCAAATGTATGATCTTGATATGTTTTCTGTTTTGCTGGTCTCATGGTTTTAGGTGGGGTGATCAGGTTTAGGATAGATAGTTGTTCTATCAAGAGGGGCTCTTGAGTGAGTAACTCGATCGTATCTTTTGGAGAGAGCTCAAACCTTTGCATGCATGGCATCATATTTCTTTGTTGTTATTCAGATCTTATCCATGTGAGGTTCTAGAGCTTGTGATTATCTTCATAATAAGCTCTAGTTCATCAAAAATGCATTTCCCTTGTATATCTTATTGAGTCTTTGATGTTGGAGGTTTTAGTGATTCTTATCTTAGGGAGGTTTCAAACCTCTCTCTCCCCTTGGTATTTTCTCCTAGATCTTATCTTAGGGAGTTTTTTTGGGGTTCTACTTGTCATTATCTTTCCAAAAATATTGGTTTCATCACATTTGGAGTTCGGATGCTCAAGTTATTCACATTTTGGTTTCCATAGATTTCATGGACCGGTAGTACCGTCCGGCCACCAGTAGTACCGCTAGGTGTTATTTCCAGTAGTACCGATGGAAGTACCTATTCAGTACCGCCAGGCATGGGTCACTCTATTGTAACCCCTTAGATACCTCTCGCTATTTTATCGGTACTTGGTCAGAAGTGGACCGGTAGTACCAGCCGGAAGTTCTGGGCCGGGTCGGGCGATTCTTCTGGCTCGTACTACCAACACACTTCCATGGCTGGAGAGCCACCGAGGCTATGTAGGCGGTACTACCGCCCAGCGACCGGTAGTATTGTCTAGGCACACGAATAACTCAATAGGTCATTTGTGAAGAACCCTTTAAAAGGAGCTCGTCTTCCCATTGTAGGGTTATTAGCTCTTCTTCTACTCTCTCTCTCTCTCTCTCTCTCTCTCTCTCTCTCTTCCATTGTTGACCTTCAATAGCATGTCTTCTCTCCATCTTCCTCCTATGATTTTACACCTTTTTGAGGGATTTGAGGGAGGATATCTAGATCTAAAACCCTACCAAACCTAATCCTTTTTTTGTGAAGGAAATATTGGGATATAGATCTTGGAGTATTTGGTGTAATCTTCTCATGTTCTTCCCTCTTATTACCCAAATAGTTTTTATAACTTTGGTGGAATTTGGCAGTGAAGGACTTGCCATTGCATTAGGTGCACCAGTTTGAGTTCTCTATGGTGAATTGGTCGGTGAAAGCTTTTGAGCTTGTTACTCTTGGGTTATTGGAACCCTATACGGTTGTGGTCTTGGTGTTTCTTGGGGCTCCCAATTAAGTTGTGGATATTGCCTCAAACTTGTGGTCTTTTGTGGCATTATCTTAGTAGCATTCAATTGAGTTGTATAGATTGTCCCAATCTTGTATAGGTTCGGTGACTGCCCCAAGTGTCCCATAGTGGATCATCCGCCCGCGTTTGTGGTGGGCATACAAGAGAATAAGATGAGCCTTTTGTGCATCGGTGAGTGGTGTGCCCCCGCATCTTGGGGTGAGGCCTTGTGTGGTGTTGGGTGTGTATTGAGCCACCATACCTCAGGGTGAGCCACTTGTGGCGTTCGAGGAACACGTCTCTTAGGTGGCTGTCATGGAGGTGGCGGTTATGATGGATGTGATGGCAGAGGAAGAGGAGAACGATGAATTCCTTTACGACTTCGACAACGAGCCTGAGGAAGCCGTGCAGGAGAGGAGCGGCGAGCAACAGACCATCGTCGAATCCTATGACACCACTCACGCAGAGGTGTCCGCGCACACTTAGGCATGTCGCGAGGCAGAGACCAATCGAGTGGGGCAGGAGGGGAGGCACCACTAGGCGGCTGAGTTGGAGGTGGCGTTGGTCCGCTGAGTCAACGAGAAGACATGCCGCTGATGCCGGCGGCAAATCACCGTCACGTCACATCCGTGCAACGCGAGCAGCAACACGCCATCCGGAGGGCACGCATGGCGATCCACGGTGGATCCTCCGGTCACACTGAAGGAGCTGGGCCCTTCGGCCACACCAACGGAGATGGACCCTCCAGTGATGCAGGCGGCAAGGCCTAAACGCGCCGGCTAGGGCGCACGACGACAGAGAGTAGACACAGTCGTAGTTTAGTTTAATTAGACATACTACTTTATTTAAAAACGACTATCAATTTAATGAAAAAAATGTTATCAAAATTAACGGGGCACTTACACACCGGTCCGCCCGGAGAGGGACCGAGAGGGGTCTAGTAAGAAATAAGTAATAAATAAAAGGGAAATGATACACCTCCTCGGGGGATCCCGTGATTTAATCCCCCGGGTGGACGGGTCAACTACGCGTCGTGGTGGGGCCAGGTACGAACGCGCCTTTGTTTTCCTCCTTGCTAGTTTGCTCGCACCGCCGCTCCAAGCGCCCGCACGCCGCCGCCACGCCACACGCCGCCCATCCATGCATGTTGCGCTCCGCCACGGCGCTCCGCACCTGCAGCCTCCATGGCCACGACGTCGCCCCCGTCGCCACGCGCCAGCCATGGCCAATCCTTGCTACATGGGGCCGGTGGGAGGCGCTTCGACAGAGGACCCCAGGTGCCCGCTGTTGATGGAGGCCACCGCGAGAGGCGCTTCGGCGGAGGACGGCCGTCTCATCTCTCGCTCGCCATGGCCAATCCTTCGCCACACCTCGGCCCATGGCCAATCCTTGCTACATGGGGCCGGTGGCGGCACTACATGCGCCCGTCAGAAGTGCGACAAGCGGTGTCGAGTTTTGCTAATGCGGTCGGCGATGACTCTAAGACACATCTGGCGGTGCTACCTGCATGGCGGTGCTATATGCAGCTTTAGATTTTGCTATGAATTGTTTGCTACACAAGTTTTGTTCTGCTACAACGATATATATGTTTTGCTACAATGTCTCTGGCGAGGTGTCCGACAAGGTCGGATTTGCTACAGTATGATATATTTTTTTCTACATACGGTTTATGGTTTTGCTACATTAGCGTAAAAATTTTGCTACATGATTTCAGGCGAGGTCTACCCGTGGAGGTCTCCGGCGAGGTCGGATATGTTTCATACAAATTTTTCTACAAGGTCGCCGACGAGGTCTAGTCTATCTCTTCTATTTTCTGGGTCGAACCGTTTTCTGTACATTTAGGAAAAGCGGGACTAGTTATGCTGGGGACCCCTAGCACTGCCCTAAATAAAACAGAGAAAAATCCAAAAAAGAGCGAGAGAGAGGAAAAGTTGAGACCTCGCTGTGCACACGTACCTTCCACCTGTGCGGGTCAATAACCGTCAGATTCGGGCAGGCCGCGGACGAGGAGTCGAGCTCGATCTTCCCAGCCCCGTCCCCGCCCGGACCTCGCCCGAAGCGAATCTATCTCCCGCGAGATCGGAGTGCGCCACCGGAGGATCCCGATCCCGATCACGCCATGAATCCCGAGTAGTAAGTCGCTTCCTTCTTCTCGCCTCTGGTTGAATTGGGTTCCCGTGGGTCCGGGATCTCGCCGGATCTGGCACGGAAGGTCGTCTATATTTCTTCTGTCGCTCTTGATCCCATCATTCGGTTCGGATGGAGCCCTTAGAGTTTACGTTGGGCCAGTCGTGTGATATGATCGTGATTCTTGTATTCTCGGCGAGATTTTCCCTGATGTTTTAGGAGCGTTGTTATCGTGGATTTCTGTTTCGACCTTGCGAGATGTCAGCGAAATAATACTTGATGTGTAGTAAGAACGGTGCAGTTTTGGCTGCAATTTGCACGAAAAGATTGTGTCTAATGCACTTTTACAGAACGAATGGGGACTATGAGGTTGGAGTGGAGTTATTGTTGTTGTTCGTTAGAAGGATCTCTGCTCTGTACTTGTTTATAAGAGGAAACTGTAGTGATAGGCTTAAGGCCGATCTGAAAACACATTTATTCTTTACTGATAATAAAATGTTGTTGGTTAGAAGGATCTTTGCTTGCAAATGGTAGGCTACATTAGGAGTCAATGGCTTCAATTTGATGTGTTAGTGTAGCCCTACAAACATGATTGGATGCTCGCTTGTCGATGTTTTTGTACTGTGATGATCCTGGATTGTAGATGGTTAAGAGACAACATGACTGTTATTTTTTTGTATCGGGTAGGAACATAAGCAATTGTTGATGTATTTGTTCTCTTGGTTAGTGTTGTGTCTGCTTTTTAGCTTCAATATTTCATCTTAATGTTACGTATTGACATTGGAAATTTACTTATGTATTTATTTCCTTTTATTTATCTTTAATATGACTAATTAACTTTGTAATATGTAGTAGTACTAGTATAGATCGGAACCATTATTGAGCACAACTGACTTTTTTTCTTCTGAATATTACATATGGAATACCAAAATACTGGTCTAAGCATTGATACACAATCTTCTAAGCCTCGAGATGCTGATTCTATCTAATTTTAGATAATTATCTACTTATGGATTGATCTGGCATTGCAACTCATTCATCAAAGCCCAGAGATAATGACTATATCTCAATTTGCTAATATTATCATGAGAAACCTACCCCAACTTGCTTGGGATAACATACTTGTTGTTGTTGTTGCAAATGTTGTCATTACTAGGTTTTTCCTATATTACATTTTATCGAGACTAATATCCTGTTAATTGACATGGCAGTGACTATCTCTTTAAGCTTTTGCTTATTGGAGACTCGGGCGTTGGCAAGTCATGCCTTCTCTTAAGATTTGCCGTAAGAATCCTTATCTAAAGCATGATTCGTTAATCATATTTTTTCTGTATATAATTGGTCTTCCTTTTCTTTGTATGTATCTTCTTTAGATGTAAGTTGTCTGAGGGATATCTAGAATCCCTTTCCTTCAGGTTCAGTAAACTATATGATTCCTAACAAGCTATGACAACTTTCTGTAATGTGAATATGTTCATTGTTGGTAGCACTGCCATAACGGCGATCCCTTTATTTTCCTACACTCTGTGATAAACAAGTGCAGTTAATTGTTAATTTGTTATGTTCTGAACTTTCTCCATCGATACTCTGTTGGCAGGACGACTCATATCTGGAGAGTTATATCAGTACAATTGGAGTTGATTTCGTAAGTATATTTACTTTCTCGGGTGAATGTTTGCTGTCCTGGCTATTTCAATGCACTTAATTTCTTATTTCCTTCCATCTATATTGATAGAAAATACGCACCGTGGAGCAAGATGGAAAGACTATGAAGCTGCAAATTGTGAGTCTTATGTTTTGTAATTTATTTGATTTGCATGTTTATGGGCAAGCATACCTTTTCTTATGTGTATGCATGTATCACCAATTCATATTTTCTTGACAGAATGAGACTTTACCAGGACATAGTTCATTTACTAGCCCCTTTTTGTTTCGTGAAGTTTGCTGGATTTGGCCCTTTGCATGATAGAGGACGTGCTATTAACTATTAAGATCATGTGCTTGTCTGTTGAGTTCTGTTAACAGGAAATAAACACACCATCTTTACTTGAATTTGTACAGCCGCACAGATACTTCTTAACTTTGATTTTTTTAGTTCCACCCATTTAGTTATTTTAGTCCATTAAATGTTAAATTATTTGTCTGTTGGATGAAGAATGATTCTTTCAGGACGATTTGATATACCAAGTCGATCTAGCTTATTTTGAATACCATATATATTAGTTGGTGGTACCCCTTCTCGTAGTCTTGTGCATTGCATTTAATGATAAAAGCTGTTTTTTCCCTTCGAAAATTAAAACCCCTCTATGTGGCCACCTTTCTCTTCTATTTCAGTGGGACACTGCTGGGCAAGAACGCTTCAGAACTATTACTAGCAGCTACTATCGGGGTGCTCATGGGATCATCGTAAGTTTATTTATGCAAGCTCTTGTTTTCATTTTGCTCACGCTGTTCTGATATGCACAAATGGAACTGCAGATTGTCTATGATGTGACAGACCAAGATAGCTTCAACAATGTGAAGCAGTGGTTGAACGAGATTGATCGTTATGCTAGTGATAATGTGAACAAGCTTCTTGTAGGGAACAAATGTGATCTCACTGACAAAAAAGTTGTATCATATGAGACAGCCAAGGTATCTTATGCAACACTGTTTCTTACTCATGAGAATGTCAATGTTTAATTCGCCCAAGACGTTCTTTCTGCTATTTGTGTTTATATTTTGATGTGTACAGGCATTTGCTGATGAGATTGGCATCCCATTCATGGAGACCAGTGCAAAGAATGCGTTGAATGTCGAGCAGGCTTTCATGGCCATGTCTGCTTCAATCAAGGACAGGTGTGTTCCTAGACAATTTAATCAGCACAAGCCATATTTTTTTAACTACCATCATTTTGCAATAGATGTACTGCTCATTGATGCTACTCTAGTATTCTAAGCAAAATGGCTCTACACTCCTTAATGCTCCTTAATGTGTTTCTGCGCTGGCTCCGCCCACCTAGGTCCGAGTTCTGAACTCCCTGTAGTACTCAGTAGTCAGCTGCTAGTGCCTGTTGGTGGAGTTATTCCACTTCCTTAGCTATAACAATTTGCTCTAAATATGTTTTATGCTCGCAACCCAAAGTAGCGGCCTTGCATTTTATAATCTTAGTATGTTCTTTGGCACTTCAGAGGAAGAGTAATGAATATACCATCTTCTTTTCCAGGATGGCAAGCCAGCCAGCCGCGAACAACGCTCACCCAGCCACAGTGCAGATCCGCGGTCAGCCTGTCGAACAGAAGACAAGCTGCTGCTCTTCTTAAAAAGGCACGAAGCCATAGAGATTCAAACTTGGCCGCTCCGTCCTTGAACCCATGTTTTTACATAGGCGTACTTTGTACCTTTATATCATTCTTTCTAGTGTACTTTGCTCTTGTAAACACCGGAGTTTGGAGACAGTACCTTCTAATTCTGTACTTGAATGGCTATGTCACGTTTGCAGTTGTTGCTTTGTTAAATTTGTTCGAGATGGCTTCTGCCCATTGAAAATGTTCTAGACGGTGCCATTGGTGCCAAACAAGGCCCCATTGTTCATGATGTTGTATGATGATCTGAGCTGGTACTATGTTTATGTTGTGATGTAAGGATGGGATTTGGTTAACCATTTATTTTTCAGACTCGAACCTGTTGAACCGTTTTGTGTAAATGGACAATATAGGTTAACCATTAGGTTATTAAGGTTTAAATGGTTAACCAATGGTTATTAAGGGTCGAACCACTTTTAGCATTATACAAGTACAAAAATGACAAATATTCACAAATCTCAGTTAGCCAACATAATATAGGCACAAATACAGAGGTGGCAGCTGGAGTATTTCGTCAATGATTACTTGTAGTATTATTTTTCATCTCAATATTCTAAGGAAGGAACATACTGCTACATCACATATATTTCCTCAGATTCATTCGGTGTTAGCTTTAATTAATTTAGGGAGTGTCTAATGAACAGCTGGCTGTTTTTCAATTCGTAAACAGGCCGATTTCAGTGGCCAATTAAAATATGACAGCTGTACAGACTGATATAATGAGAGAATGAATAAACCTATCCGTTTTTCATTTGCAAAACAGACAGATTTTAGCCTGTCAGACTCAGTCTTTGATTTGCGTAGCTTTTTTGAGTCTTCGCCTCCTTGGCTAGTGAAATTAGCATGTAGTACAAGCCCACTAGTACCACCGACACGTTACACAGGTTAAGTGGTTGTGCTAGGCTGAGTTTGGCTGTCTAATGCAACAGAAAGAAGGGAAACATGCACAACAATGACCAGTAACATAATAAATAGAAAGAAAAAACTGATATTCTCTACCAAAATAAGACACCACGGTGGTTGGTAGCTGACGGTACTGTAATGATCCAAGGTTTGTTTTCATGTTGTTGGAGCGGACACCAAGCAAGATGTGTTCAGTAATGACAGAAAGGAAAGTCTATATTTATAGGTACTTTTCAACCTATGCAATAAAAGATGAAATGACGAAGGTCAAATGCATATGTTCTTTTCTATGCACATAGATTTAATTGTTTTGAATAAAATGCTCTGTTGTGAGGTGAACTGATATGAACTACACATATTAAGCTACACAATTTGAGGTATGGCAGGAAACAATGAAAAATAAAAGGAATGAATCTAAAAACTTATATACACATCTGAAGATCCTAGAGGTCTAAGAAATGCTAGTACATTTTTTATATCAAAAAGAAAATTATGATCACATTGAAAAGTTGTAGAAAGAAGGCAGGGGCTCGTCATCTTCTGCAAGCAATGGCAATGTTTGGCGTTTGAGTGAGTTTCGGAGCAAGTGTGCTAAGCAGAAGTTCAAAAACATCAACATTCACTACTAGCCCAGAAGTAATTTGATAGAATGTTGATGTAATGAGAGAGAAAAATGCTTGATGATTATACAGGAGGGGACAGGTAGAAATTTATTGTCATGCCTCACTAACAACCCTGGAAAAATCAGGAAAAAACAACTAATGAACAACATATATGAGACCGAAGTCAACAAATGTGAAGAGGGTAAAAGCTGAACACTGGAAATACTGTGCCTATGGACCAACCTCCGGGGGAGCCTCCGCCTATCCAACTCTCTTTCAACGCCTCTTCTAACTCCAAATCTTTTGCGCAATGTTGATGAAGCGAGTGAGCACAAGTACTGAAAAATAAATCAAAAATAATAATTTCAAAATGAGATAGAGAGCCCAGTGTCGATGGAGGCAACTGCTGCTTTGCCACTCTGTTGTTTTGTTTCCCTATCTTCTCCCACTACTCTCTCCCACTAAAACAAATGCTAAAAAAGACGTGCAGACGACCATTCTAGAAAAAGCAACACTGAAGAACAATATACTCTAAAGAACATAACTGAGATAAGTGATGAAAAAGAAAGAAGAAGAAGGTTGAGAATGCAAACTGAAATAATAAATAAAAAGAAAAGTGGGTGACTGAAGAACTAGAAACTGAACTGAAGAACAACAATGAGAGTACTGCGATATAATGAAATAAACTAAAAATTGAAGATAACAAAAATAATATACTGAAGGAACAACACTATAATATAAAGAATGACAAAGACTGAGAATGCAGGCTCAATAAAGAAGAAGAACAAGATTGAGAAAACTAAAAAGAATGAAGAACAAGAATGAAAATGCAAGATTGAGAACACACACTTAAATAAGGAAGAACAAGGGTGAGATGACTGAGACTGAATAACATCAAGCCGAATACTGAACCGAAGAACAAGAGTGAGAATCAGAATGAAACTGATAAAAGCGAAATAAAATGAAGACTGGCGGATTTATGAAAGACAAAAGAACGAGACTCCGAGAATGAAAACTGAAGACTCAAGAATTCATAAAAGTGAGAATTAAAGACCGAAGAAATGATTAAAATAACTACATATGAATCACTGAATGACGTCTGATGACAGAAAAAATGTAATGTAATAAATGACTCAGGAGACTGAAAGACTGAAAACTAACAAAAAAATGTTATGACTGACAAAATGAAAACAAAGGACTGACATACTGAAAAAAATAGAATGGGGAAGCTAAATAAAACAAAAACTTAACATACTGACGACTAAAAAAATGGCTGAAGATATATACAATGAAGACAAAAGTGATAGATATATGAGATTGTGAAAACTGACCAAAGAGAAAAGGGGCTGAACAATGACTGATGAATGACCAGACTGATGAATGAAGAAAGTGAAAGGTCGCGTGAAAAAAGGTTGATAACTTTCTGAACCAATTGATATGAACTAAAGCGTGAAGCATCAAGAAGCATGTAATTAGAACTTGCTTTCCTAGTATGCAAGTAGCTAAGCAAACATGGACTGAACTTACATGCATTGAACAGCTCTGTGCACATCCACCAAACTTTCTCTTGCAACAACATGAAAAATAGTGGAAGTAAGAAGAATGTCTATACATTAAAATAACAAGAAAATCTAGATGACATTGGCTTCAAGAAAATCAAAACTATAAAAAAAATCAAAAAATCAAAATAAAAATAAAAATAACCGAGAGCACAAAACAATTACGGATCAATGGAAATGTAATGTCTTGTATGACAATGATCAATAGCTCAACTAGAGACACACCTAATTCGTGTGGGAAGACTGAATGGAACTCAAATAACAATATGGTTGAGATAAGTACATTTTTATTTTTCTTTTCTAAGATGTTTGCTATCCAAAAACAACAAATTATAGGTTGCCACATTTCAACCAAACTAAAATAGGTGCATCAACCACTTGCGTGTCACTAACTATTGAATAGAAAATCAATAACAGCTGCAACCTTTTCCTTCTCCAAGAACTGATTAGGAGAAGTTGATGCATTTGTATGTCCCGGCAACAGAAACATGACTAACACAATTTTGATTATCCTTTGTCATAACCATACCAAATAAACCGTACATGTGATTGTTTTCACCATAGATTAATACCTACATGTATATCAAGAATGAGCAAAAAATGCAACAGAAAAAGGGATAAAAGAAAGCTAAACGTTTTGAAATGGCCACACAAAAGCTCTCTTGACACTTCTCATTTGTCAACGAGGCATAAACTTGGGGCAGCTTTCCTTGTTTCTAGTACGCAGTCTGGACGAGCAGTATACCGCCATGGACTGAATGGAAGGAGCAAAGCCATCCGCATATAAGCAACATAGAAGAAAATTATGACATTATCTCAGGACGAATACCTTCAATGATGAATTAACTTGGTTAAGTACCATCTCAGCTAAGCCTATACGTGCGATGACACCATCATACTTAGCAATGAAAGTGGCTTCAGTTGTTCGCAAACACAACACATTCTATGGGGGCATTCAGACAGTCAGAACATATTCATACCAACAGTTAACAAGACACAGCTGCGCGAATCACAACTGATGCTAGATTTCTTTTTCTGAAAACCCAACATGAAAATGGATTGGAAAATCCCTTGCCTATTACTCACAACATCTCCACACATGAGCATGGTACGTACCCTCTAATCTACGTCCCAATCTGTACAAACAGAAGCTGAGAAAAACACGGAATGAAGTACAGATCTGAACGCTCAACCCAAATGGAGCTTCCAAATAAAAACTATGGGCACCCTTGCTGACAAGAAAACAGAGGAAATCGAGTGCGGAGATCGACCTCCTATGCGGGCACCGAGTTCTCCTGTCCGTCTGTATCCCTCCATGCGCCTGTCTTTTCATAGCTCCTCTCCAGGCTGGCTGTTGTTGATGCGAATGAACAAGGGGAATGAAGAGATAGACGAGAAAGAAAACGGGTTGAATACTAGTTCAGGTGCAAAGACGACAGGCCCGAAATAGTAGTATTAATATCGCTGGCTCAAAAAAAATTAACATCGCGATGCGTGCGTGTTATAACCATCGCACGGTCAAAAAAGTGACTATTCGCGAATTAGAAAACAGCTAGCTGTTATTTAGGAAAAGTGTTAATTTAACACCAACTGTAGTACAATACTATAATCGTCCACCTTATAGTACATGACCAAACTAGTCATCCCTCTCGTAGGGAAAACATAGAACTAATTCAGATCGATCCCTGATGATAATTCAGAGAAAGCTCTCGATTTATAGCTATACCATAGCAAGCAAGAAGCAGCGATTCATCCTTCAGCATTAATCTCTGTCAGTATCTTAAAGCTTGTAATGCAGATGTACAATAGGCAGTAGTACAGCGGCAGCTGACACGCACCACACGGATCGCTCCCGAGGACGGGATGCACACTAATTACGAAAATCACTACCAATTAATCAGCAATGCACCTAATGAACGGACGGGAAAGAACAAGACCAAGCTCCAGACTAATGTAGGCGGGTTAACAGAATCTCGCGGTAGCTTCGGGCTGGCGCTTGCTAGTGCCTAGTAGGAGCAGGTGGTCCTGAGCATGGAGCGGCCGCGGAGCATGCCGTGGTACAGTGCATCCCGGTTCACAGGCATCGCAGGCGGCGGCGGCCCTGCTCGATGGCTCGGAAGGGATGGAACATGGAGGAGCACCAAGCAGCCAAGATGAGGGAGGCCAGCACCGCCTTGGCGCCGCCGCCGGCAGGTGAAGTCGCTATTTGCGGTTGCGGAGGCTGCCGTTAGAGGGGCGGGCGGGAGGTTCGCCAGAGGGACAGTCGATGGAGGCATGCAGTGGTGCGGGCGGAGGCAGCGCCCGGAGGAGGATTCGGAGTTCTGTTGCTCGTGCGTGTTAACCTTTGGGACAAAGGAATCGAACCATTTGCCATATGGCCCATTGGGCTCTTTTTAGGTTAACCTAAACAATGGTCAAAGGTAACCGAGTCCCAATTTTAACATTGTGATGGCCTGGTCCAAAACGTCATCTGTATAGTACTTCCTCCGCCCAAAAATAAATGACTTGGATTTGTCTAGATTCTAAGCATGTTTAGTGTATAGATACATCCAAATTTAGCCAAATGCAAGTCAGTTATTTATGAACGGAAAGAGTAAAACAAATTATCATTGCGTATTCTTCATGCTATCTACTAGGAATATGGTTTTCTTGGTTATATTTTCCCCACATAAGGTGCACATGTTAATTGCTGAAAGCAGCATTATGAAATGTGACCTCCAGCGTAAGTGCACTGATTGCTTGACCACGAGTCCATATTTTTCAGTCAAACGAGAATCACAATGCAAGCGCTGTAACGCAAACAGGAGTCTCAAGATCAGCAAGTATAAAGGTAGCTCATTGCAAAGCACGTGGTGCATAGTTCTTCAAAAAAAGGACTGTCACTTTGCATTTTCTGTGCGTATCATGGTGGAACCTTCTTCATTCTATGTAGTACAAGGAGTGGGTTTTTTCTTGATTTTAATTTCCCTACATTAGGTGGACAAGGGTATATCATCAAAACCTCTCTCTGTTACTGCATTAACTCATAAATAGATCTTAGCATTGGTGTTGCGCTAGTTAGAAAAATTATTGTTGCTATTGCGAACCCCTCAAATTCTACTATGGTCTTTTATCATAGGTAGAGTATCCTATCTATTGCATTGTTCCCTTTGAAGCCTATATCACTTGATCCACCGCTCCTAACATAACTAGATTTGTCTTATGTACACTGCTAGAGTTTTTATCTGTGTCCTGCTTAGCTATGCTTATCTGTTGAGGCTGGTTCATCTAGTTGTTGGATCAGAGATGCAAATAAATCTAGTATGAAATGAGAACATGGTATGATGGTGATGTGAGGTGAACATGCTAAGGCTTGTATGGGAGACCACGGGGGATGTGGTTTTTGCAATCTCATACTTGCCACCCCTAGGACCCAAGTTCTTGCGTTTGAAACCAAGACGAGCTTACAATCACACGGGGCTTGGAAACCCACCGACTCACTAACTTGCCTAGTTTGGATCCATGAGTCCGTAGTTTGAGATTTGGATTTGGCATCTGCATTTTGGATGGGTTGAAAATGGTACATCATACAAGGCCTAGACGAGGTGAAGGGCTCGACAGGGCTTTCAACTAAGGATCCTCGGTACACAAGATTGGGATTGAGCTGAGAGTGCGACCGACTATAGCAGAAGGTTGGCCTTTTATGAGTGACTCATGGATTTAGGCGAAAGCAAGGTAAATGTTGTGCCTAACCGTCCTCTGCCGGCATCCCCGTAAGCATGTTAATAGTACTTGGAACTAATTGAAGGTCGGTATGTGTGGTTAAAGTTGTACACCCCTGTAGGGTTAAATCTTTTCAAAAAGTCGTGTCCACGGTTATGGACGACTTGGTGACCAGATTATAAGATCATGCAGAACATTAACCTAATCGTAAAACTTGGCAATTAAAGTGTGTTAGGGATGCTTCCTTAGGGAACGAGGGGGTGATCCTAGTTGAGAGGTCGTGATGATGATTTGGGTGGATATGAAAAGATGATAATATAAGTTGGAGGTGTCACTCTTTTATCCCCTTGTAAAAATGATTTGTTCAGTCGAGCTTCTACTCCCTCTTCTTTTACAAACAAACATAGCTTTATGAAAATTAACTCCACCAACCATAAATCTTGCGGAATACACTATGTACTCAGCCTTGCTTTGTTGATTATTTTGCAACACAATAAGTGTTCCATGAAGATGAGTTTGATACTACATCGACATCGACGAGTAGCTTGGGGTTCCCGGCCAACATCCTGGAATCTATGGGCTGGAACGTCATCGTTATGCTTCTATGTTTAATAGCATAATTATACCATCCTTGCGATGGCAAAGGACAGGTCGGTGCCTCCGCCACATGTCGGACAATACTTCCCCGATGGTTGGGGCAACCAAGGAAGCGTCTCGTCCTTGAAAAACCTCTCACCGACCTCTATGTTGCTGTTTAGCGAGAGCCATGACCATGGTACTTCCCTCTCGAGGTTCTCACCCTTGCTTGAGAACGCCGACGATGACCCACTTGGAGGATTCAACCCCAACGTCACCTTTCTGCACAAGCATCATGCCACCGAGTACTACCCTCCTCGTGGCTCTGTCAAGCACTACCCTCCTCGCTTCAATGCCAATCTCAACATCGTGTACACTTGCTCGCCGGCGCCGTGCCTGGTCCTCTCCCATTTGCCCTAACCCTGGAGCCGGATCGTCGCACCAGTTCCGCGATGGCAGCCATGACACCCTTAGCATGCTCAACACAATGACGCCCACATCGAAGGAGCGGCGCGCCCACACGCCTGGAGCAAGCGGACTGGTGGTGGATATAGAAGACGAAGAATAGGTTGTCGACGCGGTGAACGAAGGCGATTGAAAAGGAGGGATGGCGGCTGATTGGAGTTGCTTACGCACGTGATCAAGGCTAAGAGGAGATGAAGCGACCGACCCTAGCCCGCACTAGGTTTCGGTGGCCGGTTGAGAAACCTCTTTATCCTATGTCTCAGATGCTCCCAACATGATGGACATCTAAGATTAGATGCATGTTGGGGGCATAGCCATGATCCTCTGTTATTGGCTCCTCAGATCCCGCCCGCACCAAAACTGACTCGGTTGAGAAATTCAAAATCAAGGATGGTATCCGCCGTTTGTCGGCTGCAAGGACCAAAGCAACACATCCCGGTGAAGAAACATGCCCAGGACGATGGAGGTGTGATGCATCAGCCTAGAAGTAGCCTTCACCAGGGCCCCATCCACAGAGGCCCGGATAGCCGCATCCCAGACGGTGAAGACAAAGAACATCGCCGCAATGCTTCGGGCGGTCGCTAGGAGCACTGCTTTGGAGGCGATGATGATCTCTCCCTTCCATCCATTTCCACTTCGACATCCAGCCTCTCTAGTAACCTGCACACATCAGACAAAAACCCACCAAGCATGGTCGATCTCCTCGGAGCCTGCCGCTCCTAGAACCTAGATGACTACGAAGGGTGTCGACATCAGCCCAGAATTCCTCCAAGATTTATTTGTTCGATATCCTCCTACATTACATGACCGGGATCCAAGCTCCACCCTCCATGATTGCCTCCTCTGCCACGCGAACTACGGCATGCTCCTCCCCATCCTTGCAGACTTCCTTTCTATAATACCCCCAGTTCTATCAAATACTAATTAGGGTTTGTGTTCATCAACATAAGCATCAAAATAAGAAATGAACAAAACCCTAATCGCTTCCTCCTTTTGTAACCTTTTTCAAATAGTTTGAAATTTTTGGAAAACCCAAAAACTATGGATCCCAAATTGACTTAAAGGGCTCCAATAGTGTTCCCAAGTATTTACAAACATTTTTGTATTTTTGAAATACTCAAAACAGATTTTGAAATGGGTTTAGCAAACTGGAAAAGAGAAAAGGAAATGAAAAAGATTTTCTGCAAAAGAGTGGAGTCAGTGGAAACAAGCCACAATCCTCTCCTCCCCAAGCTTTCGCTCAGCCTAGCAGCCGACTCGTCTTCGATCTAGCCGGCCAGCCAGGAGCCTGTATAGCTTCGGCCTTCTCCTTCCTCGTTGTCCACCTTCAGCCATACAGGTAGTTGCGTGTCACCGACAATGTCATCTCCTTGCGCCACGATTCGTGCCCCGCCGCCGACCCGTGAGAAGTGGATAAGAACGCCGCAACTCTTTTCTCTTCCCCTAGTCTTATCTCCCCCTCTCGTGCTCTCTCTCATTCTCATCATAGTCGAACCCTAGCTATATAGCCGCCTCATCACCCTGATATTCCTCACCAAAGGAAACAAATCGGCGTGCCCCTAGTGAAAGAACATTTCATGATCCATAGTGTTTTGTGTGTTAGATAATAATACCAAGGACCTTTTAATTATGCATTGAGTACTACAGATATTTCTTCCCAAAAGAGCTCCTGGTTAAACAAAGCAAAAGAAAGATTTTAGGCTAGATTATCCGCCCCTAGAAAAATCGACAAAGGACTAGAGGCGCCACGCTCTGTGAGGGGTCGGATTATTGGCCGGATGTTTTGGCATTGGGCCGCATTTTGCCCAGTGCCGGATTATTCGACCCATGCTCCACCAGATTATCTGCCCCACTCCCAAGAATCGATTAAGGATCAAGTGCGCATCGATATGATGGGGGCGGATTTCCCCCCGGATGTTTGGCCAGGGTCGGAGTTTTTGCCCTGGCCGAATAATTCGCCCCTCTTTAAGGGCGGGATTACCCGACCCCTAGGGATTTTCGCTAAGGACCAGCGGTGCGTCGCTCAGATGGGGGCAAACATTTGGACCAGATTATTTGTCCTGGGCCAGATGTTTTCCCCCGACTGGATTATCCAGCCCTGGTTGACTCTAAACGGCTCCATTTCGGGAGGAGTTCAAATACCCCTCCCCATGTTCAACCTGGATCCTCTCAGATCTAACAAAAAATCGATGTGCTATTTGAACTCCATTTTCACAAGATCCACTTTCAACCGTCTGAAGGTCTTGACCTTTGGAGAATCGAAGGAGGAGGCCTTGATCTACATCATCACTGAAGAGATCTTCAATTCCCTCCTCATTCATTTGAGGGGACATCGATCTAGAGTTTCTTTTTAATTTCTAGATCTTGGTTTTGTATCTTGATAAACTTGTTTATTTTGGCAGCGTGTTGTCATCTCGGGAGCTTCCAATTCAGTTGTGGATGTGTGCCCCGATCTCGTTGTAAAGGCATCGGTTCCCGCCTCGAAGGGTACCGTATAGTGGAAAGGTGGATCAGGCCAGTTGTGGCGAGATCCATCAGAGAACAGGGGGAGGCCTATTGTGGCATGGTGGTCTTAGTACCGCCCACTCCTCGAACGCGGATGTACTTCCCTTGACAAGGAAGGAACTATGGTAAAGCGAATCATGTGTCTTGATAGCTCAAAATTACATCATTTTTCACTATTGATTTTCCTCTTGTTTATTGCCAGATTTCATTGAAGATTACCACTTTCTACTAATGTTAATGTCGCAATTAGCAAATCCTTGGTTTCTTGTGATGGTTTTCAGGTAATGAAAATTTATTGAAGATCTAATAGCATTTATGGGCTAATTGCATCTAAAGAAGTAAATCCCCAATTGGACCCCCTTTCATTGGAGGTGTTCAGAACACTTAACGACCAGCGGTACGGTCGGGACATGCCCATACCGTCTGCCCATACTACACGCCGACGGCTCCCTTATATCAATACAAGCAACTTTCATGAAGGGAAGATGACGAGAAGAACAACAGAATAGAAAACACAGCCGTCACAAGCCATCCAGAGGGGGTTAAATCAGATCTGGAAGAGGAGAAGAACTTTACCTTGTTCCTTGATGATATCAAACTCCCAAACCACACACTCCACCATCATTCTAATCATTACTTAGAGAGAGATATTAGGGTTTGATACTTTGATCTACCTTTGGTTTGTATTTGATTTGATCTTTGATCGCTATTGTGGTTTGCTACAATAACTTTGATATGATTCTTACTTGCAATACAATTATGCCTTTGATTTGTCTTCCTCTCATGTCTGAGTAAATCCCCATAGGCGTGGGAGATGCAGGGGATTGGTGAGATGTGTTGTGCCTCCTTTAAATCCATCCATTTGTGATTGTTGTAGTGTTTATTAAATAGTGAGAATGATTATCTATGTTTTCCTAATGCTTGTTATCTAATTTAAGGGCCCGGGTAACATGATCCAAAGATCTCATAGGTATGAACTTGTATGCTAGAAATTCGGCGACCCCCGAGTGACACAACCGATTTCAATGAAGAGATAGAACTACTCAAGGACAACAAGGAAACATTCAGCTTAAAGCCTTGATTCGGTCGCAAGACCTTAATTAATGTGCTGACCATTGCCATGGTTATAGACATATGGATCATTGGGACTAGGGAAAATTGGCCATGAGGACTCCTGGTTGGTATATGGGTTGCTTTCCTACTCACTTATAAATAGAAATATCACTATCACTTATTCCACTTTATCCATTTGGCACTTTCACTATCATCATGAACTTGTCTCTTCGTGCCTAACTTCTCATCTGCAGGACATTTACACACTTTTCGTATCTTTACTTTTATACAATTTATTTATTTCCTAAGTAAGTTTTCTCTATCTTTTACTCACCACTTCCACCATTAGCTTTTGTAGTCAATTCACTCAAGACCTGTGACACCTTGAGTGCGAAAGAAACACCACATAAAAAAACTTACCTAGGCTCCTTATTGGGATCGATAGAAAAACTGGAATTAATACTTCCGTGAAAACATTCTCCGACGAATCTGTGCACTTGCAGGCTATCAAGATATTTTTTGGCACTGTTGCCGGGAACTAAGCGCTAAGTATTGTTTCTTGACAAGACCAGTTGTTGACACCATCCATGATCTCTGTTGAAGACAGAGGTACCACTCGATCAGGAAAAACTTATTTACCTCTGTATATTGATCGTGTTCCAATCGAGAGATGCCTAGAATTTATTGAAAGATTTACTAACTCACGTACTGTAGACATGAACAGTTTGATTCCACTGATGGCAGGTTTGACCATCACCCGAGGGGCCGAACCTGAGCTACCGTTGGGAGAGTATGGGAATCCATCTAAGCACTTAAGGAAAATGCCTATTTTTTGTCCTGAACTTGAAGGCTAGGAACTCGAGATATATCCTGAGCTAATTTATATGATGAAAGAAAATGCTTTCACAGGAAAAGAAGAGTAAGATTCTACTGACCACTTGACAAGGGTCTATGAACTTTACGCTACTCTTAAACTAGCAAGTTTACCAATAGAGTTTGTAATCCTTAAACCTTTTCGCTGGTCTCTAAAAGATAAAGCTTTTGCTTAGTTACAATCATTAACTAATCACACTATAAAAATCTGGGAAGATTGTATTAGAGAATTCATGCATAAATATTGTTCATTCACTAAAATCATGCAAATCAAACCTAGTTTAACAAACTTTCTTCAAACAGTTGGAGACAACTTTTATCAAGCATGGAATAGATTTTATTCAATGATTATGAAAGTCCCAAATCAGGATTTTCACGAGAATTTAATTATTCAATATTTTTACAATGAGCTTAATGATGAGACAAAAGAAATGATTGATCTATCTATAGGAGGAGCTATATGCAACTTAACACTGCCGGAATGCGTAAAGCTTTTTGAGGTAAGATCCTTTAATGATGAACAATACAATCCAGTTGCGGATGTTGAACCTCAAAAAGGTATGATTCACATACCACCAAATCTTATACCCGAAGTCAAAAGTCCATGGAAGAAAAAGGTATATCCTCGGAACTTGTGAGAGAAAATGAAGTTGACATTCTTCAAACTTATGTAATAGAATATGATATAAATCTTGTAATGAAAAAGTTTAGATATCAACAGAATCAGTTCTATGAGAAAAACTATGAACGTCTCATGACACAACAAAAGAATATAAGAGATCTAACGGAAGTATTTGATGACTTGGGTCAAGCTACGAACATTTAGATAGATATATAAGTATGGTCAAAACTCAGTGTGAGAAAATAATTAAAACCAAAACTTTGATTTTGAACCAAGGAAATTTCAATACTGTTTGTACTAACATTGTTACTAGACATGGTAAAGAAACTCAGGAACCACAAGGACCACCTTGTATCAGGAAGAACAAGCTCAAAAGGCAAGAGAAACTCAGGAGATGAGTCAAGAAGAAGAGGATTTAGTTGATCCCCAAGATGATATTGATTATGAGGCCCAGAAAAGGGAGAATGAAGCTTCCAAAACTAGAGAAGAAGAGGAAGCAGGGGACAAACGTAGACTATATGATTCAGACTATGAGATAATCAATTCAAGAAAAGAAGCCGATCTCAGAAAGGAGAAAGAAGAGCAAGTTATCATCCCACGTGAAGAACACGCTGATAAACAAAAACTAGCCACAAGGAAAACCAAAAAGAATGTTGAACCAGCAGCAAAGGTAAAGGAAAAGGTAATACCCACCAAAAAGAAAAATCCTTATCCTAATCAAGGTCAATATAAACCGGATAAAGCTATTTATGACTCTTTTGCTAAGGCAGTGAGAAGCTTACGTTTAGAACTTCCTTTAACTGATGCTATTCAAGTTCCTACTTATAAAAAGTTTATGCGAGATATTCTTAAGAGACAGAAGAAGGTAACTAAGACTATAGTAGTAATGACAAGCTTTAGTGATAAGTTGCCTACTAAGCTTGGGGACCCAGGTATACCAACCATCTCCTGTGCAATTGGAAATACTAATATATTTAATGATCTTTGTGATTTAGGAGCAGGTGTTGGTGTTATGCTTTATTCCCTATTTAAAAAAGTTGAACCTTGGAGAATACTCTCCTACTTCAATCACCTTACAAATGGCGGATAAAACAACTAAACAACCTGTTAGTATGATCGAAGATGTTCTACTTAGAATAGATCAACATGTTATACCCACTTATTTTATTATTCTTGATGTCCCTGAGGATGACAAACTTTCTATCATCCTTGGAAGACCTTTTCTTAGCACATCTGGAGCTAGCGTAGACTGCTCTAGAGGTAAGATTGTCTTCAATAAATATTTTGATCAGATTGTTCGATACTTTCCAAAGAAACATGAATATAATGGAAAATATGTTCCACCGTCTAAGCGTGTTCAAGCAGCAAGAACCACAGATAAAAAGCAGCTTGAGGTAAACGCTAATGATATGGAGTTTGGCTGATCAAAACTCTAGAATAAAATACTTAATGGAAGTTAACCCATTCTCAATAAATTAAGTTTAATTTTTATTATTTTATTATTTGTATGTACTAATAAATTTATTTCAAGTCTTGAGTTGTTCAGAGAATTTACCTTAGAAAAGTTGAGAAGCAAGGGAAAAATAAAGAGAAAAAATAAAATAAAAGGTTCAAATTGCATAACGAGTGCCAGTACGGTCTGGTGTGCCCATACCGCGCGCCCGTACTAAATCTCAGCAACTTCGACAAGGGGCACATTACCGATAACGAGAGGTGGTACGGCCGGGACACGCCTGTACCACGCTCCCGTACCAAACCTCGACGAAGGCCACCAATATTCACAGTACCGGTAACGAGCAATGGTACGGCCGAGACGCGTCCATACCGCGCCCCCGTACCAGACCGACCATGTTTGATCTCGAACCCTAACGTTGATCCAACAGTAACGACCACTGGTACTGTGCCCGTACCGTTCGCCCATACCAACTTCATTGCTAGGTAAAGGCCGACGACGGCTGGCTCCCAGCCAACCTCCTTCTTTTTCTTCCTCTTTCTTTCTTGTTCTTTCTCTCTCCACCTTGCTGACTCGTGTATTAACGAGCTCGTTGGGGAACCCCAAGAGGAAGGTATGATGAGCATAGTAGTAAGTTTTCCCTCACTTATAAAACCAAGGTTATCAATCTAGTAGGAGCAAGGAAACACCCCAAAGGTGTAGCTAGCTGAACTTTAGCAGGGCGCACTACCGATGCCAGCAGCAACATGGAGACATGCACAACACAACCACATAACTCTATCCCTAACTTGCGATGAGGTTGTCAATCTCACCGGTTTTGCTGAAAACAAAGGATTAAACGTATCGAGTGGAAGAAAGTAATAGTTTGCAGAAAGTAAACACAAAGCAGTAAACAGTTGATTATAGATTGATAGTAAAAGAAAGGACCGGGGTCCATAGTTCACTAGAGGTGGCTCTCCTTAAGATAGATGACATGTTGGGTGAAAAAATTACAGCGGGGCAATTGACAAACATCGAGAAAGCATACAAGCATATACTACTCATCTTGACTCCTTTGAGATTCGATTGGGCATTACAACATTATACATAGACCGCCATCCAACTGCATCTATGACTAATAATCCACCTTCAGGTTATCATCTGAACCCCCTCCAGTATTAAGTTGCAAGCAACGGATAATTGCATTACGAATTGCATGTAAAGTAAAGAATACGATTGTTCTATGAATAAAGGATTGTTGTTTTTCCTAGTAGCAATAGCACATCTAGTACCTTAGAGATTTATGTCACTTCCCCAGATTACTAGAGGCATCAACCCACTATCGAGCATAAATACTAACTCTTGGAGTTGCTAGCATCTACTTGGCTAAGATAGCTACTAACAACGGAAAGCATGCACGATCACAAATAACAAAGACATGATAGAATCAATAATCAATCTGAAATAGCATCTCAATATCCATCGGGTCCCCACAAACACAACATGCAGAATTACAAATAGATAATCTTGATCATGAACGGAGCTCACAAGATCTAGACATGATAGCACAAAGGAGAAGAACCAACCATCTAGCTACTACATGGACCCGTAGTCAAGAGATGAACTACTCACGCATTACACCGGAGGCTTGCATGATGATGAAGAAGGCCTCCAGGGTGAATTCCCCTCTCCGATAGGGTGCCAGGAAGAGCTTCAGATCCCTCCCAATCTAGGGATGGAGATGACGGTGGCTGTAGACTCTTTCGTGGATTTTTGATCGGGTACTTAGGCTTTCTGTATCGGAGGAAATATATAGGCGAAAGGAGAGGACGAGGGGGTGCCTAGGGCGGCCAGACCACCCCTGGAACGGGCCAGGCCTGTCCGCGCGGCTAGGTGGTGCGGCCTGGCCCCATCCCCTCTCTGTCTCGTATTCTGGCTCCAGGTGTCCCTCGGTGAAAAACTGACTTTGGCTTTTGTCCCGTCCAATTCCGAGAATATTCATTTTCTGACTTTTCTGGAACAAAAAACAGCAGAAAACAGGTAGCTGGCATTGTGGCTGTTGTTAATAGGTTAGTCCAAGAAATCATATGAAAAGTACTCCAAAGTGTGGAAAAAACATAAGAAAGTAGATAAAACCAAGAATGGAACATCAAAAATTATGGATACGTTTGCAACGTATCAACATCCCCAAGCTTAACTCTTGCTCATCCTCGAGTAGGTAAGTGATAAAAAGAAAGAATAATTTTTGAGGTGACATGCACCATCATAAACTTGATCAAATTATTTGTAAAATATTCAAAGCTGGGATCATAGTACTTCAATCATAACATGAAAGACAAAGTTCTAGCAATAAGACAAAGAAACTATGTTGCAACATGAAAAGGCACAAAAAAAGATCAATGAATAACAATGCTTTGCAAGACGTTTGTTTGTTTCACATAAAGAAACATAGAATAGTAGCATTCAGCTTGTCCTTTATAGAGTAGCAAACATAAATGCATAGGACACCTTCAAAGTTTATAAGAGTGACTAGATACAAATAGTTTAAAACAAGCAATATCAAGGTATGCATCAATCAACAAGTCTTGGGACAATGCACATAGAACTAAGAATAACCACTATGCTCTCAAAGTAGGTGCATAAAGGTAGAAGGTGGAGACTCAAAAAAAAAGTAAAAGAAAGGCCTTTATAGAAGGAAGTAGGAATTCAAGTCTCATAAAGAGCTTCCAAAAATTATGGTACTTAATAGCTGTCAGCTCTCATTGCCCCTATCATAAGCATCTTGAAGTGATTAAGGTTGAAGTGAACAAACTATGGTGTATATGCTTGATGAAGTATAAGTTGGAAATCTCATGTCCCTTGAATACGAGGGCTGCTCCTCATGCTACTCAAGTTTAGTCACCGGTAAGTTCTTGTCATTGTAAGTACATGTGTATCATAGAGAACCGCCAACGGGGTACCCCTTGCCCGATGATACAGAAGAATCCCCATATCAAAAGGACAAGACAAGCAGACAACGAGCATCCCAGCAATCTTCTTATTTACCATGGGAATATGGTGATTGTTTCTCTCTTTCCTCTTTTCATAATCTTTTTTTTTTCTTTTTCTCTTTTTTCTCAATATCTGACTCTTTTTTTATAAGAAGAATGCTTCATAGACAGCTCATTATGGTTACGTTGCAGGTTTGCACCATGACAACATGGATTAGACCAGCGGCCCAGGCGTTTCTCTAACACATATATATAACTCCATGGACTTACAAGATCCCCTTTCATTTCACACCGACAACATCCATAGACAAAATAGCATGATATCAACTAGGTACAAAGTACAAGTGCAATGTTGAAAGCGTTCCCCATGACAGCATGGTTCTGCTGATCCCCAACAAATAAGTGCAAGCATATACAACATAGACGACACAATGATTTAAGTTTATTAAGGGCAAGAAACGTAAAGTGTGCCATCAAGTTCGTGAGAGCTTTAATCACTAGTTTTCTCATAACAAGTTTAATTCAGAAGGTAAACAAAAGCATGAATATACTTGGAATAGCAATTGCTAATAGGTAGGTATGGTGGAATCTTTGGAATAACTTGGTTTTAGGAGCTGGATGCATGAGTAGAACTCATACTTGGTTGTGGAGGCTAGCAAAAGACTGGGAGCAACAAACTAAGAGAGCAATAATGGCCATAATCATGCAGAGCGACAAAACATCATTGATAAAAGCATAAAGTGATACTACAAGTTGAAAACTAAAGGATCATAAAGGCTATGGTGACTTGGGATAGTCATATCATGGTGTGAGCATGTGCCAAGTCAACCCAAATAAAGCATCAAAGGAGAATACCACAATACTATGCTTTAATACGCTAAAACAACGCATGATTCTTCCAAGGCACATTAAGAAATCTTAATTGTTTATAACAAGTCATGCTACAACAAATAATACTAAGCATAAAGCCAAAACAATATCAAGCATGGCATGACAAAGCATAGGCCATAGTCAAAAACAAACTCTCTTTACCACTTAAGCATGAAATTTCCCTACTCTTTTCCAATCCAAACCAAACTATTTGAAAACCAATGTATGAAAGAGGGGGTCCAACCAATTTATTCAGCAAACTAAGAAAACCAAGCAAATTAAAAACCAAAACGAAAACGAAAAAGAAGATGCTCCAAGAACAACACAACTATGCATGAAACAATAAAAATGAAGTGTTTGGAAGAAACCTGGGATTTTTATTGATGAAGAGGGGGATGCCTTGGGCATCCCCAAGCTTTGACGCTTATACTTCTTGGATATTTCTTGGGGTGACACGCATGGCATCCTCAAGATTGAGCTTTAGTCCATTCTTCATCTCATTACTCATTCCTTCCATACACCTGAAATTTTTCCTTCATACAAAACTTTACATAATCTTTATTAGCAACATTAGTGCATTTAAGATAATAAGTATTTAGGTTCACTTCTAACACCAATAAAACTTCCATTAAAACACTAGATACTGTAGCACTTCCTCAAAAATCTCGGTTCCCCAAAAGAACTCAAAAAGGAACCAACAAGAAGCAAATGCAAAAAAATGGCAGAAATCTGTCAAAACAGACCAGCAGATAAAGACAAATTTTTTCGAAGACCTTCTGTTGCTCAAATCAAAAAGTGTTAAACTAACTAAAGTTAGATAACAACCTGGGGCAGAAGCAAAAAAATTCATGCCTCAAAAGGACGTACAGAGATTTCACACGGATTTTTACGGTGAAGCACATAAATCTGGTTCGGGACAACAACTTTCCTAATCATTACTTCTCTCTCATTAGAGGTTACTCTTGGCACAAGAAGAAAATAAAAAGGATAAGGAGCAGTTATTATAGAGGTAATAACGTCCAAGACTCATCTAAAACTTTTGGGTTATCTCCCAATAAGTACTTTTCTTTAATGCCTTTAAGTTAGGCATAAGAAGCAAGAAAAAGGATCAAGTGTTCTCAAATGAAGAAGCATTAAGAGAAAATTTTGTTTTCATAGGAGAGGCAAAAGAAATCTTCTCTCTCTTCTTAGGGAAGTGTTCTATACCTTTCTTGAGTGGGAGTTGATATTTAATGGTGCCTTCTTTCTTATCAATAATGGCACTAACAGTTCTAAGAAAAGGTCTTCCCAAAGTAATAGGACAAGAAGCATTGCATTCAACATCCAAAACATAGAAATCAACGGGGACATAGGCATTGTTAACCATAATAAGAACATCATTAATACTCCCCATGAGTTTCTTTTTAGCATTATCATCAAGTGGGACATTCAAATAACAATCTTCAAGTGGTGGCAAATCAAGCATATCATAAATCCTTCTAGGCATAGTAGAAACACTACTATCAAGATCACATAAAGCTTTGAAATCAAAATCATTCACTTTCATATTAATGATGGGTTCCCAACCATCTTCTTGTTTTATAGGAATAGAAGCTTTATGTTTCATCTTTTCTTCTTTAATCTTTATGAGAGCATCAGTAATATGTTTTGTAAAGGCCATGTTCATAGCACTAGCATTAGGACTTTTAGCAAGTTTTTCTAGGAACTTAATAACTTCATAGATATTGCAACCATCAAGATCAAAATCATAATTATCATCTAAAGTAGTAGAGCTATTACTAGCCTCAACACTAGTGGTAGTGATAGTAGAAACACTAATGTTTCTAGCAATTTCATCTTCTCTTTCCCACTTAGCATGCAATTCAGCTAATAGTCCAACATTTTCATCAATTCTCACTTGTATGGCATTAGTAGCTGCAAAGGGATTATCAATAGTTTCAGGTTTAGCAGCCATTTTATTCAAAGAAGATTGAGCTTCAGCCAGTGATGCTATATTTCTTTCAGCATTAGAGAGTTTTTCCTCAATAGTTTTATTGAAAGAAGTTTGTTTACTAATAAAGTCCTTAAGCATTACTTCAAGTTCAGAGGGAGCACTCCTATTGTTGTTGTAGGAATTTCCATAAGCATTACCATTGTTGGGAGGATATGGCTTATAATTGTTGTTACCAAAATTATTCCTGTAGGCATTGTTGCTAAAATTATTATTTCTTATAAAGTTCACATCAACTTGCTCTTCTTGAGCAACCAAAGAAGCTAAGGGAACATTATTTGCATCAATATGGGCTTTCCCATTAACAAGCATAGACATAATAATATCAATCTTATCACTCAAGGAGGAGGTTTCCTCAACAGAATTTACCTTCTTACCTTGTGGAGCTCTTTCAATATGCCATTCGGAGTAGTTAACCATTATATTATCCAGAAGCTTTGTTGCAGCACCCAAAGTAATGGTCATAAAGGTACCTCCAGCGGCAGAATCCAATCGATTTCTTGAAGAATAGTTCAATCCTGCATAAAAGGTTTGGATAATCATCCAAGCAGTCAGTCCATGAGTGGGACAATTCTTTACCAAAGATTTCATTCTTTCCCAGGCTTGAGCAACATGTTCATTATCAGATTGTTTAAACTTCATTATTTCACTTCTCATAGATATAATCTTAGCAGGAGGATAATATTTTCCAATGAAAGCATCTTTGCATTTAGTCCAAGAATCAATACTATTCCTAGTTAAGGAATTCAACAATTCTTTAGCTTTTCCTCTCAAAGAGAAAGGAAACAATTTAAGCTTAATAATATCTCCATCTATATCCCTATGCTTTTGCATCTCACATAGTTCAACAAAGTTATTTAGATGAGCAGCATCATCTTCATTACCAATACCAGAAACTTGTTCTCTCATAACAAGATTGAGTAAAGCAGGTTTAATTTCAAAGAAAGTAGCTTTAGGAACAGGTGGAGCAATAGGTGTGCTCATAAAATCATTGTTGTTGGTGCTAGTGAAGTCACACAACTTAGTGTTTTCAAGAGTAGTCATTTTTTGTGTGTTTTAATAAAGAAAGCAAACTTGTAAAACTATTTTGTGTGTGTTTTTGATAAGGAAACAAGCAAACAAAACAAAAAGTAAACTAAGCAAAACAAAAATAACAAAGTAAAGAGATTGGTTATGAGGGACTCCACTTGTGAAGATGTCCTTCACTCCCCGGCAACGACGCCACAAAAAGTACATGCTGACTCATGTATTAACAAGCTCATTGGGGAACCCCAAGAGGAAGGTATGATGGGAACAATAGTAAGTTTTCCCTCAGTTATGAAACCAAGGTTATCAATCCAGTAGGAGCAAGGAAACACCCCAAAGGTGTAGCTAGCTGAACTTTGGCAGGGCGCACTACCGGTGCCAGCAGCAACGTGGAGACCTGCACAACACAACCACATAACTCTGTCCCCAACTTGCGATGAGGTTGTCAATCTCATTGGTTTTGCTGAAAACAAAGGATTAAACGTATCGAGTGGAAAAAGTAATAGTTTGTAGAAAGTAAACACAAAGCAGTAAACAGTTGATTGTAGATTGATAGTAAAATAAAGGACCGGGGTCCATAGTTCACTAGAGGTGGCTCTCCTTAAGATAGATGACATGTTGGGTGAACCAATTACAGTGGGGTAATTGACAAGCATCAAGAAAGCATACAAGCATATACTACTCATCTTGACTCCTTTGAGATTCGATTGGGCATTACAACATTATACATAGACCGCCATCCAACTGTATCTATGACTAATAATCCACCTTCAGGTTATCATCTGAACCCCCTCCAGTATTAAGTTGCAAGCAACAGATAATGCATTACGAATTGCGTGTAAAGTAAACAATATGATTGTTCTATGAACAAAGGATTGCTGTTTTCTCCCTAGTAGCAACAACACAGCTAGTACCTTAGAGATTTCTGTCACTTCCCCAGATTACCAGAGGCATGAACCCACTATCGAGCATACATACTAACTCTTGGAGTTGCTAGCATCTACTTGGCCAAGATAGCTACTAACAACGGAAAACATGCAATATCACAAATAACAAAGACATGATAGAATCAATAATTAATATGAAATAGCAACTCAATATCCATCGGATCCCCGCAAACACAACATGCAGAATTACAAATAGGTGATCTTGATCATGAACGGAGCTCACAAGATCTACACATGATAGCACAAAGGAGGAGAACCAGCCATCTAGCTACTACATGGACCCGTAGTCCAGAGATGAACTACTCACGCATCACACTAGAGGCTTGCATGATGATGAAGAAGGCCTCCAGGGTGAATTCCCCTCTCCGGCAAGGTGCCGGGAAGAGCTTCAGATCCCTCCCGATCTAGGGATGGAGATGATGGTGGCTACAGACTTTTTCGTGGATTTTTGATCGGGTACTTAGGGTTTCTGTATCGGAGGCAATATATATAGGTGAAAGGAGAGGCCGAGGGGGTGCCTGGGGCGGCCAGACCACCCCCTGGCACAGGCCAGGCCTGGCCGCGCGGCCAGGTGGTGTGGCCGGGCCCTAGCCCCTCTCCGTCTCGTATTCTGGCTCCAGCTGTCCCTCGGTGAAAAGCTGACTTTGGCTTTTGTCCCGTCCAATTCCGAGAATATTCATTTTCTGACTTTCCTGGAACCAAAAACAGTAGAAAACAGGTAGCTGGCACTGTGGCTCTTGTTAATAGGTTAGTCCAAGAAATCATATGAAAAGCACTCCAAAGTGTGTACAAAACATAAGAAAGTAGATAAAACCAAGCATGGAACATCAAAAATTATGGATACGTTTGCAACGTGTCACACCTCAAACCCTAGCCTTCTAGAACCTTTGATTCTTCATTGATTTCGTGCTTTGAGTTGGGGAATCTTTACATCGGTAAGTTTCTCATCTGATCCGTGCTCTATTTTCTGAAATCCATGGTTGAATTCATCACGTTGGATATTTGGATGAGTTCATCATATTTTGAGATTATTGTTGATTTCTCACATTAGGATTTGTAACTTCTACCTATAATTGTCTGTTCATGTGATAGAAACTTGATGCCTATATCTTTTTTTAAATTTTTTTGTAGCACAATGCATAACATTGTAAGGATTTTCCGCTCGGGCAAGGGTTCAGGTACAGTAGGAGCCTCGGGCTCCACCAAGTCATCGGGTTCGAAGAAGAGGCGCTCGGAGGCGGACAACTTGAGGGCCGCCATGAGCCGAGACTATGAGACGGTGAGCAACCGCAAGGTTTTTCCCACCAAGTGGGTAGACCGTGAGTTCCTCTCTCGCCAGGGTCTTTTGGAGGACTTCGAGCAGATGACTGTGCATGCTGGCATGGTCAACTTCTCTTACCTCGCTGTCGACACTTACAAGCTCGCCACGTACGAGTTCCTATCATCATTCCATGATGATCTCGAAGCCCAAGAGCGTAATTGCACTATAAGTTTTGTACTCAATGGTCAGCTCCATAACCTTTCCTTCTATGAATTTTGTGATAGTTTTGGATTCTCCCGTGAGAGGAAGCTCGATATTAATGAAAATGTGCACATGGAGGCAATGCATAATTGGGAGCAAATTTATTTCCACAGGAACACTGATTATTTGCGCAAAAAGAGCGCCACCATTTAGAATCCTACTATCCGTTATTTTCATACCTTCCTAGTAAATTCTATTTTTGGAAAAGGTGATGTCGGGGGAATGGCAGGCCCCGAAATGAGTGCAATTCATATGGCCTTGCACCTAGAGATGGAGCACAAGGTAAACTTAGGTGCTTTTCTCATCTAGCACTTTCGCCGCCAAAGTTCGGCTTCCGCTAGGGACATTCGTTGTGGTGGCTTGATCACACAGATCGCCTACACAAACAAATTTGTCCTGCCACAGGAAAGAGCTATGGCTGGTAGTAAGAGCCCGGATCACATTCATATGACTAGCACCAAATTCATGGGGCATATAGACCCAAACGCTCCCTTCATCCTTACTAGCTTTATTTTGAGCCTAACGGTGATCTCCACCAAGTTTTTCTTCCTTTTGTCCAAGCTTTTGATTTGCTAGGTAAACAGAGTTGGGTCCTTACTGAGGAGTTCCGACAGGCACTGATCCTCTCAGCAAGGATTGCGTCGCAAGGAGGTCACCCCAACTGGGAAAACACAACAGCTGGCCAACAAGAGCAAGATCAAGGTGGAGAAGATTGGAACGGTGTAGGCTGGGATGATTATGATCAACAACACCTTCACCAACAACCTTTCCCTTAGCACCGACAACAAAGTATGCCTCAACCACAGCCGGGATTCAAATATGTCTCGAGGGGCAAATTTGACCAGGTGGTGCATGATGGCTCTATGCACGGCGCCCAGAAAAATGCTTGATGGCGTGGTGTTGATGTAGAGCTCGTTGGGAACCCCAAGAGGAAGGTATGCTGAGCATAGCAGCAAGTTTCCCTCAGTTATGAAACCAAGGTTTAATCGAACCAGTAGGAGCAAGGAAACACCCCAAAGGTGTTACTAGCTGAGCTTTGGCAGGGCGCACTACCGGTGCTAGTAGCAACGTGGAGACCTGCACAACACAACCACAGAACTTTGTCCCCAACTTGCGATGAGGTTGTCAATCTCACCGTGTTTTGCGGAAAACAAAGGATTAAACGTATCGAATGGAAAGAAGTAAAAGTTTGCAGAAAGTAAACACAAAGTAGAAACAGTTTATAAATTGTATGTAAAGTAAAAGGACCGGGATCCATAGTTCACTAGAGGTGGCTCTCCTTAGATATAACATGCTGGGTGAACAAATTACAGCGGGGCAATTGACAAACACCGAGAAAGCAATACATGCATATACTAATCATCTTGACTCCTCTGAGACTTGATTGGGCATTACAACATAATACATAGACCTCCATCCAAGTGCATCTATGACTAATAATCCACCTTCAGGTTATCATCCGAGCCCCCTCCAGTATTAATTTGCAAGCAACAGCTTATTGCTTTATGAACTGCGTGTAAAGTAAACAATATGATTGCTCTATGAACAAAAGATTGTTGTTTTCTCCCTAGTAGCAACAACACATCTAGTACCTTAGAGATTTCTGTCACTTCCCCAGATTACCAGAGGCATGAACCCACTATCGAGCATAAATACTAATTCTTGGAGTTGCTAGCATCTACTTGGCCAAGATAGCTATTAACAACGGAAAGCATGCAAGATCTCAAATAACAAAGACATGATAGAATCAATAATCAATCTGAAATAGCATCTCAATATCCATCGGATCCCCGCAAACACAACATGTATGAATTACAAATAGATGATCTTGATCATGAACGGAGCTCACATGATCTAAACATGAAAGCACAAAGGAGGATAAACCAGCCATCTAGCTACTACATGGATCCGTAGTCCAAGGATGAACTACTCACGCATCACACCGGAGGCTTGCATGGTGATTAAGAAGGCCTCCAGGGTGAATTCCCCTCTCCGGCAGGGTGCCAGAAAGAGCTTCAGATCCCTCCCGATCTAGGGACAGAGATGACGGCGGCTAAAAACTCTTTCGTGGATTTTTGATCGGGTACTTAGGGTTTTCGTCCCGAGGGCAACTTATAGGTGGAAGGAGAGACCGAGGGGGTGCTGGGGTCGGTCAGACCACCCCCTGGCGCGGGCCAGGCCTGGCCACGCGGCCAGGTGGTGTGGCCGGGCCCCAACCCTTCTCCGTCTCGTATTCAGGCACTTGATCCCTTCTGGAAAAATAGGCACTTTGGCTTTTGTCCCGTCCAATTCCGAGAATATTCATTTTCTGACTTTTCTGGAACCAAAAACAACAGAAAACAGGCAGCTGGCACTGTGGCTCTTGTTAATAGGTTAGTCCAAGAAATCATAATAAAAGTACTCCAAAGTTGGAACAAAACACAAGAAAGTGGATAAAACCAAGCATGGAACATCAAAAATTATAGATACATTTGCAATGTATCAGTGCATCGCATTGATAACATAGAGAACATTTTGTATGATGCGAACACCAACATAGTAAACCTTACCCAAGAATTCACATCCTTCATGACCGACTTTCCAGACCACTACCCGAGCTTCCCATACCAGCAGCCGCCGCCCGACGGTGGCGACCTTTGTTTCCAGATAGGCCAAGAGCCTAAGCTTGGGGAGCTTAAACTCCTCCCACCCTTTTGCATTCATATTTTTCTTTCTTATTTTTATTTATGTTGTTTCAATGCATGTTTACTTTTAGTTTTGTATTTGATAAAAATAAAACCTAAAAATATTAGACTAGCCTTTAAATTTATTTGTGCAAATTTCTCTCGACTCTCGTTGATTTTTCTGCAGGATACTCACTTCTAGTGATTGAGCTATGGAGACGAACGCAAAGAGTTGGCTCAAGTAGGAGATAACCCATGCAATAGAAGGTACCACATTCCTATTTTCTTTCTTCCTGTAAGCTTATTCATGAACATTTTATGTCCGTTTGGTTGTACTTGAGTTCGACTCCGCGCTTAATTCGTTATCTTTTAGGACTTGAGCTCAAAGGTATTTGTCGCCACTTTGGTTAAGACTTTTGACACTTAATATTAGTTTGAAAAACTACCCTTGGATTAAATTCCAAGATTTTAAGAATAAGAGAAAGTGTCTCTCGAGAACTTTGGTGCCATGTTTTTGTCTTAAGGGCTTAATCTTGGTAGTACTCAACCCCACATACTGATCGTTGACTTGATGATACCTTATGAAAAAGAATTGTTTGATAGAACAAACTTTTTATGGTGGGAGAGGGAGACGCAAAAACCTATTTTGACCTGCTGTAAAAAAAGGGAGAAGAAAGAAATAAAAGCTATATGTTTCAAATACACACCTTTGGGATGGAACAACTCTGTTAGCCTTTGAACGATCTATGGTATAACCCCAGATTTCGGCTATGAGTTGATGGCATGAGTGGCATACGTGTTGCTATATGGGAAAAATTATTGGTATTCTCAAAAGGTTGTGTAAGCTTTCACAAAAGAAACATTCATTGATCTTTGAGAAAGGAAGAAATTTTTTATCGTCAAGATATGAGCTGAAAATATTCGATACTTTTGAGATCTTTGGAATCACCTCACCACCTAAATTGAATAATTAGATTTCTTAAAAGACAAGGAAAAGAAGAGGTATTTGATAGCCGCGATTATCAAAGTGGATGTTATGAAAAATCTCTAAGTTTATCCTTCTTTTGACATCTACTTCTGCACCCTTAATTTTGACTCAAGCGACCTCGCTCAAATTTTTTCACTCTCATAATAAGAGAGGCGCTGAAAGAAATTGATTTGCAAGCCTAGCCAAATTTTTAACAATCTCATTTGAGTTATAAGAAGTATTAGCTAGCGAGTTACTTGCGTTTAGGAATTGAACTTAAGTGCAATTGTTCAGATATATTATGCTCATGTTCAAGGTTGTTGGATTTGAGACAACGAAATATTATACAACGTCGAACTTGTAAGTTTTTATATTGATTCAATTCTTTGCTATTACTCATTACAGCTTTGTCACTCGAGGGCGAGTAACCGCTAAGCTTGGGGATGTTGATAGCTCCGAATTTCATCACTTTTCACTATTGATTTTCCTCTTGTTTATTGCCGGATTTCACTGAAGATTACCCTTTCTACTAATGTTAATGCCACAATTAGCAAATCCTTGGTTTCTTGTGATGGTTTTTAGGTAATGAACATTTATTGAAGATCTAATATCATTTATGGGCTAATTGTATCTAAAGAAGTAAATCCTCAATTGGAGCCCCTTTCATTGGAGACATTCAGAACACATAACGACCAACGGTACGGTCGGGATGCGCCCGTACGGTCCGCCTGTACTACATGCCAACGGCTCCCTTATATCAATACAAGCAAATTTCATGAAGAGAAGACGATGAGAAGAACAACAGAACAGAAAACACAGCCGCCGTAAGCCATCTAGAGGGGGTTAGATCAAATCTAGAAGAGGAGAAGAACTTCACCTTGTTCCTCGATGATCACCAACTCCCAAACCACAAACTCCACCATCATTCCTATCATTACTTAGAGAGAGAGAGATTGGTACTTGTAAGATTAGGGTTTGATACTTTGATCTACCTTTGGTTTGTATTTGATTTGATCTTTGATCACTATTGTGGTTTCCTACCATAACTTTGAGATTATTCTTACTTGCAATACAATTATGCCTTTGATTTGTCTTCCTATCATGTCTGAGTAAATCCCCATAGGCATGGGAGATGTAGGGGATTGGTGAGATGTGTTGTGCCTTCTTTAAATCCATCCATTTGTGATTGTTGTAGTGTTTATTAAATAGTGAGAATGATTATCTATGTTTGCCTAATACTTGTTATCTAATTTATGATCCCGGGTAACATGATCCAAAGATCTCATAGGTATGAACTTGTATGCTAGCAATTCGGCAACCCCCGAGTGACATGGCCGATATCAATGAAGAGCTAGCACTACTCGAGGAAAACAAGGAACCATTAAGATTAAAGCCTTGATCTAGTCACAAGACTTTAATTAATGTGCTGATCATTGCCGTGGTAACAGACAGATGGATCATTGGGACTAGGGAAAATTGGCCATGAGGACTCCTAGTCGGTATATGTGTTGCTTGCCTACTCACTTATATAAAAAAATATGACTATCACTTATTCCACTTTATCCATTTGGCACTTTCACTATCATCGTGAACTGTTTCTCTCCGTGCCTAACTTTTCATCTACAGGACCTTTACACGCTTTTCGCATCTTTACTTTTATGCAATTTATTTATTTCCTAAGCAAGTCTCCTCTATCTTTTACTCACCACTTCTACTGTCAGCTTTTGCACTCAATTCACTCAAGACATGCACCTTGAGTGTGACAGAAACACCACATAAAAACACTTACCTAGGCTCCTTATTGGGATTGATATAAAAACTAGAATCAATACTTTCGCGAAAACATTCTCTGATGAACCTGTGCACTTGCAGGCTATCATGTCTCCGCGTGCTCCACTCTCGGTTACCTCGTTCCTGTAACACCCTCGAATCGGCCCTATGCAAGTTTTAGCCCTTCCCGCCAAACCCACATAGAAACGATTCAAGGACGCCCACCAGGCACTTTCGTGCGGGTGGAAAACGAAGTAATACCGTTACACAATAGTCCTCGATGGGACCCACAGAACAGATATATATATATACAACAGTGACTCAGCGAGTCAAGCATACAGATATAATATACAAAGATACAAATCACCGCGAAACGATAGAGCGTCCGACTACGGACAAGATGCAAATGGGGCTAAGAGCCCTGAAGAATAACCAATGGCGTCCATAACCCTGGCCAGGCCAAGCTGGAAGGGTAACCCTGCTAACGACGTCGATCTCAAACCTGCTAAAACCAAAGGGGTGCCGACAAAGGGCAAAGGAAAAAGAGGAGTGTCAGTACTGAGGCCAGTACACGGCGAGGCTAGAATTCGGCGGCTCTCGCCTACATAGGTATGGTGGCTGGAGCGGCAGCGCAGCGGCACTAAACAACCTATAGAGACTCGAGACAACTGGCGGTTATCCGAGAGGGGTAAGAAAGACTTATTCGGATCCAACCTGAAACTAACACCAAACAAACCCATCCTGGTTTTACCCCCTCGAGACCAAACGAGGAAGTTAGACCAAGGAACTCACACAGTTGGCAATTTTACTCATTCCGTTATAGTTGTAGCAATTACTAATCAGATATAGATAACATGAGTCATCCTGATAGCATAAGTAGTGGGCAGTTTTAGTTAACATTCCGTTGTAGTTGGAACATTTACTAGTCAGATATAATTGTCCTGAGGAATCCCAAAACCCAGCAAATGTTGGCACTTTTATCACATTCCATTGGAGTTGCAATACTTACTAGGCAGGTATAGTATGACACAGATCACCATAGATCCTCCCGTTGTTGGCATTTTTATTATCCAGTCCATTATAGTGAAACTGGTTACTAGTCAGATATATTAAGTCAAATTTATAGCACTACTTTAGTTATGCTTGTCTATGATTGCGATACTGTGCTCCAAGTCGTCCATAACCACGGACACGGCTTTCAGAAAGATTTACCCTGTAGGGGTGCACAAATAGCAACACACACTCGATCAATCTCAGAAAAACCAACTCAAAACCCAACGAAGCTTCCACGACAAAGCGATCACAGGATTCATAAATATTTTAGGGGGCCACCCCACTAAGCTACCCGCAACGAAGTTGGCTGGCTCCGGAACGGACCCAGGGTTTGCGATGACGACTGTAAACGACTGGGAACCCGAAAGTGTGACTGGGCTTGTCGATACCGCGAAAACATGGCACGATCCAAAATAGTATAGGTGCTCCACGCACAATCTTAAATAAAGCAGTAACATGGCATAAGTACAGGATAGTAATAAAGCCCCAAACTACTTTGTGGCCCCAAGAAATAGAAATGAATCAAGCTCTGGCTCAGGGGGGGGGGGGGGTCCATAAGGCCTCCCGGATGTGGATAGTGCGAATAGTCAAGGAACAGGTATCAAGTACTCGGGGTCCTACGGGACACAAGTGAGCGTGGAAGAACCAAATAACATCTATTGCCCACCGATGCCTCTGCATTAGTTATATCTAGCATTTTAATAGTTGTATTTAAAGTCATGATCATCTCCACCATAAACATCTGCCAGCTTTCCAACAACTGTGGTACTTGACAACATGAGATCGCACCTGAGCAAGCAACTACGACTCGCAAGGCCAGCTATCTACCAAACAACAGGTAATAGGAGGTGTCCAAGGCAATATATCGGCTGCACGAAATAGATCGGGTATGGAACTAAAGCATTGCGACACGGATAGTAGTAGATCAACAGGAGGAAATAAAGACTATAAATGAAAAATAGGTAGAAGGGGGAGAGATGCTCGCCTGGGAAAACACTGCCGACGGATCATATCCGGAGAACTTGTCGACACTCGCATCAACTCATTGTCCTAATCCGCGAAGAAGCAAACACTAGCAGAAACACCGGATACAATATTTAATACTACGGCAGAAGATCCGGCATGATTATGATATGATGTAGGACATGGCAAAAGTGCGATGCAATTAGGCAATATTAAGCGGAACCGGGGCCCCGACAATTAATCATTAGGTTTAAGTTGTTTAGAAACCCCACAATTTAAATGTTGTATTAACAGGGCGAAACATGGCATCGGTTCGCTACACCAATTTAAATAGAGGCAATATAAGACTAGAATAGCCCTCATATAGTCTCCATATTTAATTTAGGTGAATAGTCTAAATACCCCCCCAAACAACCACAATATGTATGAAAATATGATCAATTTATAAGCAACAAGTGACAATGTCATATATTATAAAATATAGGGGTCTCGGATAGGGGTCACACATTGGGGGAAGGGGTCGGCGAACTTGGTTCCGAGGGTTCGACGGAGTCCGGGTTTGGGTCTTCGAACTTCGGGAGAACTAGATCTTCAGATCCGGGAAGGAGAGCTCGGGCCTTTGGGTCCAAGATCGGGGTCTTCAGGGTCTCGACATCTCCGGGTCCGGGAAGAAGATCTCGGGTTTCCGTGGAGAACTTGGTTCGGCGTCAGTGGCCTTGGAGTGGCACCATGTACATCTTCGATCGCCGGAGCGGAAGTAGTCGAGGTGGGTCACCAGTGAGCTTTGGTACTTGACCACTTGGAAATCCTTATGATCCGCACAAAAACCATCATCATCTCATCAACACCTTCCTATCAACTCAACACCGGGTCATTTAACAATGGTACCACATATTCGGTAGCACCCCAAAAGGAACGGATGCCCTCCTCTTTACCTTCTCTGTTCAACTATAGGTGGTGGCAGCAGGACAACGAGAGCACGTAGAGAGGCGTCGCTGGCACGGTCGGGGCGTCCGGAGCGGCGCGGGCTGGTGCTCGAGACGAGGGCCGACGCGGCACACACAGCGACGAGGATGGCTAGGGTTGAGGACGGCCTTGCTGTGAATGGAGGCGAACGCCGGCGGAGCTCCTGGCCGGAGACGGAGCGACGAGGCGGGGACGAGAGAGGCGGCAGAACATGGCGATGGGCATGAGGACAGGGTCGAGGTCGCGGGGACGGGCGGCTGGCGGTGGCCAACGCCGAGCGCAGGAGCTTGCAATCCTGGGGACCAGATGTCGGAGGTGCCGTGGCTGGGGTGAGCTCGGCTGCAAAAGGGAGGCATAGAGGACGGTGGAGAGGCGCTGCTCCAGGCGGCAGGGTTCGAGTAGGGGGCGGCGCTCGTGCTGAAAGACGAGGAAGCAGAGACGACGCGGTGCTCTGGGTGGCTCGCTGTTGACGAAGCACCGGACGACGACCGGGGCGCGGCACAGGGCAGAGGAGGCGAGGGCTCATGGTGAGGGAGAGGCGGCGCTGTAGGAGGAGAAAAGGGAATGGCGACGGCGAGGATTTGGCGAGGAGGGGACGGGTGGGTGGCGCAGAGCAGGAGGCGCCAGGTGGGGCCAGCAGGTGGCGTGGTGTCTCGCGCTGGGTGGAGGCGAAGGAGTGGTGGGGCCAGGACGCGGAAGGAGAGGCGGTCGGGGGGGATCAGTTCGAGCGGGGATGGGGTTGGTGGCAACGTGCGTGCCAGGCGGCGGGGTGGAGCGGCGTGTCTGCTAGTGGGGCCCGCGCGCGCGGTTGGTGGCTGGTGGGTGTGGGCGGGAAAATGAAGTGTGGAACGTGCAGGTGGCCAGGCGGGGTTGCAGGGAGTAGGTGGGGTGGTGGTGTTCGGCGGCGGGTGGAGGGATGTGGAGGCTGGGGCTTAGGGTTAGGTTTAGATTAGGTTTGGTCTGGTTTGGGTTTGGGTCGGGCTTGCTAGGGTAGTAGGTGGCCTGGCCTAAACGGCTGGGCTGCCTCCCCGGTAGAAATATTTTATTTTTATTTAACTTTTAAATTATTTTATAAATAGTTTTTAGACAAATAAAATATCCAGGAAGACCTGGTTTTATGATTTGAAATTAAGGGGGGGCTAATTAGAAAACAAAATAGGATTTTTGCAAAATACTATTATGAACAAACATGCATGATGATGTCATGATGATGCACAAAGTAGAAACAACGAGCGATTTTCCGGTAGTGGTTTTAGCGGGATGCCACAGTTCCTCTCACCGCCTTTACTTGTTTAGTAGCTAGGTTGGCATATAGGTAAATTCACCGTAGTTGCATTTCTAGAGAATTTACCTTTTGTGTCAAGCTTAAATTGAAAAAGTATAAAAAATTAAAGTAGCACCAATAGGGGTGATCCACCCAAGCTAAATGCATCTTCATTTAATCAGTGGAAATTTTGATGAAATCTCATATATGCAGTTCGTCTATCGAACTATGGATGATTATCGTGGGTGGAGTCCATGTTGTTGATCCATCCAATATGATAAGAAGAGAAGTGGTGGATACTCAACTCAATGCCACCGCTTTGCACATGATACAACTTGGTGTGGGTCCCAAGGACATGCTGCGCATTGAACATCTCAACACCACCAAGGAAGCTGGGAATGCCCTCACCGAGTTTTTCATTAGAAATGAGAGGGTGAAAATAAACCGATATGATGCCTTGAGTAATCGAGCCGAAGGTTTTTACATGATGGATGGTGAGGACCACGAAGACATGCATCAAATACTCAAGTCCATTGCCACCACATTCAGAAATCATGGTGCTTCCCATGTCGACGATGTTTGGATCAAGAGGAAGTATGTGAGTGCTCTCATGACATTTGAACCCACTGATCTGAAGATCCTACAAGGAAGACATAATTACCACCTCTTGACTTCCAATGAAGTTATGCAAGAGATGGCCGCCTTCAAGGTGGTCGCCAAAAACGCTGAAGATGCTCGTGCACGGACAATAGGCATACAAAAGGGTGTTAATCTTGCCTTGGAGGTCAATGTGATTGAGCATGAAGAGGAAGAAAATAAAAATGATGTAGTTGATATGAGCTGTCCCAAGGATGTCAAACTCGCTCATGGTGAGTACATGGCATTCTATGTTAGGAACTTTTGGAAAGATCCCGACAAGGCAAGATCCGAGGTAAAATGGGTCAAGCGGAAGAAAGGAAAATGGTCAAAAATAAGGTCGTGTTACAATTGTGGTGACCGCTTTCATTTCTTTGCTGAATGCCCCTATAAAAATAGGGAAGATCATGGCGGTAGATTTGTGCTCAAGGAAAATCAAATGCTCCAGGCAAGAAACCTTTCTCTAAAAAGAGAATCACATACAAGAAGAAACCTAATATTGTGTTGGTGGCATCGATCGACTAGCAAACAAGCACATCAGGGACACGTGGTTGACCTAGGTTCAGGCCCTCGGAAGGGATCCTACTCCTTCTTTTCTACTCTTTGATTATCGAGGAGTCGAAAGTTACAAGGGATGCGCAGATGCAATATGGCGGTGTGTAAACTAGGGTTGCGGATATCCTTCTCGCTATTCCCTCCTATCCTTTATATAGGGAGGCCAGGTCTCGGGATAACATGCCGAGTCGGTTACAGATTAGGGTTTCCTTTTAAATTTCTATTTATTCCTTGCTATGTTCTTCAAGGAGTCACTTGGGCCTGGGTCATCCGAATCCTTGCTAGGCTTGAGTTGTCCCACGGTCTCCTCTTGGGCCAAACCGTATAGGCTAATCCAGGGTACCCATGGGGCGCACCCATGACAATAGCCCCCGAGTGTCCGTTCGAATCATAGATTCGGATGGAGACTATTAAGTCTTTCGAGTGCCCATCCAAATATTTTATCCGGTGCCTTCTTGTGTCATAGGGATAGTTAATATGAGTGACTCATTCATCGGACGATCGGGATCAGTTAACTGTCTTAGGGCAAAACAACGCTATCTACTCAAACTCGAGTCCCCGGACTCGAATTTGGAAAATTGCTGGCGTAATTCGACTCATGCCCTGGAGGTCTTACATAGTAAAATTCCAGTGTTTTAATTTGTGCACTTGACGCATCCGTCAAGACTTTTTCATCACGCTTGCAGGCACAATATACTTCTAGTAGAGCGCAGCAGGTGTGTTGCCAGGCCATTGGATTGTATCTACAAGTCTTACCTTCACTTTGCAAACATGGCATCCGAAGTTTTATCACCGCGGAGGTGTTTCAGGTGACCCAAGAGACGTTGGCTTGTTAGAAGGCATTTTCATATTTGGCCAGAGGTGAGGTCGCCGAATGCGTCGAATGCTCATGGTGCGGATGTGGTCAATGCTTTTTGCCATGAATATCTTATTTTGATTTTTCATAGGGTGCACGACCAGTGTTTCCTATGGGAATAACCCTTGAGTGCCTATTCAAGTCGTAGACTTGAGTAGGGACTTTGAGTTTTTGTGACTAGCCGTTGCTTGTCTATTGAGCTTCTAGCGCTCCCTATGGGAGTAGCCCCCGAGTCCATAGTCGAATCGTTGATTCGAAGGAGGGGTCGAGGCGTTACTGCCCTGAACTTTGTATTTTGGATGACATGTTCACTAGACCTGGAAGACCTTTGGGTGCATGACCAGCGCTCTTGTTAGGAGTAGCCCCGAGTATTTGATCGAGTCTTGGACTCGAGAAAAAACTAAATTAGTCGAAGAAAATTACCATTGCACACTATTCCCTGAGCTCCTATTAGTGCAAGTGCTAATGACGCCATTGCTGATGATTGGATGAGCTCAACCGCCAGCGTGAGCGGTGCTGATGGGACGCGACAATAGTGGCCCCCACTGTTTGACCAGGATTTGACTAGTCACGCGTAATTTTGGGGTTTAACTGCGTCTCCTTGATTTTCGTGCTGAGTGGGGATCGTGCCTCGGCGGCTCAGTGCACGCACTACCATGCGTCTTTACCGATGTGTGCCACACGTTGAAGTAGAGAAATATCATCCCTCGGATGACCTTTCACCGTCGCTTAAGTAGCGGACCGAGGCAGTAATTTTTGCACTTTGCATCTTCGTATTCCTCGCGTTGCTGTCCTTGTCTCTCTCCTCCTCTCTACTGCGCTGCACCACTCACTGCGCTGGATGTCCTCAGAGCCTTTCCCAGCTACTTTCTCCGGTCTCTTTGTCGAAGAAGAATGGAGAAGAAGAAGGGTGCTGCTATTGCGGGATCTGGCACCACCATCACCACGACGAAGAAGCAAACCACCACCACTACTGGGTCCAAAACTGTTGCCACGACCGCGAAGAAGAAGGGCACAAAGTCCCGCATGACCAATGGGTCTTGGTGGCGCTCCACTCTGAAGCCTCACGAGCTACATCCGCATCGCCTGGCCGAGCTTATTCTGGCCAATGAAGATGACTGTCGGATTCCCAGGCCGGAGGTAATTCCCGATCCCCCCACCGGGTTTCGCGTGATGTTTGTTGCCTTTCTGCTTTGGGGACTCTCACTTCCCCTCGACGACTTTGTTCGTGGATTACTCTGTTTTTATGGGATTCAGATGCATTAGCTGACTCCCAATTCGATTCTGCACATCGCGTGCTTTAGCACTCTTTGCGGGTGCTGTCTTGGAATCGAGCCGCACTTTGGTCTCTTCAAGAAACTATTCAAGTTTAAGGCAGTCGGGGTCTAGGTCCATGGTGTACAATCTTGGCGGGTGCGGTATATCTGTGGACACCCATGTCCACTATTTTTGCCTCGGCATGGTCGACTCTGTCCAAGGATGGAGGGACAAGTGGTTATATATCCGGGACCAAAAAGCAGAAATCAAAGGTCCGGCCTTGCCCCCTTTGATCTGAAGGTGGAGTTAGAGAAGAAGAGGCCGTGGAAGAATGTAGTGATGCCCAGATAAGAGGACGACGTGGAGGTCTTGTACCAGCGAGTGCAGAATCTTCAGCTCATTCAGGGCAAGGAGTTCTGCAACGTCGAGTGCAGCCACTTCAAGCTAGGGCTTATCCAATGTACCTCTGGATGAGCGAGATAGATCTGACACGTGTCTACGCAGAGGATATGACTGCTGTAGGGCTCGAGAAGAAGATCAGGTCGTGGACCAAGATCACCTTGAAGGAGAAGCTTCTCGCGGAGTCGAGCGTGCTTCCCTTCCGCGCTACTCACTCTCTTCTGGAGGTGAGCATATGTTGAGTGTTTCCCTTGTGTTCGTGGGACAATGTTAATGATGAACTGACTATATGATCCCTTTGTTGCAGGCGTGGAAAGTTGTGAAGGGTTCGCATCATAGGAAACAAAAAATTTCCTACAATGTGAACTACTACACGCCAGGATCTATCTACTAGATACAAGTAACGGGTGGATATACATCCATAGAGAACATACCCTTGAAGACAACAAAGCTTTGTTAACAAGATGGAACTCGTGGATGATGTAGACGTACACTTGCCGATCTCAAGATCGTGATGAAGTCCAGCAGGTCCAGCTCCAACACATCCATCAGATCCAGCACCAGCAAGTCCAGCACCACCAAGTCCAGCACTGCAAAGCAGCGGTGTATCCGTGATCGCACACACGTCCGGTACCCCGACAACCTCCATCCCTCGCTCTAGCAAAGCAGCAGAAGCAGCAACTCCTTTCCAGATAAAGCCATCGGGAACATGTATCTCGCTAATCCGAGACCATGGGGGAAAAATATTAGAGGGGTCGAGAGATTCTTCATGAGGAGGTGTGTGGAAGAAGGGGTGTGAGGGTGGCCTTTTATAGGAGGAGGGGGTACCCCTCGTCATGGCTGGCACCCCATGGGGGTGACCCCTCACCTCCCCCATTCATGTGGTGGTAACCCCCTCCACATTAAAATGCCCCTTCACATTCTCTTTTAAAGTCTCCACTTTAAATGCATTAAATTTCACCAAATTTAATGCTCTCTCATTTAATAAAACTCTTTTATTAGTTTTATTCAGAATTTTGTTAATTACTTTAATTAACAAATATTCACATAAAACCCCCTGCAACATTTCAATATTACATGCAGAACCAATTTCAGCAATTTCACCCGAAATAGTTCCAGTGTCTATTGAAATAATTCCAGCGCTTTCTTAAATCTTTATCTGAAACATATTTGCTCCAAATGGTGTCAGTTTCCCTTAAGTGTGTCACCCTACGGTTCGTGAATAATACAAACATGATCGAGACCCCTCTTAGATCAATAATCAGAAGCAGGACCTAGAGATCCATACTGACTCTGACACATTCAACGATGACTTCTGTGATCGTGAGAACCTTTAACGCTAGTAACTAAATCCCTTTGTCTCGCGATATATTACATGTCCGAGATTCGATCATTGGTATCTCCATACCTAGTTTTATCTTGTTATTGAGATGTACTCTTTTCTAATTCCCGTGATATAACATTCTAGTGATCTCATCACTTGCTTGCAAGCTAACGAATGTGATATCACCGAGAGGGCCTAGAGTATATCTATCCGTCATCGGGATGGACAAATCCCACTCTTGATCCATGAGCCTCTACATAACACTTTTGTAGCACTGAACCCACCTTTTTAATCATCCTTTCACGGTGTGATGTTTGATGCTATCAAGATACTCTTCCAGTGTTAGTGATTGACATGATCTCATGGTCTAAGGACTAGGATTACTTCGTATGATGTTATAGCAATATAAACACAATGACTTTGATCGTAATGCTATACTTTGAATGAATGTTCATCACATCATTCCACTAATGTTGTGACCTTGTTATTAACAACATCCAATGTCCATGATCAGGAAACCTTGATCATCTTGTTAATCAACGAGCTAGTTTATAAGAGAGGCATAACTAGGAACTTCGTATTTGTTTATTAAACACACACGTTTTAACGTTTACGCAATAATACAATTATAGCATGCAAAATAAACATTTATCATAACAAGGAATAAGATAATAACCACTTTATTATTGCCTCTCGGGCATATTCCCTTCAGTCTCCCACTTGTACTAGAGTCAATAATCTAGTTTGAAAAACTTTGTGCATTGAACACCTATGGCTTTCTGGTGTTGCATATACGCGATTGCTAGTGGTTAAAGTAATCTCCGGATCTGACAGTTTCAGGTCCGTGTGTATTTGCATGTCTTTGCGTCTCTACGCATCACTCATTCTCAAATGAGATGGCATTGTATAAATTTGGTCCTTTGGTGAGACCTTTAGTTCGTTCGGGTTAAAATATGTTGATATTATTATTATACAATATATCTTCATAGTATTAACCCACTTTGAACCACACCTAGTTTGATAACAAACTACTTAACACAAATGCCCTCCTTTGCTGCTACTATAGCAGTCATATACTTAGCCTTTTGTTGTAGTATCCGTCACAATGTCTTAACTTTGGAACTCATCCAAATCCGTCATGGAACATCCTTTCCATTACATTGTGCCACCCATAGTCTAAATTGAGATAAATTTAATGTGTATCTTGTGACAAAATTAGTATCAATATAACTCTTTACAATGAACTATCTGCAACTATTTGTCACCTATACATAACATATTCTTAGTTCTTCCAAAGATCATAAGAATATCCTTTACTATCGTCCAATGATCATCTTATGAGTCATTCTGGTATATGCTCATAACATTTAGAGCATAGGACATATCTGGATATGTACATATCATGGTATATTTTATTGATCAAAATATTCATGTGATTTCACTCATCAAATGTCAAAACACTTGAATCTTGTTTCATTCACCATGTGTCTATACATTTGAATTTTGATTCAACCTCTTCTATCCAGCAAGAACATTTCTCGTCGTTTCCAATTTGAACCATATTAGCGCCTCAATCTATCCATATAGACATTGATGCCAAATATTCCGGTTTTGCCCAAGTCTTTCATCGAAATCCTATTTTAATGAAATTCTTAACTTGTGTCAATAAAAGATACATCATTTCCAATCAACATCATGTCCTCTACATAATGTATTAGAAATATGTCTCAGCGCTCCCACTTAATTTCTTGCAAATGCAAGCATCTTCATTATCTCCGATAAATTTAAACTCTTTTAACAGTTTCATCATGGTGAAGATTCCGACTCCGCTATGCTCACTTCAACTATTGAAGTTTGCATGCCCTTTTAGCACACTTTGAATTAACAAAACCCTTCGAACCTTGTCATGTACACGTCCTAGGTAACCATTCTATTAGAAGAACCTTGTTTTGTTTATTCAACTACCATACACCAAATTATATGTAGTGGTTGCTACATTAATCCGTTAATACTAAATATCGCTATGAAAGATCAAATCTTGTCATAGTCAACTCCTTGAACATTGCCATAAACTTCTTTCCGACATGTCGACTATTTCATAGATGTCAACCATCCATGTCTATTTATAGATCCAAATACGAATGATAGGCTTCATGCCTTTCCGGAGGGTCTTTCAAGTTCAAAACTTGATTTCTCGTGTATGGAAACTATCACGGATTTTATGACTTCTAGTCATTTAGGGAGTGCGGGCCCATCATCGCTTCTTTGCATGTAGTCGGTTCATCATTGTCAAAACAATAATGACTTGTTTATCAAATCTCACTATTTGATTCTTACTGACCCACACGGTTCAATAGGAACTCTAATCTCCGAGATCACAACCTTTGTTATCACGGGAGCCATGAGCATTGTGGCCGCCACCGGGACACTTTCCGGCGCTGTGCTACTTAGCACATATAGCTAAGGTTCAACAACCTTATCAAAGTTCTATTGTCCTCCCACTTAACTTTTCGCGAAAAAATCATTCTCAAGAAACTTGACGTTCCAAGCGACAAACTCTTTTGTCCTCGGTGTTATGGAGGAATTCCCAACAAATTCATTGGTATAACCTACAAAGACGTGCTTATCCGACTTTGGTTGTAAACATTTTACTTACATAGCATACCAAAATTTAAGAAAAGACAATTCAGGTTTTATCCCAAACCATAACTCATATGGTGTCATTTCAATGGATCATGATGGTGCTCTTTTCAGTGTAAAAGCGGTAGCCTCTAAAGCTTTAATCCTTAAAACATAATGGCAGTTTTATAAATGACACCTTTGATCTTACCATGTCAAACAAGGTTTGATTTGATCTCTCGAACATACCATACTCCTGTGGTTTATCGGGAAATGCAAATTCATGGAACAATTCCTAAAATCTTAGGTGTTTTGATAAACTTGTAACTCAAATATCTTCCTTTATGATCAAATCATAAACTCTTTTATTTTCTTGATATAATGATTTTTCACTTCATCTTGAAAGTCTTTGAACAATTTTCAAATGTTTCATACTTCTTCCTTATTAAGTAAATATATAGATATATTCACTCAAATTTCTGGAGAAAGCATATGAAGCAAAAAGATCCATCGCATATGGCTACACATAATGGACTATGCACATCAGCATGCACAATTTCCAATAAGCTAGTCATCCGTTTCTCTTTGGCCTATAAACGGAGTTTCAATTATCTCGAGGAAAGTTTCACAAGCGTCAATTGATCAAAATCAAAAGACTCCAAAAATCCATCAACATGGAGTTTCTTCATGTTTACTTTCCAATATAATTCAAACAACGATGTCACTTCATAAGTGATCTTCCAATCATTTGTCTTACGACATTTTAGCAATAATGTTTATGGATGTGATTTCCAACTAGACTTTATGGAATACGGTAATTATTTGAACAACCATTGTTCTCGTAATACCGGAAGAAAATAACAATTACTAAAACAAATATTGAAGGCTAGGTTTGACGACAACGAAAAATACAATAACACTTTATTTGTTTTCGATGAACATCATCACTATTCTCTTGCTAGTTACTTAGGCCATTGCAGTTCATGAATTATGTTGTCATGTATGACACTTCATACCAACCAATTCGGTATCCAATACCTAAGAACCACATTGTTTAACAAGCAAGGAATACAACCATAACATGTATATCTTCTATGTACCTAAGCTGGACATCTCCAACTTTTTCTTTTCTGCCAAATATTTTATAGATTCTCTTTCAACAATTCCTTTTCCTTTTAAAAGAATCTATCAACATCAATAGTGGTGTCATTCACATGACACATAGTACAAAGCGTGTATAGTCAAATACTAAAACCTTTGGACTTGCACTTTGAAGTGGATCCCCATCATCAAATGTTTGTCATTCTTTCAAAAATCCATTCTTTAGTAATCTTTTAGTGTAGTAAACATTTTACTTACATCTTCTATTCATCCTTATCATGACAACTTCATGATCAAGCTACTATAGCCTATAAGGATGAATCATGAGTATAATATCAGTTCCCAAAACCCTTTTGGTAGATTAGGACGCCTAGCGTCTCTAACCTTCACAAATTCTCATACAATATGAGAACGTGTATTTTGTGAAATTATACTCTATCATATTGCAACCATTTGTTTCAGATATCACAATATCTTTCACACATGATGGTTTCTGAAACAATTATTTCAGCTCCTATATAACCTCGATATTAAAACAACTTTTGAATATCAATAATCATGGAGGCAAAACATGATACTTTAGATACTAACATTGGAATTCTTACTCTTGATTTAATACTACTCCCTCCGTTTCAAAATATAAGACGTTTTAGCTTTGTGAATGAAGTGTATCTAGACCTCTTTTAGTGTCTAGGTTCATCTAGGTTTGGAGTGAACCTAGACACTAAAAGGGGTCTAGATACACTCCTTTCACAAAGCTAAAACATCTTATATTTTGAAACGGAGGGAGTACTTATTAAACTTCATGGAGTAAATAGAGTTTGCTGAAAGTTTGCAATAGGACATCTAAAATTTAAATTGACATTCAAAACAATATGATACCAGTTCATAAACTAAATATCCAGAATTCTATAGTTCTATTATCTCAATTAAAACTAAGCATAAGGTAGTAAATATATGCCAATGACTACAACAAATTATGCAAATTCACTTTGATTTAGTTTATGACAAATTTGGTTCGACTAATCCAAATTATAAATGAACTCCCACTCAAAAACAACATCCCTCATGCCTTTTTGATGATTACATGAACCAAATCCACTACACCAAGTCCGATCATCACGTGAGTCGGTGTAGCTTCAAAGGCGAGCATCTATATGGGCATCATATCAACTATATGACCCATGCTTAACTTTGGTCAGTGTTCCAAGGCCATGTCTATACATGCTAGGCTCACCAAGTAAGAACCTTAGTACTCGCGTGTGTAAAACAGTCTTACACCCGAAATATGATCGTGGATTCAAGTACACCGATCATCACGTGATGTCTTGAAGCGGAGAAACATAAATGGTGCGTATTTAAGGAAGAACACATTTTTATCTTGATATCTAAATAAGGGATCGTCTTATAATGCTACTAAAAGCGTCAAACTAACAATATAAGATACGAACAGCATATGTGTAAAGTAGGATGATCTGGTCCATTCATTTGATCACCATCATATGCATCGTGGTATGATCTATATCATTCCTTTGTGTGTAAGGCCAAGGTCTATGGAACTTACATGCTAAGTGTGTCGTAAGGGTATGAACTATACATCAACTTACAACATTTCCATATCATGACACTAGCCCAACAACGATCTAAACTAGACGCCTCTAATTTATCAATTGCAAGTTTTACGTGGCTTAAGGCTTTCGGAAATAGAACTGGTCTTACCTACGAACATGGAACCAGAACGATGATAACTAAGTTATTAGCAACTCGTTGTAAATCAGATATTGACTATAGTAGGAGAGACAGACACCCGTCAGTCACTTATGCAAAACTAGTTGCATGTCAGTCATGGAACCGGTCTCATGTGCAATGACATGTAAAGTTGATCCGGGCCGCTTCATCCCACTATGCCACCAATATCCAAAATACATGAAAGAAGTAATAACATGATCATCATCGCCCACATATAAAAATATGTGTACTACCCGTGCAAAACACCTATGCATAGATCAGGCTTTGATACCACTGAAAGGTTCGCAGCATATAAAACAAAAAAATTCCTACGATGTGAACTACTACATGTTGGATCTATCTACTAGATACAAGCAACGGGTGGATATACATCCATAGAGAACATACCCTTGAAGACAACAAAGCTTTGTTAACAAGATGGAACTCGTGGATGATGTAGTCGTACACTTGCCGATCTCAAGATCGTTATGAAGTCCAGCAGGTCTCGAACACATCCATCAGATCCAGCACCAGCAAGTCCAGCACGACCAAGTCCAGCACCGCAAAGCAACGGTGTATCCGTGATCGCACACACGTCCGGTACCCCGACAACATCCGTCCCTCGCTCCAGCAAAGCAGCGGGAGTAGCAACTCCTTTCCAGATAAAGCCACCAAGAACATGTATCTCGCTAATCTGAGACCATGGGGGGAAAATACTAGAGGGGGAGAGAGATCCTTCACGAGGAGGTGTGTGGAAGAAGGGGTGTGAGGGTGGCCTTTTATAGGAGGAGGGAGGTACCCCTCCCCCCGGCGCCCCATGGGGGGTGACCCCTCACCTCCCCCATTCATGTGGTGGTAACCCCCTCCACATTAAAATGCCCCTTCACATTCTCTTTTAAAGTCTCCACTTTAAATGCATTAAATTTCACCAAATTTAATGCTCTCTCATTTAATAATTTTTTTATTAATTTTATTCGGAATTTTGTTAATTACTTTAATTAACAAACATTCACATAAAACCCCCTGCAACATTTCAATATTACAAGCAGAACCAATTTCAGCAATTTCACCTGAAACAGTTTTGGTGTCTATTGAAATAATTCCAACGCTTTCTTAAGTCTTTATCTGAAACATAGTTGCTCCAAATAGTGTCGGTATCCCTTAAGTGTGTCACCCTATGGTTCGTGAATAATGCAGACATGATCGAGACCCCTCTCAAAGCAATAATCAGAAGTGGGACCTGTAAATCCATACTGACTCCTACACATTCAACGATAACTTATGTGATCGTGAGAACCTTTAACGCTAGTAACTAAATCTTTGTCTCGCGATATATTACATGTCCAAGATTCGATCATCGGTATCTCCATACCTAGTTTGATCTCGTTACCGACATGTACTCTTTTCTCGTTCCCGTGATATAACATTCTAGTGATCTTATCACTTGCTTGCAAGCTAACAAATGTGATATCACCGAGAGGGCCCAGAGTATATCTATCCATCATCGGGATGGACAAAACCCACTCTTGATCCATGAGCCTCTACATAACACTTTCGTAGCACTGAACGCACCTTTTTAATCACCCTTTCATGGTGTGACGTTTGATGTTATCAAGATACTCTTCCAGTGTTAGTGATTGACATGATCTCATGGCCTAAGGACTAGGATTACTTTGTATGATGTTATAGCAATATAAACACAATGACTTTGATCATAATGCTATACTTTAAATGAATGTTCATCACATTATTCCACTAATGTTGTGACCTCATTATTAACAACATCCAATGTCCATGATCAGAAACCTTGATCATCTTGTTAATCAACGAGCTAGTTTATAAGAGAGGCATAACGAGTAACTTCGTATTTGTTTATTAAACACACATGTATTAATGTTTCCGTATTAATAAAATTATAGCATGCAAAATAAACATTTATCATAAACATGGAATAAGATAATAACCACTTTATTATTGCCTCTCGAACATATTCCCTTCAATTTGCACCCTCCATGCCTCCTCAGCCAGAAGGCGTCATCCCTCCTGAAGCGACAGAGGCAGACGAGTCGGATTCGACTATGCTTGTTGCTGAGACGCTAAAAGCCTCCAAGTCCAGCGGGTTGTAGTTGCGGAAGTGGGAGCGGATCGAGGAGTCGGATGCCTTCACGCCTGGGATGCCGAAAGACCTTGCTCATGAGGAAGGCGCCGCGGAACCGATTCCGGCCATGCTAATTAGTGCTCTGCATCAGAATTAGGAATTCTAATCACTCTAGACGTCGAACGAACGTCCTGTGCTCGTGAGAGTTCTTATCCGAGTAGGTGTAGGTGTCTAGATATTATACGTATATGTATTAGACTAGGTTTAGCTATCTGAGTCGGTTGTCTAGTCTTGGCATATATATACGTGTAAGCTATCCTGTAAAACACACCGTGTGAGTTGAGAAACAAAGAGAAACACCAGGTGCGATACACACCTTTTGCTATCAAGTATTTCTTGTGTGCGTGGGTGAGTATACTAGTTGGATCAAAAGAATCGATCAGCTAGCAGTACGTGCATATCGTGAAAAAGTTATCGGGTACGTGTGTGTCGTCTCGTCGGAACTTCGTCGTCGGTGTCGCCAGAAAGTAGTCGGCGGCAGGGGCTGTGCTAACAATTGGTATCAGAGCCTCGTGGAGGATCTCCTAGTAATAGGAGGTCATGACGAAGGAGGTGGGCGAGTATTCCGGTGCGGCTAAAGGATTTGTCGCGCCGGTGATGACGTAGTACCCGCGGTACAGCCTCGACAACTTCACGGTGTGGGCGATCGAGATGGAGTGGGTGTTAGAAGGCGCCAGCCTTTGGGAGGCTGCTGATCCAGGCGGCGACGAGTTCATAAAGGGTGCGCCAAAGTACCACGTGGACCGACAGGCACTCACGGCCATCTGCTCGGTGATGCCGATGGATGTGAAGCAGCACCCGATCTCAAAGAAATCTGCAAAGGAGGTGTGGGATACGCTCAAAACGCTAAATCTTGGGCACGAGCGCGTCCGCGAGGCAAACCTACAAACCTTGCAGAAGAAGTACGAGAATCTGGAGATGGGAGGAGATGAGACGCTAGAAGCGTTTGCCTCAAGGGTCACTACATTGGTCAATGGGATTCACGGACTCGGCGAGAAGCTGGAGGAGATATCTATTGTGAGGCGTTTCCTCCATGTGGCGTCGCCGCGTTACTTGCCCGTTGTCTCGGCGATCGTGCAATGCGTTGATCTCAAGACTCTCACGATGGATGATCTAGTTGGACGGTTCAAGGCACACGACGAGCGCATGAAGATCACCTACGGTGACGAGAAAGTGGATGAGCATCTCATGCCAATGGCTCGAGCATTGTACGCCAAGGAGAAGAAGGGCGATAAAGCATCCGGCAGGAGGAGTGATAGAGAAGATTCTCGCTCACCAAAAAAGTATATCGTAGGGGAGGACGAGGACGAGGCTCCGCCACGGAGGAAGTTTGACATAAATAAAGTAAGATGTCATAACTGCGGCGAGCTCGGTCACTTAAAGAAGGATTGCAAGAAATGGTCGAAGGAGAGGGCTCTCATCTCCCAAGAAGGAGATGATGGACCGATGATGCTGATGCTCGAAGTAACTGAGCTGAAGGATGAAGAGGATCCTCCATCACCGGGTACGGAGATTGTGGCGCAAGTGGATCACGATCTACCGTGTGTGGATCATGAGGAACGGAGTGCCCTGTTACCATGTGAAGCCACGTTTGAGGCAAGTGAAGCCTCGGGACTTGTTCATGGCGATCTATGCGTTGGTATTTCACCTGCAACTCCGTCTGGCAATAAGTTCTTCATGCTTGTGGTGGATGATCATAGTAAATACATGTGGATTGTGTTGCTAAAAAGTAAGGGTCAAGCTCAACAAGCATTCGAGAAGATCAAGGAAGCCGAAGAGTTCAAGGTGGAGGCGAAGATAAGAGCCCTATGCATTGCTTAGGAGGGTGAGCTGCATCAAACTGTGTTGACCATGGCACGGAGCATGATGAAGAGTAAAGGCTTGCCAGGAAAATTCTGGAGTGAGGCACTCAATACGGCCGTGTATTTGCTGAACATGGAGCCAACTGAGAGTGGAGTTGGTATAACACCGTACGAAGCATGGTACGGATGAAAACCCTTGGTTGATCATCTTCGCACTTTTGGGTGCGTGGCACATGTCAAGACGGAGTCCGACCATAAGAGTAATTGGTGGTGCAGAGGACTCCAATGATCATGATAGGCTACGAAAGCTCAAAGGAATACCGATTGTGCAATCCTTATACCAATAAGGTGGTTGTCAGGGGCGACGTAATATTTGAGGAAGGCGAGTCATGGAATTGGGGCTCCAACGAACCGAGATATCCAACTTTGCACGTCACGTGGGATCTTGAGTATGAAGAAAATATGGATCAACCAAGCTTATCCTTGTCAGCAAGTTCAGGCCTAGAAGACATTGAAGGCCTAGGGGGAGTTCCAGGCGTGGACACCAGGACAGAAGCACTAGAGATTCTCCCAGAAGACAAAGAGTTTGAAGAAAAGGCTAGTTCGTGGCTAGAAGATATGGAACTGGAAGGGCGCGCAGATGCATGTGCAGGGATACCTGCACTTGTTTGCCCAACAATTATAAGAGGAGGGGGAGCTGAAGCGATCCCAGCAAACGTGCCAGCAAGGACAAAAGGCGATGGTCCAAGAGTGTGGACTGGTGGCCAGACAGATAGAGGAGACCCAACAATAGGGGGTGCAAATCCATCAAGAGGCTTTTCACGTGATATAGAGAAGCTAGAAGGAAACATGCCAGAAAGGTATTCAAATAGAAAAGACGAATCGCTACAGGTAGGCAACTTGTGCATTGCTACTCCGGACGAGCCAGAAGACGGTGTTGGTCAGGAGCAGGTAGAAGTCAGAATTGCTAGTCACGAGCTAGCTTTGCTAGTCAACCAACGTGAGCTAGCTCCTACATATTTGTTCTATTGCATCCAAGAGTACCGGCAAGCAGAAGATCAAATATCCGAGGTATCGATGAGAAAGTAGTTCATCAAACCAAGTATAATGTCTCAATGCGCGAACAAAAAGGATAGTCGGTGTGAAGGCGTGGAGAAGGGCGCGAACAAAAAGGGTTGTCAGCGTGAAGCCATGGAGAAGCCGACAAAAAAGCAAAGTTGGTGACATGGGTGCTAAGAAAGGGAGCGGCGAAAGCAACGCCGTGGATGACGCCCGCGAGGAGCAGCTGGCGCATTTGGGACCCAGGACGACAAGACGAGCACATCGTGATTAGGGGGTGATTGTTAGAAATTCTAATCACTCTAGACGTCGGCCGGACATCCTGTACTCGTAAGAGTTCTTATCCGAGTAGGTGTAGGTTCTAGGTAGTATACGTATATGTATTAGACTAGGTTTAGCTATCTGAGTCGGTTGTCTAGTCTTGGCATACATATATATATATATATATATATATATATATATATACGTGTAAGCTATCCTGTAAAATACACCGTGTGAGTTGAGAAACAAAGAGAAACACCAGGTGCGATACACACCTGTTGCTATCAAGTATTTCTTGTGTGCGTGCGTGAGTATACTAGTTGGATCAAAAGAATATACGTGCATATCGTGGCAAAGTTATCGGGTACGTGTGTGTCGTCTCGTCGGAACTTTATCGTCGGTGTCGTCGGAAAGTAGTCGGCAACAGGGGCTGTGCTAACATGTTGTGGGTGGATATTCAGGTGTTATGGCCACTTATCAACGAGTCGGGAAGCTTTTTGCTTGGACTGGAATGAAATCAGCAGTGGAGGATTTTGTTAGACAGTGTTTGGTTTGTCAGTAGTCTAAACATGAGCATTGCAGACATGCAGGAAAATTGCAGCCTATGCCAATTCCGCTGATATCGTGGTAAGATATATCCATGGATTTCATCATGGGGTTACCCAAATCAGAAGGATACAAGGTGATCATGGTGGTGGTGGACCGTCTGACGAAATCCGCCCATTTCATGCCACTTAAGCACCCATTCACTGCGGTTCAGGTGGCACACGTGCTCCGGGACACAATCATCAAACTTCACGGTGTTCCTCTCATGATTGTCTCGGACCACAATCCAGTATTCACCAGCAACATTTGGCGTGAGCTGCTCTCGACCGCAAGTACTAAACTCCTATATTCTACGACCAATAATCCACATACGGATGGTTAGATGGAGCGCATCAACCAGAGCCTGGAGATGTATTTGCGCTCCATGGTTCATGACTCTCCGAAACGATGGTGCTGATGGCTAATGGCGGTGGAATTCTGGTATAATTCGAGCCATCATGCGTCGCTAAATTGTCCCCCTTCAAGGATCTCTATGGACATGAGCCCAATATGGGTGCGATGTTGTATTGGGATGATTCAGACATCAGTACAGAGGACATGTATTGGATTAGTCATACGACATGTCTGCGGGAGCAACTACAATGTGCTCGGGACTGTATCAAGAAGACCGGCATCACTCTGAACGCACCTTTGCGGTGGGAGAGCAGGTCTTACTGAAGCTGTAGCCGTATGCACAAACAACTGTGGCAAATCGACCATGTCGGAAGCTGGCATACAAGTCTTTTGGGCCCTTTCCTGTGGCAGATAAGATTGGGGACTTGGCGTACAAATTGACCTCGCCACCTGCACGGATTCATTCCGTATTACATGTATCTCAGCTCAATCCTTTCACACCGAATTACACTCCAGTGTTTCGCGAACTTTCTCGACCTCCTGATCTGACAACACACTCCTTGACTCCGGTGGCTATCTTGGATAGGCGCACGTGCAAGAAGGGTGACAATGCAGTCGTCCAACTCCAGGTACAGTGTTCTACTCTCTCGCCAGACGCAGCTACCTGGGAGGACTACGACGTGCTACGGGCGCGTTATCCTCTGGCCACAATCTGGGATGGAGCTTCGTCACAAGGAGCAGCAATTGTAACACCTGCATCGTCCGTCAACTAATGGAGTGTAACAAAGAGAGAGCAAGAGATGGGCCGTGAGTGTGTGTTGGACCAGTAGTGGGCCAGTCAATTGTAACCAGGGGTTAAATACCAGAAGTCGATGAAATAGAATGTGAAAACGCCTCTCTGCAAGCCCCATCTCCCGCTTGCTTCCCTCACCCCCTTCCAATTCTCCAAATCCCTTGTTGCGATTCGAATCATCCGATCAGCTCATGACATCACATCATAACCAGCTCACGATCACAACATCGCGGTCCTTCTCGTCGCCGCATTTCTCATCCCTATTTTGCAATTTCCTTGTCACCACCGCCCACGCCATCTCATTGGCCTGACGCAGAGCCACAATCGCCAGAGATGGATCCACACTCCATCAACAAGCCTGCCACGACTGGAAGTGCACAACCTCGTGCCCGTCGCAGCCAGATCAAGGATACTCTTACAGAGTCATATGATCATCTCGCCACACGATGTACCTTTGGTTAGGGATGGAGACGAGAGTCTGTACCAGGTGTGTGTTTATCTAAGTACGAATACATGTACAACTATACTATGTTGTTCTTGTCTACTTGTCTTGGGAGTCGCTAGGGTGAACAGTGGTCAAAAGAATGGGAGGAGACAGGTCCGACTAAGACGGCCACAGTTTTGACACACATGCATAGTGCATTTCTTCATTTAAAATCCATATACATATATGTTCTTTTCGTAGCAACACACATCTCACTTGAGATCGAGGAGTAAATTATCTATTTGAGTAATGTCACTTTTATATCATTGTTTTCAGTAGCTTCTGGTCCATTTGAGTGGTTTTTACTAATACAGTATAACAATGAAAAAGAAATTAGAAAACGTATTGAGAATCTGCTAAAAACATGTAGATATCAAAGTTCTCAAAATAAATTATCTCATTTACCAAAAGTCCAAAAAATAAATCAAGCGAACAAGGAATTTTTTTTAAAATCGACGAAAGCCAAATATATATATTTTTCTATTGGTTACTTCACGCTGGTCTCATATTATAATATCACTTTCTCTTCTCTCTTCATTAATTATGGTGTCCATCAGTTTTTTACCAATATGGCATGACATGGCACTCCTACTGTGAAAAGCAAACGGTCTTAAAAGAAACTCTAACAAGTGATATATAATAGGACAACCATAACAGGTGATGTAATAAAAATAATATATATCAACGAAAGAATGTACACATTATGCTTTTCCAGTTGATATATTTTAGGGCATGGCTGCCACAACATGTGGTGTAAAATAGATCATCTCAGAGCATCTTCACTCGTCCCCATACGGGTCCAGCGCGACCTGATTTTGGCACGTATGGGGGTCACCGGATTGGTTCAAGATTTGAGGGGTTTCCAGTCGTACGCCCATAACAATACGAATTTTTTTTATTTGGCGATCTATTATTACACGAAACCTGAAACTCGTAATCCTGCCCAAGCCTGTAGAACACAACTTTGGATCCTCGGCGTCCTCAGCGTCGTCGTCGCTTGACACACGCGGCTGGAACCTGAGTCCTTCTGCGGTTTGATGCGGGTAGCATAGGCCGTCGATCAGCGTAGACCGACAGCTGTAGTTGCTGCAGTAGCCTACCGTGCCGTCCTCGGGGCGATCCAAAGAGGCGCGCATGGCCGCACGCTGCCCCGGGAACTCCTCCAGGTCGCCGGTGCGCCCAAGCTGGCGCGCCACCATAGCATATTCCGGTGGCACCTGCCACTCCGACCTCGGAGGCTGGCCACCCGGAGGTAGGGTGCCCCGACTAGCGACACGGGCGCTGCTACCGCCTCTGCTGGGGCTCCGCGAAGGCTGAAAATGCGGGAACCGCAGGCGAGGGTGATCTCCTTCGGCGATGTGGCGCATCACACCGGCGAGTGTCTACTTCGACCACCACAGCCGTCGGTCGGCTTCGTTGTGGTTGACCGGAGGAGGGACGGGCGCCGTCGTACTTGGCGAGCTCTCTTTCTCGCCAATTGGCGAAGAAGGCGGTCCAGGTCGCAGTGTTGTCGGGGCACCAATTAGGATCCATCCGCTGCTTTGGCGTGAGCTCGAGGTAGTAGTGGCCCGTGATGGCCGCCCAGCGGGCAGAACCGCGAGGCACAGGAGGGACGGGCACCCCTCTGATGCTCATCGTCTAGTCAGAGGGCAGTCGGTAGCCCAATGAGCATGGTTAGCTAGAGGCGCACAACGCATCCATCTCCTCGAGGGTGAGATAGGCCCAGTGTGAGTTATCCATGGTGAGAAAGAGAGGTGTGGATCTGTGGATTGCAATGGCAGCCACCCTGGTTATAGCGCGAAACCTGGGCGGAAAGGGTGGAAAAGGGCGAGAATGTTTGGGGGATACCCCCGGGTAGGGCCACGCCGGGGTATAGAGGCCAAGTTAGCCGAGGTACGGTAAGATCAAAGCATATGCTGGCCGAGTCACCTCAAGGTAGGCCGACTTACGGGATGACCCGGACCAGAGGATGTCCACCTGACTATGTCCCGGCCGACGTATGTCGTATGCCGGCAGGATTTTTGTAACTAGTATGCAGGTACCCACGGGGCCGGATTAACCAGGCATGATCTGGGTTATATCAGGCTTGCAAGAGAAGGAAGGTATCTCGCTGGTCAAAAGGTGGTCACTGTACGCTGGAGCGTGAGCGAGGCGGACAGAGGGAAGGACCACCGAGGCGTGGCCTACAAGGGTGACGCGACCTGCGTCGGATGACGCTGGCGCCACAGAGGCTTAAGTAGCCTCTGCATGGCTTACGATGGCAAAAGGTGATCCGGTCGGTTTGCTATTTTGGGAAGAGGCATATTCCTTGGAATATGCCTCCACGTATGCCCTAAGTAGTGGCCTGGCCTCCCCTTTATAAGGAGCGCCAGGACCTCAGTAGAAGGGGATCGCGAGTTGTTTAGTCCTACACGTGAGCAAGTTGGTAGTGGTGAGAGTAAGAGAGCTCCTTCTTCCTCCTCTCCCCAATACAGCTCGAGGAGCATCTGTAAACCTTGTGAACCTTGAGAATACAAAGTATCAGTGTGTGGAATCACCACACTACCCCTCCCTGGATTCATCTAGTGCATATTGGCCCCACCTTTAACCTATCCATGGCATCTACCGTGACACCACCATGACAGTTGGCGCCCACCGTGGGGCTACCGGTGCTAGCAGGAGTGAAGATCCAGATGGAAAGCATCATCGGCAACGGCGAGCGCATTGTCTCCGGGCTCGTTCAGCGCTTTGGAGCGCTGGACTACGTCAGCGACAATGTTGGTTGCTTCAGCAAGCGTCCTCCACCGTGCAATGGCGTCTTCGTCAACCTTGGCGCCCACATGATCTACGTCGGCGTCGATGTGTCCTGCGTTCACCCGCGGTACGCCGTCGAAGGAGGCGAGCCACCCCTTAGCGCGGTCAACGGTGCGCATATCACCCGCTCCCCTGACCGTGCTGAGGTGATGATGACAACGCCTGACACTGGCGCGAGCAAGGACCCGACAGCAGATCCGGAGGTAACACCCAAGGCATCAAGGAAAAGTAGAGGTCCTCCGCTAGAGAGGCCAGAAAACATGCTACATTAGATGATAGATAGCTTGGCAAGCCCCATAGCACCTGTGGTAGATCCGGCTCAGGCACAGGCCAAGTTAGAGGAAACTAGGCAAAAGATACTAGAAGGTGCGAAAAAGATAGCCGCGGCTCAGCAGTCGTTGAACATGATGTTGCGCGAGTACGCAAGAGCAAATAAGGTAGATGCCGTAAAAGTAAAAGGGAGAAACCTCATCAGTGAAATGAACAAAGAGGGTGATACTAGAGTTGAGGAATCAGAGAACATTTTGTCCATGGGGCTGCCGAAGTACACTACCCCGGCAAAGAACCTCAGGGCAGCGGATGCAGCTGCATCCGAGTTAGAGGGTTTGACGGGTGAAGCCCGGCAAAGACAACAGGAGAGGGTCAATGAGTTAGTTCGGATCGCTAACAGACAAAATGAAGAGTTGCTCAGGGCTAACCCGGCAAGAGCTGGGGCTTCCAAAGTCGTTTATTCAGCGTGGGTAACCCAGAGAAATCTGCTGGAGCTGCATCGTCCCATCATGATGGCCCAAGAAGAGAGGAAGTGGTAACCTCGGTGAGGAGAAACAAACAGATAGTCCCATATGACCCGGCAAGGGCAGAGAAAGGAAAAGCAGTGCAAGGAAATGAGGATCGACAGAGTGTCAGACGGGGTGAAGCTGGCCAAGGTAACCGCGACTAAGGCAATGCCGGTCAAGGAAACGCTGTAAACAGCAATGCCGGACAGCGTAACTCGGCGGGTACAGGGCAACCGCAGCAGCGGAATATACCATGGCATGAGCGAAGTGCCGGCCAAGGTATGCAACAGAGAGGCACTACACAAGAGCAAGATAGATACAATGATGGTGATTCGGAAATGGTGAATGCAGGATACCAAAGGCCGGATCATCATGTGATAGGATCAAGGTTGGGAAGCAGGAACTTGATGCCTGATGACGCCATATTAAAGCTGGATCGGCTCTATAGGTCGGAGTTAATTGAGGGGCAAGGTCCTCCGGGTCCGGCGTGCTTTGGGCCCCGGATCATGAAAGAGCCTCCAGTACCTAACTTCCAGTTACCCAGAGGCACGAAAACATATGACGGTAGCACCAAGACGAAGGATTGGTTAATCAACTACGCGATGGCAGTGAAAATTGCTACACGCAACTTGATATGGGCTGTGAGATATGTACCTCAGATACTGGAAGGGCCAGCGAGGGTATGACTAAACAATTTACCACCCGGTAGTATTGTTGGGTCCGCAACATAGAAAACAAAAAAATTCCTACGATGAGAACTACACGCCAAGATCTATCTACTAGGTACAGAGCAACGGGTGGACATACATCCATCGAGAACTTACCCTCGAAGACAATGAGTTTTGTTAACGAGTAGGAACTCGTGGTTGATGTAGTCGTACACTTGCCGATCTCAAGATCGTGTGGAAGTCCGAGCGCCGCAAATCAGCAGCGCATCCATCCTCGCACACACGTTCAAGCCACCGGACAACCTCCACCTCCTCGCTCCAGCGATCCAGCGGAAGCAGCAACTCCTTCCAGACGAAATGCCACCGGGAACATGTATCTCGCTAATCCGAGACCATGGGGGAATAATTCTAGAGGGGGAGAGAGATTCTTCACGAGGAGGTGTGAGGAAGAAGGAGGAAGAGGGGGGCCTTTTATAGGAGGAGGGGGGTGCCCCTCCCCATGGCCGGCGCCTCATGGGGGGTGACCCCTCACCTCCCCCATTCATGTGGTGGTAACCCCTCCACATTAAAATGCCTCTTTACATTCCCTTTTAAAGTCTCCACTTTAAATGCATTAAAATTCTCTAAGTTTAATGCTCTCTCATTTAATAAAACTCTTTTATTAAATTTATTCAGAATTTTTTTAATTACTTTAATTAACAAACATTCACATATAACCCCTTGCAATATTTCAATATCACATGCAGAACCACTTTCTGCAATTTCACCCGAAACAATTCCGGTTTCTATCGAAACAATTCCTGCGCTTTGCAATTCTTTCGTCTGAAACATATGTGCTCCAAAATGGTATCCGGTAACTCTTAAGTGTGTCACCCTACGGTTCGCGAATAATGCAGACCTGATTGAGACTCCTCTCAGATCAATAATCAGAAGCGAGACCTGGAGATCCATACTTACTCCTGCATATTCAACGATGACTTCTGTGATCGTGAGAACCTTTTAACGCTAGTAATTTAATCCCTTTGTCTCATGATATAATACATGTCTGAGATTCGATCATCCGTATCCAAATACCTAGTTTGATCTCGTTACCGACATGCACTCTTTTCTCGTTCCCATGATATAACATTCTAGTGATCACATCACTTGCTTGCAAGCTATCTTAATGTGATATCACCGAGAGGGTCCAGAGTATATCTATCTGTCATCAGGATTGACAAATTCCACTCTTGATCCATGAGCCTCAACATAACACCTTCGTAGCACTGAACCCATCTTTATAGTCACCTTGTTACGGTGTGCCATTTGATGTTATCAAGATACTCTTCAGGTTTTAGCAATTAACCTGATCTCATGGTCTAAGGATAAAGATTACTTCGTATGATGTTATATCAATGTAAACATAATGACTTGATCGTAATGCTATACTTCAGATGAATGTTCATCACATCATTTCACAAATGCTGTGATCTTGTTATTAACAACATCCAATGTCCATGAACATGAAACCTTGATCATCTTGTTAATCAACAAGCTAGTCTATAAGAGAGGCATAACTAGGAACCCTTTTTGTTTATTAAACACACATGTATTGATGTTTCTGATCAATACAATTATAGCATGCAAAATAAACATCTATCATATATGTGGAATACATAATAACAACTTTATTATTGCCTCTCAGGGCATATTTCCTTCAGTCTCCCACTTGCACTAGAGACAATAATCTAGTTCACATAGTGATAAATCTAACACCCATGGAGTTCTGGTGTTGATCATGTTTTGCCATAGGGAGAACTTTAGTCAACGAATCTGCTACATTTAGGTCCGTGTGTACTTTACAAATCTTTATATCTCCATCCTTGACATGCTCGCGGATGGAGTGAAACCGGCGCTTAATATGCTTAGAATTCTTGTGAGACCTCGGTTCCTTGGCGTTGGCTATGGCTCCATTGTTGTCACAATAGATCACCATTGGGTCCAATGCACTAGGAACCACACCTAGTTCCGTAATGAACTCTTTCATCCAAACCGCTTCCTGCGCCGCTTCTGAAGCAGCAACATATTCCGCCTCCGTCGTTGATCCAGCCACCACAGGTTGTTTGGAACTCCTCCAACTAACTGCTGCTCCGTTCAAGAGAAATACGTATCCGGATTGAGACTTAGAGTCATTCAGATCGGTGTCAAAGCTAGAAGCGACATAACACTTAGCGACTAGCTCTTCTTCACCTCTGTATATAAGAAACATATCCCTAGTTCTTCTCAAGTACTTGAGGATGTTCTTGACCGCTATCCAGTGTTCCGAACCTGGATCAGATTGGTACCTACTAGTCAAACTAATAGCATGTGCCACATCTGGTCTTGTACATAGCATGGCATACATAATAGAGCCTATGGCCGAGGCATAGGGGATCTTATCCATTATCTCTCTTTCTTCCGCCGTAGCCATACTTTGAGTCTTGCTCAATGTCTTGCCTTGCAACATACGTAAGAACCCCTTCTTACTTCCGTCCATATTAAACTTCTTTAATATCTTATCCAGGTATGTACTCTGCGATAGCCCAATTAGGCGCCTTGATCTATCTCTATAGATTTTAATGCCTAATATATATGACGCTTCACCAAGGTCTTTCATCGAAAATTTGCTGTTTAGATAACTTTTAACACTGTTTAAAAGATCTATATCATTTCCAATCAATAATATGTCATCCACATATAATATCAGAAATGCCACATTGCTCCCACTCACTTTCTTGTAAATACAAGCCTCTCCATAAGTTTGGACAAAATCCAAACTCTTTGATCACCTCATCAAAGCGGAGATTCCAACTCTGGGATGCTTGCTTCAGTCCATAGATGGATCACTGAAGTTTGCATACCTTATTAGCATCCTTAGGATCGACAAAACCCTTAGGTTGTATCATATACAACTCTTCTTCAATATTACCGTTGAGGAACGCCGTTTTGACATCCATCTGCCATATTTCATAATCGAAATATGCAGCAATTGCTAACATAATCCTAACCGACTTAAGCATCGCTATGGGAGAGAATGTCTCATCGTAGTCAACTCCTTGAATTTGTCGAAACCCCTTTGCGAAAAGTCGAGTCTTATAGATGGTCACATTACCATCAGCATTAGTTTTTCTTTTGAAAATCCATTTATTCTCAACGACCTTTCGATCGTGAGGTAAGTCCACCAAGGTCCAAACCTGGTTCTCGTACATGGATTCCATCTCGGATTTCATGGCTTCTAGCCATTTGTTGGAATCCAGGCTCATCATCGCTTCTTCATACGTCGCAGGGTCATCTATTTCATCAACCATGAAATTCACAACAGGATTAGGAGCTGCACGTGTCCTACTTGGCCTGCGAGGTTCGGTAGTGTCCTCTTTTGGAGTTTCATGATCAATATCATTAGCTCTCTCTTCATTAGGTGAAGTCAACTCCGAAACAATTTCGGGTGCTGCGCTACTCGCCATTTCATGAAGAGAATGTTCAATAACCTCTTCGAGTTCTACCTTCCGACTACTCAGACCTTTCACGAGAAACTCCTTCTCAAGAAAGGATCCATTCTTGGCAACAAAAACCTTGCCCTCAGATATGTGATAGAAGGTATACCCAATCGTTTCCTTAGGGTATCCTATGAAGACGCATTTTTCCGCTTTCGGTTCGAGTTTATCCGGCTGAAGTTTCTTCACATAAACATCGCATCCCCAAACTTTAAGAAATGACAATTTAGGTTTGTTTCCAAACCATAATTCATACGGTGTCGTTTCAACGAATTTAGATGGTGCCCGATTTAAAGTGAATGCAGCTGTTTCCAGTGCATAACCCCAAAATGACAGTGGCAAGTCAGTCAGAGACATCATAGATCGAACCATATCCAATAAAGTACGATTACGACGTTCCGACACACCATTACGTTGTGGTGTTCCGGCAGGCGTGAGTTGTGAAACTATTCCACACTCTTTCATGTGTGTGCTAAACTCGTAACTTAGATACTCACCTGCACGGTCAGACCGAAGAAATTTGATCTTTCTATTACGATGATTTTCCACTTCATTCTGAAATTCCTTGAACTTTTCAAAGGTTTTAGACTTGTGTTTCATCAAATAGATATACCCGTATCTACTCAAATCATCCGTGAAAGTAACAAAATAACGATATCCACCTCACACCGACACACTCATTGGTCCACACACATCAGTATGTATGATTTCCAATAAATCAGTCGCCCGTTCCATTGAACCGGAAAACGGAGTTCTAGTCATCTTGCCCATAAGGCATGGCTCACATGTATCAAATGATTCAACATCAAGTGATTCCAAAAGTCCATCAGAATGGAGTTTCTTCATGCGTTTAACGCCAATATGACCTAGACGGCAGTGCCACATATATGCAGATATATCATTATCAAGTTTAATCCTTTTAGCATCAACATTATGAATATGTGTAATACTACTATCGAGATCCAATAGAAATAAACCATTCAACACAGGTGCATGACCATAAAAGATATCATTCTTATAAATAGAACAACCATTGTTTTCAGATTTAAAGGAATAACCACTTTGCATCAAACATGACCCGGATACAATGTGCATGCTCAGTGCAGGCACCAAATAACAATTATTTAGGTTTATCACTAATCCCGATGGCATATGGAGAGGTAGCGTCCTGACGGCGATCACATCAACTCTTGATCCATTGTCGACCCGCATCCTGACCTCATCCCTTGCTAGTTGTCGCTTGTTCCGCAGCCCCTGAACCGAGTTACATATATTAGCAACCGATCCCGTATCAAATACCCAGTTGCTACTGCGAGTACTAGTCAAGTACACATCAATAACATGTATATCATATATACCTTTTGTTTGCCTTGCCGGCCTTCTTGTCCGCCAAATACTTGGGGCAGTTGCGCTTCCAATGGCCAGTCCCCTTGCAATAGTAACACTCGGTGTCATACTTAGGGCCAGCTCGGGGTTTCTTTTCAGGTGCAGCAACATATTTGCCACCCTTCTTTCCCTTGTGCTTGCCTTTCTTGTTCTTCTTGAAACCGGTGGTCTTATTGATCATCAACACTTGATGTTCTTTCCTAATCTCCACTTCTGCAGTCTTAAGCATTGACAGAAGCTCGGGAAGAGACTTCTTCATGCCCTGCATATTATAGTTCATCACAAAGCTCTTGTAGCTAGGTGGCAGAGATTGGAGAACACGATGTATGCCTAAGTCAATGGGAATCGTTATTCCCAAGGACACAAGCTTATCGGCATACCCAGACATTTTGAGTACATGATCACTAACAGAGTTGTTCTCCTCCATCATGCAGCTAAAGAACTTTTTAGAAGCATTATAACTCTCTATGGCAGCATGGGTATCAAAAATCATTTCAATTCTCCCATGGTATCAAAGGAATTGCCATTTTCGAAATGCTTTCGAAGTTCTGGCTCTAGCCCATACAGTATGCCGCAATGAACTAAGTTGTGGTCCTCCTGACGAGTCATATAGACATTATTTTCCTCGTCAGGGGCATCAGGAGCTGGTGGGGGGCCTAGCGGCGCCTCTAGCACATATTGCTTTTGTGCAGCAGTGAGGAGAATCCTCAAATTCATAGCCCAGTTGGTTAAGTTGCTACCATTCGCAGCAAGTTTCTCTTTCTCCATGAACACACTGAAATTAAAAAGCAGGTGGTGCCATCTACAATAGAATTTGTAAAGTTTATTTAGACTAAGTTTATGATAGAGTGAGTTCAACTAATCCAAATTACTAATGAACTCCCACTCAAAAACTACATTCCTCGTGTCCTTTTGGTGATTACATGAACCAAATCCACTACACCAAGTCCGATCATCACGTGAGTTGATGTAGCTTCAAAGGCGAGCATCTATATGGGCATCATATCAACTATATGACTCATGCTTAAATTTTCGGTCCGTGTTCCGAGGCCATGTCTATATATGCTAGGCTCGCCAAGTAAGAACCTTAGTATTCGCGTGTGTAAAACTGTCTTACACCTGTTCCTATGAAAGCGTAGATTCGAGTACACCCGATCATCACGTGATGTCTCGAAACACGATCCACAGAACGGTGCATACTTAAGGAAGAACACATTTTTATCTTGATATCTAAATGAGGGATCATCTTATAATGCTACAAAAATCATCAAACTAGCAGTATAAGATGCTAACATCTAATGTGTAAAGTGAGAGGATATGGTCCATGCATTTGATCTCTATCATTTGCATCGTGGTATGATCTCTATCATTCCTTTGTGTGTAAGGCCAAGGTCTATGGAACTTACACGTTGAATGTGTTGTAAGAGTATCTATCATACATCTACTTACAACAATACCATATCAATACACTAGCCCAGCAACGATCTAAACTAGACACCTCTAATTTATCAATTGCAAGTTTTACGTGGCTTAGGGCTTTCGGAGATAGAACCGTTCCTACCTACGAACATGAACCACAACAAGGATAACCAAGTTATTAGCAACTCGTTGTAAATCAGATATTGACTATAGTAGGAGAGACAGACACCCGCTATCCACTTATGCAAAACAAGTTGCATGTCAGTCGTGGAACCGGTCTCATGTACGATGACATGTAAGGTTGGTCCGAGCCGCTTCATCCCACTATGCCACCAATATCCAAAATACATAGAAGATGCAATAACATGATCATCATCGCCCACATATAAACATATGTGTACTACCCGTGCAAAGCACCTACGCATAGATTTGGCTCTGATACCACTGTTGGGTCCGCAACATAGAAAACAAAAAATTTCCTACGATGAGAATTACACGCCAAGATCTATCTACTAGGTACAGAGCAACGGGTGGACATACATCCATCGAGAACTTACCCTCGAAGATAACGAGTTTTGTTAACGAGTAGGAACTCGTGGTTGATGTAGTTGTACACTTGCCGATCTCAAGATCGTGTGGAAGTTCGAGCGCTGCAAATCGGCAGCGCATCCGTCCTTGCACACACGTTCAAGCCACCAGACAACCTCCACCTCCTCGCTCCAGTGATCCAGCGGAAGCAGCAACTCCTTCCAGACGAAATGCCACCGGGAACATGTATCTCGCTAATCCGAGACCATGGGGGAATAATTCTAGAGGGGGAGAGAGATCCTTCACGAGGAGGTGTGAGGAAGGAGGAAGAGGGGGGCCTTTTATAGGAGGAGGGGGGTGCCCCTCCCCATGGTCGGCGCCTCATGGGGGGGTGACCCCTCACCTCCCCCATTCATGTGGTGGTAATCCCTCCACATTAAAATGCCTCTTCACATTCCCTTTTAAAGTCTCCACTTTAAATGCATTAAAATTCTCTAAGTTTAATGCTCTCTCATTTAATAAAACTCTTTTATTAAATTTATTCAGAATTTTGTTAATTACTTTAATTAACAAACATTCACATATAACCCCTTGCAATATTTCAATATCACATGCAGAACCACTTTCTGCAATTTCACCCGAAACAATTCCGGTTTCTATCGAAACAATTCCTGCGCTTTGCAATTCTTTCGTCTGAAACATATGTGCTCCAAAATGGTGTCCAGTAACTCTTAAGTGTGTCACCGTACGGTTTGCGAATAATGCAGACATGATTTAGACTCCTCTCAGATCAATAATCAGAAGCGAGACCTGGAGATCCATACTGACTCCTGCATATTCAACGATGACTTCTATGATCGTGAGAACCTTTTAACGCTAGTAATTTAATCCCTTTGTCTCATGATATAATACATGTCCGAGATTCGATCATCGGTATCCAAATACCTAGTTTGATCTCGTTACCGACATGCACTCTTTTCTCGTTCCCGTGATATAACATTCTAGTGATCACATCACTTGCTTGCAAGCTATCTTAATGTGATATCACCGAGAGGGCCCAGAGTATATCTATCCGTCATCGGGATTGACAAATTCCACTCTTGATCCATGAGCCTCAATATAACACCTTCGTAGCACTGAACCCATCTTTATAGTCACCCTGTTACGGTGTGACGTTTGATGTTATCAAGATACTATTCAGGTGTTAGCAATTAACATGATCTCATGTTCTAAGGATAAAGATTACTTCGTATGATGTTATAGCAATGTAAACATAATGACTTGATCGTAATGCTATACTTCGGATGAATGTTCATCACATCATTTCACAAATGCTATGATCTTGTTATTAACAACATCCATGATCAGGAAACCTTGACCATCTTGTTAATCAACAAGCTAGTCTATAATAGAGGCATAACTAGGAACCCTTTTTGTTTATTAAACACACATGTATTCATGTTTCCGATCAATACAATTATAGCATGCAAAATAAACATCTATCATATACAAGGAATACATAATAACAACTTTATTATTGCCTCTCAGGGTATATTTCCTTCAAGTATCAACTGCTGGATTGATTTTGAGGAAATGTTCGTCAGTAACTTCTCAAGCACGTATCAGAGGCCGAATAGGCCACAGACCCTAGCAATGTGCAAGCAGAGACCAAATAAAACAGATCGGGATTTCCTGACCCGCTGGTGCACCGTGAGAAATTCGTGCGAGGGCGTGATTGAGTCACAGGCCATAGCTTGGTTTGCGTAAGGGTGTAGGTATGCAAGCATGTTGTGGCAAAGGTTACAAACGGATATGCCAACTACGCTGGCAGAGACAATCCGGATTGCTGATTCGTATGCCTTAGGTGATCCGACTCAACCCTGGCTTGTGTCAAACGAGTCAAATGGGGAGTACTACCGCGAGCTGGAGCCGGATCGTCCCGGCGAAACGATTACCGGGGTAAGAGAAGAGATGATAGACCGGATTACAGGTACAGCTCGCAACAAATTGCTGCTGTAAATCAAGATCAACCCGGAGCAGGGAGTAATCCACGTCAGAAAACTGGAGGCAACAATGGACTCCAAGAAATGATGGCAAGAAAACTTGGACGCCCGAGCAAAAGAAACAGTGGCAAGAAAAGAAAGACCGGTCGAGGTATACGTATGAGGCGATGCTCGACTAGCTGTGCAAATTTCACACGCCAAATCTGAGTAACCCGACATGCCATACAACCAGGCAATGTGAGTGGATGAGGAAGATAGAGCAAAGAGGTTTGGGGAATGCTCAGGCACCTCGGAACAATCAACCTCGGCAAGAGTTACCTCGGCAGTAGTTGCTCTCTGGAGCAAACACGCAAAAATTGATGTTACCTCCACCTCCGCCGAGGTATGAGAATCAGGAGAGAAGGGATGCAGTGCATCAGGTGGAGAACCAACATCATCCAGATCAAAGGTACCCCGGAAATGAGGGGAGAAATGAATACAGAGAGTATCATCAGAGTTATTGTGTGTTTACCACGGAGGAAACAGATAGAAAGAGCTTGCAACGCCGACATATGGAAGTGAATGCAGTTATGCCGGTAGTGACGAGGTATATGCCTTGGTCGGATCAGGAAATTACATGGAGTATCAAGGACCATCCCAAGCTCATGCCAAGTCCTGGTTCATATGTATTAGTGCTGGACCCAACGTTCATCGGGCCGAATATCAATGTGAGATTCTCCAAGGTGTTGATCGACAACGGCAGAAGCATCAATATTATGTACGTGGATACAATGCGCAAGTTGGGCATCTCGGAGAACATGCGCCAGGCTACAAGGACAACTTTCCATGACATTGTGCCAGGTATTTCCTGTGAGCCCATTGGCAAGGTCCGGGTTGACGTGTTATTCAGCACAAGAGATAACTGCCAAACAGAAAATTTGGAGTTTGAGGTGGTGAACCTAGAAAGCGCATATCACGCGTTACTCGGCAGGCCAGCCCTGAACAAATTCATGGCAAGTAGTCACATTAGTTACCTGAAGATGAAGTTGCCCGGGCCAAATGGAGTAATTACCATAGCATGAGATTTCCGACGTTCCATTGAGTGTGCGTCAGCCGGGTCTAACCTGGTCGAGTAACTCGTGATCGCACAAGAAAAGAGAAATATCCAGGAAGTGGCGGCATTGGCTTAGTCCACACAACAATATATGCCGGCGCTAAGTAACCTGCATGGAAGTGTCTTGTGAGACCAAGCACATGGCTTAATAGGATTAATAGAATACTCATACCAACAAGTTGCAACTTCTTTTCCGAAAGCTCATTCGAGAAGAACTCTAAGGTTAAGTGTGCTTGGCCTAGAGCAATTCTAGGATGGGTGACTGACCGGGAAGTGGGTAACCGGGTGCACACGAGTGAGGACAAAGTGCGCAGAAAAGACTAGTGTTGGTCTGTGGGGCCAGTCTAGATATCCTATTAAGCTGCCAGGAGTGACACCCCCCGGGCCCAGGAGTGGACCGGGTGTTACATGTCTCATTTCAAGCAACGAAAGATACAAAGAAAGTGCCTGTTGATGATCTGTTCACAGAGCGCATCGTAACGATTGGTGTCGGGTTAAATGGCAAATAGGAAAGCGAGCTCGTCAACTTCCTCCGTGAGCATCGGGATATCTTTGCTTGGTCCAAACAGGACTTGCAAGGTGTTCCGAGGGAGTTGGCCGAGCACTCTTTGAATGTGAGACCCAGAGCAAAGCCGGTGAAGCAACCTCTCTGCCGCTTTGCCAAAGATAGGAGAAAAGTCATTGGAGATGAGATAGCTCGGCTCCTAGCAGATGGGTTCATCATGGAAGTGCTTTACCCGGATTGGCTATCTAATCCGGTGCTGGTGGAAAAGAAGAAAGATGATCCGAATGTGGAAGTGGTTTGGCGTATGTGCATCGATTACACGACCTGAATAAGGCATGCCGAAAAGATCCATTCCCACTGCCAAGGATAGATCAGGTCATAGATTCTACTGCTGGATGTGAACTGTTGTCGTTCATAGATGCATATTCTGGTTTCCACCAGATACCTCTGAACCCGAATGATCAAATAAAGACTGCGTTTATCACCCCGTATGGGGCTTATTGCTATCGCACCATGCCTTTTGGTTTACGTAATGCAGGGGCAACGTACCAAAGATGTATGCAAAAATGTTTACACGACCAAATCGGCCGAAATGTGCAAGTGTATATGGATGATGTGGTTATAAAAACCAAGGAAAGCAAAACGCTCCTTGATGATATCAGGCAAACGTTCGTGAACCTAAGAAGGTTCCAAATGAAGCTTAATCCGAAGAAGTGTACCTTCGGTGTCCCGGCTGGAAAATTGCTCGGATTTCTTGTATCCAGCCGAGGAATCAAAGCTAACCCAACAAAAATCCGAGCCATAGAGCGAATGGAATTGCCGAAGTGTCTTAACGATGTCCAGAAGTTCACTGGTTGCCTGGCATCCTTAAGTCGGTTTGTATGTCAGATGGGAGAAAAGGCATTGCCTCTCTATCAACTAATGAAAAAGGCGGACAAGTTCGTATGGACGCCGCAGGCCAATGACGCCTTCATCCAGTTAAAGAAAATGTTAGCCACTGCACCAGTGATAGCCTCTCCACTATCAAAAGAGCCAATGTTGCTCTATATAGCCGCAACCAACCGAGTTGTAAGTGCAGTACTAGTGGTAGAGCGTGACGAAGAGGGTAAGTCAGTGCAAAGGCCAGTCTATTACCTGAGCGGGGTATTATCAGCATCAAAGCAAAATTATCCTTACTATCAGAAGATGGCATATGGTGTGTATATGGCAGCGAAGAAGCTGAAACACTATTTTGAAGAACACCCAATCAAAGTGATATGTGAAGCCCCTATATCTGAGATAATGAGCAACAAGGATGCGAGCGGCCGGATCGCAAAATGGGCAATCGAGTTAGCCCCTTATGCTCCACAATACGACAGAAGAGATGTTATCAAGTCTCAGGCTGTGGCCGACTTTTTCGTAGATTGGGCTGAAATGCGATATGAGCCACCGTTGCCAGATCCGAACTACTGGAGAATGCATTTTTACGGATCAAAAACAAAAACCGGGTTAGGCGCCGGAGTTATACTTACCTCACCCAAGAAGGACCAGCAGAAGTATGCGCTGCAGATCCATTTCGCATCATCAAACAGTGTTGCAGAATATGAAGCACTTGTGCATGGGCTCAAAGTGGCAAAACAAATTGGAATATGACGGATCCAGTGCTTTGGTGACTCGGATTTGGTAGTTCAGCAAGTCTCGGGGCAATGGGATGCTTTGGATGCAAACATGGCATTGTACAGATTTCATGTGCAAAAGATATCAGGATACTTCGAGGGATGCGAGTTTCACCATGTACCCCGGCTGGAAAACAAGGCTGCCGACGTATTGTCGAAGCTCGGATCAACCCGACAAGCGATTCCACCGGGTGTAGCATTAGAGCACCTCAGAAAGCCATCCATCAGGCCATCCCCAGAATACGAGTCAATCTATGATGTCTACGCACTTCTATTCTTGTAGACATTTGTTGGGCCTCCAAGTGTAGAGGTTTGTAGAACAGCAGCAAGTTTTCCCTTAAGTGGATCACCCAAGGTTTATCGAACTCAGGGAGGAAGTGGTCAAAGGTATTCCCTCTCAAGCAACCCCGCAATCAAGATAGAAGAAGTCTCTTGTGTCCCCAACACACCTAATACACTTGTCAGGTGTATAGGTGCACTAGTTCGGCGAATAGATAGTGAAATACAAGTAATATAGATAATTATAAGTGGTAACGGTGATGAAAAGAGCTTGATGGCGTGGAAGAGACTAAAAGAAAACTGAAATAAAGATAGAAGCAAGCAAACATGTAACAGATCTAATTGCAAATGGTGTATCAATGCTTAGAAATAAGGCCTAGGGATCATACTTTCACTAGTGAACACTCTCATATAAATATATTATCTTCATGATACTACTCTTAACTACTCTCCGGTTGGACACTCTAATCCATGGTAAGGCTATAACAACACTCCTCAAAGTAATCCTTTTCCATCTAGAAAACCCCACACTGTCACCTTGAGTACTAGACGAGTCCAACAAACACCACAGTTTCATAAAGACATCCAACTCCAAATATAACTCATAACAAGTATTTGTAATCTCTAGCCTAAGTGCCACCATGGTGAGCACGCTGTCACTTTCACACACATGGGGAGAACAGAGATCTAATAAAGCACTTGAGTAGCAAGGTAGATCTATAGATTACAAGCTCATGATCACAATATGACCATGCATAGAGAGAGATGAACACATAGCTACCGGTAGAACCCTTAGCCTCGAGAGAGAACTACTCCCTCCTCATCATGGGAATTAGCAATGGTGATGGAGATGGCTCCGGGGGCACTTCCCCGTCCCAGCAGGGTGCCGGAACAGAGACTTTCTGTCCCCCGAATCTCCTTTTCGGTGGCGGCGGCGCTGAGGAACTTTTCGTGGCTGGAGGCAGGACAATTTAGGGTTTTGGCTTCGGGAGGCTTCTTATAGGCCAGAGGGCAAGGTCGGTGGGCGGCTAGGGGCCCCACACCACCTGGTGGCGCGGGTAAGGCTAGCTCGCGCCTGGGGGGTGTGGCCAGGCCCTGGCCCTCCTCCATCTCGTATTCTGGCTCCATGAGTCTTCCGGTAAAATAGGAACTTTGGCTTTTGTCCCATCCAATTCCGAGAATATTGATTTTCTGACTTCTTGGAACCAAAAACAGCAGAAAACAGGCAACTGGCACTGTGGCATCTTGTTAATAGGTTAGTCCAAGAAATCATATGAAAAGTACTCCAAAGTTGGAACAAAACACAAGAAAGTAGATAAAACCAAGCATGGAACATCAAAAATTATAGATACATTTGCAAGGTATCAACATCCCCAAGCTTAACTCCTGCTCGTCCTCGAGTAGGTAAGTGATAAAAAGAAAGAATAATTTTTGAGGTGACATGCACCATCATAAACTTGATCAAAGTATTTGCAAGCATTCAAAGCTGGGATCATAGTACTTCAATCATAACATGAAACACAAAGTTCTAGCAATAAGACAAAGAAACTATCTTGCAACATGAAAAGGCACAAACAAAAGATTCATGAATAACAATGCTTTGCAAGACGTTTGTTTGTTTCATATAAATAAAACATAGCATAGTGGCATTCAGCTTGTCCCTCATAGAGTAGCAAACATAAATGCATAGGACACCTTCAAAGTTTGTAAGAGTGACTAGATACAAATAGTTTAAAACAAGCAATATCAAGGTATGAATCAATCAACAAGTCTTGGGACAATGCACATAGAACTAAGAATGGCCACTATGCTCTCAAAGTAAGTGCATAAATATAGAAGGTGGAGACTCAATATATAAGTGGAAGGAAGGCCTTCATAGAAGGAAGCAGAGATTCAAGTTTCATAAAGAGCTTCCAAAAATTATGGTACTTATAGCTTTCAGCTCTCATTGCCCCTATCCAGCCCTGGGCATGGGCAGCCCGGCCCGGCCGGCCCGACCCGAAAAAAGCCCGACAGGCCGGGCTTTTAAGGCCCGCGGGCCGGGCCTGGGCTTCACAATTGCGGCCCAAATGATGCACGGGCCGGGCTCTGTCCTGAGGAAAGCTAAAAATAGGGTGAAGCCCGGCCCGCGGCCCGAAGAAATAAGTGTGCCACGGGCCGGGCTCGGGCTTAGTTTTCAGGCCCGCCAGCCGGGCCGGGCTCGGGCCTAGGTTTGCACGGGCGGGCTTTGTCAGGCCTGGCCCGGAACATGCCCAGGTATACCCCTATCATAAGCATCTTGAAGTGATTAAGGTTAAAGTGAACAATCTATGGTGTACATGCTTGACAAAGTATAAGTTAGAAATCTCATGTCCCTTGTATACGAGGGCCGCTCCTCATGCTACTCAAGTTTAGTCATCGGTAAGTTCTTGTCATTGTAAGTACATGTGTATCATAGAGAACCGCCAACGGGGTACCCCTTGCCCGATGATACGGAAGAATCCCCATATCAAAATGACAAGGCAAGCAGACAACAAGCATCTCAGCAATCTTCTTATTTACCATGGGAATATGGTTCTTTTTTCTCTCTTTCCTCTTTTCATAATCTCTTTATTTTCTCTTTTCTCTTTTTTCTCAATATAGGACTATTTTTTATAAGAAGAATGCTTCATAGACAGCTCATTATGGTTACGCTGCAGGTTTCCACCATGTCATCATGGATTAGACCAGCGGCCCAGGCGTTTCTCTAACACATATACATAACTCCATGGACTTACAAGCTCCCCTTTCATTTCACACCGATGACATCCATATACAAAAGAGCATGATATCAACTAGGTACAAGTACCAAGTGCAATGTTGAAAGCGTTCCCCATGAAAGCATGGTTCTGCTAATTCCCAAAAAATAAGTGCAAGAATATACAACATAGACGACACAATGGTTCAAGTTTATTAATGGCAAGAAAAGTAAAGTGTGCCATCAAGTTCGTGAGAGCTTTAATCACTAGTTTTCTCATAACAAGTTTAATTTGGAAGCTAAAAAAAAGCATGAATACACTTGGAATAGCATAAGCTAGTAGGTAGGTATGGTGGACTCTTTGGAATAACTTGGTTTAGGTAGTTGGATGCATGAGTGGAACTCATACTTGGTTGTGGAGGCTAGCAAAAGACTGGGAGGGACAAACTAAGAGAGAATGGCCATAATCATGCAGAGCGACAAAACATCATTGATCAAAGCATTAAGTGATACTACAAGTTGAAAACTAAAGGCTCATAAAGGCTATGGTGACTTGGGATAGTCATAACATGGTGTGAGCATGCGCCAAGTCAACCCAAATAAAGCATCAGAGGAGAATACCACAATACTATGCTTTAATATGCTAAAACAACGCATGATTCTTCAAAGGAACATTAAGCAATCTCAATTGTTTATAACATGTCATGCTACAGAAAAGAATACTAAGCCTAATGCAAAAACAATATCAAGCATGGCATGACAAAGCATAGGCCACAGTCAAAAACAAGCTCTCTTTACCACTTAAGCATGAACTTTCCTACTCTTTTCCAATCCAAACCAAACTATTTGAAAACCAATGCATGAAAGAGGGGGTCCAAAAAATTTATTCAGCAAACTAAGCAAACAAAGCAAACTAACAACCAAAACAAAAACTAAAAATAAGATGCTCCAAGAACAACACAATTGTGCATGAAACAATAAAAATGAAGCGTTGGAAGAAACCTGAGATTTTTATTGATGAAGAGGGGGACGCCTTGGGCATCCCCAAGATTTGACTCTTGTACTTCTTGGATATTTCTTGGGGTAACACGCATGGCATCCTCAAGCTTGAGCTTTAGTCCATCCTTCATCTCATTACTCATTCCTTCCATACACCTGGAATTTTTCCTTCATACAAAACTTCACACAATCTTTATTAGCAACATTAGTGCACTCAAGATAATAAGTCTTTGGGTTCAGTTCTAACACCAATAAAACTTCCATTAAAACACTAGATACTGTAGCACTTCCCTCAAAAGGCTCAATTCCCCAAAAAAACTCGAAAAGGAACCAACAAGAAGCAAATGCAAATAATGACAGAAATCTGACAAAACATACCAGCAGGTAAAGACTAATTTTTTCGAAGACTTTCTGTTGCTCAAATCAAAAAGTGTTCAGCTAACGAAAGTTAGATAACAACCTGGGGCACAAGCACAAAAATTCACGCCTCAAAAAGACGTTCAGAGATTTTACACGAATTTTTACGGTGAAGCACAAAAATCTGTTTCGGGACAGCAACTTTCCCAATCATTACTTCTCTCTCATTAGAGGTTACTCTTGGCACAAAAAGCAAATAAAAAGGATAAGGAGAGGTTATTACAGAGGTATTAACTTCCAAGACTCATCTAAAACTTTTGGGTTATCTCCCAATAAGTACTTTTCTTTAACGCCTTTAAGTTAGGCATGATAGTTTGAGAAGATGCTCACATAGGAAATATGAATTGAAGTAAAATAGAGCATCAAGAAGCAAATTCAAAACACATTTAAGTCTAACCCACTTCCTATGCATAGGAATCTTGTAAAGAAACAAGTCATAAAAGCACAAAGCAACAAGCATAGTAAAGCAAAACAAGTTGAACTTCAAGACTTTCAACATAAAGAGGGGAAACTTAATATTGTTGAGATACATAAAACCATGTTTCCCTCTCTCATAATAACTTTCAGTAGCATCATGAATAAAATTAACAATATAACTATCACAAGAAACATTCTTATCATGAGCCACATGCATAAACGAATTATTACTCTCCACATAAACACAGTCATTCTTATTAATTGTAGTGGGAGCAAATTGAACAAAATAGCTATCATTATTACTCTCATCACCATAATCATGAAATATAGGAGGCATATTGTAGTCATAATTAATTTTCTCCTCAATAGTAGGTGGACTGAAAATATCATACTCATCATTGTAATCATCATGTATTGGAGTTTTGGTATCATCATAAGCAATAGAATAGCTATCTTCCAAAGCTGGGAACTACAAAGATCATTTTCATAAAAACTAGCTTCCCCAAACTTAGACTTTTCCATAGCATTAGCAATAATGGTGTCCAAAGAATTCATACTAACAACATTGCTATTAGCATGCAAATAAAGTTCCATAGGTTTTTTAATTTTCTCTTCAAACACTTCGTGTCCTAACTCAAGATAAATACTATAAAGCTCTCTAATTTTTTGGGTGTTTTCCATTAAGCCTAACTAGTGAAAACAAGAAACAAAAAGACAAAATTGCAGAATCTAAAGGAAATAACTTCAAGCACTCACACCGTAGAATAGGCGTTTGCCGTGGGAGGTTCTTCTTCTTTAATCCTCCGGTGTGAATACCTTTTACCTTTCCTCCCCGGCAACGGCGCCAGAAAATATCTTGATGTCTACGCACTTCTATTCTTGTAGACAGTTGTTGGGACTCCAAGTGCACAGGTTTGTAGAACAGCAACAAGTTTTCCCTTAAGTGGATCACCCAAGGTTTATCGAACTCAGGGAGGAAGTGTGCAAAGGTATTCCCTCTCAAGCAACCCGGCAATCAAGATACAAGAAGTCTCTTGTGTCCCCAACACACCTAATACACTTGTCAGGTGTATAGGTGCACTAGTTCGGTGAAGAGATATTGAAATACAAGTGGTATAGATAATTATAAGTGGTAACGGTGATGGAAAAGAGCTTGATGGCATGGAAGAGACTAAAATCAAACTGAAATAAAGATGGAAGAAAGCAAACATGTAATAGATCTAATTGCAAATGGTGTATCAATGCTTAGAAACAAGGCCTAGGGATCATACTTTCACTAGTGAACACTCTCATATAAATATATTATCTTCATGATACTACTCTTAACTACTCTCCGGTTGGACACTCTAATCCATGGTAGGGCTATAACAGCACTCCTCAAAGTAAGCCTTTCCCATCTAGAAAACCCCACACTGTCACCTTGAGTACTAGATGAGTCCAACAAACACCATAGTTTCATAAAGATATCCAACTCCAAATATAACTCATAACAAGTATTTGTAATCTCTAGCCTAAGTGCCACCATGGTGAGCACGCTGTCACTTTCACACACATGGGGAGAGCAGAGATCTAATAAAGCACTTGAGTAGCAAGGTAGATCTATAGATTACAAGCTCATGATCACAATATGACCATGCATAGAGAGAGATGAACACATAGCTACCGGTAGAACCCTTAGCCTCGAGAGAGAACTACTCCCTCCTCATCATGGGAATCAGCAATGGTGATGGAGATGGCTCCGGGGGCACTTCCCCGTCCTAGCAGGGTGCCGGAACAGAGACTTTCTGTCCCCCGAATCTCCTTTTCGGTGGCGGTGGCGCTGAGGAACTTTTCGTGGCTGGAGGCAGGACGATTTAGGGTTTTGGCTTCGGGAGGCTTCTTATAGGCCAGAGGGCAAGGTCGGTGGGCGGCTAGGGGCCCCACACCACCTGGTGGCGCGGGTAAGGCTAGCCCGCGCCTGGGGGGTGTGGCTAGGCCCTGGCCCTCCTCCATCTCATATTCTGGCTCCATGAGTCTTCCGGTAAAATAGGAACTTTGGCTTTTGTCCCATCCAATTCCGAGAATATTGATTTTCTGACTTCTTGGAACCAAAAACATCAGAAAACAGGCAACTGGCACTGTGGCATCTTGTTAATAGGTTAGTCCAAGAAATCATATGAAAAGTACTCCAAAGTTGGAACAAAACACAAGAAAGTAGATAAAACCAAGCATGGAACATCAAAAATTATAGATACATTTGCAATGTATCAATCTACCTCCCGGCAGATCCGGAGTCCGGAGCTGTACCCATGGACATTGATGTGGGAAGTAGTTCAGGAAACCCGGGGACTGCTTCGCAGAACCCGGGGACTACGCAGCATGATCCGGCAGAGGTTATGTCGGCAGATCAAATGGAAACTGACGAGGATGTGTTTCCGGTGCGAGCTATACCAGCTTGGGCACTGCCCATATTCCAATTCCTAAAGGATGGAACTTTTCCCAATGAAGAAGTGCCTTCCAGGCAAATTCGGAGGCGCGCAAAGGCATACACGATTATCAATGCCGAGCTATACAAGAGAAGTGTCACAAATGTCTTGCAACGGTGTGTTGACCCGGAAGAAGGGCTTGACATCCTCCGAGATATACATCAAGGGGAATGTGGGCATCACGCCTCATCCAGAGCTTTAGTAGCAAAATCTTTCCGGCATGGATTCTACTGGCCAAGTGTCTTAGAACAAGCAGAAGATCTAGTAAGAAAATGCAATGGTTATCAGAGGTATGCTACCAAGACACACATGCCAATGTCGGAGCTCAAGACCATACCAATTACCTAGCCATTTGCCATATGGTGTTTGGATATGGTTGGCCCACTTAAACCAGCGAGAGGAAATATGACCCATATCTTGGTTATGGTTGACAAGTTTACCAAATGGATTGAAGTGAAGCCGATAAGAAAATGTGATGGAGCTACAACCGTGACATTCCTCAAAGATATCATTGTGAGATATGGCTATCCTCATAGTATCATAACAGATAACGGCACCAATTTTGCTGAAGGAGCATTTGCGCGATTCTGCCGAGATAAGAAGATCCGGCTGGACGTTGCCTTGGTAGCCCACCCCGCATCAAACGGACAAGTGGAGAGATCCAACGGATTAGTATTATCCGGAATAAAACCCCGGCTCATTGAGCCACTGCAAAGATCAGCGGGGTGCTGGATAGAAGAACTACCAGCGGTACTGTGGAGTTTAAGAATAACTCTGAATCGATCAACAGGCTATACGCCATTCTTTCTGGTATATGGGGCAGAAGCTGTATTACCAGCCGGCATAGAGCATCCTAGGGTCACCCAATACACAGAAGCCGAAGTGTGAGAAGCCCGGCAAAATGATGTTGATCTGCTGGAAGAAGCGAGAGAATTGGCATTGTCCAGATCCGCCATATATCAGCAAAATCTCCAACGCTATCATAGCCGGAAAGTAAACCCCCGAGTCTTCCGGGAAGGTGATCTGGTACTCCGGCTAGTACAACGTACTGCTGGCATGCATAAGTTATCCCCCCATGGGAAGGGCCATTCATTGTGAGCAAAGCATTGCACAATGACTCCTATTATCTTATCGATGCAAAACCACAGGAGAAGAACAAGGCGGACAGGTCCGGCGAGGAATCTAAGAGTCCATGGAATGTAGCTCTACTTCATCCGTTCTACACTTAACAAAGAAATGTGTGTATCCGAGTCTCTCATACGTCGGTATGTATGCCGGCAATGAGTTTATCAATGAAATCTTGGCACCTCGAGCAGTAACTCGGGGACTGCCTTAATAATATTTGTTGTCTTCTATGCTTGTTATTTATTTTTATGTCGGCTGGCTTAAGTTGCTTCTGCCTAAGCCGGATTAGTAGTGTGTGAGCACCAAAAGCTCAACTCTTCGACTTGCTGCTGTCCAACAAGATTTGGCTTCATGGCAAGTAAGAGAACAAGTTTGGAATTGCGTAGCACACGAAAAACGACCAAGGAAAAGAACGTAATCGAGCTGACGTTCGTTATTCGGACTAACTTTATGTTTACCTTGTTTTTACTATGCTGGATTATTTTGAGCTAGTCCTAAAGTTTCCAAGTATTATTAAGTAAATTTTTGAAACTCGGACTCGTAAGTCACAAAACCGAATCAAGGTAGACGCGAGCCGAGCCATGAAATTGGAGAAACAAGAACATGAAACTCGGGGACTATGCCCAAGTTAATCCAGGGAGAACAACTTAGTAGCAAAACATAATCAGTATGCTTAATACATCTGCACCCGGCATACCGGGGATCTGATAAATTTCAAAGTGTTTTTTGGTGCTCAAGGAGCAGCAGCAGGAGGGGGTAACTCGGCGCCAGCGGGTGCAGCAGCAGCTTCAGCCTCGTTGTCCGGGTTAGCTTCAGCCTCGTCGTCCAGGTTAGCTTCAGCCTCGTCATCATCTTCATTCTCTTCGATATCTGAAGCTTCGTCCTCTTCCTCATCTTCCGAACCATCTTCGACGTATTCATCGTCAACATCGCCAAGGAAACTTGGTCCTTCATTCCATTGATGGACGGGGGCAAACTGGATGAGGTTGTGGGCGCAAGCCTTACGCCAGGCTACCCAATCCGGGTCATTCGACCACCTTGATCCGGTGCGCAAGCGCTCGAGAAGCTTCAGATCTAGCTTTTCATACCATGTGAGCACGAAGTGGAGGACAGTTTCAACTCCAGCGCGTGCGGCGGATTCCCTCCAGAGGTCGAGCTGAGTCTCGCAATCCATTAATTTGTTGATCAGGGCAGTGGATCCCTCCGGAGAATCCTCACCAGGCCAAAGCGCACGGAAGATCTAGACGGCTGCATCTAGGAGACCCGAACCATAGTTCTTCACAACTTCAATGCGAGAGGACAAACTGACCAACAGATCCTCCATGTCATAGGGAATGTTTTCAGAACCAGGAGCAGTTGGAGTACCCCTCTGCTGGCGAAACTTGGTAACCGCAGCAACCGCAATGGCATCACCCTCTGGGAATTTGCCTAGAAACAAGACAAGTAAAGTAAGTAAAAGACTTTAACCCGGAGAAATACATGTCGGCTAAAGGAAAGGAACTTACGTGAGATATGACTGTGGATCCGAGTCAGCTCTGTGGTGCAATCAGCACACCTCTTCCGGAGTTTCTCAAGTTCAACATTTGCTGATTCAAGCTTGACGTCGGCCTCCTTCAGCAGCTCTTGATCTTTTGCAAGTTGAAGGTTGAGACGTTCTCGCTCCTCGGTGAAGTCTTAGCCAGCCTTCTCCATCTCAGTCTTGTGGAGCTCCTTGAGTTTTTTCATCTCAGCCTTGAGCTTGGCAATTTCATCATCCTTGGCCCGGAGTTTGGCAAGCTCATCGTCCTTCTTCTGGAGCTCGGCCTGGTGTTGCCCTGCTTTTTCGAGAAAATGCAGCATCATATCAAGCACGGGCACACTATCTTCAAGGGATGCTGAAACAGTTTGTGGACCCGGCAGAGCCGAGGTATGAATATCTGCCGTGCTAAGGAGAAAGGAGAGAGAGCACGAAAATTGAGTAACCAAGGCGAATTACCTTTTATCTCGGCCAAGTTCTTCCTCATAATTTTATTCTCGGCCTCCACTCCGGCTGCACAATCCAAATGACAGGTTAGTTCGGCTGAAAAACAAGGAAGGATAAGGAAGAGGTCGAAGAGAAAACTTACCCCTTTTCTCAAACTCAGCGAGAAGCGTGGCATGCTTTGTGCGCGGCACCTTGTGTGAGTCCAGGAGGCGCTGAAACTTGGCGGTCCGACGATTGGTAGTGATCCGAAAAGAGCAAGGTTGGCTCAGTTATGTGCATATTCGAAGTGTACAAAATCTGGGCCAGGTGGAACTTAACCTGGCTCTAGGTGTGTGCATATTCGAAGTGTACAAAATCCGGGCCAAGTGGAACTTAACCCGGCTCTAGGTGTGTGCATATTCGAAGTGTACAAAGTCTGGGCCAAGTGGAACTTAACCCGGCTCTAGGTGTGTGCATATTCGAAGTGTACAAAATCCGAGCCAAGTGGAACTTAACCCGGATCTAGGTGTGTGCATATTCGAAGTGTACAAAATCCGGGCCAAGTGGAACTTGACCCGGCTCTAGGTGTGTGCATATTCGAAACTACTAAGGAGCTACGCTAGTTCTCTAAGGAGCATCCGGCCGAGTAACAAGTTACTCCCCCGGAGGCTCGGGGACTAATGGATATATCTCTAAGCACTTATGCGTATTAAGTAAAAAAGCAAAGTAGCGTACCTCCATCATCCGGCCAGCGAGGTTGATTGCCTTGGCTGCTATGTTCATTTGTACGCTAAATTCGGCGGGCCCAAATTTCTCCGGGAGATCGTCGTCAGGATTGATGAACTCCGCTATGTTCTAGTTGTTTACATATTCAATCAAGGCTGGAGGATAGCCCTCTCCACTAAGCATGTGAGGCGCCACCAAACCTTTGGCATGGGCCTCCCTCCTCGCAACTTGGGCAGCAGCAGGGCTAGTATGCACTGCGAGTTGCTTACTAGCTGACCCGGGGGAGGCATCTTTCTTCGGCAGAGTTTTCTTCGGCAGCATGGACGCGAGCGTGCGCTGTCCAGCTTCGATGGATGCTGCCCTGGTGGCCCCAGAACCTTTCTTGGCCTTGGGTTGCTGTTGGGAGGCTGAAGTTTGGGCTGCAGATTTGGATTTGGGTGCAGCCTTGGTGCTAGCTAGGTCTTCTCGCCGAGTCTTGGAAGACTCGGACGAGGCAGAAGGAGTTGGTGCTGGTGCTCGTGCTTGTGTTGCTGGTGGTACTTGTGGTGCTGCTGTTGGTGCTGGCGCGGGTGCTTGTGCTGGTGCTGGTCTTGGCGGTGGTGTTGTTGCTGCTGTTGGTACCTCGGAGATGACGGGTTGCGGCTGAGCCGATGAGGAGCTGGGAGCATCCGCTACCTCGGTAGAGCCACTTCCCCCCTGCTCCAAGGTTGCCCTCCTCTGGACGAGGTGGGCTAGAACCCGGAGCAGCCGCTGAACCCTCCTGAATTGGGCTCAGCGGCGTGTATCGTCACCACGAGGGGGAGATGGGCTGTGCCGGAAAGAAGAGGAGATGCTGGAGCCGCTCTAGGGAACCTCCACCGCAGCCCTGCCGAATCAAATGATGAATAATAGGTTATAACAAAAGAAAGGCATATAGATAGAAAAGCACAAAGCAGAGAATTGGACAAAGAGAAAAGTGACTTACTCGTCAGAAGTCAAAGGCTCCTTGGGCTTCCGAGCTCTCCGACTTGTGGCCTTAGTCGGAGGCTTGGTGGCGGTCTTGCCAGCGGACTTCTTTCGCCTCTTGGTTGTTTTAGGGAGTCCAGAGGAAGCAGTGGAAGTGGCAGCCCGTTTCTTGGACACGGCTGGGGTCGGCCCACCCGTAGCGAGAAGAGGATCTTCATGGATCTCCCCAGCCGAGTTAGCTAAAGCCAGAAATGCGTAAGTAATGGGTACCGCGTCAAATACCTCCACCACCTCAATGTCGGAATCATCTTCATCGTCAGGCTAATCCCTTAAGGAAGAGAAGTTACCAGAGGGTCGCTTGGTTGCATCTGGGAATGGCAGGAACATTTCCTGATCTGGCTCCTCCTTGTCTAAGACAAGTCGATCCTTCCCCCATTTGAGGGAAGGCTCGGTGCCATCTTCAAGGGTCTGCTGAAGAAACAACTAGAAGAAAAGCGCAAAGGGATCAAATAAACAACATATCCGACATAGGATATAACTCGGAAAAAGATTGAATCACGAGATTTACCATAGGAGGAGGCTTGTCCCGGTAGTAATGCTCCAACCCCCACTCCCAATCAGTGGAGAAGTCTTTGTCGGTCGTAAAGAGGGCCTTGACCCGGCGGAATATCTCGGTATTGCTCAATTCAAAGGAAGAAGTCTGGTCGGGGTCAAGTCGCCAGCTCATGTGGCAAAGTTTGTGTGTGCGCTTCTAGAGAGGGGAGATCCGGCTACAGACGAATGTGATCATCGCATCCTCGTTGCGCAGCCCCAGATCCTTTAGCTCCTGGAACCGCTTATTGACTTGATTCGCCAAGACAGTTGGTTTCTTGGAAACCCGGTCCCACAAATCCGGATTAGGAGGACCTGGAGCAAAGGGGTGCAGCCGGATCAGATCCTCATCCGTGCCATTCCTCACATATAAGAAGCTCCGGGCCTAGCCCTTGCAAGAGTCAAGCCCCGTGACTCGAGGGAAGACAGATTGTTTCCGGGGAGATATGGAGGTGGCACCAAATTGAGTCAGATGTTTGTCCTCCAGGGCACGCAGCTTATTCGGAATCACGTTCCTTCGCAGACCGAAGAACCGGATCCAGAGCTCTTTGGTGGGCCACAGGCCGACATATCCTTCTACGGTGGAGGAGAATGAAGAAAGGGACGTAATGGCATTCGTCGGAAGATGGTGAGGTTGGAGTTCGTAGATGTTGAGGAAGTCATGGAAGAAATCACTCACTGGTAGGCCAAAGCCACACTGGAAGTGGGATAGGAAGACCACGAACTCACCCGGATTGGTTGAGGGAGCGAGCTCCTCGGAGGCGAGGCGAGCAATCACGCCCTCGGGGATGCGGCGGGTGCGGTAGAGCCAATCCAAGTCATCCTGGCACACCTAGGAACCGGCCCAGGCACCGCGCTCCATGGTCTCACCCCCTCCTCCATCTCTTCTTCAGCAACGGCGAGCTCCTCTTCCGTCATCTCCAGGTCACTGTCCTCACCGGCCCTATCGGAGGTGGGGGCAGAGGCTTGGATTGGCGCGGACCCGTGGCGATGAAGCAGTGCGGGAGCGGCGGCGAGGCTAGTGCAATAAAGCACGGTGCGGCGGCGGCGCTGTCGCTAGGAACAAGAAGAGGCAGATGGGCAGAGGGGCGCGAGAAGTGGGAAAACCACCAAGGGACGGACCCCCTCCCCTATTTAACCACGCCCCAGCGGTGGGTAGTGGGATCGCGATGTGCATCGAGGCCACACAATGTGGCAGTGTATTAGCTGGGTCAGCCAATCAGAGGCAAGCCACAGGAAGGGCCACAGGGCGCAGGAGATCCCATGACGCGACGTGGTGATACAGTTAACGAGGAGGCAGTCGCGACGCGACGTGCGCTGCAGTAAACACTGACAATAAGTACAGTAACCGGTGCAGTGTAAGAGAGAATGAAGGATAACCTGAAAAACAGAAGGGTGACCCGGCCAGCGAGTGATAACTCGGAATGTGCCAAGGGAAAGCTAGCCACGAAATCCGAGCTACAAACTAAGTCGGAGAGGGGAGCAAAAGGCTCGGTAAATTGAACCTGTCGTGGCCTTAGCATCTGAAGTTGCTAAGACCGCACCAGCTTCGGGGACTAATGTCGGGGAATACCCCGGGTAGGGTCACGTCGGGGTATAGAGGCCGAGTTAGCCGAGGTACGGCAAGGTCAAAGCGTATGCTGGCCGAGTCACCTCAAGGCAGGCCGACTTACGGGATGACCCGGACCGGAGGATGTCCACCTGACTGTGTCCCAGCCGACGTATGTCGTATGTCGGCAGGCTTTTTGTAACTAGTATGCAGGTACCCACGGGGCCAGATTAACCAGGCATGTTCCGGGTTATATCAGGCTTGCAAGAGAAAAAATATATCTCGTTGGTCAAAAGGTGGTCACTGTACGCTGGAGCGTGAGCGAGGCGGACAGGGGGAAGGACCACCGAGGCGTGGCCGACAAGGGTGACGCGACCTATGTCGGATGATGCTGGCGCCGCAGAGGCTTACGTAGCCTCTGCATGGCTTACGATGGCAAAAGGTGATCTGGTCGGTTTGCTATTTTGGGAAGAGGCATATTCCTTCGAATATGCCTCCACGTATGCCCTAACTAGTGGCCTGGCCTCCCCTTTATAAGGAGCACCAGGGCCTCAGTAGAAGGGAATCGCGAGTTGTTTAGTCCTACACGTGAGCAAGTTCTAACTAGTGGCCTGGCCTCCCCTTTATAAGGAGCGCCAGGACCTCATTAGAAGGGGATTGCAAGTTGTTTAGTCCTACGCATGAGCAAGTTGGTAGTGGTGAGAGTAAGAGAGCTCCTTCTTCCTCCTCTCCCCAATACAACTCGAGGAGCATATGTAAACCTTGAGAATACAAAGCATCAGTGTGTGGAATCACCACACTATCCCACCCTGGATTCCTCTAGTGCATATTGGTCCCACCTTTAGCCTATCCATGACATCTACCGTGACACCACCACGACAGAGAAGGATGCGCCTACCTCACTGTCAGGACTGGTCCGTGTTGTTTTTAGCTCCATCTAGCGCCCCTGCTTGCCCCTCCTGGATTGGGTTCGGCTTGGGGCGCCAGATAACTAAACGAGCTGCGCCGGCACCAAAAAAACATTTGGAGGGGCCGGTTGAGCGTGATTTTGGGCGCCGACACCCACCATAGCCCTTTAGGGGGTCTTTAGTGCACCCGAGTTGAGATGCTCTCACACTACCAAATCCTTCATTTTCAACAGCTCAAACTTTAAATTGAACAATTCAAACTTAGATTCGAACACTTGGTCTAACTAGTTTTCCTGTGTGTGGATTCATCATCGTCCTCTATCTCGTACTCCCTTCGTTTTAAAATATAAGATATTTTAGCTTTGTGAAAGGAGTGTATCTAGCCCCTTTTAGTGTGTAGGTTCATCTAGGTTTAGAGTGAACCTATACACTAAAAGAGATCTAGATACACTCGTTTCACAAAGCTAAAACATCTTATATTTTGAAACGAAGGGAGTACCTCATTCCACTTTTGGGTAGGAAACGGAGACTTCTCATCACTAAGATATATTTGAGCTACTATCACTGTCCCGTTTTTATGTGGCAATTGATTGAGTTCATAGCCACAATTTTGAAGATAATGTGGGGCTTATTACAATTCATATGAGCTCTTTAAGAAAGCAATCAATTTATTAAAAAAACATAATTTTTTTACTAAGAGCAGCTTTAACAGACCCCGTAAATCCTAAAATTCCGGTGGATTTACATGCCCACGCGAAAGTGGCCGCTCTAATGGAGCCCGTAAATGAGTCCGGTCCGTAAAAACATTTTTAGTGGCCCGTTAACTGCCCGCGTGGACCTGTACGAATAGAGGCCGCGTCGGCGATTAGGGGTCTAAACCCGTTCATTCCGCCCTTCCCAACCCTAGCGTCGCCGCTGCCAGCTCGAACTCCGGCGAGCAATCGCGCCCGCACCCGAGCGAGATCGAGGCCATGTCTTCGCGTAGAGGTAGCTGCGGGGTAGGCTGAGGGAGATGCGGAGGAGGGGGCGGCGGCGACCGTTCTCTGCGCCGCGTCGCCGACCCCGCGCATACCTAATTCGTCCGGTCGGAGGACGCGAAAAAGCGCGCCGCCCTCAAGTGGGTGAACCGCGACGTGTCCCTGTCGTCGTCTCTCCGTGCCTATGCACCAACGTGGTGGCTGGCGGCGAGGGACGATAGGCGCCACGAGCAGCTCAGGTACGCGCACGCTGGGAGGGATCCTCGCGCGGCCCAGCTCCACCCTCCCTGCCCTCCTCCGATGGCTTTCAGCTCGCCGTGCCCTCCTCCGAGACCGTCATAGGCATGGCGGACTACACCCACGACATCGACGAGGAGCACATCGCCATGGAGCTCATGGTGCGCGAGTCCAAGCTCACTGTCGCCATGGAGCTCAACATCGAGCGGGCCAAGCAGCACCGGGCCATCACCCTCGTCGAATCGCGCGAGGCCAGGGAGAGGGAGGTTGTGCGTGCCAGCAGCAGTCGTCAAGGTCGAGCTCGGCGACCTCATCAACCTCGCCGACGAGTGAGGTACTCGCCGCCACAACGTCGTTGCGCCCTACAACCCCCGTGAGGGGTTCACTTTTGGTCTAGGACGCGGCGGCGCCCCGTAATATTAATCCCCAATCGCGCACAGCTTTCGATTTGCTGCTAATCTATGTAAATATATGTATGAATCGCAACCAGGAACTTTGATTAACGCATGTTCGTCATGTTCGTCGTTCAATTTACCCGCGTTCACATGTTTTCAAATTTACTGTTCCGATTTAGGGGCGCCGTTCTGCGCATCGTGTTTTCAAACTGTAAAAGCCGTTTATGGGCGTTAGAGCTGCTCTAACTATCTTGGAATATATGCAACTAAATGGCTTGGTACGAAGGCCCTGCCCCACGTTTGTGAGACAATGGTCGAATAAATGGAAGGAACACATGTAAATTATTCAGTGAGGAACCGCCAACCAAAGGGGTCATCCAGGCTATTTCAAGTTCACATGGATTGAATGAATTGATTGCTGAAAATAAAAGGAGCTACAGTCACAGAAATCCATATTGCGTTCATCGCATACTGAAGAAAAAGTATCCTGCATTTTTAATGAGATCAACCTATTGCAGTATTGCTTACAAACTACCCACAACTGTACAATTTTGTTCCTTGACACAGAATCATGTTGACAAACAAAAGATTTACTGGTTATGGCTGCCGTACCTCTCAACCAATAGAAACTCCTTCCTGAAGGATTCTTCCAAACGGGCGTGTCAAGGTTGTCTAGAACTGCTTGAATGCTGCATTTCCGCAACTCTTTCTATATCAATTGCTCCCTGTGTGCGGTATTATGCGCAAGTGTTAAGACTTTTTCTAAAAGATTATAAATAGGATTCGACAAATCAAATGGAAGAACAAAGTACTTCTCCAAAACTACACGTAGTAGTATATTATCTCTTGGCTAATTGCTATACACCATATTAACAACGCTGATGGATGTTGGTCCGGCATGGTGCCCGACGGTCACTGCGCGGGCCTCAATCAGATCAGCACCAACCCCATAGTTCGACGTTGTCCTCGCGCCGGAACCGTCCTTACGCAGGCAGCCATACTTGACGGCCGGCAGCGGTGTCATGAGGACGACGAGTTCTTCTTCGGTTGGAGCAAGTGGACTTCCCGCTGGCTTCACTGGAGGCTTGATTGGCCGAAAATGTGCACCTCTCCTCCTGGCAGAATTACCACGTAGGCGAATCTGCCTGTGTGGCTTCAAGGAGGCACGTCTCGAGGACCTAATCTTGTCGGCACCACCGGGTACGTCGCCATGGCATCTTTATGGTGCTGGCAATTGATGGGGAATATCAAGATGGTTGCGCACAGAAGACTAGTAGATTACGATGGTGCGGGTTTGGTTGTGGTGAAGACTGTGAGCCGAACGATCGGTATTTGCAGCAGGTTCGGCAAGCTGGGTGGGCAACACAGGGGGATTTCATTCTTGGTGGTGTTCTTTGGGCACCAAGTCTAGATATCTGGGGTGAAAACTTCCACTGGTTGTACTTGACAATGGCGGATCTCTATTCGTCTCCTTGTTAAAGGCATTGTCTGGGGTTTATTCGACTTTCTTCGGGGTGAGAACCCATGATCTGATGATCAGGCGACGATGGTGTTTGTGCACTATCCCTTCCTGGAGGCGTCGCTTATTGGAGAACCTTTTTGGAGTCCGGGTGTGGCCATTGGATGTGGTAGTTCTTGCTGCTTCGCTGATCAGTTCAGCAGGGTTCTTTTTTCTTTACTTTTGGCTGAGTGCATCCTTGATGTCTATCTTGACATTATATTGTTATACAGAGGCTAGATGTAATTGATATCTACTTGGTATTAGTATATTCCCTTTATAAAAAAAATTCTACTATGGCAAACCCCAAATATCACATTAGGAACACCAAGGGAAAACAAACATTTCATTTACCATGTGGACAGGAACACTCCTTGCTCTGTTAGCATTCGAGGCGGCTTCTCCAAGACGGTTTTCGCTTTTTGTGGAAGGATACATGGAGAGAATACATCATCGAACCTTCAGGCCACTAGGGCACCAGGTATACATCACAAACTTCCTCACCTGTAAACAACAAAATCAATATGCTTAATATTAATAAGAGAAGCAGTCGGGCATATGCCATACATAATACACATTGCTGAACCAAGACATGCTTCACCTTATCCCAGTTCTGTTGAGCACGTCGTTTGCTCAGAATTTTCAGCATTCTTGTATCCTCATCGCGGAGCTTCTTTATCCTAGCTTCACACTGAAGTCCAAAAAATAATTAGTTGCATACAAAATCAGCTTACATGTAGCCGCATGCTTGTCTCGCTTTTCCAATGTCACAATGCCAAAAACTTGGCCGGAATACTACCAACAATGATATTATCAATTAACGCAGGGACACAAATACAGAGATGATGAAAATATACAGCAACATCTGTGATTACTGCATATTGTTACTACTGTAAGGCGGTTTGTAATGAAAAGGTTCTTGCTAAGTTCAGGCACAAATAATGCAGTCAAGTTTTCTTGATGACTTACTTGAGCCATGGGACAGAGAAAAATCACTACACTGAAGGCATAAAGACCACCGATACTCGCAAGTATACTGACTGCAGGTAACAATCAGGATTAGATTGTAGAAATGTAAACTGCACATATTAGCTTAAATTCAAGCTCACAACACATATCACTGGCAGTGAGTTCTGTTGGGCCTTGGTAACGAAATTAGGAAATAGGGAGCACAGCAAAAAAAGGTATCAATCAGAAATCATCAGTTTTTGCTCCCCAGAGACTCACCTGAGCCTAAGACTCCTTCATTGCTAATCTCCATGATGTGGTCAGAAAGATAACTTATGTACAGAGTAGTATTTATCACCCCGTCTGTAGGGTTCCGCAGGGAAGTATTGAAGCTGCTGACGTCCGAAAAGGTGGACCCTTGAGTAAAGTCCTGAAGCAGTGGATGCAAGAGCTTCAATCCATGAAGTTTGTTGTGTATCTGGGGAAACAACCGAATCTTGAGCACGTTGGAGTCTCGCCCTCTGAATGTTTTGAGCTTCTGGTCACCATAATTGTCAGAGTTAATAGTCTCACTAACAAAGCTCAGATGCGCATCGTGTCCGGTCTGCTTGGTAGTCAGGTTAAACTGGAAGCCAACTGCAGCAGCCGGCTGCCTTGGCAGGTCAACAAACTGCCAGGACACGTAATGGTCTCTAGGAGGCATTCTGCAGCCGTTGCACTTGAGCGACACAGTTGGCCCATGGCTCGTGTTCTGGCAAGTGTAGGTCATGAGCGTGGAGAGAGGCAACACCCTGAAGTCCATAAACCCAGGAGTTCCCATGGCAATCGTCGTAGGCGCGGCCAACTGAGAGCAGGACATGCTAGAGATGGTGGTGATGTGGAACTCGATATCGTTGACAAAAGATAGGAGATCAGGTGCGTTTGCGGGCTTGACTCGATGCACTTCGATGTTGCGTCTCTTGATGACTTGATAAAGCAGCCTGCGTCGCAAATTACAGTTCAAGTGAAGTGAGTATCTAAGTGAATAGAGAATTTTGGGAGTACTAAGGTTTTCTGAACCTGACTTACACTGTGACTAATCCAATGAATAGTATGAGGGCAGCAACGGAGCACGTCCCACCCAGCTCTGTCTTCCTTTTCTTCAGCACTTGCTGGTCAGCCTAAATTAGGACAGGAAATAATTCAACTTATTTTTCGATAAAGAACTTCTTTATTTGCTGGAGTATTAATTTTATGAAGGATGTATCTGATGGAAGAGGAGTACAGGCACGCGTATTAGAACACTTGCAAGCGACGGAAAAGGAAAACTCTGTATGACAGATTATCCCAATTCACCGCGTGGAAGCGAAGCAAAAAAGCAGCCGATCAACCTGGAGGAAAGCAGGAGGAAAAGCGTGCACAGAACCTAGCTACCGATAGTAATTTTATGCTGGAAGAAGCTTCTTAGTTGTTGAAGTCAACGCACAAGAACAAGGGGATTTCCTGGACATGGTGAATGCGTGCGAAAGGAAATCAATGAAATATTACTGACCGCCCAGTGCTGGGTGTCGAAGATGCAGTCGAACCGGCTGATCCAGTAGCGGGCCAGGAAGAGCCTCCTGCTGTTTCCTCTGGCGGCAACGGGGTCGCGGCCGGCGAGCCTGGCGGCGGCGCAGAAGGCTAGCCAGGAGAGGAGGGTGACGAGGGCGGTGACGAGGAAGACGGCCTGGGACTGGGTGAGTCGGCGGATGGCGTCGAGGGAGAGAACCGGGTCGAGGAAGTAGAGGGTCTGGTTGCGGGGCCCCGCGCCGACAGAGCCCACCTGCCAGTCAGCGGCCGCGGTGGCGAGGGAGACGCAGCTGCTGTTGGCCGCGGCGGAGAGATAGTAGCCCGGGTCGCACGCGCAGAGGGTCGCATTGTAGGCGAACATGCGCGCTGCCGCGCAAGCCGCCATGGCTGCTACCGCCTGCCTCGTCAGGAGAGGGGGAGGCCGTGGTGGAGACGACGGACTGCTTCAGGTTAGGAGGATGCAACTGCAATTGGATTCGGATGCGCTCTGCTGGACGGAGCTTCTTCTTGTTTCTCCATCCAGCACGAGGAGGCAGCTAGCTGAGCTGTGAGCTTGGATTGGCTGTGTCAACAAAGTAAATACTAAAACGAGAAGTATACATACAGTAAAAAAGTACGCTACCCTTTTGTTTTCTAAAAGTACATAGCTTAGGATAATGTATTACCTATTTATTCTCTCTTACTCATTAATATTATGCGGTTGTTATGCTAGTTTAGATAGAGTTACGATCTGTTTATGTACAGTCATAACTTACTCGTATTCCAAGATAATCTCTTGTACGCCTATATATACTCTTCCATGAGCTCAATAATATATCATCATATTCTGCCAAACTCATACTCTTTCATTGTATCAGCCTAATCGATCCAAACCCTAACTGCACGCTTCTGCCGTGTCGCCCACGGGGATCGATCTTCATGATCTCCGCCGTGGGCCACGTGATCCGTCGCAGGGTTCACGCGTCGATGTGTGATCAGCTGTCCTGGTGAGTCTTTTCCGATCTCTAGATCGGTTTTTCTCTCCGCTGGTCGCTTGGCCGGTCTTTTTTTTGGTTTACCGATCATAGATGTCGCGCCTCTACTCCGACCATCGACATCGAAGATCTACACCGCGCCCACGTGCCTGCCCTCTCCGCTGTCACGCCTGCCTCGGCAGGCTGTCGCGCACCATGGACGGCTGCTACGCCTTCCGTTGAGAATGCCGCGGCTGCCCCCCCCTCGGATCATGTTCGTCGTCATCGTCCGGGACTTCACCGACAACGCAGCCATCGACTTCGATCTACGCTTCGTCCACGCCATGGCGCATACGACGCACTGCCGGTCTGATCAACCGACACGCGCCTGTCTACGCCAAACACGTCCCCGAGCACGCGCCTACCACCGATCGAGCTACGGGTTGCCGTTGCGTCGCCCCTTCGGGCCACAACACCGCCGCCTTTGGTCCATGCCACCGACTTTCAACGCGTCTTCCTTGACGTGTACGTCGCTGGTAGTCTCCCAGCCGTTGCACTGACTTGTGCCCTACAGCTATGCCGCCCCCTCGAATTGTAGCGTCGCTGCACACAGCCTACTTCGCCGTCCCCGCGGATCGACGTCCTCGGTTTCCACCGCGCCACCTCCTACGACGCGGATCACCGCTGTGTGCGCATGGTCTTCGTCGCGCTGGATTCTTCTTTGCCAACTTCGAGTACCACCGTCGCGCCAATCTAGGCGTCCAACATGACCACCGCCGTTGGTTTCGCCGCCTTCTACTTCTTCGTCCCTGCCCTTGTGTGCCCGGTATTGACAACACCGGTGCGTGCCTTCATCCCCGACGAGTCCCCGAGCCTGGCAATCTTGGATCGGCGCCTCGTCTTTGTCGGCCTCGACAAAGTCTTCTTCAGCATTGACACCTTCCTCTACGACTGCCTCGACCGCGTCACCGATAAGTTCTTCTTTGCATACTCGGTTCTGGCAAAATCGGAGTGTGCGTTCTTTCCGACGTGCACCTAGTTTGGGCAAAACCATGGCCACACCTCGTCCTCGATGGCTCAGACTACATCGACTTCGGCATCGACACCCCGCAGCAAGCTGTCACAGTCCCACGGCAAGCCTCCGCGGCCCCACGACGACTGTCTCGACGCGTCTCCATCATCCTCCCCGCGCACTATGTGTATGCAGCTTCACGTGCGGTACCTCGACCACGACATCAATAACAGTGACCCCTCGCAACGGCTACCCCGACCTCGGCACCGCCTCACGCTCTCGGCTCCCTCGATATCGGCACAAGGCTATCACCTTGCTTGAGCATCTCACCAGTTTCTTCTATAGTCCAAACTACCACGTCGCAACACCGTCCACGACATTCCCGCTCGGATCGCGGGGATGTCAACCTACTGGATGCTATTTCGGTTTATCTCCAGTCTGACCATCCGCGACGTTCCAGTTATTCGCGACGCTACCGCTACGACTGTGGGGAAGTGTTAGAGTATTAGGTATATACGGTTGTTATGGTAGTTTAGATAGAGTTAGGATCTGTTTACGTACAATCCTAACTTGACTCGTAATCCAAGATAATTCTCTGTACGTCTATATACTCGCTCATGAGGCTCAATAATATCATATTTCGGCAAACTCATACTCTTTGGTACTAATAACAATTGGGCATGAGCAATCCACAATTTTGACAATTATACTACAGTACCTCGGTCCACCGAGGGGCCGTTTTACAAATACTTATCTAGCTACTGAACAAACTGTCTATATCAGCTAGACTGTATTGAGCCTAGAATCAACCTTCTATGGATTGTGTACGTGTTACTATTTTTTAGCCACGTATATCTAGAAACTGAATAGCCATATTATTTTTCTGTGAAAAACCAGACTGTGTCCCAATCATCGACGTGGGCAGTTTGTGGAGAATAAATAAAATTAGGTTGTTCTCTTGTCGGTCCCGGTCCAGTTTTCGTTGTCGGCAGTTAGCTTTTCTTCTTCAAACTCTAATCCACGTTGTAGTTTGAAGTTGACGATGAGTTTACTCTCCAGCACATACACTATAATATACGTGGGGCTAACAGCTCACAAAGTGGTTGAATAAAATACCACAACCGTCCATACATGTGGGCGGGGCCAACAATCATGTTCAACATACACAAGTCACTCTTAACTAATCGTTGCTCCCTCGTAGAAACCAACATTTTTTCGCCAGAATCACACACACTAGGGAAAACGTCCCAGTTTCCGAGCGCTAAATACGCTCGGCAAAGGCCAGAAAACACATGCTGAGCATTACGATCGGCATACACCGCTCGGCATACGTGGCCGAAATGCTCGGCCTTCGGAACTGGAATGATAGTCAAGCTTATTATTTTTTGAATGACAAGGGCACGCTCCTTGTCCCATTTTTATTGAAATGAAACCCGATAAAACCGAGTTCATACAAAAGCTTCTAGGTTTAGGCGAAGGTAAAAACAAACAACACAAAAGGAAAATTACAGGAACAGAAGGGGGGGAGGGGGGTGCCGGAGGCCCTATGACGGTAGTAGGTGTGAGACAGGTTCCAGATCCAGTGAGCTTCTTAGCTCTCGGGGATTTGTCAGGGCTTCCAAGATCTCCTGCTTCATCTTGTCGCCTCAGCCATTCGTTAGTTGCAAGGGAGTTTGAAGGAGCAGGGAGATGTGATGACATAAGACGTCCGCGCTCTGCACCATGTTATCTTTGAAGATCAGCTTCCACCTTGATGACCCACAAGTATAGGGGTGTATCGCAGTATTTTCGATAAGTAAGAGTGTCGAACCCAACGAGTAGCAGAAGGTGCTGGCTAGTGGCTTAGAGCAGGAATTCTCTGTAAATATTTATCAAACGGATTTTTAGGGGTTTTTGATAATACAAGTAAATAAAGTATGAGTAAATAAAAGACAATAAGAATAAATGCAGCAAGTGGTCCAATCCTTTCTTCAGCAAAGGACAAGCCGGTTGTATTACTTAAGATGACCAAACGTTCTCGAGGACACACGGGAATATCGTCAAGTGCTTTCGCTTCATATAGTTGATTAATCTTCTTTAGTTTGCTAAGTGTTGTGTGGGTGAACCTGTCCTAATGTACCGACCTTCCTAGGACTAATACATACTTGTGATTATACCCCTTGCAAGCATCCGCAAGTATAAGAAAGTTATTAAGGTAGAAACCTAACCACAGCTTTAAACTCTAAGACCCTGACATCCCTGGTGCAAAGGTTTCCTAACGGGGGTTCAGGTTTCTGTCACTCCGGCAAACCCTACGATTAGTAGCCAAATACACAATGCATTCCCCTATGCCCATATAGGTGAAGTGTCATGTAGTCGACGTTCACATGACACCACTAGAAGAAGTACACCACAACTTAAATATCAAACCATTGAATCTTTCTCAACAAAATTCCACTACTAACAACATGACTTCTCCCATGTCCTCAAGAACAAAACGAACTACTCACAAGACATCATATGGATCATGATCAGAGGTGAAATAATGATGTGTAACAATCTGAACATAAATGATAATTCAATGGTTCACTCAATAGCATCAACTACAAGGAGTAATCAACACCGGGAAAGTTTCCCCTAAGAACTATGCAAGATTCAACCCAATTGTTACAGCGGTATGGAGTGGTGATGATGGTTCTGGTGGAGATGATGGTGGTGGTGATGATGATGATGATCCCGATGAAGTCCAGCTTGGTGGTGGTGTTGATGGCGACGATCTCCCCTCTCTGGGAAGGAATTCCCCTGGCAGAATTCTGTCTGCCGGAGAGATCTTTCTCTCTCGGTGTTTTCCGCCCCGCAGAGGCGGCGAAATCTTTCTGTGGTCGCTCCCCGAGTCTTAGGGTTTCGGGAGGATAATATACGCCAGAGGGGAGAGCCAGGGGTGGACCAAGGCGGCCACACCACCTGGTGGGGCGGCCTGGGGTGGCCCGCGCCAAGGGGTGGTGTGGGCCCCCTGTGGCCCATCTCCACTTCCCCTTCTGGCAATCCTCGTCTTCTGGAAAAATAGGATTTTCCATGTATTTTCCCGGATTTTCTGATCTTCGCTAATTTCGCCTCCAAACAACACCTTTTCCATCAGAATCCTGACTGCAGCGGTCCATGCTCCAAAAGTCATCAACCATGCAAAAACAGATCAAATTACATAAGTATCATCTCTTAATATGAAATATATCAATGAATAACAATAAATTATGATATAGAATAGTGATGCAAAATGGACGTATCAACTCCCCCCAAGCTTAGACTTCGCTTGTCCCCAAGCAAAACTGAGCTCAATAAACATGACCTCAGGTTTATGGGTGAAGAGTCGATAAAAGAATACAGATAAGAAGCATCACATTCATCAATACATAGATCATAACAGCAAACAACTCACCATTATATAACTTAACTTGCAATAAGTAAAGGAAACACAATAAAGATGCTTAAAGTAGATCATAATTGGTAATGGCAAACTTAGCTCTTGGTCGAAGAATAGTTGACAATTTGCAGGAGTTCACAAATAACTGGTTTTCAATGATAGCTTTCAAAGTAGTAGACACTAAGATAAGAGCAAATGTGCAAAACAAGGAACATAAGAAACATGATTGAATAAATCATCATATGAATGAATGAAACACAGTAACTCAAAATACTTGCTGAGCTAGAAGGGAATAGGTTTACTGACTCAACTAAAAAGTAAAAGATATGCCCTTTGCAGAGGGAAGCAGGGATTTGAAGTTTCATAAAGAGCTTCCAAAAATTATGATACTTATTAGCTTTCAGCTCTCATTGCCCCTATCATAAGCATCTTTAGGTGATTAAGGTTAAAGTGACACAACTAAGAGGATATGCTTGACAAGTTATAAGTTGAAATCTCATGCCCCTTAATTACTAGTACCGAACCTCGTGCTACTCAACTTTATTCACAAGTAAGCTCTTGTCATTGTAAATACATATGTATCATAGAGAACCGCCAACGGGGTACCCCTTGCACATGATACATGATCTATCCCATAATCAAAATTACAAGGCAAGCAGACAACGAGCATCCCAGCAATCTTTTTATTTTCTATTTGCATAGGTTTTTATTGAGGATGCTTCATAGAGTGATCATTATGGTTATGCTGCAAGTTTCCACCATGATTAGGCATGGCTTAGGCTAGCGGCCCATGCGTTTCTCTAACACACATACAAACTTCATGATTTTACAAGTTCCCCTTTTATTTCACACCGTCGGGATCCATAAACAAAAGAACATGATATCAACTAGGTACAAAGTACCAATACAATGTTGAGAGCGTTCCCCATGACAGCATGGTTCTGCTAACTTCAACTTATAAAGCGCAAGCATATACGCAACAAAGATGGACAAATGCAAGAAAGTAAAGTGTGCCATTAAGTTCGTGAGAGCTTTAATCACTAATTTTCACATAACAAGTTTAATTTGGAAGGTAGATAAAAACATGAATTTACTTGGAATAGCAATAATGCTAATAGGTAAGTATGGCGGACACAAATGGCATAGGTTTTGGTTTAAGGATTGGATGCACGAGAAGAATTCCCTCTCAGTACAGGTTTTTGGCTAGCAAGGTTGGGTAGCAAGTATAAGAGTTGAAGGAAACAACAAACATACAAGCGATAAAAACAAACATGCAATCTTCCTTGGAAGCACAAAAGATCTTAACTAGAGAATATTAAGCTTATGAACAAATCAAGAAAGAAAGATGACGAAATTCTATTTCTTTAAGAGTACTTTTTATCTTTTTCATTCAACTCTCAAAAATAGTGTTGCTACTAACCGAGCCTGGTTTTCCAAAACCAACTAAATTAACTCAATGATCCCAAAGTGATACCAATACTAACGAAAAGATCAATCATATAATAGCAATTGAAAACTAATATAAGATATGCGAAAGAGTAAATGATAGAACTTCTCATTAATATTCCATAACGACAAATCACACCAAGGGATACATTCTAACGAGAGAGGGGACACTTCCACAATGCAAACCATCATATACGATAACTTCTCTATTCAAGATATGACTCTACTAAAAAGGTAAAAAGATAGAAGATAGTGATGTGATACTGCGGCACTCCCCCAAGCTTGGAACAAACCAAAGGGATGCCAAAACCTGATGACGAATTACTCCTTCAGTGGTGGTGGTGTTCTCTCATCATTGTCCGACTTCCAAGGTAAGGCTCCCCATCAACAAAAGACATCCTGGTCTCCATCATCCTGAAACTAGCAGTAGCACTTATGCGTTTAAACCTAACCTCATACTCACAGTTTTGATTTTGAACGTCATAGAGTTGTGCTTGTAGTTGGTTGGTTGTTTGGTGGAGTGAGAGGATTTCATCCTTGAGCTCAGCAGTCTCCTTTTGGTGCTCGGCGATGAGTTCGGAACAAATCTTATGGATGATATCCACTTCGTGTTCCGCCATCTTCTTGTACCTAAAGACTTCTTGATCCAGCGCTTCCATCCTGTCCTCTAGACTTCCTTCACCTTTAGGGCCTTGAACCTCTTTTATCCGTACCTCCCCATCTTCAAGCAACAACTTCTTGGGATGAATCTTCAACTCACGCAAGTATGGGTTGATGATATCCGCTGAGGAATCTTCCTTGGCTGATCCAGAGGAAGACATCGTGGCTCCAAAACTGGGACTCTACCTGTCAGAAACAAATCGAAACGAAAACACAACGAGAACATGATATACGAACCTCGGGGGATCCAGGGGATTATATATTACGAAGTTTTACAACAAAAGGAAGGTACTGGGAGAAAACGGGTTGGAGACGGAGTCCGGGGCGGCCACACCACCTGGTGGAGCAGCCAGGGGTAGGCCCGCGCCATAGGGTGGTGTGAGCCACCCTGGCTCCGTTTCCGTCCCTCTTTCGCTTCATTGCTTTCCTTATTGGATAAAAACTGCAAAAATATAACTGAACAGATTTTTCGCGGAAATTTTCTTACCAGAACTATTACCTATTCGAAAACGGACTCTACAGGTCTCTGAACTTGGTCTTTGATAATTTTTTCCGGAGTTACCACTTGAATAGCATCAATATCTTCATTGTAAGAATCTCCAGCAATATAGTGTTTGAGTCGCTGACCATTCACCACTTGTGCAGTGTTATCTTTTAAAGAGGAGATTTTTTTGCACCTGAACGACACACTTCTTCAATAACAAAAGGTCCTTCCCACTTTGAAAGTAGCTTTCCTGCAAAAAATCTGAGACGAGACCTATACAGTAGAACCTTTTCACCAACATGGAACTCTCTTTGAAGAATTCTCCTGTCATGCCATCTTTTAACTTTTTTCCTTAAAGAGTTTAGCAGTCTCATATGCTTCACTCCTCCATTCATCCAGCGAACTTAAGTCAAATAATCTTTTTTCACCAGCTAGTTTGCACTCTCTATTAAGTTCCTTCACTGCCCAATAAGCTTTGTGTTCTAATTCTAAAGGTAGGTGGCAAGCCTTCCCATAAACCATTTTGTAAGGAGACATACCCATAGGATTTTTGTAGGCAGTCTTATAAGCCCATAAAGCATCGTTCAACTTTTTAGCCCAATTTTTTCTAGATCTATTAACAGTCTTTTGCAAGAAGGATTTAATTTCTCTATTTGAAAGCTCTACGTGTCCACTAGTTTGGGGATGATAGGCTGAAGCAATTCTATGATTAACATCATATTTAGCAAGGGTCTTTCTAAAACCACCATGAATGAAATGAGAACCTCCATCAGTCCTAAGATACCTAGGCACTCCAAACCTAGGAAAGATAACATCCTTAAGAATTTCTAGAGAGGTCTCCCCATCAGCACTCTTCGTAGGTATGGCTTCTACCACTTAGTAACATAATCAACGACAACAAGAATATGAGTATAACCTTTTGAGGGAGGAAAATGACCCATAAAGTCAAATCCCCAACAGGGTTCAATAACTAGAGAGTAATTCATAGGCATTTCATTGCGTCTAGAAATATTACCAACACGCTGACACTCATCACAGGATAAGACAAATTTCCTTGCATCTTTAAAAAGCGCAGGCCAGTAAAAACCTGATTGTAGCACCTTTTGCATGGTTCTATCTCCCGCATGATGTCCTCCATAGGCGCTACATGACATTTCTGCAATATCTCCTTTTGTTCATATTCTAGAACACATCTTCGCATAATACCATCCACTCCTTCTTTATATAAATGTGGGTCATCCCAAAAGTAATGCCTCAAATTGTAAAAGAACTTTCTTCTTTGCCGAGCTATAAAAGTTGGAGGCAAATACTTGGAGACAATAAAGTTAGCATAATCAGCATACCAAGGGCTCCCTCACGAGCTTACCCCTACTGCGGCCAACTGCTCATTTGGGAAACTATCATTAACAAGCATAGGATCAAAAGAGATATTTTCCAACCGAGATAAATTAGCAGCAACAGGATTTTCAGCACCTTTCCTATCTACAATATGCAGATCAAACTCTTGTAAGAGCAGCACCCATTTAATAAGCCTAGGCTTAGCATCTTTTTTCATCATAAGGTACTTAATAGCAACATGATCAGTATGAATGGTAACTTTTGAGTCCACAATGTAAGGTCTAAACTTATCACAAGCAAAGACAACATCTAAGAATTCTTTTTCAGTAGTAGCATAATTCTTTTGAGCAGCGTCAAGAGTTTTACTAGCATAATGGATAACATTTAACTTTTTATCTATTCGTTGCCCAAGGACAACACCTATAGCAAAATCACTAGCATCACACATGATTTGAAAGGGTAAACTCCAATCAGGTGGTTGAACAATAGGAGCAGTAGTTAAAGCCTTCTTTAGAGTTTCAAAAGCTTCCTTACAATCATCGTCAAAAACAAAGGGTACATCCTTTTGAAGAAGATTAGTGAGGGGTTTCAATATCTTTGAGAAATCTTTAATAAATCTTCTATAGAAACCTGCATGACCAAGGATACTACGAATACCTTTGACGTCTCTTGGACAGGGCATTTTCTCAATTGCTTCAACTTTAGCCCTGTCAACTTCAATGCCTCTCTTAGAAATTTTATGTCCAATGATAATCCCTTCATTGACCATGAAGTGGTATTTCGCCCAATTAAGAACAAGATTAGTTTCTTCACATCTCTGCAAAACTTTATGAAGGTTGTGCAGACAATTATCAAAAGAAGTTCCATAGACGGAAAAATCATCCATGAAAACTTCCACAATTTCCTCACAAAAACCATGAAAGATAGCAGACATGCATCTTTGAAAAGTAGCAGGAGCATTACACAAGCCAAAAGGCATATGTCTATAAGCATAGGTTCCATAAGGGCATGTAAAAGTAGTTTTCTCTTGATCTTGTTGTTTAACAGCAATTTGAGAGAAACCAGAGTATCCATCAAGGAAACAAAATGGGTCTTTTTAGACAACATTTGTAACATTTGATCAATAAAAGGTAATGGGTAATGATCTTTCTTAGTAACTTTGTTAACTTTCCTGAAATCAATGAACATCCTATAACCTACTACTATTCTTTGGGGAATAAGCTCATCATTATCATTAGGCACAACGGTAATTCCCCCTTTTTTAGGGACACAATGAACAAGACTAACCCATTCACTATCACTAATAGTGTAAATAATACCAGCATCAAGGAGTTTTAATACCTCGTTTCTTACCACCTCCTTCATCTTAGGATTCAAACGACGTTGATGTTCTACCACTAGCTTTGCATCTGGTTCTGTATTGATAGCATGCTGACATATAGTTGGAGAAATCCCCTTTAAATCGTCCAGAGTATAGCCCATAGCCCCTCAGTGTTTCTTCAATACCTCCAATAATCTTTCCTCTTCCTTCCCTGAAAGTTTAGAACTAATAATAACAGGATATATTTTATTATCATCAATATAAGCATACTTAAGATCGTCAGGTAAAGGTTTTAGATCGAAGACCAGATCCTTCTTAGGTGGCAACGTGGTGCCCAAATCTTCCACATGCAAGTTATGCTTGAGCATCTTAGGTTGACGACGGAGAATCTCGTCAATCTCATTTCTTTCTTCCATGAAGATTTCACTTTCGTGGTCTTCCATAAATTGCTGCAAAGCATTATTAGGAGCAAGATAAATAGAAGCAAGTTGTTCAACTCTAAAATCCTCATTATGGGTTTCATTTTCACAAGGTTCTTTAGTAAATTTCGAAAAATTAAACTCATAAGATTCCCCATCAAATTTAGTTAAATTTTTCTCCCTTTTGCAGTCAATAATGGCTCCGCAAGTGCTCAAGAAAGGTCTACCAAAAATGATAGGATAGGTTTTACTAGAAGCTGAACCAAGTACTAGAAAATCAGCAGGATATTTAATCTTACCACAAAGAACTTCTATATCCCGCACAATACCAACTAGAGAGATGGTCTCTCTATTAGCAAGGTGAATAACCACATCAATTTCTTCTAGTTCGCATGGACTGATTTCATGCATAATGTCTTTGTAAAGCTCAGAAGGAATACCACTTGAACTTGCACCAATATCACATAAACCATAATAGCAATGATCACCAATTCTAACAGAAAGCACAGGGACACTAGCCTTCTTAGTTCTATTAGGATGTGAAACAATATTAGATGCATCCTCACAGAAGACTATATGTCCATCTTCCACACTTTTAGTAACAAGGTCTTTCACAATTGCTATAGCAGGTTCAATGTTTATTTGTTCATCAGGTTTTACAATTCTCTTTGCACTTTTATTGATTACACTAGTTATCATAGGATGCTCCTTTACCTTATCTAGGAAGGGTATTTTATCGATATAAGGTTCAGGTAGGATATGATCAATAGTGCAAAATTCAGTACTCCTAACAGGAACACAATCAACAATATCTTTATATGGTGCATGATACTTGTTCCATCCCTTTTTCAGAATTTCAATATAGGGAGCAAAAGCCTTAAAACAATTTGTAATAACTTGAAGATCAAGACCATAAGCATTACTAATATTTTGAAAGTCATCAATTCCCATAAAAGATTCAATGCATTCATAATCATAATTTATACATGACTTTCTTCCTTTGTCATTCTCCCATGCTTCAGCATTGTCTTGAATACGGTCTAGAAGATCCCATTTAGCTTCTTCTTCCATGCGAGTGAATGATCCAGCACAAGAAGCATCCAATAAATCCTTATCATGAAGAGAAACCTTGCATAAAAGTTATTGATAATAATATTGTTGGGGAGCTCATGAATGGGACATTTGAGCATTAGTAACTTCAATCTTCCCCAAGCTTGAGCTGTACTCTCTCCATCAAGAGGCCAAAAGTTGTAAATTTGATGCCGATCTTTATGAATCTCACTAGGAGGATAAAATTTTAAATAAAAGAGAGGTACTATTACCTCCCAATCAAGAGATTGGCCATTCTTCAGCAGCTTATACCATTCCTCAGCTCTTCCTGTCAGCGATAATGATAATAACTTCTTCTTGACTTGATCTGTTGTAATACCTGCACACTTGAACAACCCGCATAATTCGTGTATAAAGAGAAAATGATCACCGGGATGGACAGTTCAATCTCCAACATAATAGTTATCCATAACATGATCAATAATTCTTGTAGGTATTTTAGAAGTATCATTCTCAGCAGGTGGTGGTTCATCTACTACCTTAGCAGTGGTAGTAGCATTACGAAATAAGAAACTCAGCGAATTTTCCATATTGAAAATAAAGCAACTAACAGAAATAAAAAATACTCACAGTAGAAGTTTCCTTTACCAGTTCCACTCTCCAATAGCGCTTCACTCCCCGGCAACGGCGCCAGAAAATAGTCTTGATGACCCACAAGTACAGGGGGTGTATCGTAGTATTTTTGATAAGTAAGAGTGTCGAACCCAACGAGTAGCAGAAGGTGCTGGCTAGTGGCTTAGAGCAGGAATTCTCTGTAAATATTTATCAAACGAATTTTTAGGGGTTTTTGATAATACAAGTAAATAAAGTATGAGTAAATAAAAGACAATAAGAATAAATGCAGCAAGTGGTCCAATCCTTTCTTCAGCAATGGACAAGCCGGTTGTATTACTTAAGATGACCAAACGTTCTCGAGGACACACGGGAATATCGTCAAGTGCTTTCGCTTCATATAGTTGATTAATCTTCTTTAGTTTGCTAAGTGTTGTGTGGGTGAACCTGTCCTAATGTACCGACCTTCCTAGGACTAATACATACTTGTGATTATAACCCTTGCAAGCATCCGCAAGTACAAGAAAGTTATTAAGGTAGAAACCTAACCACAACTTTAAACTCTAAGACCCTGACATCCCTTGTGCAAAGGTTTCCTAACGGGGGTTCAGGTTTTTGTCACTCCGGCAACCCCTATGATTAGTAGCCAAATACACAATGCATTCCCCTATGCCCATATAGGTGAAGTGTCATGTAGTCGATGTTCACATGCCACCACTAGAAGAAGTACACCACAACTTAAATCTCAAACCATTAAATCTTTCTCAACACAATTCCACTACTAACAACATGACTTCTCCCATGTCCTCAAGAACAAAATTAATTACTGACAAGACATCATATGGATCATGATCAGAGGTGAAATAATGATGTGTAACAATCTGAACATAAACGATAATTCAATGTTTCACTCAATGGCATCAACTATAAGGAGTAATCAACACCGGGAAAGTTTCCCCTAAGAACTATGCAAGATTCAACCCAATTGTTACAGCGGTATGGAGTGGTGATGATGGTGGTGATGGAGATGATGGTGGTGGTGATGATGATGATGATCCCGATGAAGTCCAGCTTGGTGGTGGTGTTGATGGCGACGATCTCCCCTCTCCAGGAAGGAATTCCCCTGGCAGAATTCTGTCTGCCGGAGAGATCTTTCTCTCTCAGTGTTTTCCGCCTCGCAGAGGCGGCGGAATCTTTCTGTGGTCGCTCCCCGAGTCTTAGGGTTTCGGGAGGATAATATACGCCAGAGGGGAGAGCCATGGGTGGACCAGGGCGGCCACACCACCTGGTGGCACGGCCTAGGGTGGCCTGCGCCAGGGAGTGGTGTGGGCCCCCTATGGCCCATCTCCACTTCCCCTTCTGGCAATCTTCGTCTTCTGGAAAAATAGGATTTTCCATGTATTTTCCCAGATTTTCTGATCTTCGCGAATTTCGCCTCCAAACAGCACCTTTTCCATCAGAATCCTGACTACAGCGATCCATGCTCCAAAAGTCATCAACCATGCAAAAACAGATGAAATTACATAAGTATCATCTCTTAATATGAAATATATCAATGAATAACAGTAAATTATGATATATAATAATGATGCAAAATGGACGTATCACACCTCTTGAGAGAGCACATGATGACTTCTTAGTACCAATCCAAGGATGGCCATTAAAGATCAATTCATTTCAAAATTTCCATAAGCTCCAAAGAACAGCAGCACAAACTGAATTAAACAAGGAGTGTTTCTTGTTGGAGACCCAGAATCTAGCAACAGATTCATAAGAGTCACCAACCTGAAGCCAAAAGAAGGTAGAAACCTGAGGCCAGATTTGCCTAGCTACAATGCAATCAAAGAAAACATGATGCATAGTTTCCAATTTAGAACAGAAGACACAATCCTTAGGTTTATGCAAGTTTCTCTTCTTCAGGTTATCCCTGGTCATCAGTTTATTTTGTGCAAGAAGCCATAGGAAAATATGAAGCCTTGGTGGAACAAACAATTGCCACACAGCTGGGATCAAAATGGGAGTGACTCCACCAAAATTTATGGTTTTGTATAAGGTAGAGGTAGAGTAAACTCCCTTAGAGGAATATTGCCAAATCAAAGCATCACAATTGTTGCTAAATGCAATGCTAGATGTAACATCCACTATTTAATACCAACTTGTTTGAAGGGAGGAATTAAAATTTCTTCTAAAAGTGAGCATGGGTTGGGAACCATCCCAAACCTAACTGACAGTAGCCACCTGCTCATTACAGAGGACATACACATCAAAGAATTGGACAGCTAGGGGAGAGGTACCAAACCAGGTGTCTTCCCAAAATCTACTTGTCTCACCATTACCAATTTTCCATCTATAACCAAACTTATAGAATTAATAGCCCACATAACCCCTTTCCAAAAATGAGAGGAGCCAGAGATGTCACTACAGAAGATGTTTGGGTTTTTAGTACTATACTTGTTATCTACCATTGTTTTCTAGATTTTCCCTTCATCTTGGGTGTACCTTTTTAGCCAAGCACCTAACAGGCAAAGGTTTACATTAGCAAGGTCAAGGATGCCTAGTCCACCATCCTCCTTCCTCTTGCAAATCAACTTCCAACTAGCAAGGTGAATTTTCCTATTTCCTTGAAAATCATTCCATAAACAATTGGTCATTTGAGAATTTATCAAATCTAAGGCCCATTTTGGGAATTTGAAGAAGGGTATGAGGTAGGATGGGGATGATGGCTAGACAAGTCTTAATGAGGATAACCCTAGATACATATGAGAGGAGTTTCCCTCTCCAGCCAGCAATTCTTTTCAGAATCTTGTCAATGAGGGGCTGCAAATCAGCCCTCCTAAGTTTGTCATAATGTAAAGGAATACCTAAGTACTTGATGGGAAACTGCCCAACAGAACAACCAAAGACTTGAGTGAAGGTATCAATATCAGCTTGATCAAGGCCAAGGGGAATGAGTTCACTTTTGCAGTAATTTATCACCATGCCAGAGACTTGTTCAAAACAAGTAAGGACACATTTGAGGTTAACTGCAGATTCTACAGAGTTATCTACAAAAAGAATGGTATCATCTACATATTGCAAGCAAATGACACCCCTAGGGCAAATATCAGAGCAAAGCCCTCTAATAAGACCATCGTTTGCAGCTTTAGAAAGCATCCTAGATAAACTGTCTACAACTTGATCAAAAAGTAAAGGTGAAAGGGGGTCTCCCTGTCTAAGTCCTCTACCAGTGGTGAAAAAATTACCAATCACATTATTCAGTTTGACTCCTACGGAGCCACCAAGAACAATGGATTTAATTAAAGCTATCAATTTAGCACCAAATCCTCTTTTAATAAGAATGTCCAGGAGAAAGTTGGGGTCAACCCTATCAAAAGCTTTTTCATAATCAAGCTTCAAAACTACACCTTCATGTTTGTTTTTAATTACTGAATGCAGAGTTTCATGGGCTCTCACCACACTTTCAAGAATGTATCTACCTTTCATGAAGGTAGATTTGTTAATGGAAGGAATAGAATTCATGATGACAGCCAATCTATTAGTGAGCACTTTAGTAAAAAAATTAAAACTGTAGTTAAGCAAACTAATTGGCCTGAATTTCTTCATAGAAGAACCATCGGGTTCTTTAGGAATCAGGGTTAAGATGGGAAAATTGAGCCTAAAGATATCTAGCTTGCCTACAAAGAAATCATCAAACATTTTCATAAGATCAGTTTTAATCAAATCCCAAAATTTCTGGTAAAAAAGAAAAGGGAAGCCATCTGGGCCTGGTGCACCATTGGAGTATGACTCAAAGATAGCTTTCTTGACTTCCTCCACAGAGAAAGGTGCTTCTAGCCCAGCATTTTGCTCATCAGAATTTTTTTCCTCTTCAGAGTGGAAGTCAGATCTAATGGAGTAACCAGATGGTTCATCTTTCCTAAAGAGATCTTTGTAAAAAATAGCTATATCTATCATTTTGGAGGTTTCAGTAACAGCTCCATCAGGGCCATCCAAGGAGTGGATAGTCATTTTCCTTCTCCTTTGATTGGCAACAGTATGAAAATAAGAGGTGTTCCTATCACATTCTTTTATGTCTATATCCCTAGATCTTTGTATAATTTTAACTTCCTCTTTGAGCCAAATAGTGTGCATTTCTGCATATATCTCTTTAAGTCTAGCTTGTTCAGACTCAGAGAGTTCATCAGTTTTAGCTTTAATATCCAAAGCATCATACTCATCCATAAGGTTTTTTTTAGTTTCCTGAGCTCAGATTCAATATTAATACTCCACTCTTTAGTTTCACTCCTAAGCCTCCTAATTTTTTTGTTGCCAAATATCTATGGAACTCCTACCTACAGTAGGCTTGTTACAAGATTTCTCCACAACAGCAGCAAAGTCATCTCTCATAAGCCACCATTTCATAAATTTATAATGAGATGAACTAGGGACATAAGCAAGACCATCATCCGAAATGATAGGGGTGTGGTCACTGACAATCCTAGGCAGAGCTTTAATGTTGGCAAGGGGAAAATAGAGTCAAGTTCAGGATTGAAAAAGAATTTGTCAATGGTGGACATAATCAAGTTATCTTGATTATTACCCCAAGTAAATTTCCTACAACTAAGCTTGACCTCTAGCAGACCCCAAATATCTATCCAAGGATTAAACTTATCACTCCACCTATGATCAATGAAACCATTACTCTTGTATTCTTGGGATCTAACCAAGTTAAAGTCACCCCCAATGATGGTGTGACCAGAGTAATCAACAAACAGTCTATGAAGTTCAGAGATGAAAAGATCTTTTTGATCTTCATAGGAAGAACCATAAACATTGATAAACCAAAGGACAGTATTCAAAGATGTATGTCTAACAATAGCAGAAATGGAAAAAACCTTTATATCCCAACTAATGATATCAAACATGTCCATGTCAATCCCCATCAAAATGCCGCCAGCAGAGCCATTTGCAGCGAGAGATCTCCATTCAAAAAATCTACTGCTAACTAGAATCTTAAGGTAACTATTAGAGATAGTTTATTTTTTAGTTTCTTGGAACCCAATTATATTGGGTTTATGCTTATTAAATGTATCAACTATAGCAGTTTGTCTGCCATCAGCCTGAACTCCCCTAATATTCCAAGAGGCATAGATCATTTCAATTTTTTTTCATGGGGTGCTTGCCCCGCCTATGTTTGCCTACCTTGGTCCATAAAAAGAAATCATCCTCCTTATCAGAACCAACATCCTCTAGATGTGTTTTGACAGGAGTAGAAGATGTGGATAAGTCAGGAGGTAACTTTTCATCCAAACCAGAACTACCACTAGGCAAAGTTGTTGCAGTAATGGAATCTACAGGGGGAGCAGGGGGAAGGGATGTCCACACCAACATTGCATGCAACCTCAGCAACATTAATTGGGAAAAGGACAGAGAAATGATTAGGAAAGGTATTACCTTTGAGTTTTGATGTAGCTGGAATTGGATTTTCCAAGTTCTTCTTCTGAGCTTGCTGAGCAATCTATAGCACTGTCTGCCCAGTCTTTAACACTCTAGCACTCTACCTAGTGTTGAAAACATGCCCCCAATGCTTTGATGCTTTAGTTCCCAGATCATTGTCTTGAGCAGCTCTATCTTGCAAAGTGGGTAAAGTATGTCCCTTAGTAGCATCCATGAAGAAAACCTCCTCATCAACCTCTTGCACTAGCTCCATTTCCCTCAGCAAATTGGCACATGAATATTCATATTCACCTCTTGAGTTTACCCAATCTATGACTTTCCTTTTTTCCAACCCATCATTCTCAAGTGGGGAAAGTTTGCTAGCAGATTGGATGTTGTTCCCTTTTTCCATAAAAGCAGAAGCCACTTCATGAACTTTTGCAGAAAGCCCATCCAAAGAAGTGGTAGAAACACCAGCACTAGAACCATTAACAATAGATGGTTTGTGCCTAGCTATTATTGAAACAGATTGTTTAAAGATTGTCAAGCTTCTGAATATGCAGATGTTAATCATTCAGTCGATACGACTATCATAGAGAATAATCTCCAAACAATCTTATACCCTAGTTGACAGGCGAGGTGCCACCCCATGATGTTGAGGTTTGCCGAGCATCACGCTAGGCATGCGCATCACGTATGAACTTCACTAAAAATAGAACAGACCCCCGCGTCGCCCTTCCTTGGCGACACGGGGGAACCCCTTCCACCGCCGCCTCTAGTGGCCTCTCACCACCCTCTCCCACGTTGCCGCCGCCGAAGGGGCCGCGAGTGAAGCCGTGCGCGCCTTAGGGAAGGTGCGGCGGGGTATTTTTTCTATCCTCCTAACGAGGAGGGGCTTTCCAGGCGGCAGGATCTGGTGGTGGTACCGAGGGCGACCATGGCGGCATCGTGCGGCGGGAGGCGTGTTGAGGCGGAGCATGGCCAGGAAGGCACGACAGCATGGTTGGCGAAGCAAGCTCGGAGGGGCGTTGTGGCTGGCGGCGGGGACGGGCCCGATCTGGGCCCTTCTTGGGCTAGGAGTGGTGGGGCTGCTGCAGGGGCTGGGTGTGCGTCTAGAGTTGTTCGTCGTAGGATCTGTCTACTCGCAAGGGGGCAGGAGATGCGGCACTTCAAGGAGTCCATGGGTGGTGGTCGTCCGTGCGACGACTGTGGGCAGAGGATGTTGGGGCAGCGGCCCTAGGAAAAGGATGACGGTGTCGGGAGTCTGTCGTGGAGGGAGGTGCCACAGTCGGGCTCTGACAGCAAGGAAGCCAGGGCGGCGGCCCCGGAGCGGCGACTGCGGTGGTCGTAGCTGAGAGGGTAGTTGTCATGGCGTGAGGTGTCGGGTGGCTGCGGTTTGCGGCGGAGCTGGGCGGTCGACGACATAGACATGCTGCCGGCCTGCAGCTCCTTGGGCCTCGCTGGCGGATTGAACCCTGGGTGAAAGCCCTGCACCGACTCTGGTCGGTGCTGATGATGGCGGTACCTGAGGGTGTCGTTATCCTTCTTGTTGCCATCATTGTGGAGCTTTGATCCCGACCAACGTGAGTGGTTTCAAGATCTCCGGGTGAAAGCCTAAGCTCCATCAGGAGCGGGCGGTGGTGGCGGATGTGTCATACCTTTTTGGAGGCGCCGCCTTGGAGCTCTTGGCCCTCGTGGTGCTATTGATTCGTGGCGATTGGGCAGGTGGCTCCGTGGTCAGGGGAGGCAGATTCCAGGGCGGCAGCCTTGGACGGTGGTTGGGTGTCGAGGCAGCTGTTGAATCTCCATGCAGCGTTGACCCTATGGGGCTGGGTCGTGGTCTTGCATGGGGCTTGGGTGGCGACTTGGAAATTTGTGTGGGCAACAAGTTCGTCGACTTGGTTGGTTTGTCTTAGGGCAATGCGAAGGTCGATCTGGCTACTACATCGGGACGGCGGACCCGGATTTGGCGTGCTATTCGAGGTCTACGGGCAGGCGACCGGGTAGCAAGGGCTACTAGACGGTTGGGCCGTGCGACATATTGCAGCTTTGGTGCCAAGCGGTGTAAGTCGGGATGACGACCCCGGAGTTGGTGGTGAGTTTGTTGCGTTCGGTGGCTGTGTTGTGTGGACGATGGACCTCCTTGCTCGTGTGTTTTTTCATCTCGGTTTCCTTATAAATCGAGCAATGTACAATTTGTATGGTCTTTGGATCCGGTTTTCCTTATTAACATGATTGTTCTATTCTATCTAATCGGACGGTGGATACGACCGCCTTGACCTCAAAAAAATATGTATCACGGATGCCAAAACATCGAGCTTTGCCGAGAATTTTGTATGATTTATGCTCAGCATATGTCGTATTTTCCGAGGGTGATTTTTTGTCGAGGTGAGTTCTTGTACGCTCGGCTTACGGTCTGAGTTGCCAAGCATGATGCTCGGCAATGATCAAGCGCTCGGCAACGGTTGGGTTTCCCGTAGTGACAACGGTCCAATGACACTAAGACTCTTCGGAAAATCCTCATGTCCATGGTCTACTCCTTGCATTTTTTTGTGTGGTTTTTGTTGCTGCGCATGGATACAATGATGGTACACGAAAATTACAATAAATCTCACTAAAACACAAAACAATTTGTATGTGAATTGTAGCATCTGAAAATCTCAAGGTAGATACAAATGAGGAGTTAGCCCGTCAGTTCATGGTCACGAGCTCTTACATCTACAAATCTCTCTGCTAGGAATGAAAAACCCGACACCAAATGTGTCCAATAATTCTGCCCTGTTCGGACCGACATGCCCTGGTTAGTCATGTATCACTGAAGGATGCTATCATGGACTACGCCAAATAGAGATTCAAGTGCAAGATCGTTATCATCAAGCAGTGCAGGACTTCACCACCTCTGTCGGTGGTAGCGATGAAATAAAGGATGAGAACGGGGGATTAGGTCTGAGTTTCTCCTGTTCATGGAGAGAAGGCAGATATCTCGAGGACACTGTAATCTGTAGAGTCGCCATGGCCATCTCATCTAACAATTGCTAATAGTCATTAGTGATCGGTTCCTTGCATGTAAAACAAACAAATTCTACGTAATAGCAATAGGGGACTCCACAAGATCTAATCTACTAGATGCAAGTAACAAGTAGAATATATCTAATCTACTTACCCTCGAAGTACACGAGTGGTTAACGATAGGTGATGTATCTGTTAGCTTGTGTCGGTTCAAACCGATGTAGATCTTGACCTTTTAGATCTGTTTACCGAAGAGACGACACCTCCGTGGTGTCCACACATTCCGCTCTATGACGTCTCCTCCTTCTTGACCCTCAAGCGATAGAGAAGATCTTCGCGAGAATCCTGCAGCACAACGGCAGTGCTACTACGGTGTAGATGGATTTCTACAGGGCTTCATCTGTTCTAATCCAGGGGAGAGAATCTGCTAGAGAGAGGGAGGCAACCTTCCCTTCCTCTGGCTGTTGCGCAGGTCGTAGAGCTTCTTGAGCTCGTAGCAGTCGTTGGTGGGGTGTCCCGGCTTTTTATGGAAGTGACAGTACGAGCTTTCGTCTCGCTCCCTCTCACCATTCCCCTCGCAAGGAATCTTCCGGTTCGGCTCTGCTGCCAGGATGGTGGCCGTCTTGCGCTTGGGGTCCTTGTCCTTGCCCTTGGATGAGCCTGAGGCCTTGGGGATAGTTCTGCCTCGGCGAGGCCAAACATCCGCCCTGCCTTTGCCTTGGTGCACTTCTCGGCCATGATGAAGAGCTTGGCAGCGGTGGTGAGGCTCTCGCCCCGTATGCCAATCTTCTCCCTCACCTTGACGTCTTTTATGCCCTCAGAGAAAGCGGTGATGACATTGGAGTCCGAGATTTTGGAGATCTTGTTGCGGACTCAGATGAACCTCTGCAAGAACTTGAAGAGGGTATCTCCAGGCTGCTGGCGTTTTTGACGGAGGTCGTAGTAGGTGAGAGGGCGCTTGTAGGTCCCCTTGAATTTGGCGATGAAGAGGGAGTTGAGCTCCGCCCACGAGTTGATTGATTCCTTAGGGAGGTTCATCAGCCAGGCACTGGCCATCTCCTTCACACACATGGGGAACCCGTTTGCTATGATGTGGTCGTCTACTCCCGTAGCCACGACACGTGTGGTGTAAAGCTAGAGGAACTCATATGGGTTGGTCGTTCTGTCATACCACGCCGGCGTGTCCATGCGGAACTTGTGGGGCCAGACCACGCGATGGAGACTCTTGGTGAAGGCGAAGCAGCCATTGGTCTGGACCGCCTTGCCGTTGGCGAGGGCCACGCAGTTCTGCTGACCCACGACGGCGATTTCCTCGGGGAAACAGTCCTCACGCTCGCGCGGTGGTGCTAGAGCCATGGGAGGCGAGATGATCTAGCAGCTGTTTGCAGGTGGTGGAGTGACGTTGTCAGGTTTGGGCGCATCCTCACGGCGGCGAGGCGGGAGGGAGCCCCCAGCCCCGGCGCCCCGCCTTCAGGCCAATCCCTGGGCCCTCGAGGGAGAGGGTAGTGACATGGAGGAGCTCGGCTATCCGGTCACGCCACCTCTCCTGGCCCTGCTCAGCCAATGGGTGGTCCAGGAGCTCGCACACCATGCGTTTGGCAGCCTCCAGGGTGAGATGCTTAGGGTGGTCGCGAGACAACGCGGTACAGGAGAGCGATGTGACGCCTTGCGAGGAGGGAGTGGGCTCCCGCGACGGGTGGTAGGAGGAGCCCCCTTCGTCCTCCGTCCACAGGACCTGCTTAGAGGAGGCGCACAGTGGAGGCGGCTCCGTCTAGGCCTTGCTCACCACGTGACGGAGGGCTATGCACGCGTCTTGTTGCCGGCCGACATGTCATCGAGGTCATCGAAGGTATTGGAAACGCGCCTCAACCCCATACCTGGCGCGCCAAATGTCGGAGATTTGTCCCGCAAAGGAACTAGGGTCCAATGATCCCTTGGTTCGTGAGGGGGCTGAACACACGGTTCCGAAGGGACTCATCGACGGTGGCAACGGCGGATCAAGCACACGATAGGGAGATGACACCGGGTTTATTTACCCAGGTTCGAGACCCTCGTGAGGAGGTAAATCCCCTACTCCTGCTTGGTTGTATTGCTTGTGTGCTTTGCGAGGGTACAATGGAGGATGAAAGTCTAGGATTTTAGATCTCAAGGACCGATCCCTTCCAAGGTAGGAGAAGGGCTCCTTATATAGGGCGGCGTCAGGCTTCTTCCCCCGGTCTACGACAGGAAGGGTCTCCATAGTGCCATTCCCTGAGGTCCTGGTCTACAAGATTGCTTTTTGGTGGACTAGGTCTTGGATGTTGGGTGCTTCTCCATCCGCTGGTAAAGCAGCCTTTCCTTTCCCCGTTTGTCTTCGTCCGACACCACTAGCTGTCTCCTTAACACTCAAACGACATAGTCGAGCACCTTCCATGCCGAGGTCGATTGTCCTTCCCTTGCAGAAAAGGGGGCGAAACGGTCCTTTTTGTACGGATGTGAACAGAGGGCACATGATTGTCGCGCCCGTTGTGGGGATCTAACTCTCCCGCTAGCTGCTTGGTGAAGTTACCAGCAAGCCCTAGAGTATTCCCCGGAATATCCAAAGTTGGGTTCTGCATTGGAGCCTAGAGTCTCCCTCGGGAGGGAGTCTCCTCACATAGTGGAACCTTGCGAGGGTTCACCAGCCGGTGCTGCCTCTAGAGGTATCGAAGCCTCTCGAAGGCGCGTTGCCTTGAGGCGTCGGGGTCCGCTAACCATCGGGACATGGCACCTTGGTTTCTAGGGCCCCGATAAGCACCATGGTTGTGCGCCATGCCCCTTGGGCTGCCCCCTCATCTATAAAAGGCCCCCCTCTCCTCTCATCTCAAATCATCCACCCTTCCTCTCATATGCCCTTTGGTTGGCATCTTCCTCCCCTTCCAGCCTTGTCCATTACGACGAGCGAGGTGCTTAGGCTAAGCCCTGCTCAAGATCTTCTCCACCACCATCACTACCATGTTGTAGTGTTGGCAGAGTTCCCAAGGATCCACTACTTTCGCTATCACGCTGGAGCGAGGGACGGAAGTCATCGACACACTGCATGTGTGACCGACTACAGAGGTGCTACACGTGCAGCACTGTCATCGCATCCTTGAGGACGGTCAAGTAGACTCTACAGCAGCCATGTTTGTTTGAGGGAACGTTATCCCATGTTACGGTCTTCGAGGGTGAGTCCATCTGAAATCGTTACATGTATCTCCTAGATATGATCTTGGTGGTTGCAATCTTAGGATTTTTTTGTTTTTCATGCAACAAACCCCATCTGTGGTATTAGAGCCGTGTCTATGCGTAGATACTTTGTATGGTTAAAACACATATGAATATGTGGGCGAGGATGATCATGTTATTACATCCTTCATGCATTTTGGATATTGGCGGCATAGTAGGATGAAGCGACCCAGACAAACTTTACACGTCCTCGCACATGAGACCCGTTCCACCCATGACATGTAACTAGTTTTGCATAAGTGGCTAGCGGGTGTTTTTCTCTCCCATGATAGTTGATATCTTATTTACAACGGGTTGCTAATAATTTGATTATCATTATTGTGGTTCCTTGTTTGTAGGTAAGATCGATTCTATCTTCGAAAGCCCAAAGCCACATAAAATATGCAAAATATAAATTAGAAGCGTCTAGTTTTATTTTTGCTGGGCATGTGTCATGATATGGTAAATATTATAATTTTAGTATGCTGAGATACTCTCGGAAATTATAACAAAGTGGCAGCACCATAGAAATTGGCGCTACACAAATGGAATGATAGAGATTATTCCATGATGCACAAGATAGTGATCAAATGCAAGAACCATATCATATCACTTTATGCATATGATGTTTGTTTGCATCTTATTTTTCTTATGTCTAGCTTAGAACTTGGTGGTCGTATTATAATATGACCCCTCTCACTAATATTAAGATAACAATATGTTCTTCCTTAGTATGCACCATTAAGAAAGTTCGTCGTTTTTAGCACCATGTGATGATCGAGTGTGATAGAATCTACGTTTTCATATAACGGGTGTAAGACAGTTTTACACACGTGTGTACTAAGGTTATTACTTGGCAAGCCTAGCATGTATAGACATGGACTCGGAACATGAACCGAAAGGTAAAGCACGAGTCATATGAATGATTTGTTGTCCATATGATGCTCGCCATTGGAGCTGCACCACCACTGGTGATGATCAGTCGTGGTGTAGTGAATTTGGTTCGTGTAATCACCAAAACAACTCGAGCAATGTTGTTTTGAGTGGGAGTTTAATTTAGTAATTTGGATTAATTTGAACTCAATTTATCATAAACTAAATCGAAATGAATTTGCATAGTTCGTTGTAGTCACTGGCATTTGTTTACTACCTTGTATTTAGCTATAATTGAGATAATAGAACTATATAATTCTGAAATTTTACTTTACGAGCCGGTATCGTATTGTTTTATGAGTGTCAATCTAAAGTTTAAAGTACTATTGCAAACTTTCAGCAAAACCTCACTTACTCCGTGAAATTCGATAAAGTATTGAAGCAAGAGTAACAAGTTCCAGCGTTAGTATCTAAGTATCATGCTTTCCTCCATGATTCTTGATATTGAAAAATTGTTTTAATATGAATGTTATCTAGGAGCTGAAAATTGTTTCAGAAACCATCATGTGTAGAAGATATTATGATATCTGAAACAATATCTTGGTTGCAATATGATGGAGTATAATTTAATAAAATACATATTCTCGTATTGTATGAAATTTGTAAAGGTTGGAGACGCTAGACATCCTGATCACCCAAAATGTTTTGGAAATTAACATTATATTCACGATTTGTCCTTATGAGCTATAATAGCTTGATCATGAAAGTTGTCATGATAAGGATGGATATAAGATGTAGGTAACATGTTTACTACATTAAATGATTACTAAAAGGAATGGAATTTTGAAAGAACGACAACCATTTGATGACGGTGATCTACTTAAAAAGTGGAAGTCCAAAGGTATTAGTATTTGACTATACACGCTTTGAACTATGTGTCATATGTATGGCACCACTATTGATGTTGATAATTTCTCTTAAAAGAGAAAAGGAAATGCTGAAGGAGAATCTTGGAAATATTTGGTAGAAAATAAAAGACTAGAAATGTCTAGCTTAGGTATATACATGATATACACGCTATGGGTGTATTATTTGCTTGTTAAACAATGCGGTTCTTCGGTATTGGATACCGAATTGGTTAGTGTGAAATGTCACATGGATCAACACAATTCATAAACTACAATGGCCTAAGCAACTAGCAAAATAATATGTGATGATGTTCATCAAAAACAAATAAAGTGTTATTGTGTTTCTCATTGACATCAAAGCTTCCCTTCAAGATTTGTATTTCAATAGTTGTAATTTTGTTCAGGTATTATGAGAATGATGATCGTTCATATAGTCGCCGTATTCCATTGAAGATGGATGAACTCTTACAAATCTAGTTAGATAAATCACGTTCATAACACTGATGCTAAAGTGTCGTAAGACGAATGATTAAAAGATCACTTATGAGTAACACTTTAGTTTAAATCATATTGGAAAGAAAACATGAAAAAACTCCATGTTGATAGAATTTTGGAGTATTTTGATTTTTGAATCAATTCATGCTTGTGAGAATTTCCTCGAAATGATTTAAATTTCGTTCATATGCCAAAGAGGAACGAATGACTAACTTATTGGACATTGTGCATATTGATGCATATAGTCCATTATGTGCTTATTGGACATTTTGCATATTGATGCATATTGTCCATTACGTGTAGCCGTATGTGGTGTATCATTCAAACTTCATATACTTTAACCAAAGATTTGAGTGAATATATGTATATTTACTTAATCTGGAAGAAGTATGAAATATTTTAAAATGTTCAAATAATTTCAAGATGAAGTGTAAAATCATTATAACGAGAAAATAAAGAATTTATGATTGGACCATAAAGGAAAATATTTGAGTTACAAGTTTCACAAAAACACCTAAGATTGAAGAAATTGTTCCATGAATTTATGTTTCCCGATAAACCATAGGAATATGGAGTATTCGAGAGATATAATCAAACCTTATTTGACATGATAGGATCAATGGTGTTATTTATAAAATTTCCATTATATTTTGAAGATTAAGCTTTAGTGACTACCACTTTTACACTGAAAAGAGCTCCATCATGATCCGTTGAAATGACACCATATGAGTTATGGATTGGGATTAAACCCAAGTTGTCTTTTCTTAAATTTTGGTATGCTAGGCAGAAGTAAAATATTTACAACCAAAGTTGGATGAGCACGTCTTTGTAGGTTATCCCAAATAACCGTCGGGTATTCCTCCATAACAAGGAAGACAAAAGTGTTTGTCGCTTAGAACGTCAAGTTTCTTGAGAAGGATTTTTTCGCGAAAAGTTAAGTGGGAGGACAATAGAAATTTGATAAGGTTGTTGAACCTTAGCTATATGTGCTGAGTTGCGCAGCGCCGGAATGTGTTCCGGAGACAGCCATAATGCTCATAGCTCACGTGCGTCAAAAGTTGTGGTCACGGAGATCTAAGTTCCTATTAAACCACGTAGGTCAGATAAATAATCAAATACTAAGATTTGATATTAAATCATCATTGTTTGACAATGAAAGCGATGATGGTCCCTGACTCCGTCAAATGGCTAGAAGCCATAAAATCTGTGATAGTTCCATACACGAGAAACCAAGTTATTGAACTTGGAAGACCTTCCGGAAAGGCATGAAGCCTATCAGTTTTATTTGGATCTATAAAGAAAAAGACATGGATGTTTCACATCGATGAAATAGTTGACATGTCGGTAAAAAGTTTACGACAATGTTCAAGGAGTGAATGCAACAAAAAATGATCTTTTGTAGTAATATTTAGTCTAGACAGATTAGTGTAGCAACCACTACATATGTCAATTGTTGTGTATGTTAGTTGAACAAACAAAACAATATTCTTCTAATAGAATGGTTACCTAGGACGTGTAGATGACACGGTCTGAGGAATTTTGTTAAATCAAAGGATGTTAAAAAGGCATGCAAACTTCAATAGTTGAAGTAAACATAGCGGAGTTGGAATCTTCACCGTGATGAAAATGTTGAAATGTTTAATTTCATGAGAGACAATGAAGATGCTCACATTTGCATGAAATTAAGTGGGAGTACTGAGACATATTTCTAATACATTGTGTAGAAGACATATTGTTGATTGGAAATGATGTATCTTTTATTGACACAAGTTAAGGATTTCATTAAAATTTGATTTAAATGAAAGATTTGGGCAAAACCAGAATATTTGGCATCAAAGTCTATTGAGATAGATTGAGATGCTAATATGGTTATGCCAAATGTACATAGATGAAATATTGAATGAGTTCAATATGGAAACGACAAGAAAGGTTCTTGCCACACGGAAAAGGTTGAATCAAGATTCAAGTGTATTGACAATTGGTGAGTGAATCAAGATTCCAGTGTTTTGACACTTCATGAGTAAAATCACATGAATATCTTGATAAACGAGATTCAAGTGTTTTGACACTTGGTGAGTAAAATCACATGAATATCTTAATCAATCATACCGTGATATGTATATATCTGGATATGTCCTATGCTCTAAATGTGATGAGTATATACCAGGGTGACTCATAAGATGATCATTGGATGAGAGTAAGGATATTCTTATGATCTTTGGAAGAACTAAGAATATATATATACTGTATGTTGAAGTGACAAATAGTTCATTGTAAAGTGTTACATTGGTGGTATAAAGATAGTTCATTGTAAAGTGTTACATTGGCACTATACAAATGGTTCATTGTAAAGTGTTTCATTGGAACTAAACAGATAGTTCATTGTAAGTGTTACATTGATACTAGTTTTGTCACCAGATACAAACTAAGTTTATCTCAATTTAGGCTATGGGTTAAGGTGGCACAATTTGATGGAAGAAAGTTCCACGATAGTTTTGGATGAGTTCCAAAAGTTAAGTATTATGACGGATACTACAACGAAACGCTAAGTATAAGACTGCTATAGTAGCAACAAAGGAACTAGGTGTGGTTCACAATGGGCTAGTAATATGAAGATATATTGTATGACAATTATATCAATATGTTTTGATCCAAAGGAACTAAAGGTACCACCAAACGACTGAATTTATACAATGCCACCTCATTTGAGAATGAGTGATGCGTAGAGATGCAAAGACTTGCAAATACACATGGACCTGAAAGCGTCAGATCTGAAGATTATGTTTACCACTGTAAAACGCGTATATACAACACCATAAAGCCATAGGTGTTGAATTAGTATTTTTTTAAACTAGATTATTAACTCTAGTGCAAGTGGGAGACTAAAAGGAATATGCCCGAGAGGCAATAACAATGGGCTAAGTATATAATATTCCATGTTTATGATAAATGTTTATTTCTCATGCTATAATTATGTCAACCGGAAACGTTAATACATGTGTGTTTAATAAACAAAGAAAATGTTCCTAGTATTGCCTCTCATTACACTAGCTTTTTGATTAACAGATGATCAAGGTTTCCTAGTCATGACATTAGATGTTGTTAATAACAAGGTCACACCATTGTTTGAATGATGTGATGAACATACTCCCAAAGTATAGTAACACGATCAAGCCATTATTTTTACATTACTATAACGTCATTCAAAGTAACTATAATCCTTAGACCATGAGATCATGTCAATCACTGAATCTAGAAGAGTATTTTGATTGCATCAATCGTCACACTGTAACAAGGTGATCATAATGGTGTCATTAGATACTTGGAAAGTGTTAGTTGAGGCTCCTAGATCAAGAGTGGGATTTGTCCATCCTAATGACGGGAAAGATATACTCAGGGCCCTCTCCGTGATATCACATTGACACAGCTTGCAAGCAAGTGATAATGATCACTAAGAATGTCATATCACGGGAGTGAGAAAAGAGTACTTGTCAATAACGGGATCGAACTTGGTATGAATGATACCAAATGATCGGATCACGAACAAGTAAAATATCACGAGATAAAAGGAATTGGTTACTGCGGATAAAAGGTCACACGATCACTAAGTCATTGCATGAGCTGGTGGGAGTCATTATGGATGTCCAAGTCTCGCTAATGATTATTGATCAGAGAATGTCTTGATCATGTCAACACAGTTCTCAATCCGTAGGGAGACACACTTAAGGGTAGTCGACGCATTTGAGTGGATAGGGAACACCAGATAAAATACTAGACAACGCAGGAATTGTTCTGATAAATCTGCTGGAATAGTTTCAGTGTATCAAAATACCATTGGGGATTGAGTTATTAATGTGTTCATTAAATGAAGTGTTCATTAAATGAATTACACTCATTAAATGTAGTTTTCATTAAATTGTGTTGCATTAAACCAAGTGAATTAAAGTGCTTTAATGGAAATACCTTTGATTTTTGAATGGAAATTAAATGGAAGATGAGTCGAGCTATATTGATGTGAGTGGAGTGTCAACCCACATAATTGGGGGAGAGGTGGGGGCAATACCATGGCTATGCGCCATGCCCCCTTGGGGTTCCCCCTCACCTATAAAAGGCCCCCTCCTCTCCTCTCATCTCACCCCATTCACCCTTCCTCTTATATGTCCTTTGGTTGGCATCTTCCTCCCTTTCTAACCTGGTCAATTGCCACGAGCGAGGTGCTTAGGAAAAGCCCTGCTCAAGATCTTCTCCACCAACATCACCACCATGTTGTAGTGTTGGCGGAGTTCTCGAGGATCCACTACTACGGCTGCCGTGCTAGAGCGAGAGACGAAAGCCGTCGGCACACTGTATGTGTGACCGACTACAGAGGTGCTACACGTGTAGCACTGTCATTGCGTCCTTGAGGAAACTCGAGTACACTCTACAATAGCAACATTTGTTTGCGGGAACGTTATCCTACGTTATGGTCTTCGACGGTGAGTCTATATGAAACCGTTACATGTTTCTCCTAGATATGATCTTAGTGGTTACAATCATAGGATTTTTTTGTTTTCCATACAACGAACCCCATAACTAGATTATTGTCTCTAGTGCAAGTGGGAGACTGAAGGGAATATGTCCTGAGAGGCAATAATAAAGTTGTTATTATATATATTCCAAGTATATGATAGATGTTTATTTTACATGCTATAATTGTATTAATATGGAAACCTTAATACATGTGTGTTTAATAAACAAATAGAAAGTTCCTGGTTATGCCTCTCTATAAACTAGCTCGTTGGTTAACAAGATGATGAAGGTTTCCTGATCATGGACATTGGATGTTGTTAATAATGAGATCACAACATTAGTGGAATGATGTGATGAACATTCATCCGAAGTATAACATTACGATCAAATTCATTATGTTTATATTGCTATAACATCATAAAAGTAATCCTAGTCCTTAGACCATGAGATCATGTCAATCACTAACACTAGAAGAGTATCTTGATAACATCAAACGTCACACCATGACAGAGTGGCTATAAAGGTGGGTTCAGTGCTACGAAGGTGTTATGTAGAGGCTCATGGATAAAGAGTGGGATTTTTCCATCCCGATGACGAATAGATATACACTGGGCCCTCTCGGTTATATCACATTAAGATAGCTTGCAAGCAAGTGATATGATCGCTAGAATGTTATATCACGGGAAAAAGAAAAGAGTGCATGTCGGTAACGAGATCAGACTCGGTATAGAGATACCGATGATCGAATCTCAGACATGTAATATATCGCGATACAAAGGGATTTAGTTACTAGCGTTAAAGGTTCTCACGATCACAAAAGTCATTGTTGAATGTGTGGGAGTCAGTATGGATCTCTAGGTCTTGCTTCTGATTATTGATCTGAGAGGGGTCTCAATCATGTCTACATTATTCGTGAACCGTAGGGTGACACACTTATACCAACACCATTTGGAGCAAATATGTTCTAGATGAAAGAATTACAAAGTGCTGGAATTATTTCAATGGACACCGCAATTGTTTCAGGTGAAATTGCTGAAATTGGTTCTGCATGTGATATTTAAATGTTGCAGGGGGTTTTATGTGAATGTTTGTTAATTAAAGTAGTTAACAAAATTCTGAATAAAATAAATAAAAGAGTTTTATTAAATAAGAATTGCATTAAATTTGGAGTGGAGGCATGTTTATGTGAGTGGAGCTTCCACCCACATGAATGAAGGAAGAGGTGGGGGAACCTCCATGGCCGCCGGCCATGGGAAGGGTCTGCCCCTTTCCCTATAAAAGGACCCCCTCTCCTCCTCACAAAGTACACCTCCTCATGAAGGATCTCTATCCCCCTCTAGAATTATTCCCCCATGGTCTCGAATTAGGGAGATACATGTTCCCTGTGGCATTTCGTCTAGAAGGAGTTGCTGCTTCCGCTACATCGCTGGAGAGAGGAGGTGGAGGTTGTTCCGTGGCCAGAACGTGTGTGAGATCACAGATGTGCTGCTGAGTTGTGATGTCTATGCACGCTTCTATTCTTGTAGACAGTGTTGGGCCTCCAAGTGCAGAGTTTTGTAGAATAACAACAAGTTTCCCTTAAGTGTATCACCCAAGGTTTATCAAACTCAGGGAGGATGTGGTCAAAGGTATCCCTCTCAAGCAACCCTGCAATCAAGATACAAGAAGTCTCTTGTGTCCCCAACACACCAAATACACTTGTCAGGTGTATAGGTGCACTAGTTCGGCGAAGAGATAGTGAAATACAAGTAATATGGATGATTATAAGTGGTAATTGCAATCTAAAATAAGAGTGGCAGCAAGCAAACATGTAATAGGACTGATGGTAAACGGTGTTTCAATGCTTAGAAACAAGGCCTAGGGATCATACTTTCACTAGTGGACACTCTCATATAAATATATTCTCTTCATTATTCTACCCTGAACTACTCTCCGGTTGGATGATGTAGGGCTATAACAGCACACCTTGAAGTTCACATTCCCCATCTAGATAAGCCATCACGCTCACCTGGAGTTCTAGATGGTTCCAACAAACACCACAATCTCATAGAGACATCCAACTAAAATTATAGTCATGATAAGTATTTATGTAACCTTAGCCGAAGTGCCACACGGTGTGCACACTGTCAACTTCACACACGTGGGGATAAGCAGAGATTCATTAAAGCACTTGAGTAGCAGAATAGATCTATAGATTACAAAGCTCATGATCTCGATAAGATCACGCATAGAGAGAGATGAACACATCGGTACAGGTAGAGCCCTTAGCCTTGAGAGAGAATTACTCCCTCCTCATCATGGGAGTCAGCAACAATGATGGAGATGGTGGTGGAGTCAATGTAGATGGCTCCAGGGGCACTTCCCTGTCCCGGCAGGGTGCCGGAACAGAGACTTCTGTCCCCCAAATCTCCTCTTCTGTGGTGGCAGCGCTACAGAACTTTTCGTGGAATTCTGATCCTCCCTTTAGGGTTTTCGTCCCGGGGTACTTTTATAGGTGAAGAGGCAAGGTCAGTGGGCGCCCGAAGGGCCCACACCACCCCCTGGCATGGCCTGGGCTAGCTTGCGCCACCAGGTGGTGTGGCCACCTTGTGGCCCCTCTCCATCTCGTCTTCTAGCTCTGTGAGTCTTCTGGTAAATTATTGACTTTGGCTTTTGTCCGGTCCAATTTCTAGAATATTTCTTTTCCAGCTTTTCTGAAACCAAAAACAACAGAAAACATGCAACTGGCACTGGGGCATCTTGTTAATAGGTTAATCCTAGAAAATGTGTAAAAATATTCCAAAGTGTGGACAAAACATAAGAAAGTAGATATAAAACAAGCATGGAACATCAAAAATTATAGATACATTTATGACGTATCAACATCCCCAAGCTTAACTCATGCTCGTCCTCGAGTAGGAAAGTGATAAAGAAAAGAACAATTTTTGAGGTGACATGCACCATCACAATCTTGATCAAGGTATTTGTAAAACATTGATAACTGGGATCATAGTACTTTAACATAGCGTGAAAGATATAGTTCTAACAATAAGACATAGCAACTATGTTATAACATGAAGAGGTACAAACAAAAGATTATGAATAATAATGCATTGAAAGACGTTTGTTTGTTTCACATAAAGAAAACATAATAAGAATGGTATTCAGCTTGTCCCTCATGGTATAGCAAAACCTAAATGCATAGGACACCTTAAAAGTTCATAAGGGTGACTAGATACAAATAATTTAAGAGCAAGAAATATCAAAGTTATGAATCAATCAACAAGTTTTGGGACAATGCACATTGAACTAAGAATGACCACTATGCTCTCTCAATAGGTGCATAAAGATAGAAGATGGAGACTCAACATAAAAGTAAAAGAAAGACCCTTCATAGAAGGAAGCAGGGATTCAAGTCTCATAAAGACCTTCCAAAAATTATGGTACTTATTAGCTTTCAGCTCTCATTGCCCCAATCATAAGCATCTTTAGGTGATTAAGGTTAAAGTGTACAAATATGAGGATATGCTTGACAAGTTATAAGCTGAAAATCCCATGCCCCTTACTTACGAGTACCGAACCTCATGCTACTCAACTTTAGTCACAAGTAAGTTCTTGTCATTGTAAGTACATGTGTATCATAGAGAACCGCCAACGGGGTACCCCTTATCTGATGATACGAAATATTCCCCATATCAAAATGACAAGGCAAGCAAACATTGAGCATCTCAACAATCCTTTTATTTCCTATTTGCATAGGCTCTTTTATTTTTATTTTTTATTTCCTATTTGCATAGGTTTTTTTATAGAGTATGGTTCATAGATTGCTCACTATGGTTATGCTGCAGGTTTCCACCATGATTAGGCATGGCTTAGACCAGCCGCCCATGCATTTCTCTAACACATATACGAACTCCATGAGACTTACAAGCTCCCCTTTCATTTCACACCGCCGGGATCCTAAGCAAAAGAACATGATATCAACTAAATAAAGTGCAATGTTGAAAGCGTTCCCCATGATAACATGGTTCTGCTAATTCACAACTTATAAAACGCAAGCATATACGCAACATAGATGGGCACAATGGTTCAAGTTTATTAAGTGCAAGAAAGTAAAGTGTGCCATCAAGTTCATGAGAGGTTTAATAACTAATTTTCACATAACAAGTTTAATTTGGAAGGTAGATAAAAACATGAATATACTTGGAATAGCAATAATGCTAATACATAGCTATGGTGGACTCTTTGGAATAACTTGGTTTTATTTGGAGTTGGATGCATGAGTGGAACTCACACTTGGTTATGGAGGCTAGCAAAAGACTAGGAGCAATCAACTAAGAGAGCAATAATGACCATAATCATGCAAAGTGACAAAACATTGTTAATTAAAGCATAAAGTGATATTACAAGTCGAAAACTAAATGATCATAGAGGCTATGGTGACTGGTATAGTCTTAACATGGTGTGAGCATGCGCCAAGTCAACCCAAATAAAGCATCAAAGGAGAATACCACAATATTATGCTTTTTGTATGCTAAAGCAATGCATGATTATTTCAAGGCACATTAAGCAATCTCAATTGTTTGGAACAAGTCATGCTACATCAATAATTACTAAGCATAAAGTCAAAGCAATATCAAACATGACATGATAAAGTCTAGGCCACAGTCAAAAACAAGACTCCATTTGTAGCACTTATAATCACGAAACTTCCTACTCTTTTCCAACACCAATCGAAAACTAAAGCTAAACACAGTGCTAGCAAAGGAGAACACTCACAGAACAATAAGAGTGAAAACTAGAGTGTTCTAGGCAATGAATAACGGGGTGTGTCTCTCTCCAAAAGAAGTGTGTTGGGATACAACCAACTTATTGTGGCAAGGAAAGCAAAAGAAAACTAAAAACAAAGATGAAGACGCTCCAACAACAACACAATTGGTGCATGAAACAACACAAATTAAGTGCTTGGAAGAAAACTTGAGATTTTTATTGATGAAGAAGGGGATGCCTTAGGCATCCCCAAGCTTTGATGCTTGTACTTCTTGAATATTTCTTGGGGTGACACGGGTGGCATCCCCAAGCTTGAGCTTTTGTCCATACTTCATCCCATCACATTATTCTTCCCTACACTTGAAAATTTTCTTCATACAAACTTCACACAATCTTCATTAGCAACATTAGTGTACTTAAGATAATAAGTCTTTAGGTTTAGTTTAAACACAAGTAAAACTTCCATTTAAACACAAGCTACTGTAGAAATTCCTTTTAAAAGTTCAAGTGATCAAAGAGAACTCAAAGAGAACTCAAAGAGAAAGAGATTAAGAGGCAAATGCAAATAATGGCAGAAATCTGTCAGAACAGACCAACAGGTGAAAACCGATTTTTTCGAAGACCTTCTGTTGCTCAAATCGACAAGTGATAAACTAACGAAAGTTAGATAACAACCTGGGGCAGAAGCAAAAAAATATAGCTCAATCCACCGTACAGAGATTTTTCACGAATTTTTACAATGAAGCACAACAATCTATTTTGGGACAGCAACTTTCCCAAGTCTTACTTCTCTCTCATTAGAGGTTATTCTTGGAACAAAAACAACACAAAAAGGATAAGGACAGGTTATTATAGAGATAATAACTTCCAAGACTCAACAAAAGAAAAACTTACTGAATAGAAATTTGGGTTATCTCCCAATAGTGCTTTTCTTTAACGCCTTTGAGCTAGGCATGATAATTTCGATGATGCTCACATAAGAAATATGAATTGAAATAAAAGAGAGCGTCAATAAGTAAATATGGAATAAATTTAAGTCTAACCCACTTTCTATGAAAAATAATCTTGTAAATAAACAAGTCATGAAAGCACAAAGCAACAAGCATAGTAAAGCAAAACAAGTGCAACTTCAAAATTTTCAACATAAAGAGGGGAAACTTAATATTGTTGAGATACATAAAACCATGTTTTCCTCTCTCATAATAACTTTCAGTAGCATCATGAATAAAATTAACAATATAACTATCACATAAAACATTCTTATCATGAGCCATATGCATAAAAGAATTAATACTCCCCACATAAACATTGTCATTCTTATTAATTGTAGTGGGAGCAAATTCAAGAAAATAGCTATCATTATTATTCTCATCACCATAATCATCCAATATAGGAGGCATATTGTAATCATAATTAATTTTCTCCTCAATAGTAGGTGGACTAAAAATATCATATTCATTATTGTAATCATCATATATTGGAGGTATAGTATCATCATAAGCAATAGAATAGTTATCTTCCAAAGTGTGTTCATTTGTAAACATATCATCATTGGAAGGAACATGGATAGTACTAATAGTACAACAATTATTAACATCTTCATTTTCAGAATTTGTACCAAAGAGATTTTCAATATCAAAAGTAGGGTGCTTTTCCCAATCATGATCACTACTATAGGTATCAGGCATAGGAACATCATCGAGTTCAGACTCATCAAAAACTATAATAGGAGCAACATGCTTAGGGGAAAATACCGTTTCCTTCCTCCTTTTACTCCTCCTCTTCTTCTTTTTCTTCTCCTCTTTAGGAGGGAGAGGCTTGAAAGGAAGCTTCTCCATATACCCTGGTTTAGTGTTAGAGACAATAGAAGAAACTTTGGAGGACTCCTTCCTTTCATTAATAAGATCAAAACACATATTAGTCTTGTCATATTTTGGTAAAATCTCATCTTTTATAATATTTTGTATGTAAGTATTTGTGTGGCAATTATCAACACAATAAAGATGACAACCATGCAAGATGCTATTCATATCAAAAGCACTCATATCTACCAAAGAAGTTTTTCTTGATAATTCTTCACACCCCAAAAATAATGTAAGTTCATCATGCTGATTAGGAGTGATCATGTCATCACAATACAGACTTGCAGTACTCATTGGATTAGAAGGGCTATTATTATGACTGAGCATTGACAATTGAAATGACCCACTTCAAAGCAAAGTTCACAAATAATAGGATAGAGGGCACAAACGTTTTTACCAAGATCATTTAGATCCCTATACCATGTTCTAGTTTTTTTTCATTCTTGTGGGTGATGCAATATTCTTCTTCAATTTGATTCTTTTCACAAGTTCTATGTATTCAAAAAAAATTAACATGCTTATAATAAATAGTACTTTCAGAGGTTTGAGCATGTTTATTGCTATCATTAATAACAATTTCATTTTTCATGCAAGTGTCTTTAAAAGGCTCATGATACATGTCCCATTTTCCTTTAGTAGCATTAATATGAGAAGCAAAGGCTCTATAACAATCAACAAGAATTTGAGGATCAAGACCATATTTAGCACTAAGCTCTTGAAAATCAGTAGTTTCAGCAAAAGACTTAATGCAATCATACTCAAAGTTTATACCTGGTTCTTTACCTTTGTCGTTATCCCAATCTTCGGTATTGCTTTCAATTGTTTCAAGAAGATCCCACTTAGCTTTGACCTCCTTACTTGTGAAGGATCCCTCTGAACAGGTATCTAGATAGTCCATGTAATGCCGTGAAAGCCTTGCATAAAAATTATTAATAACAATATTCCTGGGGACCTCATGAATGGGACATTTGAGCATTAGTGACTTCAATCTCCCCCATGCTTGGGAAATACTTTCTCCATCACGAGGAAGAAAATTATAAATATAATTCCTATCTTTATGAATTTAATGAGGAGGACAAAATTTAGAGTAAAGGAGAGATTCTAGTTCCTTCCATTCCGAATGGTGAGGTTCATCTAGTAGCTCATACCACTCCCTTGCTTTGCCCTTAAGTGAGAAAGAGAATAGCTTCCTCTTAACTTGGTTCATTGAAATACCTGCTCACTTGAACAACTCGCATAATTCATGTATAAAGAGTAAATGATCACCAGGATGGACAATTCCATCTCCAAAATAACAGATATTCATAACACGTTCAACAATTTCCATAGGTATTTTAAAAGGGACACTTTCAGTATGTGGATTTAAAATATCACAAGTATCATTAGAATTACCACATATGGGAGATAAAGTATCATCAGAGCAAATTTTCTCCTTTAAAGCCGGGGAACTAAAACGAGCATTTTCATAAAAACTAACTTCCCCAAGTTTACACGTTTCCATAGCATTAGTAACAAAGGTGTTCAAAAATTCATACTAATAACATTGCTATTAGCATGCAAAGAAAGTTCCATGGGTTTTTTAATTTCCTTTTCAGACCATTCATGTGCTACCTTAGGAAAAATACTAAAAATCTCTCTAATTTTGTTGTTGTTTTCCATTAGGCCTAACTAGTGAAAATAAAAACAAGAAACAAAAATGTATAATTGCAGAATCTAAAGGAAATAACTGTCGTCGGATTGAGGACAAGTACGCCATGAGGGGGTCCTCGAGGCGTGCGGAAGAGAGGGGTGTGAGACGTACGGTATTCCGGGACGGTGAGCACACAAGTTTACCTAGGTTTGAATCCGCCGGCTTTGGACGAATCCTACTCCTGCTAACAATCCAATAACACGGCAGAGCCGGAATATGGGTTACAAGGGTATCGCCTATGCGAGTTGAGGGTCTAAAGTATTGGTGTACTAAAGGCTCTCCCTAGGACGGCTTATATAGATATCCGGCCTAGGGTTTATAGGAGAGATCAATCCGGCTACGACTAAGAGTTGGTTACAGAGTACATATTCAACTACAAGTAACATTATGGGCCTAAGTCGGTAAGTCTTCTGGGCCTTCTCGTAGCCGGATTGGATTCTGTCTTCTCTCTCTCTCTGACTGGGGCGCCCGTGAAGCAAAGCTCTAACCCGAAGTGGGCCACCCTGGTCAGTGAGGAACTGTGAGGATACCCAGAAAGTATATCCCCAACAGCAGCCCCCGGAGGCCTCCAAGATCGAAAGTCGGATTTCATCATCGTCTAGCTTGATCTTCGGCTTGCAGAATCTTGAAGGGTTCCTGAAACTTCACAACAAAAAATACGATCCGGGTCTTAAAAATAAGTCGGACCTATCAACAAGTTACTCGAATTTTCTAGCTCGATTTTAAACTAAGCCAGAACTTGGTTTCTACGCCGCCTGACACAAGCATGGTCAAGTCACGTCATCTGACAGGCGTGCCGTTAGCACGACCATTGGTGGGTCTGCGGTTTACGGAACCGAGGCGCCGTTTCAATGCGTGCGTGGAGATCGAGGAGACGCAATCATCGCGTGGGTCCTTCCCAGTTCTTTTCACGACGTGTGGCGGTTACACTATAGCATTTGCACGAATCTTGGCGCAGGTAGGTGGATATAAGGGGTTCGGATTTCTTCTTCTCCTTCCCACCAGTCCCTTGCCGTTTCCTTTCCTCCCAATCTTCCTGCGCGCACAGAGCCTCCTCGTCCTCCTCCCACAGAGCTCCCAGCGCTGCCCCTTTAAGTTCACCCTTTTCACCGGAGAAAATGGCTTCATCATCTTCTTCCTCCGGTCTGGCGGCGGCAGCGGTCGCGGCGACGGCGGAAGTTGCAATGGAGAAGAAGAGCTTCCGAGGAATCTGGATCCCCTGCGCCCTCGACCAGGCCGGCCTCAAGAATGTGGAGAAGGAGGGGCTTCTCACCGCCGGCGACTGGCGGACCGGCTCCGGCGAAACCATCCCCAACCCGCGCGACGGCGAGCGGGTCCACTTCGGCACCCATCTCGACCGAGGTCTGTCTTTTCCTCCCTCGGAGTTCTTCTCCGAGGTGATAGATCATTACGGAGTTCAACTCCACAATCTTCTCCCAACTCACTGCTAGAAATGAGTGCGTATGCGTCGCTTTGCGAGGGCTTTCTCGGCATTAGGCCGAGTTTGCTTCTCTTCTGGTACTATTTTCATGTCCGGAGAAATTTCATCAGTGCCGGTGTTCCTTACATCACCGGCACCATTAGCTTTTCTCTTATACGAGACCGGGCCTATCCCAAAATCGCTGCCAGTGACTCGGTCAAACAATGGCTAGCCACTTTTTTCTATCATAGGGATATTCCGGCTCCCGGCAAAGCTACTGCTTTGCCAGCTTTTGTTGACGGAGCCACCACGGCCCAGCCTTCCTAGGACGAGGCTGCTCCGGCTCTCAACGATGATCTGATCCTCGCGAAGAGGCAGATCGAATATCTGATCAAGCACAAGGGTCTGAAAGGATCCCACTTGGTCCGGTGCTGGGTCTCACGTCGGATCCAGCCACTGCAATACCACGGGGATAGACTGATGCACTCCATCACGTCTTCCAAAAAAGACTCCCTCCGCATCAGCCCCAAATCCTACACCACCCAAGGCTACATCAGCCAAATCAAGTGGCTGATCAAGGAGCGGACCGAGAGAAGAATTCCGGAGGTTCCTCTGGACATGCACACGGTGGACGACCCCGTGGTGCCAGTAAGCTTCCATCAGTACATCTTTTATGTGCTTCGATCTTCGAGTTAAGTTGCAATACTGATATGTTTTCTTGTTTTCAGCTTGCTGACCTCCCCGAGTCGGAACTTGCTCCGCTCGAAGGATATCCTCCTGAGTTTTCTCAGGAGACAGAAGTAGTCCCACTGCCAGACTTGGCGCTCAAGAAGCGCAAAGCTCCGATAGTGGCAGTTGGCACAAAGGAGGTGCCTGTCATGAAGAGGTAATCTTTCAGTCACAATTTCCGCCTTTGTACCTTCTCGAAAATATTTTCCGAGATGTAATGTTTCCGACTTTACTTCATTTATCAGAGCAAAGCCGCTCGTCAAGGGAAACGGGAAGGGGACTTCTTCGAAGCCCTTACGTCAAACGAAGCTTACCATAGCTTCCCTTGCCGTGGCTCCTCCGACTCCGGCCCCTCAACCTTCTGCAACTCCGGCGATCATTCCTTCTCCGGTGGTTGCACAAGATCCGGCTCCCCCAACGGAGCCTGAGATCCTTGGGTCACAGACTGACGTCACCGTGGGTGCGTCAGCTCAAGATAAGGGTGAACCCTCTTTGGGTAATGATCCCTCGGCTGAAGTCTTCGCCGAAAACCTCCTCGGCAATCCGGGACTTGCCAAGTTTGGCATGTCCCGAAATCTGCAGAGGAAATCCAGCGGCTAGCCAGGCAAGTCCTGGACAAAAGCCATTTATCCCCTGAAGAGGAAGCGCAAGAAGCAGAGGACGTCAAGTTCTCTGACCTTCTCGCTCAAGTCCGCCTTCGTGACGAGAGGATTAGGACTGGCGAGCTTCCAACAGCCCCAGTAATCCCTCTTACCCTCGCCGAGAAGGTGGCAGCTGAAGTGAACGCGGGTTTAGACAAACTCACCCGCGAGCAATATGTAAGTCGGAATTGCAACTCTTGTTTTTACATTATGTTATATCATATCCTCTATCCCCCAAGCATGAAGTAGGATATAGAATCCAGGTTTATGCTTTCATTAGGATGCCAAAGAATGAACTAGTGTAGCCCCCAAGGCTCGTGCTGATATTTAGCAAAAAATATTAGCCCGATTCTTAAGTAGCTTTCTGACTTTGGGTATTCTGACTTACAAAAAGTATGTTCCTATAACCAGGAATTATTGACCAATGTCTGTGATAAGCGGAGAGAGATCAAAGCTCTCCGGCTTAAAAATGCTGAGCTCAAGGTAGCCAAGGATGAAGCCGAAGGTAAACATTCCGAGATTCAAACCTTGTCTTTTGCTTTTTCAATGTCGAATTTTTCCTGAACTTTTGTTCTTTTTTGACTTACAGCACTGGTGAAACAATCCATCGCTATGATGTAAGAGGCCGAGAACCTCAAAACCCTGGTGGTGGAGAACAAAGGACTTCGCCAAGAGCTAGATAAGCTTAAGGAGGATCATGAAAGGAGCATAGCTCAAGTCCTTGAATCCTCCTCCATGGCCACTGAAGAGCGTGATCGCAAGATCGCTGCTCAAGATCAAATAATCTCGGACCTCAGGAATGAGCTTGGCAGAGAGAAGGACATATCCCAGGCGCTCCAGGCTGAACTCCAGAGTCTCCGGGAGGAGAAGACCAAGGTTGACGACGTCATTTTCGGTACGTTCCACCTCTCTGACTTATCTTTTTTCTTCGACTTCTATGAATGTCGGTTTTTTCTTATCTTTATTTTGTGTATAGGTCCTCTGAACTTGACGGACTCTTCCTTGTCCGAGCCCCGCACTCACCGGCTTACCCAAGTCGGTGATCTTCTTCATGACTACCGCCAGTCCCTTGAGGACATTGGCGAGTCTCTCAGGATTCCGGACATGCCAAGCATGTCGGATTTTTAGGTGCGGGAGAAGGCCAAGGAGATGTCGCAGCTTGTTCAGGGCTGGAACATGTCCTACGCGTGGACTGCTACGCAGAACGCTCTCACCATGGTCATGAGCCACCATGGAAACATGGAGATATGTCAAGTGACCAGAGGGTACTGCAAGGTAGACGAAGACGGCCAGGAGGAAGACCTTCAAGCCATCATGCACTCTTGCGCCGGATATGGGTGCCACGTAGCTGATCTGACCAGCTACGAGATCCCCTTCTTCACCCGCGTAGCTACTCCGCCACCTCCTCCAGAAGAAGCCGAAGAAGTTTCCGACGATGAATGGACCACCTCAGATCCGGACATCTCGGAACGATATCAAGGCAGAGTAACCAGCGAGCCGGCAGCTGCTTCATCTCCTCCTACATCATAGACCACAAATTTATGTATTATTCTGTGAAAGAACATGATGCGTTTGTAAATATTAAGTACTATTGATTTTGCTAGTGCTAAGTTTTTTATCTATTCAGCACTTTTGTCTTAGATTTTTTTGTGTGCCTGAAATGTTTACATAAGCACTTGAAATTTTCCGTCTCTACTTATCGTTTATCTGGCTTTCCGCCTCATCCCTTTCGTGAGCCGGCTAAACCTTCAGCCGGAAACTTTGCCGAGCAACGGAGCTCAATTGCTAAACCAGTTTAAACTCGAAAACAAAGCCGGCTTCCAGTACCAACAATTCACGACTCGGAAAATACCCGCATCCAGCAATCAGACAAATAACCCAAGTAAAGACTAGAATTTTTAGAGTTATACCCGAAGGTAGCAGTTTTAGAATCGGAAAGCTAAACCAGAACGAACATGAGCATAAAGTACTTTCAAGCATTCTGGGATTTTCGACTATGACATGATCATTTAGGAAATAAGATGGTAAAAACTTCTCAGAAAAACTTGAGGCAACCAAAACTTTTATTTCTCACAGAGCATGTACATATGTATGATTACAAAGAAGGATAAACTAAGAATAAAAGGGACATAGCTGAGCAATATTCCACGGTCTGTCTAACTCATCCGGATTTGTACTGCCTCCAGCTCTCTTTCTCTTCTTAGTAGCAGGTCTATCTTTGACTGGTCTCATGTCAGTTAAGTAGTACGATCCATTGTGCAATACTCGACTAACTAAAAAGGGCCCTTCCCATACTGGGGAAAGTTTGTGCTTTCTTTGTTACACAAGCCGGAGAACCAAATCACCTTTATTGAAAGATCTAGTTCGGACTCTCTAGCTATGATACTTGCGTAACTTCTGCTGATAGGCTGTAGATCTCATTTCAGCAACGACACGAACTTCTTCGACTAAGTCGAGATCATTTTGTCGAGAAATCTCGGCATCCTCTTTGATATACACGGCCACTCTAGAAGAAGTATGAATTACATCACTAGGAAGAACTGCTTCTGCGCCATAGACCAAGAAGAAAGGTGTGTATCCTGTTGACCTGTTCGGAGTTGTTCGTAAACTCCAAATTATAGAGGGCACTTCCTCTGCCCAAGCCCCCGCAGCACGTCGTAGTGGTGCTTCGAGTCTTGGTTTCAGGCCTTGTAGAATTAAACCATTTGCTCTTTCGACTTGTCCGTTAGCCTGTGGATGTGCGACTGACGCAATGTCAAGCCAGATATTTTGCTCGTCGCATAATTCAGCCAATTCTCCCATGGAAAAATTACTCCTGTTATCCGTGATAATGCTATGCGGATAACCATACCGGATTATAACATCCTCGAAAAATCTTTTGGTTGTTGCTCCATCACAACTAGTGACAGGTTTAGCCTTGATCCACTTTGTGAATTTATCCACCATCACTAAGAGGTGAGTGAATCCACTTAGAGCTCGTTTAAAAGGTCCTACCATATCAAGCCCCCAGACCGCAAAAGGCCATGTTATAGGTATTGTTCGCAGTTGATCAGCCGGAACATGAGCTTGCTTGGCGTACTTTTGGCAGCATTTGCATGTCTTGACTAATCGTTCGGCATCTGCCTGAGGTGTAAGCCAGAAAAATCCATGCCGAAAAGCTTTTGCCACTAAAGATTTGGCTGCAGCGTGGTGACCACACTCGCCTTCGTGGATTTCCCTTAAGATTTCCACTCCTTCTTCCGGAGATACACAGCGCTGAAAGACCCCAGAAACACTCCGTTTATGGAGCTCACCTTTAACAATAGTATAGGATTTTGCTCGTCGGGTAATCTGTCGGCTCAGCACCTCGTCTTCGGGTAATTTGCCATCTACCAAATAATCGAGGTAGGGTTGAGTCCAGCTGGGAATTACAGCCAGAACTGCTATCAAAGGTGAGTCGGATTTGGTCGGATATTCCTCGTCTACTCCCTTTATTGAGGGAACTTTGAGGTGCTCTAAAAAAGCGCCATCCGGGACCTCTTTCCGCGCAGAGCCTATACGGGATAGTGCATCTGCTTCCTCATTTTCTGCTCAAGGGATGTGTTGAACTTCAAACCCCTCGAACGATTTAGATAGATCATCCACGACAGCTTTATATGCTGCCATGTGCTTAATTGCATTACAAATATCCGACACTTGTTGAGCAACAAGATTCGAATCTCCGTAACACATCAAACATCGGATGCCAATATCCTTAGCAATCCGGATTCCATGCAGCAGTGCTTCGTACTCGGCAATGTTGTTTGTCGCTATGAAGTGGATCTGCAACACGTATAAAAGTTTATCTCCTTGGGGTGATTTGAGCACCACGCTAGCCCCCGAGCCCCCTCGAGCCTTAGACCCATCGAAAAAGAGGGTCCAATATTCTGACTCAGGGAGGACCATGTTCTCCTTGGTATCTGTCCAATCAGCGACAAAGTCAACAAGGATCTGGGATTTGATTGCTGTCCGGGGTTTGTACTCAATGTCGAAAGTTGCAAGCTCTATGCCCCATTTGGCGACGCGTCCTGTGGCGTCGCTATTGTTGATTATATCTCTCATGGGAGCTTTGCTCACCACGATAATTGGATGCTCCTGAAAATAGTGTCGTAACTTACGAGATGCTAGAAAAAAACCGTAAGCCAACTTTTGATAGTGCGGATACCGATGTTTTGATTCTGTCAGGACCTCGCTGACAAAGTACGTCGGACGCTGCACCAGGTGCTCTTGATTTTCCTCTGGTCTCTCCACCACCATAACTATACTAACAACCTTATTTGTCGCAGCAATGTAAAGCAACATCGGTTCCGGCGCTGCAAGGATAGGAGCAGATGAGAGTACTTTCTTCAGGTCTTGTAGTGCAGCTTCAGCTTCGTCAGTCCAGACAAAATCCTTGGTCTTCTTCAGGAGTTTGTATAATGGTGCGGCTCTTTCACCAAGCCGGCTTACAAATCGACTGACCGCAGCAATGCAACCAGTTAATCTTTGTACGTTATTCAGGCGAGTTGGCCTGGAAATATTGAGAATAGCCTTGATTTTGTCCCAGTTCACCTCTATGCCTCTTTGAGACACGATGAAACCTAACAATTTTCCGGCTGGTATTCCAAAAGAAGCATTTCTTTGGGTTAAGCATGATGTTGTATTTTCGTAGATTGGCGAACGTCTCCTCCAAGTCGGAAATCATCGTTTCCTTCTTTTTGGACATGACCGTGATATCATCCACGTATGCATGTACATTGCGTCCCAGTTGGTCATGGAGGCAACGCTGCATCGTGCGTTGGTACGTAGCTCCTGCGTTCTTCAGCCCAAAGGGCATCGTAACAAAACAGAAGGTTCCGAAGGGGGTGATGAATGAAGTTTTGACTTTGTCAGATTCCTTCATCCGAATTTGGTGATAACCGGAATATGTGTCGAGAAAACAGAGGAGTTCCGAGCCTGCCGTAGAATCGATAACTTGATCAATTCTAGGCAGAGCGAACGGATCTTTTGGACAAGCCTTGTTCAAGGCAGTATACTCAACACACATCCTTAAATCAGTGGTGTCCTTTTTAGGGACCATTACAGGGTTGGCCGACCAATCAGTATGGATGACCTCTTCTATGAATCCGACTAACTCAAGCCGCGCTAGTTCCTTAGATATTGCCTTACGCTTTTCATCGCCAAACCATCGTAAGGACAGTTTGACGGGTTTAGCATTCGGGTTTACATTTAGAGAGTGCTCGACAAGTTCCCTAGGTACTCCGGTCATGTCAGATGGCTGCCATGCGAAGATATCTTTATTTGCTTGGAGGAACTTGACGAGCGTGCTTTCTTATGCGCTACTTAGGCCTACGCCTATCTGGGTCACCTTGGAGGGGTCATCATCCTTCAACGGCGTCCACTTCGTCTCTTCTGATGCCTTGAACTCTGGATTTGGCTTTGTGACCTCCTTCTTCGTTGCGGGCATCTCGGACGGATCTATGCTCTTCTTGATCTCCTGGTACTCCTAGGAGTGCAGCACGGCTTCGGCAAAGGCGGCATTTCCATCCTCGCACTCTCGCGCCTTCTTCGGGTCTCCCCTGATGGTGATCATGCCGCTGGGACCTGGAATTTTCATCATATTGTAAATGTAACACGGCCGAGCCATAAAAGCCAGTAAGCCGGTCTTCCGAATATAGCGTGGTATGCGCTCTTGAACGGGACCACTTCAAAGGAAAGCGCCTCCGTCCGATAATTATTTGGTGTTCCAAAGGTAACATCCAAAGTGATCTCTCCCAGGGAATTAGCTTGTCTTCCTGGGATAACTCCGTGAAAGATCACAGAGCTATGGTTTAGCTGTGTTTCCAAGATCTTCATCCGACGTAGCGTTTCGACATAGAGAATATTGATGCTGCTACCACCGTCCATGAGGGTCTTGGAGAAACCATAACCGTCAATAAGTGGATTGACGATTAAGGCGTACTTTCCTCGCCTGTGTAGCTTAGGCGGATGATCAGCGTGGTCAAACGTGATTGCCACTTCCGACCAGTCCAGATATTGAGGGACAGCCGAAACTGTTGCGTTGAGCTCGTGGAGAACTGCTTTCTTGACCTTTGTTGGTTGAGATCCAAGGAAGGTGACGTAAGTGTCCTTCTTGGTGGGAAAAGTCTTCTTCCCTTCCGACTTGGGATTTGAAGCATCAGCTTCCTCCATGTCGGAATCTTCCTTAGCCTCCTTGTCTTTGTCGGTATTTTTCTTTCCCTTCTTCTGCTTAGCTTTGTAGCCTACGGTATCGTCTCTCTTGATGTCGTCATTAAAACGACATTCAGCGTTGGTGTGGGATGATCCCCCATTGGCGTCCAAGTGATGCACACATGGGTTATTGGCAATGTCGGCCCAAGTGTAGGTTTTGCCTGGTTGTTGTTCTCCTCTACCTTGGACCCTTGATGTCCCACGGCCACGCCCACGGCCTCCGCCACGTCCTCCTCGTCCTCTAGACCCGGAAACAGTAGTGACCACTGCCGTTTCCGCGTTGGGTTTTTCTTCCGAGGTGTTTTTGTGCTTCTGAGCTTGTTGCTTTGGTTGTTTTGCCGACTGAGGCACAGCCAGGACATTGAGTAATTCCTCTGCATCGTCGTCAGCGTCTGCATACTTGCTCGCTGTTTCTATCATCTCTCCCAGATTAGTAACCTTGTCACATTTCAAGCGATGGCGAAGTAGACCAATTGGGAGACCTGCGATGAAAGCTTCAATCGCAGTTTGATCGTTTACTCCTTCGCAGGAGTTCTTTGTGTTGATCCATTGTCCGAGATAATCCCGGCAAGTTTCTCCGGCTTTCTGGGTGCAACGCTGTAGGTCTCCAACCGTACAGGGCCTCCGATATGTGCCTTCGAAATTCCGAAAGAACGCACTTTGCAAGTCATACCAGTTGTGGATGGTGTTTGCCGGAAGTTCATTGAGCCATGATCGTGCCGTCTTCCGCAACATAAGTGGGAGATATCGAGTTGCGACCAGGCTGTTTCCGCCTTTGGCGATGCAACTAGCTTGGAAGAAATCCTGTAACCAGGTGTCTGGCCGAGCAATGCCGTCGTAGGCTTGGATATGTCTTGAGATAGCAAATCCTTTCGGGAATTTTGTAGCTCTGATGCATGGTCCGAAGCCTCTATGTTGGAGTTGATCCTGTGCCTTGCGTCGTTCGGGGATAGAGATCGTCCCGAATGTCGGCTGTGGCTGCGGTGCCTTGGAGCCGGACTTCGGCTTCTGCCACCACCTACTCCGCCATGTCGTCCTCCTTGACCTCCTTGGGGGCCGCTGTGATAACTGTGTGGTGGAGAGGGTGGTGCAGCTGGGTAGTTTCCGGTTGATCGCCGGCCTCTGTCTGGAGCATCATTATTCCAGTTCTAGGGAGGTTCTTGACTACGACGAGCCCCCTGCCGGCTTGTTCCAGCATGGTTTCCGTCGTTCCTTCGTCCATCGTTCCCACCATGGTGAGGCTCAGCCGGACGACTCTCATGTCTAGGAGGCGGCATTTTCTAACGATCCTCCTCCCGATGCTTCTCTTTATCTTCTCCCCTTCGATCCTTAGACTCTCGTCGGGGAGGGTTCGTCGGATTCAGGGTAGCGATGGCATCTTTCTCGGCTGCTGGAGCGACATTGCTCTAGTTATGTGTAGTTCTGTGATGCTGTCCCGATGATCCGGTTCTTGAATAATTGTCTTCCCTGCATTCGGGGTGATGGTATTGCGCCTGAACGTAATGGGATCTTACGCCAGCCCATGCCGGATCTGTGCGACATTGGTCAGAATCCGAGACCAGTTTTCGACTTCCGGACAGGGCGACCTTCTGCTGCTTTAGTCCCTTGTTGAGTAGCTTGATACCCAAACGTATCTCCTCTGGTCCTGGATTAGCCGATAGAATTTCACGAGCTGCCACAATATTCTGTACTGGGGTTGGGTATACCCAGTCTCCGTTGCTATCTTTCCGTGGCTTCCCCATCTCATCTCCAAAAAGGACGGCACGGACACGCGGGAATTGGTTGTCATCTATGTGACGCTTCCGTGTCTTCTGATATAGACAAGACATGTCCTCCTTGTTTGACATGCGCTTCTTCTCCACCTCGATGTTTTTGGCTTCATCGAGGAGTTGCTGACGACGCGCTTCTAGGGCCTAGGCCCTTTCGTCCAGCTCATCTGCAGTAAGTTCTGCAGCTGTAGGGATAGGTGTGGTTAATGCGGCATCGATGAGTTTACGCGCACCTTCAATGATCACATGTCCATCCACTGATGCTTCTTTTTCGGCTCTTCTGGGATAAGCGCTCCATCTGAGTCTTCTTCATATTCCTCGGCAATTACCTCCTCTGTGAGAGGGTCTTTTGCTGGGGTCTTGTTCTTCTTGTTCTTCTTCTTTGCCTTCTTGGCAGCGCCGGTAGCAAAGACGGCTTTAGGTCCGTTTCCCATAGTCAAGCTCTGATCGGTACTTTCGGACATCTGGACTTCGGGATTGTCTCCAACGTCCATGTCATCCTACGCTTTGGGAGAGTGTTCCCCGGATCCTTCATCCATGGCTTCTCCTTCCTCTACAGCTTTGGAGTTGTACTCCTCTTCATATTCCGCGGAGAACTTTCGGAAATCTGTCGACATCATGGATTCATCTGAGGATGCGAGAACGTCGGTGTTTGTTCCAATTGCCTCCAGCACCGAGTCGGTGTTTTCTCCAGCATCGGCAGAGCCGGATCCGGATCCAACATATCCGACGAAGTGCGATGCGTGCTTCCTGAGGTACCTACGGCTTTCGCGATCAGCCATATCGAAACTTTTAATTGTCTCGAGGATTGCATCTACGCTTGCGCCTTGCAGTATCATACGTCTTAGTGTGTACCTGAGGAAAGGCCTGTCTGTCCCGGCATCGTCAGAGCCGGAATCAGTGTCGTTGATATGCTCCTTCTGGATTTCGACTTCCACGGGTGGGTCGATCTGGGATCTGGCTTCTCCAGAGAGATCCACTCTAGATTTGACTTAGACCGTGAGGTCTTCTTCAGGCTCAGATTTCTCCACTATCTCCGCAACTGGTGCGGGCTCGGTGGGATTAGGGTTTTCTGAGATCTGGAACTCTGTCGCCTCCGCGGACAAAGGGGACCCATAAGATTCTTCTGCCTCTATCATCACCGCTGGGGTGGGTTGGGCAGGTTCAGCGAAACCGATGTAAACATCGATCTCGCCAAAAGACATGATTGTATAGGCAGTCACGGTCTCCCTAGCCGGAATCCAAGTCTCGTCGAGAGCGATGAGAGGGACGTCGCTGGCATAGAGGATGCGACCGACGGCGATGGTCTCTCCAATTCCGATTCTTGTAGATTTTGCTCGGAACGCAGATCCGAAGCTCACTTGCCCCACGGTGGGCGCCAACTGTCGTCGGATTGAGGACAAGTACGCCATGAGGGGGTCCTCGAGGCGTGCGGAAGAGAGGGGTGTGAGACGTACGATATTCCGGGACGGTGAGCACACAAGTTTACCCAGGTTCGAATCCGCTGGCTTTGGACGAATCTTACTCCTGCTAGCAATCCAGTAATACGGCAGAGCCGGAATATGGGTTACAAGGGTATCGCCTGTGCGAGTTGAGGGTCTAAAGTATTGGTGTCCTAAAGGCTCTCCCTAGGATGGCATATATAGATATCCGGCCTAGGGTTTACAGGAGAGATCAATCTGGCTACGACTAAGAGTTGGTTACAGAGTACATCTTGAACTACAAGTAACATTATGGGCCTAAGTCGGTAAGTCTTCTAGGCCTTCCCGTAGCCGGATTGGACTCCGCCTTCTCTCTCTCTGACTAGGCCACCCGTGAAGCAAAGCTCTAACCCGAAGTGGGCCACCCTGGTTAGTGAGGAACTGTGAGGATACCCGGAAAGTATATCCCCAACAATAACTTCGAGCACTCACACACCAGCAACCGCACTAGAAGATAGATTAGTATCCAGAGGATGTGAGTACCTTTTACCTTACCTCCCCGGCAACGGCGGCAGAAAATAGCTTGATGTCTACACATGCTTCTATTCTTGTAGACAGTGTTGGGGCTCCAAGTGCAGAGGTTTGTAGAACAATAGCAAGTTTCCCTTAAGTGGATCACCCAAGGTTTATCGAACTCAGGGAGGAAGTGGTCAAAGGTATCCCTCTCAAGCAACCATGCAATCAAGATACAAGAAGTCTCTTGTGTCTCCAACACACCCAATACACTTGTCAGATGTATATGTGCACTAGTTCGGCGAAGAGATAGTGAAATACAAGTAATATGGATGATTATATGTGGTAATTGCAATCTGAAATAAGTGTGGCATCAAGCAAACATGTAACATGACTGATGGTAACTGGTGTTTCAATGCTTAGAAACAAGGCCTAGGGATCATACTTTCACTAGTGGACACTCTCATATGAATATCTTCTCTCCATTATTCAACCTTGAACTACTCTCCGGTTGGATGATGTAGGGCTATAACAGCACACCTTAAATTTCGCATTCCCCATCTAGATAACCCCTCACTGTCACCTTGAGCGCTAGATGGTTCCAACAAACACCACAATCTCATAGAGACATCTAACTCAAATTATACTCATGATAAGTATTTATGTAACCTTAGCCAAAGTGCCACACGGTGTGCACACTCTCAACTTCACACACGTGGGGATAAGCAGAGATTCATTAAAGCACTTGAGTAGCAGAATAGATCTATAGATTATAAAGCTCATGATCTCGATAAGATCACGTATAGAGAGAGAGAGATGAACACATAGCTACCGGTAGAGCCCTTAGCGTCGAGAGAGAACTACTCCCTCCTCATCATGGGAGTCAGCAACGACGATGGAGATGGCGGTGGAGTCGATGGAGATGGCTCCGGGGGCACTTCCCCGTCCCAGCAGGGTGTCGGAACAGAGACTTATATCCCCTGAATCTCCTCTTCGGTGGCGGTGGTGCTGTGGAACTTTTCGTGGAATTCTGATCCTCCCTTTAGGGTTTTCATCCTGGGGTAGTTTTATAGGCGAAGAGGCAAGGACGGTGGGTGCCCGAAGGGCCCACACCACACCCTGGCGCGGCCTGGGCTGGTCCGAGCCACCAGGTGGTGTGGCCACCTTGTGGCCCCTCTCCGTCTCGTCTTGTGGCTCCGTGAGTCTTCTGGTAAAATATTGACTTTGGCTTTTGTCCGGTCCAATTCCGAGAATATTTCTTTTCCAACTTTTCTAAAACCAAAAACAGCAGAAAAATAGGTAATTGACACTGTGACATCTTGTTAATAGGTTAGTCCCATAAAATGTGTAAAAATATTCTAAAGTGTGGACAAAACATAAGAAAGTAGATATAAAACAAGCATGGAACATTAAAAATTATAGATACTTTTATGATGTATCAAGTTGCGGCGCTGGGCTTCTTCTCGATCCTGAGATCGGCAAGTGGTTGACTACATCATCTATGAGTTCAACCTCATTACACTTTGTCGGTCTACAAGGGTATGTTCTGTATGGATGTATATCCGCCCGTAGCTTGTATCTGGTAGATAGATCTGGGCACTTAGTAGTTCACATCGCAGGAATTTTTTGTTTTCTATGCTGCGAACCCAACAGTGGTATCGGAGCCTAATCTATGTGTAGATGCTTTGCATGGGTAGTACACATATGAGTATGTGGGCGATGACAATCATGTTATTGCTTCTTTCATGTATTTTGGATGTTGGTGGCACAATGGGATGAAGCGGCCCAGACTAACTTTACATGTCCTCGCACATGAGACCAGTTCCACGATTGACATGCAACTAGTTTTGCATAAGTGGCTAGCGGGTGTCTATCTCTCCTACTATAGTCAATATCTGATTTACAACGAGTTGCTAATAATTTGGTTATCATTGTTATGGTTCCATGTTCGTAGGTAAGACCGATTCTATCTTCGAAAGCCCTAAGCCACGTAAAACTTGCAATGGATAAACTAGAAGCGTCTAGTTTAGATTGTTGCTGGGCTAGTGTCATGATATAGTAATGTTGTAAGTTGATGTATAGTTGATACTCTTACAACACACCTAACGTGTAAGTTCCATAGACCTTGGCCTTACACACAAAGTAATGATAAAGATCACACCACGATGCACATGATAGTGATCAAGTGCAAGAACCATATCATTTCACTTTACACATATGATGTTTACATCTTATATTGCTTGTTTGGCGTTTTAGTAGCATTATAAGATGATCCCTCATTTAGATATCAAGATAAAAATGTGTTCTTCCTTAAGTATGCACCATTCTATGGATCATGTTTCGAGACATCACGTGATGATTGGGTGTACTCGACTCTACGCTTTCATACAACAGGTGTAAGACAGTTTTACACACGCGAGTACTAAGGTTCTTACTTGGTGAGCCTAGCATGTACAGACATGGCCTCGGAACACGGACCAAAAGGTTAAGCATGAGTCATATAATTGATATGATGCCCATATTGATGCTCACCTTTGAGACTAAACCGACTCACGTGATGATCAGACTTGGTGTAGTGGATTTGGTTCATGTAATCACCAAAAAGACACGAGGGATGTCGTTTTTGAGTGGGAGTTCATTTGTAATTTGGATTAGTTGAACTCAATCTATCATAAACTTAGTCTAAACTTTACAAATTCTGTTGTAGATGGCACCACCTGCTTTCAATTTCAATATGTTCATGGAGAAAGAGAAACTTGCGGCAAATGGTAGAAACTTTACCAACTGGGCCATGAATTTGAGGATTCTCCTAACTGTTGCACAAAAGCAATATGTGCTAGAAGCATTGCTAGGCCCCCGCCAGCTGCTGATGCCCCTGATGAGGAAAAGAACGTCTATTTCACTCGTCAGGAGGACCACAACTTTGTTCATTGTGGCATACTGTATGGGATACAGCCAGAACTTCGAAAGCGTTTCGAAAATGGCAATGCCTTTGATACCATGGGTGAATTGAAAATGATATTCGATACCCATGCTACCGTAGAGAGTTATAATGCTTCTGAAAAGTTCTTTAGCTACATGATGGAAGAGAATAGCTCCATTAGTGAGCATGTACTCAAAATGTCTGGGTACGCCGATAAGATTGTGTCCTTGGGAATAACGATTCACATTGACTTAGTCATACATTGTGTTCTCCAATCTCTGCCACCGAGATACAAGAGCTTCGTGATGAACTATAACAGGCAGGGCATGAAGAAGTATCTCCCCGAGCTTCTGTCAATGCTTAAGACTATATAAGTACAGATCAGAAAAGAGCATCAAGTGTTGATGATCAATAAGACCACCGGTTTCAAGAAAGATAAGAAAGGTAAAAATAAGGGAAAGAAGGGCGGAAAATGTATTGTTGTGCTTGAAAATAAATCCTGAGATGGCCCTAAGTCTGATATCGAGTACCACTATTGCAAAGGGACTGGCCATTAGAAGCGCAACTGCCCCAAGTATTTGGCGGACAAGAAGGCCGGCAAGGTAAACAAAGCTATATGTGATATACATGTTATTGATGTGTACTTGACTAGTACTCATAGTAGCACCTGGGTATTTGGTACTGGATCGGTTGCTAATATATGTAACTCGATACAGGGGCTGCGGAACAAGCGATAGTTAGTAAGGGATGAGGTCACGATGCGTGTCGTCAATGGATCAAGAGTTGATGTGATCGCTGTCAGAACGTTGCCTCTCCATATGCCTTCGGGATTAGTGATAAATCTAAATAATTGTTATTTGGTGCCTACACTGAGCATGAACATTATATCTAGATCGTGTTTGATGCAAAGTGGTTATTCATTTAAGTCTGAAAACAATGTTTGTTCGATTTATATGAATGATATCTTTTATGGTCATGCACCTGTGATGAATGGTTTATTTCTGTTGGATCGATAATAGTATTACGCATATTCATAATATTGATGCTAAAAGGATTATACTTGATGATGATATATCTGCATATATGTGGCACTGCCGTCTAGGTCATATTGGCATTAAACGCATGAAGAAACTTTATTCTGATGGACTTTTGGAATCACTTGATTTTGAATCATTTGATACATGTGAGCCATGCCTTATGGGCAAGATGACTAGAACGCCATTTTCCGGTTCAATGGAACGGACGACAGATTTATTAGAAATCATACATACTGATGTATGTGGTCCAATGAGTGTGTCAACGCATGGTGGATATCGTTATTTTGTTACTTTCATGGATGATTTGAGTAGATACGGGTATATCTATTTGATGAAACACAAGTCTAAAACCTTTGAAAAGTTCAAGGAATTTCAGAATGAAGTGGAAAATCATCGTAATAGAAAGATCAAATTTCTGCGGTTCGACCGTGGAGGAGAGTATCTTAGTTACAAGTTTAGCGCACATATGAAAGATTATGGAATAGTTTCACAACTCATGCATGCGGGAACACCAAAACGTAATGGTGTGTCGGAACGTCGTAATCGTACTTTATTGGATATGGTTCGATCTATGATGTCTCTAACTGACTTTCCACTGTCGTTTTGGGGTTATGCACTGGAAACCGCTGCATTCACTTTAAATCAGGCACCATCCAAATCCGTTGAAATGACACCATATGAATTGTGGTTTGGAAACAAACCTAAGCTGTCATTTCTTAAAGTTTGGGGATGCGATGTTTATGTGAAGAAACTTCAGCCTGATAAACTCGAACCCAAAGAAGAAAAATGCGTCTTTGTAGGATACCCTAAAGATGGGTATTCCTTCTATCACAGATCCGAGTCCAAGGTTTTCATTGCCAAGAATGGATCCTTCCTAGAGAAAGAGTTTGTCATGAAAGGTGTGAGTAGTCGGAAGGTAGAACTCGAAGTGGTTATTGAACCTTCTCTTAATGAAACGGCGAGTGGCGTAGCGCCAAAAATTGTTCCAGAGTTGACTTCACCGAATGAAGAGGGAAGTAATGATAATAATCATGAAACTTTGAAAGAGGACACTATCGAACCTCGCAAATCAAGCAGAACACGTGCAGCTCCTGAACTGTACGGGAATCCTGTCATGAATTTCATGGTTTATGAAATAGATGACCCTACAATGTATGAAGAAGCGATGATGAGCCCGAATTCCAACAAATGGCTACAAGCCATGAAATATGAAAATGGAATCCATATACAAAAACCAGGTTTGGACCATGGTGGACTTACCTACGACCGAAAGGCCATTGAGAATAAATGGATTTTCAAAAGAAAATAGATGCTGATGGTAATGTGACCATCTATAAAGGCCGACTTGTCGCAAAGGGGTTTCGACAAATTCAAGGAGTTGACTACGATGAGACATTCTCTCCCATAGCGATGCTAAAGTTAGTTAGGCTTATGTTAGCAATTGCTGCATATTTCGATTATGAGATATGGTAGATGGATGAAAAAACTACATTCCTCAATCGTAATATTGAAGAAGAGTTGTATATGATACAACCAAAGGGTTTTGTCGATCCTAAGGATGCTGACAAGGTATGGAAGCTTCAGCGATCCATCTATGGATTGAAGCAAGCATCCGAGAGTTGGAATCTCCACTTTGATGAGGTGATCAAAGAGTTTGGATTTGTCCAAACTTATGGAGAGGCCTGTATTTACAAGAAAGTGAGTGGGAGCAATATGGCATTTCTGATATTATATGTGGATGACACATTACTGATTGGAAATTATATAGATCTTTTTAAACAGTGTTAAAAGTTATCTAAACAGCAAATTTTCAATGAAGGACCTTGGTGAAGTGTCATACATATTAGGCATAAAGATCTATAGAGATAGATCAAGATGCCTAATAGGGCTATCACAGAGTACATACCTTGATAAGATTTTAAAGAAGTTTAAAATGGATGAAAGTAAGAAGGGGTTCTTAGCTATGTTGCAAGGTGATACATTGCAAATGTATCTATAATTTTTGATGTTCCATGCTTGGTTTTATCTACTTTCTTGTGTTTTGTTCCAACTTTGGAGTACTTTTCATATGATTTCTTGGACTAACCTATTAACAAGAGCCACAGTGCCAGTTGCCTGTTTTCTGCTGTTTTGGTTCCAGGAAGTCAGAAAATGAATATTCTCGGAATTGGACGGGACAAAAGCCAAAGTTACTATTTTCCTGGAAGACTTACGGAGCCAGAAGGAGAGTCGGAGAGGGGCCATAGGGTGGCCACACCACCCCTAGGCGCGGGTCCACCTAGGCCGCGTCAAGGCATGGTGTGGGCCCCCTGGCTGGCCACCGACCTTGCCTCCTTCGCCTATAAGAGCCTCCCGATACCAAAACCCTAAATCGTCAAGCCTCCAGCCATGAAAAGTTCCGTAGCGCCGCCGCCACCGAAGGGAAGATTCGGGGGACTCAAAGTCTCTATTCCGGCACCCTGTCGGGACAGGGAAGTGCCCCCGGAGCCATCTCCATCGATCTCCACCGCCATCTCCATCGTTGTTGCTGATTCCCATGATGAGGAGGGAGTAGTTCTCTCTCGAGGCTAAGGGTTCTACCGGTAGCTATGTGTTCATCTCTCTCTATGCATGATCTTATTGAGATCATGAGCTTTGTAATCAAGTAGATCTACCTTGCTACTCAAGTGCTTTAATGAATCTCTGCTCTCCCCATGTGTGTGAAAGTGACAGCGTGCGCACCATGGTGGCACTTAGGCTAGAGATTACAAAACTTGTTATGAGTTATATTTGGAGTTGGATGTCTTTATGAAATTGTGGTGTTTGTTGGACTCATCTAGTGCTCAAGGTGACAGTGTGGGGTTTTCTAGATGGGGAAGGCTTACTTTGAGGTGTGCTGTTATAGCCCTACCATGGATTAGAGTGTCCAACCAGAGAGTAGTTAAGCGTAGTATCATAAAGGAGAATATATTTATATGAGAGTGTTCACTGGTGAAAGTATGATCCCTGGGTCTTGTTTCTAAGCATTGAAACACCGTTTGCTATTAGATCTATTACATGTTTGCTTGCTTCTATCTTTATTTCAGTTTGCCTTTAGTCTCTTCCACGCCATCAAGTTATTTTCTATCACCGTTACCACTTATAATTATCCATACCACTTGTATTTCACTATCTCTTCGCCGAACTAGTGCACCTATACACCTGACAAGTGTATTGGGTGTGTTGGGGACACAAGAGACTTCTTGTATCTTGATTGCAGGATTGCTTGAGAGGGGATACCTTTGACCACTTCCTCCCTGAGTTCGATAAACCTTGGGTGATCCACTTAAGGGAAAACTTAATGCTGTTCTACAAACCTCTGCACTTGGAGGCCCAACAACTATCTACAAGAATAGAAGTGCGTAGACATCACAAGGCAAGACATTGAGTAAGACTCAAAGTCCGGCTATGGTGGAAGAAAGGGAGATAATGGATAAGATCCCCTATGCTTCAGCCATAGGCTCTATAATGTACGCCATGCTATGTACAAGACCGGATGTGATACATGTTATTAGTTTGACTAGTAGGTACCAATCTGATCCAGGTTCGGAACACTCGATAGAGGTCAAAAATATCCTTAAGTACTTACGAAGAACTAAGGAAATGTTTCTCGTATACAAAGGTGAAGAAGAGATGGTCGCTAATTGTTATGTCGACGCTAGCTTTGACAATGATCCGGATGACTCTAAGTCTCAATCCAGATAAGTATTTCTCATGAACAGAGAAGCAGTTAGTTGGAGGAGCTCCAAACAACCTGTGGTGACAAGATCGACAACATAGGCGGAATATATTGCTACTTCAGAAGAAGCACATGAAGCGGTTTGGATGAAGGAGTTCATAACCAAACTATGTGTGGTTCCTAGTGCGTCGGACCCAATGGTGATCTATTGTGACAACAATGGAGCCATAGCCAACGCCAAGGAACCAAGGTCTCACAAGAATTCCAATCATATTAAATGCCGGTTTCACTCCATCCTCAAACATGTCAAGGATGAAGATGATCTTTTTAGTCCCCCAAGCGTGGAGGATAAAATTTACTTTGATGATACTAAACCTCCAATATATGATGATTACAATGATGAATATGATATTTTCAGTCCACCTACTATTGAGGAGAAAATTAATTATGATTACAATATGCCTCCTATATTTGATGATTATGGTGATGAGAATAATAATGATAGCTATTTTGTTGAATTTGCTCCCACTATGATTGATAGAATGACTATGCTTATATGGGGAGTATTAATTATTTTAAGCTTGTGGCTCATGATAAGAATGTTTTATGTGATAGTTATATTGTTAATTTTATTCATGATGCTACTAAAAGTTATTATGAGAGAGGGAAACATGGTTTTATGCATCTCAATAATATTAAGTTTTCCCTCTTTATGTTAAAAGTCTTGAAGTTGAACTTATTTTGCTTTACTATACTTGTTGCTTTGTGCTTTCATGACTTGTTTCTTTACAATATTCCTATGCATAGGAAGTGGGTTAGACTTAAATGTGTTTTGAATTTGCTTCTTGATGCTCTCTTTTACTTCAATTCATATTTCTTATGTGAGCATCTTCTCAAACTATCATGCCTAACTTAAAGGCATTAAAGAAAAGTACTTATTGCGAGATAACCCAAAAGTTTTAGTTGAGTCTTGAAAGTTATTACTTCAGTAATAACCGCTCCTTTTCCTTTTTATTTGCTTTTTGTGCGAAGAGTAACCTCTATTGAGAGAGAAGTAATGATTGGGAAAGTTGCTGTCCCGAAACAGATTTCTGTACTTCACCGTAAACATTCGTGAGAGAGCTCTGTATATCGGATTGAGCTCTATTTTTTTTTGCTTCTGCCACAGGTTGTTATCTAACTTTCTTTAGTTCAACACTTTTTGATTTGATCAACATAAGGTCTTCGAAAAAATTCGTCTTTACCTGCTGGTCTGTTTTGACAGATTTCTGCCATTTTCTATTTGCTTCTTGTGGGTTCCTTTTTGAGTTCTTTTGGGGAATTGAGCTTTTTAGGGAATTCCTACAGTAGCTAGTGTTTTAATGGAAGTTTTATTGGTGTTAGAACTGAACCTAAATACTTATTATCTTGAGTGCACTAATGTTGCTAATAATGATTGTGTGAAGTATTGTATGAAGGAAAAATTTCAGGTGTATGGAAGGAATGAGTAATGAGATGAAGGATGGACTAAAGCTCAAGCTTGGGGATGCCACGCGTGTCACCCCAAGAAATATCCAAGAAGTACAAGCGTCAAAGCTTGGGGATGCCCAAGGCATCCCCTTCTTCATCAATAAAAATTCCAGGTTTCTTCCAAACGCTTCATTTTTATTGTTTCATGCACAGTTGTGTTTTTCTTGGAGCGTCTTCTTTTTCGTTTTTGTTTTGTTTTTCGTTTGCTTGGTTTGCTTAGTGTTCTGCATAAATTGGTTGGACCCCCTCTTTCATACATTGGTTTTCAAATAGTTTGGTTTGGTTTGGAAAAGAGTAGGAAATCTCATGCTTAAGTGGTAAAGAGAGCTTGTTTTTGACTGTGGCCTATGATTTTTCATGCCATGCTTGATTTTTTTTGGCTTTATTCTTAGTATTATTTGCTGTAGCATGACTTGTTATAAACAATTGAGATTTCTTAATGTGCCTTGGATGAATCATGCGTTGTTTTAGCATATTAAAGCATAGTACAGTGGTATTCTCCTTTGATGCTTTATTTGGGTTGACTTGGCGCATGCTGACACCATGTTATGACTATCTCAAGTCACAATAGCTTTTATGATCCTTTAGTTTTCAACTTGTAGTATCACTTTATGCTTTGATCAATGATGTTTTGTCGCTCTGCATGATTATGGCCATTATTGCTCTCTTAGTTTGTCGCTCCCAGTCTTTTTGCTAGCCTCCACAACCAAGTATGAGTTAGGACACGAAGTGTTTGAAGAGAAAATTAAAAAACCTATGGAACTTTATTTGCATGCTAATATCAATGTTGTTAGTATGAATTCTTTGGACACCATTATTGCTAATGCTATGGAAAAGTCTAAGTTTGGGAAAGCTAGTTTTTATGAAAATGATCTTTTTAGTTCCCCAGCTTTGGAAGATAGCTATTCTATTGCTTATGATGATACCAAACCTCCAATACATGATGATTACAATGATGAGTATGATATTTTCAGTCCACCTACTATTGAGGAGAAAATTGATTATGACTACAATATGCCTCCTATATTTGATGATTATGGTGATGAGAGTAATAATGATAGCTATTTTGTTCAGTTTGCTCCCACTACAATTAATAAGAATGACTATGTTTATGTGGAGAGTAATAATGCTTTTATGCATGTGGCTCATGATAAGAATGTTTCTTGTGATAGTTATATTGTTAATTTTATTCATGATGCTACTGAAAGTTATTATGAGAGAGGGAAACATGGTTTTATGTATCTCAACAATATTAAGTTTCCCCTCTTTATGTTGAAAGTCTTGAAGTTGAACTTGTTTTGCTTTACTATGCTTGTTGCTTTGTGCTTTTATGACTTGTTTCTTTACAAGATTCCTATGCATAGGAAGTGGGTTAGACTTAAATGTGTTTTGAATTTGCTTCTTGATGCTCTATTTTACTTCAATTCATATTTCCTATGTGAGCATCTTCTCAAACTATCATGCCTAACTTAAAGGCGTTAAAGAAAAGTACTTATTGGGAGATAACCCAAAAGTTTTAGATGAGTCTTGGAAGTTAATACCTCTGTAATAACCTCTCCTTATCCTTTTTATTTGCTTTTTGTGCCAAGAGTAACCTCTAATGAGAGAGAAGTAATGATTGGGAAAGTTGCTGTCCTGAAACAGATTTTTATGCTTCACCATAAAAATTCGTGTAAAATCTCTGAACGTCTTTTGGAGGCGTGAATTTTTGTGCTTCTGCCCCAGGTTGTTATCTAACTTTCGTTAGTTGAACACTTTTTGATTTGAGCAACATAAAGTCTTCGAAAAAATTAGTTTTTACCTGCTGGTATGTTTTGTCAGATTTCTGCCATTATTTGCATTTGCTTCTTGTTGGTTCCTTTTCGAGTTTTTTTGGGGAATTGAGCTTTTTGAGGGAAGTGCTACAGTATCTAGTGTTTTAATGGAAGTTTTATTGGTGTTAGAACTGAACCCAAAGACTTATTATCTTGAGTGCACTAATGTTGCTAATAAAGATTGTGTGAAGTTTTGTATGAAGGAACAATTCTAGGTGTATGGAAGGAATGAGTAATGAGATAAAGGATGGACTAAAGCTCAAGCTTGGGGATGCCACGCATGTTACCCCAAGAAATATCCAAGAAGTACAAGAGTCAAAGCTTGGGGATGCCCAAGACGTCCCCCTCTTCATCAATAAAAATCTCAGGTTTCTTCCAACGCTTCATTTTTATTGTTTCATGCACAGTTGTGTTGTTCTTGAAGCATCTTCTTTTTAGTTTTTGTTTTGGTTGTTAGTTTGCTTTGTTTGCTTAGTTTGCTGAATAAATTTGTTGGACCCCCTCTTTCATGCATTGGTTTTCAAATAGTTTGGTTTGGATTGGAAAAGAGTAGGAAAGTTCATGCTTAAGTGGTAAAGAGAGCTTGTTTTTGACTGTGGCCTATGCTTTGTCATGCCATGCTTGATATTGTTTTTGCATTAGGCTTAGTATTCTTTGCTGTAGCATGACTTGTTATAAACAATTGAGATCTCTTAATGTGCCTTGGATGAATCATGCATTGTTTTAGCATATTAAAGCATAGTACAGTGGTATTCTCCTTTGATGCTTTATTTGGGTTGACTTGGCGGATGCTGACACCATGTTATGACTATCTCAAGTCACCATAGCCTTTATGATCCTTTATTTTTCAACTTGTAGTATCACTTTATGCTTTGATCAATGATATTTTGTCGCTCTGCATGATTATGGCCATTATTGCTCTCTTAGTTTGTCGCTCCCAGTCTTTTGCTAGCCTCCACAACCAAGTGTGAGTTCCACTCATGCATCCAACTCCCTAAACCAAGTTATTCCAAAGAGTCCACCATACCTACCTACTAGCTTATGCTATTCCAAGTATATTCATGCTTTTGTTTACCATCCAAATTAAAATTGTTATGAGAAAACTAGTGATTAAAGCTCTCACGAACTTGATGGCACACTTTACTTTTTTGCATCTAATAAACTTGAACCATTGGGTCCTTCTTTGTTGCGTATATGCTTGCACTTTATAAGTTGAAATTAGCAGAACCATGTATCATGGGGAACGCTTTCAACATTGCACTTGTACTTTGTACCCCGTTGATATCATGTTATTTTGCTTATGGATCCTAGCGGTGTGAAATAAAAGTGGAACTTGTAAGATCATGGAGTTTGTATGTGTGTTAGAGAAACGCTTGGGCCGCTATCCTAAGCCATGCCTAACCATGGTGGAAACTTGCAGCATCACCATAATGAGCACTCTATGAAGCATCCTCAATAAAAACCTATGCAAATATCAAATAAAAAGATCGCTGAGATGCTCATTGTCCGCTTGCCTTGTCATTTTGATTATGGGAAAGCTCCCGTATCATGTGCAAGGGGTACCCCGTTGGCGGTTCTTAATGATACACATGTACTTACAATGACAAGAGCTTACTCATGATTGAAGTTGAGTAGCATGAGGATCGGTCTTCGTAAGTAAGGGGCATGAGATTTCGGTTTATAACTTGTCAAGCATATCCTCTTAGTTGTGTCACTTTAACCTTAACCACTTCAAGATGCTTATGATAGGGGCAATGAGAGCTGAAAGCTACAAGTACCATAATTTTTGGAAGCTCTTTATGAGACTTGAATCCCTACTTCCTTTTACAAAGGCTTTTCTTCCACCATTACATTGAGTCTCCACCTTCTATCTTTATGCACTTACTTTGAGAGCATAGTGGCCATTCTTAGTTCTATGTGCATTGTCCCAAGTCTAGTTGATTGATGCATACTTTGATATTGCTTGTTTTAAACTATTGTATCTCGTCACTATTATGAACTTTGAAGGTGTCCTATGCATTTATATTTTCTACTCTATTGAGGGACAAGCTGAATACTAGTATGCCATGTTTTCTTTATGTGAAACAAACAAACGTCTTGCAAAGCATTGTTATTCATGAATCTTTTGTTTGTGCCTTTTCATGTTGCTACATAGTTTCTTTGTCTTGTTGCTAGAACTTTGTCTTTCATGTTATGATTGAAGTACTATGATCCTAGCTTTTCATGTTTTACAAATACTTTGATCAAGTTTATGATGGTGCATGTCACCTCAAAATTATTCTTTCTTTTTATCTCTTACCTACTCGAGGACGAGCATGAGTTAAGCTTGGGGATGTTGATACATTGCAAATGTATCTATAATTTTTGATGTTCCATGCTTGGTTTTATCTACTTTCTTGTGTTTTGTTCCAACTTTGGAGTACTTTTCATATGATTTCTTGGACTAACCTATTAACAAGAGCCACAGTGCCAGTTGCCTATTTTCTGCTGTTTTTGGTTCCAGGAAGTCAGAAAATGAATATTCTCGGAATTGGACGGGACAAAAGCCAAAGTTACTATTTTCCTGGAAGACTCACGGAGCCAGAGGAGAGTCGGAGAGGGGCCATAGGGTGGCCACACCACCCCTAGGCGCGGGTCCACCTAGGCCGCACCAAGGCATGGTGTGGGCCCCCTGGCTGGCCACCGACCTTGCCTCCTTCGCCTATAAGAGCCTCCCGATACCAACACCCTAAATCTTCAAGCCTCCAGCCACGAAAAGTTCCGCAGCGCCGCCGCCACCGAAGGGGAGATTCGGGGGACACAAAGTCTCTATTCCGGCACCCTGCCAGGACGGGGAAGTGCCCGCGGAGCCATCTCCATCGATCTCCACCGCCATCTCCATCGTCGTTGCTGATTCCCATGATGAGGAGGGAGTAGTTCTCTCTCAAGGCTAAGGGTTCTACCGGTAGCTATGTGTTCATCTCTCTCTATGCATGATCTTATTGAGATCATGAGCTTTGTAATCAAGTAGATCTACCTTGCTACTCAAGTGCTTTAATGAATCTCTGCTCTCCCCATGTGTGTGAAAGTGACAGCGTGCGCACCATGGTGGCACTTAGGCTAGAGATTACAAAACTTGTTATGAGTTATATTTGGACTTGGATGTCTTTATGAAATTGTGGTGTTTGTTGGACTCATCTAGTGCTCAAGGTGACAGTGTGGGGTTTTCTAGATGGGGAAGGCTTACTTTGAGGTGTGCTGTTATAGCCCTACCATGGATTAGAGTGTCCAACCAGAGAGTAGTTAAGAGTAGTATCATAAAGGAGAATATATTTATATGAGAGTGTTCACTGGTGAAAGTATGATCCCTGGGCCTTGTTTCTAAGCATTGAAACACCGTTTGCTATTAGATCTATTACATGTTTGCTTGCTTCTATCTTTATTTCAGTTTGCCTTTAGTCTCTTCCACGCCATCAAGTTATTTTCTATCACCGTTACCACTTATAATTATCCATACCACTTGTATTTCACTATCTCTTCGCCGAACTAGTGCACCTATACACCTGACAAGTGTATTGGGTGTGTTGGGGACACAAGAGACTTCTTGTATCTTGATTGCAGGATTGCTTGAGAGGGGATACCTTTGACCACTTCCTCCCTGAGTTCGATAAACCTTGGGTGATCCACTTAAGGGAAAACTTAATGCTGTTCTACAAACCTCTGCACTTGGAGGCCCAACAACTGTCTACAAGAATAGAAGTGCGTAGACATCACAAGGCAAGACATTGAGTAAGACTCAAAGTCCGGCTATGGTGGAAGAAAGGGAGATAATGGATAAGATCCCCTATGCTTCAGCCATAGGCTCTATAATGTACGCCATGCTATGTACAAGACCGGATGTGGCACATGTTATTAGTTTGACTAGTAGGTACCAATCTGATCCAGGTTCGGAACACTCGATAGAGGTCAAAAATATCCTTAAGTACTTACGAAGAACTAAGGAAATGTTTCTCGTATACAAAGGTGAAGAAGAGATGGTCGCTAATTGTTATGTCGACGCTAGCTTTGACAATGATCCGGATGACTCTAAGTCTCAATCCAGATAAGTATTTCTCATGAACAGAGAAGCAGTTAGTTGGAGGAGCTCCAAACAACCTGTGGTGACAAGATCGACAACATAGGCGGAATATATTGCTACTTCAGAAGAAGCACATGAAGCGGTTTGGATGAAGGAGTTCATAACCAAACTATGTGTGGTTCCTAGTGCGTCGGACCCAATGGTGATCTATTGTGACAACAATGGAGCCATAGCCAACGCCAAGGAACCAAGGTCTCACAAGAATTCCAATCATATTAAATGCCGGTTTCACTCCATCCTCAAACATGTCAAGGATGGAGATATAAAGATTTGTAAAGTACATATGGATCTGAATGTAGCAGATCCGTTGACTAAAGTTCTCCCTAGGGAAAAACATGATCAACACCAGAACTCCATGGGTGTTAGATTTATCACTATGTAACTAGATTATTGTCTCTAGTGCAAGTGGGAGACTGAAGGGAATATGCCCTGAGAGGCAATAATAAAGTTGTTTTTATATATATCCCAAGTATATGATATATGTTTATTTTACATGCTATAATTGTAGTAAGACGAAAACCTTAATACATCTGTGTTTAATAAACAAATAGAAAGTTCCTGGTTATGCCTCTCTATAAACTAGCTCGTTGATTAACAAGATGATGAAGGTTTCCTGATCATTGACATTGGATGTTGTTAATAACGAGATCACAACATAGTGGAATGATGTGATGAACATTCATCTGAAGTATAGCATTATGATCAAAGTCATTATGTTTATATTGCTATAACATCATATGAAGTAATCCTAGTCCTTAGACCATGAGATCATGTCAATCACTAACACTGGAAGAATGGGATTTGTGGCTATAAAGGTGGGTTCAGTGCTACAAAGGTGGGTTCAGTGCTACAAAGGTGTTATGTAGAGGCTCATGGATAAAGAATGGGATTTGTACATCTTGATGACAGATAGATATACTCTGGGCCCTCTCGGTGATATCACATTAAGATAGCTTGCAAGCAAGTGATATGATCACTAGAATGTTATATCACAGGAACGAGAAAAGAGTGCATGTCGGTAACGAGATCAGACTAGGTATAGAGATACCGATGATCGAATCTCGGACATGTAATATATCGCGAGACAAAGGGATTTAGTTACTAGCATTAAAGGTTCTCACGATCACAGAAGTCATTGTTGAATGTGTGGGAGTCAGTATGGATCTCCAGGTCTCGCTTCTGATTATTGATCTGAGAGGGGTCTCGATCATGTCTGCATTATTTGCGAACCATAGGGTGACACACTTATACCAACACCATTTGGAGCAAATATGTTCTAGACGAAAGAATTGCAAAGTGCTTGAATTATTTCAATGTACACCGCAATTGTTTCGGGTGAAATTGCTGAAATTGGTTCTGCATGTGATATTGAAATGTTGCAGGGGTTTTTATGTGAATGTTTGCTAATTAAAGTAATTAACAAAATTCTGAATAAAATAAATAAAAGAGTTTTATTAAATGAGAGTTGCATTAAATTTGGTGGAAATTTAATGCATGTGAATGTATGTGTGAGTGGAGGCATGTTTATGTGAGTGGAGCTTCCACCCACATGAATGATGGAAGAGGTGGGGGCACCTCCATGGCCACCGGCCATGGGAAGGGGCTGCCCCCCTCTCCCTATAAAAGGCCCCCCTCTCCTCCTCAGAAAGTACACCTCCTCGTGAAGGATATCTCTCTCCCTATAGAATTATTCCCCCATGGTCTCGGATTAGCGAGATACATGTTCCCGATGGCATTTCTTATGGAAGGAGTTGCTGCTTCCGCTGGATCGCTGGAGCGAGGAGGTGGAGGTTGTTCGGTGGCCTGAACGTGTGTGCAATCACGGATGCGCTGCTAAGTTGCGACAGTTGACTTCTTCTCGATCCTGAGATCGGCAAGCATTCGACTACATCATTCACGAGTTCAACCTCGTTATACTTTGTCGGTCTACAAGGGTATGTTCTCTATGGATGTATATCCACCCGTAGCTTGTATCTAGTAGATAAATCTTAGCACTTAGTAGTTCCCATCGTAGTCTGATAAGCATTCATATGGGCATCACATCCTAACATCAATATGATGCAACACATTTCTCTTATACTTCTCTAGAAAGGAAAAACTCCAAGCAATCTAGAATCAAGAATTAACAAAGCATAACCTTAAGTACTTTGACATGATGTTTGAATAACAAATATGCTACCTTGACCAAACAAGATTATCAAGCTATTACAAGATAATTATAGTACATGAATTCACTTAATCCCTAGTGAGGTAACACAATAAAGGTAAAAAACCATAGTAGATCTTGAATTTGTTGTCACTATTCAATCACTACCACCATGTAACTCCATCTAATACACACTTTCTCCAAATCATGCTCTTGCATACAAGTTGGATCAAAACATGTAATTAAGAATGGGATACATGATATGCATCTATGAATACATCTTACACATAAATAGGTTCCAATCTCATATATCAAATCACAGAATAAAGATCCACCACATAGGAATTACATATATGACCATAATCATGTTGGGAAGCTCATATGCTACTAGATCTATGACAACACAAGAAAGAAATAGATCAAGCTACTGCCACAAACCCATATTCTAGAGGTGGACTACTCCCTCTTCATCATGGTGATGATGTTGGAGATGTAGGACAAGGTAGAGATCCCTCCAGTGGTGAATCCGGCGGAGTTTCCCCCTCCAATCTTCGCTAGTTCTATCTCTATTTTGGTGTTTCAGTCTTTCTATGGCGCTCTCTTGGAGGATGCCTCGGGGGACCTTTATATAGGTGTTTTTAGGTCAAACCAAGTTGGTGGGCGAAATATTGAAGCGAATCGGATGACTGGGGACCAAAAGAGGTCAGGTGGCGCGTGTGTAGTAGGATAGGCCACACCACCTGGGCTCTTTTGGGCATCCGGGCCCCTCTCATGAGGTCCAAGCACTCTAGATCCTCCCTCTTTGTGAAATATTGACTTTCCTAGAATCTTAGCTCTGTTTGACTTTGTTTAGGTCCCTCAAAGATAAAAATACACAAAATAGGGTTTTCTTGTCCTATAGACTTATAACCAAAATAAAAGGGATCATCGGTAGATCCTCAAAAATCAATAGAAAACATGGATATAACATTATATATGTTTCAAATATGTGGGAATATGTATCGATAAACTACAAAGTTCATGTATGCATTTTACATGCATTAACATCCCCAAGCTTAACTATGCTCATCCTTGAGCATGAAGGTGATAAAGCTAAGCATGGACTTTGGAGTTTGTTGCTATGTTTCATTTCATACATTATATCATTGTCACACAAATTTTACAAGGCTCAATCTTTAAAGAATAAAAAAATAAGCTATAAAGTGATATCTCTTATACACTACAAACATTCTTAATAATAAGTTGTTTTGTATGAAATAAATGCATGCACCATGAACAATTAAGCATGCTTAGATGAACCTATAGAACTTTGGAATACCCTTTTGTTTCTTTTGATTCTTTGACACTTTGGTAATAGTAAGTAAGTAGGGAACATATGTGCTAGTCCTTTAATAAAATAAAATATATGTGGAAGCATAAAATAAAGTTTTGAGATATGTAGCCCAAGTCAACGGTAATCATAAGAGTGAGATTCTAGGCATATTTTTTGACAAAGGTAGGTATGGTTTATGTGTTTGACCCCTTACAAGTTGAATGTCTCATGACCCTTGACCATAAGTACCCATACCTAATACTACTCAACTTAGGATCACTTAAGCGGTTTTTCCATTGTAACATATAGTTTCAAACAAGAACGTCAACTGATGTACCTCTTGCCCCTTTGTACATGGAGTCCCTTTGTGAGGGTTTATCCATACTTAGCTAACAAGACAAACAGACAAATGAACCTCTTAGCACTTTATTTTATTTACTATTTTCGTAGCTTTTTATTGAAAATGCTTCATAGAATATTCATGTTGTAAACTTCCACCATGATGCATAGCATGGCTTAGGTTGGCAACCCAGGCGTCCCACTAATTATATGCAAACTTCAAAAATCTTTATTGAGTGTTCCAATTTATTTCATATCGAGGAGCATCCACAGCCAAAAGAACATGATATCAAAAAGTAGTGCAATGTTGAAATATTTCCAAAGGATATCATGGTTTGGCTAACAAACAACTTATAAACTATCAAACACATAAATTACATAATTCCAATTACCATGGGTCAAATTTTTGTTTGACATTCTGTTTTATTTCATACAGTTGTGCTCTAGTGGTTTCACCCCACATCTTACTTTCTCATGAGCTTTAAGCTACACCCAATAGAGTATTTGAAGTATTTTAAGGCATAGCACATATATTATACTTGGAGTAGGAAATGCCACATATGTAGGTATGGTGTATGTTGTTAGAGTTTAAGTTATTTGGATATACAAGTCTTAGCTTGTTTGAGAATTTTGGACTAGAAAAAATAAATCTACAAGCATGCCAAAATATCCACAATGCTAATCATTTCTTATCAAACAAAGCTCCTAAAAATTAACCATCTATGCATGTGAACAAATGGTAGCACTAAATAAGTCACTTGCAAATTATCATTCATTAAAGTATTTGAAACAAATAACACTTAGCATAACTTGCATTTCAACCTCTTGTTTTCATTCCCCTTTTTCTTTTGATAGCATACAAATTGATTTATTTTTAATTTCATTAGATATTTCTTAGGCATACAAAACATCTATCATGGTGGTCTAATTTATTTCAAAGGTAACATGAAAAACTAAATATAAAACGAGATAAAGACCCTCCAAGTTTCTATGATCATCTTATATTGCTCAAAAAACAAAATTTAGAGGTTTGCAAACCGAGAGTTTGATAAGTACAGTGGGGTTCCTTGGGAATCCCCGAGCTTATGGTTTTTACCTTTCTTGGATAGCTCTTAGTATGGTGTTCCTCCATTCACTGTCAAAAAACTTTCTCCTATTTCTTTTCTATGGGGTGACATTAGTGGTACAAAGATATGCTGCTAGTTGCCATACAATCCTTAAAAAAAATTATTTTTAGGTTTACAACAAGTTATCATGTTGTATACATTCTTAGCATATCGAAACACACATGGAAAATCATTTTGATACTCAAAAGAATGGCTTAAACAATACAAGGCAAAATATGTCCAGATCTTTAGCAGCAGCAAAACGTATTTATTTTGACCACTTAAACATGTCAGGAATTTTAGCCACTTTTGTGCATATACAGGATGAAAAGTTGTAACTTCAGTTTAAATACGAGTGCAATCAGAGTTATAGAAAAAAATCAGAGAACTTTTCTACTAAACAGTGTTGGTGTAGAAATTTGCTACTCCATATGTTATGAACTTTATATCATCCAAATGGGTTCAACTTGGCAATTTATTAAGAACTATAGAGAATAACCTAAAAGTAGACTCTTTAAACTATAGCAAGAGTGCATAAAAAGAAATAACCGGGTTTGCCTCCGCAAAACTGTTTCTTTATAGCCATATAGCTAGGCTTTACTTACTTATTTCAAGTGATGTGGAGATTATGTGGTAACTTGTACCTTGGTGCTGACCCCTTCTTCCATGGAAAGTGTTACATACACTTTTTATGTGGAAAATGAAACTTCACATTTCCTTCTTTTGAATCAATGATTGCTCCTATAGTTCTCAAAAATGGTCTTCCTAGTATTATAGGACTAGAGGTTTTACTGTTCATGTCCATGATAAAAAAATCAACAGGAACAAAAGTCATGTGTAACTCAACCATGACATCATTTAATTTTCCTAAAGCATGTTTAGTTGAGTCATCAGCAAGTAAAAGGTCTATTGAGCATATTTTCATAGTTTTAAGTTCTAGCAATTCATATAGTTCTTTTCACAAATTCCGCGTTTTTCATCCGATTCTCCAAAATTGAAGATCCTCACTCAAACTTCAAAAATTCTGGCACATACATTCCACCAGCATCTCCAGCATATCAATTTGAAAGGGAAGCAAGCGAAAATCAAAAAAATCAATCCTTGTTTGTACATCGCAGAATTTACATACCCGCTTTTCCATGTCTTCTCTTGCCTTACTAGGAATGAGTGGTTTTGTCACAGGATTAGTAGTATTTCACACTCCTCAGCGCTCCTTGCTTGCGAAACGGCATAGAGAAATTTCACTAGGTCTATGTCCGAGACAGTGGGTCAGTTGTTACACCAATCCTGCATGTTCTCATCCTGCCGAGTAGTTGCAAGCGCAGGTTCACACGACCATTTTCCATTCACTTTTAGTACGAAGTGCCAACCAGGTTCTCTTAGTTTGGCATATAGTATGGCAAGAAATATTGAATGGTGATGTAGGAAGGGGTTTCCGAGGTGTATTGAACCGAATAAAAAGGCTTTGTAACCATTGGGTGGTTGACGCGAGGTTAACACTTCAATGCCCATAGTTTATGGACTTGGGTTCCAGGAAAAACGGCAAGCTGGAGACTTTGTCGGATAGCACAAAAGGAACACGGGGACACAGTGGTTTACCTAGGTTCAGGCCCCCGGAGGAAAAACCCTACTTCTGCTTGTCTGCTCTTGATTGATGATGAACCAAAGGTTACAGGGGTGCCTTGATGGCGATGGTGTGCAGATGAGACATGGCGGGTGTATGTGCTAGGGTTTCCGATGATCCTTCTCATTGTTCCCTATGGGCCTTTATATGAGGAGGTCGAGTCTTAGGATACAACCGAATCGGTTTACAATTTAGGGTTAACTCTTTAAACTTTCTATCTAAAGCTTGTCGTATCCACCAAGGAGTTGCATCCTTCATGGGCTTGGGGCCACCCAAATCGTCATGGGCTTTTCCATTGCCGGTGGATCATCATGTGGGGCCCTTCCCGAACCACACCGAGTAGGCTAATATTAGGCACCCATAGGGCATACCTATGTTAGTAGCCCCGAGTGTCCATTCATAGATTAATATGGAGACTTAGAAGCCTTCGATCATTAGGAGAAACTTCTTATCACTCGAAAGTTTATCGGGTCACATTGTTTGAGTCAAAGGGATGATTGATGTACGTGTCTGGATCATATGACATATCGGGACCAGTTAATTGCTCTTGGGCAAAAACAATGTCATCTACTCAAATTCAAGTCCCCGAACTCAAATTCAGAAATTACTGGTGTAATTTGAATCTGCCACGGAGGCCTTATTGAGTTGAATTGCAGTGATTATGATTATGTACCCAACGTGTCCGTCGGGATTTTTCATCACACCAGTTGGTATGGTATTTTTCTGATAGAGCGCAACGGATGTAGTTTCTAGACCATCATAATATATATGTAGGTCTTATATTTACATCGTGGATGTAGCATAGGAATGTTTGTCACCGTGCAGGTGATTCAGGTGGCCGAGGAGACATTATCTCTTTGCTTCACATTGCAGTGTATAGGTGGCGGAGTCACCGAAAGCTTCCATTGCCAATTGCGAACCCATGTGGTGGACATAGTCAACATAGCGGTTTGAAGGAGTTAATGCGTTAGTTTTTCCTTCCTCTTTTTCTCATAGGGTGTGTGACCAGCCTCCCTATGGGAGTGGCACCCGAGTGTCGATTCAAGTCAGACTCTAACACGGACTTATAGTCGTCGAGTCTTGCCAATGCCATCAGAGGCCGTACTTCGTCGAATGCATGACCAATGCTCCCTATGGGAGTAGCCCCCATGCCCGTAGTCAAATCGTTGCTTCAAAAAAGGAGTCGAAGCATAAACTCCGGTGACGTCATCGGCGACGATGGATGAGCTCAACCGTTAATGTGAACAGTGCAATGAGACATAACAATGTGGGCCCCAAAATCTAACCTTGACTTGACTAGTCACAGCATAATTTGGGGTATTTAACTGTGTCCCCTCGACTTCCGTCATAGTATATAGAGTGCGGCCGACGTTTCGAGTTTTACGCTGCCACATGCTTGCACCGATGCCCACCACATGTCAGAAGATGTGAATGGGCCGCTAGGATGGCGCATCTCCCCCCTTAAGTTATGAGTTGCTCTGGTAAAAAATTCCCCTTCCTTCGTTTTCATCTTCCTTGCTGCTCCACGTCTGCTCTCATGTGCACTGCGCCATTGCTCATTAGTTGTTCTTTGCACTGGACATGCTTCGCGTTTTCCTGAGCTTGTTCCTACGGTATCAACAGAGGAGGAGTGCCATGACGATGGGGAAGGGAAAGAAGACCGGATGCGCTAGATCGAGCGTCGCCGGCGTACCCAAGAAGAAGGTTGCAGGGAATCGTGTCACCAATGGCAGCTGGAAGCGCTCCATGATCAAGGCCTAGGTCCTGCGGCCACTCCGCCAAGCTGGCCAGATTCCTACAAACGAGGCCGATTGCCAGGTTCCTAGTCCCGAGGTAATCCTAGATCCTCTTGCTGGGTTTCGGGTGATGTTCGTTGCATTTCCTTCCAGGACTATCTCTACCCCTCCACAATTTTGTGCGTGGGTTGCTCTTTTTGTACGGGATTCAGCTACATCAGTTGTCTCCGAATTCGATTCTTCACATTGCCTTCTTCATCATCCTCTGTGAGTGCTGGCTTGGAATTGAGCCACACTTTGTGCTCTTCAAAAAGTTATGTGGGCTGAAGAGGCAGTCAAGCTCTAGATTAGTGGTGTACGAGGTTGGCGGGTGTGGAATATTTGTTCGCTCGGGCAATCTATACTTTATTTTTAAGATTGCAGACTCTGCTCAAGGATGGAGTACCAAGTGGTTCTACATCTATGATCAGAAACTAGCGAATCAGAAGTATGGCCTTGCTCCATTTTATGTGAGTGCTGATACAAAGAGGAAGTGAACCTAGAGGAACAAAGTTCCTTCAGGTGAAGTTGCTGAAGACGAAGCCTTGTATGAGCGGGTGAAGAACCTGTAGCTGGTGCGCGGGAAGGAGGTCACTAGCATTGACATCATTCGAACGTTCGTGCAGCGTCGGGTACAGCCTCTACAGGCCAGGGCGTATCCTATATTTCTGTATGCCAGTTTATCTGACCCGACCTACACATCTCTAGAGGACCTCTGATCCAAGGAGCTAGAGAGGAAAGTCAAGTCTTTGACCATCCTAACTGTTGAGGAAGCTCTCCCCGTGGAGATGTCCACTGTGTCGTTCCGTGCCACCAATCCCGTGCTAGAGGTAGTTATTTTCTATGTGTTTGTTTTATCTTGGAGTGTGTGGTGTGGGATTGATGGTGTTGTTGTTGTTCTTGTAGGATATGAAGGTTAAAGGCATGATGCCCCCTTTACTCGAGGAGTTATACACCCCTGCCGGTGCAGAGCTAGACGAATCGGACTCCACTGTCCCAACTGCCTAGTCACAAGAAGTCCCTGAGTCTAGCAATGATGGCACTTGTAAGAGGGATCGAAGTGAAGATTCAGATGCCTCAACCCCTAAAACCCCGAAGGATCCCACTCCTGGCGTAGATGCCACTGGACCGATTCTAGTGGTTCCCCTCCGACTACGCCGCCTGCACCTTGAGCCAAGAAACAAAAAAGGGAGGTGTTTGATCTTGAGGACTTCAGCACATAAGTGTTTTTGACTCATAGCATCTTGTTTTAAGTATGCTATATGGATTTTTGAAAGATGGTCTTGTTTTGCTAGCCCACTAGGGAGTCTTCTCTAGACGAGGCTACCAAGGACAGAGTGGAGGAGGGAGCCATAGACTCCAAGGCCAGAGATGATGAGGCGACTGTGCCCTCTCTGAAGGTGGTGGCTACCAATAATGATTGTTGCTCGAGCTCATCCAAGTTGGGTAGGCACAAGGTTATTGTCACTTGGACCGTCGATCAAGATCTAACAAAGTCTTCGAGTGATCATGTAAGTTTTTATTTTGCCCCTTTCTGGAAGCCCCCGAGCCCTTTATATTTGACTTGAATGCTTGTACAACAATATATGGAGAACATGGTGCAGATGGGCCAACAATATGTACGGTTAGAGTCTAACTTCAGATAGCTCTGAGGTGGGTTGATTTGCCTTTGTATACTAGTTGATTGCTATATCTGCAACTTGATGAATGATGTTGTGTTTTGTGTCAGAGGAGAATAACCAGGCCCTACGTCACCTAGATGCCCTCGAGAAGAGTTTCAGCAATGCTGATATGAAGGAGAAGAACACGGTGGAAGCCCTCGAGCGCCTAAAGTCGGATTCCAGGAAGCGTGAGGAGAGCCTTGCTGCGGCTGCGGGAGAAGGCATTGGCTGACCAGCTCATGAGTGCCACCCAGGATTTATTTGGTAAGTGTCTGTTTTGTGTTATTCACATCTTCTTCTTGCTTGATGTGTTTTCTTAGGCCCTTTCCCCTTGCTATGCATATGCAGATGCGGCTGGTGTCGAATTCGACTACCAAACACAGGAACATGATGACTCATTAGATAGCATTGTGGCAGCAGTCGAAGATCGCAGTGCCTACACCAAGGAAGTTCTCCGCAAGGCCAAGGGCATGCTTGGGCCCTTCCACCAGGAGATGTTTCCGAAGGCTGTTGCCATTGAAGATGGTGGAGGTCTTGTAGACACCTTCTCGAGTGATGCTCCCAAGGAATACAAGCACGAGCAGAAGGCTGTGGGTGCCTCATTGGGGCTTGCCATGGCGCAGGCGTATGGCGCCAAACTGGATGTCAGCAAGGTCACCTCCCGCGATGCCAGTGATGGCAGACGACATGAAGGTAGCTTTCGGCCCTTTCGCCAAGTGCTGCAAGAAGAATGGCCCTAGGCTAATTGATATTGTTGTGAAGTACTCCAAAGAGGAGAAATGGTTGAGAGCGGCAACCCCTGCCACGGGCACCACAAAGCCTTCGGATAATGATGCTTAGGTTCTTGGCACTGCTTGCGATTGTATTCTCTTTTGTAAGCTTGGTACTTGGTTGTAGGCTTAGTTATCATAGCTGGTGGGTAATGACTGTCAATGCCTGTTTGGCTTTTGAATTATCTTGTATAAATGTGTTATGCTGATGTCCTTATTCATCCCCCATTTGTGCACTCATTCTAATTTTCACCTGATCCGACATGCTCTTATTCTTTGGTTGTTTTTCATGTATGGGGCGCCACCAGTGGCACAGCGGATTCCCCTTCTTCCACTACTCATTTGGTTCCCCTATGGACTTTGAGAGCTGACGAATTATCAAAACTACCTCTTATGTAGGATCGAGTTAGGGAGTTGGAGAAAACACTCGCGATCATCAAAGGGAATGTTGACCTGTGGAAATCAAAGGCAGAGAAGGCATTCAAGCGGGAGAAGTATCTTCTAGGTGAGGTGGACCAGATTAGCGAGCAGCTACAATGTGAGTGCCTTTGGTTGATTCTTCTCTTGGAATTTTGCTTGCTATCGGCTAGATGCCTTTGACTTGTGTGTGTAGTTGGGAATCTCATTCCACACGAAGAGAAAGAGAGTGTAAGCATCCGATTGAGTTACCTTACTCAAGCAGAGATGGAGGCTGGGGGATTCTTCTAGACTGACAAGAGCCGGACCACCATTTTGGCGATGTTGCAAGATCATGTCTCCCAGGTGCTGGATTACATGAAGAGTGTGCGAGCTACACTCGTAGCCATATACAATGCGATGTTTGCGCTGGATGAAGCTCCATCCAGTGTGCTGACGCCACAATAGAAGTTTCGAGATGTTGATGTTGTGCATGAGTGCGTTCGCCAGCAGCTCGTTGCGGGTGCCAAGGCTGCGCTGGCCCTCGTCCACATGCAGTATCCGAGTGTGGTCTTGAAGGCTGTTGTGGAAGGACTACCGGTGCCACCGGATGGTTTGGCATGGAATATGCGGCCGCACTATCGGGCGGTGCACAGCCCGCAGAGGACATCATTCGCTTGTTCGACGAGCGGACGGACGTCGTGCTCCAACGATAGTGGTAGTATTTAGGCAAGCGTAAGATATGTAGATGATGTAAAAAAAATTGTACTCTGAGAGCTATTTGTGCCCCGTGTAACATAGTTGCATATTGTTGCGAGCGTATTGTTGCTATGCCCTTTCGTTAGCCCGACGCCGACCAATCTCAGTACCTTGCCAATTTGTCAGTTGAGTTGTGGGCCGTGTCAGCTACTGAGGCTGGAGCAAAAGATAGTTAATTGAGTTTATCGGACGAAGTCTTTGAGGAGGTGCAGCCCCCGAGTGCATTGTATATGAAAAATAAAAATTAAGAATGAATGAACTCATGGTTGAGGAACTTAGCTTTATTTATTGAAGGGTAGAAGATACATGTTTCAGCTAAGTAGCCTGTCTAAGTAGCCTTATTGAAATGTAAAAACGTCTAAGTGTAGAAACGTTGTAGTTGTGCGACGTTTAAGGGTTGGAGTATTTGAGTCTAGTTTCGTTGAGGCGATAGGCGCCACCTAGGATCACCTCGGTGATGATGTAAGGTCCCTCCCAGGGGAATTCGAGCTTCTAGTGGCCTTTCTGTTTAAGTCGCAAGACGAGGTCTCCTTCGAAGAAGGACCTTGGTCGTAGCCATCAGCTATGGTAGCTATGGAGGTTCTGCTGGTACACCTCCGAGGAAGCAGCGGCAATGTCTCGTGCCTCTTCTAGCAGGCCGAGGTCGTCTTCGAGTGCGGCCGTGGATTCAGCTTCTCTATAGGCAATCACCTGTTGGGCTTTCTAGCGCACTTCGGCGGGTAACACTACCTCAACATCGTGCACCATGAAGAAAGGTGTGTAGCCAGTGGCATTGTTTGGAGTTGTGTGCAGGCTCCACAACACCGAAGGAAGTTCCTCGGCCGATGCCTCAGTGGCTTGGTCGAGAGTTCGGAGGAGTCGCTTCTTGATGCCATTGCAAACAAGGCCGTTGGCCTTTTCGACTTGAACATTTGTTTGGGGGTGCACCACAGAGGCGTAGCTGATGTTGATGCCCATCCTCTCGTAGAAGTCTTGGAACTCCTTCGAAGTGAAGTTCGTGCCATTATCGGTGATGATGCTGTGAGGCACTCCGAATCTATAGACGATGGATTCGAAGAACTTGACAGCGGTGATGCCGGTTTGGTTGGTGATGGGTTTAGCCTCGATCCACTTTTTGAACTTGTCGACGACGAGGTAGACATACCCTCTAGTTGAAGATTTTTGGAGGTTGCCGACCATATTAAGTCTCCATTGCATGAAAGGCCAGGCCAATGGTATTGTCTGTAGGTTAGAGCCTAGCGAGTGTGGCTTGTCCGTGAACCTTTGGTAGGCGTTGCACTTGCTGATGATGTCCTTGGTGTCGCACATTGCGGTTGGCCAGTAGAAGCCAGCTCGCAGGGCCTTGGCAACGAGGGAACGATTGGCGACGTGATGCCCGCATGTGCCTTCGTGAATGTTGAGGAGGATGCTTATTCCGTTGTCGTTGGTGACATAGTGCTGGAGGACTCCAGTGATGCTTCGCTTGTAAAGCTCACCATTGATGATGTTGAAGGCTTTTGAGCGATGGGCAATGTGTTGTGTGTTAGTTTGGTCATCCGACAGCTTCTTGCTGAGCAGGTATGTAATATAGGGCTGAGTCGAAGAGGGTTCGATGATCATGACCTCCATGGATCCTTCGGGTGAAGGAACTGGCTCTGCTTCGGCTGATGCTTCTAGCTTGTCGGGTGCCATAGCCCCCGTGTGCGTTGTAGGTTCTGGTAGCCTAGTGGATGGCTTTATCTAGATGGAGCGCTCACATATTTTATCCAAGAATACTCCGGGTGGTACTGGGGTGCAGGTGGAGCCGATGTTGGCCAATTTGTCGGCCTCTTCGTTACTTTCATGGCCGATGTTCCGGAGCTCACAGTTGTCGAAGTCTCCTTTGAGTGAGTTGTAGAGGTAGCGATAAGCTATCATGTTGTCGTTGATCATGCTACACTTGTTCATTCTTTGCTGTACGACGAGGTTGGAGTCGCTGTATATCAATAGGCCAGTGGCAACGTAGGCCTTTGCCATCCGCATCCTATGGATGAGGGCTTCATATTATGCTTCGTTATTTTATGCATGGAACTTCATCCGCAGTATGTACCACATCTTGTCACCTTGCAGGGATGTCAATATGACACCGGCGCCCGCTCCTTCTTGGTGCTTGGATCCGTCGAAGTGCATTGACCAAACACTCGATATGTCTAGGGTGTTAGGCAGCTAGAGCTCCATCCAGTGGACCGGGAAATCTGGGGAGCACCTGCGACTTTATTGCTGTGCGGCGCTCGTAGGTGATGTCCCGTGCGGTTAGTTCAATGCCCCAGAGGGCAACTCACCCCCATTGCTTTGGGGTTGTTGAGGACGAGAGAAAACAGAGCATCGTTGACCACCACTATCGGGTGCTCCATGAAGTAGTGGTGCAGTCGACATGCTGTCATGAACACACCGTATGCCAGCTTATGATAGTGTGGGTATCGCTGCTTGGTAGGCGTGGGTACCTTGCTAAGGTAGTACACGGGCCACTGCACCCCGTGTATTTTTCCTTACTCCACCCTTTCAACGACGAGCATGGTGCTAACCACCTGGCATGTAGCGGATATGTACATCCACATAGACTCTTTCTCCTGGGGGTTACTAAGACATGCGAGGTTGATAGCAGGTGATTGAGGTCATCGAAGGCTTCTTCTGCTTCGCTGGTCCATTCGAACTTGTCCGACTTGTAGATAAGTTGGTAGAAAGGGAGGGCCTTTTTGCCCATCCGAGTGATGAACCTTCTGAGTGTCGTGATTCAACCGGCTGGCTACTAGGCGTCCTTGATGTTCTTTGGATTCTCCATGGCTAGTATGTCTTTAATTTTCTTCGGTTTCACTTATATTCCCCCTATGGAGATGAGGTAACCAAGTAGTTTTCCGGATGGGACGCTGAAGGCACACTTTTCTAGATTCAGCTTGATTTTGTAGCGGTCGAGGTTGTTGAAGGTCTCACGGAGATCATCAATGAGTGTTATGCTCTGTTTGGTCTTGACCATTATGTCGTCGACATAGACTTGAACGTTGCGGCCCATTTGGTTCTTTAGGCAGGCATGCATGCACCTTTGATAGGTGGCTCCTGCCTTCTTTAGCCCGAAAGGCATTGTGTTGTAGTAGTAGACACTAAATGGTGTGATGAAGGCCGTATTTTCTTGGTCCTTCACCTTCAACCGAATCTAATTGAGCCTGAGTAGGCATCAAGGTAGGAGAGATGTTCACAACCCACGGTGGAATCGATGATTTGATCAATCCGCGGTAGTGGGAAGTGGTCCTTCAGGCAGTGCTTGTTGAGGGACGTGAAGTCCACACACATCCCAGCATATTCATGTCCTTCTTTGGCACCGGCACAGGGTTAGCTACCTAGGTGCTCTCCTTGATCTCACGGATGTAATCGGCTTCAAGGAGTCTGTTGACTTCCACGCCTATGGATTTAGCCTTCTCTTCTAAGAGCTGACACAATGACTTCTTGATTGGTTGCGCATCGAGGAACATGTTGAGTGCATGCTCGGTGAATTCCATTGGAACTCCTGGCATGTCCATAGGACACGAGGCGAAGATTTCCACACACTCACTGAGGAATTTGATGAGCGCGAGTTCCTATGCGGAACTCAGATTGTTAGCAATGAGGGACATCTTGGTGGGGTCCGTCCGGTGGACCTAGATCTCCTTGGTGTTGACTGTGGAATCGAATGACTACTCAGGTGCGTTCTGCCTGCTCACAGGGGTAAGACTTTTGTCCGTCGATTCCTTGAGCCTTGCCAGCTCCTCTTGCATGCCAAATGACTTGGAGATTATGTTGAATTCCTTGTCACGGTTGTCGGATCTAGTCAAGCTCCCTTGGATGGTGATGACACTGTTTGGGCCTGACATCTTCAGCATGAGGTACCCATAGTGCAATACTACCAGGAACATTTTGAATGCCACGCGATTGAGTATGGCGTGGTATTGGGATGGCCATTCGACCAGCTCGAACTCGAGACACTCGCACCTAAAGGTAACGTCCAAGTGGATCTTACCCATGGGTAGATTCCCTTGCCTAGTACAATACCGTGGAAGGTGGTTTCGGTTGACTCCAAGCCGGAGAGTGGAATTTGCATGGCACACAGAGTGCTAGAAAACATGAGGTTGATGCTGCTACATCCATCCATAAAGATTCTGCTCAACTCGTACTAGCCGATTTGAGCCTCAAGCACCAGGGTTGCGTGGCCTGGGCGTGAGACTTGACATGGGTGGTCAGATCTTTCAAAGTTGATGCTGGATTCTGATCTGCTGAGGTACTCAGGGATTACGGGAGGTGATGACACAGCCATGCCGACTTGTCGAATGATCGTCTTATGGGCCCTATTGGAAGGGCTCCATTTCTTTATCATCATACTCCCACATGGTGGGGGGTATGGCTCACCCCCATTGTTGTGTACCACCAAAGATACTGGTGGTGGTGGTGCGTTGGCCGGAAGGGGCAGTTGTGGTGGTGCCTTGGTGTTGAGGGACTCGAAGGTCATGCGCATGGCCGGCGAATGGATGGTTAAGTCAAAGGCGCTAAAGCTGAGGCATCCCTGCAACACGGATGAATCAAATATGGCGGGTGATGGGGCCACCGAAGTCTTAACATCAGCACGCCCACTTCCCACATACAATGCCAATTGACATGGGGTTAACACATCAATGCCCATAGTTTATGGACTCTGGTTTTAGGAAGAACGACAATGTGGAGACTTGGTAGGCTAGCACACAAGCAACACGGGCACACAGTGCTTTACCCAGGTTTAGGCCCCTAGAGGGAAAACCCTACTCCTACTTTTCTGCTCTTTATTGATGATGAACCAAAGGTTACCGGGGTGCCTTGATGGAGATGGTGCGCATATGTGATCTGGCGGGTGTATGTGCTACAGTTTCCCATGATCCTCCTCATTGTTCCCTCTGGGCCTTTATATAAGGAGGTCAGGTCTCAGGATACAACCGAGTTGGTTTACAAGTTAGGGTTAACTCTTTACTTTCTATCTAAAGCTTGATGTATCCACTAAGGAGTCGCATCCTTCATGGGCTTGGGGCCACCCGAATCATCATGGGCTTTGCCATTACCGGCGGACTGTCACATGGGCCCCTTCTAGGGGCCGCACTAGGTAGGCTAATATTAGGCACCCGTAGGGCATACCTATGTCAGCGGTAGTAAAAAGTCATATCAAAACGGGTAGCAATGTTGTTGTACTTCATGCATGCCGCAATAATGAATTTCCCTCGATAATCTTTGGTGACCAAACCTGCACCGGATGAGACACGAGATCCTAGATCTAATACTAAAAGAACCTTGCACAATTTGTTGCACCGTCTTCTATTCTTTGCATTTTTCCTGTGTGACATGCATGCAGGTAGCTTCACCTTGGATTTTCAATGGGTGTTTCTGCGGGGATATTTTGTTTATTTGGCAATACAGCTTGCGGTCGGATTAGTTGTATCACCACTTGGCATGGGTGGCGTCCAACAAAAAATATTTATCATGTATCACCATTTTTTACCGAGCCAAGTTTGTTTTCCAATTCATTGCATATTATGTTCATGTTCTGATAAGCTGATTGTGGCCCTTTACCTTGAAAGGGTTGTCAATCTGCTTTCTTTCAGCTCGTCAACACCAAACGATGCATCTAATGAGAAAATATAGACACTAAACCAAACAAGCATAATAAAGGTACAAAATTAGCTAAACATCTATTAGTAAGAAGAATGGAACATACTATAAATGAAAAAAGAGGGGAGAAAATAGACAAAATCAATGTCAAATAACCGTGGTATAGCGGCAAGTCTTGGTGAAAAAATTTGATGCACCAACACATCAACACATGGTGATTTATGGTGGTAAAAAGTAGAACATGAAGAGAATGTTCACATCAATATTTGCAAATAAGATTCTCAATAATTTGCTCTAGTTTGTAATTTTCTCCAATTGTACCTTTTGTAAACCCGATCCAAATGTGTCTCTCACATAAACTCCCTCTGTTTCAAAATATAAGATGTTTTAACTTTGTGAATAGAGTGTATCTAGACCCCTTTTAGTGTGTAGATTCATCTAGATTTGGAATAAACCTACATACTAAAAGGAGTCTAGATATACTCCTTTCATAAAGCTAAAACAACTTATATTTTGAAACGAAGGGAGAAGTATATAGTCTAGTAACCAGGCTTCTCGGTAAATACTTAACCTTTTTTTATCCATATTGTTCCATAGATAGTAAGTTTGAATTAGCATACACAAAACTAAATCAATGACTATTCATGATTCCATTCATATTCGATCAATTGTCTATACCACTTTGCAATGAAAAGAGGAATGTTTGTTATGGTTAAACTTTGTTTAAAATGATGCGATAGAAAGCAACGTTCGACCTGAAGGATGTGATCGATTGTGGATTTTGCTATCCACCATTTTCCATAGTAATGAAAATGCTCTTGGCTTGACATCAAGGCTCCATAGGCTTGTTATCTTTTTCTCGCAACCTTAGCATCCAAAAATAAGAAGGGTAACCTTAATCCATTTAGAGCAACTCCAAGAGACGCGGGAAAATTTTGGCGCTGTAAAATTGTTATGCAGCGCGCGCAATCCAGTTTTACAGCGTGAAACGGGTAACGCCTCCACCGGATGCGCTAAATATAGCACGCTCAAAACATCCGTCCGCTGGATGCGCTGGAGCTTTGTCGCGCACGCTGGAGATTTGTCGCCCGCGCTCGCCAAAGCAGTATATTTGGTGCATCGGACTCAGCGTGCTGGATAATTTTTTTGTGCACGCACTAGTTTACAACGGCTGTTGGAGCACCAATTTTAGCTCCGCGCGCGCTATATTGACGGTTATTTTAGCGCACGGCCTGTTTCTAACGTCTGTTAGAGTTCCTCTTATAACTTTGGATGCACACTATTGGAAAAAATTGTAGTACATAAAACCAAAATATGCAAGTATCCTCTTTTACAAAGATTACAACGGAGAAAATTTGGTTGATGTGTAAAACATTGAATGATCAAATTTCACATGACATATATTTTCATGGTAACCTGTCCCTGATTTAGGGTAAAATTATCGTGCCTACAGAACTTACTAATATATGACTTGCAAATAACCAATAATGATCCATGGTTCACTAAAGAAAAGTAGATTTTAGGTTGGAACCATGGCTAAGATTGGTTATGAAAACTACGAAAACATGGCGACACTAGCAGGCCGACCTCGAAATGATAGAACATTCATTTGTGCCCATAATGGTTATTTTCCGCATGGATCTAAGGTGTTTTGGATTTTCAAAAAGCAAGTTCAATAATTAATTCATCTTCATAGGTCCATGGATCCTCGAATAATGCAGCATACACCCTGATATGTTTTATTTTCTATAACCACCAAAGTATTGTTGCTACCATCTCAGATCTCACAAAATATGATGCATAATATAAAGTATGATAAAATTGGCACATCCCTTGAGACAAATCTCATCAAACTTCTACCATCAAGCTCATCGTGATTTCCCATCTGGTGTCATCTAGGCTATTCTACTATAAAAGTTGTAAGAACTGATAGAAGAACTCGAGATTGGTCCACCAAACTTAGTCATAAATGGTATATGCAACTTCAGCTAGCCTAGCTAAATCGATATTTTTAGGGACATCGACAGCATGTAACCCATGCGCCACCAAGCTGCAGCTACACCCTGAGCAGGATTAAAGCAGAAGCCTTTGGGAGCGGGCAGGAGCATTAGGGCTTAGGGTTCTGCTGCCAATCAAATGGGATGCACACTAATTCTGTAATTTTCAGCTCATGGAGCAATCTGTAAACAGTCCTTTGTAGGCTTGTAGATACTCTTATACCTTTTCAATAAAACGAGACGTAATCCTTTTGCATTTTCTCGAAAAACAAACCTCCCACATGCACATTCAGAATTCTCATATGTGATGTTACAAATCAGAATCATAGGAAGATGCCAAACAATACGGCCACAGTATAGTAAAACATTGATTCTAATTATATAAAATCAGCTAGGTTTAGAGTTAAAAATAGAGACATTGATTTCTGCATTCTGCACAAATTTCTTCTTGGCCAGACTGAATTTGGGTTACCTGTCTCGCTATTTGGTGCTTCCATGCTCTTCTATTTTCTTCTAGTTGTGGCCGAACCTAAAAACTACAAAAATTAACAACTGGTTCGGTAAGGATTCAGACTTGTTCAAGGGCTGAGCAGAACATAGCAAACTGGTTCAACGGTGTCTTGTTGAACTGACCTGAGAAGGTCATCAAGGAAGCACTCGTCTCACCAGAATCTGGTTCAATAGCTGCTCCTAGTGTCACTCCGAGCATTTCTAGTTGGATTATATTCCTACAGGTTCCCTACTTTGTCAAGCAGCATTATACTTATGCACTACATAATATGCATAATCACAAGAACATGTATCACCAGATACCAATGTGCACCCTTGGAGTTGCTAATGCGATTTTTGAAGTTACTTTGTGATATGTTTCTTTGCTTTGGCTGAGATACCAGCACCGATTTTTTATTGCTAGTTCATTTACATGTTACCAAAATTCCACGTAACTAATTTCCGTGGCGTTGAGTTTGCTATGGAGCATACGGTTCCTCTCGTCTTACCATTGCTCACAGTACATAAACTGAAAGTACATCAATTTGCCAAGTACACACTATCTACACTATCTTTCAAGGATATCACAAGATACCTGTTACTATATTCAGTTTATTAATTATTCTCTCTGTGTACCAATTAATATATGAACAAAACTATTGTCTACTTCTATAATAAGACTGAATCAAAGCCTAGTGTGATAGTTACATATAATGAAAATGTAAAGTATCGGCCTCAATATCAAATGTGATTCATTCAGTTGGGCTGGGACAAACTGCACGAATTAATGCCAGCTGCAAAGAGCACTTCGTGGGACAAATGGTCCTACTAAGAAAACAAGTTCTACATCACTCCTTTCCGACTCCAGGCCCAAACAAAACAACCCAAAAAAGACACTTTTGATTTCAGTACCCAAACAAACTAGCTGGCAACATTCCGTTTTAATGTTGGTACCCAAACAAATCAGTCGTCGGTAGTTTCTCAGGTTGCAACAACTACAATCCAATCTGCACAAACACTTCCATCTTTGCAATCTAACATTGAGTGGCCTCCTAGAGAGAGTGAAAGAAGAGAGTGATGAACCTGGCGTACCTACCTGGGTCGGAGTCAAAGAGGTGTGGTCACCACTACGACACTACTGTCCACTGCGGTTGGGCATGGACAAGCGGGTAGTGTTGGTTGAGATAGTAGCTGAAAAGTAGTCGTTGAAGCCGCTGTAGCCAGACCCCGACGGGTTACTGGCGAGACGGCGACCCCTGTTAGAAACGGTTTAGAGTCACGGAACCGTACGAGTTGTGTACGAGGAGTCCTGCTCCGCCCCTCGTGAAGTTGAGGGGTTATTATATATTTTTTCCTTTTTTCTATCTTAGGCTCACCGAAACCCATATCCAGCCCGCGTATACCCTTATGTATAGATACGTACCTATACGGCGTGTTTGAAAAAAAAAGTCACGTGACCAGATCGATCCTATCTTGCTGGCCCACATCGTGCATGAGGTGTTATTCGCCGCTTGTCCCGCATCTAATTAGGTTAGGCACCGGCGCGTCGCCGACGGACGGACGGCGGACGGACCGTGCGACTATCGTCTCTGCCATCTCCGGTGAGTTCGTGGCCGCATAAGGTTTCCAGAATCACAGAGGGTACCCTCTCTTCCCTGTGAGGCTAGTGTTAGGGGCAACCTAGGGTTAGGGGCTCCACCCCACCGATCGATCATATCGAGGGGCAACCTAGGGTTAGGGGCTCCGGCGTGTGGGGCGGTTCTTCATCCACTTCATCTGGCGCATCGACCAGTGCGGTGGGGTGGGCTTTATCCGCCGGCACATCTATCAGCGTGGTAGATTGATTCGTTCTTCTTTAAGTTCATGACATGGGCAGAAATATGATTAATATATCGTTTGTTTGGGTTCTTTGTTGATGTACTGAAGTAATGTACTGTTGTAGGAAATAGCAGAATCTACGTCGGGTATTTTTGAGGTAGAGAAGGAACCTGGGTTGGAGTTTCCTGCAGATGGGTCAGATGATTCTAGTGAAGGTATTGGCGATTGGGTAGATGAATCTATGTCAGGTAGTGAAGAATTATCTGTAGATTCAAAGTCAAATGCTGGTAATAGCTCTGAGCATGTGAGCACAGATGTTATTAATGTAAGTTATTTTATTTGATTCAATTATTAGGGATAGCAACATAATTATGTTAACGTTAAAATTACAACATTATTCATGATACTAATTTATGTAGATGGACATAGACAATGATAAGGAGGAAAGAAATTCCGAGTTTCTGTTCGAGGAATACATTAATGAGGTACATAGAGTGTACTAATTATTTGTGAAGCAACGAAGTAAATGACCATTAGTGGATGAGTAATTGTGTTATTATTTTGTGCAGGAAATAGCTGGTCTTCAAAACATGTACGACTACTATGGTGAGTCGGACATGGAGAGTGATATTTTTGATGGAACAGATTCTGGGGAGTCAAAGGAGGTGAACATTATGGAGGTAAGATTTATGGATATGTTTGTTGTGAAGAATTATCTAGGACCCGGTTGTTGAATATAAAATTATGTAGGTTTTCATTGCTTTTCTCTACATGTGCAGGCCCCGGTTGATGATGTGAGCTGGAATGACAATGATGTTTGCAAAGCTGAGGATAAGATGGACATGTTTATGAAGATAAAGGAGATGACTTTTCCTTGCGAAGCAGCTGCTTTTGTATTCTACAACAGCTACGCTAAAGATAATGGATTTAGCATCAGAAAGGACAAGGTCAGATATAGCAAGAAGCGTACGAAACATTTGGTTTACATACGTTATTTGTGTTCGAGGGAAGGTGAGCGTGATAAGAGGTTGATGACCGGGGAGGGACGAAGTCACAGGCTCAGAGCTTTGTCCCGATGCAAGTGTGGGGCTCATCTGACAGTGAAGCTTAATGCAAAACTTGGCGTATGGTACGTTGAAAGTTTTGAGCCCAATCACAGTCATGTGTTAGCAAGACCGGATGAAGTACCTTTTCTTTGGTCGCATAGAAAAATAAAAGAGTACCAGAAGGCTGAGATATTAGCTATGGGAGCCGCAGGAATTATAAAGCACATCATAATGGACTCCATGATCAGAAAAAGTGGATGGTACGGCGGTGTTGGGTACGTCAGGAGGGATATGTACAACCTTTGCAGCAAGGAGAAGAGAAAACTACTGGCGAAAGGTGATGCTGCCATGACCATTGGCATTATGGCTAGCAGAAAGGAGAGGGACCCTAGCTTTTATTTTGACTATGACTTAGATGAAGAAGGACGGCTGAAAAGAATGTTCTAGTGTGATTCTCAGTCTATACAGGACTATGAGGACTATGGGGATGTCCTTGTGTTTGATAGCACGTACAAGATGAATCGATATGGTATGCCATTCATACCTTTTGTCGGTTTGAACAATCACCGTAGGACTACTGTTTTTGGTTGTGCCATAGTTTTGGATGAGACAGAAGAAACATATGTGTGGCTATTGCAAACATTTCTCAAGGCAATGTGTCAGAACATGCCTCGGAGTGTAATCACGGATGCTGACTCGGTGATGATTAGGGCAATACACAGAGTATTTCCAGATGTCTGGCACCGAATATGTACTTGGCATATTGAGAAAAATATGAAGGTCCATCTTAGTAGTAAGTCCTTGGGAGAGTTTCGCCCTATGTTGTACTACACTACGTCGAAAGCCATATTTGAGCAGAGATGGCAAGCGTTCTTAAGGAAATGGCAGTCGGAGAAAACCAAAACTTGGTTGAGAAGGATGTATAGGAAGAGGGGCATGTGGGCTGCAGCATATCTGGCTGATGGTTTTTGGCTTGGTATGAAAAGCAACCAGCAAAGTGAAAGTCTAAATTCCTGCCTTCACCTGCACCTTGATGGAGAGATGACTTTAGTGGATATGATATTGCATTATGAGAATTGCATCAACCGCATCCATGAGAACGAGGCGCGAGATGACTGCACGGCCCCACAGACTATAACAGTGCCCGTAACTAGATGTAGGGAACTGGAGGTAGCTGCTTTGCACAAGTTCACCCCGGCTAACTTCTATATGTTGTAGGATGATCTAAAGAAAGTTGGTGGCCTACTGACTGTTGAAAAAAAACTAGGATCTGGATCAGAAATATTTGTCGTCGCATGGCATGATAACCGAAAGAGGCAGTTTACCGTGGAATATACACCGGAAAATCCAAAAGAATCTATAAATTGCAGCTGCAGAAGAATGATTAGAAAAGGTCTACTGTGCAAGCATATATTCCACGTTCTGAACGAATTGCATATATATAAAATTCCAGATTGTTGTGTTCTTCGTCGGTTGACAAAAGACGCAAGGCACAGTCTTCCTGCAAGGCACACTAGTGATTTGTTCGGAGTAGGATGGTCAGGGGCTGGGGAAAGATTGAAATATAGCTAGGTCAGTGTGCTAGTTTCAGAAGCTATGCATGCGGCATGCAAACACCCCTCCCTTTGGGATCAGTTGCAGGAAAGTTTGAAGGTTGTGATATCTAAGGCTATTGAGTACGATCAGAAGGAGGAGTTGGCAATTGTTCCTATTTGTCTAAGCTCGTTAGCGGTTGAACACGTAGAGGATCATAAAGGAAACATTGTTAAGGTTCAGGATCCTTTAAAAGTATCGAGCAAAGGTGCACAGAAGCATAGCTCGAAAGATGAGGAATACGATTATCGTCCAAAGTCTAAAAATGGGAGACTATTATCATTTGACGAACATAGAATCAAGTGCGGCGCTTGCAAGGAACGAGGACACAGCAAACGCAGCAAGCATTGCAAACTTAACCAGAAGTAAGTGTTACCAAACTACATTGAATATATAAATAATGAACTTGTCAAACTTATTGAAATTTTGTGTTTTCATGTGCAGGAAGGTGGTATAGGAACATCACTAGAGGAGTTATTTGAGTTAATATTGTTAGAAAATCTATAAATTTGGTGGCATAGTTTTTAAAGTTGTAATACGGTTTTGACGTACACTATTATTTTGGTTACGCCGTTGTTGTGTTGTACTGTGTCATTGTCTTAGAACGTCTTCGTTTATTTTGGTTTATGATGAAATTTGTGACATGTCAATTTTGACGATGATATAAATATATTATAAGTTCGACCCGATGTAAAAAGTTTTATGATGTAAAAAAATAAAAAGAATAACGCTGAAAATCTAGATGTTTGCATAAAATTGCAACGATTTTTATCCTTGGCTGGCCCACGAAGTAGTTGATTGTTCCCCTGTTAATTTGGGTTGTAATGCTACCTGGCCCATGGACTAGTCACGGTCCTGGTAGCCGGGCCTAGGGTTTGCAAAATTTTACTATATAAATGTGCATACCCTCAGTCTCATCTAGGGTTCGTCTAGGCTATGTCGTCTCGCCGTGTGACTGATCGGCGGCTGCAGGCGCGCGCAAACTCGTCGGCTGGGATGGATCCGACGGAAGGCGCTGAGGGATGGGCGAAGCTTACATCTGTTGTCCATTACGACTACGGGAAGATCAAGAAAAGGCGCACCGCCAACCCTAGATGAGACGGTTAGTTCTTCAAAATCTTTCTTTCTATTTCATTTCTACGCAATTTACGCAGTATCTGATATTTTGCAATTTAGGATGTTAATGAGGACCTGTTGCCCCACTTTGTTGATGCTTTGCCGCAATATGAGTATGATCCTGCTTACAATGGTATTGAGCGCAAAACCAAAAATAGGTGCGGCCACTCGGTGTTCCCTGTTCGTCGTGTCTGCAAAGATGGTTGTGATGCTGGTAGACGGTTTCTGGGTTGTCCATATGAGGTTTTATCCTATATCCTTGTGTTATGTACTTCATTGACAATATATTCAGATATCACACAACAAATATAACCTTTTTCATTATTTTAGGATTACATAAGTGCGGACATGTCAAATGGGTAGAAGATGAATGGAAAGGAAGAGAAAGATATGTGATTGGGCAACTAGCCAAAAAGAACAACAAGATATTGATGGCAAAAGAAGAGGCTAAGAAAACTCTGAAGAAACATTTGAAAATGCAAAATAAACTATTAAAATGTAAGGACAACATTATTTGTTTCCTTGTGACAATGTGTGCTGCAATGTTTGGACTTTTAGTAGCCATCATGTACAAGTGGCAAGATGCAAAGTAGCAAGTTGTTACAAAAGAGGAGTTTTTTTACATTCTAATAATAAACCAGCTGTATCTTTTTCGTCATATAACAATATATGAGTAGCCTTAAGTGCATATAATAAAAGAAAATAGTCGAGGTCATTATGTTACATAGTTGATCGACAAAAACAAGTTATAATGGCTAGGAAACCATCTTCGGGACTAAAACCTAACCACTCTAACTTGAAAATTCTAATCATATATGCTTTCATTACTTGTTCATCTTTGAAACGATCTCGTGAACTTTCTTTTTCACGGCATCTAATTTGTTGGACGTCGACAATATCATTTCTACGACGACACGTCTCCTCCTTGCGTTAACCGTGGCCTACAAATTAGTAAAAATCACGGTGAGTTGAAATTTATTAAAGATGGAACGTTTAGTTCGTAATCGTACCTGGGAAAATTCTCCTTTCATCCGTTCACCATCCCAATGCTCCATGCATTCGATGACAAATAATCCACAAGAGTTTCTGTTGTAAAGGTATAAGAGTAGAAAGATTAATACAGTGCTCATGTTCATTCCGTCGTACAGAATATGATGTATCATTTACTCACCCATCCCGCTGCTGCGGCATCTCATACTCTTTAATTGGCCACTTTGAAACATCCGGATATCGACCATCTGTAGTTGCATTTGCCACTTCCATGTCTTGTCCAATTTGGCGACGCTGTAAAAAGATCATGGTTAAAGGCGCAACACATTTTGACAAAAAAATAAGGACAATATATTCTCCACATACTAGTGCCTCGACAGTCTCCAAAGTTAAGTCCAGAGGATATAGCGAGTCCAAAACTTGGAACTCTTGCTTTGGCATGTGCATGGCCACCGTCATCCAGTGTGTATTGCCAATATTCAAGGGAAAATAAGTCTACAAAAAACTCATATTATTAAATATCCGATAGATTTTTAGATGTATATTATTAAATATCCGATGGATAATATAACATACTTTTTTACGACTGTATATTCTTCCAACACTACCAACTGTTCCAAATTTTTGCATCTCATTATCCATGTTCATGGTGGACTCTTCTACTTTGTCTCCAGTAATTGCACGGTCTACTAGAAATTTAGATCTCCATGCTGGACATAAAAAACGGTCATGCCCAACCCGGAGGGCTAAATATCTAATGTACCCATCTATTACCTGCAATATACATCATTGAATAAAGTGTTTGCGACACACAAAACATAAATTTAATGTATTGGTGTTATATTAAAGTATTGCCAGTAAGTGCAGTTAGCACTTACATCATCAGACAACCATTTACGGTCTAGAACAACACGTAGTCTTTCTACACTAACTTCATCTCCACGGGAGTTCTTGTATAATCTTTTTTTCTTGTGCTGTTCTGACCGAGATACGAGCTCAAGAAATACGACGGCGGCATCTATTTGTTGTGGAGTCAAATTAGTACATGAATCAGTGTTGCAATTTGCATCTGGTTTATCATCGAAATCGAGAACTGCATATATAAATGAAAAACTGAATTAGTATATTTGAATGCAAGCCATGTTTACAAGTTTTATTAAACAATTCAAACATGAACTTTACCTTTTGCAGTAGATCCGCGGACTAAACGCTTGATGGGTTTGTCAAGAGCATAAGGAGACTAGAACTTTTTTGGGACTGTATGCTTCTGTTTCCCAGTTAACTCATCTTCCTTTCGGCTATCAGCTGCTTGACAGTCATTTGCTACACCTTTATTTAATTGTGACATAGACATAAACTTAGTAACAGAAACAACAGAAATATCAATATCAGATTCTTCTTTTACTGGTTCTGCATTATCAATAATAAAAGGGTTATCCGGTGTGCTGCCAAGTGCACCAATCCTCTTGTCCAGTATAGGATCATTCACACCATTCATCTTGCTAAGTGGTGTATGGACATTTATGCCATTATGTGCAGGCGCCTTCTCATGTGTGCCATGGTCAGGAACTTCGGCAGGCGCTGTCGCACCAATACACTCAACCTCTTCTTCGGAATCGCTATCTTTCTTGTACATGAACTCTTTTTTTTCACGAGGTCCATTTTGAAAAGAACCAGCATCTTCTTCCTCTTCCAATTCTGCTGAAGCCGCTGCATCCACAGGTTTGTACGTCACGCCTTCCTAGTTGAACAGTTCCAATGTTCTCTACAAGACATGGAAATGTAAGAGCACAGCCAAATGTTCATCTATAATGACCTTAACTATGTAGTTTAGTATCTCACCTGAGCACATAAATCAGCTATAGGAGTCAACATTTTATGCAACTGTGTGTCCAAGTGATCTGTCACCCGCTTAAACAAAAGCTCCAACTGATCATTACCAATTTGTTGTGTACCATTAATATTCTTATGCGGAACACTAACCGGCTTGGCCTTTTGCTTACAAGCGGGCATAGGATCTGCCATCAATGGCTCTTGCATACGATATTCTTCAGTGATATTATCTTCTATCTGCATGATGGTACAAATGATACAAGTTGTAAGTCCTGCATATTTTATTTACATGAGTCATAATCTAAAAAGGCAATATACGAGGGAAGCCAAAAAAATATTACCTTGACGTTACCACGACCACGCCCATTCTCGTAGTCGAAATTGTCTCTCTTTGTGGCAGCGGCTTCGTTCCAATTCCTCATGAGGGGGCGTATGGACATTTTAGGATTAAATGCACATTCGCCTTTCTGAGGTAGCACTTTCTCCCAGTACAAGTACTACATTTTAAGAAATATAAGTTAATTCGCTATAGCACAGACATCATAGAGTATAAATGCAAAAAAAATGAGTACGGAAATAAAACCTGCAATAGTCCAAGATTTCCTTTCGGCCATTGACGGATTATTTTTCCTTTTCTCCCATTCCATATGTTGTCCATTAGAACCCTCTTCGTTAAAGCATTCCAATTAATCTTGCACATTCTGTTAACATCATCAACTAATGCATAGAACTGCTTCGGAACAACCTCTGTCGCCATAGGCGCAATAACTGTTCCAAGTAGCACTAGCACCACCTTTCGCAGAAAGTCGTCATCGGCAATTTTATTTTTAATGATGTCAGCGATTAAATCATCAATTACGATGTTTCCAGTAGATTTTCTCAGAAAGTGTGTGGGGACGCGATCCTTCACATCCTCTCCTTCTTCAGTAAGTATGTCCGCTGCTGAAAAACCTTCATTCTCGAGACCAAGGATACACTCTACATCGACATGCCCAATAGAGATTGCCCCATTTGTCTCTTCTATGGAGAATGTACCTGTTGTAGGGTCAAAAGCCTCGAGCATGAACCTTCAACAATAATTACCATGAATCAGTATATAGGAGAAAAAACATATGTACAATGGTAGAACAGAAATATTTGCATTAGTACCTTATTAGGATTGTGCGCATCTTCATAGATGGCATCATCATTATACTACGCAGATTCGTTTGGGCTAGTCTAGCCCGTTGAACGATGGAAAGACCCGCCAGTAACTTACACCATTTTTCGATATTGCAACAAATATCCCCCCTAAGATCGTCCATCCTAAAAACCAAAAACACAATTAATATATTGGCAAGACACTAATATGTAGATTGTATTGCTGCATGCGCTATGAGTTACTCACTACACACATAAAATGACGATACTATTTTCTATAAACATGTCTGGTCATATCTAAATGAACTAGTGAATCTACAGGGCCTAAAAATATTGATAACAGTCGTCCTAGTTGGCTTGTGTCTTCACCGGCAAGCGTCCACTCTACCATTAACGACAAACAACAATGGATAGAATTTCTGCGTGATTCAATAGTATTTGAAAATAAGAAATCACTACAACCGCACAAGGATACAATTAAACATAAATATAAGGGAAAGTAGTATCGGATCTTAGAGCTCTAAGTCATGAACCAACTAGCCTACCACTTTCGAGGATCAGAGGAAGATGTACCTAAAATAAAGCTACTGATGCGCAGGATTAGAGGTTTACCTGAACGACCTCTGTAGAGGAGGAATGACCACTGTGGAGGAACAAGGCCATCGAATCTACGCCGCGGAATTAGGTGCACACGAGGTCAAAGGGGCTGCGAGTCGACTAGCGGACTATGACGGCGTTTAGGGTTAGGAGGAGGAAGCGATCGTGGGGTTTAATATTCCGTTTAGTCAGAAATATTTCGACTCGGCCGGTCCTTCTTGGGCCAATAAAGGCCTCGGGACTCATCCCGTCCGACATAATAAGGGCCGGCCGAAGTTTTTTCGTCAGACTGAAGTTTTTTGTTATCTTTTTCGATATAAATTTTATAAAATCCTTAAATTTCAAACTTTCAATTATACGAAAATAACTATATATTTCACATCAGTGGTTGACATGTAACATGTATACAAAGTTTGTAATTTTTTATAGAAGGTCGGAAAAAATGACAACTTAGAAACAAGTCGTTTCGTCTAACTTGAACCATCTTTTCTAAGCATGTGAATTTTTTGACCATCATTAAATTTTCTAATTTTTTTTACACATGGTGACACAACCAATCTAAGACACATGGGCATGGTTTTACATTTTTTTGAATTTTTTTACATTTCTATTGCCCCGGTCAAATTTAGGTCAAAAAAACTAAGACATTCGAACAAATATAATGCCTTATGATGTGCAAGATCTCTTTCAAAGTTCTAGCAATATACAAACCGCATGCTATACCTCCATATTAACAACATATAAAAATATGGTATCAAAATTTGAAAGTTAACTTGGTCAAAATTCAAATTTGATTTGGAGGTGATTTAGTATTTTCAAATTTCTACATGCACCAAGTTTTGAATATGAAAAAACTCTACAAATAGAAAATGTGTCCCTTGGAGTCCTTCAAACAATGGTGAAAACCTCATGGAATTCAGACATACACAACTCCTGAAATCCAAATCTGAATTTTTAGGTCAAATTCGCATCGAACGCAGAGGATGCATATGTACGAACCAAGCTGACCTAACAATAGATCCATGATTAAACCACATCTTGTGGACCTAAAAATGATTTTTTCCAAAACAAATTAGGTTGCAATGATGTAGATGTAGATCAATATTTCAATGTTTTGACCATATTGACCAAAATTTGACTTGAGGTAAAATTTGAGCAAACAATCATTTGACAATGAACAAAGTGGTCACGTTCCAACTAAATGACCCCAAATACCATACCATGTTGGTGAAATACAAATTTTATTCAAAATTTTGAACTACCTTTACAAAATGTAGTTGAATTTCAATTATTAAAATAGAAAATGTATTTGAAATCATAATTGGACCAAAAACCCAAAAGATGAAATGTGTGCTATGACAAGATACACCTACATGCCAAATCTTAGACCATTCTGAGAAAGTATGCCATGGAGTTGGGCATCTCCTAAGTAATTTGGGTACTTACACATAAGACTCACACTTGAAACCAAGTGTGAAGAGCAACCTCAACTTTCATTCAACAAACTCAAGGTTTATTATTTTTTGTGCAAACTAGGGTACAATGTAAGACACATGGCCAATGTTTTACTTTTTTTTGATTTTTTTTTAATTTCTAGTGCCCTGCCAAAGTTTGGTCAAAATCGCGTCGACCAAATATAATGCATTATGATATGCAAGCTCTCTTTCAAAGTTCTACCAATGTACAAACCGCATGCTATAACTCCATATTAACAACATATAAAAATATGGTATCAAAATTTGAAATTTAACTTGCTCAAAATTCAAATTTGATTTGGAGGTGATTTAGTATTTTCAAATTTCTACATGCACCAAGTTTTGAATATGAAAAAACTCTACAAACGAATAATATGGCCCCTACATTCCTTCAAACAATGGTGAAAACCTCATGGAATTCAGACAAACATAGATCCTCAAATCCAAATCTAAAGTTTTCTAAAATTCATGTCAAAACCACCTATTTGATGTGTTTAACTGAATTTTCAAATTTGTAAATGCACCAAGTTTTGAATCTGAAAAAACTCTACAAATAAATAATGTGGCCCCTACAATCCTTCAAACATTGGTGAAACCCTCATGCAATTCACACAAACACAGCTCGTCAAATCCAAATCTGAATTTTTATCAAAAAATTCTGAAAACTAGTCGGAATCTGCAAAATATTTAAAAATGATAAAAACAAGAGTAAAAAACCTAAGTACATAAAATATTACATTTATTTTACATACAGTTATCGAATCTTTATTACAAGCTATATTACAACTTACAAGTAATATTGAAGTAATAACAAAATGTTTAAAAAAAAAGAACTCAGCCCAGCCAGGCCTTCTGCCCGGACAAGCTACCTACGACCGAACTAGTCCTCTTTCAGCCCATTATGTCCCCAACGCCGCAGGATGTCAGACGGGTCGGACGGCTGGGAGTTTAGTCCCACATCGCCAACTAGAGAGGATTCCGACCAGCTTAAATAGCCGCGCGTTCGGCTGCTATCAACAGCCTCTCTGTTCTATCTTACTTGCTATCAGGAATTCTACTTTGGGCCGTTGGACCTACTGGCAGGTCACGGGCCTGCATCCTAGCCATTCATTTGGTTTCTAGTCATATGCATGTCGTGATTCCCTTGAGGAATATCCTGCCAGTGGGTGGCCTTTTTTTGCTTTATTTGATCTTTTTTGTCCTATATTTTAACATAAATTCATACGTTTTTAATACAAATTTACATGGCATAGTGCATATACAGCACTATCTCTGCACTTAAATGGCCCAAACCATTTCAAATTTTGAAACACTACTACAATTTGCTACACCTATCAAAACCTTCCAATTTAGAATTGACGCAATGAAATACATTTTTTCTAACTGGTAGCACAACTATCATGGCACAACACAGATACATATATAAGAAACAAGCAATTAAGAGCATGTAACCATAACCTTACTAACATCATAATAACATCGTAGTCTTACGGGAACTTCACCCTACCATCACAAGGTTACCACTTATAACCACAGTACCAAAAGAACATAGTTCTCAACCACTTCTACCTAGTTAACCAGTTCGACATATTTACCATATATACATAAACATCATCGCTATACTGATGATGTGACCATACATAGTAGCAGTTGATATCAATATTCACTCATCTTCCGTCTCGGAGTCGCTGAACACAAACTCATCTGGCTAGAGGACCCTGAGTAGAGCTTCATGCCTGCCCCGATCACGCAGGTCACCCTGAAAGTAGTCCTCACCCAGACGTCCATGAGTGGCTACCTCTCGTGCATGCTGCACAAGCCCCACCCTCAAGCCCCCATGTGGCTTGAAGTGGTGGAATGGGCACCTGTAGAACTCGGTGCTGAATGGCAGGTAAGCAGAAATCCCCTTACGCCTGAGCTTATTTTCTTCTTTCCTCACAAAGGACTTGTATGCCCATTGCTCCACTTCAACATCTGAACCAGAGAAGTATTGCACAATAAATAAAACAAGAAAACAGTTAGTACTGTCTACTAAATATAAAAACCTACTACTTTTGTGCATGTCTAAATGCACTACAGCTGCTTGGAATAACATACCTCCTCATCAGGCCACGGGGAGAGTACATCATAGGCATCACCTGGGGTTGGTGCCTGCCAGACAATTAAGATAAATGAACACTAGCATTTAAGGTAATTACTTAGCACTTAGGTTTAAACTACTGTATGTATCATTATTTACGCAAATTGCTCAGGTGCAACAGGATAATTTTGAGCAAAGTGGTCTCACTTTGTTTTTCACTAACCACTTACCTTTCTTTCGAAACTACTAAAGACGATCAATTTTCCATTCTATCATAAACTATCCTCACATGATCTCTCAAACCTACTAACTAAATTGTAGTTACTACCTTACTCCAACAATTATCGTAATATTAAAATATCTATGACTTCTATCATAGACCTACACTGTTCTTTACTTACTGTTGTTACAAGATTATTTACTATGTACATGTCTTGATTACAGACTTATCATGGTCTCGGAGCTATTCTCACCATGAACTTATCCAGATTTACCTAGTAATCATGATTAAAGAGCTATTCTCACCATGACGACTCTTGTTCTAGCTTACTATCAATGATTCTTAACAAAATTCTACTCCATCACATGGAATTCTCAAGTGAATGCCACATGATTTACTTCCAGTTATATCTATACATACTCTGATGGTCTACCCTAAAGTGGTATAGTGGTATCACTAATGGTAAGATTCTTCTAAATTACAGGAATTCTAAATATAAACTCCATCACTAATACTACTCCACATGGTATCCTGATCTTAGTCATAATCTTCTTTGATGTTTTATCTTACGACAGATATCTTAGGGGTGTTTTACCTATTTAGAGCTACTCTAAAATAACATTTCTCTAGAGAATACATATAACTACTCCTTAAGGAAGATGATAAAAACATCCAACTTAAGTGTGACAAGATTATCCTCAAGTGGATATCCATCACAAGTCTTGGTTTAGATGAGATGGCTCCTATAGTCACTATCCAACCTACAGATCTTCCTAAAAGGGTTTGAATCCTAAGGTCAACGCATATGCTCTGATACCAGCTGCGGTGACCCAGCATACCACTGCATGATGTAGTACACTATAGTCATTGACATAACACCAATGAAACGCCGTTCACTAGTATTACATCCCTCGGAGTAGTACAACAGAAACACAGCAGGTCCAAGACATGACTATAGGTTACAACTCGACTCTTTACAAAAGATCTAGAGAACACTCTAGGTGAAAGAGAGAGAAAGAAACTTCTTACAAAGAAGAACCAGAAATAATAACTCAGAACTATCTAATAACTAAGACTAGTATCTATACTATTTGGCTTGCCATTGCTGCTATTGCAATGCTCTACAGAAGTAGGTTTCATGGCTAGAGTATCTACTCCTATCTAAACAGAGACTTCATCTTCACTTCAGCTGATGTATATGTTGACTTCATTGACTTTATTGAAGAAGTTAAGCTGTCGATGATGGTTTCTTGAGCAGAAATTGATGTTGACGCCGTCTTCAACGGCTTAGAACCTAGCAAGGGTTAAGAAGGTACGGTTGAGTATGAGCGTACTCAGCAAGTTCACTAAAAAGGAGTGTATGATGCACTATCTCTACAGCCACGGACCATAGGTCATAGGCAATGCAGGTTTTCGTAAACATTTCTTCAAAGGTTGCTTTTATTCTGAAAACTATGTCTGACAGCCTTCATAGGTTGACCAGAACCTTCGTGGGGTTCCTTTCCTGCCGCGTTCGTATCTCCTTCCCGGAACAGGGAGTAACATGTCACAATTCTTTCACTCTACAGAGGTGCATTGCTTTACCCATGAGAGACCATCTCCTTGTTGCACAACCGACCAGCTTATTCCCGTCCACAATTCCTTGATGTGGGGCCTAGTAGATGATCCAAGCCAATCACTACCCTCTCCGCGACCCTATATGTCTGCACGATCTTCCGGGGCTGACTACACCTCGGTTAAGCCTCCTTTCAGGCAAGCTACAACCCTGGTGAGTTCCCGAAGACTCTACGAGCCGGTTATGCCCCTGGCAAGCTCAATAAAGGTCCAACTGTACCTCCGGGAGCCGCTCATAGATAATCTGGATACCAAAAACATGGAGCCTAAGGGTGCTCACCCATATGCTGGATCCGCACAAGGAATTCACAGCGTCACGTTAAGGTCATCTTTCTTCCATATGAAAGGAATAAGATACAGATGACTTCTCCGTCCCATTCCAAATCTCATGGTTAACGCCTAATATACGATGCTAGAATCACTGGCGACATTGGTTGTTAAGTCCTAGATATTATGTTCCTTTACCACTAGAACGGTATCAATAGATTATTACCATCTGGTAAATAATCCATAACCATATTATTATGAAGATAGTGTTTTTCTAACCTTTTTGAAATGCAGGTGATGAGAACATTTTAGTTACAAGCATTTGATAGAAAATAATCAAAGGACATGAGCAAGTTGTGAACTTGCCTTTTGTGATTGCAAGATTATGCACTCACGGTCTTCAAGACAATAGAAGATCCAAATTCTGTAAACAACATCATTTGTCCGGTAAGGACTAACGTTTAAATAAGCAAGATGTAGTAATGCATAAGTAATGTAATGTAGTTTGGAAAACCCCGAAGTAATACCCCAGTATGGTGAATGAGTTAAACTTAGGTGATTTATTTAAGATTTAGTTTGTCTATAAGTCTACTTTAATGTAATGTGGTTGTGAAGTGAGAACAGTGGATGGTGCTACGGCTGTGCCCTCCTTTTTACACTCCCTGTGGAGCCTCTTATGTTGACAGCACACCAGCATACAGCTATGTGTGAGCTGCTTGCTTGCCTGTGTCAAGTGGATTAGATCAAGCAAAAGCTTGATATTTCCTGATGTTCTATCTTTTTACCTTTTTATTTGGCTTTGGTGAAACTTGCCCCATGCCTATGATGCAGAAGTCTGAGGCCAAATCTGATAGGAACATATACTGCTACATGTAGCCCCTTTTATTAATACTCAATGATGAAATTAGCATAGCACTTCTATGCCCAATCTAAGAGTACATCTAACACACTAACCCCCTTTCTCTTATTTTATCTATTGTTTGTATTTTGCAGTAAACTAGATCATTCTAAGAAATTAAAGGATGGCTCAAGACTTAACTTAGAGAAATAGTCTAGGACTTTCTTTTATTCTTCTGTAATTTTCTTTATTCATTTACTTATTTGTAGGAAACAATGTAATAGATATATTCTTGTAAATAAGAATTCTTTTATTTGTTTCATTTCTTAATTATATTTCCTTACTATTTACCTTTATTCTTTTATTGGAAAAGAATGTTGTAATACTTGTTTCAATTAATAAAATTATTATTTTCTTGTATTGCAATTTCCTATTCCATTTCTTGTTATTACTTTATTCTTTAAGTATTCTCTACTTAACATTAGAGTATTCTAAATTCCAAGTTATTCAATTTTGAAATTCAAATCTCAATTTCAAATATGAATTGAATTGTCTCCCCAACAAAAAATTACAGTAGAGGTCATGTCGGAATCTGTCGCACTTGTACTGATGTTCCCACTAGTACAAGAGAGACCTCAATCCCTCTCTTGGTGCTTTTAGTTTTTCGTGAAAATTCCCCAGATTTTCTATGCATGAATGCAATGCACATACCTTATCTCAGCTTATTTCTAAGCTCTAATGCTGGGGTGTTACACTTGGCAAGGGCAAGTGCTGCCAGATCGGTCGCCAGTTCTGCCAAACCAAGAAGACGCCCTAGGTCGGTCGGACACCATGCCACCGCATATCGTCCTACATCCAATTAGTCTAGCATGACTTGTCTATGCTTATCATCCCGACTTACTTCAAGCCTTACATGAAGGGACACCCCTACCCATAGCTAGTGGTGGTCCAAGCATGCGAGGAATGCGAGTGGGTTGTCCATGCAAACCGCAACAAAGACGAGATCGTCCTAGACAAAGGGTGGGCCACCTTTGCTGCTTTCCATGAGTTAAAGGAGGGTGACTGCCTTATGTTCAAGGTCACCGCTGACGGGTTCAAGATGAAAATCTACGACCGCATCACCTCCTGCCGGAAGGTGTTCGTCTGTCGTGAGCATGCACATCTTGATTAAGGGCCTCTTTGGTTCGAAGGATTTTCAAAGGAATTTTGGAGGAATTCAACCCATAGGATTTTTTTCATAAGGAAGCCCTTTGGATGAAAAGAATCATACCTCCAAAATTCCTATGGATTGCATTTCTGCACCCCAATCCCATAGGAATTTCAACATCCACTTTTTTACACGCATTCGTGTAGGATTGAGGCAATTTTCCTGCGTGTTTCCTGTGTTTCATCGAAATGACTTTAAGCTTCCAGATTTCCTCTGTTTTGTACCTACGACCCTATTAAATTCCTGTGTTTTGAAATCTTGTGAACCAAAGAAAGCTATTTCCTATGTTTTGCAATCCATTGTTTTGTACCTGTAACCCAGTCAAATTCCTGTGTTTTTAAATCCTATTATCCAAAGAAGCCCTAAATTCTCTTTAAGTTTGTCGTTCGATCTTTTGGTGACCATTTGTGATGATTATGCGTCAAGCCCTAAGTATATTTAATGTGAATAGTACTACTACCACTACTACTACTACTCCTACTACTACTACAACTCGTTACTACTACTACCACTACCACTACTACTACTACTACTACTACTACTACTACTACTACTAATACTAATACGAGCAAGCACAGCGTGAGCCGTTACTAGATATGGCTAAGAAATGTACGTACTAGACTTTGTTCCGAATCTACTAGAAATTTACTAGACTGGATGGCAAAAACCAATCCTTAAAATGGGACCCACTTAGTACAGCATAAGCCAATTGATTGCACCACTATGTCTCTAGCCAAATTTGTCCATAAGCTAGGACCCACATATAAGATCTGCCATCTCACACATTGTTGTGATTGGATTTTGTTTCTATTGCTATTTGTACCTAATAATAAATTAATGCTTATGGACTACCCTTAATGGTCAACTTTAAGTTTTTGAGCTTTTGGATAGGCTCCACTATGTATATGAAACTCCTTGTCCATTTTTCCCTTGTGGATAGCTTGTGTCCAACATAGTGGATGCACTAAGAAAAGAAAATATGCTCCACCGTTTAGACCAAGTAGGGGACCCACTCATCTGAGTAGAAAGAAATAGTAAAGAAAACCTTTTTTGTGAGTTACTCCGTCATGTGTACTGGTTGAACAAGCAAATAAAAAACACGTCTCTCAATAGAATCTTGTGCACTGCTTTGACAAGACATTAGTACAGAACTTTGGGTGGTTTGTAAATATTTATAGCTAGTAGCTCAATTGCTAGTATGATGGCCTACCCATAGTCTACTCCAATACACCTAGGTTTTCCTTGCTACTACGGTAGAGCCTTCATCCTCCCCACTAGGTCTTGGATGGACCAAAGAGATTGCTCAAAGGGCGGCGACGAGACCCAGACCTTGACACCTTGTTTCCACTATTCACTCTCCTCTCTCCTCCTACTAGTACTACCTCGCTCTTCCTTCGCAGAAACCATTTTCTTCCACTACTCCGCCCTTGCTTATTTACTTCTTCACCCAGCGATGTCCCAAAATAACCTATCTCGTCGGAAGAACATCAAGATGGCGGTGGTTAGAGATGTGGAAAAATCCCGCTCGCAGGGTGACCTACAGGCTCGGACCGAGAAAGGAGACCAGCCATGGGGTGAGGGCTCGTCTTCGCGCATGTATCTGAAGAGTGGCTATCATGGGGACCAAGAGTCCGGGTAGGTTTGTACTTCCGTTGATTCATGGGTTGTCTGCTCCTCTATTGAACCGTCTATGTAATTCTTCAAGGGGTAGGCGGCTCGAGCGTCAAATTTTCCACCCCACGGGTCGATAGCATGATGGATATCTCTGACGCATACGATGCCATCATGCCTGCTCTCGGTCCAAGAAGAGAGGTAGGCACTATACATGTATTGATATTTTATGTTCTTCTCTTCATGCACTCCATGCTCTCTTACTGATGATGCATTTTCCATGCAGGAAGTCAGGGTGATAATCTTGGCCAAAGTAGATGAAATCAATAACCATAACATCAACATTCTGCAGAAAAACTTCGAGCTCAACCTGGAGCGTGATCGCCTCCAAGCCGATTTGGCTTTTCAAAAGAAGCTCGCACGATCTTACGAGCGTGACTCCTCGACTCTTCGCATTGAGTGTGAAAATTGAAGAAGAAAGTCACGGAGCTCCGCAGCCAGCAGCTACCATTGTGGAGGTCGTCGAGGTCACACCCTGCTAAGTAGGAAGAGAGAAGCCATCTCATGTTGGTCGTCGAAGTCGCGACCATTGCGGAGGTCATCGAGGTCGTGCCTCCGCAGGGCGGCCACGGTGTTGCAATCGCCAAATCTGAGACAGGGAAAGATTTTTCATTGGAGTAGGAACTAGGAAGGGTGAAGACTTCCCGGGCCCTCTTTTTTTATTTTGGGTGCATGGATCATTTTTTTCTCATCTATCTTCGCATAATTATATTTCACTCTTAAAAATCGAATGCGCTCTGTGGAGCTTTTGTCACGATATACTTGTTGCATAGTAGTCACTGTTTAGTGTATATATACATTCAAATTTATTCAAATATGTGACATTCTTTTAAATAGGTTGGAGGGCATTATCAAAAAAATAGGATGGAGGGAGAGTATGTCTGATAAATCAAAATAATTAAATTGTCAATGAGTGATCTTTAAATTTGGTCATACTTCTACTTTGTTAGATGTATAGGGATCTATTGTCTAGTATACTATCAACTGTTCTGCCTCCCCTATATGTGGGCCCAATGTCGATGAGTGAGTTGTTGGGTGATTTTTTTGCTCTCCCCTAGTAAAATATTGTGGTTATGATATAGGGGAGATAATATAGTGTTGTTGCTGGAGATAAGCAAAATTTAGGAGAAGAATATTTTTAAGCTAGTCATAGTGCAAATAACTTCATGAGTAACTAAGGTCTAACTCAGTAAAATTGCTTATGTGGCAGTGAGTAAATCACACATACCAAGGTGAAATAAGTCTATTACCTAATAAATGAATTGCTCCTCTATTAACATAGACTAATAACTTATGCATGTTATAGTCTATGTTACTCTCCACTATGACCAGCCTTTAGGGGGGCTACATATACACACATAGGGGAGAAAATGTAGTTGTGCTGCTGGACTTGCTCTTCGCTTACAATTTTTGTTCAACCTTGTTCTCTTCTCTTGCTCCTTTTTCATTTCTTTATTGCATTAAAAACTATGTATAGTGCTAGACTCACCTCAGAGAATCTTTTTCTTACTCAATTACTCCACTATTTATACATATACTATTAGGAGGTGTCTATCTAAAAAAGAAAATGCACCATCAGCATCAGGGATACCCAGCTATTGTCTGGAGTACTTTGGGTCACAAGCACAGTTATCCCTATAGTCCATCCAGGGACACCCAACGATTCCTTGTATAGGCATTCGCGCTAGAGCCTTCGCAGGGAAGGTATTCGCTCTGACCTGTTGATTTTGGATTGGACGAACAAGATTGCTAGACGTTGAACTATGGCTCCCTGGATGATGTTCCTACTACTACTACTACTACTACTACTACTACTACTACTACTACTACTACTACTACGTAAAATACACTTCTAAAACAACACTGTAACTGTGCTTATGAGTTACTAGTATGATTTATTAGAATTCTGGTTATGATTGCAAACTACAGTATGTGTGAGCTGCGTTGATTAGTGAGAGTCATCAACGGACGGGGCCTCGATCGTAAAAAAAAGTTTGTCACTCAATAAAAGAAATGGTGCTTGTGCGCACATGCATGCAACTCGGTAACTAGACTGTGATCAACGCATATACGGAGAGAGAGTACGAGTAATATGATCATCCCAATAGAATCCACTAATTACTACATGATGCATGCAACTCAGTATCCTAATAATACCATGCACGTAATCACGTAAGTACCTTTTTTTAGCTGCATGCATTCCTGAACACCATTAGTAAAAGTTTGAACTTGTGGAGCGTCAAAATTACACGCACCCCAACTAGCCCGATTAATGGTGTGCTACTATAGTAACCTACACATCTACCCTATAATCTACTCTAGGACACCGAACGTTTGCTTGCATAGGCGTCTGCACCAGAGCCTTCGAAGGGAAGGTATCCCCTCTAGCCCGTTGATTTGGGATTGACGAACAAGATTACTAGACGGCTAAAATCATGTGGTCCCCACTCTCTCGCGCCCCTCCATTTCAAACACTGCGAAATTTCTCGCGCCCCTCCATTTCAAACAATACCAAAATCACGTGGTCCCCACTCCCTCGCGCCCCTCCATTTCAAACACTGTGAAATTTCTCGCACCTGGAACCTCCCGTAGCACTTCTCTGGCTGGCTTTGCCCATCGAAACTCGACACCATGTACTCCTCACCCACGGTAGCCTAGGTGTTAGGTCACCGACGCATCGACGAACGGCAAAGACTCGGTACCCTAACACCCTCGAGGCTTCATCATCTGTACGCCGCGGTAGCGACGACAGAGATGAAACTGAGCCGTTAGACTACGGATTGCGTGTTACCTTTATTCACTACGATTTAGGATGGTGTGTGGTAGGGCATAAGACCCTATTTATTATATCGTATTCAAAAAAAGTTTAAATTTAATTTCTTAAAAATATTCTTGATGTTTGTCATGGTAGACTTTCAAAATTGAGTCGCGCGTACTCCCCGAGAGCGGCAACGGGCGATGAAGACGAACCGCTAGAATAACTTTTATATTTTATTTGTGGGTAATTTTTATAGTGGTGGATAGCTTACATGTTATTGGACGGGTAACTTACAATGTTAAAGCCGGGATAACTCTCGTTTTACTGGTAGATAACTTTTAAGGCAAACAAAATCGTGTTACCCATCCCTAACACGTGACTTATCTATATCATAGTATGTAAGTTATCTATCCTGAAATATATAAATTATCCATCACATAAACTTTAAATTCTACCTGCGGCTAAATTTTTGTAGTGGTGGATATCTTACATGTTATAGGGTGGGTAACTTACATGCTGAAGCTAATATTACTGGTGGCTAAATTTTAGGGCAAAAAAATCATGTTTTTTAGTCAAAGCATGCACGCGAGGCACTCATGCAAGCTGTCGGAACGCCGGGCCGAGTTATGTAATTCTCAGAACGCGGCAGACACTTTTTCTAGATCCATGCAAAAGACTCTCCACATAACATGTTTTTATTGATGGGTAACTTATATACTATGGTATGGATAACTCATGTTTTACCGTGGATAATTTTTTGGCCGAAAAAACTTCGTAGGAACATATCAACATGGGTCTAGTTTCAAAGATCTCGTCGTGACTAGTCCAATGGTAAAAACGGATCATCAATCGGATAAACAGTTTGAGCTACAAAACATTTTAAATTTTCAAATTTTGCATTTAATGTGCATGATATCAGCAATTTTATCATTTTGTAGACCACGTAAGGTTAGTCATAGTGGGAGTAACATGGGTAATGGGTAGTAACATAGTCCTACGTGTATTGTCAACTAAGCATTTAGATGATATGGCATGATGAGAGAGAGCCTTGTGGTAACTAGCTATGTTACCATAAGGCTGGTCATAGTGGGAGTATCATATCTAGTATCATGCATATGATACTAGTGTATGATACTACCTCTCTAGTGCTTAGTATCATCTAGTAGTATCATAGTACTATTGTATTTATTTTTCTACAATCTCAATGCAATTGTGTGTATGAAATGTATTGGTCATTAAATTACCTAGTTTCACGTGCTATGATACGGTATCATATTATGATACTACTAACACCTCTATCTTCATTAATTGTGGTGCTACATCAGATTTTTGTCAAGGTGGCATGCATGATACTCCTTATGCTACTCCCACTAGGGTTAGTCTAACATCACATCTCAAAGTAAAATGAGTCTACATTACAATAAATAATAGTTTGTATGATACTACATCTATGTTACTCCTCACTATGGAGGTAGAACTTAGACTAGCCTAATGCATTTTTGGGCTATTAGAGCATGTCCAGCGTGTGGGTAGTGTCTAAGGAAAAAGTGAGCATGTGGCTAAGCAGTGGAACTAGCTGCACCGTTTAGACAGGGGTCTACTAAAGTGAAGATGCTGATTTTTTATAATAATTTTATATGTTGGTCATACACTAGCAAGTGGAACCATTATTTGTTTTTTCCTTAGACACTTGTGTCTTCTACTAGACATAGGACTAAGAATTAATTAGCTAGCACCACTATCTCCACTACGCTGTGCATGCTCTTAGGCTAAGCCTCTAACGCTCGCTTGGTCAGGCCCGGACAATGCATATAGTAGCACGCACTGTCTGAATGTCCGCAATGTTTTGCCATCAATAGAACGGTCGCTAGGTAGCAAATCCCAATAAATATGCTTAAACTTTGAACATAACGAAAATGAATATCTGGGACCTTGGGCAAGGAAAACCCTGCCATACTTAGTCCAAAGTACAACGCTGGCCACAATCACGGTCTGCTTTGCTATACGCCTCGCACCACCAACAATAGAGTAAGAACAGCAAAATGAAAGACAATGGGGTCGAATTCAGATATAGCAAGACACGCCACGGAATATCACTCAGATTAAATATCAGCCCTGCACTGATCGGCTTTCAGTAACAAAACCAAACCAGAGTTACACCAGATGACCAATAGATTCAATAAAACCTCACTTTGCACCAATAACCGCAAGCTATTGCACCCGTTGTTGCAAGCAACATTACCTACATCATTTTTGTGATAAAATTGAAACTATATAGAAATCATACATAATTGTTCAGACAAGTATCTTGGCCATGTGCGAGATCTGAAGGTTAGCCACCCCACCTATAGCACCTCTATACAAAACCAATCAGCAGGCCGTCTTCGTGGTACCATGGAGGTAGACATAGCTGCTGCACCTTTGACTTGGATGGCAGCACATATTCACATTGTACCACTACAAGCCCTGCTTTGCCTTCTATACAGGTGAATGGTCTAGAGGTAACGACACCCTTTTCTCTCAATGCACGAGTGGAGACCTGTTGTTGTCAAGCCCCATTGCCAACTACCACGACAAGGAGATATCTTGCAATCCTCGTGCTCCTTACCAATGGTGTATGGTCGATAGCCATAGCCATCTCGTACAAGCCTGACCCAGTAACATTCGATATGTAGTGCGCCAAAATATGCCTGTCCTCTTTGCTTGCAACTGATATCTATGCACCAACACTTCTGCATGGTACTGCACAAAGGCATAACCAAGCTGCCATGGGCCAAAGGGATGCACAATTCATGAAACTTCCAAAATTTAACACTGCTTCAGCCATATGTCACAAGATTTCCTGATCACTGCGGAGGAGGTTGAAGGGACTGGGGTTGTGTGTTATAGTGAGCATAAGACTGAGAGTACATAGGATTCATCATGCTCTGAAAAATCATTACATTAGCTCCAGTTGTAACAGTTGTTCAGAAAAAGAAAACATAGAACACCTGAAAATAGATGAACAACCTGCGACTGAAGATGGCCAGGAGCACCCATCCCATAATGCATATGAGAAGACTCATCTTGAGTTGGGTCATTGTATCCAGCTTGTGTAAACATTCCATGTGAGCCATGGGCCATGTGATCCTGGATCATACAAACATGCTTAGTCCAGAGAATATAAACATGTTCAGGGAAAGGCATCAAAAGTAAATTTAGTACTCCCTCCGACCCAAATTAGTTCGACTTAGATTTATCTAGATTCGATTGTATCTAGACATGATTTAGTATTAGATACATCCGTATCTTGACAGATTTGAGTCAACTAATTTGGGTCAGAGGGAGTACATGCAATGTAATGGTTATGAACTGCAAAGAATGTACCTGAGATACAATGTCATTTGTTGCACCCATATGAGGGTATCCTGGATGTGCACTTTGGTTCATATAATTCCCAGGATATCCAGATTGGGGCCCTTGTGTATATTCAACACCATAACCTCCTTGAGAAGCCTGCAATGACAGTTACATTCTTTTCAGAAGCCACTTTCAGAGTAATAGTGAGCTTAAACTTCTGCATTACAATGCATCGGTTTATAAAAATTACAGAGCCATCTGTCAATCCAAAAACAGTAAAGAACGTTCTTAGACAGATGGGAAACAAACCTGAGTAGAAAAATCTGCAATGTTGTATGCCACGTGAGATCCTTGACTCTTAAAATCATCTCCAAAGAAGTCCTAGTGACCAAGAAAAAATATTCAGTCGGTCGAAGGGGTGAGCAGTAAAATATACTCCCTCGGTCTCAAAATAGATGTCACAGATTTGTCAAAATTTGGATGAATCTAGACAGTATTTAGTATATAGATTCATCCAAATTTTGATAAACTTGCGAGATCTATTGAGACGGAGGGAGTAGTAATGATGCGGCTTTAATTGACTATACCTGAGACATCCCACCAACGGCAAATCCATCGCGGAATGTCTGACTGAGACCTTGGACAGGCATCTATTTTGGAAAGGCAAAATGTTAATATTGATCTACTGTTACTTCATGGAATAGTACAGTGGAGAAACGAACAAACCTGTGTCATCAGTCCGGGTTGGGACATCGGGCCTCCACCAGAAGGTTGACTGCTCGGATTCTCCAAGCCAGCATAGTTGTAAGTCGGCCCCACACTTCCCATTGCTTGCTGAGAGTTCTGTTGATGAGGAGCAAGGTGCCCACCAATAGGGCCACCAGTATTTGCACGAGGAGCCCCAAAGTTTCTGTTGCCAGGTTGGGGCACCGCTGGAACAGCTCCAATGGCTCCATGAAGGGCTCCCCGGGTAGGAATAGCGTAGGGTTGAGAATGAGGAGACCCAGGAAATGGAGGAAAAGGCATCCGGGGTAAAGGATAGCCTGATGGGTGCACGCCAGGTTTATGAGCACCATTTGGCGGCCCAAATGGAACAAACGGGTGTCCTGAATTTTGGGCGGGAGGATGAGTGTGTTAAGAGAGAAAAGAGATAATATAGAACCGTTGTTAATAATAAGAAAAAATATAACTGTACCAACCTTTTCCCCTACCACTTCTCTTATCTACTGAGCCTACTGTGCCAAAGGTTGATCCGTGCATCACACCTTGACCACCACCCAGGAACAGTCTTCTATCATTGTAGATCTACCCACAAAAATAAAATTGAGAAACAAATTAAAGGTAAAGAAGACAGAATGTTTTCCAATAGTTATCTTCAAGAGGCAATGCGGGCATTCACCTTTTTTGGTTTTTGAAACTGCACCATACTCTGCTTCAGGTTGTTCAAAGGCCCTTCTACCAAGCATTCGTGCTCCTAAAAACACAGATGTTATAAACTTATAATGGTATATGCTCCCTCCTTCTCTATTTACATGGGGCCAACATATTTGAGGTTCGACTTTGACCATTAATTTGACCAATAAAACATGGGTTGTGTGCCACAAAAGTTACATCACTGAATTCATACTCACAATCACTTTCCAACAGTTCTGTATGACACATAACCCATATATTAAAGGTCAAACTGATGGTCAAAGTTTGATCACGAAATATGAGGGCTGCTTGCTTAGAACTTTCAGATTCCCAAACTACAACATCGATATTGTATCGAGGGAAAGGCATACCTTGTAATGGGTCAACAAGCTATTCCAAAGAGGCTGCTTGCTTAGAACTTTAGGATTCCCAAGAACGACTATACCATACCGGGCACGAGTTAATGCAACATTTAACCTGCGTGGATCATTGAGAAACCCAATACCCTGAAAAGGCGTAAAACCACAGTATATATCTTAAGTTAAACGAACCGGTGTACAACAGTTGCTCATCAAGGACTAGCTAAGGAACACGACACAAATTAACAAACATCAAAGCTCAGTATATCAAATGCACTATACACAAGAAAAATAAATGCATAGATGTTTTACAGAACAATATACTAGCAGTTCCTTTACAGCATTGAGTGTCAAATTCTCCAAGTTCCAATATATATACTTCACTACATAGAAAGCAACTGCCAATTTACAAATTGATACAACCAGACAATTAAACAACTCAGCATTAAAAAGCATCTGATATCGACATAGAAAAAACATTTTATAATGACGAACTCAAGAATGAATGGTACATATGTATGATGTGCTTTACTTATAATTATCAACATGTCAGACAATAGTCACAAGAAAATTATGGTGCGGAGATGATAGAACGGGAAACACACCTGGTGTTCGTTGCTTCTAACACAAGACAGAATAATGTAATCTTTCTCTCTTCCCTGAAAGGAGTCGACACTTGCCACCTGAAACAAATACAGATAATATAGCAAAAAACTTCCATCATGAGGGGCAAACAGTATAGTTACATGTTTTATGGTTAACCTCGATTTCCTTATAAAGCTGTTGGCGGAGAGAGCCGTTCCTTGACATATAATTTACAATATACGCCCTTTGCCCTTCATAAGGTGTGATAACTCCAATCTGCGCATTAAAAGATCCATGGGTACACATCCAGTTCCAAAAGAATTTACTATGTCTTCTCAAAAAGGCTAGTGCAAAAAAAAAAGATGACAAGTAATCATATTTACTCAGTACACACCTGGCTTGGCACAACACCGCTTCTTAAGAATGTAGTTACAATTTTCTCAACATTTGCAGCTTCAGTTCTATTGAGGTAAGATGTCCCACTAGCACTTATCTCTTCTACTCCCATCTATAGAAAACCAGTACGAGTCAGTATATATAAACAGGAGAAGCTTCTGTGCTTATGAAAAAAGCAACCAATTGCCCAAGAAGGTACACCTGCACATAGAAGAACATGGGTCGATTTGGAACAGGCCAAGGAAAATCAATTCCAGATGTCTGTCTTTCATTTACAGTTACTCCATTTTGCAGTGTGCCTTCGTAGAAACAGTTGGACGGAAATTCTGAAAGACAAGGGTGCATTCTATATTGGACCTGTAAATCAGGATGATAAAGTTAAGAATATTATCTCTGAACTGAAATATTTCATCTTTTGACTGCAATGTTGTAATGATTGGTTGGTTGTGTGCAACCAAGGATGTAGAGGCTGGGGGGTGTATTCTTCCGCTAACTAGAAAAAACTCTTACCAAAGAATGTTAACAATTAATCATTGCAATATCATGATTTAAAACTCAGATATAACTTGGTGGATTTGACAACTCATCCTGCAGCAAATCAGGCACAAACTTCTATGTTCCTCATGAAACTTATTTCCACCAAATTCAATACATCCAAAATAACAGGAGTGGGGGGAATTATACACTTCAAGCAAATAAGAGTACATGAAGTAATATGTTATATGGAGGTTCTTTCACAAAAAGTAAATGTCATTTTCTTCTGCATCAAACAACATAAATATTTTATATTAAAATAATGTAATGTAAAAGAAAGCAGCATAGGAGTCTTAAATGGATGTGATATACATAATAAATTACTGCACATAAGATAATATGTAGGATATACAAGCTACAAGAGTAAATATATATCCTTACGAAAGAGCATATCTTGAGAAGTATACCAACATTGTTACAGCAATATCAATCACAAAGCATATACAATTTTGACAAGCAATGCAGGACAACTGAGAAGGCACAGAAAGTGTAGTACCAACATGATAATAATACTAAGACAAAAAAAAATACTAAAATAGTAACAACATGATAATACTACTAAGACCAAAAAAAAGCAACCAGTACCTGTAGCCTGAATGGCTTGACTCCAAGGATAACAAGACGCTCGAAGAGAGATTGCGCTAAGCCTGCCCGTGCTGCCTTTTTGCACATGATGACTGGGCCCAATTGGCAATGATCTCCAACAAGAACAACCTAAATGGATAAAAAAAGGTATGAATAAACATAATCAAGTTAACCTAAATGAACTCGTTAATTATGTCCTTACCTGCTTGACACCAAGAACCAGCGGAATAAGACATTCGGGCTCTGTTGCCTGTGTAGACTCATCGATAAGAACCTGCCAGTAACCATTTAAACCACCTCAGGATATAATACAAAACAAATACAATCACTACCTAAAGAGTGCAAGAAGTAGACAAATCAGTACTTGGCGAAAACGGAAGTTTGACAAACGAGGGTCTCCAGCACCAACACAAGTGCAGCAAATCACATCAGCACTTTGTAATATCTCTCTTTCAGTGGCTCGCTTTAGTGCCTTGTACTTTTTCTCATCACTGCTCGACAATTCCCCTGTGGAAATAGAACATAAGCACAAACAGCTCTCAGTTAACAAATTGCATATATATCAAGTCTCTTTGTGGAAAATATTAAATCATGGATCATGCTTGTCGAGAGCGGATAAAACACCTTGCTCATCTTTCAGTTGCTGTAGCTTATGCATTTCGCTCTTTTCAGAATTATCGAGATGCCGAACCTATATAATTGCATTGCAAAAGCACAAGATTAACACCCAAAAAAAGGTTAATTTGGATGCAAGAACTAGATAAGAATCAAGAGAGTACCTGATAATGAAGTGTCAGATGCTCAACAGGTGATGAAACTGCTTCTCTAGATTTTGCACAGAGCCTAACAACCTGGAGTTGAGTATTCAACCACAGTTACTCATTGGAAAAAAAAACTCAACTAATGCATCATCAATTGCACTGTGTAATCTACTACACATTATGAGAGCACTTGTGTAGTGTGTACTCTATCCAACTGTTGATATGCTCTTTTCAATTATTATTGCACTCAGGTGAAGCATATGAGAGCTAACTAAACAGTATAATAGTTGCAGTGCTCTGTAGACGCCATACTCGGTCTCTTGATAAGCCGAGTTGAAAGGCCCAGATGGGAAACAACATATAATCAACTTCAACAGTAAAATGCATCATTCACCTTGAGACCTGTTGAGCTTATCTTCTCTGCCAACTGATCAACAGCAACATTACTTGGTGCACATACAAGGACCTAAGATTTCAAAACAGATACGGGAGATCAAATAATATTTCCAAGCTATACCAGCACATCAAATGTACACCATGCCTTCTTTTACCTGTCCTTGACCTTGTTTTGCCATGTGGTACACAATTGCAGCTGATGTAACAGTTTTCCCAGTGCCAGGTGGACCTTGAATCAAACTAACGGGCTTCTGGAGAACACTTTTAACTGCCAATACCTAAATACACATGACACGGCCCCAAAAGAGAACACCAGATCAACAACAAAACATATGTTTGTTCGAAGTATTTTAACTTCAATAAAGCTATAGCAACAGCTGTGTGCCTCCACCCCAAGTTTAAATTACATAATTAAAACCTCCAATCCAAACTATATGATATTTACATTTTGCATGGATTCCGAGAAACAAATATTATAAAAGATTATTGTGAACCACTTCTTCATGAAAAATCAGTACACTTAATCAACAAAACTACATTTTTATAGTGATCAAAGATAGAAAAGTTCCACTGCACGCTTCAAAGTTCCTAGGGCATCATCTATTTTGGAACAGATGTAGTCCATAAGAACCCCATGAAACGTCCTACAACAAGGAGAGCAGTTTACCAATCTAAGCCATGAAGGCATGTTGCTATAAGAAGTACTAGTTAGCATGACAGAGGTCACATATTATTCAACTAATAAGAACTCTATATCAAGTTATAAACACGCCAAACATCAGAGTACCTGGGAAGCATTTAGTTCTGGGAGTCCGGGTGCACCAAAGCGTTTCGGTAGTGTATTGCGTATTATCTGATGCTCAACTTCGTGCCCCAAAAGGTGATGGTATATGTATCTGTGTAGAAGGAATGTAAAAGAAGTTAAGAATTTGCTGAAGATTATAGTCGTGTGACTACGACATATACTGCAAATTAACCAAGAATCCAAATACAAACTTATAAATGAAAACATCCTAAGGACTATTCCCTGCTTTCAACACCATATCCAAGTAAGGTGAGCAATAAGTTTTACTTAAAGAGAACCAATGGAAGCACAATTAAACACCTCCTTGTCTTTCACAATGCTGGTTAAGCGAGGATAAATGTGTAGTCAGTCTTATTTCAAGGTAGTTTGGAGCCTTAGAGGATTCAAAATATGACTAATGCTTTCTCATTACCTACTTCCGCATTAATTGCAACTTCCTAACTTATGAAATAACTTCAAGGATAACTGAAGTAATTGTTGGATTTCATATTGATTTCCCTTCAACTCGAACTCACGACAGACACAAAATAAGCATGTATCAATGCCCACGAAACAAAAAATACATTAGTAATCATAGAACTTACCCACTGACACTTGTCTCATCTACAGCGAAAGTCTTCATTGCCCCTTGCATCCTATCAAAGCTAGTACTCTTCCAAACAAAATCCACACTGAATCCATGGTTCAATTCAACAGGAACACCCTGCAATCCAGAAAGGCTTAAGGTGGAAACTACACAAAACTGAGTGTGTTTAAAAGAACAATAGTGAACAGACTATACCTGACTAGCACGAAGCTCAAGAGCTACCTCCTCTTGTGCGGTGAGTTTAATCTGTGGGGAAAATACTTAGCATGGGTGCCAGCATAGAAACAACCCTACCAAGGTTAGGGTATAGATACCAATCATCATGTTTATAGTAGACATACCACATGCCCCACAGATTGCCATGCAGGGTGTGAAGTCCCACCAGAATATCTCAGACGCAGCTCATCTCCAGGGACAAGTCTCAATTCATTATCTTCCTATTATTTAAAATTGATATCCCAAGATTAACTGGTGTCGTTTGGTAACAAGTGCAGTAAAAAACAGTCATGAAAATTATAAAACTACAAAAAGCTAACAATCAAGGAGGCTCTGTATTCACAACCATATGCATTTCCTTCTCAATCAAACCTTTGGAAAGACAAAATAGGCAACACGCTTCTTGTTTAATCCAACGTCCCACCGCACAGTTAGACTGTCCTTGCTCTGTGACTCTTTCATCATCTACAGTAAAATAAGAGGAAATGAAACGAAATAAATCTGTTCTCTTGGTGTGTGTGTGGCACAGGTCCTGCTAAAGAAACACAAGCACATACAGAAAATATTCGTGAAATACAGTACCTTGTCATAGTCAGCCTCAAGCTTTATCAGCGGAGCAAAAACATTTTGATACTGGCAGAAACAATAAAGGCATTTTAGTTACAGTGCCAGTGTACACAAGAAGATTTAAAGTAATTACTGACACACTAAGATAAGATACAACATAGCTGAAGTAAACTCAAGGAACAAATGCCTGTGGACAATTTCAAAACCTGGTAAGCATCTTCATACTTCAAAACCACTGGCTGGGGTTCATCGTCTACACCAGGCTTTTCAAGATCTTCAAGAGAAGCATCAGGATTTGTTTTCCAGAGCTCTTCCACTTTGTTAATTTGCTGGGCACTAATTTGACGGGCTCTCAGCTGCTCCTGTTCTGAAGGAACCTGGAAGGAAGTAAAATTGTTCAGTTATTAGGAAAAGAAGGAAAGGTGACCGGCAAGCATGTGCAGACACACACACTACCAAACAAAATGAAAAGGAGAAAAAATCTTACCTTGACAAGCCATGACAAGAAACACCTGTCGTCAATAAGAGGACACCACTGACTGAGATCCCAGTTCATATCCTTCAATGCATTAACATTCAAGCAGGGCTCTCTGCACAGAAGAACAACAACATTCTCTGCCTTTGCTGAGATAAAACCAAGAAGGAAGACATTACGACAGCCACAATTGTAGCATTCAAGAATTGTTTCACCCAGAGGGCTATCCTTGTGAAGGCAAACTTCCTTATGTTTTGCTCTAACCTGTGAAAAAAAACATATACACATTTAGGTACAATATATAACTGTATTAAGATAGCCAAAAATCCATAACACTTAATATAAGTAGGTGGAAGCATGCATGTTCTTGTGGAACGCTTATGACTGACAAATATTGCTTACCCTCAAATGCTCATTGGTGGATAAAACAAGGTTAATTGTTATGATTAGTGTAGCCATTTCTCAAACACAAATAAGCAATTCTTTCCAGAAGACACATAACTGAATTAGAGCTTACTTATGATAATAATCATCCACGTATATGACAGGAGAAAGGTGTAATGCAAATAACGGAAATGCAACAAATATGCTTCGTACAGAATCATGTGCGCTCTATACAGCCATAAAGGTATCGCCAAAGGGGTCATAATAAACAATGGTAGCTAGATGTACGGGAAGAACATAAAATTTACCGTCATTTCTTAGAACTTCGCACTGACTGACAGGTGGTGTACATAAGTTAATAATCAGACAATATTTGGATACAAAATATATCACTAAAAATGTTAAACCATTTTCCTAAATCCTAGGCAATCTGTGATGATATTGCATACAAAGTGAATATATTTAGTAGAAATTGTACACTATGGTCTATGGATACTGTGAACCACTCCAAAATTAACTGTGCTTGCAAGATTGGAGAAAGAAATGTCATGTCCTATTCCTGTAATCTTAAAATACGGAAGTAACACCGAAAGAAACAAGAGTGGACCCAATAAAGCACGTCCACCATTTTGACGACCTCGAGACAAACATTACCAAAAATATAACTATAAATACTGTTAAGTTTCAGGCTGGGTGAGTGTAGATTAGGGAGAAGTAACTTGACTTTACAAAAAATTATATATGAGAATTTTCACATGTGCACGCTGCATCAACGGCAGACGACTCACAACAGAAGAAATCAATGATCATTTCAACATGCATACATTATACATCGCGTACTGAGCAACTTCCTCATTTCCCTATCAATATAAATTGCAAAATCATAACCTAGACTCGGTCCCAAATTAAATAAACTATAGCCCCACTGAATTGGAAACTGTATCACGTTCCTAGCTCATTCGACCAATCCGACACTAAGAAACGCACCAAGCTACAGTAGAATGTTTGTGAAGCAATGTAACTGACTCCACGGTAGTTTTCTACTCCACGGTCCTCCAAGCTTAAGATTATTAATAACCAAATTGTCAAGAGAGGGGAGGGGTCGCACCAGGTGGTTAACGATGTGGGAGCCAGAGGTGTTCCCTCTCGAGTTGCAGAACCACTTGCGGCAGGACGGGACGTTGCAGCGGGCGACACAAGCGGGGTTGTGGATCCCGCAGTACCGGCATGCGTGCTCCACGAAGTCGCCCTTGCCATAGTCGTACCCGTCCTCCCCTGCTCCTGAGGGAGGCTCCTCGAAGCTGAGCGCCGCGACCCCTGTGGCGAGCCCGTCCGCTACCGCCGCTGAAGCCCGTGCCTTCGACGCCGACGACCGGGGCGACGGTGAGGAGGACGAAGCCGGTGGGGTCGAGTCCTGCGGCGCGAGATCGGGGTCCGGTGAAGCGTCGGGCGGCGGGGGCGGAGCCGGCCAGGACGAGGATGGTGAGGAAGTGACGGGGGCCGGAGGCGGCGGCGCGGATCGGGCGGGCTGGGAGAGCTCCGGGAAGTCTGGGTAGTCGAAGTCGTCGCCCTGCGTGTTGAACTCCAGGAAGGTGTATACGTCCCCGGCGGCGGAGGCGGAGGGGTCCGGCTGTGAGGCCGTCTCGTAGAGGTCTGCGGCCGCAGCCGAGGAAGGCGGCTGCGTCGCCATGACCAGCTAGGGTTAGGGTTTTGGCGCAGGATTGGGAGGCGGGGAAGGAGACGAGCGAATCGAAAGGGGAGAGGAGAGGAGGACTCGGGGAGGAGAGAGATGTTGAGGCAGTGGAGGATTTGATTTGATTTTAACCGTGAGAGGTGGGCTGTGATTCTGGGATTCCAGGGGTGCACGAGGGGAAGGAGGTGGGCCCGAGTACTCAGCCACGGATGATGTTCATGGCAGCAATGGGCACGTCTGATTTAAATATTTCGGAAATCCATAATTCTTTTAGACGAAGGCACCAGGGTGCCCAGCTTTTAAATTAAATTAATAATAAAAGCCCCACGCGGGCTAGAGACATACTACTTCCTCTTGCCAATTGTAGTGCATATACGATTTTGTAAAGGGCCGTGCTAGGCGTCCCCGGGGATAACTGTCCCCGATCCCCGGCGTTCCCAGGCCGACATGTGTCCTCTAGAAATACCACCAATCCCGTTTTGCTATAAAATCAACGATTTTTGCTACAAATAATCCTGTTTTTGCTACATGTAGAAGAAAACGGTTCGGTCCAAAAAAGAAAAACAGATCGGATCTCGCTGGAGATTTCGCCGGAGACCATGTAGCAAAAAAGTTATGCTATTGTAGCATATCCGACCTCGCCGGAGACTCGCTGGAGGATTTCGCCGGTAGACCTCGCCGGAGACTCGCCGGAGGATTTCGCCGGTAGACCTCACCGGAGACCGTGTAGAAAAAATAGTGTGCTAATGTAGCAAAACCGATCTCGCCGAAGACTTCCGCTGGCAGACCTCGCTGGAAACAGTGTAGCAAAAACTTTACTCTATTGTAGCAAAACCACAAAACAGTTATAGCAAACAAAAACTTATATTGTAGCAAACCCTGGAGATATCGCCGGAGACATCGCCTGGGACCCGTAGCAAAAACTATACGATATTGTAACAAAACCAGTAAAAGGTTGTAGCAAAAAAACTGCTAATTTAGCAAATCCAAATTCACGAGAAGCCTCGCTGGAGAACTTGACCGCAGGTAGCTACGCTGCTCGCCGTAGGTAGCAACCCCTCTCGCCGCATGTAGCAACGACACCCGTCGTATGTAGCAAAAGTAGCACCTTGCAGCGACGGCGGGAGGTTCATGGCAGAACCTACCTTGCGCGTAGGTAGCAGCAACAGCGGAATCATGGCCTGCACGATTCGTGGCCATGGCGGCGCTCGAGGACACCATCGGGAGCAGACCCAGCCACCCTATGGAGCGAAAAGCACGGCCACTGTTGACAGCAACACCGCCACTTGCTCGCAGCACCCACTCTAGTGGGTCTGCATCTTCCGTGCGGCCGGTAGAGAGGGGGAATCGGGGTCGTCAGTGGCGACGGCGACCTCCACCTCCGGCAACAGGCTGCAGGAGAAGGGGAGGGGAGAAGACGACGGGGCCATGGCAGCTTGAGTAGGAGAGATGGTGTGATGACTCGGGGGAGAGCCATGGCGTCGCCCACCGGCACGAGGAAGCTACGGACGAGGAGAGAGCGGCGTCTCCGGCTGTCCTCGTCGGGATGAGGAGCGGTTCCACTGTGTTAGGATCAGATCGAAGAGATGGAGAAGAAAATATCCGGGGCGAGACCCACAGCAGGACACGCGGGCGGATGGCTCACGCGACGCGCGCTCGACCCGGGGGATGGAGTCGCGTGATCCCCCGGGGGAGCCCAATCATTTCCCTTTTGTAAAAGTCAAACGGTTATCAAGTTTGTCCAAGTATACAGCAAAAATATAAAATATAAAATATAAAATCAATATTATTAGATTTATTTGGATGTATATTTTTATATGATATACATTTCATATTGTAGGTATAAATAATTTTCTCAATAAATTTGGTCAAAGTTGATGATGTTTGACTTTTTAAAAACTTATATGAACTATACTATGACAATGAGGGAGTACATCAGTAATGTTGAACTAGTGATGTTAAAGTTTAGAGAAGCTAATAACAGAGCAGACACACCCCATAGTGGCTCTCCCAAGCTTAGTTCAGATACAACACAAAACATAACAAGACAACAACTCAACAACAAAGCTAGTTCTAAGAAGTTTGCAGCGGATCGTTGTCTTGTCAGTAGTAAGTAGGTGGTGGTGAAGAGGCGTTTAAGCATCGCGAGCATCTCAACCAGCAACAAGGCAGCCTTGGTTTTTTTTTGAGTGGACGCCAAAGCTGAAAGGTTAGTATAGTTTTAAACACTGAATCAGCAGTTTATTGATGGAATTTGGACTCAATGGTAAACTTATTTCGAATCCTCCACATAGCCCAACATTGGGCAACAAACAAAGTCCACAAAGAATTGTGAGTTTCCTCTCTGAACCCACCAGAATAACAAACCACTCCTATCTATTTCTGGGTTCCAATTAGAGCCAAACATATCTCTGATCCCACTCCAAGCAAATTGGACCAGGACATGTTGAAAGAAAATGTGATCCACACTTTCATCTTAGACACAAAGGTAACACTTCCCATTAGAAATGAAGGGGTTCAGCAGCAGAAAAAATTCCCTCCGGCGCCACAAGTGGCAGCGCCCCCAAGGTATCGCACACGTACGGTGTCCGACGACGACTCATGTTCTTCTTGATCCAGCCGGGATACAGAAGTAGACCCTCTAGAACTGGGATCCAGCAGCGTGACGGCGTGCTAGTGGTGTTGACTCTCTCATGCACAGTTCTTCGTGGAACCGCACTCGTGAGTTTCAACAGAGAGAAAGAGAAGGAGAAATTTCCTAAGGAAAATAGCCTTAGAAAACTCCCTTTTATCTTCTGTTGTCTTTTTACCACCAATATAGACCTCTATAGGGGGAAAAGGAGGACTCCCACCCCTAAAGTCCCGGGGTGGGACTAAAGGAAAAAAGAGAAAAGAGGAGCAGCCGGCTGGGGCTGAGGCAGTGGTCGGTCGGGGCTTGTTGGTTTGCGGCCGAAAGTTCCTGGGCGAGTGCATCGTGGTACCCAAATTGCTTGTAATTGCCGCGTTTCACAAAGTTGGGCTGCCAACTACCGAGAGGGGCCATTTCGAGGCAAACTCATCTCACCCCTACCAAATTCAAACATTTTGTTAAACTGCCCCGTGAAGTAGACGGTTGAGACCCATATGTCAGTCATCTGTCTGTGACGCGGGCGCCAACGCGGCAACCTCTTAGGCAAATCAAGAAACTAAGTGGCTTGGTGCGTTGACCAATTTCACAAATCCACTCCCTCCTTTCGCATGAACCCTAGCACCGACGATGTCGGAATCCTCCCTCCAACCAGAATGATCCCTTTAAGCATTTGACTTCTGGCGCCAAGCTGTTGCGCCTTGTCAACACCCGGATTTTTAATCCCAGATGCCTGTTATGCCATACATCGCAATCCCAGGATTACCATTTTTGCGAGACATAACAGATTGGATATCACAGTACATCATCCATTACAAACCATAATAAGGTCTTACACAAATAAAGGATCTCATGATCCAGTCTTAGTACAACAAGCAGCGAAAATATAAGCGTAGCGGTGGGCTCCATCTTCAGTGTCACAGGCAATGCTGACGATGGGAGATGATCCTAGTTGTCGTAGCCATCCTGCTGTCCATCTTCTTGATAGTCCTCCTCATAGTCTAGCCACGGGAATAGCCAGGGACAAAGCCATGAGTACTCTTTAAGTACTCGCAAACTATCACTAACAAGTAAGGTAGTTCTAGTAGGAATGCTAAACTCTAAGTTTATTGGCAAAAGCTAATTTGAAACCTAATCTGAGTTCATAAGTAAAGAAAGTTGATTTAAAGTTCTAAATCACTTAAGTTGGGAACTTAGTTTTCATAGTCACAACCCTGTTGTGGTCAAGTCAAAGTCACCATTAATTTCAGAAGTCATTTTGAAAACATCTGACGACGGAACAGTATAGCCACTCCAACTATCCATGACCGCGGACGCGGCTATTCGAATAGTTGACACTCTGCAGAGGTGGTATACTTTCACCATAAAATTCGATACATCCGTCAGGGATAACCCTGAATCATCATACTTAGTATGCGGATAATCAATCAAAACCTTTCAATTACACACTCTAGTATAGGCACCTCCCCTATGAGCTTGGCCTCCCAGCCATGGACATCCGCCATCCTGGGCACTTCATAGGTGGACATCATCAAGAGGTAGCCTCAGCTCAAACCTCTCTCGCAAGGGAACCCATACTAATGCATATAAACTTCTGGCTAAGCCTTACCCAATTCAGGTGTTGTGGTTGTACGGTAAAATTGGAATGGTATTGCATACGAACCCAACCATCAGTTTTTAAAAAGGACTAAGGCTCATGCCTCAACATTTTCATCATCATAAACCATTTGTGTTTCTCAACACATGTCAAAACATCTCAATAGAATGACTCAGCATTCCAAGGTTTTCATAATCATTTTCACCAAGTATTCCCATCTAAAGTGATCAAGTTTTATGCTTAGCACTAGCCACTAAGGTTAAGAGTGTTCACTAAAGAGGGATGCTAATCTTCAATATCATGCCATAGAATGACATCTAAGTATAACTAGATAGGCCAAGTTTTATACTCTTTATGCTATCTATAAGAAAAGTAAAGAACTTTGGTAAAGTAAAAGAAAGTAAAGCTTGCAAGTAAAACTTGGGATGGGCATAAATCAAAATGGTATAACCAAAGCATGCTGAAGGAATTTTGCTTAGGTTATCAAGCTTGCAAGTGTTAGCTTGCATTTTAAATGATGGCTTGCCTTGGTTGGTGCAGTGGTTGAAATTATCCTTGTCTTTTTCGGGATAGAACTCCTCCCCTTCGTAGACTTGGTCGATACTATCGTTTATAAATAAACACGGGATACACAATCACCAAACAATCCTTAACTAAGTCTATTTAGTACACTAAGGCACACACTTGATGATCTATCATCATCACAATCATCACAAGATTTAAAGAACTAGTTTTATTATTTTATTTGAGAAAAGTAATTTCTACTCATTGAAATTAATTAAGATTTAGTATTCTCCAATTAGAAGATGGGATCATCTGGACACATGTCATCACCACATATCTCAATACATGGGAATGTGATTTAAAGGGTTGGTCTCATTTTATAAAGTTTAAGTTTATTATTTAATCAATTTAAAGTGACTAGAAATGCCCTAATAGCATTCTTTTTGGTACTAGTCCAAAGTCACTGCATGCAAACTTAGATATTTTTACATATTCAGATAGGTAACATCAAATGTGATTTTTGAGAGTTGGAATCAACTCAAAAGCTATTATGGTTGATTTTTGAAAAATGTTTGAATGCAGAAAAGTCTCTGTCTTGTTATTTTTGCTATAGATTATCTCTAACTCCAAATGACTTAAATCCAACGGGCTTGGATAGATATTTTAATTATCTTTCTACCAAAATTCTAATCATGCATTTTGGTTAAGTAAATCTCTCTGAATGGATTTTTGAATCTAGGCACAGAATCTAGTTTAAACCTAAAAGGAAAAACACTTATTTGAATATGTGGGCTAGCGCGGGAAACTAAACGGGTCGGCCCAGTGGCGCTCCGCGGCGTAGCGGGCTACTGACAGGTTGGTCCCACATGTCAGCGGCACACCTAACACGAAGCGGTACGGGGCAAACTCAGCTGTGCGATTAGAACAAGATCTACGACTGTGGTTCGTCGTCTCTAGCGAACAGCTCCGGCGAGAACGAACCCTAACGTGGCACGGTGGGGGTCTACGGGGGCTTACCAGGGCTCCAGCTAGACGTGGCAATGGGGGCGATCGAACTGGTAGACGACGGCGGTCCTAGGCGTGGTCGCGGCGGCTCCTGGGGTAGCTCCAATCGACGGCGCCTCTTCTCCTCTATAGCGGCAAGCTCCGGCGAAATTCCGGCGAACGGCGGCTCGCCTTGCTCCGAGGATGGGTGGAAGGATCCATGGAGAGAGGGGAGTGAGATGTTGTGCAGAATGAGGTTGGGGGTGGCCTCTATTTATAGTTCGACGAAGGGATCGAACAGGATGGGCTGGCGTCTCCGGCGAGGGCGGTACAGCGTGTTATCGTTGTGGTTGGAGGTAGGGGACGGTGCGCGGTCTACTGGCGGTCATCTACGGTGTAAAGGCGTGACTAGGGGCGGTGGCATTTGGTCGGGCGCGGCTGGTGCTCTGTGCAGCAGAAGCGGCGTTCGACGCGGTGCACAGTGGCTACGGGTCAAGCGGCGGCGAACGGGCATGTCGGGCGGTTCCTGGGGTCATGGCAAAGCGGTGCCCGCAGGCTGTGGTCGAGGCACGGCATGTGCACGCTTGTCGGGCACGGCGCTCTAGCGCGTGCTCGGCATGGCGCAGATGCGGTGGGCGTGGCGTGTTGGGGGTGGTCCACGGCCTGGCAGCGCTTGGGGAAGGGACAGAGAGGGGCAGTGTGATCTCGCCTACCTCCTAGGCATCATGGGCGAACTCGGGGCGGTCTGCTGCGAGAGAACCATGGTTGGCTGGCATGGAGGGGCTTGGGTGGCTCGACACTGGTGCATACAGGAATGAGGTGAGGTGCTAGGGTGCTGGTTGGGACTAGAGGGGACAAGGGGAGTGTAAAGGGGCAAAATGGTGGACAAAGCATTGATCAAGAACAGTAATAGTTAGGCAGTTAATTCTGTGATCACCAAGTGTTTGATGAAATGGCCGAAAGAAATTTATATTTGACTTTTGATTCAAACTTTTTGAGTGGTTTTGTATTAAGCTTGAGAGACTATGTTTGCTTGGGATTGCCAAGGTGAATTGGTTTGGTTGGTTTTTGTGAAATGGTGATCTTAACACATACACTTGATTCCCTTTTCAAATGTCATTTAAATTGCTTTGCTAAAGATTTTTGTAAGTTTGTAAAGTGGGCCTTGGCATATCTTTACTTGGTCTAGCAAGGGGTGAAAAGAGTTGAGAAAGTTTCTATTTGAAAATGACTTCTAGGAACACCTAAAGTGGCCTAGTGGATTAAAATTGTCAAAATGACCGTTTGGTCTTTTTATTCTTATTTGATTTCTTTTTCTTTGGATTTTGTTTGTAAATGGCCTAGATGATGTGGCATTCACCCTCAAACCATTTCATATCATTTAGAACAATCAAGCATGGCATTTCCACACAGTTCTATACTAATGCAAACACACATGCATTCATAATTATTTTAATACTAAAAAGTTTTTGTTAACCCTAATTTGGGTGATTAGAATCTTTATAACCTTGATTAAAGTTTTGGGATGTTACAAACCTTCCCCCTTAAACAAAATCTCGTCCCAGGATTTGAGAAAAACTAGGAACTAAAGAGATCTGGAAACTCAGTCCTAATGTAATCTTCTCGCTCCCAAGTAGCTTCTTCTTCGGTATGGTTGCTCTATTGGATCTTGAGAAACTTGATACTCCAGGTCCTGGTGGTTCTGAAGGCTTCTTCCAAGATACGAATGGGCACTTCACGATACGTCAGATCCTTGTTGATATCAATGGCTCGGTGATCGATGTTCTTGAAAACTTTGGTCTTCTCCGGAACTTCTAAGCACTTGCGAAGTAACAAGATGTGGAACACATTATGGATGGCTGACATCTCCTCTGGCAGTTCTAGTTGATAAGATACTTCTCCTCGGCGATTCAGAATCTTGAAGGGTCCAATATATCTGCGGGCTAACCTTCCTTTCATACTAAAATGTTGCGTTCCCTTTAACGGTGACACTTTGAGATACACAAAATCTCCGACATTGAAAGTCAGGTCTCTACGTCTCTTGTCGGCATAACTCTTCTGTATGGATTGGGCGGTCTTGAGGTGCTCACGGACTTTGTGAACTTTCTCTTCGGCTTCTTGTAGGATGTCGGGTCCGAAAATATGACTCTCTCCTACTTGCGACCAATTCAAGGGGGTACGGCACTTCCTTCCATACAAGAACTCAAATGGGGCCATTTGCAAACTGGCTTGATAACTGTTGTTGTATGAGAATTCTATGAAAGGCAGACAATCTTCCCATTTTGATCCATACTCTAACACATAAGCTCTCAACATATCTTCTAAGATCTGGTTGACTCTTTCAGTCTATCCATCGGTCTGCGGGTTATAAGTTGTGCTAAAATTCAACTTGGTTCCCAATTCTTCTTGGACTTTCTGCCAAAATCTCGAGGTAAATTGGGTTCCTCGATCTGGTATGATGGTCTTGGGGGTTCCATGCAAACTGACAATTCTAGCAATATACAACTCTGCTAGCTTCGAACTCTGGTAGGTTGTCTTGACAGGTATAAAATGGGCTACCTTGGCAGTCTATCAACTATGACCTAGATAGAGTCATTTCCCCTACTAGATGTAGGCAAACCGGTGATAAAGTCCATTCTGACAGAATCCCATTTCCATTCCAGAATCTGCAATGGTTGCAATAGTCCTACGGGTCTCTGATGTTCCGCTTTGACTCTCTGACATATGTCACACTTGGCTATGTAGCTTCCGATTTCTCTCTTCATCTTGTGCCACCAAAATTGCTCCTTCAAATCCTGATACATCTTCGTTCCTCCGGGGTGGATAGAATAAAGAGTATCATGAGCTTCTTGCATGATAACTTGCTTCATCTCCGAATTTGCTGGCACACAGATACGTCCTTTGTACCACAAAACTCCTTCTTCATCCTCGATGAATACATGTACCTTTCCTATACCGGTACGATGTTTGATTCCGTCGATACTTGCATTTCCCTTCTGGGCTTCTAATACATTGCAAATGTATCTATAATTTTTGATGTTCCATGCTTGTTTTATATCTACTTTCTTATGTTTTGTCCACACTTTGGAGTATTTCTATACACTTTCTTGGACTAACCTATTAACAAGTGCCACAGTGCCAGTTGCATGTTTTCTGCTGTTTTTGGTTCCAGGAAAGTCAGAAAATCAATATTCTCGAAATTGGACCGGATAAGCCAAAGTCGATATTTTACCGGAAGACTCACGCAGCCAGAAGATGAGACGGAGAGGGGCCACAGGGCGGCCACACCATGTGGGGGCGCAGGCTAGCCCTGGTCGCGCCACCAGGTGGTGTGGGCCCCCTGACCGCCCACTGACCTTGCCTCTTCGCCTATAAGAAGCCTCCCGATGCAAAAACGCTAAGTCATCAAGCCTCCAGCCACGAAAAGTTCCGCAGCACCGCCGCCACCGAAGGGGAGATTCAAGGGACAGAAAGTCTCTGTTCCGGCACCCTGTCGGGACAGGGAATTGCCCCCGGAGCCATCTCCATCGATCTCCACCACCATCTCCATCGCCATTGCTGATTCCCATGATGATGAGGGAGTAGTTCTCTCTCGAGGCTAAGGGTTCTACCGGTAGCTATGTGTTCATCTCTCTCTCTATGCGTGATCATATTGTGATCATGAGCTTTGTAATCAAGTAGATCTACCTTGCTACTCAAGTGCTTTAATAGATCTCTACTCTCCCCATGTGTGTGAAAGTGACAGCGTGCACACCATGGTGGCACTTAGGCTAGAGATTACAATTACTTGTTATGAGTTATATTTGGAGTTGGATGTCTCTATGAAATTGTGGTGTTTGTTGGAACCATCTAGAGCTCAAGGTGATAGTGTGGGGTTATCTAGATGGGGAAAGCGAACTTTGAGGAGTGTTGTTATAGCCCTACCATCGATTAGAGTGTTCAACCGGAGAGTAGTTAAGAGCAGTATCATAAAGAGAAGATATGTATATGGGAGTGTTCACTAGTGAAAGTATGATCCCTAGGCCTTGTTTCTAAGCATTGAAACACCGTTTGCAACTAGATTTGTTACATGTTTGCTTGCTTCCATCTTTATTTCAGTTTGCCTTTAGTCTCTTCCACGCCATCAAGCTATTTTCTAGCACCGGTGTCTTATATCCATACCACGTGTATTTCACTATCTCTTCGCCGAACTAGTGCACCTATGCACCTGACAAGTGTATTGGGTGTGTTGGGGACACAAGAGACTTCTTGTATCTTGATTGCAGGGTTGCTTGAGAGGGATACCTTTGACCACTTCCTCCTTGAGTTCGATAAACCTTGGGTGATCCACTTAAGGGAAAACTTGCTGCTGTTCTACAAACCTCTGCACTTGGAGGCCCAACAACTGTCTACAAGAATAGAAGTGCAAAGACATCAAGCTATTTTCTGGTGTCGTTGCCGGGGAGGTAAGGTAAAAGGTACTCACATCCTCCGGTGTGAGTGCTCGAAGTTATTTCCTTTAGATTCTGCAATTTTGTATTTTTGTTTCTTGTTTTCACTAGTTAGGCTTAATGGCAAACAACAACAAAATTAGAGAGCTTTTTAGTATTTTTCCTAAGTTAGAACATGAATTGTCTAAAAAGAAAATTAAAAAACCCATGGAACTTTCTTTGCATGCTAATAGCAATGTTATTAGTATGAATCTTTTGAACACCTTTGTTACTAATGCTATGGAAACGTCTAAGCTTGGGGAAGTTGGTTCTTATGAAAATGATCTCTTTAGTTCCCCAGTTTTAAGGAAGAAAATTTGCTCTGATGATACTTTATCTCTCATATGTGGTAATTCTAATGATACTTGTGATATTTTAAATCCACATACTGAAAGCATCCCTTTTAAAATACCTATAAAAATTGTTGAACGTGTTATGAATAACTCTTATTTTGGAGATGGAACTGTCCATCCTGGTGATCATTTACTCTTTATACATGAATTTTGAGGGTTGTTCAAGTGTGCAGGTATTTCAATGAACCAAGTTAAGAGGAAGCTATTCTCTTTATCACTTAAGGGCAAAGCAAGGGAGTGGTATGAGCTACTAGATGATCCTCATCATTTGGAGTGGAAGGAACTTGAATCTCTCTTTTACTCTAAATTTTATCCTCCTCATGAAATTCATAAAGATAGGAGTTAAATTTATAATTTTCATCCACATGATGGAGAAAGCATTGCCCAAGCATGGGGGAGACTGAAGTCACTAATGCTCAAATGTCCCATTCACGAGCTCCCTAGTAATATTGTTATTAATAATTTTTATGCAGGGCTTTCAGGACATTACAAGGACTATCTAGATACTTGTTTAGAGGGATCCTTCACAAGTAAGGATGTCAAAGCTAAGTGGGATATTCTTGAAACAATTCAAAGCAATACCGAAGATTGGGATAACAACAAAGGTAAAGAACAAGGTATAAACTATGAGTATGATTGCATCAAGTCTTTCACTGAAATTGCTGATTTTCAAGAGCTTAGTGCTAAATATGGTCTTGATCCTCAGATTATTATTGATTGTTTTAGAACCTTTGATTCTCATATTAATGCTCCTAAAGAAAAATGGGACATGTATCATGAGCCTTTTAAAGACACTTGCATGGAAAATGAAATTGTTATTAATGATAGCAATAAACATGCTGAAACCTCTGAAAGTACTATTTCTTATAAGCATGTTAATTTTTGTGGAATACATAGACCTTGTGAGAATAATAAAATTGAAGAAGAATATTGTATCACCCATAGGAATGAAAAAACTAGAACGTGGTTTAGGGCTCTAAATGATCTTGGTAAAAAAGTTTGTGTCCTCTATCCTTTTATTTGTGAACTTTGCTTTGAAGTGTGTCATTTCAATTTTCAATGCTCAGGCCATAATAATAGCCCTTCTAATCCAATGAGTACTGCAAGTTTGTATTGTGATGTCATGATCACTCCTAATCAGCATGATGAACTTACATTATTTTTGGGGTGTGAAGAATTATCAAGAAAAACTTCTTTGATAGATATGAGTGCTTTTGATATGAATAGCGTCCTGCATGGTTGTCATCTTTATTGTGTTGATAATTGTCACACAAATACTTACATACAAAATATTATAGAAGATGATATTTTACCAAAATATGACAGGACTAATATGTGTTTTGATCTTATTAATGAAAAGAAGGAATCCTCCAAAGTTTCTTCTATTGTCTCTAACAATGAACCAGGGTATATGGAGAAGCTTCCTTTTAAGCCTCTCCCTCCTAAAGAGAAGAAGAGAAAGAAGAAGAGGAGGAGTAAAAGGAGAGAGGAAACGGTATTTTCCCCTAAGCATGTTGCTCCTATTATAGTTTTTGATGAGTTTGAACTCGATGATGTTCGTATGCCTATTACCTATAGTAGTGATCATGATTTGGAAAAGCACACTACTTTTGATATTGAAAATCTCTTTGGTACCAATTCTGAAAATGATGATAATTGTTGTACTATGAGTGTTATCCATGTTCCTTCCAATGATGATATGTTTACAAATGAACACACTTTGGAAGATAACTATTATATTGCTTATGATGATACTATACCCCCAATATATGATGATTGCAATGATGAATATGATATTTTCAGTCCACCTACTATTGAGGAGAAAATTAATTATGATTACAATATGCCTCCTATATTTGATGATTATGGTGATGAGAATAATAATGATAGCTATTTTGTTGAATTTGCTCCCACTACAATTAATAAGAATGACTATGTTTATGTGGGGAGTATTAATTCTTTTATGCATGTGGCCCATGATAAGAATGTTTCATGTGATTGTTATATTGTTAATTTTATTCATGATGCTACTGAAAGTTATTATGAGAGAGGGAAACATGGTTGTATGCATCTCAATAATACTAAGTTTCCCCTCTTTATGTTGAAAGTCTTGAAGTTACACTTGTTTTCCTTTCCTATGCTTGTTGCTTTGTGCTTTCATGACTTGTTTCTTTACAAGATTCCTATGTATAGGAAGTGTGTTAGACTTAAATGTGTTTTGAATTTGCTTCTTGATGCTCTTTTTTACTTCAATTCATATTTCTTATGTGAGCATCTTCTCAAACTATCATGCCTAACTGAAAGGCGTCAAATAAAAGTACTTATTGGGAGATAACCCAAAAGTTTTAGATGAGTCTTGAAAGTTATTACTTCAGTAATAACCGCTCCTTATCCTTTTTATTTGCTTTTTGTGCCAAGAGTAACCTCTAATGAGTGAGTAGTAATGCTTGGGAAAGTTGTTGTCCCAAAACAGATTTTTGTGCTTCACCATAAAAATTCGTATAAAATCTTTGTACTTTGTTTTGAAGAGTGAATTTTTGTGCTTCTGCCCCAGGTTGTTATCTAATTTTCGTTAGTTCAACACTTTTCGATTTGAGCAACAGAAGGTCTTCTAAAAAATCCGTCTTTACGTGCTGGTCTGTTTTGACAGATTTCTGCCATTTTTTGCATTTGCTTCTTGTTGGTTCCTTTTTGAGTTCTTTTGGGGAATTGAGCTTTTTGAGGGAAGTGATACAGTATCTTGTGTTTTAATGGAAGTTTTATTGGTGTCAGAACTAAACCTAAAGACTTATTATCTTGAGTGCACTAATGTTGCTAATAAAGATTGTGTGAAGTTTTGTATGAAGGAAAAATTTCAGGTGTATGGAAGGGATGAGTAATGAGATGAATGATGGACTAAAGTTCAATCTTGGAGATGCCATGTGTGTCACCCCAAGAAATATCCAAGAAGTACAAGCGTCAAAGCTTGGGGATGTCCAAGGCATCCCCTTCTTCATCAATAAAATTCCCAGGTTTCTTCCAAACGCTTCATTTTTATTGTTTCATGCACAGTTGTGTTGTTCTTGGAGCGTCTTCTTTTTCGTTTTCATTTTGGTTCTTCATTTGATTTGTTTGCTTAGTTTGCTGAATAAATTGGTTGGACCCCCTCTTTCATACATAGGTTTTCAAATAGTTTGGTTTGGTTTGGAAAAGAGTAGGAAAGTTCATGCTTAAGTGGTAAAGAGAGCTTGTTTTTGACTATGGCATATGCTTTGTCATGCCATGCCTGATATTGTTTTGGCTTTATACTTAGTATTCTTTGCTGTAGCATGACTTGTTATAAACAATTGAGATTTCTTAATATGCCTTGGATGAATCATGCGTTGTTTTAGCATATTAAAGCATAGTATTGTGGTATTCTCCTTTAATGCTTTATTTGGGTTGACTTGGCGCATGCTCACACCATGTTATGACTATCTCAAGTCACCATAAGACTTTATGATCTTTTAGTTTTCAACTTGTAGTATCACTTTATGCTTTGATCAATGATGTTTTGTCGCTCTGCATGACTATGGCCATTATTGCTCTCTTAGTTTGTCGCTCCCAGTCTTTTGCTAGCCTCCACAACCAAGTATGAGTTCCACTCGTGCATCCAACTCCTAAAACAAAGTTATTTCAAAGAGTCCGCCATACCTACCTACTAGCATACGCTATTCCAAGTATATTCATGTTTTTGTTTACCTTCCAAATTAAACTTGTTATGAGAAAACTAGTGATTAAAGCTCTCACGAACTTGATGGCACACTTTACTTTTCTTGCCCTTAATAAACTTGAACCATTGTGTCATCTATGTTGTATATGCTTGCACTTATTTGTTGGGGATCAGCAGAACCATGCTGTCATGGGGAACGCTTTCAACATTGCACTTGTACTTTGTACCTAGTTGATATCATGCTCTTTTGTCTATGGATGTCGCCGGTGTGAAATGAAAGGGGAGCTTGTAAGTCCATGGAGTTATGTATGTGTGTTAGAGAAACGCCTGGGCCGCTGGTCTAATCCATGCTGTCATGGTGGAAACATGCAGTGTAACCATAATGAGCTGTCTATGAAGCATTCTTCTTATAAAAAAAGAGTCAGATATTGAGAAAAAGAGAAAAAGAAAAAAAAGATATGAGAAAAGAGGAAAGAGAGAAAAAAGCACCATATTCCCATGGTAAATAAAAAGATTGCTGAGATGCTCGTTGTCTGCTTGCCTTGACATTTTGATATGGGGATTCTTTTGTTTCATCGGGCAAGGGGTACCCCGTTGGTGGTTCTCTATGATACACATGTACTTACGATGACAAGAACTTACCGATGGCTAAACTTGAGTAGCATGAGGAGCGGCCCTCGTATTCAAGGGACATGAGATTTCCAACTTATACTTTGTCAAGAATATACACCATAGTTTGTTCACTTTAACCTTAATCACTTCAAGATGCTTATGATAGGGGCAATGAGAGCTGAAAGCTATAAGTACCATAATTTTTGGAAGCTCTTTATGAAACTTGAATCTCTGCTTCCTTCTATGAAGGCCTTTCTTCCACCATTATATTGAGTCTCCACCTTCTACCTTTATGCACCTGCTTTGAGAGCATAGTGGCCATTCTTAGTTCTATGTGCATTGTCCCAAGACTAGTTGACTGATGCGTACCTTGATATTGCTTGTTTTAAACTATTTGTATCTAGTCACTCTTATGAACTTTGAAGGTGTCCTATGCATTTATATTTGCTACTCTATGAGGGACAAGTTGAATACTACTATGCCATGTTTTCTTTATGTGAAACAAACAAATGTCTCCCAAAGCATTGTTATTCATGAATCTTTTGTTTTGTGCCTTTTCATGTTGCAACATAGTTTCTTTGTATTATTGCTAGAACTTTGTCTTTCATGTTATGATTGAAGTACTATGATCCCAGCTTCGAATGTTTTACAAATACTCTGATCAAGTTTATGATGGTGCATGTCACCTCAAAATATATTCTTTCTTTTTATCACTTACCTACTCAAGGACGAGTAGGAGTTAAGCTTGGGGATGTGCTTCCTTGATCTGACTAATCAAAGTGGGTTGAAGTTAAATGCTAGCTAAGAATCCTTTGCTAACTAGCTTCGTTCTAAACTGCTCCAACTCTTCATGCAAACTTGGCTGGGTTTTTTTAATCATAGTGCTTAATCTACACGGCAATCTGCTAAGAGCATCCGCTACCACATTTTCTTTTCCAGGGTGATAGTGAATGTCAAGGTCATAATCCTTGATTAAATCTATCCATCTTTGTTGCCTCATATTCAGCTCCTTTTGAGTGAAAATATACTTCAAGCTCTTGTGATCTGAATAAATCTCACAGTGGTTACCCATGAGGTAATGACGCCATGTCTTCAATGCTAAAACTACGGCTGATAGTTCAAGATCATGGGTAGGGTAGTTTTGCTCATGTTGCTTCAATTGTCTCGACAAATATGCTATGACTTTGCCTTCTTGCATCAACACACATCCAAGACCAATCTTGGATGCATCATAATACACATCAAACGGCTTCTTGATATCTGGCATAATCAATATTGGGGATGAAATCAATCTCTTCTTGAGTTCTTGAAAACTCGTTTCACATTTGTCGGTCCATTCCAACTTCTTATATTTCTTCAACAATTGGGTCATTTGTCTTGCGATGCTCGAAAATCCTTCAACAAACTTGCGGTAATATCCCGCTAATCCGAGAAATGCACGGACTTGGGTTTGAGTGGTTGGGGCTTTCCATGATTCAACATCTTTGATCTTGGCGGGATCAACAGCGACTCCTCCTGCTGACACAATATGTTTGAGGAATCCTACTTCTTTCAGCCAAAACTCACATTTGCTAAACTTAGCATACAACTGATGCTCTCTCAGGGTTTCAAGGACAGTTCTCAGGTGTTGCTCATGGTCTTCTTCTGACTTGGAATAGATAAGAATATCATCGATAAACACAACGACAAACTTATCCAGAAAGTTCATAAAGATCTTATTCATGAGATTCATGAAATAAGCGGGGGCATTGGTTAATCCAAAGGACATGACCGTATACTCATACAATCCATATCTGGTGGTAAAGGCGGTCTTTGGAATATCAGTTGCACGAATCTTGAGTTGATGATAACCAGTTCTAAGATCAATCTTAGAGAACACTCTGGCACCAGTCAACTGATCAAGCAGATCCTCAATCTTGGGCAGTGGGTACTTGTTCTTGATGGTGATGTCATTCAGCTTCCCGTAATCGGTACACAAATGGTTACCTCCATCCTTCTTGTCAACAAACAAAACAGGTGATCTCCATGGCGAAGCGCTTGGTTGAATCAAACCTTTCGCCATCATAGCATCAAGTTGCTTCTTCAGCTCCACTAGTTCAGAGGGGTTCATGCTATAGGGTCTTTGGGCGATGGGTCCAGTTCCAGGAATTAGTTCAATAATGAACTCGATATCCCGATCTAGGGGCATACCGGGCAATTCATCTGGGAATACGTCGGGGTATTCACAGACTACTCTGACTTGGTCTATGGTGGGTAGGGCTAGACTCTTGTTGCACTTGAATTGATGGGGCAAGGTGTAACACCCTCGAACCGACCCTATGCAGATTTTAGGGCTTCCCGCCAAACCCGCATAGAAACGATTCAAGGACGCCCACCAAGCACTTGCGTGCGGGTGGAGAACGAAGTGATACCATTACACATTAGTCCACGATGGAACCCACAGAACATATATATATACAACAACGACTCCATGAGTCAAGAATACATATATACTATACAAAGATCCAAATCACCTTGAAAATGATAGAGCATCCGACTACGGACAAGATGCAAATGGGGCTAAGAGCCCTGAAGAATAACCAATAGCGTCCATAACCCTGCCCAGGCCAAGCCGGAAGGGTAACCCTGCTAACGACGTCGATCACAAACCTGCTAAAACAAAAGGGGGTGCCGACAAAGGGCAAAGAAAAAAAGAGGAGCGTCAGTACTGAGGCCAGTACACGGCGAGGCTAGAATTCGGCGGCTCTCACCTACATAGGTATGGTGGACTGAAGCGGCAGCGCAGCATGCATAAACAACCTATAGAGACTCGATGCAACTGTCGGCTATTAGAGAGGGATAAGAGAGACCTATTCGGGACCAACCTTATACTAACACCAATCATACCCATCCTGGTATTCCCCCTCGAGACCAAACGAGGAAGTCAAACCGAGGAACTCACACAGTTGGCAGTTTTATTCATTCCATTATAGTTGAAGCACTTACTAGTCAGATATAGATAACATGGGTCATCCTAATAGCATAAGTAGTGGGCAGTTTTTAGTTAACCATTCAGTTGTAGTTGCAGTACTTACTAGTCAGATACAATCAGCATGTGACATCCCAAACCTAGCAGTTGTTGGCACTTTTATTTCATTCCATTGGAGTTGCGATACTTACTAGGCAGGTATAACATGACACGATACACCCCAGTTCCACCAGTTGTTGGCACTTTGATTATCCATTCCATTATAGTGAAGTTGATTACTAGTCACACATTAAGTCAAATTTATAGCACTACTTTAGTTATGCTTGTCTATGATCGAGATACTGTGCTTCAAGTCATCCATAACCGCGGACATGGCTTTCAGAAAGATTTACCCTGCAGGGGTGCACAAATAGCAACACACACGATCAACCTCGGAAATACCAAATCAAAACCCAATGGGGCTTTCACGACAAAGCATCACAGGATTCATAAGTTATTTCAGGGGGCCACCCCACTAAGCTACCTGCGACGAAGTTGGCCGGCTCCGAGACGGACCCAGGGTTTGTGTGGACGGCGGTAAACGACTAGGGACCCGAAAGTGTGACTCGGCATGTCGATACAGCGAAAACGTGTCACGATCCAAAACAGTACAGGTGCTCCACGCACAATCGTAAATAAAACAGTAAAGCATGGCATATGTTGATGTGGGGTGATCCGATCTTCTCAGCAAGCTCTTGTCGATGGTGATGGTGGATGATAGATAACTAGTGCGTAGCTATGATCTCTCCCGCTCGATCCCTGATGCCAATGCAACAGCTCTCGAACCTTGTAGGATATTCACAACACCACACTCTTGCGCACGCAGCCGTGACCACGAACGGTAGTATGCAATCTACTAATTCCCAATTGAACAACAGATCACACTCAATTATAGTTGGTAGATTCGAACACAGGGTAATTCCAGAGGTTCTATGAAAGAAACAACTCCAAAATATTTTAACGTGGTCTAAAACCTAACTTGTGATGGCTACGGAGGTTTATATGAGGGCTAGGGCGTCCTCCCCTCTAAACGGGCCTAAAAACAGCCATAACTTGGCCCAAACTGACTCGGTTCGACTCAAACTGATACATACCGACCCATATATGGGTTCGGCCTTATTGCCACGCAGTCCAAACGTCGTGGAACACCTCAAACATGTAATTCTTGGTGCGCCATCTCTCTCTCTTGCTCATACGTGATTTCCTCATTGCATCCTAGTGCGCCTGCCTCCCGCTCCTCCCTCGCGCACTTGTTGATATTGGAAATCAGCGCTTGTCCTTCTTGCTACAACTCTCTCCTCCTCGCGCAACGCTTGTGTTATCAATAAACCTGATCATACAAAGATGCATAGACTTAGGTAGTATAAAGTTCTCATTAAGTAAAACATCAGGTTCAATTAGGAATGAATTCACCTGATAGTCATTATTGATTTGACTCAGTATTTCCTTCCAGTTCAGGCAGTCAGAATCATCATAATCCCTGTAGATATCCTCATCATCCTCCCTTTCTTCATGAAAAGCCGTCCTCGGCTTTAGGTAAGCTGAAAGTGGGAGAAACAAAAAGAACAACGTGTACGCAGAGTATATGTATATATAACATGTTGTATTATTGTTGTTCACATGAAAAGTATGTCCAGTATACATCAAGCAACTTAAATTACAGGTATAAGTAAAGTACAAAGAATCATGATCATGGTAAACAACAACTAAATAGATAGTCATGTTCTTCAATATTAAATTCAGTTTTCTCAAAGAAGATCTATGATCAAATTTGTGAACAAGATCAAACCAATTCAATATGTCTGAAAACCAAATTGAATCATGCCATGCTTCAACTGCGCTACTCTGATTATTATGAACATGATCATGTTGTCCAGTATGTAAAATGCAATTCAATTTGCAAATATAAGTGAAGTATAAAGCATTAGCACAACTAGACAACGAATTTTAGGATAAACACAATGAATATGAAAACTGGGGTTCTATTCTAGCAAGATTACAACGATCCAACATAGGTAAAATTACTTGTGTTGGCTGCATTATATCAACTAGACCTGACTTTAGTTTCATATTATCACAAATTTTAGCATATATCTCACAACACAAAATCGTCGACACACAACATGTATGGCTGAAAACAGCATGTTTCAGTTGAGCGATTCTATCACAAGTAATGCATATGTGATCCACAAGAAAATTTTCACACATGCTATATTCACCAATCAGATTGAAAGTGAAACAAGGAGAATATGTGCTAGAATTCAAAAATGAAATTTCAGAAATCTTATCCATAGCACAACTCATAGTCATAGGTTCATTTAGCATGATGGAATACACAATATCAGCAGGTGGTATTCGAGCAAGTATTTCCTTATGTGTTATCAGTACCACATGATCAAAATTTGAATTTGGTAAACTATCACATGGTGCTGAAACAGTAGTGCAAGGCAAATCACAAGGAGGCTTCAGTAAAGGAATAGACTCACAATATGTCGCACATGTTGGCTGAAGCTCCAAATCAGTACCAATGTCATTAACAAACTTCTCAGCTGTAGTAGGTACTACGATATCCTCCTCAAGTAACAATACCAGATCGTGTGATGCAGGTTGTAAAATAGGCGGCTCCCTTTCTTCAAAAGCAACCTGCATAGCACAAGAAACAATACCAGGAGTAGAGATGATTACATTAGTAGAAATATCCTCACATGTATTAGCATCTACTGCACTGATGTTTTCTTTTTCTCTCATACTCTTAGAATGGATGCTCTCAACCTCACGTTTAGTGGAATCACATAGTGCACTTTTGATAACACTCTCACTTAGCTTGGCTATGTGGCTCTCATTCTCACATGGGTTGTAATGCACACCGTGTTCAAGATGACAAATAATAGAATTGTCACCATTCATCATGACCTTGTACTTAGCAGACAAACTGAACTCTTTTGTCCTCTCCTTGCGAAGAAGATGATACTCATGAAATTTGTCGGCTGAAATCCTGAGCATAACACGCCTCTTCATGTTCCATTTGAAAGAAATCCTTCCAAGAACAGGACATATTTGAGCGTCAAACCTTCTGCTCCAAGGTTCTCCCAATAGTATGTGACAAGAATCAAGTGGTATAGGAGATACATCACAGCGCACAATCTCAGTATGCTCTTTAAAAGTCATAGGAACATCAGCGGTGTGTGAAATCAGCAATGTGCCATATGATGAATGCAAGAGATATGGCACCGCACGGGCACATGTGGGTAGCTGCAACTTTTGTACAACTTCAACGCTGATCAAATTAATAGTAGAGTTACTATCAATGGTAATGAAAGCACATCGCTCACCAATCATCACACTATGGTGGAAAAGACCATCACCATCAAAAATACCGCGTTCTTCCTTCCAAAAAGTTCCACTACAACGCCAATTGTCGATGAATTTGTAACTGTACGTCTCCACATTATTTGTAACATCACCTGCCTCCATTTTCTGCATCACATCAACACTACTAGAAGACATGATTAATACATTAGTGCACAAATCAAAATCAGTATGGTGGAAACTCTCACAACTCACTCACAACTGATAAGAAAGAAGATCTTACCGTTCCAAAGTGAATAGAGATGCTCTACCAAACGTAATCAAAGACTGATGCACTGAAGTGATGAAGTGAATATCAAATGTATAGAGAACGATCACAGGGCACACAGGGTATTTATGGTGGAGCTGTAGGTATGGTATCCTATCTACACCGCAAACAAGTCCTAGTGCTGATCGTATGACAAAGACCCACGGAAACACACACGGTGGAGATAAATGGGGCAATTGCAACTATGAAAATGAGCTCAAAAACTAAGGTATGTCGGAGGAATGCTCGTGTTGCAATGCACAAGGAGAGACACTAGCAATGTCTCAATGAAACGGGCACAAGATTGCTAACTAAGCAGCCCGTAGAGCACTAAGCACGCTAGTCACGTAGGATAGTTATAGACACAAAGAAAGGCTTACTAAGGCTCACAAGGATATGTATGCTATGTGGACTCAGTAAAAAAATAAACAAAAAAAATTGACCTGAGAATTGGTCTCTGCCACGGCAGAAAAACGGCCTAAAATCCTGCTACGGCAGGATGCCGGCAGATTTTTTTTCTCTCGTACTAGCACAGACTGGTCTGTGGTAAGGCGACGGTTCGATATTTTTTTTGGGTCACACTAGAGCACAGACTTGTCTGCGGTCAAGCGTGAGGCAGCGTGCCGAATTTTTTTTTACTCGCCAAGTAGTACACAACTAGGACTCTTTACTTGGATCGGATCTGACTTAATGGTAGCGGAAAAAGATGGTGGAAAATAACTAGAACACTAGAAAACAAATCTACGAAAAACAGATCTAGATCTAATCTAATAGAGGAACACGATCAACAACTATTACTCGAATACGATGTAATCTAGGCTATGGCAACTCTTTTTGTGGGGCTTTTTCTGTATAGGATGAAAAACACTCTCTAATCTATGGATGGATTGTGGATTGCTTACCGAGGCAACGAGGAAATCTGATACCAAGATGATGTGGGGTGGCCCGATCTTCTCAGCAAGCTCTTGTCGATGGTGATGGTGGATGATAGATAATTAGTGCGTAGCTATGACCTCTCCCGCTCGATCCCTGATGCCAATGCAACAGCTCTCGAACCTTGTAGGATATTCACAACACCACACTCTTGCGCACGCAGCCGTGACCACAAACGGTAGTATGCAATCTACTAATTCCCAATGGAACAACAGATCACACTCAATTATAGTTGGCAGATTCGAACACAGGGTAATTCCAGAGGTTCTATGAAAGAAACAACTCCAAAATATTTTAACGTGGTCTAAAACCTAACTTGTGACGGCTACGGAGGTTTATATGAGGGCCGGGGCGTCCTCCCCTCTAAACGGGCCTAAAAACAGCCATAACTTGACCCAAACTGATTCGGTTCGACTCAAACTGATACATACCGACCCATATATGGGTTCGGCCTTATTGGCACGCAGTCCAAACGTCGTGGAACACGTCAAACATGTAATTCTTGGTGCGCCATCTCTCTCTCTCTTGCTCATACGTGATTTCCTCATTGCATCCTAGTGCGCCTGCCTCCCGCTCCTCCCTCGCGCACTTGTTGATATTGGAAATCAGCGCTTGTCCTTCTTGCTGCAACTCTCCTCCTCCTCGCGCAACGCTTGTGTTATCAATAAACCTGATCATACAAAGATGCATAGACTTAGGTAGTATAAAGTTCCCATTAAGTAAAACATCAGGTTCAATTAGGAATGAATTCACCTGATAGTCATTATTGATTTGACTCAGTATTTCCTTCCAGTTCAGGCAGTCAGAATCATCATAATCCCTGTAGATATCCTCATCATCCTCCCTTTCTTCATGAAAAGCCGTCCTCGGCTTTAGGTGAATCGACTATTTAATTTAGGTGAATCGACTATTTAACCCAACTCACGAGATGACATGTATGCAAGCATGATGATTTAATGATGCGATAGGTATATGTCATATTATAAAAATAGGGGCTTATGGTCACACATCTGGGTTCGAAAGATCCTGGTTCCGGGGGTTCGGGGTTCGACAGGGTTCGACGGGGATCGGTCTCGGCGGGAACGTTCTCGGACAACGGAGTAGATCTTGTCGCATCAGTGGTCTTCGGGTCCATGTAGACGGTCATGGCGTTCAAGGTGGAGAACTCGGCGTTCCGTGTAGGCGACCTTGGCGTCTGGTCCTCGGGCATCAGTGCGGGAAGGAGGTCTTGTCGTACCGGGGTCTCGGCGTCCTCGGATTCCGATTGGAGATCTTGGCGTTTCGGGTTTCATTGTCCTCCCCTCTAAACGGGCCTAAAAACAGCCATAACTTGACCCAAACTGATTCGGTTCGACTCAAACTGATACATACCGACCCATATATGGGTTCGGCCTTATTGGCACGCAGTCCAAACGTCGTGGAACACGTCAAACATGTAATTCTTGGTGCGCCATCTCTCTCTCTCTTGCTCATACGTGATTTCCTCATTGCATCCTAGTGCGCCTGCCTCCCGCTCCTCCCTCGCGCACTTGTTGATATTGGAAATCAGCGCTTGTCCTTCTTGCTGCAACTCTCCTCCTCCTCGCGCAACGCTTGTGTTATCAATAAACCTGATCATACAAAGATGCATAGACTTAGGTAGTATAAAGTTCCCATTAAGTAAAACATCAGGTTCAATTAGGAATGAATTCACCTGATAGTCATTATTGATTTGACTCAGTATTTCCTTCCAGTTCAGGCAGTCAGAATCATCATAATCCCTGTAGATATCCTCATCATCCTCCCTTTCTTCATGAAAAGCCGTCCTCGGCTTTAGGTGAATCGACTATTTAATTTAGGTGAATCGACTATTTAACCCAACTCACGAGATGACATGTATGCAAGCATGATGATTTAATGATGCGATAGGTATATGTCATATTATAAAAATAGGGGCTTAGGGTCACACATCTGGGTTCGAAAGATCCTGGTTCCGGGGGTTCGGGGTTCGACAGGGTTCGACGGGGATCGGTCTCGGCGGGAACGTTCTCGGACAACGGAGTAGATCTTGTCGCATCAGTGGTCTTCGGGTCCATGTAGACGGTCATGGCGTTCAAGGTGGAGAACTCGGCGTTCCGTGTAGGCGACCTTGGCGTCTGGTCCTCGGGCATCAGTGCGGGAAGGAGGTCTTGTCGTACCGGGGTCTCGGCATCCTCGGATTCCGATTGGAGATCTTGGCGTTTCGGGTTTCATTGCCGATGACAAACTTGAATGGATCGGGTACCAATGGTCTTCTAGCGGCACCATGTACCTCTCGAAACTATTAGCCGGTCTTGTCGGTGAACATCCATGTATGAAGGTCTTGTTTTCCCATGTCGATGATCTTAAGTCTTGACTTGGCGATAATCGGAGGCACCCTTGTGCATCAGGCCGTTGTCCACTTGTCGTGTTAGTCTGGACAGCGCCACACGAGCGTGACTTAGCGTCTGCGATTAGGTCTTCGCAAGATCATCTCAACACAGAAGACCTGGCGAGTACTGGGGATAGCAGGTGAACGACGGCAACACCAAAGTGCCCCCACGGGCTGGGTACCTGAACGAGGCCATGGCAGCAAGCTAGGAAGGCCCTGGCGGTAGGGAGAGGAGGCGCTTGGGGAGGAGCTCGGAGGAGTTCTGCAGCGGAGGAGGTCTATGCCGTGGCCGATGCAGGGAGACCGGAGGCGAGCACAGACGACACCACGCTAGGGCCGGGCTCGATCTCCTCCAAGTGGCGGCGCATCTGGGCCGAGGTCGACGGGATGGGGACATGGCAGCAAGGGCGAGGACCTCGGCGACCGGAGCTGCTTGGTGTGGCGGTCGAAGAGGAGCCACCGGAGGCGCGAGGATGGAGACGAGAGAAGGGCGCCCGACAGCGCTGGCATGACCGACGGCTGGAGGCGAGCACAGAGGGCGGCAACGGATGGACCTCTGCAGCCTAGGGAAGGACGAGGGGAGCGAGGACGTGCGGGGTTAGGGGTCGCGCGGGAGAACTTGGGCGATGATGGTGCTCGGGAAGGAGCGAGGCGCCAGAGAGGGCGGACGACGGGGAGGCGGGCTTGCGCGGCGAGGGACGGCCAAAGAGAGGACGGGGCCTACAGAGGAAGAAGACGAGGCGGTCGCGAGGTCGCGGGCTGCGGCGGCGAGCGGCCAAAGGTCGACGCCTGGGCGAGGTTGGCGGCGGACATCAGAGCTTGGTGACGCCAGCGACGCACGGTCCCTGGCGACGGCGGATGAGAGAGGGACACGAGGAGAGAGAGCGAGCGAGGGGAATTGGGTAGGTGGGGAACGCGCGGTCGACATGAGGTTGGGGTCGCGAGACCGATGGGAGGATCGTGCGGGGTATGGCGCACGGCGGGCTCAGCGGGTCGGTCGGGTCGATGTCCATGTGCGGTGCGTGTCACGCAGGCGGGGTGGACGTGTTGTGTGCCAGCAGGGTGGGGCTAGGCTGGCAGGGTGAGCGCGCGCGTGAGCAGAACTGGGTCGGTGTGTGCGCGAGGCGGGCCTCGCAAAGCGTGCGGCGGCTAGTGGAGGGAGTGGGGCTTGGGTAGCTAGGGTTTGGTTTTGGGTCGACTAGGTTTTAGCTGGGCCAGGTTGTAGGTGGTCTAGCCTAACGGCTGGGCTGCCTCCCTGGTCTGACAAAAATAGTCTATTTATTTATTTTTGTTTTTAAAACCTTTTGTAAATTATTTTTTAGACAAAACAAAATATCCGGAAGACGCCCGGGGTTTTGATTTGAAATTAAGATGTGGAATATTTAGAAACAAAACTAGGCTTTTCGAAAATAGTTTTAGACAAACATATGCATGATAATGACGCTGCTCAAATGCAATGTGGCATGATGACATGAGCATGCGGTCATGATGATGGACAAAACAAAAACACAATGATTTTCTAGTAGTGATTTTATCGGGGTGCTACACAAGGTTTCAGATACATGCTCTACTAATACTCCAGAGCTACTGGTCATGGTTATGGCTTTCTTGGCACAGTCGATCAATCCTTTATGTTTCGACATCCAATCCATTCCTAGTACTACTTCCAAACCTTTGGTTCCAAGTACTATTAGATTGGCATAAAAATCTATTCCATTAATTCTGATAGGTACAGCCTTGCAAATTTTTCTAGCTTTGGTGGTTGAACCAGGTATTTGAACTATCATAACATGCTTCAAATTGGTTGGGTGGATCTTACTAGTGCATGCAAATTCTTCTGTAACAAACGAGTGCGATGCTCTAGAATCAAACAACACTCTTGCTAATACTGAGTTAATAGAAAACATACCTAGCACGACATCTGGCGCTTCCTGGGCTTCTTCAGCATTCATGTGGAACAGACGGCCGTTGCGGTTGAGCGAATTCCCTGGGGAAAATCTTCTTCTGGGTTGAACACATCGTTGTTGCTGAGCTGGGGCATTCACATTGGTGGTGGATGTAAGCTTCTTAGGACACTCGTTGGAGTAGTGACCCTTGACTCCACATTCAAAGCAAGTAATCTGGGACTTGTCTTTGGCTACAACATGCACGACATTGCTTCCAGTCCTTGGGGCAGTATTGTTGTTGTTGTTGGACTTGGGCGGTTCATGGTTGAAGTTGTTGGAGTTGCCGGGGTTATTGTTGTGGTTTCCTCCGGACTTTACATTTCCTCTGCTACGGTTGGGGTAGCTTGGACGAGACATTGGGGGTCTATTGTTCCTTCGGGCATATCCTGCAGACGGGTTGGGGCGATACTTCTAGGTATTGTGGGACCTAGTCTGATGCATCATCCTACGCTTGCGGTTGTCATTGGCTTGGTTTATCTTCCCTTCCATCTGGATGGCAGAGTTGACTAACTCTTCGAGATCTTCAAAACGGATGTTGATTAACACTGTTTGCATCTCATCATGCAATCCGTTCAGGATACTTTCCTTCTTCTTGGCTTCAGTGTTGTTCTCATCAGGGGCATATCTAGCGAGGGACAGAAATTTGTCACGGCACTCAACTACCGTCATCCTGCCCTGCTTCAGCTCTCTGAACTCATCTCTCATTCTGGTGACTAAACCTTGTGGCACATGGGTGCGACTAAACTTGGTCTTGAAAGCTTCCCACGTCATCACTTGACCGTGGTTCATAGTACGGGTGCTATTCCAGCAGGCTCTTGCATCTCCTGCCAGATAGTGGGTGGCAAACAGTACTTGCTTGTTGGCATCAACTCCTACGACTTCTAGGTTATTCTCCATGGTTTACAACCAATCATCTGCATCTAATGGGTCTTCAGACTTGCTAAAGATAGGGGGTTGGTATTCTGAAAGTTCTTGAGCTTGGATCCATGATGATCCTAGTTTCCATGGCCTTGATTATTATGGGCCATTTGAGCGATCTGTTGCAGGGTAGCTAGGTTAGCTTGGCGCTCTGCTCTACTAGCTTCACAGCCAGAAACTAGCATCTGTAGAATCTGCAGCATCGGGTCTTGCGATGAGCTGCTGCCTCCGGGGTTTCCACGAGTCATCTGAAGATTGAGATAGATAAAGGGGTAAGAGGGAAATTTCTAAGGTTCATGGTTTTGTTTTCAGAAAGCTTTGAACTTTGAGTTTGACTCAGGTTTGGCAAACTAACAACTTCTCATTCATTCATTCAAGCAAGGCACACCATACAAACACACACACACCACAACATAAAAGGGAAAATAGATGGTTTTAAGAACCATTCTGTTAAACTACGATACAGTGGGACCGGTACAACTCACTCCTACGGTAGTGATCAAGTGCATCTTCTCATCATCAATGAAGTCGGAGTCATCATCATCGGTGTAGAAGTCCATGGCATCATCCTCCAGGTAATCATCGTCATCACCGAGGTATGAGTGAAGATCACCCTAGATGTGTTCACCTTCTTCCTCTTCTTCTTTTGCGGCAAGCTGAGCTTCTTGTTCCTGGATGGTCTTCTCGAGGCCGGCCACCTTCTTGCGAAGACGAGCGATGGTGCGATCCTTCTTCTCGCGTTGCTGGCGAAGTGATTGGCGATCCTTGACGAGCAGGGCGAAAGTCTGGGCCTTCTAGGCTGCAATGGCAAGGTTGTGGTTGGCGTAGGCTCGAGCATTGTCCAATTCCTTCTGCCTATCATTCAGCAGGAAGTCAAGGTTCTCCACTTGGCGCTTCATATCCGGATGACTTGGCATCTCCAATGGCATTCCCATAGAATCATGCCTTGCATAGTGAGCAAAGTGAGTTCCCTAGATCAAGTTGATGTTCTGTCTGCAAAGACGGGCGAGAGCTTCATGCATTGCCCTGGCTAATCCATCTAGCAAGTTGTTCTCTCTCACGGTGAATTGAATCTTCTCCGAAAGGGGTGCTTCCATCTTGCCTCGAAGATCAACAACTATCATCCATTGTAGATCTCCTCCTGGGTGATCATTGAGTTGAGCCCCGAAGAATTCCGGATGCGGGCGCTCCAGATACTCCGACAGTGCATCGAGATCCCTCTCAAAGATCAGTTGGCCTCCGTTTCCCAATTGGTAGAACTTGCAGTACTGAACTTCCATCTATAAGAATTTAGGATGAGTAAGTTAGTGAGGTGATCAAGTGTGTCAAGTTTTATGTGGTAATGTAAGAATTTTTGGGGAACATGATTTTTTTGAAAGAATCAAGGATAAGAGTGGGAATATATTTTCATAAATACTCACCTTATTTATTTTTGAAACTAAGTTTTTGTTCGGACGTCCATCTAACTAGAATCTCCTATGGTCAGGATGGCTCTGATACCAACTTGTCAACACCCGGATTTTTAATCCTAGATGCCTGTTATGCCATACATCGCAATCCCAGGATTACCATTTTTGCGAGACATAACAGATTGGATATCACAGTACATCATCCATTACAAACCATAATAAGGTCTTACACAAATAAAGGATCCCATGATCCAGTCTTAGTACAACAAGCAGCAAAAATATAAGCATAGCGGTGGGCTCCATCTTTAGTGTCACGGGCAATGCTGACGATGGGAGATGATCCTAGTTGTCGTAGTCATCCTGATGTCCATCTTCCTGATAGTCCTCCTCATAGTCTAGCCACGCGAATAGCCATGGACAAATCCATGAGTACTCTTTAAGTACTCGCAAACTATCACTAACAAGTAAGGTAGTTCTAGTAGGAATGCTAAACTCTAAGTTTATTTGAAAAAGCTAATTTGAAACCTAAGTTGAGTTCAGAAGTAAAGAAAGTTATTTGTTTGTTTGCAGGGATTGCAAAGGGAGTCGACCGATCGGCAGGCCGGGAGGGAGCGCTTGGAGCGTGACTTGCGCGAAGCACAAGAGGCGAACCGGCGGCTTCAGGAAACTATTGGTGAGTATCTGTTTGTCTTTCTTTTCCTCTGTCGGGTGTGAGCTAGTCGTGTACAGTATGCTGATGGTTTCTCTTGCAGATGGTTTCTCGGCTGAGATTTCCAAGGCCCGTGAGGGGTATGTTCTAGTCGCCGAGCTGGACGCGGCGAATGGACGAATAGCCTCCCTGGTCCAGGACTTGGAGGAGGCGAAAGCGGCCTCAATTTCTTCGGAGGAGCGAGCGAAGGCTGCCGTCGCTGCGGCTGAGGAAGAGCGCAAAACCACAGATTCCATCATCATGGGGCTGCACAACGAGCAAACTGTCTTGGAGAAGCACGTCATGGAGAACTGCCGCAAACTCCTTGGTGAGTCTCTGCCTTTGCCTGACCCGTTTTTCGAGTCCCCGATTTGGGGGTTTCATAGTTTCACTGACACCTGACTTTGCGGCTGTGGTAGGCCAAAGCGATCCGGTGGCGCAAACTTACAATGCCTCGCAGTGCGTGACTGCCGTGGTGAACGCGGCCACGGCCTCGGCGTTGTGCGTCCAAGCGGCTCTTCAGGGCATGTCCCCCACTGAAGTTATTCCTGGGGGGCTTACGGAGGTGTGGCGCTACCTAGAGGAGGTTCCTGCCGTCGTGGAGTGGATGACGCGCTCAGCGTTCAGGCGTGGGGCCACCACAGTGTTGAGCTTGGGTCTCGCCCACTTCCTCGACGACTTCGACCTTGACAACGTGACGAGTGGCTATCCATCGGCGACCGACACGGTGGAGATGTCAGAGGTGCTGAAGCTGACCGCGAAGGATGCCCCTTACGCTGATCAGGTCTTGGTGATGGGGGATTGATACATTGCAAATGTATCTATAATTTTTGATGTTCCATGCTTGGTTTTATCCACTTTCTTGTGTTTTGTTCCAACTTTGGAGTACTTTTCATATGATTTCTTGGACTAACCTATTAACAAGAGCCACAGTGTCAATTGCCTGTTTTCTGCTGTTTTTGGTTCCAGGAAAGTCAGAAAATCAATATTCTCGGAATTGGACCGGACAAAAGCCAAAGTTGATATTTTCCCGGAAGACTCACGGAGCCAGAAGGAGAGTCGGAGAGGGGCCACAGGGTGGCCACACCACCCCATGGCGCGGGTCCCCCCAGGCCGCTCCAGGGCATGGTGTGGGCCCCCTGGCACTCCACCGACCTTGCCCTTTCGCCTATATATTCCTCCCGATGCGAAAACCCAAAAAATCAAGCCTCCAGCCACGAAAAGTTCCGCAGCGCCGCCGCCACCGAAGAGGAGATTCAGGGGACAGAAAGTCTCAGTTCCGGCACCCTGCCGGGACGGGGAAGTGCCCCCGGAGCCATCTCCATCGATCTCCACCGCCATCTCCATCACCATTGTTGATTCCCATGATGAGGAGGGAGTAGTTCTCTCTCGAGGCTAAGGGTTCTATCGATAGCTATGTGTTCATCTCTCTCTATGCATGATCTTATTGAGATCATGAGCTTGTAATCTATAGATCTACCTTGCTACTCACGTGCTTTATTAGATCTCTGCTCTCCCTATGTGTGTGAAAGTGACAGCGTGCAGACCATGGTGGCACTTAGGCTAGAGATTACAAATACTTGTTATGACTTATATTTGGAGTTGGATGTCTTTATGAAATTGTGGTGTTTGTTGGACTCATCTAGTACTCAAGGTGACAGTGTGGGGTTTTCTAGATCGGAAAGACTTACTTTGAGGTGTGCTGTTATAGCCCTACCAACGATTAGAGTGTCCAACCGGAGAGTAGTTAAGCGTAGTATCATGAAGATGATATATTTATATGAGAGTGTTCACTAGTGAAAGTATGATCCCTAGGCCTTGTTTCTTAGCACTGAAACACCGTTTGCTATTAGATCTGTAACATGTTTGCTTGCTTCCATCTTTATTTCAGTTTGCCTTTAGTCTTTTCCATGCCATCAAGCTATTATCTATCACTGTTACCACTTATAATTATCTATACCACTTGTATTTCACTATCTCTTCGCCGAACTAGTGCACCTATACACCTGACAAGTGTATTAGGTGTGTTGGGGACACAAGAGACTTCTTGTATCTTGATTGCAGGGTTGCTTGAGAGGGAATACCTTTGACCACTTCCTCCCTGAGTTCGATAAACCTTGGGCGATCCACTTAAGGGAAAACTTGCCGCTGTTCTACAAACCTCTGCACTTGGAGGCCCAACAACTGTCTACAAGAAAAGAAGTGCATAGACATCAAGCTATTTTCTGGCCCCGTTTCCGGGGAGGTAAGGTAAAAGGTATTCACACCGGAGGATTAAAAAAGAAAAACCTCCCACGGCAAACGCCTATTTTCTGGCGATGTTGCCGGGGAGGTAAGGTAAAAGGTACTCACATCCTCCGGTGTGAGCGCTCGAAGTTATTTCCTTTAGATTCTGCAATTTTGTCTTTTTGTTTCTTCTTTTCACTAGTTGGGCTTAATGGAAAACAACAACAAAATTAGAGAGCTTTATAGTATTTATCTTGAGTTAGGACATGAAGTGTTTGAAGAGAAAATTAAAAAACCTATGGAACTTTATTTGCATGCTAATAGCAATGTTATTAGTATGAATTCTTTGAACACCATTATTGCTAATGCTATGGAAAAGTCTAAGCTTGGGGAAGCTGGTTTTGATGAGAATGATCATTTTAGTCCCCCAAGCATGGAGGAGAAAATTTACTTTGATGATACTTTGCCTCCAATATATGATGATTACAATGATGAGTATGATATTTTCAGTCCACCTACTATTTAGGAGAAAATTAATTATGATTACAATATGCCTCCTATATTTGATGATTATGGTGATGAGAATAATAATGATAGCTATTTTGTTGAATTTGCTCCCACTACAAGTAATAAGAATGACTATGTTTATGTGGAGAGTGTTAATTATTTTATGCATGTGGCTCATGATAATAATGTTTTATGTGATAGTTATATTGTTAATTTTATTCATGATGCTACTGAAAGTTATTATGAGAGAGGGAAACATGGTTTTATGTATCTTAATAATATTAAGTTTCCCCTCTTTATGTTGAAAGTCTTGAAGTTGCACCTGTTCTGCTTTACTATGCTTGTTGCTTTGTGCTTTCATGACTTGTTTCTTTAAAAGATTCTTATGCATAGAAAGTGGGTTAGACTTAAATGTTCTTCGAATTTGCTTCTTGATGCTCTCTTTTACTTTAATTCATATTTCTTATGTGAGCATCTTCTCAAACTATCATGCCTAACTTAAAGGCGTTAAAGAAAAGTACTTATTGGGAGATAACCCAAAAGTTTTAGATGAGTCTTGGAAGTTATTACCTCTGTAATAACCGCTCCTTATCCTTTTTATTTGCTTTTTGTGCCAAGAGTAACCTCTAATGAGAGAGAAGTAATGATTGGGAAAGTTGCTGTCCTGAAACAGATTTCTGTGCTTCACCGTAAAAATTAGTGTAAAATCTCTGTACGTCCTTTTGAGGCGTGAAGTTTTGTGCTTCTTCCCTAGGTTGTTATCTAACTTTCTTTAGTTCAACACTTTTAGATTTGAGCAACATAAAATCTTCGAAAAAATTCGTCTTTACCTGCTGGTCTGTTTTGACAGATTTCTGCCATTTTCTGCCATTTTCTGCATTGGCTTCTTGTTGGTTCCTTTTTGAGTTCTTTTGGGGAATTGAGCTTTTTGAGGGAAGTGCTACAGTAGCTAGTGTTCTAATGGAAGTTTATTTGGTGTTGAAACTGAACCTTAAGACTTATTTATCTTGAGTGCACTAATGTTGCTAATAAAGATTGTGTGAAGTTTTGTATGAAGGAAATTTTTCAGGTATCTGGAAGGAATGAGTAATGAGATGAAGGATGGACTAAAGCTCCAGCTTGGGGATGCCACGCGTGTCACCCCAAGAAATATCCAAGAAGTACAAGCGTCAAAGCTTGGGGATGCCCAAGGCATCCCCTTCTTCATCAATAAAAATTCCAGGTTTCTTCCAAACGCTTCATTTTTATTATTTCATGCACAGTTGTGTTGTTCTTGGAGCGTCTTCTTTTTCGTTTTGGTTTTTCGTTTGCTTGGTTTGCTTAGTTTTCTGAATAAATTGGTTGGACCCCCTCTTTCATACATTGGTATTCAAATAGTTTGGTTTGGTTTGGAAAAGAGTAGGAAAGCTCATGCTTAAGTGGTAAAAAGAGCTTGTCTTTGACTGTGGCTTATGCTTTGTCATGCCATGCTTGATATTGTTTTGGCTTTATGCTTAGTATTCTTTGCTGTAGCATGACTTGTTATAAACAATTGAGGTTGCTTAATGTGCCTTGGATGAATCATGCGTTGTTTTAGCATATTAAAGCATAGTATAGTGGTATTCTCCTTTGATGCTTTATTTGGGTTGACTTGGCACATTCTCACACCATGTTATGACTATCTCAAGTCACCATAGACTTTATGATCCTTTAGTTTTCAACTTGTAGTATCACTTTATGCTTTGATCAATGATGTTTTGTCGCTCTGCATGATTATGGCCATTATTGCTCTCTTAGTTTGTCGCTCCTAGTCTTTTGCTAGCCTCCACAACCAAGTATGAGTTCCACTCATGCATCCAACTCCCTAAACCAAGTTATTCCAAAGAGTCCACCATACCTACCTATTAGCATATGCTATTCCAAGTATATTCAAGTTTTTGTCTACCTTCCAAATTAAACTTGTTATGAGAAACTAGTGATTAAAGCTCTCACGAACTTGATGGCACACTTTATTTTTTTGCATCTAATAAACTTGAACCATTGGGTCCTTCTTAGTTGTGTATATGCTTACGCTTTATAAGTTGAAATTAGTAGAACCATGTATCATGGGGAACGCTTTCAACATTGCACCTGTACTTTGTACCCCGTTGATATCATGTTGTTTTGCTTATGGGTCCCGACAGTGTGAAATAGAAGTGGAACTTGTAAGATCATGGAGTTTGTATGTGTGTTAGAGAAACGCCTGGGCCGCTAGCCTAAGCCATGCCTAATCATGGTGGAAACTTGCAGCATAACCATAATGAGCACTCTATGAAGCACCCTCAATAAAAACCTATGCAAATAGCAAATAAAAAGATCGCTGAGATGCTCATTGTGTGCTTGCCTTGTCATTTTGATTATGGGATAGTTCCTGTATCATGTGCAAGGGGTACCCCGTTGGCGGTTCTTAATGATACACATGTACTTAGAATGACAAGAGCTTACTCGTGACTAAAGTTGAGTAGCATGAGGTTCGGTCTTCGTAAGTAAGGGGCATGAGATTTCGGTTTATAACTTGTCAAGCATATCCTCTTAGTTGTGTCACTTTAACCTTAACCACTTCAATATGCTTATGATAGGGGCAATGAGAGCTGAAAGCTATAAGTACCATAATTTTTGGAAGCTCTTTATGAGACTTGAATCCCTACTTCCTTTTATAAAAAGGCTTTTCTTCCACCATTACATTGAGTCTCCACCTTCTATCTTTATGCACCTACTTTGAGAGCATAGTGGCCATTCTTAGTTCTATGTGCATTGTCCCAAGACTAGTTGATTGATGCATAACTTGATATTTCTTGCTTTAAACTATTTGTATCTAGTCACTCTTATGAACTTTGAAGGTGTCCTATGCATTTATGTTTTGCTACTCTATGAGGGACAAGCTGAATACTATTATGCTATGTTTTCTTTATGTGAAACAAACAAACGTCTTGCAAAGCATTGTTGTTCATGAATCTTTTGTTTGTGCCTTTTCATGTTGCATCATAGTTTCTTTGTGTTATTGCTAGAACTTTGTCTTTCATGTTATGATTGAAGTACTTTGATCCCAGCTTTGAATGTTTTACAAATACTTTGATCAAGTCTTTGATGGTGCATGTCACCTCAAAAATTATTCTTTCTTTTTATCACTTACCTACTTGAGGACGAGCAGGAGTTAAGCTTGGGGATGTTGATACATTGCAAATGTATCTATATTTTTTGATGTTCCATGCTTGGTTTTATCCACTTTCTTGTGTTTTGTTCCAACTTTGGAGTACTTTTCATATGATTTCTTGGACTAACCTATTAACAAGAGCCAAAGTGCCAGTTTCCTATTTTCTGTTGTTTTTGGTTCGAGGAAAGTCAGATAATCAATATTCTCGGAATTGGACCGGACAAAATCCAAAGTTGATATTTTCCCGGAAGACTCACGGAGCCAGAAGGAGAGTCGGTGAGGGGCCACAGGGTGGCCACACCACCCCATGGCGCGGGTCCCCCTAGGTCGCGCCAGGGCATGGTGTGGGCCCCCTGGCACTCCACCGACCTTGCCCTTTCGCCTATATATTCCTCCCGATGCGAAAACCCTAAAAATCAAGCCTCCAGCCACAAAAAGTTCCGCAGCGTCACCGCCACCGAAAAGGAGATTCGGGGGACAGTAAGTCTCTGTTCCGGCACCCTGCCGGGACGGGGAAGTGCCCCCGGAGCCATCTCCATCGATCTCCACCACCATCTCCATCACCATTGTTGATTCCCATGATGAGGAGGGAGTAGTTCCCTCTCGAGGCTAAGGGTTCTACCGATAGCTATGTGTTCATCTCTCTCTATGCATGATCTTATTGAGATCATGAGCTTGTAATCTATAGATCTACCTTGCTACTCAAGTGCTTTATTAGATCTCTGCTCTCCCTATGTGTGTGAAAGTGACAGCGTGCACACCATGGTGGCACTTAGGCTAGATATTACAAATACTTGTTATGAGTTATATTTGGAGTTGGATGTCTTTATGAAATTGTGGTGTTTGTTGGACTCATCTAGTACTCAAGGTGACAGTGTGGGGTTTTCTAGATGGGAAAGGCTTACTTTGAGGTGTGCTGTTATAGCCCTACCAACGATTAGAGTGTCCAACCGGAGAGTAGTTCAGCGTAGTATCATGAATATGATATATTTATATGAGAGTTTTCACTAGTGAAAGTATGATCCCTAGGCCTTGTTTCTTAGCACTGAAACACTGTTTGCTATTAGATCTGTTACATGTTTGCTTGCTTCCATCTTTATTTCAGTTTTCCTTTAGTCTTTTCCACGCCATCAAGCTATTCTCTATCACCGTTACCACTTATAATCATCTATACCACTTGTATTTCACTATCTCTTCGCCGAACTAGTGCACCTATACACCTGACAAGTGTATTAGGTGTGTTGGGGACACAAGAGACTTCTTGTATCTTGATTGCAGGGTTGCTTGAGAGGGAATACCTTTGACCACTTCCTCCCTGAGTTCGATAAACCTTGGGTGATCCACTTAAGGGAAAACTTGCTGCTGTTCTACAAACCTCTACACTTGGAGGCCCAACAACTGTCTACAAGAATAGAAGTGCGTAGACATCAGGGATCTGCTGCGGTACCAGGAGACGGTGTTGGCGCCTGGCAACCCCGAGCCGGAGCATCGCGACATGAAGTCAGAGCAGCCCTTCCGATCGTCGTTGTTGAAGTCGCTGACGACGTACCCGACGGACCCGTGGCAGCCTTTTGTTCGCGTCAAGGGGGGTGGCGCTGCTTCTTCATCAAGGCCTGTGGAGTAAACAATGTAATTGCCCAATTTTTGATGTATGCCAAGTGGCGAATGCTGTAAAATATTTTTGCAATATATGCCAAGGGGAGTCAATCGACTCGTATTGCGACTAGGAATGTGTGGTGTGTTTGTTTTTGATTGAGCGAGCCCCCGAGCGCGTCCGCCCTTTAATGGGGGTATAACTTGATTGTATACTTTTGTGTATTTTTTTGTTTATGCATTGTTTTTATCCCTCGCGTCTTTTGAGTGGCGAGTCCCCGAGCGTGGTGCCCGACCACATTGGTCATGCTCCTGTTGCAGGTTGTGAGTGCGTTGTTTGTAACGCGTCTCCTCCCCTGGCCCGGAGAGCCAGTCGCTTGGCGAGTCCTAGGCAGGTCTCTTACTTGGTGTGTTCCCGAGCCGCGTGGTGGTTCCCGTTTTGCGGAGTCCCCGTGCTTGGTACTTAACTGTTCGAGTCGCTTTGCACGAGGGTGGGAGGGACAGGTCGCTCTGAGAAGCGTGTACCGGTTGTCTTGGCCCGGTGGGCTAGTCGGGCTAGGCGACTCCAATGGTGGCTCCGGGTTGGCATTTTCGTGGACGACCCAAGGCCCAAATATTTCCGGTGCCCTTGTGCCGCACTACTTAGCCGTGCTGGTCGCTCGACCAGAGGTTGACTTCTGTAAGTAGCGTATTGCTAGTATGTACGAGTACAAGTGGCACAAGAATATGGAAAGTGGACACAATTTGTGCGATCCGGATGAATTTGATTATATATTCCGATGGAGTACAATGTGAGGTTCTAAGTATAGAACTTTCTGAGGAGGTTTACATTCCATGGCCTCCCGACCTCCAGCTGACCGTCACCCCGTATGTCGATGAGGTAGTAGGCATCATTGCCAAGGACTCGGCCTATGGGGAATGGTCCCTCCCATGGGGGAGAGAGTTTGTGCATGCCCTTCTTGTCTTGGGCCAGTCGTAGGACCAGGTCGCCTTCCTGGAAGGTGCGAGTTCGCACTCGGCGGCTGTGGTAGTGGCGGAGTCCTTGCTGGTATATGGTGGTGCGGGAGCGAGCCAGGTCGCATGCCTCGTCGAGTTGATCGATGTTGCCTTGGCGAGCAACCTCGTTGGCTGCCTCGACGTAGTTGGCGACTCGAGGTGAGTCATGCTCCAGGTCGGTTGGCATTACGGCCTCGGCACCATACACCATGAAGAAGGGCGTGAACCCGGTTGAGCGGTTGACGGAGGTGCGAATCCCCCATATCACAGAGGGGAGCTCGTCGACCCAGCATCCTGGGGTGCGCTCGAGGGGCACCTGGAGTCGCGGCTTGAGCCCATGGAGGACACTCTAGTTGGCGCGTTCTGCTTGGCCATTTGACTCCGGGTGAGCGACTGATGCGAGGTCGAGTCGGATGCCATGTTCTTCACAGAATTCTGCCATGGCCCCCTAGGCAAAGTTGGTGCCGTTGTCTGTTATGATGCTGTGTGGGTAGCCGTACCGGTAGATGAGTTCGTGTAGGAACTTGGTGGCCGTCTTACCGTCGCACTTTTTTATCGGCTTGGCCTCGACCCATTTGGTGAACTTGTCGACTGCGACCAGGAGGTGAGTGAAGCCAGACGGGGCCTTCTTGAACGGGCCTACCATGTCCATGCCCCATACGGCGAATGGCCACGTGATGGGGATGGTCTTGAGTGCCGAGCTGGGGAGGTGCGTCTGGTTGGCGTACTTCTGGCACCCGACGCATCATTGGACGATGTGGGTGGAGTCGGCGTGTGCGGTGAGCCAGTAGAAACCGTGCCGCATGGCCTTGGCGACTAGCGACTTGGCGCCGGCGTGATGGCCGCAGTCACCGGCGTGAATGTCCTGGAGGATCTTGCGGCCTTCTTCTGGCTATACGCAGCACTGGAACACGCTGGTCACGCTGCGTTTGTGGAGCTCGCCGTTGATGATGACGAAGGATTTGCAGCGGCGCACGATCATTCGCGCCTCTGTCTCATTGCTCGGTAGGAGCTTGTGTTCCAGGAAGGCGACGTATGGTGCTGTCCAGTCGCTAGGTTCCACAACCATGGCGACTAAGACCTGTTCTGGTTGCAATGGGATCCCGACATCGATCTCTTTTGGTGGGATGACCGATGGTTTGTGGATGATGTCGAGGAAGACGCCTACTGGTGGCGCTTGTCGAGTCGATCCGATGCGGGAGAGGGCGTCTGCCTCCTCGTTTTTGCGCCTGTCGATCCACTCGACGGAGTAGCCGTCAAAGTGTCCTCCCAGCTAGTCGACAGCTTGGCGGTACATGATCATTGTTGGGGAGACAGCGTTGCACGTCCCAGTAACTTGGCCGGCGACTAGGTCGGAGTCGCCATAGCATCGTAGGCGTCATAGTCACAGCCCTGTTGTGGTCAAGTCAAAGTCACCATTCATTTCATAAGTCATTTTGAAAACATCTGACGACAGAACAGTATGGCCACTCCAAATTGTCCATGACCGCGGATGCGGCTATTCAAATAGTTGACACTCTGCAGAGGTGGTACACTTTCACCATAAAATTTGATACATCCATCAGGGATAACCCTGAATCATCATACTTAGTATGCGGATAATCAATCATAACCTTTCAATTACACACTCTAGTATAGGCACCTCCCCTATGAGCTTGGCCTCCCAGCCATGGCCATCCGCCATCCTGGGCACTTCATAGGTGGACATCATCAAGAGGTAGCCTCAGCTCAAACCTCTCTCGCAAGGGAACCCATACTAATGCATATAAACTTCCGGCTAAGCCTTACCCAATTCAGGTGTTGTGGTTGTACGGTAAAATTGGAATGGTATTGCATACGAACCCAACCATCAGTTTTTAAAAAGGACTAAGGCTCATGCCTCAACATTTTCATCATCATAAACCATTTGTGTTTCTCAACACATGTCAAAACATCTCAATAGAATGACTCAGCATTCCAAGGTTTTCATAATCATTTTCACCAAGTATTCCCATCTAAAGTGATCAAGTTTTATGCTTAGCACTAGCCACTAAGGTTAAGAGTGTTCACTAAAGAGGGATGCTAATCTTCAATATCATGCCATAGAATGACATCTAAGTATAACTAGATAGGCCAAGTTTTATACTCTTTATGCTATCTATAAGAAAAGTAAAGAACTTTGGTAAAGTAAAAGAAAGTAAAGCTTGCAAGTAAAACTTGGGATGGGCATAAATCAAAATGGTATAACCAAAGCATGATTAAGGCATTTTGCTTAGGTTATCAAGCTTGCAAGGGTTAGCTTTCATTAGTAATGATGGCTTGCCTTGGTTGGTGTAGTGGTTGAAATTCTCCTCGTCTTCTTCGGGGTAAAACTCCTCCTCCTCGTAGACTTGGCCGGTACTATCGTCTATAAATAAACACGAGATGCACAATCACCAAACAATCCTTAACTAATTCTATTTAGTACACTAAGGCACATACTTGATGATCTAGCATCATCACAATCATCACAAGATTTAAAGAACTAGTTTTATTATTTTATTTGAGAAAAGTAATTTCTACTCATTGAAATTAATTAAGATTTAATATTCTCCAATTAGAAGATGGGATCATGTGGACACATGTCATCACCACATATTTCAATACATGGGAATGTGATTTAAAGGGTTGGTCTCATTTTATAAAGTTTAAGTTTATTATTTAATCAATTTAAAGTGACTAGAAATGCCCTAATAGCATTCTTTTTGGTACTAGTCCAAAGTCACTGCATGCAAACTTAGATATTTTTACATATTTAGATAGGTATCATCAAATGTGATTTTTGAGAGTTGGAATCAACTCAAAAGCTATTATGGTTGATTTTTTAAAAATGTTTGAATGCAGAAAAGTCTCTGTCTTGTTATTTTTGCTATATATTATCTCTAACTCCAAATGACTTAAATCGAACGGGCTTGGATAGATATTTTAATTATCTTTCTAACAAAATTTGAATCATGCATTTTGGTTAAGTAAATATCTCTAAATGGATTTTTGAATCTAGGCACAGAATCTAGTTTAAACCTAAAAGGAAAAACACTTATTTGAATCTGTGGGCTAGCGCGGGAAACTAAATGGGCCGGCCCAAAGGCGCTCTCCGGCGCAGTGGGCTACTGATAGGCTGGTCCCGCATGTCAGCAGCACGCCTAACACGAAGCGGTACGGGGCAAACTCAGTCGTGCGATTATAACAAGATCTACGGCCGTGGTTCGTCGTCTCCGGTGAACAGCTCCGACGAGAACGAACCCTAATGCGGCATGGTGGGGGTCTACAGGGGTTTACCAGGGAACCAGCTAGACGTGGCGATGGGGGCGATCAAACTGGTAGACAACATCGGTCCTAGGCGTGGTCACGGCGGCTCCTGGGGCAGCTCCAATCGATGGCGCATCTTCTCCTCTGGAGCGGCAAGCTCTGACGAAATTTCGGCGAACAGCGGCCTGCCTTGCTCCAGGGATGGGGTGGAAGGATCCGTGGAGAGAGGGGAGTGAGATGGTGTGCAGAATGAGGCTGGGGGTTGCCTCTATTTATAGTTCGACGCAGGGACCGAACGGGATGGGCTGGCGTCTCCGGCGAGGGCGGTACAACGTGCTATCGTCGTGGCTGGAGGTAGGGGATGGTGCGTGGTCTACTGGCGGTCATCTACGGCGTAAAGGCGCGGCTAGGGGCAGTGGCATTTGGTCGGGCGCGGCTGGTGCTCTGCACGGCAGAAGCGGCATTCGACGCGGCGCATGGTGGCTGCGGGTCAAGCGACGGCGAACGGGCATGTCCGGTCGGTTCCTGGGGTCGTGGCGAAGTGATGCACGCGGGCTATGGTCGAGGCACGGCGTGTGCACACTTGTTGGGCGCGGCGTTCTGGCGTGTGCTTGTCATGGTACAGACGCGGTGGGCGTGGCGTGTTGGGGGTGGTCCACGGCCTGGCAGCGCTTAGGGAAGGGACAGAGAGGGGCGGTGTGATCTCGCCTACCTGCTAGGCGTCGTGGGCGAGCTCGGGTCGGTCTGCTGCGAGAGAACCATGGTCGGCTGGCATGGAGGGGCTTGGGTGGCTCGGCACTAGCGCATACAACAATGAGGTGAGGTGCTAGGGTGCTGGATGGGACTAGAGGGGACAAGGGGAGTGTAAAGGGGCAAAATAGTGGACAAAGCATTGATTAAGAACAATAATAGTTAGGTAGTTAATTTTGTGATCACCAAGGTTTGATGAAATGGCTGAAAGAAATTTATATTTGAATTTTTGATTCAAACTTTTTGAGTGGTTTTGTATTAAGCTTGAGAGACTATGTTTGCTTGGTATTGCCAAGGTGAATTGGTTTGGTTGGTTTTTCAGAAATGGTGATCTTAACACATACACTTGATTCCATTTTCAAATGTCATTTAAATTGCTTTGCTAAAGATTTTTGTAAGTTTGTAATGTGAGCCTTGGCATATCTTTACTTGGTCTAGCAAGGGGTGAAAAGTGTTGAGAAAGTTTCTGTTTGAAAATGACTTCTAGGAACACCTAAAGTGGCCTAGTGGATTAAAATGGTCAAAATGACCATTTGGTCTTTTTATTCTTATTTGATTTCTTTTTCTTTGGATTTTGTTTGTAAATGGCCTAGATGATGTGGCATTCACCCTTAAACCATTCCATATCATTTAGAACAATCAAGCATGGCATTTCCACACAATTCTATACTAATGCAAACACACATGCATTCATAATTATTTTAATACTAAAAAGTTTTTGTTAACCCTAATTTGGGTGATTAGAATCTTGATAACCTTGATTAAAGTTTTGGGATGTTACACACCTACTCGTTGATCCCGAGCTCCAATGACGAATGTCGTGCCCACCGTTGCGACGCTCTAGCCCGCCTCTATTACCAACGAGTTGAGCAGCACGAAGGATGGCAGATCCTATTGCTGAGGAAGAAGTACTTCTAGCTAATTGGGGGTGAGCTACTCTTCTCTTTGCTATTCGCACTGTCTATAACTGCTAACTGGCTATTGCCATTACAGAGATAGATCGAACCTAGAATTGTTTGCTAGCATAATACTGACAAACAATTCTTATCTTTTCTCCCTAATTTTCTATCAAGTAGGATCTCCGCTGAACTCAAATACACGATTGTGGTCACTCTCTACGGCTACCACATTAAATTAGTAGATGGGAAGAGCAAGTGGAATCAAACTCGTAGTCTGAAGATGAAAGTAGCACTTGCGCAATTATGCATTATCCCTGGTATGGTTGATGTTGTGCGTGAACATGCTGAAATGGGGCCGGAGCAGACTGCACGGTTCAGCTTCATGGATGAACGAGGCTTCACGGTTCCTATAGCGTGTGATAGTCAGCTAATTAGGTTGATGAAACAGTTTATTAGGCTTCACGTGGTTATGCTGATTTGTAAAATACTGGATGTGGAAGCTCCTGCTATTAGGAGTCTGATATGTTGCTAACGTATCTATAATTTTTGATGTTCCATGCTTGGTTTTATCTACTTTCTTATGTTTTGTTTTGAGTTTGGAGTACTTTTTATACACTTTCTTGGACTATCCTATTAACAAGATGCCACAATGCCAGTTGCCTGTTTTCTGCTGTTTTTGGTTCCAGGAAAGTCAGAAAATCAATATTCTCGGATTTGGACCAGACAAAAGCCAAAGTCGTTATTTTCCCGGAAGATTCACGGAGCCAAAAGGAGAGACGAAGGGGGGGGGCACAGGGTGGCCACACCACCCCTGGGCGCGGGTCCCCCTGGCCGCACCAGGGCATGGTGTGGGCCCCCTGGCCGGACACCGACCTTGCCCCTTTGCCTATAAAATCCTCCCGATGCAAAACCCTAAGTGGTCAATCAGAAATCCACGAAAAGTTTCGCTGCGCTGCCGCCACTAAAGGGGAGATTCGAGGGATAGAAAGTCTCTATTCCGGCACTCTGCCGGGATGGGGAAGTTCCCCCGGAGCCATCTCCATCTATCTCCACCACCATCTCCATCGCCATTGCTGATTCCCATGATGAGGAGGGAGTAGTGAAATGGATCGTATGGGAACCTAGAGGAGGGTGAATAGGTGCTACTTCAAATTTTAATGCCTTTTCAATTTTAAGATTAGCACAAAGGGTAAATTCTCTAGATAAACTATTAGGTGGAATTTCCCTATATGCAAACCTATCTACTAGCGAGTAAAGAGCAAGTGGAAGAGGAACGGGTTAACCATAGTGAAGCACGCGGAGACACATGATTTGTTTGACCGCAGTTCCTTTCTTGTTAAGGGAAATATGTCTGCGTTGGAGGGGTGGGCGGTACTAAGACCACCACGCTACAATAGGCCTCACCCTGTTCTCCGATGGATCCCGCCACCAAAGGCCTGATCCACCTTTCCACTATAGGGACCCTTCGAGGCGGGTACCTGTGCCTTTACACAACTAGCGGGGCACAACTCCACAATCAACTTGGAGGCTCTCATAATGACAACAAGCTGCCATAAGAACAAGTTATCAATAACAAAGAACAAGATCTAGATATTGACAAGAATACTAGATCAGGGATTTCTCCAAATGAATGGATAGGACTTGATGCGCTTGATTCGTGATGACGACAACGATTCTCTCCTCCTTCAATTCCCCCAAAGATCGAAGCCTTCAGGTGGTTGAAGTGGGAGGTCTAGAATGGGAGCTCTTGCACAGTGTCTGGACAATTTCGAGTGAATCAAGAGTTCTGAACATTGGGGAAGAAGGGGTATTTATACCCCCTTCCAAAACCAGCTGTTGGAGACTTTGGGGCTCGGATTATCCGGCCCAAGTAAGGGCCGGATTATCCGGCCTGGGGAAAACTCCGCCCCAGACTCGGAATATCCGGCAGATAGTCTGCCCCCCTATTAGAGCGTCGCGTCGAGCTTGCCCTTGATCATCTTCTGGGGGCCGGATTATCCGGTCCCATGTGAAGGCCGGATTATCCATCCTGGGGAGGAAAACCGCCCTAGTTCGGATTTTCCGGGAGAAAATCCGACCGGACTCCGAGCAACGCGCCTTGGCATGCTTTGCTCAAAATCTGCGGGCCGGATTATCCGGCCCATGCGACAGTCGGATTATCCGGCCTGGGGAAGAAAAACCGCCCCAGTTCGGATTTTCCGGGAGAAAATCCGACCAGACTCCGAGCGATGCGCCTTGGCATCCTTTGAGCAATGAGGTAGGCCGGATTATCCGACCCTTGGTGGGGCGGATAATCCCCCCCCCAAAGCTTCCTGCACACTTAGCGCACATGAATAATCTCCACAGTATTGTTATCTAACATGCAAAACACAGGAAAACATGAAATGTTCTTTCAATCTCCCCCTTTTTGGTGTTAGATGACAATACTAGGATTTGTAGGAAAGGATCACAAGACAACCAACAATAAACATGGAAGAGACTCCCCCTCAATGTGTGCATATTAGAATTTTGCATTTGAATACAAATGCACACAAATAGGTGAATCTATTCCATAGACATATGAGCAATATAATCATACCACCGAGGTAGAAGAGAGGCATCCTTGAAATAGCCTCAATTATCAATGTGATAACCAATATAGGCGCCTTCCTTGATAAAGATTGCCAGCATAATATGATATGAATAGATGAATCCATCAGCATAATCGAAGAGATAAATCCAGACAACCACTGACATAGGGTCTCAAACAAACCACAAATCACAAATTTAAAGTTCAACGCTAAATGGGCATAAGCGAGAAGACGACGAATAGAAAAATGCAAGTGCTTATGCCCGACCCATGCAAATCCTCGAATGATCCTAATAGAACTACTTCTCCCCCTTTGGCATCGAGACGCCAAAAATTAAGAAGAGCAATGCTAGGGTGTAACATCCCAAAACTTAAATCCAAGGTTATTAAGATCCAAATCATCAAAATTAGGGTTAACACAAACTTTTCCAATTAAAATTATCAAAGCATTCATATGTGTGTGCATTTAAATAGGAGTTGATTTGAAATGCCATGATTAAGTGATCCATTGATTGTAAAATGATTCTTAGGTGAAATAAACATCATCTAAATCATTCCCAAACCAATCCCAAAGAAAAACAAATCAAAATGAATAAAAGAAGTGAATGGTCATTTGTGCCATTTTAATCAACATACCTACTTTAGCTATTCCTAGTACTCAAAACCTAATAGAAACAAATGTGGATCTTTGCACCCCTTGCTAGTACACATAATGATGTACCAAGGCCCACCCGGTGTTCTGCAAAAACATTCAAACACTAAATTTAAATGGCAGTTGAAAATTGAATCTATTTCATAGGGGAAGATCCCACTATTTCAAAAACAACTCAAACAAGCTCAATTTTCAAAACCCAAGCACCCACAGAGTCTCAAGCTTAATACTAGCACACCCACCAAAAATCTTTTCAAAATTCAAAAGTAAATCTCTTGCGGCCATTTCCACAAACACATGGCAGGCAGAGTTTACACTCTAAACATAGCTCACTGTTTTGTACAGGATTTTGCCCCCAATTGATCCCCATTTACTCCCTTTGTCTCCCTTTGATCAAACCAGACCATTAGCACCCCATCCCCTACCCTCTAGCAGCAGTGCCATGCCAACCCGAGGGCATGCTCGTCGGCCTAACTTGCAACCGCCGCATCAGACCACCCCCTCTCTCTCTCCATGTCTATGAGCTAGCCCACACCTCACCGCCACTCTATGTCTCCTCCCCGAGCCAGGCCAAGCCGTGGACCACCAAGGAAGCGCCACACACTGTGTGTCTGCACCATGCCGAGCACGCACCAGAGCGCCGCGCCCGACACGCGTGCACACGCTGCCCCTCGACTACAGCCCACGTCCACCGCTCCGCCATGACCCCAGGAACACCGCAGACATGCCCGTTCGCCGCCCATTGCACCACAGCCACCGGTCGCCGTGGAGACCGCCGTCTCTGCCGCTCAGAGCGTGCGCATCGCCCGACCAAACACCACTGTCCCTAGGTCCGCATTTACCCTATAGAGCACCACCAGGAGACCAGCCATTGTCCCCTACCTCGAGCCACGCCGCTAGCGCGCTGTGTACCCCTCGCTAGAGCCGCCTGCCCATCACTCTCGGTCGCGTCGTCGAGCTATAAATAGAGGCCACCCCCAACCATTTTCTACACACCACTCACCTCCCCAGAGTCGCTCGAGATCGCAGTCACCGGAATTTCACCGGAGCTGGCCGCCTCTGGAGGAGAAGGGCCCCGCTGATTGCGACCACCCTCGCAGCTGCCACGACCGTCCCTGAGTTCGCCATCATCGACCGGTTCATTTGCCCCCATCGCCGTCGTCGCTGGAGCCCTGGTACGCCCCCTAAGAACCCTACCGAGCCGCTAGGGTTAAACCTCGCTGGCGCCCTGTTCGTCGTCAACGACGAGCCCTAGTCGTTGATCCTATTTCTAATCTAATGGCCCACATCGCCCCATACCGCTTCGCGTGTTATGAGCCGCTGACCAGTGGACCCCCCTGTCAGCTGTGCCTCGCACCGCAGAGTGTCACTGGGCCGGCTCGTTAGCTTTCCCGCGTGACCCATTTAGTTTGAATTAGGATTTCTCTATTTTAGTTTAAACCTAGATCTGTCCCCTAGTTTGAAATTCAATTAAGAGAGATTTACAAATCCAAATGGAGTGATTCCAATTTTGTTAGAAAGCTACTGAAAAGATCTACCCAAGCCTGGTGGATTTAATTCAATTAGAGTTAGATATCTCTCCTAGTAAAAATAACAAAATAGAAGCATTTGCACCTTGCAACATTTTTATAAAATCAACCATGATAGCTTTTGAGTTGATTCCAACTCTCAAAAATCACATTTCACCATACCTATATGAATATGTCATAATATTAGGGTTTACATGCAGTGACTTTGGACTAGTAGCAAAATAATGCTATATAGGCATTTCTAGTCACTTTAAATCATTAAATAATGAACTTAAACCAAAGTAATTGTGATCCAACCTTTATATCACTTTCCCACATGTTAGAATATGTGGTTATGACATGTGTCCACATGATCCCATATTTTAAGTGGTGAATATTAAATCTTAGTTTATTTTTCAATGAGTAGAAATTACTTTTCTAAAATAAAAAGAATGAAACTAGTTAATCAAACTTGTGATGCTTGTCATGATAATAGATCATCAAATGTGTGCCTTATAGTGCTAATTAGACTAGTTAAGTATTGTTTGGTGATTGTGTACTTTGTATGTATTTATAGATGATAGTATCGACCAAGCTTTCGAGGAGGAGGAGTTCTATCAAGAGGAGGAAGAAAACTTCAACTACTACACTGCACAAGGCAAGCCACTATTAACAATGCAAGCTACCCTTGCAAGATAGATAATCTAAGCACATGCATTAGGCATGCTTTGGTTATACCACTTTGACTATTATTTACCCCAAGTATTGTTTTCCAAGTTTTACTTCCTTTACCCAAAGTTCTTTACTTGTTTTGAAGGTAGCATAAAGAGTATAAAACTTGACCTATAGAGATAAATTTAGATGTCATTCTACGGCATGAGATTGATCCCATCATTCCCACCTTAGTGAACACTCTTAACTTAGTAGTTTAGAGTAGATAAAAACTTGAGTCACTTTAGATGGGAATACTTGGTGAAAATGAATTATGAAAACCTTGGAATGATGAGTCATTCTATTGAGATGTTTCGACATGTGTTGAGAAACACAAATGGTTTATGATGGTGAAAATATTGAGGCATGAGCCTTAACCCTTTTATAAAATCGATGGTTGGATTCGGATGCGATACCATTTCAATACCGTACAACCACACTACCTAAATTAGGTAAGGATTAGCCAGAAGTTTATATGCAATAGTATTAGTTCCCTCGCGGGAGAGGTTTGAGCTGAGGCTACCTCTCAATGTTGTCCACCTATGTAGTGCCCAAGATGACAGATGGTCATGGTTGGGAGGCCATGCTCATAGGAGAGGTGCTTATACTAGAGTGTGTAAAGGAAAAGTTATGTTTGATTATCTGCATACTAAGTATGATGATTCAGGGTTATCCCTGACAGATGTATCGAATCTTGTGGTGAAAGTGTACCACCTCTTTAGAGTGTCAAACTATTCAAATAGCCGCGTCCGCGGTTATGGACAGTTGGAATGGCCATACTGTTTCGTTGTCAGATGTTTTCAAAACAACTTATGAAATGAATAATGAATCTTGACTGACCACAACAGGGTTGTGTTTATGACACTAGCTTCCCAACTTAAGTGATTCTAGAACTTTATTTTATCTTTCTTTGCTTCTGAACTCAACTTAGGTTTCAAACTTAACTTGATAGTTAAACTTGGCGTTAGCACTTTAACTTAGAACTATGCTACTTGTTAGTGGTAGTTTGTGAGTACTTAAAGAGTACTCATGGCTTTTGTCCCTGGCTATTCTCCTGGCCAGACTATGAAGGAGACTACCAAGATGATGGCCAGCAGGACGGCTATGATAACTAGGACTGTCTGCCTTCGTCAGCATTGCCTGTGCCTCTGAAGATGGACCCCACCGCTACACTTATATTTTATTCCGCTGCTTGTTGTATTAATACTGGATCATGAGATCCTTATTTGTGTAAGACCTTATGCATGGTTTGTAATGGATGAGGTACTGTGATATCCAATTTGTTATGTCTCGCAAAAATGGTAATCCTAGGATTGCGATGTATGACATAACAAGCATCTGGGATTAAAAATCCGGGTGTTGACAAGTTGGTATCAGAGCCATCCTGACCATAGGAGACCCTAGTTAGAATGGACGTCCAAACAAAAACTTAGTTTCAAAACCAAAGTGAGTATTTATGAAAAACTATTTCCCCTCTTATCCTTGGGAATTCATTCTTTCTCAAAAATTCATGTTCCTAAAAATTCTTACATTACTACTTAAAATTTGACACACTTGATCACTTCACTAATTTCCTCATCCTTAATTCTTGTAGATGGAGACTCAGTTCAACAAGTTCTACCAGTTGGAAAACGGAGGTCAGCTGATCTTCGAGAGGGATCTGGATTCACTGTTGGAGTTACTAGGACGCCCACATCCGGAGTTTCTTGGAGCTCAACTTCTAGGACCCCCAGGAGGAGATTTACAGTGGCTAGTCACTGTTGATCTTAGAGGAAGCATAGAAACACCAACGCCCAGGAGAATCCAGTTCTCTGTGAGAGAGAACAACTGGCTAGATGGATTAGCCAGGGTAATGCATGAAGCTCTCACACGTCTATGTGCCCTTAGTGTCAACCAGATCCAAGGAACCCATTTTGCTCACTATGCAAGTTGTGACTTCATGGGAATGCCGATGGAGATGCCAAGTCATCCAGCACTGAAGCGCCAAGTGGAGAACCTTGACTTCCTGTTGTACGATCGTCAGAAGGAGTTGGACAATTCTAGGGAGTTAGCCAACCACAACCGTGCCATTGCCGACCAGAAGGCCCAGACTTTCTCACTGCTAGTCAAGGATCGTCAGTCTCTTCGCCTCCAGCCCGAGAAGAAGGATCGCACCATCGCCCATCTTTGCAAGAAGGTGGCCGACCTCGAGAAGACCGTCAAGGAGCAGGAAGCTCAGCTTGTAGCCAAGGAGGAAGAAGAGGAGGGTGAAGACATCCAGGGAGACATGGATTCTTACCTCAGCAATGATGATGACTTTCTGGAGGAGGATGCCGTGAACTTCTACACTGACGATGAGGACTCCGACTTCATCGATGATGAGTAGATGCACTAGAGCACTGTCGTAGCATGAGATGTATCGGTCCCACTGTATCGTAGCTTGCAGAATGGTTCTTCAAACCATCTGTTTTCCTTTATTGTTGTGGTGTATGTTTGTACTGTGTGCTTGTTTGCATGAATGAAATGAAGGTAGTTGCAAAAACCTAAGTAAAACTCAAAGTTTAGCTTGAAACCAAAACCATGAACCTTAGAACTTTCCCTCTTACCCCCTTATCTACCTCAATCTTTAGTTGACTCATGGAAACTAAGGAGGGAGCAGCTCATCGCAAGACCCAATGCTGCAGATTATGCAGATGTTAGTGGCAGACCGTGAAGCAACCAGGGCAGAGCGCCAAGCCAACTTAGCAACATTGTAGCAGATAGCTCAGATGGCCCAAAACAACCAAGGGCATGGAAACCAGGATCACTATGGATCCAAACTCAAAAACTTCTAGAATACCAATCCCCCAATCTTTAGTACTTCAGAGAACCCACTAGATGCTGATGACTGGTTGCAGACAATGGAAAATAACTTAGAAGTTGCAGGAGTGGATGACAACGAGAAAGTTCTTTTTGCCACCCACTATCTGGCAGGAGATGCAAGAGCATGGTGGAACAATATCCGCACCATGAACCATGGTCAAGGGATGACATGGAAAGCCTTCAAAATCATATTCAGCCGCACCCACGTGCCACAGGGTCTAATCACCAGAATGAGGGATGAGTTTCGTGAATTGAAGCAAGGCAGAATGACTGTGGTGGAGTACCGTGACAGGTTCTTGTCACTTGCAAGGTATGCACCTGATGAGATCAACACGGAGGCCAAGAAGAAGGAGAGATTCTTGAATGGACTGCATGATGAGATGCAGACTGCCCTCGTCAACATCCGCTTCCAGGATCTCGAAGAACTAGTCGACTCTGCCATTCAGATGGAAGGGAAGATTAACCAGGCAAACGACAACCGCAAACGTTGTATGATGCAACAATCTGGATCCAGCAGTCACTACAAGTACCGTCCCAACCCCTCACCAGGATATGCACCAAGGAACAATCGACCCACAATGTCTCGCCTGAGCTACCCAACCGTAGCGGAGGCAATGTGAAGTCCGGAGGAAACAATCACAACTCTGGCAACACCAACAACTTCAACCGTGCACCTCCCAAGAGCAACAACAACAACAACACTGCACCCAGAACTGGCAGCAATGCTGTGCCTGTCGCCGTAAAGGACAAGTCCCAGATCACTTGTTTCGAGTGTGTAGTGAAGGGTCAATATTCCAATGAGTGTCCCAAGAAGACTGCAGCCACTGCCAATGTGAATGCCCCAGCTCAACAGCAGCGTCATGTTCAACCAGGGAGAAGATTTGCTCCAGGGAAACCTCACAACCGCAACGGTCGTCTCTTCCACATGAACGCCGAAGAAGCCCAAGAAGCGCCAGATGTAGTGTTGGGTATGTTTTTTGTCAACTCAGTTTTACTAGAGTATTGTTTGATTCGGGAGCATCGCATTCATTTGTCACCGAAGAATTTACATGCACTAGTAAGATTCACCCAACCAACCTGAAGCATGTCATGATAGTTCAAATCCCCGGTTCCACCACCAAAGTTAGAAAAATTTGCAAAGCTGTGCCTATCAGAATACATGGGATAAGTTTTTATGCCAACCTAATTGTACTTGGAACCAAAGGATTGGAAGTAGTACTAGGTATGGACTATATGTCAAGGCATAAAGGACTGATAGACTGTGCCAAGAAAGCCATCACCATGACCATTAGCTCTGGAGTCACAGTAGAGCATATATCTGAAACCTTACCTCGTCAATTCAAGTGCAACAAGAGTGTAGCCCTGCCCAGCATTGACCAAGTTAGAGTAGTTTGTGAATACCCCAATGTATTCCCAGATCAATTGCCAGGTATGCCCCCTGATAGGGATATTGAGTTCATTACCGAACTAATCCCCGGAACCAGACCCATAGCCCAGAGACCCTATATCATGAACCCCTCAAAGTTAGTGGAACTGAAGAAGCAGTTGGATGCCATGTTAGAAAAAGGCTTAATTCAACCAAGCGCATTGCCATGGAGATCATCAGTGTGATTCGTCGATAAGAAAGATGGAGGCAACCGTTTGTGCACAGATTACAGAAAGTTGAATGATGTCACCATCAAGAACAAGTACCCTTTGCCAAAGATAGAGGATCTATTTGATCAGTTGACTAGAGCTCAGGTATTCTCAAAGATTGATCTTATGACTGGTTATCACCAATTTAAGATTCGTGCAACAGATATTCCAAATACCGCCTTTACTACTCGTTATGGTTTATACGAGTATACGGTTATGTCTTTTGGATTAACCAATGCCCCTACTTATTTCATGAATCTCATGAATAAGATCTTTATGAATTTCCTAGATAAGTTTGTAGTTGCGTTTATCGACGACATCCTTATCTACTCCAAGTCAGAAGGAGAGCATGAGCAACATCTGAGAATCATCCTAGAAACCCTGAGAGAGCATCAATTGTATGCCAAGTTCAGGAAGTGTGAGTTTTGGCTAAAAGAAGTAGGATTCTTAGGACATATTGTGTCTACCGGAGGAGTTTCTGTTGATCCCGCCAAGATCAAAGATGTCGAAGAATGGGAAGCCCCAACCTCTCAAACCCAAGTCCGTGCATTTCTCGGATTAGCGGGATACTACCGCAAGTTCGTAGAAGGATTCTCGAGCATCGCCAGACCCATGACCCAATTGTTGAAGAAGGACAAGAAGTTTGAATGGACAGACAAATGTGAAGCCAGTTTCCAGGAGCTGAAGAAGAGATTGATATCAACCCCAATTTTGGTCATGCCAGACATCAAGAAACCGTTTGATGTATACTATGATGCATCCAAGATTGGTCTCGGATGTGTATTGATGCAATAATGCAAGGTTATCGCTTATCTGTCTCAACAACTGAAGCAGCATGAGCAGAACTATCCGACCCATGATCTTGAATTAGCAGCCGTAGTTTTGGCATTGAAGACATGGCGTCATTATCTGATGGGTAATCGCTGTGAGATTTACTCAGATCACAAGAGCTTGAAGTATATTTTCACTCAGAAGGAGTTGAATATGAGGCAAAGGAGATGGATAGAGTTAATCAAGGATTATGACCTTGACATTCACTATCACCCCGGCAAAGCCAATGTGGTAGCGGATGCTCTTAGCAGATTCCCTTGTAGGCTAAACACTATGATCAAAGAGAAGCAACCAAGTTTGTATGAGGAGTTGGAGCAGTTCAGAACTGAATTAGTTAGCAAAGGTTTCTTAGCTAGCATTGAAATTCAACCGACTTTGATTAACCAAATCTAGGAAGCCCAGAAGAGAAATGAAAGCATCGACGGAATCAAACGTTGTATTGGTACAGGAAAGGTACCTGGATTCACTGAAGACGAAGAAGGAGTGTTGTGGTACAAAGGACGTATCTGTGTGCCAGCAGATTCGGAGCTGAAACAAGTTATCATGCAGGAAGCTCATGATACTCTTTATTCTATCCACCCCAGAGGAACGAAGATGTATCAGGATTTGAAAGAGCAATTTTGGTGGCACAAGATGAAGAGAGAGATTGGAAGCTACATCGCTAAGTGTGACATCTGTCAAAGAGTGAAAGCAGAGCATCAGAGACCCGCATGACTGTTGCAACCACTGCAGATTCCGGAATGGAAATGGGATTTTGTCGGAATGGACTTTATCACCGGTTTGCCTACTTCCAGTAGGGGAAATGACTCAATCTGGGTCATAGTTGATAGACTGTCCAAGGTAGCTCACTTCATACTTGTCAAGACAACCTACCAGAGTTCGAAGCTAGCAAAGCTGTATATTGATAGAATTGTTAGTCTGCATGGAACCCCCAAGACCATAGTATCAGATCGAGGAACCCAGTTTACCTCAAGATTTTGGCAGAAAGTTCAGGAAGGATTGGGAACCAAGTTGAACTTCAGCACAACGTATCACCCGCAAATAGATGGACAGACTGAGAGAGTCAACCAGATCCTAGAGGATATGTTAAGAGCTTGTGTGTTAGAGTATGGATCAAAATGGGAAGACTGCTTGCCTTTCGCAGAATTCTCATATAACAACAGTTATCAAGCTAGTTTGCAGATGGCACCATTTGAATTCCTATACGGAAGAAAGTGTCGTACCCCTTTTAATTGGTCGCAAGTAGGCGCGAGTCAGATCTTTGGACCCGACATTCTCCGAGAAGCCGAAGAGAAGGTTCACAAAGTTCGTGAGCACCTCAAGACCGCCCAATCCAGACAGAAGACTTATGCTGACAAGAGAAGGAGAGACCTGACTTTCAATGTCGGAGATTTTGTATATCTCAAGGTTTCACCATTGAAGGGAACGCATCATTTTAGTCTGAAAGGAAAATTATCCCCCAGATATATCGGACCATTCAAGATTCTGAATTGTCGAGGAGAAGTATCGTATCAACTGGAACTACCTGAAGAGATGTCAGCCATCCACAATGTGTTTCACATCTCGTTACTTCGCAAATGCCTGGAAGTGCCAGAGAAGACTGAAGTTTTCAAGAACATCGATCACAGAGCTGTAGAAATCCACAATGACCTGACATATCAGGAAGTGCCCATCCGTATCCTAGAAGAAGCTTATAGAACCACCAGGACCAGGAGTATCAAGTTTCTCAAGATTCAATGGAGCAACCATACTGAAGAAGAAGCCACCTGGGAGCGAGAAGATTACATTAGGACAGAGTTCCCAGATCTCTTTAGTTCCTAGTTTTCTTTGTAAATATCGGGACGAGATTTTGTTTAAGAGGGGAAGGTTTGTAACATCCCAAAACTTAAATCCAAGGTTATTAAGATCCAAATCATCAAAATTAGGGTTAACAAAAACTTTTCCAATTGAAATTATTAAAGCATTCATATGTGTGTGCATTTAAATAGGAGTTGATTTGGAATGCCATGATTAAGTGATCCATTGCTTGTAAAATGATTCTTAGGTGAAATAAACATCATCTAAATCATTCTCAAACTAATCCCAAAGAAAAACAAATCAAAATGAATAAAAGAAGTGAATGGTCATTTGTGCCATTTTAATCAACATACCTACTTTAGCTATTCCTAGTACTCAAAACCTAATAGAAACAAATGTGGATCTTTGCGCCCCTTGCTAGTACACATAATGATGTACCAAGGCCCACCTGGTGATCCGCCAAAAACATTCAAACACTAAATTTAAATGGCAGTTGAAAATTGAATCTATTTCATAGGGGAAGATCCCACTATTTCAAAAACCACTCAAACAAGCTCAATTTTCAAAACCCAAGCACCCATAGAGTCTCAAGCTTAATACTAGCACACCACCAAAAATCTTTTCAAAATTCAAAAGTAAATCTCTTGCGGCCATTTCCACAAACACATGGCAGGCAGAGTTTACACTCTAAACATAGCTCACTGTTTTGCACAGGGTTTTGCCCCCAATTGATCCCCATTTACTCCCTTTGTCTCCCTTTAATCAAACCAGACCATTCGCACCCCATCCCCTACCCTCTAGCAGCAATGCCATGCCAACCCAAGGGCATGCTCGCCGGCCTAACTTGCAACTGCCGCAGCAGACCACCCCCTCTCTCTCCATGTCTATGAGCTAGCCCACACCTCACCGCCACTCTCTGTCCCCTCCCCGAGCCAGACCAAGCCGTGGACCACCAAGGAAGCGCTGCGCACTGCGTGTCTGCACCATGCCGAGCACGCGCAAAAGCTCCGCGCCCGACACGTGTGCACACGCTGCCCCTCGACCGCAGCCCGCGTCCACCGCTCTGCCACGACCCCAGGAACACCGCAGACATGCCCGTTCACCGCCCATTGCACCACAGCCACCACTCGCCATGGAGACCGCCGCCTTTGCCACTCAGAGTGTGCGCACCGCCTGACCAAACGCCGCCGTCCCTAGGCCCGCATTTACCCCATAGAGCACAGCCAGGAGACCATCCACCGTCCCCTACCTCGAGCCACGCTGCTAGCGCGCTGTGCAACCCTCGCCAGAGCCGCCCGCCCATCACTCTCGGTCGCGTCGTCGAGCTATAAGTAGAGGCCACCCCCAGCCATTTTCTGCACACCACTCCCCTCCCCTCTTGCCACTGATGAGTCCCCACTTCTCCCCAGAGCCGCTTGATGTCTACGCACTTCTATTCTTGTAGACCGTTGTTGGGCCTCCAAGTGCAGAGGTTTGTAGAATAGCAACAAGTTTTCCCTTAAGTTGATTACCCAAGGTTTATCGAACTCAGGGAGGAAGTGGTCAAAGGTATTCCCACTCAAGTAATCCTGCAATCAAGATACAAGAAGTCTCTTGTGTCCCCAACACAGCCAATACACTTGTCAGGTGTATATGTGCACTAGTTCAGCGAAGAGATAGTGAAATACAAGTGGTATAGATAACTATAAGTGGTAACGGTGATAGAAAATAACTTGATGGCATGGAAAAGACTAAAGTAAAACTAAAATAAAGATGGAAGCAAGCAAACATGTAACAGATCTAATTGCAAACGGTGTATAAATGATTAGAAACAAGGCCTAGGGATCATACTTTCACTAGTGAACACTCTCATATAAATATCTTCTCTTCATGATACTACTCTTAACTACTCTCCGGTTGGACACTCTAATCGATGGTAGGGCTATAACAGAACACCTCAAAGTAAGTCTTTCCCATCTAGAAAACCCCACACTGTCACCTTGAGCACTAGATGAGTCCAAAAAACACCACAATTTCATAAAGACATCCAACTCCAAATATAACTCATAACAAGTATTTGTAATCTCTAGCCTAAGTGCCACCATGGTGAGCACGCTGTCACTTTCACACACATGGGGAGAGCAGAGATCTATTAAGCACTTGAGTAGCAAGGTAGATCTATAGATTACAAGCGCATGATCTCAATAAGATCATGCATAGAGAGAGATGAACACATAGCTACCGGTAGAACCCTTAGCCTCGAGAGAGAACTACTCCCTCCTCATCATGGGAATCAGCAATGGTGATGGAGATGGTGGTGGAGATCGATGGAGATGGCTCCGGGGGCACTTCCCCGTCCCGGCAGGGTGCCGGAACAGAGACTTTCTGTCCCCCAAATCTCCCCTTCGGTGGCGGCGGCGCTGCAGAACTTTTCGTGGCTGGAGGCTTGACTCTTTAGGGTTTTTGCCTCGGGAGGATTTTATAGGTGAAGGAGGCAAGGTCGGTGGCCGGCCAGGGGGCCCACACCATGCCCTGGCGCGGCCTGGGGGGACTCGCACCATGGGGTGGTGTGGCCACCTTGTGGCCCCTCTCCGATTCTCCTTCTGGCTCCGTGAGTCTTCCAGGAAAATAGCAACTTTGGCTTTTGTTAGGTCCAATTCCGAGAATATTGATTTTCTGACTTTCCTAGAACCAAAAACAGCAGAAAACAGGCAACTGACACTGTGGCTCTTGTTAATAGGTTAGTCCAAGAAATCATATGAAAAGTACTCCAAAGTGTGGACAAAACACAAGAAAGTAGATAAAAGCAAGCATGGAACATCAAAAATTATAGATACATTTGCAATGTATCAACATCCCCAAGCTTAACTCCTGCTCGTCCTCGAGTAGGTAAGTGATAAAAGAAAGAATAATTTTTGAGGTGACATGCACCATCAAAGACTTGATCAAAGTATTTGCAAAACATTCAAAGCTGGGATCATAGTACTTCAATCATAACATGAAAGACAAAGTTATAGCAATAAGACAAAGAAACTATGATGCAACATGAAAAGGCACAAACAAAAGATTCATGAATAACAATGCTTTGCAAGACGTTTGTTTGTTTCACATAAAGAAAACATAGTATAATAGTATTCAGCTTGTCCCTCAATAGAGTAGTAAATATAAATGCATAAGACACCTTCAAAGTTCATAAGGGTGACTGGATACAAATAGTTTAAAATAAGCAATATCAAGTTATGCATCAATCAACTAGTCTTGGGACAATGCACATAGAACTAAGAATGGCCACTATGCTCTCAAAGTAGGTGCATAAAGGTAGAAGGTAGAGACTCAATATAATGGTGGAAGAAAGGCCTTTATAAAAGGAAGTAGGGATTCAAGTCTCATAAAGAGCTTCCAAAAATTATGGTACTTATTAGCTTTCAGCTCTCATTGCCCCTATCATAAGCATCTTGAAGGTGATTAAGGTTAAAGTGACACAACTAAGAGGATATGCTTGACAAGTTATAAGCCGAAATCTCATGCCCCTTACTTACGAAGACCGAACCTCATGCTACTCAACTTTAGTCACAAGTAAGCTCTTGTCATTGTAAGTACATATGTATCATAGAGAACCGCCAACGGGGTACCCCTTGCCCGATGATACGGAAGAATCCCCATATCAAAATGACAAGGCAAGCAGACAACGAGCATCTCAACATTCTTCTTATTTACCATGGGAATATGGTGCTTTTTTCTCTCTTTCCTCTTTTCATAATCTCTTTTTTTGTTTTTCTCTTTTCCTCTTTTTTCTCAATATATGACTCTTTTTATATAAGAAGAATGCTTCATAGACAGCTCATTATAGTTACACTGTAGGTTTCCACCATGTCAGCATGGATTAGACCAGCGGCCCAGGCATTTCTCTAACACACATAAAAACTCCATGATCTTACAAGTTCCACTTTTATTTCACACCGCCGGGATCCATAAGCAAAAGAACATGATATCAACGGGGTACAATGTACACGTGCAATGTTGAAAGCGTTCCCCATGATACATGGTTCTGCTAACTTCAACTTATAAAGCGCAAGCATATACGCAACAAAGATGGACACAATGGTTCAAGTTTATTAAATGCAAGAAAGTAAAGTGTGCCATCAAGTTCGTGAGAGCTTTAATCACTAATTTTCTCATAACAAGTTTAATTTGGAAGGTAAACAAAAACATGAATATACTTGGAATAGCATATGCTAATAGGTAGGTATGGTGGACTCTTTGGAATAACTTGGTTTAGGGAGTTGGATGCATGAGTGGAACTCATACTTGGTTACGGAGGCTAGCAAAAGACTGGGAGCGACAAACTAAGAGAGCAATAATGTCCATAATCATGCAGAGCGACAAAACATCGTTGATCAAAGCATAAAGTGATATTACAAGTTGAATACTAAAGGATCATAAAGGCTTTGGTGACTTGGGATAGTCATAACATGGTGTGAGCATGCGCCAAGTCAACCCAAATAAAGCATCAAAGGAGAATACCACTATGCTATGCTTTAATATGCTAAAACAATGCATGATTCATCCAAGGCACATTAAGCAATCTCAATTGTTTATAACAAGTCATGTTACAGCAAAGAATACTAAGCATAAAACAAAAACAATATCAACAATGGCATGACAAAGCATAGGCCACAGTCAAAAACAAGCTCTCTTTACCACTTAAACATGAACTTTCCTACTTTTTTCCAAACCAAACCAAACTATTTGAAAACCAATGTATGAAAGAGGGGGTCCAACCAATTTATTCAGCAAACTAATCAAACAAAAGCAAACGAAAAACCAAAACGAAAAAGAAAAAGAAGACGCTCCAAGAATGACACAACTGTGCATGAAACAATAAAAATGAAGCGTTTGGAAGAAACCTGAGATTTTTATTGATGAAGAAGGGGATGCCTTGGGCATCCCCAAGCTTTGACGCTTGTACTTCTTGGATATTTCTTGGGATGATACGCGTGGCATCTCCAAGCTTGAGATTTAGTCCATCCTTCATCTCATTACTCATTCCTTCTATACACTTGAAAATTTTCCTTCATACAAAACTTCACACAATCTTTATTAGCAACATTAGTGCACTCAAGATAAAAGGTCTTAAGGTTCAGTTCAACACCAAATAAACTTCCATTAGAACACTAGCTACTGTAGCACTTCCCTCAAAAAGCTAAATTCCCCAAAATAACTCAAAAAGGAACCAACAAGAAGCAAATGCAGAAAATGGCAGAAATCTGTCAAAACAGACCATCAGGTAAAGACGAAGTTTTTCGAAGACCTTATGTTGATCAAATCAAAAAGTGTTGAACTAACTAAAGTTAGATAAAAACCTGGGGCAGAAGCAAAAAATTCACGCCTCAAAAGGATGTACAGAGATTTTACACGAATTTTTAGGGTGAAGCACAGAAATCTGTTTCGGGACAGCAACTTTCCCAATCATTAGTTCTCTCTCATTAGAGGTTACTCTTGGCACAAAAAGCAAATAAAAAGGATAAGGAGCGGTTATTACAGAGGTAATAACTTCCAAGACTCATCTAAAACTTTTGGGTTATCTCCCAATAAGTACTTTTCTTTAACGCCTTTAAGTTAGGAACGATAGTTTGAGAAGATGCTCGCATAAGAAATATGAATTGAAGTAAAAGAGAGCATCAAGAAGCAAATTCAAAGCACATTTTAGTCTAACCAACTTCCTATGCATAAGAATCTTATAAAGAAACAAGTCATGAAAGCACAAAGCAACAAGCATAGGAAAGCAAAACAAGTGCAACTTCAAGAGTTTCAACATAAAGAGGAGAAACTTAATATTACGGAGATGCATACAACCATACTTCCCTCTCTCATAATAACTTTCAGTAGCATCATGAATAAAATTAACAATATAACTATCACATGAAACATTCTTATCATGAGCCACATGCATATAATCATTATTACTCTCCACATAAGCATAGTCATTCTTATTAATTGTAGTGGGAGCAAATTTAACAAAACAGCTATCATTATTATTCTCATCACCATAATCATCAAATATAGGAGGCATATTGTAATCATTAATTTTCTCCTCAATAGTAGGTGGACTGAAAATATCATATTCATCATTGTAATCATCATATATTGGAGGCATAGTATCATCAAGCAAATTTTCTCCTCTAAAGATGGGGGACTAAAATGATCATTTTCATCAAAACTAGCTTCCCCAAGCTTAGACATTTCCATAGCATTAGCAATAATGGTGTCCAAAGAATTCATACTAACAACATTGCTATTAGCATGCAAATAAAGTTCCATAGGTTTTTTAATTTTCTCTTCAAACACTTCATGTCCTAACTCAAGATAAATACTATAAAGCTCTCTAATTTTTTGTTGTTTTCCATTAAGCCTAACTAGTGAAAAAAGAAAAAAAAAGACAAAATTGCAAAATCTAAAGGAAATAACTTCGAGCACTCACACCAGAAAATAGGCGTTTGCCGTGGGAGGTTCTTCTTATTTAATCCTCCGATGTGAATACCTTTTACCTTTCCACCCCGGCAATGGCGCCAGAAAATAGCTTGATGTCTACGCACTTCTATTCTTGTAGATAGTTGTTGGGCCTCCAAGTGCAGAGGTTTGTAGAACAGCAGCAAGTTTTCCCTTAAGTGGATTACCCAAGGTTTATCGAACTCAGGGAGGAAGTGGTCAAAGGTATTCCCTCTCAAGCAACCCTGCAATCAAGATATAAGAAGTCTCTTGTGTCCCCAACACACCCAATACACTTGTCAGGTGTATAGGTGCACTAGTTCGGCGAAGAGATAGTGAAATACAAGTGGTATAGATAACTAGAAGTGGTAAAAGTGATAGAAAATAACTTGATGGCGTGGAAAAGACTAAAGTAAAACTGAAATAAAGATGGAAGCAAGCAAACATGTAACAGATCTAATTGCAAACAATGTATCAATGATTAGAAACAAGGCCTAGGTATCATACTTTCACTAGTGAACACTCTCATATAAATATCTTATCTTCATGATACTACTCTTAACTACTCTCCGGTTGGACACTCTAATCGATGGTAGGGCTATAACAGCACACCTCAAAGTAAGTCTTTCCCATCTAGAAAACCCCACACTTTCACCTTGAGCACTAGATGAGTCCAAAAAACACCACAATTTCATGAACACATCCAACTCCAAATATAACTCATAACAAGTATTTGTAATCTCTAGCCTAAGTGCCACCATGGTGAGCACGCTGTCACTTTCACACACATGGGGAGAGCAGAGATCTATTAAGCACTTGAGTAGCAAGGTAGATCTATAGATTACAAGCTTATGATCTCAATAAGATCATGCATAGAGAGAGAGATGAACACATAGCTACCGGTAGAACCCTTAGCCTCGAGAGAGAACTACTCCCTCCTCATCATGGGAATCAACAATGGTGATGGAGATGGTGGTGGAGATCGATGGAAATGGCTCCGGGGGCACTTCCCCGTCCCGGCAGGGTGCCGGAACAGAGACTTTCTGTCCCCTGAATCTCCCCTTCGGTGGCGGCGGCGCTACGGAACTTTTCGTGGCTGGAGGTTTGACTCTTTAGGGTTTTTGCCTCGGGAGGATTTTATAGGCGAAGGAGGCAAGGTAGGTGGCCGGCCTGGGGCCCACACCATGCCCTGGCGTGGCCTGGGGGGACCCGTGCCATGGGGTGGTGTGGCCACCCTGTGGATCCTCTCCGACTCTCCTTCTGGCTCCATGAGTTTTCCAGGAAAATATCAACTTTGGCTTTTGTCTGGTCCAATTCCGAGAATATTGATTTTCTGACTTTCCTGGAACCAAAAACAGCAGAAAACAGGCAACTGCCACTATGGCTCTTATTAATAGGTTAGTCCAAGAAATCATATGAAAAGTACTCCAAAGTGTGGACAAAACACAAGAAAGTAGATAAAACCAAGCATGGAACATCAAAAATTATAGATACATTTGCAATGTATCATCGCTCGAGCTCGCAGTCACCGAAATTTCACCGGAGCTGGCCGCCTCTAGAGGAGAAGGGCCCCGCTGATTGCGACCACCCCCGGAGCTGCCTCGACCGTCCCTTGAGTTCGCCGTCGTCGACCTGTTTGTTTGCCCCCATCGCCGTCGTCGCTGGAGCCCTGGTGCGCCCCCTAAGCACCCCCACTGAGCTGCTAGGGTTAAACCTCACGGCGACCTGTTCGTCGTCGACGACGAGCCCTAGTTGTTGATCCTATTTCTAATCTAACGGCCCACATCGCCCCGTACCGCTTCGCGTGTTATGAGCCGCTGACCAGTGGACCCCCTGTCAGCCGTGCCTCGCACCGTGGAGTGTCACTGGGCCGGCCCGTTAGCTTTCCCGCGCGACCCATTTAGTTTGAATTGGGATTTTTCTATTTTAGTTTAAACCTCGATCTGTCCCCTAGTTTGAAATTCAATTCAGAGAGATTTACAAATCCAAATGGAGTGATCCCAATTTTGTTAGAAAGCTACTGAAAACATCTACCCAAGCCCGGTGGATTTAATTCAATTAGAGTTAGAGATCTCTCCTAGTAAAAATAACAAAACAGAAGCATTTGCACCTTGCAACATTTTTATAAAATCAACCATGATAGCTTTTGAGTTGATTCCAACTCTCAAAAATCACATTTCACCATACCTATCTGAATATGTAATAATATTAGGGTTTACATGCAGTGACTTTGGAATAGTACCAAAATAATGCTATATAGGCATTTCTAGTCACTTTAAATCATTAAATAATGAACTTAAACCAAAGTAATTGTGATCCAACCTTTAAATCACTTTCCCACATGTTAGAATATGTGGTGATGACATGTGTCCACATGATCCCATATTTTAAGTGGTGAATATTAAATCTTAGTTAATTTTTCAATGAGTAGAAATTACTTTTCTAAAATAAAAAGAATGAAACTAGTTAATCAAACTTGTGATGCTTGTGATGATAATAGATCATCAAATGTGTGCCTTATATTGCTAATTAGACTAGTTAAGTATTGTTTGGTGATTGTGTACTCCTTATGTATTTATAGACGATAGTACCGACCAAGCTATGGAGGAGGAAGAGTTCTATCAAGAGGAGGAAGAAAACTTCAACCACTACACTGCACAAGGCAAGCCACCATTAACAATGCAAGCTACCCTTGCAAGCTAGATAATCTAAGCACATGCATTAGGCATGCTTTGGCTATACCACTTTGACTATTATTTACCCCAAGTATTATTTTCCATGTTTTACTTCCTTTACTTTACCCAAAGTTCTTTACTTGTTTTGAAGGTAGCATAAAGAGTATAAAACTTGACCTATAGAGATAACTTTAGATGTCATTCTATGGCATGAGATTTATCCCGTCATTCCCACCTTAGTGAACACTCTTAACTTAGTAGTTTAGAGTAGATAAAAACTTGAGTCACTTTAGATGAGAATACTTGGTGAAAATGAATTATGAAAACCTTGGAATGATGAGTCATTCTATTGAGATGTTTTGACATGTGTTGAGAAATACAAATGGTTTATGATGGTGAAAATGTTGAGGCATGAGCCTTAACCCTTTTAGAAAAACTGATGGTTGGATTCGGATGCGATACCATTCCAAATTTACCGTACAACCACACTACCTGAATTGGGTAAGGCTTAGCCAGAAGTTTATATGCATTAGTATTAGTTCCCTCGCGGGAGAGGTTTGAGATGAGGCTACCTCTCAATGTGGTCCACCTATGCAGTGCCCAAGATGACAGATGGTCATGGTTGGGAGGCCATGCTCATAGGAGAGGTGCTTATACTAGAGTGTGTAAAGGAAAGGTTATGTTTGATTATCTGCATACTAAGTATGATGATTCAGGGTTTATCCCTGACAGATGTATCGAATCTTGTGGTGAAAGTGTACCACCTCTGCAGAGTGTCAAACTATTCGAATAGCCGCGTCCGCGGTTATGGACAGTTGGAATGGCCATACTGTTTCGTTATCAGATGTTTTCAAAACAACTTATGAAATGAATGATGAATCTTGACTTGACCACAACAGGGTTGTGTTTATGACACTAGCTTCCCAACTTAAGTGATTCTAGGACTTTATTTTATCTTTCTTTGCTTCTGAACTCAGCTTAGGTTTCAAACTTAACTTGATAGTTAAACTTAGCGTTAGCACTTTAACTTAGAACTATGCTACTTGTTAGTGGTAGTTTGCGAGTACTTAAAGAGTACTCATGGATTTTGTCCCTGGCTATTCTCATGGCCTGACTATAAAGGAGACTACCAAGATGATGGCCAGCAGGACGGCTATGATAACTAGGACTGTCTGCCTTTGTCAGCATTGCCTGTGCCTGTGAAGATGGACCCCACCGCTATGCTTATCTTTTATTCCACTGCTTGTTGTATTAAGACTAGATCATGAGATCCTTATTTGTGTAAGACCTTATGTATGGTTTGTAATGGATGAGGTACTGTGATATCCAATTTGTTATGTCTCGTAAAAATGGTAATCCTGGGATTGCGATGTATGACATAACAGGCATCTAAGATTAAAAATCCGGGTGTTGACATAGCGTCCCAAGGGATCACTCGTAGTCCTCATCCTCGTCCTCGTCTTCATTCTCGTCCTCGTCCTTATCTTCAAGCTCCTCGGTGTCACCATCCTCATCATCAGCAGCGGCCACAGAGGGGAACAAGTGACGCTCCAGCTCTCCATAGTTTAGCCCGGAAGAAGAGTTCCACCGAGCATATGGTGTGGGAGGTGTAGGAGCCGGGCGGTCACCAGAAGCACCTGACACATGGTGAAGGATGAGCTGTTGAGAGTGAGCCAACTCATGGCGCTGCTTGTACGCCTCGTACTGACCCTTGCGTGTGTCCACGCCCATGCAAAGGATGTGTCGCTGGAACCAGTTCAGCTGCTTGATCTCACGAGCAACGGGAGGCATTGGAGGCCTGCGAGCATCCCTCATGAGACCCTCAGGAGTAGAGGAGGCGTGGCCTTATGCACAGAATCAATGTTGAACTCTTCAGAAGGAAGCAGGTGCCTTATGAGCATCATAATGTAGGGTGCATAGGGGATGGACAGATGGTTGAACATAGCATCAGTTAATTCATGGTAGATGAAGTCCATGACATCCAGCATGTACTGCACAGACTCGTCCTCGCACGAGGCAACCTCATGAGAAAACTGAAGGATCTAGACAACGTGACCACGGATGCTGTCATTGTTGCCCCCACTCGGAGTGATGGAGTCACGGAAGAGGCCCACTAAGGTAGCATAGATAGGAGCAAGACCAGCCAGAGTGCCCACAATGCCATTGTCCACTATGCAAGGAGAGAGAGCTGCATCTTTGTTGGGCTTCAGCTGGGTGATGATGCGGTGGCCACTGGCTCTATCCCTACTGCGGAAAGAGTATCCAAGAACCTCAGCAAACACATGGAAATCAGCAGACATAGGCCTGCCATGAGTCATCCACTTCATAGTGCGACACTCATCTCCACAAATAACCAAAGTGGAAAAGAACTGCTTCACCACCTCAGAGTCATAAGAGCACTGGAGAGACATGAGATGGTGCAGCCCCATCCTCTCAGCCACATACATTGCATCCACAAGGTGGGCCTTCTCCAAAGCCTCAGCAAGAACCAGCGGGTGCATAGGCCTAATGTTTAGCCTGGCATACACATCTTCATAAATACCTTTCTGCTTAGCACACCAAAAACGAGCATCCCCCAGCTCATCATCACGGGGCAACTCTACAAACAAATCATGGTGACGGATGCAGGAATAGGTGACTGCATCCAAAGCCTTGTAGTTGATCTTGGGCTCATTGCCCTTCCTTTTGGACACTCCCTTTCTAGTTATCTTTGCTTGTTCAGCCATTCGCTTCTCTTTGTTCTTTCTTCTCCTCAACTCAACCTCGTCCACTAAGTTACCCTGTCCGTCGTCCCGGAAGTATTTACCGCGAGGGAGGCGCTTGTAGGTCTTGGGAACACTGGAACCACGTGTGAGGAGAACAAGAGTGATAGCATGGGGATAAGCATACACAAAAGTCCAGGAGAGAGCATGGAAAAAGTAGTCAAAAAGTTCATAAGACAAATCTACTCAATGCACACTCCATGGTGAAACTGAACCAGAGTTGAATCTGTTAGGCCGGATTATCTGGCCTGGCTAGGGGCGGATAATCCGGCCTTGGCAGAAATTTTCGACTTCACCTAGATTGAATGCAAAAAAGTAGATCGGGCCTAGAAACTGCAAGACTACGATTTCTATGTGAAAACAACATCCTTCTAGACATTGTTCCACCCAACAAATAACACATCTAGCCAAAGATGGGGAGAGAGGGAGTTACCCTCACTCATTGGAGGAAGAACGCGGAGGAGAAGGTACTCGGAGGCGTGGAGAAGAAGATCCGAGGAGGCCCAGAAAATCCGGTGGCCGGAGAGGCTCCGGGGAGGGTGGGGGACGGCAGGCGGCAGCTGAGGAGGAGGAGAGGGTTGGGGGAGAAGTGCTGCTCGTTATGAGCCCTTCCCCCCGATCCCTGCCCTTTAAGATGAAATCTGTCAGGGCCGGATTATCCGGCCTCCACTCTAAATTTCTGTTGAACACAGATTCATGCCCGCGCGTCCCCAAACAACACCCCCACAAGGTGTACAAGGGACTGTGTGCAAGAATAGATGGCTCAGGGGTATGGAAAAGCTTAGGATTAAGAGAACCAAACTGAGATGGTAGTAGACACTCAAAATTGCAAGATCCAAATAAAATAAGAGCCAAGATTGAGTGTGATTCCCATAAGAACATGAGAGAGCAAAAACAACCAAAAAGATCCATAAAAATCCAATTCTCCTCAAGAGAGAGGGCGGTGGCCGAAGCCACCTTGTTGGAGTGTATGGTATGACACCGCAAAGATATATCTTGGGTTCACGACCAATGCTCATCAATAAGCTCACATATCACAAAATGATATTAAGAGAAATGATTTATCTTGCTTTTGGCATTATGGGGGGAGGGTGATGCGCTCGACTTTCAACGTAGAGCTCGTTGGGAACCCCAAGAGGAAGGTATGATGAGCACAGCAGAAAGTTTTCCCTCAATTATGAAACCAAGGTTTAATCGAACCAGTAGGAGCAAGGAAACACCCCAAAGGTGTTACTAGCTGAGCTTTGGCAGGGCGCACTACCGGTGCTAGTAGCAACGTGGAGACCTGCACAACACAACCACAGAACTTTGTCCCCAACTTGCGATGAGGTTGTCAATCTCACCGTGTTTTGCGGAAAACAAAGGATAAAACGTATCGAATGGAAAGAAGTAAAATTTTGCAGAAAGTAAACACAAAGCAGAAACAATTTATAGATGGTATGTAAAGAAAAGGACCGAGATCCATAGTTCACTAGAGGTGGCTCTCCTTAGAGAGATAACATGTTGGGTGAACAAATTACAACGGGGCAATTGACAAACACCGAGAAAGCAATACATGCATATACTAATCATCTTGACTCCTATAAGACTTGATTGGGCATTACAACATAATACATAGACCGCCATCCAACTGCATCTATGACTAATAATCCACCTTCAGGTTATCATCCGAACCCCCTCCAGTATTAAGTTGCAAGCAACAGATTATTGCTTTACGAACTGCGTGTAAAGTAAACAATATGATTGTTCTATGAACAAAGGATTGTTGTTTTCTCCCTAGTAGCAACAACACATCTAGTACCTTAGAGATTTCTGTAACTTCCCCAGATTAACAGAGGCATGAACCCACTATCGAGCATAAATACTAACTCTTGGAGTTGCTAGCATCTACTTGGCCAAGATAGCTACTAACAACGGAAAGCATGCAAGATCTCAAATAACAAAGACATGATAGAATCAATAATCAATCTGAAATAGCATCTCAATATCCATCGGATCCCCACAAACACAACATGTATGGATTACAAATAGATGATCTTGATCATGAACGGAGCTCACAAGATCTAAACATGAAAGCACAAAAGAGGAGAAACCAACCATCTAGCTACTACATGGATCCGTAGTCCAAGGATGAACTACTCACGCATCACACCAGAGGCTTGCATGGTGATGAAGAAGGCCTCTAGGGTGAATTCCCCTCTCCGGCAGGGTGCCAGGAAGAGCTTTAGATCCCTCCCGATCTAGGGATGGAGATGACGGCGGCTACAGACTCTTTCGTAGATTTTTGATCGGGTACTTAGGGTTTTCGTCCCGAGGGCATCTTATAGTCGGAAGGGGAGGCCGAGGGGGTGCCTGGGCTGGCCACACCACCCCCTAGCACGGGCCAGGCCTGGCCGCGCGGCCAGGTGGTGTGGCCGCCCTCTGGCCCCTCTCTGTCTCATATTCTGGCACTTGATGACATCCGGAAAAATAGGCACTTTGGCTTTTGTCCTGTCCAATTCCGAGAATATTCATTTTCTGACTTTCCTGGAACCAAAAATAGCAGAAAACAGGCAGCTGGCACTGTGGCTCTTGTTACTAGGTTAGTCCAAGAAATCATATGAAAAGTACTCCAAAGTTGGAACAAAACACAAGAAAGTGGATAAAACCAAACATGGAACATCAAAAATTATAGATACATTTGCAATGTATCAACATCCCCAAGCTTAACTCCTGCTCGTTCTCGAGTAGGTAAGTGATAAAAAGAATAATTTTTGAGGTGACATGCACCATTAAAGACTTGATCAAAGTATTTGCAAAACATTCAAAGCTGGGATCAAAGTACTTCAATCATAACATGAAAGACAAAGTTCTAGCAATAAGCAAAGAAACTAAGATGCAACATGAAAAGGCACAAACAAAAGATTCATGAATAACAATGCTTTGCAAGACGTTTGTTTGTTCACATAAAGAAAACATAGCATAAAAGTATTCAGCTTGTCCCTCAATAGAGTAGCAAATATAACTTCATAGGACACCTTCAAAGTTCATAAGAGTGACTAGATACAATAGTTTCAAACAAGCAATAACAAGTTATGCATCAATCAACTAGTCTTGGGACAATGCACATAGAACTAAGAATGGCCACTATGCTCTCAAAGTAGGTGCATAAAGATAGAAGGTGGAGACTCAATATAATGGTGGAAGAAAGGCCTTTTGTAAAAGGAAGTAGGGATTCAAGTCTCATAAAGAGCTTCCAAAAATTATGGTACCTATAGCTTTCAGCTCTCATTGCCCCTATCATAAGCATCTTGAAGTGATTAAGGTTAAAGTGAACAAACTATGGTGTACATGCTTGACGAAGTATAAGCCAGAAATCTCATGTCCCTTGTATACGAGGGCCGTTCCTCATGCTACTCAAGTTTAGTCACCGGTAAGTTCTTGTCATCGTAAGTACATGTGTATGATTGAGAACCGCCAACGGGGTACCCCTTGCCCGATGATACGGAAGAATCCCCATATCAAAATGACAAGGCAAGCAGACAACGAGCATCTCAGCATTCTTCTTATTTACCATGGGAATATGGTGCTTTTTTCTCTCTTTCCTCTTTTCATAGTATCTCTTTTTTTTTCTTTTTTTTCTCAATGTAGGTCTCTTTTTCTTATAAGAAGAATGCTTCATAGACAGCTCATTATGGTTACGCTACAGGTTTCCACCATGTCAGCGTGGATTTGACCAGCGGCCCAGGCGTTTCTCTAACACATATACATAACTCCATGGACTTACAAGCTCCCCTTTCATTTCACACCGATGACATCCATATACAAAAGAGCATGATATCAACTAGGTACAAGTACCAAGATCAATGTTGAAAGCGTTCCCCATGAAAGCATGGTTCTGCTAATTCCCGACAAATAAGTGCAAGCATATACAACATATAAGACACAATGGTTCAAGTTTATTAAGGGCAAGCAAAGTGAAGTCTGCCATCAAGTTCGTGAGAGCTTTAATCACTAGTTTTTTCATAACAAGTGGAAGGTAGACAAAAGCATGAATATACTTGGAATAGCATAAGCTAGTAGGTAGGTATGGTGGACTCTTTGGAATAACTTGGTTTAGGGAGTTGGATGCATGAGTGGAACTCATACTTTGTTGTGGAGGCTAGCAAAAGACTGGGAGCGACAAACTAAGAGAGCAATAATGGCCATAATCATGCAGAGCGACAAAACATCATTGATCAAAGCATAAAGTGATACTACAAGTTGAAAACTAAAGGATCATACAGGCTATGGTGACTTGAGATAGTCATAAAATGGTGTGAGCATGCGCCAAGTTAACCCAAATAAAGCATCAAAGGAGAATACCACTATACTATGCTTTAATATGCTAAAACAACGCATGATTCATCCAAGGCACATTAAGCAATCTCAATTGTTTATAACAAGTCATGCTACGACAAAGAATACTAAGCATAAAGCCAAAACAATACCAAGCATGGCATGACAAAGCATAGGCCATGATATATTGCAAATGTATCTATAATTTTTGATGTTCCATGCTTGGTTTTATCCACTTTCTTGTGTTTTGTTCCAACTTTGGAGTACTTTTATTATGATTTCTTGGACTAACCTATTAACAAGAGCCACAGTGCTAGCTGCCTATTTTCTGTTGTTTTGGTTCTAGAAAAGTTAGAAAATGAATATTCTCGGAATTGGACGGGACAAAAGCCAAAGTGCCTATTTTTTCGGAAGGGATCAAGTGCCAGAATACGATACGGAGAAGGGTTGGGGCCCGGCCACACCACCTGGCCGCGCGGCCAGGCCTGGCCCGCGCCAGGGGGTGGTCTGGCTGACCCCAACACCCCCTCGGCCTCTCCTTCCGCCTATAAGTTGCCCTCGGGACGAAAACCCTAGGTACCCGATCAAAAATCCACGAAAGAGTCTGTAGCCGCCATCGTCTCTGTCCCTAGATCGGGAGGGATCTGAAGCTCTTCTCGGCACCCTGCCGGAGAGGGGAATTCACCCTGGAGGCCTTCTTCATCACCATGCAAGCCTCCGGTGTGATGCGTGAGTAGTTCATCCTTGGACTACGGATCCATGTAGTAGCTAGATGGTTGGTTTCTCCTCCTTTGTGCTTTCATGTTTAGATCTTGTGAGCTCTGTTCATGATCAAGATCATCTATTTGTAATTCATACATGTTGTGTTTGCAGGGATCCGATGGATATTGAGATGCTATTTCAGATTGATTATTGATTCTACCATGTCTTTGTTATTTGAGATCTTGCATGCTTTCCGTTGTTAGTAGCTATCTTGGCCAAGTAGATGCTAGCAACTCCAAGAGTTAGTATTTATGCTCGATAGTGGGTTCATGCCTCTGGTAATCTGGGGAAGTGACAGAAATCTCTAAGGTACTAGATGTGTTATTGCTACTAGGGAGAAAACAACAATCCTTTGTTCATAGAACAATCGTATTGTTTACTTTACACGCAGTTTGTAAAGCAATAATCTGTTGCTTGCAACTTAATACTAGAGGGGGTTCGGATGATAACCTGAAGGTGGATTATTAGTCATAGATGCAGTTGGATGGCGGTCTATGTATTATGTTGTAATGCCCAATCAAGTCTCAGAGGAGTCAAGATGATTAGTATATGCATGTATTGCTTTCTCGTTGTTTGTCAATTGCCCCGCTATAATTTGTTCACCCAACATGTTATCTATCTAAGGAGAGCCACCTCTAGTGAACTATGGATCCCGGTCCTTTTACTTTACATACAATCTACAATCTTTTACTGCTTTGTGTTTACTTTCTGCAAACTTTTACTTCTTTCCATTTGATACGTTTAATCCTTTGTTTTCCGCAAAACACGGTGAGATTGACAACCTCATCGCAAGTTGGGGACAAAGTTCTGTGGTTGTGTTGTGCAGGTCTCGACGTTGCTACTAGCACCGGTAGTGTGCCCTGCCAAAGCTCAGCTAGTAGCACCTTTGAGGTGTTTCCTTGCTCCTACTGGTTCGATTAAACCTTGGTTTCATAACTGAGGGAAATTTGGTGCTGTGCTCATCATACCTTCCTCTTGGGGTTCCCAACGAGCTCTACATCAACACCGCCATCAAGCATTTTCCTGGGCGCCATGCATAGAGCCATCAAGCATTTTTCTGGCGCCGTTGCCAGGGAGTCAAGGACATCTTCACCAGGGGAGTCCCTCATAACCAATCTCTTTACTTTGTTGTTTTTTTTTTTTGCTTAGTTTTCTTTTTGCTTTGTTTGCTTGTTTTGTTCTTCAAAAATCCAAAAAAATTAGTTTTACTTGTTTTGCTTTCTTATTTGAAAACCCAAAAGAAATGACTACTCTTGAAAACACTAAGTTGTGTGACTTCACTAGCACCAACAACAATGATTTTATGAGCACTCCTATTGCTCCACTTATGGCTGAAAATACTTTCTTTGAGATAAAACCTGCTTTGCTCAATCTTGTTATGAGAGAGCAATTTTCTGGTATTGGTAATGAAGATGCTTCTTCCCATCTAAATAACTTTGTTGAACTTTGCGAGATGCAAAAGCATAAGGATATAGATGGTGATATTATTAAACTGAAATTGTTTCCTTTCTCTTTGAGAGGAAAAGCTAAAGAGTGGTTGAATTCCTTAACTAGGAATAGTATTGATTCTTGGACTAAGTGCAAAGATGATTTTATTGGAAAATACTATCCTCCTACTAAGATTATATCCATGAGAAGTGAAATAATGAAGTTTAAACAACTTGATAATAAGCATGTTGCTCAAGCTTGGGAAAGAATGAAATCTTTGGTAAAGAATTGTCCCACTCATGGACTGACTGCTTGGATGATCATCCAAACTTTTTATGCAGGATTGAACTATTATTCAAGGAACCTATTGGATTCAGCTGCTGGAGGTACCTTTATGACCATCACTTTGGGTGCTGCAACAAAACTATTGGATAATATGATGGTTAATTATTCTGAATGGCATACTGAGAGAGCTCCACAAGGTAAGAAGGTAAATTCTGTTGAGGAAACCTCCTCCTTGAGTGATAAGATTGACATTATTATGTCTATGCTTGTTAATGGGAAAGCCCATATTGATCCAAATAATGTTCCTCTAGCCTCTTTGGTTGCTCAAGAAGAGCAAGTTGATGTGAACTCCATAAGAAATAACAACTTTGGCAACAATGCTTATGGTAATAATGCTTATAGGAACAATTTTGGTAACAACAATTATAAGCCATATCCTCCCAACAATGGTAATGCTTATGGAAATTCTTACAACAATAATAAGAGTGCTCCCTCTGAAATTGAAGTTATGCTTAAATAGTTTATTAGTAAACAAACCTCTTTCAATAAAACTATTGAGGAGAAACTCTCTAATGCTGAAAGAAATATAGCATCTTTGGCTGAAGCTCAATCTTCTTTGAATAAAATGACTGCTAAACCTGAAAATAATGAGAATCCCTTTGCGGCTACTAATGCCATACAAGTAAGAATTGATGAACATGTTAGACTATTAGCTGAATTACATGCTAAGTGGGAAAGAGAAGATGAAATTGCTAGAAACATTAGTGTTTCTACTATTACCACCACTAGTGTTGAGGCTAGTAATAGTTCTACAACTTTAGATGATAAAGTTGATTTTGATCTTGATGGTTGCAACATCTCTGAAGTTATTAAGTTCCTACAAAAGCTTGCTAAAAGTCCTAATGCTAGTGCTATGAACATGGCTTTTACAAAACACATTACTGATGCTCTCATAAAGATTAAAGAAGAAAAGATGAAACATAAAACTTCTATTCCTATAAAACAATAAGATGGTTGGGAACCCATCATTAATATGAAAGTGAATGACTTTGATTTCAAAGCTTTGTGTGATCTTGATAGTAGTGTTTCTATTATGCCTAGAAGGATTTATGATATGCTTGATTTGCCTCCTCTTGAAGATTGTTATTTGAATGTCCCACTTGATGCTAATGCTAAAAAGAAACTCATGGGGAGTCTTAATGATGTTCTTATTATGGTTAATGATTCCTATGTCCCCATTGATTTCTATGTTTTGGATGTTGAATACAATGCTTCTTGTCCTATTACTTTGGGAAGACCTTTTCTTAGAACTGTTGGTGCCATCATTGATATGAAAGAAGGCACCATTAAATATCAACTCCCACTCAAGAAAGGTATAGAACACTTCCCTAAAAAGAGAGAAAATATTTCTTTTGCTTCTCCTATGAAAACAAAATTTGGTCTTAATGCTTCTTCATTTGAGAACACTTGATTCTTTCTTTGGTTCTTATGCCTAACTTAAAGGCGTTAAAGAAAAGTACTTGTTGGGAGATAACCCAAGAGTTTTATTTGAGTCTTGGAAGTTATTACCTCTGTAATAACCTCTCCTTATCCTTTTTATTTGCTTTTTGTGCCAAGAGTAACCTCTAATGAGAGTGAAGTAATGATTGGGAAAGTTGCTGTCCCGAAACAGATTTCTGTGCTTCACCGTAAAAATTCCTGAGGGATCTATGTACGTCGTAATGAGCTGTAATTGTTTGTACTTCTGCCCCAGGTTGTTATCTAACTTTAGTTAGTTCAACACTTTTTGATTTGAGCAACAGAAGGTCTTCGAAAAAATTCGTCTTTACCTGCTGGTCTGTTTTGACAGATCTCTGCCATTTTCTGCATTTGCTTCTTGTTAGTTCCTTCTTGAGTTCCTTTGGGGAATTGAGATTTTTGAGGGAAGTGCTACAGTAGCTAGTGTTCTAATGGAAGTTTATTTGGTGTTAGAACTGAACCTTGAGACTTATTTATCTTAAGTGCACTAATGTTGCTAATGAGATTGTGTGAAGTTTTGTATGAAGGAAAATTTTCACGTGTATGGAAGGAATGAGTAACGAGATGAAAGATGGACTAAAGCTCAAGCTTGGGGATGCCACGCGTGTCACCCCAAGAAATATCCAAGAAGTACAAGCGTCAAAGCTTGGGGATGCCCAAGGCATCCCCTTCTTCATCAATAAAAATTCCAGGTTTCTTCCAAACGCTTCATTTTTATTGTTTCGTGCACAATTGTGTTTCTCTTGGAGCGTCTTCTTTTTTGTTTTCATTTTGGTTTTTAGTTTGCTTGGTTTGCTTAGTTTTCTGAATAAGTTGGTTGGACCCCCTCTTTCACACTTTGGTTTGCAGATAGTTTGGTTTTGGTTTGGAAAAGAGTAGGAAAGTTCATGCTTTTGTGGTAAAAAGAGCTCGTTTTTTACTGTGGCTATGCTTTGTCATGCCATGCTTGATATTGTTTTGGCTTTATGCTTAGTATTCTTTGCTGTAGCATGACTTGTTATAAACAATTGAGATTGCTTAATGTGCCTTGGATGAATCATGCGTTGTTTTAGCATATTAAAGCATAGTATAGTGGTATTCTCCTTTAATGCTTTATTTGGGTTGACTTGGCACATGCTCACACCATGTTATGACTATCTCAAGTCACCATAGCCTTTATGATCCTTTAGTTTTCAACTTGTAGTATCACTTTATGCTTTGATCAATGATGTTTTGTCGCTCTGCATGATTATGGCCATTATTGCTCTCTTAGTTTGTCGCTCCCAGTCTTTTGCTAGCCTCCACAACCAAGTATGAGTTCCACTCATGCATCCAACTCCCTAAACCAAGTTATTCCAAAGAGTCCACCATACCTACCTACTAGCTTATGCTATTCCAAGTATATTAATGCTTTTGTTTACCTTCCACTTGTTATGAGAAAACTAGTGATTAAAGCTCTCACGAACTTGATGGCACACTTTACTTTATTGCCTCTAATAAACTTGAACCATTGGGTCCTTCTTTGTAGCGTATATTCTTGCGCTTTATAAGTTGAAATTAGCAGAACCATATTTCATGGGGAACACTTTCAACACTGCACTTGTACTTTGTACCCCGTTGATATTATGTTCTTTTGCTTACGGATCCCGGCGGTGTGAAATAAATGTGGAACTTGTAAGATCGTGGAGTTTGTGATGGGTTCGTAGCATGGAAAACAAAAAATTTCTACCTCAAGAACGAACAAAACCCAGATCTAATCTAGATAAAAGCCAAGATCTAATCTATTAGACATGAGCAACGAGATAGATAGGAACTAACCCTCGTAGACCCGAAAGCGTTAACGAGATTAGATCTCGTGGTTGATGTAGTCGATCACTTGCCGATCTCAAGATCGTGTGGACGATCCTTCCGGCGTCGCGTTCCAGCAGCGCTTCCGCAGTCGGTCAGGTGGACGATCCTTCCGGCGCCGCGTTCCGGCAGCGCTTCCGCAGTCGGTCACACGTGCGGAGTCGAAGCAGACCTTCCTCTCCCCGTTCCAGTGAGCAGCGGAGGTAGTAGATCTTCTCCACGGAATCCCAGCAGCACGACGGCGTGGTGGTGGTGGTGGAGTAGAGAATTCTGCAGGGCTTTGCCTATGCCTGTGCAGAAGAAAGGTGGAGGAGAGAGGCAGCAGAGATTGGGAGTTGTGGGAACCGGGTTGGAGGGGGCGCCCCTGCCCTTCTATTTAAGGGGGGAGGGCGCCTTGGGGAGGGGGAGTCCTTGTAGGACTCCCCTCCTCTAGGGCCGATGGATTGGGGAGGGGGGGAGGAGTCCTCCTCCCCCACGACTCCTAGTCTTGACCCACCAGGACTCCTTTGATCCCTTCCTTGGTTTTCAAGCAAACTCCAAGAAACCTTCCAGAACCTTCCGGAACATTCTGAAACCTTCTAGAACCCTCATACAAATACTCCGGAACATTTCCTAACTCAGAAAATGATCCCCTATATATGAATCTTATTCTCCGGACAATTCCGGATCTCCTCGTGATGTCCTGGATCCATTCCGAGACTCCGAACAACATTCAGTCTCCAACGCACATTCCATATCTACTTAAAACAACTTCGAACCTTAAGTGTGTCACCCTACGGTTCGTGAATATGTAGACATGATAGAGACACATCTCCTATCAATAACCATCAGCGGGACCTGGAGATCCATAATGGCTCCCACATACTCAACGATGACTTCGTGATCGATTGAACCATTTACATACGAAACCAATTCCCTTTGTCTCACGATACTATACTTATCCGAGGTTTGATCATCGGTATCTCCATACCTAGTTCTACCTCGTTACTGATAAGTACTCTTTACTCGTTCCGTGATGTGTCATCCCTTTTGACCTAGTCACATGCTTGCAAGCTAACTAGATGACATTCCACCAAGAGGGCCCAGAGCATATCTATCTGCCATATGGATGGACAAATCACAATCTTGGTTCATGCGCTTCAACACATATTTTCAGAATACCCAATGACACCTTTATGACCACCCAGTTACGAAGCGGTGTTTGATGTCATCAAAGTATCCATCCGGTGATGGTGATTAACATAACCTCATGGTCGAAGGATTAGGTTACTATGCATTTGAAAGCTTATAGCAATACGAACTTAATGACTTGATCTTTATGCTACGCTTACTATGGGTGTGTGTCCATTACATCATTCTCCTAATGATATAACCTTGTTATTAATCACATCCAATGTCCATGATCAGGAAACCATGATCATCAATTAATCAACAAGCTAGTTCAACAAGAGGCTTACTAGGGACTCTTTTATGTTTACAAAACACACATGTATTAGTGTTTCCTAATAATACAATTATAGCATGGGATGTAAACATTTATCATAAACATAAAGATATAATAATAACCACTTTTATTATTGCCTCTTGGGCATATCTCCAACAGTCTCCCACTTGCACTAGAGTCAATAATCTAGTTAAAAACTTGTGCATTCAACACCTATGGCTTTCTGGTGTTGTATAGACACTATTGCTAGTGGTAAACATAATCTTCGGATCTGACACTTCCAGGTCCGTGTGTATTTGCATGTCCTTGCGTCCCTACGCATTACTCATTCTCCAATGAGATGGCATTGTATAAATTTGGTCCTTTGGTGATACCTTTAGTTCCTTGCGATTAAATCATGTTGATACTATTGTCATACAATGTTTCTTCATAGTATTATCCCGCTATGAACCACACCTAGTTTGATAACAAACTACTTAACACAAATGCCCTCCTTTGCTGCTACTATAGCAGTTATATACTTAGCCTTTTGTTGTAGTATCCGTCACAATATCTCAACTTTGGAACTCATCCAAATCCATCATGGAACATCCTTTCCATTATATTGTGCCACCCATAGTCTAAATTGAGATAAATTTAATTTGTATCTTGTGACAAAACTAGTATCAATGTAACACTTTACAATGAACTACCTTTAACTATTTGTCACTTATACATTATATATTCTTAGTTCTTCCAAAGCTCATAAGAATATCTTTACTATTGTCCAATGATCATCTTATGAATCATTCTGGTATATGCTCATAACATTTAGAGCATAGGACATATCTGGATGTGTACATCTCAAAGAATGATTGATCAAAATATTCTTGTGATTTCACCAAGTGTCAAAACACTTGAATCTCGTGTCAACACACTTGAATCTTGATTTAGTCCTTTCCGTGCGTCAAGAACCTTTCTTGTTGTTTCCATATTGAACTCATTCAACATCTTATCTATGTACATTTGGCAAAACCATATTAGCGCCTCAATCTATTCATATAGACATTGATGCCTAATTCTTGAGTTATGCCTAAGTCTTTCATCGAAATGAAATTCTTAACCTGTGTCAATAAAAGATACATTATTTCTAATCAACAATATGTCTTTCACATAATGTATTAGAAATATGTCTTAGCGCACCCACTTAATTTCTTGCAAAATGCAAACATCTTCATCATCTTTGATGAAATTAAACCTTTTAACGGTTTCATCACGGTGAAGATTCCAACTCCGCGATGCTCACTTCAACCATTGAAGTTTTGCATACTCTTTTAACATCCTTTGAATTAACAAAACCCTTTGGATCGTGTCATGTACACGTCCTAGGTAACCATTCTATTAGAAGAACTTGTTTTGTTTGTTCAACTACCATATACCAAAATATATGTAGTGGTTGCTACATTAATCCGTCCAGACTAAATATCGCTATGAAAGATCAAATCTTATCATAGTCAATTCCTTGAACATTGTCGTAAACTCTTTCCGACATGTCGACTATTTCATAGATTTGAAACATCCATGTCTATTTCTTTATAGATCCAAACACGACCGATAGGCTTCACGCCTTTCCGGAGGGTCTTCTAAGTTCAGAAACTTGATTTCTCGTGTATGGATACTATCACGGATTCCTTGACTTCTAGTCATTTTATGGAGTCAGGGCCCATCATCGCTTCTTTGCATGTAGTCGGTTCATCATTGTCAAAACAATAACGACTTGCTTATCAAATCTTACTATTTGATTCTTACCGACCCACATGGTTCTATAGGAACTCTAATCTCCGAGATCACACCTTTTGTAATCACGAGAGCCATGAGCATTGTGGCCATCACCGGGACACTTTCCGGCGCTGCGCTACTTAGCACATATAGCTAAGGTTCAACAACCTTATCAAAGTTCTATTGTCCTCCCACTTAACTTTTCATGAAAAATTCCTTCTCAAGAAACTTGACGTTCCAAGCGAAAAACTCTTTTGTCCTCGGTGTTATGGAGAAATTCCCAACAAATTATTTGGAATAACCTACAAAGACGTGCTTATCCGACTTTGGTTGTAAACATTTTACTTATGCCTAGCATACCAAAAATTTAAGAAAGGACAATTCGGGTTTTATCCCAAAACATAACTCATATGGTGTCATTTCAACGGATCACGATGGAGCTCTTTTTAGTGTAAAAGCGGTAGTCCTTAAAGCTTTAATCTTTAAAATATAATGGAGTTTTATAAATGACACCTTTGATCTTACCATGTAAAACAAGGTTTCATTACATATCTCGAACACTCCATACTCCTATGGTGTTTTGGGAAATGCAAATCCATGGAACGATTCCTCAAATCTTAGGTGTTTTGCTAAACTTGTAACTCAAACATCTTTCTTTATGATCCAATCATAAACTCTTTTATTTTCTTGTTACAATGATTTTCCACTTCATCTTGAAAGTCTTTGAACATTTTTCAAATGTTTCATACTTCTTCCTTATTGAGTAAGTATATACATATACTCACTCAAATCTTCGGAGAAAGCATATGAAGTTGAAATCCATCGCCCACGACTACACATAATGGACTACATACATCAATATGTACAAATTCCAATCAGTTAGTCGTCCGTTCCTCTTTTGGCCTACGAACGGAGTTTCAATTATCTCTAGGAAAGTATCACAAGCGTCATTTGATCCAAATCAAAGACTCCAAAAATCCATCAATATGGAGTTTCTTCATGTATCCCTTTCAATATAATTTAAACGGCGATGTCACTTCACAAGTGATCTTTCAATCATTTGTCTTGCGACATTTTAGCATTAGTTTTATGGTCGTTATTTCTCCTACCAGACTTGTATATCATCCATCTATTATGGAATACGGTAATTATTTGAACAACCTTTTGTCGTCATAATACCTGATCAAAATAACAATTATTGAAACAAATCTTGAAGGCAAGCTTTGATGTTTAACGAGCAACACAACAACCCTTTGTTTGTTTTCGATGAACATCATCACATATTCTCTTGCTAGTTACTTAGGCCATTGCAGTTCATGAATTGTGTTGTCCTGTATGACACTTCATACCAACCAATTTGGTATCCAATACCGGAGAACCACATTGTTTAACAAGCAAGGAATACAACCATAACATGTATATCTTCTATATGCCTAAGTTGGACATCTCCAACCTTTTATTTTCTGCCAAATATTTTATAGATTCTCTTTCAGCAATTCCTTTTCTTTTAAAAGAATCTATCAACATCAATAGTGGTGTCATCAACATGACACATGGTACAAAGCGTATATAGTCAACTACTAATACCTTTGGACTTGCACTTTGAGGTGGATCACCATCATCAAATGTTTGGCATTCTTTCAAAATTCCATTCTTTAGTAATCTTTTAGTGTAGTAAATATTTTACTTACATCTTCTATTCATCCTTATCATGACAACTTTCATGATCAAGCTACTATAGCTTATAAAGGTGAATTGCGAGTATAATGTTTCTTTTTCAAAACCTTTTGGAGGATTAGGACGACTAGCGTTTCCAACCTTCACAAATTCTCATCAAATATTAGGACGTATACTCTATCATGCTGTATATCGCAATACCTTTCACATATGATGGTTTCTGAATCATTGCTTTCAGCTCTTAGATAAACTTGATATTAAAAACAATCTTTTGAGTATCAAGAATCATGGAGGCAAACATGATACTTTAGATACTAACATTGGAATTCTTACTCTTGATTTAATACTACTTATTAAACTTCATGGAGCAAATAGAGTTTGCTGAAAGTTTGCAATAGGACTTATAAACTTTAAATTGACATTCAAAAACAATATGATACCAGTTCGTAAAGTAAATATCCAGAATTTCTATAGTTCCACTATCTCAACTATAACTAAGCGTAAGGTGGTGAATGGATGCCAGTAACTACAACAAACTACGCAAATTCACTTTGATTGTGTTTATGATAAATTGAGTTTGACTAATCCAAATTACAAATGAACTCCCACTCAAAACAACATCCCTCGAGTTGTTTTAGTGATTACACGAACCAAATCCACTACACCAAGTCCGATCATCACGTGAGATGATGTAGCTTTAAAGGCGAATAATCAACATGTTCATCATATCATCCATATGACTCATGCTTTACCTTTCGGTATTCCGTGTTCCAAGACCATGTCTGTACATGCTAGGCTCGTCAAGGTTAACCTTAGTTTCCGCATGCGCAAATCTGGCTTGCACCCGTTGTATGCACACGTAGAGTCTATCACACCCGATCATCACGAGATGTTTCGAAACGACGAGTCTTAGCAACGGTGCCAACAAAGGATGAACACTTTATTACTTGATATTTAGTGAGAGGGATCATCTTATAATGCTACCGTCGCGATCTAAGCAATACAAGATGCATAAAGGATTAACATCACAGGGAATTCATAATAAGTGTGATATGATATGGCCCTTTCTTCTTGCGCCTTTTATCTCCATCTCCAAAGCACGAACATGATCTCCATCATCACCAGCATTGCGTCAAGGTCAGTGGCGCCGCTTCATGGTTGTCCATCATCACTAGTAACTATTACAACTACTTGGAATAAAGCTATTACAAGATGAATAGACACGTAGGTCTTAACAGAATTAAAAGACAACCATTAGGCTCCTGCCGGTTGCCATATTACAACATGGATCATTGCATACATCAAATATAATCATAATCACATGATGGCCATATCACATCACAAAACCCCTGCAAAAACAAGTTAGACGCCTCTAATTTTCTTTGCATGTTTTACGTGGTTTGGGGCTTTCGCATAAGACCGATCTTACCTACGAACGAGAACCACAACATTGATACAAGTGTTGTCAGATGCTCATTGTAAATTGAATCTTAACTATGGTGGGAGAGACAGACACCCGCAAAGGCACTTGTGCAAAGCAAGTTGCACGTCAAGCGTGGAGCAAGTCTCATGTGCGATGACATGTAATGTTAGCCCGAGCCGCTTCATCCCATCATGCCGCAAGATGCAAAGTACACGCTAAGACACCGACAACAAAAGCATCAACGCCCACAATAACATTGTGTTCTACTCGTGCAACAGATCTACGCATAGATACGGCTCTGATACCACTGATGGGTGTGTAGCATGGAAAACAAAAAAATTCTACCGCAAGAACGAACAAAACACAGATCTAATCTAGATAAAAGCCAAGATCTAATCTATTAGACATGAGCAACGAGATAGATAGGAACTAACCCTCGTAGATCCGAAAGCGTTAACGAGATTAGATCTCGTGGTTGATGTAGTCGATCACTTGCCGATCTCAAGATCCTGTGGACGATCCTTCTGGCGTCGCGTTCCAGCAGCGCTTCCGCAGTCGGTCAAGTGGACGATCCTTCCGGCGCCGCGTTCCGGCAGCGCTTCCGTAGTCGGTCACACGTGCGGAGTCGAAGCAGACCTTCCTCTCCCCATTCCAGTGAGCAGCGGAGGTAGTAGATCTTCTCCACGGAATCCCAGCAGCACGACGGCGTGGTGGTGGTGGTGGAGTAGAGAATTCTGCAGGGCTTCTCCTATGCCTGTGCAGAAGAAAGGTGGAGGAGAGAGGCGGCAGAGATTGGGAGTTGTGGGAGCCGGGTTGGAGGGGGCACCCGTGCCCTTCTATTTAAGGGGGGAGGGCGCCTTGGGGAGGGGGAGTCCTTGTAGGACTCCCCTCCTCTAGGGCCGGCGGATTGGGGAGGGGGGAGGAGTCCTCCTCCCCCACGACTCCTAGTCTTGACCCACCAGGACTCCTTTGATCCCTTCCTTGGTTTTCAAGCAAACTCCAAGAAACCTTCCAGAACCTTCCAGAACATTCCGAAACCTTCTAGAACCCTCATACAAATACTCCGGAACATTTCCTAACTCAGAAAATGATCCCCTATATATGAATCTTATTCTCCGGACCCGGATCTCCTCGTGATGTCCCAGATCCATTCCGAGACTCCGAACAACATTCAGTCTCCAATGCACATTCCATATCTACTTAAAACAACTTCGAACCTTAAGTGTGTCACCCTACGGTTCGTGAATATGTAGACATGATAGAGACACATCTCCTATCAATAACCATCAGCGGGACCTGGAGATCCATAATGGCTCCTACATACTCAACGATGACTTCGTGATCGATTGAACCATTTACATACGAAACCAATTCCCTTTGTCTCGCGATACTATACTTATCCGAGGTTTGATCGTCGGTATCTCCATACCTAGTTCTACCTCGTTACTGATAAGTACTCTTTACTCGTTCCGTGATGTGTCATCCATTGTGACCTAGTCACATGCTTGCAAGCTAACTAGATGACATTCCACCGAGAGGGCCTAGAGCATATCTATCCGTCATATGGATGGACAAATCCCAATCTTGGTTCATGCGCTTCAACACATACTTTCAGAATACCCAATGATACCTTTATGACCACCCAGTTATGAAGCGGTGTTTGATGTCATCAAAGTATCCATCCGGTGATGGTGATTAACATAACCTCATGGTCGAAGGATTAGGTTACTATGCATTTGAAAGCTTATAGCAATACGCACTTAATGACTTGATCTTTATGCTACGCTTACTATGGGTGTGTGTCCATTACATCATTCTCCTAATGATATAACCTTGTTATTAATCACATCCAATGTCCATGATCAGGAAACCATGATCATCAATTAATCAACAAGCTAGTTCAACAAGAGGCTTACTAGGGACTCTTTTATGTTTACAAAACACACATGTATTAGTGTTTCCTAATAATACAATTATAGCATGGATGTGAACATTTATCATAAACATAAAGATATAATAATAACCACTTTTATTATTGCCTCTTGGGCATATCTCCAACAATTTGTATGTGTGTTAGATAAACACCTGGGCCGCTAGCCTAAGCCATGCCTAATCATGGTGGAAACTTGCAGCATCACCATAATGAGCACTCTATGAAGCATCCTTAATAAAAACCTATGCAAATAGCAAATAAAAAGATCGCTGAGATGCTCATTGTCTGCTTGCCTTGTCATTTTGATTATGGGAAAGCTCCCGTATCATGTGCAAGGGGTACCCCGTTGGCGGTTCTTAATGATACACATATACTTACAATGACAAGAGCTTACTCGTGACTGAAGTTGAGTAGCATGAGGATCGGTCTTCGTAAGTAAGGGGCATGAGATTTCGGTTTATAACTTGTCAAGCATATCCTCTTAGTTGTGTCACTTTAACCTTAATCACCTTCAAGATGCTTATGACAGGGGCAATGAGAGCTTAAAGCTTTAAGTACCATAATTTTTGGAAGCTCTTTATGAGACTTGAATCCCTACTTCCTTTTACAAAAGGCCTTTCTTCCACCATTATATTGAGTCTCCACCTTCTATCTTTATGCACTACTTTGAGAGCATAGTGGCCATTCTTAGTTCTATGTGCATTGTCCTAAGACTAGTTGATTGATGCATAACTTGTTATTGCTTGTTTGAAACTATTTTATCTAGTCACTCTTATGAACTTTGAAGGTGTCCTATGCATTTATATTTGCTAATCTATTGAGGGACAAGCTGAATACTATTATGCTATGTTTTCTTTATGTGAAACAAACAAACGTCTTGCAAAGCATTGTTATTCATGAATCTTTTGTTTGTGCCTTTTCATGTTGCATCTTAGTTTCTTTGCTTATTGCTAGAACTTTGTCTTTCATGTTATGATTGAAGTACTATGATCCCAGCTTTGAATGTTTTGCAAATACTATGATCAAGTTTTGATGGTGCATGTCACCTCAAAAATTCTTTCTTTTTATCACTTACCTACTCGAGGACGAGCATGAGTTAAGCTTGGGGATGTTGATACATTGCAAATGTATCGATAATTTTTGATGTTCCATGCTTGGTTTAATCCAATTTCTTGTGTTTTGTTCCAACTTTGGAGTACTTTTATTATGATTTCTTGGACTAACCTATTAACAAGAGCCACAGTGCCAGCTACCTGTTTTTTGTTATTTTTGGTTCCAGAAAAGTCAGAAAATGAATATTCTCGGAATTGGATGGGACAAAAGCCAAAGTGCCTATTTTTCCGGAAGGGATCAAGTGCCAGAATACGAGACGGAGAAGGGCTGGGGCCCGGCCACACCACCTGGCCGCGTGGCCAGGCCTGGCACGCGCCAGGGGGTGGTCTGGCCGACCCCAGCACCCCCTCGGCCTCTCCTTCTGCCTATAAGTTGCCCTCGGGACGAAAACCCTAGGTACCCGATCAAAAATCCATGAAAGAGTCTGTAGCCGCCGTCGTCTCTGTCCCTAGATCGGGAGGGATCTGAAGCTCTTCCCGGCACCCTGCCGGAGAGGGGAATTCACCCTAGAGGCCTTATTCATCACCACGCAAGCCTCCGGTGTGATGCGTGAGTAGTTCATCCTTGGACTACGGATCCATGTAGTAGCTAGATGGCTGGTTTCTCCTCCTTTGTGCTTTCATGTTTAGATCTTGTGAGCTCCGTTCATGATCAAGATTATCTATTTGTAATTCATACATGTTGTGTTTGCGGGGATCCGATGGATATTGAGATGCTATTTCAGATTGATTATTGATTCTATCATGTCTTTGTTATTTGAGATCTTGCATGCTTTCCGTTGTTAGTAGCTATCTTGGCCAAGTAGATGCTAGCAACTCCAAGAGTTAGTATTTATGCTCGATAGTGGGTTCATGCCTCTGGTAATCTGGGGAAGTGACAGGAATCTCTAAGGTACTAGATGTGTTATTGCTACTAGGGAGAAAACAACAATCCTTTGTTCATAGAACAATCGTATTGTTTACTTTACACGCAGTTCGTAAAGCAATAATCTGTTGCTTGCAACTTAATACTAGAGGGGGTTTGGATGATAACCTGAAGGTGGATTATTAGTCATAGATGCAGTTGGATGGCGGTCTATGTATTATGTTGTAATGCCCAATCAAGTCTCAGAGGAGTTAAGATGATTAGTATATGCATGTATTGCTTTCTTGGTGTTTTTCAATTGCCCCGCTATAATTTGTTCACCCAGCATGTTATCTATCTAAGGAGAGCCACCTCTAGTGAACTATGGATCCCGATCCTTTTACTTTACATACAATCTACAATCTTTTACTGCTTTGTGTTTACTTTCTGCAAACTTTTACTTCTTTCCATTCGATACGTTTCATCCTTTGTTTTCCGCAAAACACAGTGAGATTGACAACCTCATCGCAAGTTGGCGACAAAGTTCTGTGGTTGTGTTGTGCAGGTCTCCACGTTGCTACTAGCACCGGTAGTGCGCCTTGCCAAAGCTTAGCTAGTAACACATTTGAGGTGTTTCCTTGCTCCTACCGGTTCGATTAAACCTTGGTTTCATAATTGAGGGAAACTTGCTGCTGTGCTCATCATACCTTCCTCTTGGGGTTCCCAACGAGCTCTACATCAACACCGCCATCAAGCATTTTTCTGGGCGCCGTGCATAGAGCCATCAGGCCACAGTCAAAAACGAGCGCTTTTTACCACATAAGCATGAACTTTCTTACTCTTTTCCAAACCAAACCAAACTATTTGCAAACCAAAGTATGAAAGAGGGGGTCCAACCAATTTATTCAGAAAACTAAGCAAACCAAGCAAACTAAAAACCAAAACAAAAACGAAAAAGAAGACGCTCCAAGAAAAACTCAACTGTGCATGAAACAATAAAAATGAAGCGTTTGGAAGAAACCTAGGATTTTTATTGATGAAGAAGGGGATGCCTTGGGTATCCCCAAGCTTTGACGCTTGTACTTCTTGGATATGTCTTGGGGTGACACGCTTGGCATCCCCAAGCTTGAGCTTTAGTCCATCCTTCATCTCATTACTCATTCCTTTCATACACCTGAAAATTTTCCTTCATACAAAATTTCACACAATCTCATTAGCAACATTAGCGCACTTAAGATAAATAAGTCTCAAGGTTCAGTTTTAACAGAAAATAAACTTCCATTAGAACAGTAGATACTGTATCACTTCCCTCAAAAAGCTCAATTCCCCAAAAGAACTCAAGAAGGAACCAACAAGAAGCAAATGCCGAAAATGGTAGAAATCTGTCAAAACAGATCAGCAGGTAAAGACGAATTTTTTATAAGATCTTGTATTGCTCAAATCAAAAAGTGTTAAACTAACGAAACTTATATAACAAACTGGGGCAAAAGCACAAAAAATTACAGCTCAATCCGACGTACAGAGCTCTCTCAGGAATTTTTACGGTGAAGCACAGAAATCTGTTTCGGGACATCAACTTTCCCAATCATTACTTCACTCTCATTAGAGGTTACTCTTGGCACAAAAAGCAAATAAAAAGGATAAGGAGAGGTTATTACAGAGGTAATAACTTCCAAGACTCATATAAAACTCTTGGGTTATCTCCCAACAAGTACTTTTCTTTAACGCCTTTAAGTTAGGCATGAAAATTTGAGAACATGCTCTCATAGGAAATATGAATTGAAGTAAAAGAGAGCATCAAGAAGCAAATTCAAAACACATTTAAGTCTAACTCACTTCCTATGCATAGGAATATTGTATGCAAATAAATTCACAAAGAACAAAGTGACAGGCATAGGAAGATAAAACAAAAGTAACTTCAAAACTTTCAGCACATAGAGAGGTGTTTCATTACCATAAAAACTTCTACAACCATATTTTCCTCTCTCATGATAATTTTCAGTAGCCTCATGAATAAACTCAACAATATAACTATAACATAAGGCATTCTTTTCATGATCTATAAGCACTAGAGCTTTATTATAAACATTTTCAAAAGAATCCCCGGAAACATAACATTCACCCTCCTTTGATAAGCATGGGGGACAATCAAATAATATAAGGGATAAAGAGTTACTCTCATTAGAAGGTAGGCATGGGTAGATCCATTCTTCCTCATTTTGTCCATCACTCTCCTCCTCTTTTTCATCTAATGAGCTTTCAGGTTCATCAATTTCTTCTTCCATGGAGGTTCTAGTAGGCGGTGGTTCATCTATTACCTTAGCAGTCATAATACTGTTCCCAAATAGGAAACTGAGTGAGCTATCCATAATGAAATAGTGATTGGAGCAGAGCTAGTCATAAAGGCAACTTAAGAAAGGAACTATTTTTTTGTGTGTTTTTGAATAAGAAAGCAAACTAGTAAAACTATTTTTTTTGTTTTTGAAGAACAAAACAAGCAAACAAAGCAAAAGAAACTAAGCAAAACAAAAACAACAAAGTAAAGAGATTGGTTATGAGGGACTCCCCTTGTGAAGATGTCCTTGACTCCCCGGCAACGGCGCCAGAAAATATCTTGATGCGCCCGACTTTCAACGTAGAGCTCGTTGGGAACCCCAAGAGGAAGGTATGATGAGCACAACAGAAAGTTTTCCCTCAATTATGAAACCAAGGTTTAATCGAACCAATAGGATCAAGGAAACACCTCAAAGGTGTTACTAGCCGAGCTTTGGCAGGGCGCACTACCGGTGCTAGTAGCAACGTGGAGACCTGCACAACACAACCACAGAACTTTGTCCCCAACTTGCGATGAGGTTGTCAATCTCACCGTGTTTTGCGGAAAACAAAGGATTAAACGTATCGAATGGAAAGAAGTAAAAGTTTGCAGAAAGTAAACACAAAGCAGAAACAGTTTATAGATGGTATGTAAAGAAATGGACTGGGTTCCATAGTTCACTAGAGGTGGCTCTCCTTAGAGAGATAACATGCTGGGTGAACAAATTACAGCGGGGTAATTGACAAACACCAAGAAAGCAATACATACATATACTAATCATCTTGACTCCTCTGAGACTTGATTGGGAATTACAACATAATACATAGACCGCCATCCAACTGCATCTATGACTAATAATCCACCTTCAGGTTATCATCTGAACCCCCTCTAGTATTAAGTTGCAAGCAACAGATTATTGCTTTACAAACTGCGTGTAAAGTAAACAATACGATTGTTCTATGAACAAAGGGTTGTTGTTTTCTCCCTAGTAGCAACAACACATCTAGTACCTTAGAGATTTCTGTCACTTCCCAGATTACCAGAGGCATGAACCCACTATCGAGCATAAATACTAACTCTTGGAGTTGCTAGCATCTACTTGGCCAAGATAGCTACTAACAACGGAAAGCATGCAAGATCTCAAATAACAAAGACATGATAGGATCAATAATAAATCTAAAATAGCATCTCAATATCCATCAGATCCCCGCAAACACAACATGTATGGATTACAAATAGATGATATTGATCATGAACAGAGCTCACAAGATCTAAACATGAAAGCACAAAGGAGGAGAAACCAGCCATCTAGCTACTACATGGATCCGTAGTCCATGGATGAACTACTCACACATCACACCGGAGGCTTGCATGGTGACGAAGAAGGCCTCTAGAGTGAATTCCCCTCTCTAGCAGGGTGCCGGGAAGAGCTTCAGATCCCTCCCGATCTTGGGATGGAGATGACGGCGGCTACAGACTCTTTTGTGGATTTTTGATAGGGTACTTAGGGTTTTCGTCCCGAGGGCATCTTATAGTCGGAAGGGGAGGCCGAGGGGGTGCCTGGGCTGGCCACACCACCCCCTGGCGTGGGCCAGGCCTGGCCGCGCGGCCAGGTGGTGTGGCTGCCCTCTGGCCCCTCTCCGTCTCGTATTCTGGCACTTGATGACATCCAGAAAAATAGACACTTTGGCTTTTGTCCCGTCCAATTCCGAGAATATTCATTTTCTGACTTTCCTGGAACCAAAAACAGCAGAAAACAGGCAACTGGCACTTTGGCTCTTGTTAATAGGTTAGTCCAAGAAATCAAATGAAAAGTACTCCAAAGTTGGTACAAAACACAAGAATGTGGATAAAACCAAGCATGGAACATCAAAAATTATAGATACATTTGCAATGTATCAGAGGGTTAGCTCAATGAATTAGGACCACACTCCCCCTATATCCATGCCCACACCTAGACCAAATAAGACTGAGATGTACGAGTGAGTGCATGGGTAATCAAGACAAACTCCTAGAATCAATGATATTTAGCTCATTCCTCAAGTAGCAGAATCTTGCTTCATCAAGAGGCTTCGTAAAAATGTCAGCAAGTTGGTTCTTCGTGCTCACAAAAGATAGATCAATATCGCCTCGAGCAACATGGTCTCGAATGAAATGATTTCGAATCTCAATATGCTTTATCCTTGTGTGCTGTATAGGACTTTACGCAATTTTTATTGCACTTTCATTATCACGTAAAAGAGGCACTTTGTCACAATTGACACCGTATTCCTTTAAAGTTTGCCTTATCCACAATAACTGAGTGCAAACGCTAGCAGCAACAACATATTCAGCTTCGGCGGTGGAGAGAGATATACAATTATGCTTTTTAGATGACCAACACACAAGAGATCTTCCCAAGAATTGACAAGCTCTAGAAGTGGATTTCCGATCATCCTTATCACCAGCCCAATCTGAATCAGTATAACCACATAGAGAGAAATTGGAGCCCTTGGGATACCATAGACCAAAGTTAGGGGAATGAACCAAATATCAAAAGATTCTCTTGACTGCCACTAAGTGACTTTCTTTAGGAGCTGCTTGATACCTTGCACACACCCCCACACTCTACACAATATCGGGTCTAGATGCGTAGAGGTAAAGAAGAGAGCCGATCATGGACTAGTATACCTTTTGGTCCACATCTTTACCATGTGGGTTAAGTTCAAGATGACATTTTGTTTGCATCGGAGTGGCGACACGATTAAGATCCGTCATCTTGAATCTCTTGAGCATGTCTTGGATGTATTTTGCTTGATTGATGAAGGTTCCTTCTCTAAGTTGCTTGATCTCGAATCCAAGAAAGAACCGTAATTCCCCCATCATAGACATCTCAAACCTGTCAGTCATAAGCTTTGAAAATTCATCATTAAAAGCTTTATTAGTAGAACCAAAGATGATATCGTCTACATATAGTTGGCATACAAAGATCTCCCCCTTAACCTTCTTAGTAAAAAGAGTGGGATCGATTTGCCCAACTTCGAAGCCACAGTCTAGCAAAAGCTCTTTAAGGTGCTCATACCACGCACCTAGGGCTTGTTTAAGGCCATAGAGTGCCTTATCGAGTTTGTAGGCATGGTTCGGGAAGTTAGGATCCTCAAAGCCCCGGGGTTGCTTTACATATACCAACTCATGTAGAGGACCATTAAGGAAAGCACTCTTGACGTCCATTTGCTTGTTCCTCACAACAATGCCATTCTCATCTTGCTTGTTTTTAAATATCCATTTGGTGCCGATAACATTGCGGCAATCTTTAGGTTTCTCCACGAGTTTCCAGACCTTGTTGCGCTCGAAATTATTCAATTCTTCATGCATAGCAACAACCTAGTCCAGATCTTCAAGAGCTTCAAAGACCTTCTTGGGTTCCACCATTGAGATGTGAGCTTGATGCTCACCAAAACTGGCCAATTCCCTTCTTGTAGAAACCCTTCGTCGAAGATCACCAACAACCTTGTCGAGGGTGTGACCCCTTAAATCAAGGTTCCGATCCGCCCGAGCCTTGCGACGAAGTTCAATAAGTTTGTTGTCTCTTGGTGGAGTAGTTTCATCACTTGAATCTTCATTGGTATCATTTGCTCGACCTTGATTAGAATCTGGTATATCAGTAGAAGGCGGTGATGAAGCATGCCCTTGAGATGAGTTAGCAGCCGTAACAGGTGAGTCAGGGCCGGATAATTTGGCCGATGGAGAGGCCAGATAATCCGGCCTGGGAGTACTTGTAGCAGCTTCATCAGGCTGCCTGGGGCTTGCTTGAACTGGCGAGGGGCCGGATAATCCAGGGTCACCCGGAAAATGCGGCCTGGAGCTTCCAGCGATTTCTTCAGCACCAGGAGCAATTTGGTCGTCAGGATGGGGATGGCCGGATAATCCGGTGTCGACCGGATAATCCGGCCTGGAGCTTTCTGGAACATCTTGACCTTCAGCAGTTGATGGAGATGGTGTAGAAGTTGCTCCCATGGTTGGAACATGTTGAGTATGTGTAGATGAGGGCTCTACATGAGTAGAGCATTGTACTTCCCGATCCGCCACAAGGGGTTCCTCAATGGAGCGGAAAAATCCCATGCCCATTCTTCTTATGGCATCTTGGGGTATTTCAACATCTGCATCACAAACACCAACTTGCTCTGCACGGGAACCGTCATTTTCTTTGAACACCACACTACAAGATTCTACAACAGTTCTGGAGAGCTTATTGTAGACTCTATAAGTGTGGGATTCGGCACCATAACCAACAAAAATACCTTCTATAGCCTTAGATTCAAACTTAGATAAACGAACTCCCTTGATGAGAAAGAAACACTTACACCCGAATACCCGAAAGTATGAGATGTTTGGCTTGTTACAGGTAAGTATTTCATACGGAGTCTTGTCCAAGGTCTTACGGAGGTATAACCGATTGGAGGAGTGACAAGCGGTAGAGATTGCTTCAGCCCAAAAGTTATATGGAGACTTGAATTCAGCTAGCATTGATCTTGCCATATCCATTAGAGTCCGATTCTTCCTCTCGGCTACACCATTTTGTTGAGGGGTGTACGCAGTGGAATATTGATGTCTTATCCCCTCTTCACTTAGGAACTCATTTAAGGTGTAGTTCTTGAACTCAGAGCCATTATCACTTCTTATAGCCAGTATAGGGATGTTGTGTTGACGTTGAACCTCATTGGCGAAGTTGATGACCGTTTGTTGAGTTTCACTCTTCAACTTGAAGAAATAAACCCAAGTGTATCTTGAGTAATCATCAACAATCACTAGACAATACTTCTTTCCACCGAGGCTTGCATGAGATGGAGGTCCGAAGAGGTCCACATCAAGAAGCTCTAAGATCCTTTTTGACGAGATAATAGTCTTCCTTCGATGAGGAGAGTCATGCATTTTCCCTTCAACACACGCCCTGCAAACACGATCTTTGGCAAAGGAGACATTTCTTTTAGTCCAAGGATGTGGCCACCCTTGTGGAGACTTTGCAAAGTTCTCATATTGACGTGGGCTAGTCGGCGATGCCATAGCCAACCCGCGTCAGCCTTTCCAAAGAGACACATCGGGCCTGTAGTGGTTTTCCCCGAAAAGTCCACCACGTACAGGTAATTTTCGACATATCCCACGAAAGCGACTTTTAGAGACTTGCTCCACAAGAGTACCACCAAATCAGCATCAATATAAATTGCAAAGCCCATCTTACCAAGGGCGCAAACTGAAAGTAAGTTGTACCCGAGGGTCTCAACAAGCATGATGTCCACGAGAGAGATATCGTGAGCCACCACAACTTTGCCGAGACCTAATACCCCAGATTTTGACTTGTCACCATTGGAGACAGTTATATGATCGTGATTTGGCCGCATCTCCATGATGATCTCCTTGCTTCCGGTCATATGACTCGTGCAACCGCTATCGAGTACCCATTTAGAACCACCGGAAGCATAGCCCTGCAAGAAAGTTACTTCTTGGTTTTAGGTACCCATTTTTCAATGGGTCCTCTCATGTTAGTGACAAGGGTCTTGGGGACCCAAATAGACCAAGGAATGTAACAATCATAGGAGCCTACATAACTAGCATAAACATCACCATAATAATCGCAATATAATTCAAAGTTAGGATTGTTAGCCCCTGCAAAACCATCATAATTAGACTTGCCATTGGTAATGTTGCTAGTCTTTGGTTGAGAAGTCTTGCTCTTCTTCTTCTTCTTCTTCTTCTTGTTTTTATTGCTCTTTGTCTTGGGAATATAGCCAAGACCTTCTTTTCTATTGTTTGTCTTTTACTTGCCCAGTATCTCATCAAGCACCTCTTTACCTTTGTGTTGAAAACCTCTTGCAAGATATTCTTTTCCATAAGATGACGTGGAGGTACTTGGCACATCATACAGGTTCAATTGAGTTTGGAGCTAGTCATGAGACTAATTTAAAGTAGAATGATCACTCTTCAATGCCTTGTGAGCACTTTCAAGATTATCAAACTTCTCCAAGAGTCTAGCATGAACAACCCAAATTCAATGTTTTCTTTCTTTAGTTTCTTTACCTTGGCAAGAGCATTGTCACGTTCTTTGATGAGCTGAGCCACAGCTTCTTCATGTGACTCCTCAATGGATTCGAGTCTCTCTTCCAAAGGTACTCGAGTTTCCTCTTCTTCTTCCAAGGCATTCTTCAAAGAAGCTATCTCCAAGGCATCTTCTCTTTCAGTTCTGCCCTTTTCTTCAAGAAGATCTTTGGCTTGAGCAAGTTGACTCATAAGAGCATCAAAATGGAGTTTGTGCTCACCTTGCAGGTTAGTGAAAAAGGTGTCCAAAGCAATAACTTCTTCTTTCATTTTAAGACTGTCATGATCATCCATATCCAAAATTATGTTAGTCTTAGGAAATGAAGAGCTAGAACTTGATACCTTGGACCCTCTTGCCATTAGGGAAGTGGCGTTGTTGTTGATGACGTTCTCATTTGGTGAGTCGAAGAGAGATGATGGAGTCGATGTGGTGGCTATAGCAGCCACCTCGCGAGAAGTATCTTCATCCTCTTCATCTTCACTTGCAGAGGAGTATTCTTCTTATGCCACTAAGACGATCTTGGGTTGCTTCTTGTAGGGGCCATTCTTCTTAATAAATGGCTTCTTCTTAGGTGCTTTGGATTTTTCTTTAAGAATGAGCCTGCCACCATTGTCTTCTCTATTTTGATACGGACACTCGGCTACAAAGTGCAGCCTACCTCCACAGTTGTAGCACGTTCTCAGTTTTGGGCCGCTTTCTCTTCTTCCACTAGACCCATTCTTACGCTCGAGTTCCGACTTAGCCTTGGCAGAGTCCTTCCAAAAGTTCCTTGCGTAAAATGCCATGTAATCACCATGAGCACGTTTGACTTCATCAGGGCAGTCTATGGAGGCCCCATCAAACGCTCTTTCATCCTCCTCTTGCTCAACAACATTAGCTTTAAGAGCAACATTGACACCCTTTTGCATTCCAATGGCCCGAGCACGGGCATCTTCAGCATTCTTTGCTGCCACTTTGAATGACGCCATTTCTTGCATGACCTCATTGGATGTCATTTGATGGTAGTTATGTCTACCTTGCAGGCTCTTCAAGTCCGTTGGCTCGAAAGGCATTAAGGTACTCACATATTTCCTTTTTATCCACGCATCATCAATGTGAGTGGCTCCATGCTTTCTAAATGTTGTTGTGATTCCCTTGAGTATTCTATAGATGTATTCATGGTTTTCACCATCCAACATGTAGAATCCCCTAGCTTCATTACTAAGGGCATCATACCTATTCCTTCTCATGCTTTCATTCCCAACAAAGAGATCAGTGAGGGCATCCCAAGCTTCTTTAGCTGTGTTGAGATGTTCAATGTGGGCATGTCCTTGGGACCCACACCGAGCTATATCATGTGGAGAGCAGTGGCATTCAATTGGCTGTCCATGACTTCTCTTCTTGTCAGGTTGGTTTGATCTCCAATATGAAGACCCTCTTCAATAATCCTCCAAAGTTCAATAGAGGAGCTGCAAACATGAGACTTCATTAAGAATTGCCATTGATTGAAAGAGGATGAAGTGAGCTTGGGTGGATCACCCCTATTGTTTATATGAGTATGAGGGATAGGTGGGTCGGGGGAATATACGTGACGAACCTCACTATATTTCTCCTTACCACTTCCCTTCTTGGAGGTGGAACCAGTAAGTTTTCCACCTTCCTTGGTTCCGGTGTTAGCCTTTTCCTTAGATGATGGTGTGGCTGCCTCAAAGGAGGATGGAGATGGGGCTATGGATGATGTGAGGCGAGCAATCATTTGATTCATATCCTCCATCTTGGCCTCAAAGGATTTCAACAAGGTTGTTTCCAACGTCTTGAGGTCATCCATTGTGACCTTATCCACAGCCTCATTCACATCACCCTTGGTACCCATACTACTCTTAGGCGGTTAAGTCCGAATTAAGAGCCGGGGCCCTGATACCAATTGAAATGGATCGTATGGGCACCTAGAGGGGGGGGGGGGTGAATAGGTTCTACTTCAAATTTTAATGCTTTTTCAATTTTAGGCTTAGCACAAAGGGTAAATTCTCTAGATAAACTATTAGGTGGAATTTCCCTATATGCAAACCTATCTACTAGTGAGTAAAGAGCAAGTGGAAGAGGAACGGGTTAACCGTAGTGAAGCACACGGAGACACATGATTTGTTTGATTTCGCAGTTCCTTCCTTGTTAAGGGAAGTACGTCTGCGTTGGAGGGGTGGGCGGTACTAAGACCACCATGCCACAATAGGCCTCACCCTGTTCTCCGATGGATCCCGCCACCAAAGGCCTGGTCCACCTTTCCACTATAGGGACCCTTCGAGGCGGGTACTAGTGCCTTTACACAACTAGTAGGGCACAACTCCACAATCAGCTTGGAGGCTCCCGTAATGACAACAAGCTGCCACAAGAACAAGTTACCAATAACAAAGAACAAGATCTAGATATTGACAAGAATATTAGATCAGGGATTTCTCCAAATGAATGGAGAGGAGTTGATGCGCTTGATTCGTGATGACGACGACGATTCTCTCCTCCTTCAATTCCCCCAAAGATCGAAGCCTTCGAGTGGTTGAATTGGGAGGTCTAGAATGGGAGCTCTTGCACAGTGTCTGGACAATTTCGAGTGAATCAAGAGTTCTGAACGTTGGGGAAGAAGGGGTATTTATACCCCCTTCCAAAACCAGTCGTTGGAGACTTTGGGGGCCGGATTATCAGGCCCAAGTAAGGGCGGATTATCCGGCCTGGGGAAAACTCTACCCCAGACTCAGAATATCCGGCAGATAGTCCGCCACCTATCAGAGCGTTGCGCCGAGCTTGCCCTTGATCATCTTCTGGGGGCCGGATTATCTGGTCCCATGTGAAGGCCGGATTATCCGGCCTGGGGAAGAAAAACCGCCCCAGTTCGGATTTTCCGGGAGAAAATCCGACCGGACTCCGAGTGACGCGCCTTGGCATGCTTTGCTCAAAATCTGGGGGCCGTATTATCCGGCCCATGCGACAGCCGGATTATCCGGCCTAGGGAAGAAAAACCACCCAAGTTCAGATTTTCCTGGAGAAAATCTGACCAGACTCCGAGCGGCGCGCCTTGGCATCCTTTGAGCAATGAGGTAGGTCGGATTATCCAGCCCTTGGTGGGGCAGATAATCCGCCCCCCCAAAGCTTCCTGCACACTTAGCGCACATGAATAATCTCCACAGTATTGTTATCTAACACGCAAAACACAGGATAACATGAAATGTTCTTTCAAGTAGTTCTTCCTTGAGGCTAAGGGTTCTACCGAAGCTATGTGTTCATATCTCTCTCTATGCATGATCATATTGTGATCATGAGCTTTGTAATCAAGTAAATCTACCTTGCTACTCAAGTGCTTTATTAGATCTCTGCTCTCCCCATGTGTGTGAAGTTGACAGTATGCACACCATGGTGGCACTTAGGCTAGAGATTACAAAATACTTATTATGAGTTTTATTTGGAGTTGGATGTCTTTATGAAATTGTGGTGTTTGTTGGAACCATCTAGTGCTCAAGGTGACAGTGTGAGGTTATCTAGATGTGGAAAGCGAACTTTGAGGTGTGCTGTTATAACCCTACCATGGATTAGAGTGTCCAACCGGAGAGTAGTTCAGGATAGTATCATGAAGATGATATATTTATATGAGAGTGTTCACTAGTGAAAGTATGATCCCTAGGCCTTGTTTCTAAGCATTGAAACACCGTTTGCAACTAGATCTGTTACATGTTTGCTTGCTTTCATCTTTATTTAAGTTTGCCTTTTGTCTCTTCCCACGTCAACCACACGCCATCAAGCTATGTTCTGGCACCGTTGTCTTATATCTATACCACTTGTATTTCACTATATCTTCGCTAAACTAGTGCACCTATACACCTGACAAGTGTATGGGGTGTGTTGTGGACACAAGAGACTTCTTGTATCTTGATTGCAGGATTGCTTGAGAGGGAATACCTTTGACCACTTCCTCCCTGAGTTCGATAAACCTTGGGTGATCCACTTAAGGGAAAACTTGCTGCAGTTCTACAAACCTCTGCACTTGGAGGCCCAACAATTGTCTACAAGAATAGAAGTGCGTAGACATCAAGCTATTTTCTAGCACGGTTGCCGGGGAGGAAAGGTAAAAGGTACTCACATCATCCGGTGTGAGTGCTCGAAGTTATTTCCTTTAGGTTCTGCAATTTTGTATTTTTGTTTCTTGTTTTTATTTTCACTAGTTAGGCTTAATGGAAAACAACAAAAAAATTAGAGAGCTTTATAGTATTTATCTTGAGTTAGGACATGAAGTGTTTGAAGAGAAAATTAAAAAACCTATGGAACTTTATTTGAGTACTAATAGCAATGTTATTAGTATGAATTCTTTGAACACCATTATTCCTAATGCTATGGAAAAGTCTAAGCTTAGAGAAGCTAGTTTTTATGAAAATAATCTTTTTAGTTCCCTAGCTCTGGAGGATAGCTATTCTATTGCTTATGATGATACCAAACCTCCAATATATGAAGATTACAATGATGAATATGATATTTTCAGTCCACCTACTATTGAGGAGAAAATTAATTATGATTACAATATGCCTCCTATATTTGATGATTATGGTGATGAGAATAATAATGATAGCTATTTTGTTGATTTTGCTCCCACTACAATTAATAAGAATGACTATGTTTATGTGGAGAGTATTAATTCTTTTAAGCATGTGGCTCATGATAAGAATGTTTTATGTGATAGTTATATTGTTAATTTTATTCATGATGCTACTGAAAGTTATTATGAGAGAGGGAAACATGGTTTTATGCATCTCAATAATATTAAGTTTCCCCTCTTTATGTTGAAAGTCTTGAAGTTGCACTTGTTTTGCTTTCCTATGCTTGTTGCTTTGTGCTTTCATGACTTGTTTCTTTAAAAAATTCCTATGCATAGGAAGTGGGTTAGACTTAAATGTTTTTTGAATTTGCTTCTTGATGCTTTCTTTTACTTCAATTCATATTTCCTGTGTGAGCATCTTCTCAAACTATTAAGCCTAACTTAAAGGCATTAAAGAAAAGTACTTATTGGGAGATAGACCAAAAGTTTTAGTTGAGTCTTGAAAGTTATTACCTCTGTAATAATCGCTCCTTATCCTTTTTATTTACTTTATGTGTCAAGAGTAACCTCTAATGAGAGAGAAGTAATGATTGGGAAAGTTGCTGTCCTGAAACAGATTTCTGTGCTTCACCATAAAAATTCGTGTAAAATCTCTGTACATCCTTTTGAGGCGTGAATTTTTAAGATTCTGCCCCAGGTTGTTATATAACTTTCGTTAGTTCAACACTTTTTGATTTGAGCAACAGAAGGTCTTCGAAAAAATTCGTCTTTACCTGCTAGTCTGTTTTGACAGATTTCTGCCATTATTTGCATTTGCTTCTAGTTGGTTCTTTTTTGAGTTCTCTTTGGGGAATTGAGCTTTTTGAGGGAAGTGCTACAGTATCTTGTGTTTTAATAGAATTTTTATTGGTGTTAGAACTGAACCTAAAGACTTATTATCTTGAGTGCACTAATGTTGCTAATAAAGATTGTGTGAAGTTTTGTATGAAGGAAAAATTTTAGTTGTATGGAAGGAATGAGTAATGAGATGAAGAATGGGCTAAAGCTCAAGCTTGGGGATGCCACGCGTGTCACCCCAAGAAATATCCAAGAAGTACAAGCGTCAAAGCTTGGGGATGCCCAAGGCATCCCCTTCTTCATCAATAAAAATCCCAGGTTTCTTCAAAACACTTCATTTTTATTGTTTCACGCACAGTTGTGTTGTTCTTGGAGCGTCTTCTTTTTTGTTTTTGTTTTGGTTTTTCATTTTCTTGGTTTTCTTAGTTTTCTGAATAAATTGGTTGGACCCCCTCTTTCATGCATTGGGTTTCAAATAGTTTGGTTTGGATTGGAAAAGAGTAGGAAAGTTCATGCTTAAGTGGTAAAAAGAGCCTATTTTTGACTGTGGCCTATGCTTTGTCATGCCATGCTTGATATTATTTTGGCTTTATGCTTAGTATTCTTTGCTGTAGCATGACTTGTTATAAACAATTGAGATTGCTTAATGTGCCTTGGAAGGATCATGCGTTGTTTTAGCATATTAAAGCATAGTATTGTGGTATTCTCCTTTGATGCTTTATTTGGGTTGACTTGGCACATGCTCACACCATGTTATGACTATCCTAAGTCACCATATCCTTGATGATCCTTTAGTTTTCAACTTGTAATATCACTTTATGCTTTGATCAATGATGTTTTGTCGCTCTGCATGATTATGGCCATTATTGCTCTCTTAGTTTGTCGCTCCCAGTCTTTTGCTAGGCTTCGTAACAAAGTGTGAGTTCCACTCATGCATCCAAATCCTTAAACCAAGTTATTCTAAAGAGTCCACCATACCTACTTATTAGCATATGCTATTCCAAGTATATTCATGTTTTTATATACCTTCCAAATTAAACTTGTTATGTGAAAATTAGTGATTAAAGCTCTCACGAACTTGATGGCATACTTTACTTTTCTTGCATTTAATAAACTTGAACCATTGTGTCGTCTATGTTGTATATGCTTGCATTTATTTGTTGGGGATTAGCAGAACCATGCTGTCATGGGGAACGCTTTCAACATTGCACTTGTACTTTGTACCTAGTTGATATCATGCTCTTTGTTCTATGGATGTCGTCGGTGTGAAATGAAAGGGGAGCTTGTAAGTCCATGGAGTTATGTATGTGTGTTAGAGAAACACCTGGGCCGCCGGTCTAATCCATGCCGTCATGGTGGAAACCTATAGTGTAACCATAATGAGCTGTCTATGATGCATTCTTCTTACAAAAAGAGTCAGATATTGAGAAAAAAAGAGAAAAAGAAAAAAAGAGATATGAGAAAAGAGGAAAGAGAGAAAAAAGCACCATTTTCCCATGGTAAATAAGAAGATTGCTAAGATTCTCGTTGTCTGCTTGCCTTGTCATTTTGATATGGGGATTTTTCCGTATCATCGGGCACGTGGTACCCCGTTGGCGGTTCTCTATGATACACATGTACTTACTATGACAAGAACTTACCGGTGACTAAACTTGAGTAGCATGAGGAGCGGCCCTCGTATTCAAGGGACATGAGATTTCCAACTTTTTGTCAAGCATATACTCCATAGTTTGTTCACTTTAACCTTAATCACTTCAGGATGCTTATGATAGGGGCAATGAGAGCTGAAAGCTAACAAGTACCATAATGTTTGGAAGCTCTTTATGAAACTTGAATCTCTACTTCCTTCTATGAAGGCCTTTCTTTTACTTTTATGTTGAGTCTCCACCTTCTATCTTTATGCACCTACTTTGAGAGCATAGTGACCATTTTTAGTTCTATGTGCATTGTCCCAAGACTTGTTGATTGATGCATACTTTTATATTGCTTGTTTTAAACTATTTGTATCTAGTCACTGTTATGAACTTTGAAGGTGTCCTATGCATTTATGTTTTGCTACTCTATGAGGGACAAGCTGAATGCCATTATGCTATGTTTTATTTATGTGAAACAAACAAACGTCTTGCAAAGTATTGTTATTCATGAATCTTTTGTTTGTGCCTTTTCATGTTGCAACATAGTTGCTTTGTCTTATTGCTAGAACTTTATCTTTCATGTTATGATTGAAGTACTATGATCCCAGCTTTGACTGTTTTACAAATACTTTGATCAAGTTTATGATGGTGCATGTCACCTCAAAAATTATTCTTTCTTTTTATCACTTACCTACTCGAGGACGAGCAGGAGTTAGGCTTGGGGATGTTGATACGTTGCTAACGTATCCATAATTTTTGATGTTCCATGCTTTGTTTTATCTACTTTCTTATGTTTTGTTCCAACTTTGGAGTACTTTTTATACACTTTCTTGGACTAACCTATTAACAAGATGCCATAGTGCCAGTTGCCTGTTTTCTGCTGTTTTTGGTTCCAATAAAGTCAGAAAATCAATATTCTCAGAATTGGACCGGACAAAAGCCAAAGTCGTCATTTTCCCGGAAGATTCACGGAGCCAGAAGGAGAGACGAAGGGGGGCCACACCACCCCTGGGCGCAGGTCCCCCTGGCCGCGCCAGGGAATGGGTGTGGGCCCCCTGGCCGACCAACGACCTTGCCCCTTCGGCTATAAAATCCACCCGATGCAAAAACCCTAAGTGGTTAATCAGAAATCCACAAAGAGTTCCGCTGCGCCACCGCCACCGAAGGGGAGATTTGGGGGCATAAAGTCTCTGTTCCGGCACCCTGCCGGGACGGGGAAGTGCCCCCGGAACCATCTCCATCGATCTCCACCGCTATCTCCATCACCATTGCTGATTCCCATGATGAGGAGGGAGTAGTTCTTCCTCGAGGCTAAGGGTTCTACCGGTAACTATGTGTTCATCTCTCTCTCTATGCATGATCATATTGTGATCATGAGCTTTGTAATCAAGTAGATCTACCTTGCTACTCAAGTGCTTTATTAGATCTCTGCTCTCCCCATGTGTGTGAAGTTGACAGTGTGCACATCATGGTGGCACTTAGGCTAGAGATTACAAATACTTGTTATGAGTTATATTTGGAGTTGGATGTCTTTATGAAATTGTGGTGTTTGTTGGAACCATCTAGTGCTCAAGGTAACAGTGTGGGGTTATCTAGATGTGGAAAGCAAACTTTGAGGTGTGCTGTTATAGCCCTACCATGGATGAGAGTGTCCAACCGGAGAGTAGTTTAGCGTAGTATCATGAAGATGATATATTTATATGAGAGTGTTCACTAGTGAAAGTATGATCCCTAGGGCTTTTTTCTAAGCATTGAAACACTATTTGCAACTAGATCTGTTACATATTTGCTTGCTTTCATCTTTATTTAAGTTTGCCTTTTGTCTCTTCCCACGTCAACCACACGCCAGCAAGCTATTTTCTGGCACCGTTGTCTTATATCTATACCACTTGTATTTCACCATCTCTTCGCCGGACTAGTGCACCTATACACCTGACAAGTGTATTGGGTGTGTTGGGGACACAAGAGACTTCTTGTATCTTGATTGCAGGATTGCTTGAGAGGGAATACCTTTGACCACTTCCTCCTTGAGTTCGATAAACCTTGGGTGATCCACTTAAGGAAAATCTTGCTGCTGTTCTACAAACCTCTGCACTTGGAGGCCCAACAACTTTCTACAAGAATAGAAGTGCGTAGACATCAAAGTCGCCCAGCTATTATTGGACGGGGTGGTCTAACTCGAACCCCTGCTGTTGTTGAGCAAAATGTGCTTCCTCGTCCGCGTCATGCTTCTGTCAGACAACCTCCTCGTAGGATTCCACGTATTGCCGTTGTGCAAAACTCTGCTATGGAATCTGCTAGTATTGGTCGTCCCCGTGGTGTTGCTGCTCTGGTTGCTGCTGACCCAATCCATGCCGCTGTTGAGCAAACTATGGCTTCCGGATGCTGCTTTGCTGTTGTTTCCAAGACCGCTGCCTTGTGTGCTCCTCCTCCTCGAAACCATGCTCAAGTTGTGTAAAACTATGCTCTAGAATCTACCGGTACTGGTCGTCCCCGTGGTGTTGTTGCTCCGACTGCTACTAACCCAATCCATGCCGTTGTTGAGCAAACTAAGGCTTCCAGAGACTGCCCCGCTATTGTTGCCAAGACCACTGCCTTGTGTGCCGCTCCTCCTCGAAACCGTGCTCAACTTGTGCAAAACTCTGCTATGGAATCTGCTAGTACTTGTCGACCTCGTGGTATTGTTGCTCCGGCTGCTGCTAACCCAATCCATGCCGCTGTTGAGCAAATTAAGGCTTCCGGAGGCTGCCCCGCTGTTGTTGCCAAGACTGCTGCCTTGTATGCTCCTCCTCCTCGAAACAGTGCTCAAGTTGTCCAACCCCTTGCTCTGGAATCTGATGGTACTAGTTGTCCCCGTGTTGTTGTTGATCTGGCCATTGTTGACCCAATCCCTGCCGCTATTGAGCAAACTAAGGCTTCCGGAGGCTGCCCCACTATTGTTGCCAAGACTGCTTCCTTGTGTCCTCCTCGAACCCGTGCTCAAGTTCAGCGAGCTGCTGGTCTAGAGCTAGCTCCTGGTATGGACTCTGCTAGCACTCAAAACACTGCTGTTGTGGGAACTGCTCCTGATCGTTGATGTGGCGTGCCAACAGCTACTCCTATTGTGCTGCCGTTAGTCATGGCCCTGCCTGTCCACCAGGTATTGTAGCTCCCGCTGTAAAGGGCCCTCGCCTTGCTCCTGGTCCTGGTACTTCCATCGAGGTTGCTCTAGCTAACGATGACACTGGTGATGGCGACAGTGGCGTTGTGGCTAGGTGTGATGGTGCCGCTCCACCTCTCGAACCTCTCGGAGGTTTCTATCCTGTAGAACCTAACGATGGCAAAGTAATCGTTTGTATCGGTGTCAAGAAGTGTACTGCAAAATTAGATGATGATACAGAAAAATTCTATGACAATTTTGACGTAATCCTTGGCAGATACGATCCTAAAGTAGTACAGTTATCTGACCTGATGGCATCGTTACGTGTGAAGGTGTTGTGGGGCTCCTCCCAGGTAACACATTTCGTAGATTTTGGTTACAGGAGCAAAAGGCTATAAAACTGAAAGATACCAGTGATTTAGTCGTACCGTTTACAAGGAAACATTATAGAGGTGAACTGTACATCCACTTGATAGTGCAAGTGGTTGGAGGGGAATTGGATTTCGATAATAGAGATGATGGACTTGTAGAAGGCATGTGTGACCTGATCCATGGCATCACTGGGGATTGTGCGACTGAGGGTAGATTTGAACAGAGGAGAGTCTTACAGAGGAGCATCATAAAGAGGAGCAGGAAGAGCATCCCCTGAAAGGGCACCCCGAAGAAGAACATCACCAAGGAGACCACACCAGAGAAGAGGACGCCCAAGATTCGCACGAAAAAAAGCACCACACCGCAAAGTACACCCCTGAGATCCAGTCAAAATGCCACACTAAATGGTAGCAGAAAAAATGCTAAGAGGGTGAGCACGATGGTGAACACTCCAAGGAGTGGTAACAAAAGGTGAATATGGCCAGCACGGAGGCTACCACGCCCAATGGTAGCAGAAAAAATGCTAATTTGGAGCGGAATACGCCACTGAGGTTGGGAAATAATGCTAACACGAAGAAGAACACGCCCAATAGTAGTAGCAAATGGGCTAATTCGAAGAAAAACACGCCGCAGAGGTCAGGCAATAATGCCAGCACCCTAGAGCCAACACCCGTGAGGGGAAGCAGGAAGGAGATCACACCCAAGAGCAATAGCAAAAAGCCTAGCTCGATGGGGAACGGAACGCAAATGTCAAGCCCTACTGATACCATCAGGAAAGATTACATCAGGAAGGAAGATGTACACAAGAAGAGCAAGAGGGTTCTGTACAGTCAAGATGAATTAGATTCTGACTGTTTTTTGTCTATTGAAGAACCTGGGATGCATGCAAACGTAAGACCACCCCATGTGGTTGCAGAAAAACCAATAGAGTGTCTGGGAGAAAACAGGGTTGCCGGTGAGGTAGATTGGGGCAATGTTCCGGTCCATCCGGGTGGAGATGATGGTGCAACCCTACCCATGGGAGTCAATATGATGTGTGCAGTACTAGGCATTAGAGATGATGGCCAAGATTCTGAATCAGATGTAGAAGAGTGCATTGTAGAGGATCAAGAATCTGGTGATGATGAAATAGATGAGGAACTTAACAATGAGGCTGGCATTCCAGTCGATGATTTGGGTGTTGAAGTAGAAGAAATGAAACATTACCATGAGTATCCTATAATTTTGGTCGGCACCGAGTTTAGGAGCATGCATGAGTTCAGGATGTCATCCCGACATTTTTGTATCAAGGGGGAGTTTGACGTTCATCGACTTAAGAACACTGCCCAGAGGTATGAGGCCATCTGCAGGTTAACATGGAGGAATGGACGGGTCGAGGTACATTGTCCATGGAGGATCACAGCAAGTGTCTTACCTGCGTCGAAGGCAATTAGGGAATTGGGGCAATGAATGCAACAAACCATTCGAACTTTCTATCTTTTCACTCTATAACTACAATTGTTGTGCAAGATCTTTCTAGCAACAAGTCGACTCTACTTATCTTTTAAATGAATCTGTGTTGTAGGTGAACAAAATGGGCCCTCCCCACATGTGTCCGACAGGCAACAAACTGAAATCCTCAATAGCCGATACGGAGTGGGTGGCTATACAAGCTATGTCCATACTAAAGGATAACCCTAAGGAGACCGCAAAGAATATTCATACTAGCGTCGGTTCTAAATACAACATTGTCCTACCGTATTACATGGTTTGGAAAGGTAAACAGAAAGCTCTGAGGGTCTTGCATGGGGATTGGACCAATAGCTTCAGGATGTTGTACAACTTCAAGGTGGAGGTACAAGCAAGGTGTCCAGGGAGTGTTGTGGAGATTAACAGCGAATCAGTACGTGGTAAAATTTATTTCAAAAGATTTTTCATGGTGCTTAAACCTTTCATCTAGGGATTCAAGGACGGCTGTAAGCCATATCTGAGTGTAGACAACACCGTCCTAATTGGCAAATGGAAAGGCTGCCTGCCATCTACCCCAGCACTTGATGGTCACAACTGGATGTTCCTACTATCATTCAGGCTGTTTGAAATAGAAACAAAGGAAAACTAGGTCTGTTTTATGAGGCAACTCAGGAGACCAATAGGCCACATGGATCCATTGGCTATATCCATAGATGCATGCAAAGGGATGAAAAATGCAGTGAAGGAGGTGTTCTTGCGAGCTAAAGGTAGAGAATGCCATGCCCATATGATGCTCAACTTGTACTCACACTACGCAGGCATCATATTTCGTTAGATGTTTCCTGCTGCTAGAGCTTACAAACCTAGTAGCAACGAAAATTTCATGAGCAAGATTTTTGCGGAAGCCCCTAAACTTCCGCAGTACTTAGCCGTCCATCATTCACAGCTATGGAAGATGAGTCAATTCAACGTTGACATCAAAGTTGATTACATAAACAACAACCTTGCAGAATGCCTGGATAACTGGGTGAAGGACATAAAAGTGCGTCATGTTCATATCTCGATGGACAACATACGTGGTATGATCATGAAGCTACCGCATGTTGTACAACAACTGCACAAGAGAAGATGAGGACTTGCTCATCTTAGGGTTCTCTCGTCAACCAGCAGCAGCTGTGAGGTGGTCGATATGTCCAAGAGTGGAAAAATGGATGTTGTGAACATCCAGCTGCGAGAATGCACCTGCTTAGAGTGGCAGCATACCGGGAAACCTTGTGACCACGCCTTGGCCTTCTTGGTGAAGAAAAAGTTCAGAGATACGTACGCTGGATCCGTCGAGCCATGTATAGACCCATCTCAGTGGCCTCAAGTCCAACTGAGTTTCAATCTTCGCTAGCCAGCTACAAAAAGGGGCAGAGGAAGACCTCAGGTGAATAGGTTTAAGAATTTTCTTGAGAAGAAGGCTTCGGCTTTCTGTGCAAGCAAGAAGGGCAAAAACAGATGCAAGACCTGCCATCTTATAGGCCATAGAGTAGCGGGCCATCCCCTTATGCTCCCAAACCTAGGTATGAGATGGTACATTCAAAAAAAATGTTTATAGTCTGTAGATATTAAGTAGTAATCCATGTACTATTTTTTTACTGGAAGCGCAAGGTAAGAAACAAGACAACTGACTCAGTGATTTTGCTGCGGGAACAAAACCAAAACGAGTGGAGTGATGATGCTGGACACGATTCTGGTGCTAATTGGCCTGACTTCCCTTGACCCGGAGATGCAGGGTACGTGAAGGTAAGAAAATTGGCACCCAAGAAGAGGAAGAATGCAGGAAATGAAGAAGCTAGAGGACGTGAAGGTAAGAGGAAGAAAGTTGGCACCCAGGTAGAGGAAGAAGGCTAGCAGTGTAGAAGCATAATAATGTATTGAACTTGAATCTATATATGTAGTTTGGCTAAACTCTGGAGCTGTGTGTGTGGAACTTGTCGGGCGAAACAATCTGCCTCCCGTATTCAGAGTAAAATGCATCGCGACTTGAGGATTGGATACGGCCGAGGCCACTAGTTGAATCCGAAATTGTGACCGTGCCACTACTATCTGAACAATCGCACCACCAGGACCGTGATAGCTGAGCGGTTAAGGGGTCTCCAAAATCGATGGATGTTAGTGGCACATACATGAATTATTTATAGGCGCTTAATAAATCCCTACTATTGGCATTACACTTATGATAAGGTTTTGAGATGAAAACAAGTTCTAATCTAGCTGCTACACTCCATTAAGCAACAACTTATTTTAGCTGTTGGACAACGACATGGCAACATAAACTGCAAAGGCAACAGATAATGCCCATATAATGAGGAAATTGTTTCCACTATCTGGCCTAATCTTGAGCCCGTCTGTCTCACCACCTCCCTGCTCCTGCCTCCCCTGCACCTGGCGAAGCTCCCGGATCTCTCGCTCCAATGCACAAATCTCCTCTTTCTTGTCCCACACAGCATCACGCAGATCGTGAATAAGCTCTTTGTGAAAACCTATCAGTGGCTTTTCGATCCACACAAACTTGTCACAGCCAGTTCCCCTTCCTTCCTGTGAAGTAGATCGAAGGAAACAAAAAAAGAATTACATTACGTTTTCCGGATCCAGGTTACCATTGTACCTACAGTAGGAACTTACCGCTCTGATGCTGTAGTTGCTGAATTTTCCTGTAGTATTTTCGCAGGTCCACGAAATCCATCTTGGCATCTTCTCACCACACAAACACAACATCTCAGGTTAGTAATTGTAGGGCATCCTCCGGTACCTGATGGGGGCACCCGCCTGACGGTGTTGAGCTGACCCTGATTCCGCACGAGACGAACTGCATGAGCTGCGAGCCATGAGCGAGGGGAGCGAGGGCATAGGAAATAGGAGCCTTTGGATGTTAGAGTAGTGGCACAGTGAAGCGTGATTTATCCCCACTTAATAACTCGGGCAGAATCCTACCATCCACATTCGGCTGACAGGTGGGGGACCTAGCGTGCGGACTTGTCAACCAAATCTCGTGCCTTCGTGGTTCAAAGGCCCTCTCGCACGCATTGGACGAATTTTTTGGCACCTTGCCCGCATACATATCACTAGGAGGCCTTGCTCAGGAACTAGACACGCCTGGCCCACACTCTTACTCCCTTGGAACTTGTCATGGCTCGCGCCGGTAGATCCATCCAATCCACCACTCCCGGTCGGGCTCGTCGCGGCGGATCCATCCCAAGATCCTATCGTCATAGTATCAAATGGCCATGGTTTCTTGAGCGGAGCGATGATGCTACGTCTCCGAGCTTGGCCCCTCCTACCTATAGAAGGACTAATGTGGCGTCGCGCTCGAGCAGGAGCCGCCAGGCGTGATGGGGCTTGGTCCATGCCAACCTGGTCCCCTTCGTCATTGTCGATTATGATGTGGAGGATGACAGGGACGAAGCAATGCAGAACGCCATTGTTGCCTCCTTGGTGAAGGGCAAGCCACGGGTGGGAGTGGATGTCGCTGGGAAGGGCATGGCGTTGTCACCAATCGAGGTGGACTCCGACGACAGCGCTGTGATGTGGGTTTAGATGTTGTTTAGGATGGTTGCAATTTCAGTTCTGTTTAGTGCGAGTACAATTATTGTAATGGGTTTGGCGAGTTATATTGAGAAATATGTGCAATAGCAGCGTGTAAGTGCTTCCACTTTAGAAATTGTGTCTGTGCTATTTGTGTGTTGCATGATCAACGCAGATCACTTGTAAACAATCCAACAAAATCAGATTACAAACATTAGACAATAGTGGCAGGATGGAAGAGAGGTGGGGATAGTGGCTTCGAGGTGTAGGAAGAGAAGTAAGGGGGACGTGACACTGGTAGGTGGGCCCACGGAAAACGTGACACTTACATGCTGGAGCACGCGGTATTGCCAGTCTGTCCAGAGCAAGCAGACTTTGCAACGTGACAACAACTAGATCATGGGACCAATAACTCGTCGAATTATTAAGGAGTACTAAAAAACTACAACTAGGGTACATTCGCATAACATGTATGCTCTACGCACCTGAGAAGCATCTCTTAAGTCTAACGGTAACAACATCATAAGTACTACATTTCCCTGTCGGTCTTCTCGATACAAATGTAGAAATGCATCTGCCTGTTTGGTCTAGCACCGACAAGGTACTGAGATGACACACATAGGATCGACCTTAGGTACACATACTCCACCTCCCACGTCGTCGGGCAGCTCGGCATCACGTCTAGCACAAGCATGCTATCAGACGATGGTGGCTAGGCGATCGCCCTCACGCACACCGTGTATAGGGGCTAGGCGCTTGATACCAACCTGACGCATACCGCACACAGTAGGTGGGCCCAACTCTTGTTCCCTATGAAGGGAATATGCCCGAGAGGCAATAATAAAGTGGTTATTATCTAATTCCATGTTTATGATAAATGTTTATTTTGCATGCCATAATTGTGTTAATTGGAAACGTTAATACATGTGTGTTTAATAAACAAAATACAAAGTTCCTAGTAATGCCTCTCATATAAACTAGCTCGTTGATTAACAAGATGATCAAGGTTTCCTAATCATGGACATTGGATGTTGTTAATAATGAGGTCACAACATTGGTGGAATGATGTGATGAACATTCATCCAAAGTATAGCATTACAATCAAAGTCATTATGTTTATATTGCTATAACATCATACGAAGTAATCTTAGTCCTTAGACCATGAGATCATGTTAATTGCTAACACCAGAAGAGTATCTTGATAACACCAAACGTCACACCGTAGCAGGGTGGCTATAAAGGTGGGTTCAGTGCTATGAAGGTGTTATGTTGAGGCTCATGGATCAAGAGTGGGATTTGTCCATCCCGATGACGGATAGATATACTCTGGGCCCTCTCGGTGATATCACATTAAGATAGCTTGCAAGCAAGTGATGAGATCACTAGAATGTTATATCACGGGAACGAGAAACGAGTGCATGTCGATAACAAGATCAAACTAGGTATTTCAATACCGATGATCGAATCTCGGACATGTATTATATCATGAGACAAAGGGATTTAGTTACTAGCGTTAAAGGTTCTCACGATCACAGAAGTCATCGTTGAATGTGTAGGAGTCAGTATGAATCTCCAGGTCCCGCTTCTGATTATTGATCTGAGAGGGGTCTCGATCATGTCTGCATTATTCGCGAACCGTAGGGTGACACACTTAAGGGATACCGACACCATTTGGAGCAAATATGTTTCAGATAAAGATTTAAGAAAGCGCTGGAATTATTTCAATAGACACCAAAACTGTTTCGGGTGAAATTGCTGAAATTGGTTCTGCATGTAATATTGAAATGTTGTAGGGGGTTTTATGTGAATGTTTGTTAATTAAAGTAATTAAAAAAATTCTGAATAAAAATAATAAAAGAGTTTTATTAAATGAGAGAGCATTAAATTTGGAGAAATTTAATGCATTTAAAGTGGAGACTTTAAAAGAGAATGTGAAGGGGCATTTTAATGTGGAGGGGTTACCACCACATGAATGAGGAGGTGAGGAGTCACCCTCCCATGGGGCGCCAACCATGGGGGAGGGGTACCCCCTCCTCCTATAAAAGGCCCCCCTCACACCCCTTCTTCCTCACACCTCCTCGTGAAGGATCTCTCTCCCCCTCTAGTATTATTCCCCCATGGTCTCGGATTAGCGAGATACATGTTCCCGGTGGCTTTATCTAGAAAGGAGTTGCTGCTTCCACTGCTTTGCTAGAGCGAGGGACAGAGGTTGTCGGGGTACCGGACGTGTGTGCGATCACGGATGCACCTCTGCTTTGCGGTGTTGGACTTGGTGGTGCTGGACTTGCTGGAGCTGGATCTGATGGACGTGCTGGAGCCGGACCTGCTGGACTTCATCACAATCTTGAGATCGGCAAGTGTACGACTACATCATCCACGAGTTCCAACTCGTTAACAAAGCTTTGTTTTCTTTGAGGGTAAGTTCTCTATGGATGTATATCCACCCGTTGCTTGTATCTAGTAGATAGATCTTGGCATATAGTTCCCATCGTAGGAAATTTTTTGTTTTCTATGCTGCGAACCCAACAGTGGTATCCGAGGCTGATCTATGCGTAGGTGCTTTGCACGGGTAGTACACATATGTTTATATGTGGGCGATGATGATCATGTTATTACTTCTTTCATATATTTTGGATATTGGTGGCATAGTGGGATGAAGCGGCCCGGAACAACCTTACATGTCATCGTACATGAGACCGGTTCCACGACTAACATGCAACTAGTTTTGCATAAGTGGCTGGTGGGTGTCTGTCTCTCCTACTATAGTCAATATCTGATTTACAACGAGTTGCTAATAACTTGGTTATCCTTGTTGTGGTTCCATGTTCATAGGTAAAAATGGTTCTATCTCCGAAAGCCCTAAGACACGTAAAACTTGAAATGGATCAATTAGAGGCGTCTAGTTTAGATCGTTGCTGGGCTAGTGTCATGATATGGTAATATTGTAAGTAGATGTATGATAGATACTCTTACAACACACCTAACGTGTAAGTTCCATAGACATTGGCCTTACACACAAAGGAATGATAGAGATCATACCACGATGCATATGATGGTGATAAAATGCATGGACCATATCATCCCACTTTAAACATATGATGTTCGCATCTTATATTGCTTGTTTGGCGTTTTAGTAGCATTATAAGATGATCCCTCATTTAGATATCAAGATAAAATGTGTTCTTCCTTAAGTATGCACCGTTTTGTGGATCGTGTTTTGAGGCATCACGTGATGATCGGGTGTTCTCGACTCTACGCTTTCATATAACGGGTGTAAGATAGTTTTACATTAGTGAATACTAAGGTTCTTACTTGGCGAGCCTAGCATGTACAGACATGGCCTCGGAACACGGACTGAAAGGTTAAGCATGAGTCATATAGTTGATATGATGCTCACCTTTGAAGCTACACCGACTCACGTGATGATCGGACTTGGTGTAGTGGATTTGGTTCATGTAATCACCAAAAAGGCACGAGGGATGTCGTTTTTGAGTGGGAGTTCATTTCTAATTTGGATTAGTCGAACTCAATTTGTCATAAACTATATCGAAGTGAATTTGCATAATTTGTTGTAGTCATTGGCGTCTGTTCACTACCTTATGCTTAGTTTTAATTGAGATAATAGAACTATAGAATTCTAGATATTTACTTTACGAACTGGTATCGTATTATTTTGAATGTCAATTTAAAGTTTATAAGTCCTATTGCAAACTTTTAGCAAACTCTATTTACTCTATGAAGTTTAATAAGTAGTATTAAATCGAGAGTAAGAATTCCAATGTTAGTATCTAAAGTATCATGTTTGCCTCCATGATTATTGATATTCAAAAGTTGGTTTAATATCAAGATTATATAGGAGCTGAAAATTGTTTTAGAAAGCATCATGTGTGAAAGATATTGTGATATCTAAAACAATGTTTTTGGTTGCATTATGATAGAGTATAATTTAGCAAAATACATGTTCTCATATTGTATGAGAATTTGTGAAGGATGGAGATGCTAAGCATTCGGATCTCCCAAAAAGGTTTTGGGGACTACCATTATACTCACGATTCTTCCTTACAGGCTATAGTAGTTTGATCATGAAAGTTGTCATGATAAGGATGAATAGAATATGTAAGTAAAATGTTTACTACACAAATAGATTACTAAAGAATGGATTTTTGAAAGAACACCAAACATTTGATGATGGTGATCCACTTCAAAGTGCAAGTTCAAAGGTATTAGTATTTGACTATATACACTTTGTACTATGTTTCATGTGAATGACACCACTATTGATGTTGATAGATTCTTTTAAAAGAAAAGGAATTGTTGAAAGAGAATCTATAAAATATTTGGCAGAAAAGAAAAGGTTGGAGATGTCCAACTTAGGTATATAGAAGACATACATGTTATGGATGTATTCCTTGCTTGTTAAACAATGTGGTTCTGAGGTATTGGATACCGAATTGGTTGGTATGAAGTGTCATGCAGGACAACGCAATTCATGAACTGCAATGGCCTAAGTAACTAGCAAGGGAATAAGTAATGATGTTCATCGAAAACAAAGAAAGTGTTATTGTGTTTTTTCGTTGTCGTCAAACTAGCCTTCAAGATTTGTTTTAATAATTGTTATTTTGTTCCGGTATTACGAGAACAATGGTTGTTCAAATAATTACCGCATTCCATAAAGGATGGATGAACTTTTACAAGTCTAGTGGGAGAAATCACATCCATAAACACTATTGCTAAAATGTCGCAAGACAAATGATTGAAAGATCACTTATGAAGTGACATCGCTGTTTAAATTATATTGGAAAGAAAACATGAAGAAACTCCATGTTGATGGATTTTTGGAGTCTTTGATTTTGATCAATTGACGCTTGTGAAACTTTTCTCGAGATAATTGAAACTCCGTCCATAGGACAAAGAGGAACGGATGACTAACTTATTGGATATTATACATATTGATGTATATAGTCCATTATATGTAGCCATATGCGATGGATCTTTTTGCTTCATATGCTTTCTCCAGAAATTTGAGTGAATATATTTATATATTTACTTAATAAGGAAGAAGTATGAAACATTTGAAAATTGTTCAAAGACTTTCAAGATGAAGTGGAAAATCATTGTAACAAGAAAATAAAGAGTTTATGATTCGATCATAAAGGAAAATATTTGAGTTACATGTTTAGCAAAACACCTAAGATTTGCGGAATTGTTCCATGATTTGTGTTTCCCAATAAACCATAGGAGTATGGCATATTTGAGAGATGAAATCAAACCATGTTTGACATGGTAAGATCAAAGGTGTCATTTATAAAACTGCCATTATGTTTTAAGGATTGAAGCTTTAGAGACTACCGCTTTTACACTGAAAATAGCACCATCGTGAGCCGTTGAAATGACACCATATAAGTTATGGTTTGGGATAAAACCCGAATTGTCTTCTCTTAAATTTTGGTATGCCATGCATAAGTAAAATGTTTACAACCAAAGTCGGATAAGCACGTCTTTGTAGGTTATCCCAAAGAATTTGTTGGGAATTTCTGCATAACATCAAGGACAAAAGAGTTTTTTACTTGGAACGTCAAGTTTCTTGAGAAGGAATTTTTCGCGAAAAGTTAAGTGGGAGGACAATAGAACTTTGATAAGGTTGTTGAACCTTAGCTATATATGCTAAGTAGCGCAGCGCCGGAAAGTGTCCCAGTGGTGGCCACAATGCTCATGGCTCCCGTGATTACAAAGCTTTTAATCTCAGAGATTAGAGTTCATATTGAACCGTGTGGGTCGGTAAGAATCAAATAGTGATATTTGATAAACAAGTCGTTATTGTTTTGACAATGATGAACCGACTGCATGCAAAGAAGCGATGATGGGCCCTGACTCCATAAAATGACTAGAAGTCATAGAATCCGTGATAGTATCCATACACGAGAAATCAAGTTTCTGAACTTGGAAGACCCTCCAGAAAGGCGTGAAGCCTATCGGTCGTGTTTGGATCTATAAAGAAATGGACATGGATGTTTAACATCTATGAAATAGTCTACATGTTGGAAATAAGTTTACAACAATGTTCAAGGAGTTGACTATGACAAGATTTGATATTTCATAGAGATATTTAGTTTTGATAGATTAATGTAGCAACCACTACATATAATTTGGTATATGGTAGTTGAATAAACAAAACGAGATTCTTCTAATAGAATGGTTACCTAGGACGTGTACATGACATGGTCCAAAGGGTTTTGTTAATTCAAAGGGTGCTAAAAGGGCATGCAAACTTCAATAGTTGAAGTGAGCATAGCGGAGTTGGAATCTTCACGATGATGAAACTGTTAAAAGAGTTTCAATTCATCGGAGATGATGAAGATGCTTGCATTTGCAAGAAATTAAGTGGGAGCGCTGAGAAATATTTCTAATACATTGTTGAATGGAAATGATGTATCTTGTATTGACACAAGTTAAGAATTTCATTAAAATAAGATTTCGATGAATGACTTGGGAAAAATCGGAATATTTGGCATCAATGTCTATATGGATAGATTGAGGCGCTAATATGGTTATGCCAGACGTACATATATGAGATATTGAAAGGATTCAATATGGAAACAACAAGAAAGGTTCTTGCTGCATGGAAAGGATTGTATCAAGATTCAAGTGTTTCAACACTTGGTGAGTAAAATCAGATGAAGATTTTGATCGATTATACCGTGAAATGTATATATCCAGATATGTCCTATGCTCTAAATGTTATGAGCACATACCATAATGATTCATAAGATGATCATTGTACGATAGTAAAGATATTCTTGTGAGCTTTGGAAGAACTAAGAATATATCATGTATAAGTGACAGATAGTTAAAGGTAGTTCATTGTAAATTGTTACATTGATACTAGTTTTGTCACAAGATACAAATTAAATTTATCTCAATGTATACTATGGGTGGCACAATGTAATGGAAAGGATGTTCCATGATGGATTTGGATGAGTTCCAAAGTTGAGACATTGTGACGGATACTACAACAAAAGGCTAAGTATATAACTGCTATAGTAGTAGCAAAGGAGGGCATTTCTGTTAAGTAGTTTGTTATCAAACTAGGTGTGGTTCAAAGTGGGCTAATACTATGAAGATATATTGTATGACAATAATATCAACATATTTTAACCCAAACGAACTAAAGGTCTCACCAAAGGACCAAATTTATATAATGCCATCTCATTTGAGAATGAGTGATGCGTAGAGACGCAAAGACATGCAAATACACACGGACCTGAAACTGTCAGATCCGGAGATTATGTTAACCACTAGCAATCAGGTATATGCAACACCAGAAAGCCATAATTGTTCAATACGCAAAGTTTTTCAAACTAGATTATTGACTCTAGTGCAAGTGGGAGATTAAAGGGAATATGCCCGAGAGGCAATAATAAAGTGGCTATTATCTTATTCCATGTTTATGGTAAATGTTTATTTTTCATGCTATAATTGTGTTAATTGGAAACGTTAATACATGTGTTTTTAATAAACAAAATACAAAGTTCCTAGTAATGCCTCTCATATAAACTAGCTCGTTGATTAACAAGATGATCAAGGTTTCCTAATCATGGACATTGGATGTTGTTAATAACGAGGTCACAACATTGGTGGAATGATGTGATGAACATTCATCCAAAGTATAGCATCACGATCAAATTCATTATGTTTATATTGCTATATCATCATATGAAGTAATCTTAGTCCTTAGACGATGAGATCATGTTAATTGATAACACTAGAAGAGTATCTTGATAACACCAAACGTCACACCGTAACAGGGTGACTATAAAGGTGGGTCAGTGCTACGAAGGTGTTATGTTGAGGCTCATGGATCAAGAGTGGGATTTGTCCATCCCGATGATGGATAGATATACTCTGGACCCTCTCGGTGATATCACATTAAGATAGCTTGCAAGAAAGTGATGAGATCACTAGAATGTTATATCACGGGAACGAGAAAAGAGTGCATGTCAGTAACGAGATCAAACTAGGTATTTGGATACCGATGATCAAATCTCGGACATGTATTATATCATGAGACAAAGGGATTTAGTTACTAGCGTTAAAGGTTCTCACAATCACAGAAGTCATCGTTGAATGTGTAGGAGTTAGTATGGATCTCCAGGTCCCGCTTCTGATTATTGATCGGAGATATCACATTGAAATAGCTTGCAAGAAAGTGATGTGATGTGATCACTAGAATGTTATATCACGGGAACAAGAAAAGAGTGCATGTCAGTAACGAGATAAAACTAGGTATTTGGATGCCGATGATCGAATCTTGGACAGGTAATATATCACGAGACAAAGGCATTTAGTTATGACGTTTAAAGGTTCACACAATCACAAGGGTCATCGTTGCATGTGTGGGAGTCAGTACGGATCTCCAGGTCCCGCTGCTGATTATTGATCGAAGAGGGGTCTCGATCATGTCTGCATTATTCACAAACCGTCGGGTGACCCACTTAAGGGATACCGACACCATTTGGAGCAAATATGTTTCAGATAAAGATTTAAGAAAGCGCTGGAATTATTTCAATAGACACCGAAACTATTTCGGGTGAAATTGCTGAAATTGGTTCTGCATGTAATATTGAAATGTTGCAGGGGGTTTTATGTGAATGTTTGTTAATTAAAGTAATTAACAAAATTCTGAATAAAAATAATAAAAGAGTTTTATTAAATAAGAGGGCATTAAATTTGAGAAATTTAATGCATTTAAAGTGGAGACTTTAAAAGAGAATGTGAAGGGGCATTTTAATGTGGAGGGGTTACCACCACATGAATGAGGAGGTGAGGAGTCACCCTCCCATGGGGTGCCAGCCATGGGGGAGGGGTACCCCCTCCTCCTATATAAGGCCCCCCTCACACCCCTTCTTCCTCACACCTCCTCGTGAAGGATCTCTCTCCCCCTCTAGTATTATTCCCCCATGGTCTCAGATTAGCGAGATACATGTTCCCGGTGGCTTTATCTGGAAAGGAGTTGCTGCTTCCGCTGCTTTGCTGGAGCGAGGGACGGAGGTTGTCGGGGTACCGGACGTGTGTGCGATCACGGATGCACCGCTGCTTTGCGGTGCTGGACTTGGTGGTGCTGGACTTGCTGGAGCTGGATCTGATGGACGTGCTGGAGCCGGACCTGCTGGATTTCATCACGATCTTGAGATCGACAAGTGTACGACTACATCATCCACGAGTTCCAACTCGTTAACAAAGCTTTGTTGTCTTCGAGGGTAAGTTCTCTATGGATGTATATCCACCCGTTGCTTGTATCTAGTAGATAGATCTTGGCGTATAGTTCCCATCGTAGGAATTTTTTTGTTTTCTATGTTGCGAACCCAACACCCTGAACGCTGACGGTGATGGTCAGCACGAAAACAAAGCCGTAGTCCCCCTGGAAAATTAGCCGACGGCGTGTCGAGTCAGTGAATGGCACCTGCTCTTGGAGAAGTTGGGTGTGGCCATATGAGATCCTAATCACTTTGATCAATTGCTTATCTGCAAGGATGACGACAAGCTCTGCCGGCAGGCCGGTGTAGTTGCAGCCCGGCTCCATGCAGGAGCACACGCCGTGCGGGCATGCGAGCTCGTGGAGCGGGAGCTCGTGGTAGGAGTAATGGTGAAAGCATCCTGGGTGGGAGCACATGAGCGAGAACGTCGTTGCGAAGTTGCGCGCGAAGATCTCTAGACTCTTGGGCGGTAGTAGCTCCCACATCTGAAGTTCGTCGAGAAATCGGATAAAAGATCAGCAGTTAGATCTGCGAATAGCAGGGATGTGTAAGATAAGTTCAAAATCTTGTAAAATGATTTCTTAGCATGAATGTATTGACCCGAGAATCAGCGGCTGTCGTCCGGGCACGACGCACGAAAGCTGGTGGCGTCGTCCGGGCACGGTGACGTGTGGTGGAGGAGGGGGCTGTGGAGTAGGCGTGCTCACTCACGAGCTCTATGATATTACTAGTAGGCTATAGGGGAGTGGAAATAATACTAATATAAGTGAAAATGTAAGCGTGGCCAATCATGTCACAGAACAACCTACTCGCGGATCGCTCTTACGAAGAACCATCTTATTTGTCCACGCGCCCCAATCGAATGGTCTGCAACAATCGGATCAGACAACTAGTTCTTTACAGGGGCGAGCCTTCTATAAGCGCGATCTAACGGCCACCATTAGACGCGATCTAACGACCACCAATTGGATATGTTTTCTTTTCATAAACCAGTAGATACACTCCATGAATATTCATTTCATAAACCACATGGATCCACTAGATGTCAATGCATGTGTGTTCATTTCATTAAACCACTTGGATCCACTAGATGTCATTGCATGTGTGTTCTTTTCATTAAACAAATTGGATGTGTGTTCTTTTCATAATCCACATGGATCCCCTACATGAGTGTTCTTTGCATAAACCACATGGATCCACTAGATGCCACTTGCATGTGTGTTCTTTTCATTAAACAACACTAATACACTAGATGTCATTGCATGTGTGTTCTTTTCATAAACCACTTGGATATGTGTTCTTTTCATAAACTAGTAGATACACTCCATGAGTGTTATTTTCATAAACCACTTGGATATGTGCTATTTTCATAAACCAGTAGATACACTCCATGAGTGTTCATTTCATAAACCACATGGATCCACTAGATGTCATTGCATGTGTGTTCATTTCATTAAACCACTTGGATCCACTAGATGTCATTGCATGTGTGTTCTTTTCATCTTGAGAAGGACAAGATGATCTACATCAAGCTCAAGTGGAATGCTCAAGGCAAAGTTATGATCTTGATAGGTTTTCTATTTTACCAATCTCTTGTAGTGTTGGGAGACCAAGTTTAGGATTTATAGCCGTACTATCAAGAGGGGCTCTCGAGTGGGTGACTCGTTCATATCTTTCAGAGAGATCGCGAACCTTTGCATTCATAGCATCATCTCTCTTGGTTGTTGTTTGGTTCTTGTCCATGTGAGGATCTAGAGCTTGTGGTTATCATCATAACAACCTCTAGTTCATCGAAAACGGTTTTCCTATTGCATTTTTGATCTTGCGGGTTTTTCCAGCTCCACACCTTGGGAGATATCTCACATATATATTCATGGTATTTTATACCTTGGTGATACCCAATATTTCGGGTTTTTGTTGGATTCTACATGTTGTTATCTTTCCAACAAAATTGTTTTCATCTCGTTTGGAGTTTGGAAGCAAAAGTTGTGGTTGTTTTGGTTCTGGAGTTTTTGCCTGACCGGTAGTCCTGGTGGGCCACCAGTAGTACCGCTAGGGCATTTTGCTGCTGGTAGTACCAATGTTAATTCCAGTCCAAATTCCAGTAACCCTGATTTTGATTCAGTCCCCTCTCTGTTTTGTGTGCGCTATTTGACGGAACTTGGATCGGTATTTCGGGCGGTAGTACTGACCCCGCCGGAAGTTCCGGTGGGCAGTCGGTAGTACCAGCCAGGATCATTTTTGTGTTCATTCGCATCGCTGTTTTGGACCGTTGGCTGGGTGCCACCGGTAGTACCGTCCACCCACCTCTACTACCGGTCGTGCGCGTAACTGTGAGCAACAGGCAGATCGGAGAGCCCTTTAAAAGGAGCTCCCCTTTCCCCTTCGGGCCTAACTTGCTCTTTCTTGGTTTTTTGTTCTCTCTCTCCTCCATTGTTGACCTTGATGAGCTTGCCCTCTCTCCTTCCCCCTCCTATGATTCTTGCATCTTTTTTGAGGGATTTGAGAGAGGAGATCTAGATCTACAACCCCACCAAACCAAATCCCTTCTTTGTGAAGGAATCCTTGGGATCTAGATCTTGCAGAGTTTTGTGTTCTCCTCTTGTGTTCTTCCTCTCTTATTCCCCCAATATCTTTTGTACCTTTGGTGGAATTTGAGAGATAAGGACTTGCCTCTTGCATTTTGTGCATAGGTTTGAGTTCTCCTCGGAGATTCAGTGAGTTCATTCCCTAGGGCTTGTTTCTCTTGGGTTCTTGGAACCCTAGATGGTTGTGTGGAGTGGTGGTGTATTCGTGGGGCCTCCAATTGAGTTGTGGAGATTCCCCAAGCTTGTTGGCCTTTGGTGGCATTGTGGATCCTTTGTGGCATTTCTTGGGAGCCCTCCAATTTAGTTGTGGAGTTTGCCCCAAGCCTTGTACGGGTTCGGTGACCGCCCTCAAGTGTCCCATAGTGGAATGTGAGTAGGCCTTTGTGGCGAGCTCACGGGAGAATAGGGTGAGCCTTTGTGGCGTCGGTGAGTTGCGTGCCTTCACATCTTGGGGTGAGGCCTTGTCTGGCGTTTGGTGAGCATCGAGCCACCACACCTTGAGGTGAGCCATTTGTGGCGTTCGAAGTACATTGGGCCCCCTCACCTCTCCAACGGAGACGTAGCTTCTTTGGAAGTGAACTTTGAGAAACAAATCATCGTCTCCGCGTCCATCGGTTATCTCTCAACCGATCCCTTTACTTATGCAATTTACATTGTGATAGCCATCGTGCTTAAAGTATTATATCTTGATATCACCTTGTTGCTTGTCTTGCTTAGCATAGGTTTTTGGTGCACTTAGTGAACCTAGTGAATATAGGTTTTGGCTTGATAAATTAAAAGTTAAGTTTTATTCCGCATTTATTAGAGCCTAAACCATAATAAATTTTAAAACGCCTATTCACCCTCCTCTTGGCGACGTCCATTTCTCTTTCAACTTGGATGTGTGTAATGTTCATAAACCAGTAGAGTCATTGCATGTGTGTTCATTTCATAAATGTAACATCCCAAAACTTAATCCAAAGTTAATCAAGATCAAATCTACCCAATTTGGGGTTAAAACCTTTTTTCTATTTTAAATATTTAAACATTCATATGTGTGTGCATTTAAATTAGGAGTTGTTTTGAATTTCCATGTTTGAGTGATCCATTGGTTGTAAAATGATTCTAAGGTGAATTACACATCATCTAGATCATTCCCAAACAAATCCTAAAGAAAAAGAAATAAAAAAGAATAAAATAAGGAAATGGTCATTTGTGCCATTTTAACTAACTAGGACACTTTGGGTGTTCCTAGGACTCAAATGCCAACAGAGAAAATTGTGGTTCATTGAACCCCTTGCTAGTACAAGTAGTGATGTGCCAAGGCCTACTTTGTGATCTCCCAAAAACATTCAAACTCTAATTTTAAATGACATTTGAAAATTGAATCTAGTGTATAAATCAAGATCACACTAATTCAAAAACCACTCAAATGAACTCCATTTCAAAATCCCAAGCAAACCTAGATGCTCAAGCATAAGTTACACCACTCTACCAAAAATCTTTCAAAAATTCTAAACTTTCTCTCATGCGGCCATTGGATCGAACAGGTGGGAGGCAGAGAATTTTTGGCCTAACTAACACTGTTTTGGAGAAAATCTTGTCAAGTCAATTGGTGTGCATTGATCACCTTGGTCTCCTCCAGGCCCAACCAGACCAAAACCACCCCTATCCCTAGCCCCTGGCGCTAGTGCCATGCCTCCCCGACGCCATGATCGCCGGCCGATCATGCCCAAGCCACAGGCGACCACTAGCCCTTCTCCAGGAAGCAAGGCACCACCTCACCACCGCCCACGGTCCACCCCATGGCCGCAGATAGCCACTAGACCATCCCAGAGCCTCGCCGCCCTTTCTCTCTGCGTGCAGCTAGAGCGCGATCACCGTCAGCATGCCACAGACCATGCGTCGACACCAAATGGCGTGCGCCGCTCCCCTTGAACCCAGAAACCCGCCAGACACGGCCGTGCACCGCCGTGCAACCCACAGTCGCCATGATCACCGTCGAGCACCGCCTCTGTCTCCCAGAGCGCGTGAAGCCCCCGACCGTTTGGCACCGTGTGGGCTCCCTGGATTATTCATCCGAGAAATCCCTGTTATGCATACATCCATGTTCCCATGATCAGTGAGCCATGGAACATAACCGACAGGTACCATTACAACATCCGAAACATAACGAATTACAAGACTTACATAGAAGCCATTATGGCTACATCATCATTAGCAGCGGAACATCGCTAAGCGCAGAGCCCAATCGTGCCTCAACCTACAGGCAGCTGACTGGGAAGACGGCCTAGCTCGATGGACGTCACCTTAAACTCCTGAAAGTCTAGCCAAGTAAATAGCCAGGGACACAACCATGAGTACTTTGAAGGTACTCGCAAACCACCAAGATAAGTGAAACAAGGAAATGCAATTCTGGCTATGGCGAGGTAGCTCTATCTGGGGTTGCTTTTGTAAAGCCTAAACTAACTTTGAAGTTATGGCATCTCCATGTCTTTGTTGAAAAAGAGTTTTGAAAACATGCTTCCATTTTATAAATCAAGACATCTCCATATCTTTGTTGAAAAGGAGTTTTGAAAACAGTTTTTGTAGTTAAAAACCCTTTTTAAACATCTTCGACCCCTCTGGCCAAAACAAAGTTTTCGAACTCGGGTTCCCCCGGAACCTTCGTCCTCAAAGTACTTGTTTCCCAAACAAGCACAGTTTGGGTACTCCTAGCCAACACCTTTACAACCGTCCTTGACTGTGGACACGGCTATTCGAATAGGTTATACTCTGCAGAGTTTGCACACTTTACCCACAAGAATAATACATCCGCCAGGATACAACCATGGCCCACTACCATTGTAGATGGGGGTCGGAATAATCAAACCTAACCTTTCGCTTGTCTACACTAGCAAAGGCATGCTTTTCCTCTTGGGTTTGTTCTCCCCGGCAACAAGTATGTGGCTCCCAGCCATAGTCCTTCCTTTCATACACGCGCATACCCAAACCGCAACTTGGCGTATACCTTAAATCTGGAGACTCCACTTCCTTCCATACTACCTAAGTCACACCGTCCGCGGGAGACCCAATTATTGCACCGACCTCTTGCTAGTTCAGGCTCACTCTTTCCGAAGCAAGTGACAGGCTTCAGATCCTTGATCTGGTGGCGCCTGCCCAGAATTCCAGGGATTTCTCCTTATAAGCATGGTAGAAGTGCCTCGGCTAATGCGAACAAACTACGAGTTAAGCCCCAGTACCTGGGGTACTATGGTTGGTGGATAAAAATTGTTCTGGTAAAGGCGTAGAACATCCCATCACATTTACACTTCTTATCATCACCATTTATTTTGTTAAAACTTCCACTAGGAACGATGCCTCTTCCCAGGGTTTTACAAAGCCGTTTTTGAAACATTTGTAGTGGGGAAAATCCCAAAACAGTTTATTTTCTCAAAACTGGGGTTTCCAAGGAGGTAGGATGCTATCCATTGTACTCTCAGTCTAAAGGGGATAAATGATGGGTTCGTCGGGGTGGTGCCTCGAAGGAAACGAAATCATAACTTGGAGGAGCCAAGTTACTAGCGTAGTATTTCTAAAACAAGACATGCAGGTAGATAATGCAATTTATAAAGAGGATACAAAACAGGTAAAAGAGAGTAGGACATATATCAGAGTTCAGGAATGGTGGCTTGCCTGTGATCAGCAATAAGTCCCTGGACTTCTTCAGATGACCAAGAATACCCAATAATATAATAATAAGAAATCTTGTTCTTCTTGTCGCCAAACACTCACACTATCGTCGTCATTGGGTATACATGCAAGCAGACAATACCACACTCAATACAAGGCATACAACATCAAACCATACATCAAACAAACATACTGAATACTACTAGACTTGATAGGTTTTGGAGAGGTTGGGTTCTATTAGTGGAATTTACTAGATGCCACTGTAGTGGTTTCCATTTGGAAAATAGATGTCAAGGTTAGATACAAAGCTTTTGGTTTAGGGTTCTGGGGTCAGTAGGACACCAATGTGCAAAAGTAATATCCTCGGATAGGTCTTGTCAAGACAAAACCCACACAAGTGGTTTCACTTGATTATTAATTTTCTAGATTTAATTATTCTTTTTATAGTGGATTAAACTCTAGTTTGAGGAAATAATTCACCAGAATAGTTCTGGAGCTCCAAAAATTATTTTCTTGGATGGTTAGGTAGTACCTGATGTACTGAACCACCCAGAGTTGGAATTGGGTCAAAAGAATTACCAAAATGCCCTCAGGAAATTCCCAAAGGCAGTTCTGTATAGCTTTTCTCTTTTACACCAGACTAATTCTGCAGGAGTTATTGAGTTGGTTCCAAGGATAGATGATTGGTATTTATAATACCTTTCTGTAGGAATTGGATTCACCCTCTTTGGAGTTGCCAAACTCCTGGAATGATTTATTTAGTGAAAATACCCACCACATAAGTATTTAAATCACTAAAATTCATACAGAGCTCAGTAAATTCTGAACTGCTGGGGTTTGGTAGATATTGGTATTGAGGTGTACTGGGAGTTGGAATTAGGTCCATACCACATTTGGTTAGACCTGGGGAATTTATCTAAGACAGAGAGTTGCTAGTTTTGTTATTTTTGCTAAAGGCAACATACCGTTCACCTTGGTATGAGACCTGTGTTGGAAAAGAGGTACTTCAAATAAATCTCAGGAGGATTTTAGTTCAACTCAAATGGAGTTGTAGAACTCTCTGAGGAAATTCATTAGTGTAAAGTACACTTGGCAGTAGATGAATTATTAGTGAATATTGGAATTTAATTTGGACTTGGGGTTGCCTCTGCATGTTTGAGAAAACATCAGAGTACAATCAAAAATTTAGAGCTAGACATTTGGATTTGATTTACTATTTTAAATATATTTAAACCTGCTGGTCCTTTTTATGGATATGGAAATAAATAAAAAGGAGCTATGTGGCTGGGCTGGATCTGGCTGGCGAATGGGCCGCAGGGGGAGTTTTGGCCCACGGCGCTCAGCGGGGCGCGCGGGAGCCGGCGCTCGAACCTGCCATGCGGGGCCCGACGGTCAACGAGAGGGGGAGGCCGAAGAGGTATTGGCGGATCACAGCCGTCCGCTTAAGTGGCGATGGACGGACCAGGTTCGTCATCTACGCGGGACAGAACAGCGGGCGGAGAAAGCCTAGGGCGGCGCCAGCGAGGGCAGGGTGCTCACCAGAGGGCTCGGGGACGGTCGGGGCTGGTGCAGGGCGACGCAGTCAACGATGGCGAGCAGATCGGTGGGCGGCACGACGGCGGAGGCCCACGGGAAGCAACTTGTGCGACGGCGGCCGAGAGCGACCTCATCAGAGCTCAACGCCAACGACGGAGGAGTTGGTCCTGAACGGAGATAAGAGCATGGTTAGGTAGAGGAGGAGGAGGGGATCTCGTGGGCTGACATGCAGAGAGAATGGAGTAGGGAGGAGAGAGTCTTGCTCGATTTTGTGAGGAGGCCGAGGCTCTCCTCTTCTTCCTTCTCCGGAGGGGAGAGGGTGTGGTGCTCGGGGGAGGTAAGTGAGGTGGAGAGGGGGCAAATGAGGGGCAGAGGGCTGGCTGAGGGTGGCCTGCTGGCTTTATACCACGGGGAGGGAGTAGATGAGGTAAATTACCAATGTGGCCATGGTGGAGAGGAGTGCTGGCCAGGGATTGGTCCATGGGGAGGTGGAGAGGGGTAGGATGGGTATTTAAGTCATGCTGGATCAGAGAGGGAGGGGTGGCATCAGTGGTAATTTAAATTAGGTTGATCCTTGTAAGAATTGGGGTTATTTATCCTTCCTTCTACTAGGGTAAGGGAAAAATGGTCAAGGCTGAGGTGGAGCTACAGTGGTGGTCGACCAAGGGTGTGTCATGGTGTTAAGGAGAAGCATTGATCAAGATTTGCTGGAAAATGGAAGTGCTTAGGGTGGTGGTTTGCTTAATGGACAATTATTGATCTAATAGATGGCTGTGAAGGAAGTCCAAATATTTGCATTGGACCAGAGGGGAAATTGGTACTGGTAGATAGATGGGGTAAAGGTAGGCTCCTAGGATTTAATTGAGATTTTTATGTGGGGTTTTAGTCCACTTAAATCCAATTACTCAAAAAGGACAGAAGTGATTTTTAGGAGAGCATTTGATAAATTTCCATTGGAGAAGGATGGATTTTGATGTGGGAGGGTCCTAGAGGTGAGTACACACTTAGGGGAATTTTCTCAACATTTAATGGGGATTAAAATTATTTAAAACAATTATTATTCCAATTCATCCATTTAAGAAAATGGACAAAAAGAAACAATAAAGCTTCTCAAAAATAACTATTTTTGAGATGGAAAGATAGGATATGATTTGTGGGGCTCACAGGGGCCAAAAGTTGGGCGAGTGGTTTGGTAAAAACCGAACTTTCCTTTACGGAGGGAGTTTTGGAGATTTTGACTATTTAAGGAATTAAATAGTTTTGAGGCCATAATAATTATGGATAACTATTGATAAATCATGAGGGTCAATTTAGATGAGGTAAACAAGGTGTAGCAAGTATTTGCAACCTTGGGGAATGAATTTCCAACTTGAAAAGGATGGAAGACAAGGAGTTGATGATCTAGGGTGGTGTTATTTTTATACCACCAAAACATGCTTGCATCTTGGAGTTCAGAGTTCACCTTGGTGCAAGGGATAGATGGGTGGGTAGACCAACTCATCTAGTTGATCATGGCAGGAGGAGTTTGAATTAATTGTATTGGAGGTGTTCTAGAAGTGATGGCAAACTGTGTTGAAATTAAGGTTACCATGCAAAATGAGTCATGATGCCTTATAAACCATGTGGGTTTAAGTAGCACAGAGATCCACTTGGGGCAAGGGAAGTAGGTTCAGATAGGCATCAATCAGTAGATCACAACCATGCAGAGAGTTGGTCCATAGAGGTTGGGAGGGTGGTGTGAGTTTCTAGCACAGTAGGCATGATGACTAGATTTGCAGGAGTTTTTATTTTCTTGTCTGCAAAACCATCATGGACAAGTGGGTTGGAGGAGGATCTTTCCAGGGACCAATGTGGGCCTTGGTAGTCCTCAGAATAGATGCTAAAAAGGTGATGTTGAAACTGTTTCCAGACTTATCCAAATTTGGCAGTTTTGAGGAGTTTGACTTGAGTATGAGAGGGAATGTTCTAGGAGGAGTTGCAAGGTATCAGAGCTTTAACCAGTGGGTGATATTGAGGTGTAGAGTGAGTAGAAGAGATCGATTCTTGATATTGGTCTTCAAGGACTTGGAAACATCAAGAATGGAGATCCTCAGAATAGATCTGGTTAAGGGTTTTAGATAATCATCTATTGGTTAGGAATCATATCAAGGTTTGCTTTCTTGCTTAAGGATTGAGGAGTTGGAAACATCTTGATCCTAGTGATGAGCTCCTAGAGTGGTCATACTACTTCCAAAGCAAACAAGTCAAACAACAGATCAAAGCAACTCATCAGACAGCAGATCAAGGCAACTCATCTTATACTAAGCATACCACTAATGAGGTTACCATCAAGCCTAGCTTGGGGTAAGGTTGGGGCATTTTGAAGAGGTTGAGTTTTGAATAAGATGAGGGTTCTTGGTATCTCTACAAAGTGTAGAATTCAATTGCTTTGAACAAGAGTTTTGGGAAAACTAGAGGTAAGATTAGTTGAGTGTTCTATCTTGAAAACATAAGGAGATTGTATTATATATCTCTCCATAGTTTTGTTAATAGAAGCTACCAAAATAGTTTTGGTTACATAGGCATCTTGGCTCATATTTTGAAAATGCCAGAACGTTTGAGATCTGTAAAGTAAGCCAAGATAGTTTTGGGCAAAAAGCTTTTGTCAACTGAGGGGGAGGTAAGAAGTATCCTAAGATACACTTCATAAGCACAAGTGCAAACAAACAACGAGCAAGCACTGCACTAGAGCACAAGAAAAAGTTTTTGTTCCCCCTGATTTTTGCATTCTGGACAACAAATCAGGATTGCTGAAATTGGGATGTTACACACCGCCCCTAGCCATGCCATTAAGCTCTAGACAACCGCCAGCAGACCGCCCACCGTCCGCCTACCTCGCCCATGACGGTAACCCTCTGTATCACTGTCACCGACAAGCTCCGCCCACACTCGTCGGTCCACTCATCGAGCCTATATAAGGAGGCCTCCCCCGCACCATCTCTTCACACCATTCCACTCCCCTCTCTCCACTGACCATTTCCCCTCTCTCGCCAGAGCTGCTCGAGCAGCACATCGCCAGAATTCCACCGGAGGTAGCCGCTGCAGAGGAGGAGACGTGGTCGTCGATTTCGTCCACCTCAGCCCCTGTCGCGACTTCGCCTGAGCTCGCCATCGCCGTCCAGTTCATTTGCCCGCCTCGCCGCACTAGCTGGAGCCCTAGTACGTCCCCAGTAGACCCCCACCGTCCGCTTAGGGTTCAGCCTCACCGGCGACGAGTCCATCATCGATGACGACCGTGGACCGTCGATTCGTGTTCTAATCGTGTGGTCCTGATCGCCCCATACCGCTTCGGGTTTTATGTGCCACTGATAGGTGGACCCCCCTGGTCAGTCGCCCTCTGCGCCGCTGAGCGTTACTGGGCCAGCCCATTTAGTTTCCCGCAATGACCCAGTTAATTCAAATTTGGTTTTTCTATTTAGACTTAAAATCAATTATGTCCCTTAGTTCAAAAATCAATTCAAAGAGATTTACAAATCCAAATGGAGTGATTCCAATTTTGTTGGAAATGTAATGAAAATATCTATCCAAGCCCATTGGATTTAAATCATTTAGAGTTAGAGATCTCTCCTAGTAAAAATAATAAGACAGAAGCATTTGCACATTCAAACATTTTTCTAAAATCAACCGTAATAGATTTTGAGTTGATTCCAACTCTAAAAAATCACATTTAACCATCCCTATCTGAATATGTAGTAATATTAAGGTTTGGAAGCAGTGACTTTGGACTAGTACCAAAATATTGCTATATAGGCATTTCTAGTCACTTTAAATCATTAAATATTCAACTTAAACTTATTAAAATGTGATCCAACATTTAAATCACATTCCCATATGTTAGAATATGTGGTGATGACATGTGTCCACATGATTCCATATTTTAATTGGAGAATATTAAATCTTAGTTAATTTGAATGAGTAGAAATTACTTTTCTCAAATAAAAAGAAGTAAGTTAGTTAATTAAACCTTGTGATGCATGTGATAATAATAGATCATCAAATGTGTGCCTTAGTGTGGTAAGTAGACTAGTTAAGATTTGTTTGGTGATTGTGTATCCCGTATGTATTTATAGATGATAGTACTGACCAAGCTTTCGAGGAGGAGGAGTTCTACCAAGAGGAGGAGGAAGAAAACTTCAACCACTGCACCAACCAAGGCAAGCTATTGTTAGCAAGCTAAAATTAAGCTAGATAACCTAAGCAAGATGCATTAGTCATGCTTTGGTTATACCACTATGACTTTTACCTACCCCAAGTTTTATTTCCAAGCTTTACTTTCTTTACTTTATTGAAGTCCTTTACTTGTTTTAAGGTAGCATAAAAAGTATAAAACTTTACCTATCTAGTTAGATTTAGATGTCATTCTATGGCATGAGATTGAGATTAGAATCCCATATTAGTGAACACTCTTAACCTAGTAGTTTAGAGCTAAACCAAAACTTGATTCACTTTAGATGGGAATACTTGGTGAAAATGACTTGTGAAAACCTTGGAATGATGAGTCATTCTATTGAGATGTTTTGACATGTGTTGAGAAACACAAATGGTTTATGATGATGAAAATGCTGAGGCATGAGCCTTAGCCCTTTTACAAAACTGATGGTTGGGTTCAGATGCGATACCATTCCAATTTTACCGTACAACCACAATACCTGAATTGGGTAAGGCTTAGCCGGAAGTTTATATGCATTAGTATTAGTTCCCTCGCGGGAGAGGTTTGAGCTAAGGCAACATCTCAATGTTGTCCACATATGCAGTGCCCAAGATGACAGATGGTCATGGTTGGGAGGCCATGCTCATAGGAGAGGTGCTTATACTAGAGTGTGTAAAGGAAAGGTTATGTTTGATTATCTGCATACTAAGTATGATGATTCAGGGTTATCCCTGACAGATGTATCGAATCTTGTGGTGAAAGTGTACCACCTCTACAGAGTGTCAAACTATTCGAATAGCCGCGTCCGCGGTTATGGACAGTTGGAGTGGCCATACTGTTTCGTTGTCAGATGTTTTCAAAACAACTTATGAAATGAATTGTGACATGACTTGACCACAACCGAGTTGTGACTATGACAATTAAGTTCCCACTTAGGTGATTTCAAACTTTATTTTATCTTTCTTTGTTTCTGAACTCAGCTTAGGTTTCAAACTTAACTTTACAAATAAACTTAGAGTTAGCAGTCCTACTAGAACTACCTTACTTGTTAGTAATAGTTTGTGAGTACTTAAAGAGTACTCATGGCTTTTGTCCCTGGCTATTCCTATGGCCAGACTATGAAGGAGACTACCAAGATGAAGGACATCAGGACGACTATGATAACTAGGACTATCTTCCATCGTCAGCATTGCCTATGCCCCTGAAGATGGACCCCACCTCTACGCTTATTATTTTTATTCCGCTGCTTGTTGTATTAAGACCGGATCATGAGATCCTTTATTCGTGTAAGACCTTATTATGGTTTGTAATGGATGATGTACTGTGATATCCAATCTATTATGTCTCGCAAAAATGGTAATCCTGGGCTTGCGATGTATGGCATAACAGGCATCTGGGATTAAAAATCCGGGTGTTGACAAGTTGGTATCAGAGCCATCCTGACCATAGGAGACCCTAGTTAGAATGGACGTCCGAACAAAAACTTAGCTTCAAAAACCAAAGTGAGTAATTATGAAAACTATTTCCTCTCTTACCCTTGGGAATTCTTTCTCTCAAAAAAATCCATGTTCCTCCAAATTCTTACAGTACTACATAAAATTTGACACACTTGATCACTTCACTAATTTCCTCATCCTTAATTCTTATAGATGGAGACTCAGTTCAGCAAGTTCTACCAGTTGTGCAACAGAGGCTAGCTGATCTTTGATAGGGATCTTGATGCACTATCAGAGCACTTGGGACGCCCGCATCCGAAGTTTCTGGGAGCTCAACTTCCTGGACCCCCAGGAGGAGACTTACAATGGCTAGTCACCGCTGATCTTCGAGGCAAGATAGAAGCACCAATGTACGGGAGGATCCAGTTCTCCGTGAGAGAGAACAACTGGCTAGATGGATTAGCCAGGGCAATGCATGAAGCTCTAGCACGTCTGTGTGCCATGAGTGTCAACCAAATCCAAGGAACCCGCTTTGCACACTATGCAAGGTGTGACTTCATGGGAATGCCAATGGAGATGCCAAGTCACCCGGAGTTGAAGCGTCAAGTGGAGAATCTTGACTTCCTGCTGTACGACCGACAGAAGGAATTGGAAAATGCTAGGGAGTTCACCAACCACAACCTTGCCATTGGCGCCTAGAAGGCCCAGACTTTCTCACTGCTTGTCAAGAATCATCAGTCTCTTTGCTGCCAGCGCGCAAAGAAGGATCGCACCATCGACCGTCTTCGCAAGAAGGTGGCCGACCTCGAGAAGACCATCAAGGAGCAAGAAGCTCAGCTTGTAGCAAAGGAATAAGAAGAGGAAGGTGAAGACATCCATGGAGATACGAACTCTTACCTCAGCAATGATGATGACTTTCTGGAGGAGGATGCTGTGGACTTCTACACCGACGATGATGACTCCGACTTCATCGATGATGAGTAGATGCACTAGAGCACTATCGTAGCATGAGGAGTATTGGCCCCATTGTATTGTAGCTTGCAGAATGGTTCTTAAAACCATCTGTTTTCCTTTGAGGTTGTGGTGTGTGTGTGTTTGTATCATGTGCTTGTTTGAATGAATGAAAAGAAGTTAGTTGCAAAACCTGAGTCAAACTTAAAGTTTTAGCTTTGAAATCAAAACCATGAACCTTAGAACTTTCCCTCTTAGCCCTTTATCTACCTCAATCTTCAGATGACTCGTGGAAATCAAGGAGGGAGCAGCTCATTGCAAGACCCGATGCTGCAGATTATGTAGATGCTAGTTGCAGACCATGAAGAAAGCAGGGCAGAGCGCCAAGCCAACCTAGCAACTCTGCATCATATAGCTCAAATGGCCCAAAACAACCAAGGGCATGGAAATTAGGATCATCAAGGATCCAAGCTGAAAAACTTCTAGAATACCAATCCCCCAATCTTTAGCACTTCGGAGAACCCACTAGATGCTGATGACTAGTTGCAGACAATAGAGAACTATTTAGAAGTAGCAAGAGTTGATGACAACGAGAAAGTTCTCTTTGCCACCCATTATTTGGCAGGAGATGCAAGAGCCTGGTGGAACATCACCCACACGATGAACCATGGTCAAGTGATGACATGGGAAGCCTTCAAAATCAAGTTCAGCCGCACCCACGTGCTGCAGGGCCTAGTCACCAGAATGAGGGATGAATTCAGAGAGCTGAAGCAAGGCAGAATGACTGTAGTGGAGTACCGTGACAAATTCTTGTCCCTAGCCAGGTATGCACCTGATGAGATCAACACGGAGGCCAAGAAGAAGGAGAGATTCCTGAACAGACTACATGATGAGATGCAGACTGTCCTCGTCAACATCCGTTTTGAAGATCTCGAAGAGCTAGTCTACTCTGCCATTCAGATGGAAGGGAAGATTAACCAAGCCAACGACAACCGCAAGCGTCGTATGATGCACCAAGATGGATCCAACAGTCACCAGAAGTATCGTCCCAACCCGTCTGTAGGATATGCACCAAGAAACAAATGACCCCCAATGTCTCGCCCAAGCTACCCAACCGTAGCGGAGGCAATGTGAAGTCCGGAGGAAACAACAACAACCCCGGCAACACCAGCAATTTCAACCGTGCACCTCCCAAGAGCAACAACAACAACAACACTGCACCCAGAACTGGAAGCAATGTTGTGCCTGTCGCCGCTAAAGACAAGTCCCAGATTACTTGTTTCGAGTGTGGAGTGAAAGGTCACTATTCCAATGAGTGCCCCAAGAAGATTGCCGCCACTACAAATGTGAATGCCCCAGCTCAACAGCAACGTCGTGTTCAACCAGGAAGAAGATTTGCCCCAGGGAACCCTCACAACCGCAACGGCCGTTTCTTCAACATGAACGCCGAAGAAGCCCAAGAAGCGCTAGATGTAGTGCTGGGTATGTTTTCTGTCAATTTAGTTTTAGCAAGAGTGTTGTTTGATTCTGGAGCATCGCACTCATTTGTCACCAAAGAATTTGCATGCACTAGTAAGATTCACCCCACCAACTTGAAGCATGTCATGATAGTTCAAATTCCCGGTTCAACTACAAAAGCTAGAAAAATTTGCAAAGCTGTGCCTATCAGAATACATGGGATAGATTTTTATGCCAATTTAATAGTACTTGGAACCAAAGGATTGGAAGTAGTACTAGGAATGGATTGGATGTCAAAGCATAAAGGACTGATAGACTGTGCTAAGAAATCCATCACCATGACTAGTAGCTCTGGAGTAATAGTAGAGCATGTATCTGAAACCTTACCCCGTCAATTCAAGTGCAACAAGAGTCTAGCCCTACCCACCATAGACCAAGTCAGAGTAGTCTGTGAATACCCCGATGTATTCCCAGATGAATTGCCTGGTATGCCCCCGGATAGGGATATTGAGTTCATTATTGAACTAATCCCCGGAACCGGACCTATAGCCCAGAGACCCTATAACATGAACCCCTCAGAGTTAGTAGAGTTGAAGAAGCAGCTGGATGCTATGTTGGCAACATGCTTGATTCAACCAAGCGCATCGCCATGGAGATCGCTAGTGCTATTCGTCGACAAGAAGGATGGAGGCGACCGTTAGTGCACAGATTACAGAAAGCTGAATGACGTCACCATCAAAAACAAGTACCCACTGCCAAAGATAGAGGATCTATTTGATCAGTTGACTGGTGCCCAAGTGTTCTCAAAGATTGATCTTAGGACTGGTTATCACCAACTTAAGATTCGTGCAATGGATATTCCGAAGTCCGCCTTTACTACTCGTTATGGATTATACGAGTATACGGTCATCTCTTTTGGATTAACCAATGCCCCTGCTTATTTCATGAATCTCATGAATAAGATCTTTATGAATTTCCTAGATAAGTTTGTCGTTGTGTTTATCGACGATATCCTTATCTACTCTAGGCTAGAAGAAGAGCATGAGCAACATTTGAGAATCATCCTGGAAACCCTGAGAGAGCATCGGTTGTATGCCAAGTTCAACAAATGTGAGTTTTGGCTAAAAGAAGTAGGATTCCTAGGACATATTGTGTCTGCCGGAGGAGTCTCTGTTGATCTCGCCAAAATTAAAGATGTCAAAGAATGGGAAGCCCCAACCACTCAAGCCCAAGTCCGTGCATTTCTCGGATTAGCGGGATATTACTGTAAGTTCGTAGAAGGATTTTTGAGCATCACCAGACCCATGACCCAATTCTTGAAGAAGGACAAGAAGTTTGAATGGACCGACAAATGTGAAGCCAGTTTCCAAGAGCTCAAGAAGAGATTGATTTCAGCGCCAATATTGATCATTCCAGATATCAAGAAGCCGTTTGATGTGGATTGTGATGCATCCAAGATTGGTCTCGGATGTGTATTGATGCAAGAAGGCAAAGTCATCGCGTATCTGTCTCGGCAACTGAAGCAGCATGAGCAGAACTATCCGACCCATGACCTTGAATTAGCAGCCGTAGTTTTGGCATTGAAGACATGGCGTTTTTATCTTATGGGAAATCGCTCTGAGATTTACTCAGATCACAAAAGCTTGAAGTATATTTTCACTCAAAAGGAGCTGAATATGAGGCAAAGGAGATGGATAGAGTTAATCAAGGATTATGACCTTGACATTCAGTATCACCCTGGCAAAGCCAATGTGGTAGCAGATGCTCTTAGCAGATTGCCGTACAAGCTAAACACCATGATCTAGGAGAAGCAACCAAGTTTGCATGAGGAGTTAGAGCAGTTTAGAACCGAGCTTGTTAGCAAAGGATTTTTAGCTAGCATTGAACTTCAACCCACTTTGATTAGCCAAATCAAGGAAGCCCAGAAGGGAAATGAAAGTATCGACGGAATCAAACATCGTATTGGTACAGGAAAGGTACCTGGATTCACCGAAGACGAAGAAGGAGTTCTGTGGTACAAATGACGTATCTGTGTGCCAGCAGATTCGGAGCTGAAGCAAGTTATCATGCAAGAAGCTCATGATACTCTTTATTCTATCCACCCCGAAGGAACAATGACATCTAGTGTATCACCCACAAAGTGATTGCATGTGTGTTCTTTATGGGTGATAAAGAGTATCATGAGCTTCTGGTAGGTAGTCTTGACATGTATAAAGTGAGCTACTGCTAGGTAGATGTGGCATGATAACTTGCTTCAGCTCTGAATCTGCTGAACTTGGAACAACTATCAGAGCACTTGGGACGCCCGCATCCGGGTGGATAGAATAAAGTGAGCTCATGATGCACTATCAGAGCACTTGACATCTTGCATGATAACTTGCAATGATAGGTATAAACCTGCAATCAAGATACAAGAAGTCCCTTGTGTCCCCAACACACCCAATACACTTGTCAGGTGTATAGGTGCACTAGTTCGGTGAAGAGATAGTGAAATACAAGTGTTATGGGTAATTGTAAGTGGTAATTGCAATCTGAAATAAGAGTGGCAGCAAGCAAACATGTAACATGACTAATTGTAAACGGTGTTTCAATGCTTAGAAACACGGCATAGAGATCATACTTTCACTAGTGGACACTCTCATATAAATATCTTCTCTTCATTATTCTATCCGGAACTACTCTCCGGTTGGACGATGTAGGGCTATAACAACACACCTTAAAGTTAGCATTCCCCATCTAGATAACCCCTCACTGTCACCTTGAACGCTAGATGGTTCCAACAAACACCACAATATCATAGAGACATCCAACTCAAATTATACTCATGATAAGTATTTAACCTTAGCCTAAGTGCCACACGGTGTGCACACTGTCAACTTCACACACATGGGGATAAGCAGAGATTAATTAAAGCACTTGAGTAGCAGAATAGATCTATAGATTACAAAGCTCATGATCTTAATAAGATCATGAATAGATAGAGAGATGAACACATAGCTACTTGTAGAGCCCCTAGCCTCGAGAGAGAACTACTCCCTCCTCATCATGGGAATCAGCAACGGTGATGGAGATGGTGGTGGAGACGATGGAGATGGATCCGGGGGCACTTCCCCGTCCCGACAGGGTGCCGAAACAGATACTTCTGTCCCCCAAATCTCTGCTTCGGTGGCGGCGGTGATGCGGAACTTTTCGTGGAATTCTGATCTGGTACTTAGGGTTTCTATATCAGAGGCAATATATAGGCGAAGGGGGAGGCCGAGGGGGTGCCCGAGGCTGCTGCACCCCAGGCGTGGGCCAGGTCTTGCCGCGTGGCCAGGGGGTGTGCCCCCCTCGAGGCCCTTCTCCGTCTCGTCTTCTAGCTCCGTCCCTAAGTATATTCATTTTCTGGCTTTTCTGGAACCAAAAACAGCAGAAAACAGGCTACTGGCACCATGGCGTCTTGTTAATAGGCTAGTTCCAGAAAATGTGTAAAAATACTCCAAAGTGTGGGCAAAACATAAGAAAGTAGATATAAAACAAGCATGGAACATCAAAAATCATAGATACGTTTGCAATGTATCAACATCCCCAAGCTTAACTCCTACTCGTCCTCGAGTAGGTAAGTGATAAAAAGAAAGAATAATTTTTGAGGTGACATGCACCATCACAATCTTGATCAAGGTATTTGTAAAACATTGATAGCTGGGATCATAGTACTCTAACATAGACATGAAATATATAGTTCTAACAATAAGCAATAGCAACTATGTTGTAACATGAAGAGGTACAAACAAAAGATTCATGAATAATAATGCTTTGAAAGACGTTTGTTTGTTTCACATATAGAAAACATAATGAGAATGATATTCATCTTGTCCCTCATAGTGTAGCAAAACATAAATGCATAGGACACCTTCAAAGTTCATAAGGGTGACTAGATACAAATAGTTTAAGAACAAGCAATATCAAAGTTATGCGTCAATCAACAAGTCTTGGGACAATGCACATTAAACTAAGAATGACCAATATGCTCTCTCAATAGGTGCATAAAGATAGAAGATGGAGACTCAACATAAAAGTAAAAGAAAGGCCTTCATAGAAGGAAGCAAGGATTCAAGTCTCATAAAGAGATTCCAAAAATTATGGTACTTATTAGCTTTGAGCTCTCATTGCCCCTATCATAAGCATCTTGAAGTGATTAAGGTTAAAGTGAACAAACTATGGAGTATATTCTTGACAAAGTATAAGTTGGCAATCTCATGTCCTTTGAATACGAGGGCCGCTCCTCATGCTACTCAAGTTTAGTTACCGGTAAGTTCTTGTCATAGTAAGTACATGTGTATCATAGAGAACCGCCAACGGGGTACCCCTTGCCCGATGATATGGAAGAATCCCCATATCAAAATGACAAGGCAAGCCGACAATAAGCATCCCAGCATCCTTTTATTTCCTATTTGCATAGGTATATTTTTTTCTTTCTTTTTTTCTCTCTTTTCTTCTTCTTTCCTATTTGCACAGGCTTCTTTTTTTCATAAAGAGGATGCTTCATAGATTGCTCATTATGGTTACGCTGCAGGTTTCCACCATGATTAGGCATGGATTAGACCAGTGGCCTAGGCGTTTCTCTAACACACATACATAACTCCATGGACTTACAAGCTCCCCCTTTCATTTCACACCGACGACATCCATAAACAAAAGAGCATGATATGAACGGGGTACAATGTACGAGTACAATGTTGAAATCGTTCCCCATGACAACATGGTTTTGTTAATCCCAACATATAAGTGCAAGCATATACAACATAGATGACACAATGGTTCAAGTTTATTAAGTGCAAGAAAAGTAAAGTGTGCCATCAAGTTCGTGAGAGCTTTAATCACTAATTTTCACATAAGAAGTTTAATTCGGAAGGTAGATAATCACATGAATATACTTGGAATAGCAAATGCTAATAGGTAGGTATGGTGGACTCTTTGGAATAACTTGGTTTTATTTGGAGTTGGATGCATGAGTGGAACTGACACTTGGTTATGGAGGCTAGCAAAAGACTGGGAGCGACCAACTAAGAGAGCAATAATGGCCATAATCATGTAAAGCAACAAAACATCATTAATTAAAGCATAAAGTGATATTACAAGTCAAAAACTAAATGATCATAGAGGCTATGGTGACTTGATAAAGTCTTAACATGGTGTGAGCATGCGCCAAGTCAACCCAAATAAAGCATCAAAGGAGAATACCACAATACTATGCTTTAATATGCTAAATCAACGCATGATTCTTTCAAGGCACATTAAGCAATCTCAATTATTTGTAACAAGTCATGCTACAACAATAATCACTAAGCATAAAGCCAAAACAATATCAAGCACGACATGATAAAGTCTAAGTCATAGTCTTTTACACCACTTAAACATGAACTTTCCTACTCTTTTCCAATCCAAATCAACTTTATTTGAAAACTAATGCATGAATGAGGGGGTCCAACCAATTTATTCAAGCAAACTAAGCAAACAAAAACTAAGAACAAAAACAAAGGCGCTCCAAGAACAACACAACAGTGCATGAAACAATAAAAACAATGTGTCTAGAAAGACCTGAGATTTTTATTGTTGAAGAAGGGGATGCCCAGGCATCCCCAAGCTTTGATGCTTGTACTTCTTGAATATTTCTTGGGGTGACATGGTTGGCATCCCCAAGCCTCAGATTTTGTCCATTCTTCATCTTATCACATTGTTCTTCCCTACACTTTAAAATTTCCTTCATACAAAACTTCACACAATCTTCATTAGCAACATTAGTGTATTCAAGATAATAAGTCTTTAGGTTCAGTTTCAACACAAGTAAAACTTCCATTAAAACACAAGATACTGTAGCAATTCCTTTAAAAGTTCAAATGATCAAAGAGAACTCAAAGAGAAAGAGATTAAGAGGCAAATGCAAATAATGGCAAAAATCTGTCAAAAAAGACCAGCAAGTAAAAACCTATTTTTTCGAAGATCTTTTGTTGCTCAAATCGAAAAGTGTTAAACTAACGAAAGTTGGATAACAACCTGGGGCAGAAGCACAAAAATATACAGCTCAAACCGACGTACAGAGATTTTTCACGAATTTTTACAGCGAAGCACAAAAATCTTTTCCGGGACAGCAACTTTCCCAAGTCTTACTTCTCTCTCATTAGAGGTTACTCTTGGCACAAAAACCACACAAAAAGCACAAGGAGAGGTTATTACAGAGGTAATAACTTCCAAGACTCAACAAAATATTCCTATAGAAATTTGGGTTATCTCCCAATAAGTGCTTTTCTTTAACGCCTTTGACCTAGGCATGATAGTTTCGATGATGCTCACATAAGAAATATGTATTGAAGTAAAAGAGATCATCAAGAATCAAATATGGAACAAATTTAAGTCTAACCCACTTTTTATGAAAAATAATCTTGTAAATAAACAAGTCATGAAATCACAAAGCAACAAGCATAGGAAAGCAAAACAAGTGCAACTTCGAAAATTTCAACATAAAGAGGGGAAACTTAATATTGTTGAGATACATAAAACTATGTTTCCCTCTCTCATAATAACTTTCAATAGCATCATGAATAAAATTAACAATATAACTATCACATAAAACATTCTTATCATGAGCCACATGCATAAAATAATTAATACTCTCCCTATAAGCATAGTCATTCTTATTAATCGTAGTGGGAGCAAATTCAACAAAATAGTTATCATTATTATTCTCATCACCATAATCATCAAATATAGGAGGCATATTGTAACCATAATTAATTTTCTCCTCAATAGTAGGTGGACTGAAAATATCATATTCATCATTGTAATCATCATATATTGGAGGCATAGTATCATCAAAGTAAATTTTCTCCTCCATGCTTGGGGGACTAAAAATATCATTTTCATAAAAATAGCTTCCCCAAGCTTAGACTTTTCCATAGCATCAGCAATAATGGTGTTCGAAGAATTCATACTAATAACATCGCTATTAGCACGCAAATAAAGGTCCATAGGTTTTTAAATTTTCTCTTCAAACACTTCATGTCCTAACTCAAGATAAATACTATAAAGCTCTCTTATTTTTTTCATTAAGCCTAACCAGTGAAAATAAAAACAAGAAACAAAAAGATATAATTGCAGAATCTAAAGGAAATAACTTCGAGCACTCACACACCAGCAACAATGCTAGAAGATAGCTTAGTAGCCAGAGGATGTGAGTTCCTTTTACCTTACCTCCTCGGCCGCGGCGCCAGAAAATAGCTTGATGTCTACGCACTTCTATTCTTGTAGACAATTGTTGGGCCTCCAAGTGCAGAGGTTTGTAGTACAGCAACAAGTTTCCCTTAAGTGGAATACCCAAGGTTTATCGAAGTCAGGGAGGAAGTGGTCAAAGGTATCCCTCTAAGGCAACCCTGCAATCAAGATACAAGAAGTCTCTTGTGTCCCCAACACACCCAATATACTTGTCAGGTGTATAGGTGCACTAGTTTGGCGAAGAGATAGTGAAATACAAGTGGTATGGATAATTATAAGTTGTAATTGCAATCTGAAATAAGAGTGACAGCAAGCAAACATGTAACATGACTAATTATAAATGGTGTTTCAATGCTTAGAAACAAGGCATAGGAATCATACTTTCACTAGTGTACACTCTCATATAAATATCTTCTCTTCATTATTCTATCCTGATCTACTCGCCGGTTGGACGATGTAGGACTATAACAACACACCTTAAAGTTCGCATTCCCCATCTAGATAACCCCTCACTGTCACCTTGAGCGCTAGATGGTTCCGACAAACACCACAATCTCATAGAGACATCCAACTCAAATTATACTCATGATAAGTATTTATATAACCTTAGCCTAAGTGCCACACGATGTGCACACTGTCAACTTCACACACATGGGGATAAGCAGAGATTAATTAAAGCACTTGAGTAGCATAATAGATCTATAGATTACAAAGCTCATGATCTCAATAAGATCGTGCATAGAGAGAGATGAACACATAGCTACTTGTAGAGGCCTTAGCCTCGAGAGAGAACTGCTCCCTCCTCATCATGGGAATCAGCAACGGCGATGGAGATGGCGGTGGAGTTGATGGAGATGGATCAGGGGGCACTTCCCCGTCCCGATAGGGTGCCGGAACAGAGACTTCTGTCCCCTGAATCTCCTCTTCGGTGGCAGCGACGCTGTGGAACTTTTCATTGAATTCTGATCTGGTATTTAGGGTTTCTGTATCAGAGGCAATATATAGGCGAAGGGGGAGGCCGAGGGGGTGCCCGAGGCGACTGCACCCCCAGGCGTGGGCCAGGCCTGGCCGCGCGGCCAGGTGGTGTGGCCCCCTCGAGGCCCTTCTACGTCTCGTCTTTTGGCTCCATGTTCCCCTCGGTGAAATATTAACTTTGGCTTTTGTCCCGTCCAATTCCGACTATATTCATTTCCTGGCTTTTCTGGAACCAAAAATAGCAGAAAACAGGCAACTGGCACTGTGGCATCTTGTTAATAGGTTAGTTCTAGAAAATGTGTAAAAATACTCCAAAGTGTGGAAAAAACATAATAAAGTAGATATAAAACAAGCATGGAACATCAAAAATTATAGATACGTTTGCAATGTATCAGTGTTCTGTTCATAAACCAGTAGAGTCACTCCATGAGTGTTCATTTTATAAACCACATGGATCCACTAGATGTCATTGCATGTGTGTTCTTTTCATTAAACCACTTGGATCCACTAGATGTCATTGCATGTGTGTTCTTTTCATTAAACCAATTGGATGTGTGTTGTTTTCGTAAACCAGTAGAGTCACTCCATGGGTGTTCATTTCATAAACCACATGGATCCACTAGATGTTATTGCATGTGTGTTCTTTTCATTAAACCACTTGGATCCACTAGATGTCATTGCATGTGTGTTCATTTCATAACCCACTTGGATGTGTGTTCTTCTCATAAACCAGTAGAGTAACTCCATGAGTGTTCATTTCATAAACCACATGGATCCACTAGATGTCATTGCATGTGTGTTCTTTTCATTAAAAAACTTGGATGTGTTTTATTTTGATAAACTAATATTAAATAACCTGGATGTGTATTCTTTTCATTAAACAACTTGGATGTGTGTTGTTTTCATAAATATAACAACATATATTACATCAAATTGACATATTATGAAACTAATATTGAAAACATATCTAATGGTACAAATTTAGTGTCATAAATACTATCACATTTACCTAAAAAGTTAGTCAAACTTAATTAAATTTGACTTAGGACAAAACTATAAATACACTTATTTGCGGACCGAGGTAGTACTCAGTTTTGCCCTCTCTCGTAGTCACAAACTCTCTGAAAAGCCCAAACGCGCTGATTGGTTGACACAACCCTTGAAGGGAATATGCCCGAGAGGCAATAATAAAGTTGTTATTATCTTATTCCATGTTTATGATAAAAGTTTATTTTGCATGCTATAATTGTATTAATACGGAAACCTTAATACATGTGTGTTTAATAAACAAAATACAAGGTTCCTAGTAATGCCTCTCATATAAACTAGCTCGTTGATTAACAAGATGATCAAGGTTTCCTGATCATAGACATTAGATGTTGTTAATAACAAGGTCACAACATTTGTGAAATGATGTGATGAACATTCATCCAAAGTATATCATACGATCAAAGTCATTATGTTTATATTGCTATAGCATCATATGAAGTAATATTTATCTTTAGACCATGAGATCATGTTAATTGCTAACACCAAAAGAATACTTTGATAACATCAAACGTCACACCGTAACAGGGTGACTATAAAGATGGGTTTGGGTATTCCGAAGGTGTTATGTTGAGGCTCATGGATCAAGAGTGGAATTTGTCAATCCCAATGACGGATTGATATACTCTGGGCCCTCTCGGTGATATCACATTAAGATAGCTTGCAAAGCCAGCGATGTGATCACTAGAATGTTATATCACGGGAACGAGAAAAGAGTGCATGTCGGCAACGAGATAAAACTAGGTATGGAGATACCGATGATGGAATCTCAGACATGTAATATATTGCGAGACAAAGGGATTTAGTTACTAGCATTAAAGGTTCTCACAATCACAGAAGTCATCGTTGAATGTGTGGGAGTCAGTATGGATCTCTAGGTCCTACTTCTGATTATTGATCCGAGAGGGGTCTTGATCATGTCTGCATTATTTGCGAACTGTAGGGTGAAGCACTTAAGGGTTGCCAAACACCATTTGGAGAAAATATGTTCTATATGAAAGAAGTGCAAAGCGCTGGAATTATTTCAATAGACACCGAAATTGTTTCGGGTGGAATTGCTGAAATTGGTTCTGAATGTGATATTGAAATGTTGTAGGGGTTTTATGTGAATGTTTTTTAAATAAAGTAATTAACAAAAATCTGAATAAAATTAATAAAAGGGTTTTATTAAATTAGAGAGCATTAAATTTGGAGAAACTCAATGCATTTAAAGTGGAGACTTTGAAAGAGAATGTGAAGGGGCAAATTTATGTGGAGGGGGTTACCACCACATGAATGGGGGAGGTGAGGGGTCACCCCCATGGGGCGCCGGCCATGGGGAGGGGTACCCCTTGTAACATTCCAAATCTTTAATGAAGGTTATCAAGGTCCAAATCACCCGATTTAGGGTTAACAAAAACTTTTTATCATTAAAATAATAAGGATGCATATGTGTGTTTGCATTAGTATGGAATGGTTTGGAAATGCCATGTTTGATTGTTCTAATGGTTGTGAAATGATTCAAAGGTGAATGACACATCATCTAGGTCATTTAACAACAAAATCCAAAGAAAAAGAAATCAAATAAGAATAAAAAAAGACCAAATGGTCATTTTGACCATTTTAATCCACTAGGCCACTTTAGGTGTTCCTAGAAGTCAATCCTTAACAGAAATAATTCTAGATCTTTTCACCCTTTGCTAGTGCAAGTAAAGATCTACCAAGGCCCACTTTTAAATCTTACAAAAACATTTGAACACAAATTTTAAATGGCATTTGAAAATGGAATCAAGTGTATGTGCATAGATCCCACTTTTTCAAAAACCACTCAAATGAGTTCAACTTCATAATCCCCAGCAACCACAGATGCTCAAGCATATGACTAACACACCCACCAAAAATATTTTCAAAATTCAAATAAAACATTCTTGCGGCCATTGTGCCGAACAGTTGATAGGCAAAGATAATCTGGCCTAACTAATACGGTTGCTAATCAACTCTTTATCCCCCATTCCACCCCTCTGCTCTTCCCTGTCTACCTAGTTCCAACCAAGCCATCAAGGAGCTACCCCTTAGCCTCTAGCAGCAGTGCCGTGCCATCCCGAAGCCATGCTCGCTGACCGACCATGGTGCGCTCCCAGCAGACCACCCAGCCCTCTTCTGCCGCACTAGGGAGATAGGCATGATCACAGCGCCGCCCACGGTCCCTTCCCCGAGCAATGCCAGCCAGTGGACCACCGCAGATAGCCCGCGCCCTCTGCCTCTGCGCCATGCACGGAGCACGCCAGAGCACCGTCCCTGACAGGCCGGCACACGCCGCGCCTCGACCTTAGCTTGCACGTTCCGCTCCGCCTTAACCCCAGCACGCCCCCAGACACCCTCGTTAGCCGCCGATTGACCCACAGCCACCTCACGTCGCGTCGAACACCGCCTCTGTCACGCAGAGCGTCGACCTTTCCTGACCTCATACCACCGCCCCTAGCCGTGCCATTACGCCGTAGATGACCGCTAGGAGGCAGATCACCGTCCACCTACCTTGCCCATGCCATTAGCTCCCTGTCAATCGTCACCGATGAGCTCACCGTGGCACCTCATGGTCCCCTCGTCGAGCTATAAAAAGAGACCTCCCCAACCCCATTTCTCCACACTCCAACATTTACCATCTTCCACTGATCCTTCCCCACCTCTCACCGGAGCCACTCGAGCAGCCGTTGGCCAGAATTTCGCCGGAGCTCGCCGCAGCAGAGGAGAAAGGGAGCCGTCGAGTGCGACCACCCTAGGAGCCGCCGCGACCACGCCTGAGTCCACCGTCGTCCACAAGTTCGATCGCCCCCATTTCCATGTTAGCTGGAGCCCTGGTAAGCCCCCAATTGACCCCCACCGAGCCGCTAGGGTTCACTCTCACCGGCGACCTGTTCGTCGTCAACGATGAACCACAACCGTCGACGGTAGTTCTAATCGCGCAACCCACATCGCCCCGTACCGCTTCGCATTAGAGTCAGTCACTGACATGTGGACCCCCCTGTCAGTTGTCCTCTGCGCCGCAGAGCGCCACTGGGCCGACCCATTTAGTTTCCTGCGCTGGCCCTAAAATTCAAATTAATGTTTTTCTATTTATACTTAAACTCAATTCTGTCCACTGGTTTTAAAATCAATTCAGAGAGTTCTACTTAATTCCAATTTTGTTAGAAAGATAATAAAAATCTGTATCCAAGCCTGTTGGATTTAAATAAATTGGAGTTATAGAATACATATAGCAAAAATAACAAGACAGAGACTTTTCTACATTCAAACATTTTTCAAAATTCAACCCTAATAGCTTTTGAATTGATTCCAACTCTCAAAAATCACATTTGACAATACCTATTTGAATATGTAATAATATTTAGGTTTGCACACAGTGACTTTGGACTAGTACCAAAATAATGCTATATAGGCATTTCTAGTCACATTAAATCATTAAAATGATAAACTTAAACTTATTGAAATATGAGCCAACATTTAAATAACATTCCCATGTATTAGAATATGTGGTGATTACATGTGTCCACATGATCCCATATTTTAAATGGAGAATATTAAATCTTAGTTAATTTCAATGAGCAGAAATTACTTTTATCAAATGAAATAAATGAAACTAGTTCATTAAATCTTGTGATGATTGTGATGATACTAGATCATTAAGTGTGTGCCTTAGTGTGCTAAATAGACTAGTTAAGTATTGTTTGGTGATTGTGTATCCCGTATGTATTTATAGACGATAGTACCGACCAAGTCTACGAGGAGGAGGAGTTCTACCCCGACGAAGACGAGGAGAATTTCAACCACTGCACTACTCAAGGAAAGCCTAGCACTTCAAGTAAACTGAGCAAGATATTGTTAGCAAGCTAGCACTATACAAGATGACCTAATCAAGATACATTAGGCATGCTTGGTTATACATTTTGATTTATACCATCCCAAGTTTTACTTGCCGGTTTTACTCTATTTGGCTTTACTAAAGTTCTTTACTTTATTTATAGATATCATAAAGAGTATAAAACTTGGCCTATCTAGTTAGAATTAGATGTCATTCTATGGCATGAGATTGATAGTAGCACCCCACCTTAGTGAACACTCTTAACCTTAGTGGTTAGTACTAAACCAAAAACTTGATCACTTTAGATGGGAATACTTGGTGAAAATGATTATGAAAACCTTGGAATGATGAGTCGTTCTATTGAGATGTTTTGACATGTGTTGAGAAACACAAATGGTTGATGATGATGAAAATGTTGGGCATGAGACTTAGCCCCTTTCATAAAAACTGATGGTTGGGTTCGGATGCGATACCATTCCAATTTTATCGTACAACCACAATACCTGAATTGGGTAAGGCTTAGCCGGAAGTTTATATGCATTAGTATGGGTTCCCTCGCGGGAGAGGTTTGAGTTGAGGCTACCTCTCAATGTTGTCCACCTATGCAGTGCCCAGGATGGCAGATGGCCATGGCTGGGAGGCCAAGCTCATAGGAGAGGTGCTTATACTAGAGTGTGTAATTGAAAGGTTATGATTGATTATCCGCATACTAAGAATGATGATTCAGGGTTATCCTTGACGGATGTATTTAATTTTGTGGTGAAAGTGTACCACCTCTGCAGAGTGTCAAACTATTCGAATAGCGGCGTCCGTGGTCATGGACAATTGGAGTGGCCATACTGTTCCGTTGTCAGATGTTTTTAAAATGACTTATGAAGTGATTTGTGACATGACTTGACCACACACTAGTAGAAAAATGGGCATCCATCTAAGCCTTTAGTACCGGTTACCTTGCGAACCGGTACTAAAGGGTGCATTAGTACCGGCTCCCTTGCCCAGGCGGCCGAGGAACATTAGTACCGGTTCGTTGAGGGCCTTTTGTACCGGTTGGTGTTACGAACCGGTACGAAAGGGTTTTAGTCCAATTTTGAAGCAAGGTGGGCCTAGAGCTGAACCTTTAGTACCGGTTCGTCTTAAGAACCGGTACTATAGGGTCCCTGCCCTATTTCTTAAGCCCGATCGGCTTGGATCTCATTTCCCCTTCTCCTTCTCCTCTCTCACATTTCCAAATATTTTGCACCTCTCACACTCTAACAAATCTCCATTTTCCACCATTTTATCAAGATTGACGGCACCCATCTATCCAAGGGTTAGCAATATCATCCTTTCTTCTGGCATTCCTAATTTAGCTCATTTCTTTCCTAGTTTAACTCGTATTATTTTTGTAGTGCTAGCAAGGTGTTCGATGAAATGCCTAAGTTAGGGATTTCATTCTTTTTATATGCAATTTGAGCTCAAATTAAAGTATGATTTGTAGGTCTTAGTATCGTCCCCGTCCTCACCACCATCGATCGCCAGAATCGTCCCCTAGCCAGCACCGTACCACCTCGTTGAGCCTCTTCTTTTTTATAAAAAAACTTAGTTTTATGTGATGAACTTGAATATTAATTAAGATGGTCACTCACATATCCATGATGTTGTGTAATTAATGATTTTTGATATACTTATATATATAATGCAAATGAATCGACAATGGATGTACGGTGACCGATGCCATCCCGACTTTATTACTGGCATGCATTATTTTCTCAACGTGGCTGAGGCAAACAGGTGGTCGAATGGCTTCATTTATTGTCCATGTAGTTCCTGTAACAATACGAAGGATTACTCTACCTCAAAGACCCTTCACGTCCACCTGCTTGAGAACGGTTTCATGCCCGACTATAATTGTTGGACCAAGCACGGAGAAAGAGGGGTTATAATGGAAGACAACAAAGAAGAAGATGATAGTGACAACTATCCTATGTTCACTAAAGACGGTGATAGTAGAATGGGGGAATACAAAGATGAAGAAGAGCCCATTTTTGATGACCCCGATGACGATTTGGGTCGGGCCATTCTTGATGCGAAGATAAACTGCAGAAGTGAAAAGGAGAGGATGAAGTTGGAGAAAATGTGTTAGAGGATCACAACAAACTGTTCTACCCAAATTGCGAAGATGGCCAGAAAAAGCTGGGTACCACACTAGAATTGCTGCAATGGAAGGCAGAGAATGGTACTTCTGACAAGGGATTTGAAAAGTTGCTGAAAATAATAAAGAAGATGCTTCCAGGGGAGAACGTATTGCCCTGTAGTACGTACGAAGCAAAGAAGGTTGTCTGCCCTCTAGGATTAGAGGTGTAGAAGATACAAGCATGCATCAATGACTGCATCCTCTACCACGAGGAGTACGAGAATTTGAATGCATGCCTGGTATGTGGTGCATTGAGGTATAAGATCAGGCGAGATGACCCTGGCGATGTTGAGGGAGAGTCCACCCCTAGGAAGAGGGTTCCTGCGAAGGTGATGTGGTATGCTCCTATAATACCACAGTTAAAACGTTTGTTCCAAAACAAAGAGCATGCCAAGTTGTTGCGATGGCACAAAGAGGACTGTAAGAAAGATGTGATGTTGAGACACCCCACTGACGGGTCGTAGTGGAGAAAAATCGACAAAGAGTTCAAGTCATTTTCAGATGACGCAAGGAACTTAAGATTTGGTCTAAGTACATATGGGCTTTAATCCTTTTGGGGAGCCGAGCTCCAGTCATAGCACCTGGCCAGTGACTCTATGTATCTATAACCTTCCTCCTTGGTTGTGCATGAAGCGGAAGTTTATTATGATGCTAGTGCTCATCCAAGGCCCGAGGTAACCCGGCAACGACATTGATGTGTACCTGAGGCCATTGGTTGAAGAACTTTTACAGTTGTGGCGTGAAGAAGGTGTACCTGTGTGGGATGAGCACGAACAAAAGGAATTTAACCTACGAGCGTTGTTGTTTGTAACCATCAATGATTGGCCCGCTCTTAGTAACATTTCAGGACAGTCAAACAAGGGATACAATGCATGCACACACTGTTTAGGTGAGACTGACAGTATATATTTCGGAAACAAGAATGTGTACCTGGGGCATCGTCAATTTCTCCCAAAACAACATCACGTAAGAAAGAGAGGAAAACATTTCAGAGGTGAGGCAGATAACCGAACTAAGCCTACCCGCCCTACTAGGGACGTTATACATGATATGGTCAAGAATTTAAAAGTGATATGTGGAAAGGGTCCTGGCGGGAAATCTGTTCCGCATGATGTTGATGGACACGTACCCATGTGGAAGAAGATGTCTATATTTTGGGAGCTACCCAACTGGAAAGTCCTAGAGGTTCACTCAGCAATCGACGTGATGCACGTGACGAAAAATCTTTGCGTGAACCTGCTAAACTTCTTGGGCGTGTATGGGAAGACAAAAGATACACTGGATGCACGGTAGGACCAACAATGTATCCACGAAGGAAACAACCTAAATCCAGAGAAGTATCAAGGTACTGCCATCTACGCTCTTACCAAAGAAGAGAAGGCGATCTTTTTTGAAGTCCTGAGTAGCATCAAGGTCCCGTCCGGCTTCTCGTCGAATATAAAGGGAATAATAAACATGTCAGAGAAAAAGTTTCAAAATCTGAAGTCTCATGACTGCCACGTGATTATGACACAATTACTTCCGGTTGCATTGAGGGGTCTTCTGCCAGAAAATGTTTGAGTACCCATTGTGAAGCTATGTGCGTTCCTCAATGCAATTTCTCAGAAGGTGATCAATCCACTAAATCTACAAAATTACAGAAGGATGTGGTTCAATATCTAGTCAGCTTTGAGTTGGTGTTCCCACCATCCTTTTCAATATTATGACACATCTCCTGTTCACCTGGTCGAAGAGATTGGCGTTCTCGGTCCTGTATTTCTACACAACATGTTCCTCTTTGAGAGATTCATGGGAGTATTAAAGAAATATGTTCATAACCATGCTAGGACAGAAGGAAGCATATCCAAGGGCTATTGAACAGAGGAGGTCATTGAGTTCTGTGTTGACTTTATTCCTGACCTTAAGCCGATCGGTGTACCTAAATCGCGCTATGAGGGGAGACTACATGGAAAAGGCACGGTAGAAAAGAAAGCAACAATGTGTATGGACGGACATTCCTTCACTCAAGCACACTACACAGTTCTACATAATTCCAGCTTGGTGCCTCCATACATAGTGGAACACAAGAATATTTTAGCTCTGAATACCCGGAGCAACATGAAGATTGGATTGATGGAGAACACATGAAGACTTTCGACGGTTGGTTGCAAACATGTCTCATGAATGTCACTGATGAAGAACATCTATACTTGTTGGCCAAGCAACCATCTTCGACTATATCGACTTTTCAATGGTACGGGATAAATGGGAATACATTTTACACGTTCGCCCAAGATAAAAAAGCACCAACCAAAACAGTGGTGGCCGCTTTAATGCAGCGGAGGACAATGGGAAGAAGGTCACATATTATGGGTACATAGAGGAGATATGGGAACTTGACTATGGACCTAATTTCAAGGTCCCTTTGTTCCGGTGCCAATGGTTCAACCTGAAAGATGGGGTACAGGTAGACCCACAGTATGGAATGACTACAATGGATCTCAAGAATCTAGGGTACGACACCGAACCATTCGTCCTAGCCAGTCAAGTGGCTCAGGTTTTTTATGTGAAGGACATGTCTACCAAACCTAAAAAAAGAAAACAAAGGCAAGAGGACACATCATACGATGAGCCAAAGCGCAAAATAGTTCTTTTAGGCAAAAGAAACATCATGGGAGTAGAGGAAACGACAAACATGTCAGAAGATTATAGTAAGTTTGATGATATTCCACCCTTCAAGGTGAGAACTGACCCATGCATCATCTTAAATAATGAAGATTGTCCATGGTTGCGTCGCAATCAGAAGAAAGGGAAACACACGAAGAAAACTCAAAAGACTAGATAGGGATCATAACTTGTGTCTCTCAATATGGAAATCACTTTCCCATTTATTTTTGTGTAATGATCTAACTGTATGTAAGATATTAACAATGGAGATGGTTGGCTTGTTTTACTAGTTAAGTAGCTTTCACGGGCTTGCAGGGAAATTTTTGAGAAGCTCTGCCACGGGAGATTTCCCAACCCTTTCCCCAACACTGTTAGAGGGACAGAGTATTTCACGGGCTTGCAGGGAAATTTTTCCAAGGCGAAGCTTCCGAAGATGCCGTAGGGCGTGTGCACCAATGACATCTTCGAGAAGCTCCGCCACGGGAGATTTCCTAACCCTTTCCCCAACACTGTTAGAGGAGATGGAGTCTTTCACAGGCTTGTAGGGAATTTTTTCCGAGGCGGAGCTTCCGAAGATGCTGTAGGGCGTGTGCACCAACGACATCTTCGAGAAGCTCCGCCACGGGAGATTTACCAAACCTTTCCCCAACACTATTAGAGGAGATGGAGTCTTTCACAGGCTTGCAGGGAAATTTTTACGAGGCGGAGCTTCCGAAGATGCCGTAGGGCGTGTGCACCAACGACATCTTCGAGAAGCTCCGCCACGGGAGATTTCCCAACCCTTTCCCCAACACTGTTAGAGGAGATGGAGTCTTTCACGGGCTTGCAGGGAAATTTTTCCGAGGCGGAGCTTCCGAAGATGCCGTAGGGCGTGTGCACCAACGACATCTTCGAGAAGCTCCGCCACGGGAGATTTCCAAACCCTTTCCCCAACACTATTAGAGGAGATGGAGTCTTTCACGGGCTTGCAGGGAAATTTTTCCGAGGCAGAGCTTCCGAAGATGCCGTAGGGCGTGTGCACCAACGACATCTTCGAGAAGCTCCGCCACGGGAGATTTCCCAACCCTCCATCCATGGGGATGAAACTCTTACTACTTATGTTGGCTTGTTGAGCTGCTTGCCATGGCGTATCGATGCTCCTTTTATAGGCACGGCGCCGCTTCTACTTTGTCTTGTTCCTTTGACAGGGCGTCGTGCGCTACATGCTTTATCTCATCGAGTAGTGCGTCCACCCATACGTCCTTATCCTGCCGACACTTTAGTCTCGGTTGCACCCACCAGCCGGGACTAAAGGTTACCCACACGTCCTTATCCCACCGACAGCTTTAGTCTCGGTTGCACCCACCAGCCGGGACTAAAGCTTCTTAGCCCGGGGCTGAGCCTCGCTGAACTTGAAGTGGATCTCTGATGAAATCTTGGCAACCTCCTGCAACATTGTAAGCCATCCCAAGATGCACATGTGAGCACAATATGGGCACATTATCACAAACTATGCCCTGATTCTAGCCATAACATTGGTGGTTTGACCTAAATGCCATGAAACCTCGAACATGATAGGTCATTTTGTGAAGGATTTTTTATGATGTTTGCAATTTTTCAAGTTCAACCTCGAAAAACAAAAAAAACAAAATACAAATAGAAAAGAAAAAGAAATAGAAAAGAAAAAGAAATAGAAAAAACATAATAGAACCAGAAAAAATAGAAAAGAAAAAGAAATAGAAAAATAAATAGAAATAGAAAAATAAAAAGAAAAGAAAAATAAATAAATAGAAAAAATAAATTAGAAAAAGAAATAGAAAAGAAAAAGAAATACAAAAGAAAATAGAAATAGAAAAGAAAAAGAAAATAGAAAAGAAAAAGAAAAAACAAAATAGAAACAGAAAAAAATAGAAAAGAAAAAGAAATAGAAAAGAAAAAGAAATAGAAAAAAGAAAATAGAAATAGAAAATAAAAAGAAATACAAAAGAAAATAGAAATACAAAAAGAAATACAAAAGTAAAAGAAATACAAAAAGAAATACAAAAGAAAAGAAAAAGAAATACAAAAGAAATAGAAAACAAATAGAAATAGAAAAGAAAAAGAAATAGGAAAAACAAAATAGAAAAGAAAAAGAAAATACAAAAGAAATAGAAAAGAAATAGAAATAGAAAAAACAAAATAGAAACAGAAAAAAAGAAATAGAAAACAAAAAGAAATAGAAAAAAGAAAATAGAAACAGAAAAAAATAGAAAGGAAAAGAAATCCAAAAAGAAACAAAAAAATACCTTTGCTACCGGTTTGTGGCTGGAACCGGTAGCAAAGGTCTCCTAGGGGATTTTCTCACCCTGGGGCCTCCTTTCCATAGACCACACGCGTGCGAGCCTCCTTTCCACACCGTCGATCTGCACAGCCGCACGCCGCCGCGCCTCCGTCCGCCGCTATGCCGCACAGCCACACCGCCGTGCCGCCGTCCACAGGTAATTCCCCCGCACCTCCCCTTCTTTCCCTCCCTCGCTCGTGCCGCCGTCCGCAGCCACGCCGCCGTGCCGACGCCGCAGACACCCACGCCGGCAATGCCGGTGTGCTGCGCTGCGTGTGGCTTCGTCGACACCGCCCTTAGGGTGTTCAACGAAATGCCCATGCCACCTTGCCTGCGGCGCACACACCCATGTCGCCTCGCTCGCGCCGGCTACGCGGACTCGTGACACCGCCACGCCACGCCGGCTAGGTGGCCTCGCCACGCCACTTGCCACGCCGGCTAGGCGGCCTCGCTAGCGCGCGCGGGGGCCGGCAGTGTCCGGTGTCAACGCCGCCTCGCTCGTGCCGGCTACGCGGCCTCGCGACACCGCCACGACACGCCGCCTAGCCGACGACGTCGGCTAGGTGGCCTCGCCATGCCACACGCCACGTCGGCTAGGCGGCCTCTCTAGCGCGCGCAGGCCGGCAGTGTCAGGTGTCGACGCCGCCTCGCTCGCGCCGGCTACGCGTCCTCGCGACACCGCCACGCCACGCCGCCCAGCCAACGACGCCGGCTAGGTGGCTTCGCCACGCCACACGCCACACCGGCTAGACGGCCTCGCTAGCGCGCGCGCGGGCTGGCAGTGTCTGGTGTCGACGCCGCCTCGCTCGTGCCGACTACGTGGCCTCGCGACACTGCCATGCCACCTCGCCTAGCCGACGATGTCGGCTAGGTGGCCTCGCCACGCCACGCAGGCTAGGCGGCCTCTCTAGCGCACGCGCGGGCCGACAGTGTCCGATGTCGACGCCACCTCGCCACACGGCCTTGCCACGCCGCCTAGCTGACGACGCTCCTTGCACGCTGCTCCCCTAGCCGACGGCGGTGTTGGCGAGGCTGCCCCCGTGCTAGGCACCGACGGCGGTGTTATCCATTTAGCAATCTGTTATGATCATGATATGATGAATCAAATAATTCCACTTAATTTTGTAGTGACATTGAGCTATGGAGGACAATACCTTCATCCGAGATGAGGAGCAAGAAGAAATGGTGCAGAAAATGATATATGAGAGTGCCTATGGACCGGAACCCGATGGAGATGACGATGATTTCGCCTCACAATTTCTGAACGATGTCGGTGAGGGACTTGAGTCTGAAGAAAGAAGAGACAACGAAGTGTTCTTAACAAACTCCGGCGAGGTGTATATTTATATATCAAGGCTAGATGCATTGATTTATTTGTATTGCACTTATTAACAAATTATTTTTCTTATAGCCTTTTGGATCATTGAGCAAATCTGTTAAAACCCAACGAGTCCCGGCGCAACGTCCAGAGGGCGAGGGTAGGTTAGCCCTCACCGCATTTAAGGATAGTGGTGAACCAGTGGAGCACTGCGGTACATTTGTAAATCAAGCTGGTGTTCTTGTTAGGGACCATGTACCGATCATCATTGTACAGTGGCATAAGCCGAAGAACGCAGGGGCTGAAGCTAGTTATGTCAATGATACTCTAAAACAGTTTCTTTAGGATAGTCTACTGACACACTTCAGCCTACCGGAAGACATGACGGAAGGGCAGAAGAAGAAAGTTAAGGAATGGACTTTTAGGAAGATGGCCACACAATTCTAGACCTGGAAGAAATATTTATGGGCCAGATATGAAGATGAAGATCCAGTATTCACTAAAACTCTAGTGAAGATAAAAGATCACTGGCCCGCATTTAAGAGGTGTAAGAAATCGTCTACTGCTGTGTCCTGATCAATCACAAATACGAAAAATGCTTCAAAGAAGAAACATTTCCATCATTTGGGGTCAGGTGGCTACAAGACTGCCATTCCGAAGTGGATAGCATTTGAAGCTAAACTAATGGAGGCATGAATCACTCCACAGACATGGGACTGGCCCGACCGGTCCAAGTTCTGGTTGTTCGCGCATGGGGCAGGGTTGGACCCAAAGACAGGGAAGATCGTTGCAATGGGAAAATGGAAGAAAAATTGAAGCAATCACGACGGAGCTTATAGATGCAATTGAAAAAGTTAGAAAGGGAGAGTACATTCCCGATAGAGAGAATGATGAGCTGACACTCGCTCTGGGGAATCCTGAACACGTTGGACGGATACGAGCCCTCCCAGGTGTCACCATGAAGGAAGCGTGGCCGGAGTGCGCTGACACTTATAGAAGTCGTTCGAGAAAGAAGAAGCAGGAGTCAGCCAAGTTAGCGGAATTGATAAATAGGGTGGAGGTGCTTGAAAAAAATCAGAGCACACATGATCAGCCGTTGTTTCTACAAGATCCTCAAGCCGATGCCGCCCCATCTCTGCGAAGAAGTAGTGTGGGTTCCTCGCATCTTGAATGTGGAGGTAGCTACCCCGTGGATTATGTCACGGAGAAGACAGATTGCGAGCTACATTTGCCAATGAGGAACGTGTCTGTTAAGGTGGCTGTCGGCTATGTTTACCCAATTGAAGATGGAGCAACGCACCATCATATGCCCATTCCAGCTAGCTGTGTTCGTGTCGGGGTGGATGATGTTGTTCCGGGTTATGAAACAGTGGAGCTTGATTTTCCTGGAGGTGACGAGGAGAAGACATTGGTTGATGTCAAGCGAGGTTTAGCCCTATGGTCCAAGAAATACATCGTCCTTTTGCCAAGGCCACCGACTCCTCCTCGTAGCAGTCCACATGAGCAGCAAATTCCGCATGAGCATCAATGGCCATTGACTCCTCCTGGTAGTTGTCCACATGAGTAGCAAAGTCCACACCTACCTGAGAGGGACCCCAGCGCGAGTCCACCATCTCGAGGTCTTCCATGTAAGACTGCACCCGTAAAGCGAAACGGTACGCCGCCTAGGAAGAGACCTAGCAAGAAGAAACCACTGCCGCCTATTGAGAAGTTACCTTGGGAAAAAACTATCAAGGAATGCATCGAAACCTCTAAGTCCGAGGTGGAAAAACATTTTGCTAAGAAAGTGCCAGAGATACCTTTTGAGAAGACTCTAGATCCGGCGAAAGTTGTGCGTACCGTTGAGAATCTATATGACCCTGTACCATCGCCGCCATCTGACTATAGGCGTTCTATTGAAAGGTCGTATGACGATATGGTGGAGGCAAAAAAAACCCGATAAATCGGTGGTCTCAGGTATAAAAAGGAAACAAGTGCACCAGCTTGGAGAACAACCCGTTCAATCGGTCCCCCCTCTCAAGGTGTTTGACGATAAGGCCGTTCAAAGTTCTCGACAAAACACAACCGATTACCCCATCGCTGAAGTAGTATATAAATTTGTTCAAGGGAAAGATTTGGTCGAGAATATCAGGTCGCTACCAACAAGTATGCGTAATTTGCATGTGTGGTACAGTAATGCCACAAAGAGAGGGATCGAGGCTATCATGGTGCGAGTTAAGGATGAGCACTACTTCCAAGAATACTCTGTGAGCATTGACTTCTGTGAACTTTTTCAGTTATACAATCTTCGGGCCCTCGACAAATCTATCATCAGTTGCTATTGTTTGTAAGTGATTTATTAATGTAATTGGAGAAGTCTTTAGCTCAGCTCATTCATTGTCTGCAAATTATCCTCAATTTAATCTTTTGTGCGCTATATTATGCAGATCGAAGAAGCTCGAATGCAAAAGGGATGAAATCACGGACATTGGTTTCATTGACCCAGATACAATGCATGAAAAAACCATAGAAGATCCCATCTATAACAAGGATACACCGGAGACTTTGCTAAGGTTTTTGAAGCGACAACGTGATAAAAAGATAATACTTTGGCCTTACAACTTCAAGTGAGTGTTACTATCTTATAACACATTCTATTTTGCTCACCATATGTTAAATTTTAACTGATGACTTATATCTATGACACTGCATATTTAAACGTGCACAGGTTCCACTTTATTCTTATCGTCATTAAAATGTACGATGGGGAAGTTGAAGTCTTTGACTCACTAACCAAAGAGCCTATACTATACAAGACGGCTTTTGATATGCTCAAAAGGTAATTTTAATTCTTATTTGTTTTTTTGTTAATTTCCTGATATCAACAAATTTATAACTCTTTTATGCATTTTCTTTTGTCGGGCAGCGTATGGAAAAAATTCATCGAGGAAGATCTGGCCGGTGGATGGAAACAGAAGCTGATATGGCATGCGAACAAAGTAAGTAGTACTACCTAGGTCCACACACCTTTATCATACTTGATTATTGTTTGATTGAATTATATTCTTGTACAGAAATGCACGAAACAACCAAAGGGGACTAATCTATGTGGATACTACATTTGCGAAAACATCCACAAGATTGTCAGCAAGAGAATGAATAATAAAAGAAATAGAGAGGTACGAAAATAATATTCACAAATTTATTTTGTTACCATAACTTGTGCTGAGTTTCAGTCATAATTGTTTGATTGTGATTTTGATATATATATATACACACACACATAGCTCATGTATTCATTTGTATCTCATTCTTTTACAGTTGGCAAGAAAGCGGGACATGATCTCAATCGAGCACCGCTTCAAAGCAATTGGCGAGGAATTGGCGGGATTTTTCCTTCGGGACGTCATACCTAACTTCGCAGAGTACCACTATGAATGAAGATCTTAATGTAATATATAGTTTGACTCGGAGAGTACCACTATGCTACATGTAATAGATAGTATGCCTCAGAGAGTACCACTATGCATGAAGATCGATCTTCATGCATGTACTACTTAATTTTGTGATCTTATGCAATTACATGTGTTATATTATATGCAACAAGTTGATATGCATCACCTAGATCTTCATGTACTACCTAAACCCAAACGCGTTTCTGGCACATCGACGCGATCCTCGTACGATGAAATGGTTCGATACCCCTAAACCCCTCCTAAAACTCTAAACCCTAGATTCTCTACCGCGGCAGATATTTATGCACTTTCTCTGCCGCGGTAGCCAACCTTTGGTACCGGTTCGTGTTACAAAACGGTACCAAAGGTCCCTAGCCCTGTGGTCTGCTGGGTGCCCACATGGAGGCCCCTTTAATACCGGTTCGTAAGGAACCGGTACCAAAGGAGGGGGCTTTTGTCCCGAATCTTTTGTACCGGTTGCATTTCCAGTACAAAAGGGCCTCTGGAACCGGTATTGATGCCCATTTTTCTACTAGTGACAACATGGTTGTGAACATGAAAACTAGTTTCCCACTTAAGTGATTTTAGAACTTTATTTTATCTTTCTTTACTTCTGAACTCAGCTTAGGTTTAAAAACTTAACCTTGCAAATACACTTAGAGTTTAGCCTTTCCTACTAGAACTACTTTACTTGTTAGTCATAGTTTGCGAGTACTTAAAGAGTACTCATGGCTTTGTCCCTGGATATTCCTGTGGCCAGACTATGAAGAAGACTGTCAGGAGGAAGGACAACAGGACGGCTACGACAACTAGGATCATCTCCCATCGTCAGCATTGCCTATGACACTGAAGATGGACCCCACCACTACGCTTATTATTTTCGCTGCTTGTTTGTATTAAGACTGGATCATGAGATGCTTTATTTGTGTAAGACCTTATTATGGTTTGTAATGGATGATGTACTGTGATATCCAATCTGTTATGTCTCGCAAAAATGGTAATCCTGGGATTGCGATATATGGCATAACATGCATCTGGAATTAAAAATCCGGGTGTTGACACCCCTCCTCCTATAAAAGGCCACCTCTCACTCCTTCTTCCTTACACCTCCTCGTGAAGGACCTCTCTCCCCCTCTAGAATTATTCCCCCATGGTCTCGGATTAGCGAGATACATGTTCTCAGTGGCATTTCGTCTGGAAGGAGTTGTTGCTTCTGCTGCAGCGCTGGAGCAAGGAGGTGGAGGTTGTTCAATGGCCTGAATGTGTGTGCGAGGACGAATGCGCTGCTGATTTGCAGTGCTAGGACTTCCACACGATCTTGAGATCGGCAAGCATTCGACTACATCATCCACGAGTTCCATCTCATTAACAAAGCTTTGTTGTTCTTCAAGTGTATGTTCTCTATGGATGTATATCCACCCGTTGCTTGTATCTAGTAGATAGATCTTGGCGTATAATATTCCCCATTGTAGGAAATTTTTTGTTTTCTATGTTGTGAACCCAACAGTGGTATGAGATCCTGATCTGTGCATAGATGCTTTGCACGGGTAGTACACATATGAGTATGTGGGCGATGATGATCATGTTATTGCTTCTTTCATGTATTTTGGATATTGGTGGCATAGTGTGATGAAGCGGCCCAGACTAACTTTACATGTCCTCGCACATGAGACCTGTTCCACGCTTGACATGCAACTAGTTTTGCATAAGTGGATAGCGGGTGTCTATCTCTCCTACTATAGTCAATATCTGATTTACAATGAGTTGCTAAGAATTCTTCGGAGCTCAACTCAATGACCACCCAGGAGGAGATTTACAATGGCTAATAGTTGCTGATCTTCGAGGCAAGATGGAAGCACCTCTGTCCGAGAAGATTCAATTCACCGTGAGAGAGAACAACTGGCTAGATGGATTAGCCAGGGCAATGCATGAAGCTCTCGCCCGTCTTTGCGGACAGAACATCAACTTGATCCAGGGAACCCGCTTTGCGCACTATGCAAGGCGTGATTCTATGGGAATGCTGTTGGAGATGCCAAGCACTCGGAGATGAGACGCCAAGTGGATAACCTTGACTTCCTACTATACGATAGGCAAAAGGAATTGGATAATGCTCGAGAGTATGCCAACCACAACCTTGCCATTGTTGCCCAGAAGGCCTAGACTTTCGCCCTGCTCGTCAAGGATCACCAATCACTCCGTCGTCAACGCGCAAAGAAGGATCGCACCATCACCCGTCTTCGCAAGAAGGTAGCCGACCTCGAGAAGATATATCCAGGAGCAAGAAGCTTAGCTTGCAGCCAAAGAAGAAGATGGAGAAGGTGAAGACATCCAGGGAGATCTTCACTCGTACCTCAACAATGATGATGATTACCTGGAGGATGATGCCATGGACTTCTACACCGATGATGATGACTCCGACTTCATCGATGATGAGTAGATGCACTAGAGAACTATCGTAGGAGTGAGAAGTATCGGTCCCATTGTATCTTAGCTCACAAAATGGTTCTTAAAACCATCTTTTATCCTTTTGTTGTTGTGGTGTGTGTGTGTTTGTATCGTGTGCTTTGATTGAATGAATGAGAAGTTGTTAGTTTGCAAAACCTGAGTCAAACTCAAAGTTTTAACTTTTGAAAACAAAACCATGAACCTTAGAACTTTCCCTCTTGCCCTTTATCTATCTCAATCTTTAGATGACTCGTGGAAACCCCAGAGGAAGCAGCTCATCACAGGACCCGATGCTGCAAATTCTGTAGATGCTAGTTTCCAACCGTGAAGTTGGTAGAGCAGAGCGCCAAGACAATCTAGCCACCCTACAACAGATCGCTAAGATGGCCCACAATAATCAAGGCCATGGAAATCAGGATCATCATGGATCCAAGCTCTAGAACTTCCAGAATACCAATCCCCCTATCTTTTGCAAGTCTGAGGACCTGTTGGATGCGGATGATTGGTTACAGACCATGGAGTATAACCTAGAAGTAGCAGGAGTTGACGCAAATGAGCAAGTTCTGTTTGCCACCCACTATCTGGCAGGAGATGCAAGAGCATGGTGGAACAACACCCGTACAATGAACCACATGCAAGTGATGACATGGGAAGCTTTCAAGACCAAGTTTAGCCACACCCATGTGCCGCAAGGTTTAGTCACCAGAATGAGTGATGAATTCAGAGAACTGAAGCAGGGCAGGATGACTGTAGTAGAGTACCATGAAATATTTTTGTCTCTCGCTAGGTATGCACCTGATGAGATCAATACTGAAGCCAATAAGGAGGAGAGATTCCTGAATGGATTGCATGATGACATGCAAACGGTGTTAATCAACATCTGTTTTGACGATCTCGAAGAGCTAGTCAACTCTGCCATCCAGATGGAAGGAAAGATCAACCAAGCCAACAACAACCGCAAGCGCAAAATGATGCACCAAAGTGGATCCAACAATCACCAGAAGTATCGCCCCAACCCATCTGCAAGATATGCCCCGTGGAACAATAGACCCCCAATGTCTCGTCCAAGCTACCCCAACTGTAGCGGAGGAAATATGAAGACCGGAGGGAACAACAACAACCACCTCGGCAACTCCAACAACTTCAACCGTGCACCGCCCAAGTCCAACAACAACAATACTGCCCCAAGGACTGGAAGCAATGCCGTGCCTATTGCAGCCAAGGACAAGTCCCAGATTACTTGTTTTGAGTGTGGAGTGAAGGGTCACTACTCCAATGAGTGTCCCAAGAAGATTGTCGCCACTGCAAATGTGAATGCCCTAGCTCAGCAGCAGCGCCGTGTTCAGCCCGGAAGAAGATTCGCCCCCAGGAACTCTCTCAACCGCAACGGCCGTCTCTTCCACATGAACACCAAAGAAGCCCAAGAAGCGCTAGATGTCATGCTGGGTATGTTTTCTATTAACTCAGTATTAGCAAGAGTGTTGTTTGATTCTGGAGCATCGCACTCGTTTGTTACAGAAGAATTTGCATGCACTAGTAAGATTCACCCCACCAACTTGAAGCATGTTATGATAGTTCAAAATCCCTGGTTTAACCACCAAAGCTAGAAAAATTTGCAATGCTGTGCCTATCAGAATACATGGGATAGATTTTTATGCCAATCTAATAGTACTTGGAACAAAAGGTTTGGAAGTAGTACTAGGAATGGATGTCGAAACATAAAGATTGATCGACTATGCCAAGAAAGCCATCACCATGACCAGTAGCTCTGGAGTAATAGTAGAGCATATATCTGAAACCTTGCCCCGTCAATTCAAGTACAACAAGAGTCTAGCCCTACCAACCATTGACCAAGTCAGAGTAGTCTATGAATACCCCGACGTATTCCCAGATGAATTTCCCGGTATGCCCCCAGATTGGGATATCGAGTTCATCCTTGAACTAATCCCTGGAACTGGACCCATAGCTCAGAGACCCTATAGCATGAACCCATCAGAGTTAGTGGAACTGAAGAAGCAACTTGATGCTATGCTGGAGACATGCTTGATTCAACCAAGCGCATCGCCATGGAGATCACCCGTTTTGTTTGTCGACAAGAAAGATGGAGGTAACCGTTTGTGCACAGATTACCGGAAGCTGAATGACGTCACCATCAAGAACAAGTACCCACTACCCAAGATCGAGGATCTGTTTGGTCAGTTTACTGGTGCTAGAGTGTTCTCTAAGATTGATCTTAGGACTGGCTATCATCAACTCAAGATTCATGCAACAGATATTCCAAAGACCACCTTTACCACCAGATATGGATTGTATGAGTATACGGTCATGTCTTTTGGATTAACCAATGCCCCCGCTTATTTCATGAATCTCATGAATAAGATCTTTATGAACTTTCTGGATAAGTTTGTCGTTGTGTTTATTGACGATATTCTTATCTACTCCAAGTCAGAAGAATACCATGAGCAACATCTGAGAATCATCCTTGAAACCCTTAGAGAGCATTAGTTGTATGCCAAGTTCAGAAAATGTGAGTTTTGGCTGAAAGAAGTAGGATTCCTCGGACAGATTGTGTCGGTAGGAGGAGTCGTTGTTAACGCCGCCAAGATCAAAGATGTTGAAGAATGGGAAGCCCCAACCACTCAAACCCAAGCCCGTGCATTTCTCGGATTAGCGGGATATTACCGCAAGTTCGTAGAAGGATTTTCGAGCATCGCAATACCCATGACCCAACTATTGAAGATGGACAAGAAGTTTGAATGGACCGACAAATGTGAAGCAAGTTTCCAAGAGCTCAAGAAGAGATTGATTTCAGCCCCAATCTTCATTATGCCAGATATCAAGAAGCCTTTTGATGCGTATTGTGATGCATCCAAGATTGGTCTCGGATGTGTGTTGATGCAAGAAGGCAAAGTCATAGTGTATATGTCTCGACAACTGAAGCAGCATGAGCAAAACTACCCTACCCATGATCTAGAGCTAGCAGCTGTAGTTCTAGCCTTGAAGGCATGGCATCATTATCTTATGGGTAATCACTATGAGATTTATTCAGATCACAAGAGCTTGAAGTATATTTTCACTCAGAAGGAGCTAAATATGAGGCAAAGGAGATGGACAGAGTTAATCAAGGATTATGACCTTGACATTCAGTATCACCCCGGCAAAGCCAACGTGGTAGCAGATGCTCTTAGCAGATTGCCATGTAGATTAAACACCGTGATCAAAGAGAACTAGCCAAGTTTGCATGAAGAGTAGGAGCAGTTTAGAATGGAGTTAGTTAGCAAAGGATTTTAAGCTAGCATTGAACTTTAACCCACTTTGACCAGTTAGATCAAGGAAGCCCAGAAGGGAAATGCAAGTATCGACGGAATCAAACGTCGTATTGGTACAGGAAAGGTACCTGGATTCAACGAGGACAAAGAAGGAGTTATGTGGTACAAAGGACTTATCTGTGTGCCAGCAGATTCGGAGTTGAAGCAAGTTATCATGCATGAAGCTCATGATACTCTTTATTCTATCCACCCCGGAGGAACAAAGATGTATCAGGATTTGAAGGAGCAGTTTTGGTGGCACAAGATGAAGAGAGAAATCGGAACCTACATCGCTGAGTGTGATATCTGTCAGAGAGTCAAAGTGGAACATGAGAGACCCACTGGACTTTTGCAGCCATTGCAGATTCCGGACTGGAAATGGGATTCTGTCGGAATGGACTTTATCACCGGTTTGCCTACTTCTAGTAGGGGAAATGACTCAATCTGGGTCATCATTGATAGACTGTCCAAGGTAGCCAAATTTATACCTGTCAAGACAACCTACCAGAGTTCGAAGCTAGCAGAGTTGTACATTGCTAGAATCCTCAGTTTGCATGGAACCCCAAGACCATAGTGTCAGATCGAGGAACCCAATTTACCTCAAGATTGTGGCAGAAAGTCCAAGAAGGATTGGGAACCAAGTTGAATTTTAGCACAGCTTATCACCCGAAGATCGATGGACAGATTGAAAGAGTCAACCAAATCTTAGAAGATATGTTGAGAGCTTGTGAGCTTGAGTATGGATCAAAATGGGAAGATTGTCTGCCTTTCGCAGAATTCTCATACAACAATAGTTATCAAGCCAGTTTGCAAATGGCCCCATTTGAGTTCTTATATGGAAGAAAGTGTCGTACCCCTTTGAATTGGTCGCAAGTAGGAGAGAGTCAGATTTTCGGACCCGACATCCTACGAGAAGCCAAAGAGAAGGTTCACAAAGTCCGTGAGCACCTCAAGGCTGCTCAATCAAGATAGAAGAGTTATGCAGACAAGAGACGTAGAGACCTGACCTTCAATGTCCAAGATTTTGTGTATCTCAAGGATTCGCCATTGAAGGGAACATAACATTTTAGTCTGAAAGGAAAGTTAGCCCCCAGATATATTGGACCTTTCAAGATTCTGAATCGCCGAGGAGAAGTATCGTATCAACTGGAACTGCCTGAGGAGATGTCCGCCATCCATGATGTGTTCCATATCTCGTTACTTTGCAAATGCTTGGAAGTTCTAGAGAAGACCGAAGTGTTCAAGAACATCGACCACCGAGCCATGGATATCAACAAGGATCTGACATATCGTGAAGTGCATATCCGTATCTTGGAAGAAGCTTACAGAACCACCAGGACCCGGATTATCAAATTTCTCAAGATCCAATGGAGCACTCATACCGAAGAAGAAGCCAGTTGGGACCGAGAAGATTACATTAGGACTGAGTTTCTAGATCTCTTTAGTTCCTACTTTTCTTTCTTAAATCTCGGGATGAGATTTTGTTTAAGGGGGAAGGTTTGTAACATCCCAAATCTTTAATCAAGGTTATCAAGATCCAAATCACCCAATTTAGGGTTAACAAAAACTTTTTATCATTAAAATAAATAAGGATGCATCTGTGTGTTTGCATTAATATGGAATGCTTTGGAAATGCCATGTTTGATTGTTCTAATGGTTCTGAAATGATTCAAAGGTGAATGACACATCATCTAGGTCATTTAACAACAAAATCCAAAGAAAAAGAAATCAAATAAGAATAAAAAAGGACCAAATGGTCATTTTGACCATTTTAATCCACTAGGCCACTTTAGGTGTTCCTAGAAGTGAATTCTTAACAGAAATAATTCTAGATCTTTTCACCCTTTGCTAGTACAAGTAAAGATCTACCAAGGCCCACTTTAAAATCTTACAAAAACATTTGAACACAAATTTTAAATGGCATTTGAAAATGGAATCAAGTGTATGTGCATAGATCCCACTTTTTTAAAAACCACTCAAATGAGTTCAACTTGACAATCCCCAGTAACCACAGATGCTCAAGCATATGACTAACACACTCACCAAAAATCTTTTCAAAATTCAAATAAAACTTTCTTCCGGCCATTGTGTCGAACAGTTGGCAGGCAAAGATAATCTGGCCTAACTAACACTGTTGCTAATCAACTCTTTGTCCCCCATTCGACCCCCTCTGCTCTTCCATGTCTCCCCTACTTCCAACGAAGCCATCAAGGAGTTACCCCTTAGCCTCTAGCAGCAGTGTCGCGCCACCCCGAAGCCTAGCTCGTGGGCTGACCATGGTGCGCTCCCAGCAGACCACCCAGCCTCTTTCGCCACACCAGGGATATAGGCGTGATCACACCGCCGCCCACGGTCCCTTCCCCGAGCAATGCCAGCCACTGGACCACCGCAGATAGCCCGCGCCCTCTGCCTCTGTGCCATGCATGGAGCACGCTAGAGTGCCGTCCTCGATAGGCCAGCACACGCCACGCCTCGACCTTAGCTTGCACGCGCCGCTCCGCCTTAACCCCAACACACCCCAATACACCCCCGTTCGCCGCCTCACGCCACGTCGAACACCGCCTCTGCCACACAGAGCGTCGAATTTTCCCGACCGCATACCACCGCCTCTAGCCGCGCCATTACGCCATAGATGACCGCCAGGAGGCAGAGCACCGTTTGCCTACCTCGCCCATGCCATTAGCCCCCTGTACCATTGTCATCGACGAGCTCACCGTTGCACCTTACAGTCCCCACGTCGAGCTATAAAAAGAGACCCTCCCAACCCCATTTCTCCATACTCCAACACTCACCACCTTCCACTGATCCTTCCCCACCTCTCTCCAGGGCCAATCGAGCAGCCGTTGGCCGGAATTTCGCCGGAGCTCGCTGTAGTAGAGGAGAAAGGAGCCGTCGATTGCAACCACCCTAGGAGCCGCCGCGACCACGCCTGAGTCTGCCGTCGTCCACCAGTTCGAGCGCCCCCATCGCCACATTAGCTGGAGCCCTGGTAAGCCCCCAATCGACCCCCACCGAGCCGCTAGTGACTAGTTCATTCTCGCCGGTGACCAGTTCGTCATCGACGATGAACCACTGCCGTCGATCGTAGTTCTAATCGCACGACCCACATTGCCCCTTACCGCTTCACGTTAGAGTCAGTCGCTGACATGTGGCTCCCCTATCAGTTTCCCTCTGTGCCGCGGAGTGCCACTGGGCCAGCCCATTTAGTTTCCCACACTGGCCCTAAAATTCAAATGAATGTTTTTCTATTTAGACTTAAACTCAATTATGTCCACTGGTTTGAAAATCAATTTAGAGAGTTTTACTTAACCAAAATGCATGATTCCAAATTTGGTAGAAAGATAATTAAAATCTCTATCTAAGCCCGTTGAATTTAAATAAATTGGAGTTATAGATCACATATAGCAAAAATAACACGACAACGACTTTTCTACATTCAAACATTTTTCAAAATTCAACCATAATAGCTTTTGAGTTGAGTCCAACTCTCAAAAATCACATTTGACAATACCTATCTAAATATGTAATAATATTTAGGGTTGCATGCAGTGACTTTGGACTAGTACCAAAATAATGCTATATAGGCATTTCTAGTCACTTTAAATCATTAAAATGATAAACTTAAACTTATTGAAATATGAGCCAACATTTAAATCACATTCCCATGTATTAGAATATTTGGTGATGACATGTGTTCACATGATCCCATATTTTAAATGGAGAATATTAAATCTTAGTTAATTTCAATGAGTAGAAATTACTTTTCTCAAATAAAATAAATGAAACTAGTTCATTAAATCTTGTGATTATTGTGATGATACTAGATCATCAAGTGTGTGCCTTAGTGTGCTAAATAGACTAGTTAAGTATTGTTTGGTGATTGTGTATCCCGTATGTATTTATAGACGATAGTACCGACCAAGTCTACGAGGAGGAGGAGTTCTAGCCCGAAGAAGACGAGGAGAATTTCAACCACTGCACTACTCAAGGAAAGCCTAGAACTTCAAGTAAACTGAGCAGCTATTGTTAGCAAGCTAGAACTATACAAGATGACCTAAGCAAGATGCATTAGGCATGCTTGGTTATACATTCTGATTTATACCATCCTAAGTTTTACTTGCAAGTTTTAATCTCTTTGGCTTTACTAAAGTTCTTAATTTTATTTATAGATATCATAAAGAGTATAAAACTTGGCCTATCTAGTTAGAATTAGATGTCATTCTATGGCATAAGATTGATATTAGCACCCCACCTTAGTGAACACTCTTAACATTAGTGGTTAGTACTAAACAAAAAACTTGATCACTTTAGATGGGAATACTTGGTGAAAATGATTATGAAAACCTTGGAATGATGAGTTGTTCTATTGAGGTATTTTGACATGTGTTGAGAAACACAAATGGTTGATGATGATGAAAATTTTGAGGCATGAGCCTTAGCCCCTTTTATAAAAACTGATGGTTTGGTTCGGATGCGATACCATTCCAATTTTACTGTATAACCACAATACCTGAATTGGGTGAGGCTTAACTGGAAGTTTATATGCATTAGTATGGGTTCCCTTGCGGGAGAGGTTTGAGTTGAGGCTACCTCTCAATGTTGTCCACCTTGCAGTGCCCAGGATGGCAGATGGCCATGGCTGGGAGGCCAAGCTCATAGGAGAGGCGCTTATACTAGAGTGTGTAATTGAAAGGTTATGATAGATTATCCGCATACTAAGTATGATGATTCAGGGTTATCCCTGATGGATATTTCGAATTTTGTAGTGAAAGTGTACCACCTCTACAGAGTGTCAAACTATTCGAATAGCCGCGTCCGCGGTCATGGACAGTTGGAGTGGCCATACTGTTCTGTTGTTAGATGTTTTTAAAATGACTTATGAAATGATTTGTGACATGACTTGACCACAACAGGGTTGTGAACATGAAAACTAGTTTCCCACTTAAGTGATTTTAGAACTTTATTTTATCTTTCTTTACTTCTGAACTCAACTTACGTTTCAAAACTTAACCTTGCAAATAAACTTAGAGTTTAGCCTTTCCTACTAGAAATAATTTACTTGTTAGTGATAGTTTGCGAGTACTTAAAGAGTACTCATGGCTTTATCCCTATCTATTCCCGTGGCCATACTATGAAGAAGACTATCATGAGGAAGGACAACAGGACGGCTATGACAACTAGGATCATCTCCCATCGTCAGCATTTCCTGTGACACTGAAGATGGACCCCACTACTACACTTATTCTTTCCGCTGCTTGTTTGTATTAAGACTGGATCATGAGATCCTTTATTTGTGTAACACCTTATTATGGTTTGTAATGGATGATGTACTGTGATATCCAATCTGTTATGTCCCACAAAAATGGTAATCCTGGGATTGCGATGTATGGCATAACAGACATCTAGAATTAAAAATCCGGGTGTTGACACCCCTCCTCCTATAAAAGGCCACCTCTCACTCCTTCTTCCTTACACCTCCTCGTGAAGTACCTCTCTCCCCCTCTAGAATTATTCCCCCATGGTCTCGGATTAGCGAGATACATGTTCTCAGTGGCATTTCGTCTGGAAGGAGTTGTTGCTTCTGCTGCATCGCTGGAGCAAGGAGGTGGAGGTTGTTCAATGGCCTGAATGTGTGTGCGAGGACGAATGCGCTGCTGATTTGCGGTGCTAGGACTTCCACACGATCTTGAGATCGGCAAGCATTCGACTACATCATCCACGAGTTCCATCTCGTTAACAAAGCTTTGTTGTTCTTCAAGTGTATGTTCTCTATGGATGTATATCCACCCGTTGCTTGTATCTAGTAGATAGATCTTGGCGTATAATATTCCCCATTGTAGGAATTTTTTTGTTTTCTATGTTGTGAACCCAACAGTGGTATGAGAGCCTGATCTGTGCATAGATGCTTTGCACGAGTAGTACACATATGAGTATGTGGGCGATGATGATCATGTTATTTCTTCTTTCATGTATTTTGGATATTGGTGGCATAGTGTGATGAAGCGGCCCGGACTAAATTTACATGTCCTTGCACATGAGACCTTCTCCACGCTTGACATGCAACTAGTTTTGCATACGTGGCTAGCGGGTGTCTGTCTCTCCTACTATAGTCAATATCTGATTTACAACGAGTTGCTAATAATTTGATTATCATCGTTGTGGTTCCATATTCGTAGGTAAGAACAGTTCTATCTTCGAAAGCCCTAAGCCACGTAAAACTGGCAATTGATAAATTAGAAGCGTCTAGTTTAGATCGTCGCTAGGCTAGTGTCATGATATGGTAATGTTGTAAGTTGATGTATAATGGATACTCTTGCAACGGGCCTAACATGTAAGTTCCATAGACCTTGGCCTTACACACAAAGGAATGATAAAGATCATACCACGATGCACATGATAGTGATCAAGTGCAAGAACCATATCATTTCACTTTACACATTTGATGTTTGCATCTTATATTGCTTGTTTGCCGCTTTAGTAGAATTATAAGATGACCCCTCATTTAAGTATCAAGAAAAAAATTTGTTCTTCCTTAAGTATGCACCGTTCTATGAATCGTGTTTCGATACATCATGTGATGATTGGGTGTACTCGACTCTGCGCTTTCATACAACAGGTGTAAGACAGTTTTACACATGCGAGTACTAAGGTTCTTACCTGGTGAGCCTAGCATGTACAGACATGGCCTCGGAACACGGACCGAAAGGTTAAGCATGAGTCATATAGTTGATATGATGCCCATATAGATGCTCGCCTTTGAAGCTACACCGACTCACGTGATGATTGGACTTGGTGTAGTGGATTTGGTTCGTGTAATCACCAAAAATACACGAGGGATGTTGTTCTTGAGTGGGAGTTCATGTAGTAATATGATTAGAGTTGAACTCAATTTATCATAAACTGAATCAAATTGAATTCGCATAGTTTGCTGTAGTCATTGGCATCCGTTTACTACCTTGTACTTAGTTATAATTGAGATAATAGAACTATAGAATTCTGGATATTTACTTTACGAACTAGTATCATATTGTTTTGAGTGTCATTCTAAAGTTTAGAAGACCTATTGCAAACTTTCAGCAAACTCAATTTACTCCATGAAGTTTAATAAGTAGTATTAAACCAAGAGTAACAACTCCAATGTTAGTATCTAAAGTATCATGTTTGCCTCCATGATTCTTGATATTCAAATATTGTTTTAATATTGAGGTTATGTGGGAGCTGAAAGAATTGTTTCAGAAACCATCATGTGTGGAAGATATTGTGATATCTGAAACAATGTTTATGGTTGCAATATGATAGAGTATAATTTAGCATTATACATGTTCTCATATTGTATGATAATTTGTGAAGGATGGAGATGGTAAGCATCCAGATCTCCCAAAAAGGTTTTGGGAACTAACATTATACTCGCGATTTGTCCTTATAGGCTATACTAGCTTGATCATGAAAGTTGTCATGATAAGGATGAATAGAAGATGTAGGTAAAATATTTACTACAGTAATAGATTACTAAAGAATGGATTTTTTTAAAGAACACCAACCATTTGATGATGGTGATCAACTTCAAAGTGCAAGTCCAAAAGGTATTAGTATTTGACTATACACGCTTTGGACTATGTGTCATGTGTATGGCGCCACTATTGATGTTGATAGATTCTTTTAAAAGAAAAGGAAATGCTGAAAGAGAATCTATAAAATATTTGGCAGAAAAGAAAAGACTGGAAATGTTCAGCTTAGGTATATAGATAATATACATGCTATGGTTGTATTCTTTGCTTGTTAAACAATGTGGTTCTTAGGTATTAGATACCGAGTAGGTTGGTGTGAAATGTCACACAAAGCAACGCAATTCATAAACTACAACGGCCTAAGTAACTAGCAAAAGAATATGTGATGATGTTCATCAAAAACAAATAAAGTGTTATTGTGTTTCTGGTTGACATCAAAACTTGCCTTCAAGATTTGTTAAAATAATTTTTATTTTGCTATGATATTATGAGAACAATGGTTGTTCAAATAATTACCGTTTTCCATAGAAGATGGATGAACTTCTACAAGTCTAGTTGGAGAAATCACGTCCATAAAACTAATGCTAAAATGTCGCAAGACAAATGATTGAAAGATCACTTATGAAGTGACATCGCCGTTTAAATTATATTGGAAAGGAAACATGAAGAAACTCCATGTTGATGGAATTTTGGAATCTTTGATTTTGATCAATTGATGCTTGTGGGACTTTCCTGGAGATAATTGAAACTCCATTCATAGGCCAAAGAGGAACGGATGACTAAATTATTGGAAATTGTGCATGTTGATGTATATAGTCCATTATATGTAGCCATGTGAAGTGGATCTTTCGACTTCATATGCTTTCTCTGAAAATCTGAGTGAATATATCTGTATATTTACTTAATAATGGAGAAGTATGAAACATTTGAAAATTGTTCAAAGACTTTCAAGATGAAGTGGAAAATCATTGTAATGATAAAATGAAGAATTTATGATTTGATCATAAATGATGATATTTGAGTTACATGTTTAGCAAAACACCTAAGATTTGAGGAATTGTTCCATGGATTTGCATTTCCCGATAAACCATAGAAGTATGGTATGTTCGAGAGATCAAATCGAACCTTGTTTTACATGGTAAGATCAAAGGTGTCATTTATAAAACTTCCATTATGTTTTAAGGATTAAAGATTTAGAGACTATCACTTTTACACTAAAAAGAGCACCATCGTGATCCGTTGAAATGACACCATAAATATTATGGTTTGGGATAAAACCTAAGTTGTCTTTTCTTAAATTTTGGTATGCTATGCATAAGTAAAATGTTTACAACCAAAGTCGAATAAGCACGTCTTTGTAGGTTATCCCAAAGAATTTGTTGGGTATTCCTCCATAACACCAAAGACAAAAGAGTTTGTCGCTTGAAACGTGAAGTTTCTTAAAGAAGGATTTTTTCACAAAAGTTAAGTGGGAGGACAATAGAACTTTGATTAACTTGATGAACCTAAGCAACATTTTCTAAGTAGCGCAGCACCAAAAAGTGTCTCAGAGGCGGCTAAAATGCTCATGGCTCCCGTGATTACAAAGGTTGTGATCTCGGAGATTAGAGTTCCTATTGAACCCTGTGGGTTGCTAAGAATCAAATAGCAAGATTTGAAACAAAAGTCATTATTGTTTTGACAATGATGAATCGACTACATGCAAAGAAGCGATGATGGGCCCTGACTCCATAAAATGATTAGAAGTCATAAAATCCGTGATAGTATCCATACACAAGAAATCAAGCTTCTAAACTTGGAAGACCCTCCGGAAAGGTGTGAAGCCTATTGGTCGTATTTGGATCTATAAAGAAATAGACGTGGATGTTTGACATCTATGAAATAGTCGACATGTCAGAAAGGAGTTTACGCCAATGTTCAAGGAGTTGACTATGACAAGATTTGATCTTTCATAGCGATGTTTAGTCTTGACGGATTAATGTAGCAACCACTACATATAATTTGGTATATGGTAGTTGAATAAACAAAATAATGTTCTTCTAATAGAATGGTTATCTAGGACGTATACATGGTACAGTCCGAAGGGTTTTGTTAATGCAAAGGATGCTAAAAGGACGTGCAAACTTCAATGGTTGAAATGAGCATAGCAGAGTTGGAACCTTCACCGTGATGAAACTATTAAAAGAGTTCAATTTCATCGGAGACGATGAAGATGCTTACATTTGTAAGAAATTAAGTGGGAGCACTGAGACATATTTCTAATACATTATTGAGAAGACATGGTTTTGATTGGAATTGATTTATCTTTTTTGACACAAGTTAATAATTTCATTAAAATTGGATTTTGATGAAAGACTTGGGCAAAACCGGAATATTTGGCATCAATGTATACATGGATAGATTGAGGCGCTAATATGGTTGTGCCAAACGTACATATATGATATATTGAATAAGTTCAATATGGAAACGACAAGAAAGGTTCTTGCCACACGAAAAAGGTTGAATCAAGATTCAAGTGTATTTACACGTGGTGAATGAAACGAGATTCAAGTGTTTCTTGACACTTGATGAGTGAAATCACATGAATATTTTGATCAATAATATATACCATGATATGTACATATCCAGGTATGTCCTATGCTCTAAATGTTATGAGCATACACCAAAATGACTCATAAGATATCATTGGACGATAGTAAAGGATATTCTTACGATCTTTGGAAGAACTAAGATTATGTTGTAAAAGGTTACAAAATAGTTCATTGTAAAGTGTTATATTGATACTAGTTTTGTCACAAGCTACAAGTTAAGTTTATCTCAATTTAGACTATGGGTGGCACAATGTAATGGAAAGGATGTTCTATGATGGATTTGGATGAGTTCTAAAGTTGACTGCTATAGTAGCAGCAAAGGAGGGAATTTGGTAAGTAGTTTTTTATCAAACTATGTGTGGTTCACAGTGGGCTATTACTATGAATATATATTGTGCGACAATTATATCAACATGTTTTATCCCAAAGGAACTAAAGGTCTCACCAAAGGACTCAATTTATACAATGCCATCTCATTAGAGAATGCGTGATGCGTAGAGACGCAAAGACATGCAAATACACGCGGACCTGAAAATGTCAAATCCGGAGATTATGTTAACCACTAGCAAACCCGTATATACAACACCAGAAAGCCATATGTGTTGAATGCGCACGTTTACAAACTAGATTATTGACTCTAGTGCAAGTGGGAGACTGAAGGGAATATGCCCAAGAGGCAATAATATACTTGTTATTATATTATTCCATGTTTATGATAAAATTTTGCATGCTATAATTGTATTAATATGGAAACCTTAATACATGTGTGTTTACTAAACAAAATACAAGGTTCCTAGTAATGCCTCATATAAACTAGCTCGTTGATTAACAAGATGATCAAGGTTTCCTGATCATAGACATTGGATGTTGTTAATAACAAGGTCACAACATTTGTGAAATGATGTGATGAACATTCATCAGAATTATAGCATTACGATCAAAGTCATTATGTTTATATTGCTATAGCATCATATGAAGTAATCTTTATCCTTAGACCATGAGATCATGTTAATTGCTAACACCGGAAGAATACTTTGATAACATCAAATGTCACACCATAATAGGGTGACTATAAAGATGGGTTCGGGTATTTCGAAGGTGTTATGTTGAGGCTCATGGATCAAGAGTGGAATTTTTCAATCCCAACGACGGATAGATATACTCTGGGCCCTCTCGATGATATCACATTAAGATAGCTTGCAAGCAAGTGATGTGATCACTAGAATGTTATATCACGGGAATGAGAAAAGAGTGCATGTCGGCAATGAGATGAAACTAGGTATGGAGATACTGATGATCGAATCTCGGACATGTAATATATCACGAGACAAAAGGATTTAGTTACTAGCATTAAAGGTTCTCACGATCATAGAAGTCATCGTTTACTGTGTGGGAGTCAGTATGGATCTCCATGTCCCGCTTCGGATTATTGATCTGAGAGGGGTCTCGATCATGTCTACATTATTTGCGAATCGTAGGGTGACACACTTAAGGGTTTCCAAACACCATTTGGAGCAAATATGTTCTAGACGAAAGAATTGCAAAGCGCTGGAATTATTTCAATAGACACAGAAATTGTTTCGGGTGAAATTGCTGAAATTGGTTCTGCATGTGATATTGAAATGTTGTAGGGGGTTTTATGTGAATGTTTGTTAATTAAAGTAATTAACGAAAATCTGAATACAATTAATAAAAGAGTTTTATGAAATGAGAGAGCATTAAATTTGGAGAAACTCAATGCATTTAAAGTGGAGACTTTAAAAGAGAATGTGAAGGGGCAAACTTATGTGGAGGGGGTTACCGCCACATGAATGGGGGAGGTGAGGGGTCACCCCCATGGGGCGCTGGCCATGGGGAGGGGTACCCCCACCTCCTATAAAAGGATCACTATCACTCCTTCCTTACACCTCCTCGTTAAAGATCTCTCTCCCCCTCTAGAATTATTCCCCATGGTCTCGAATTAGTGAGCTACATGTTCCCGGTGGCATTTCGTCTGGAAGGAGTTGCTGCTTCCACTGCATCGCTGGAGCAAGGAGGTGGAGGTTGTTTGGTGGCCTGAACGTGTGTGCGAGGACATATGCGCTACTGATTTGTGGCGCTAGGACTTCCATACGATCTTGAGATCGGCAAGCATTCGACTACATCATCCATGAGTTCCATCTCGTTAACAAAGCTCTGTTGTTCTTTGAGGGTATTTTCTCTATGAATGTATATCCACCTGTTGCTTGTATCTAGTAGATAGATCTTGTCCTATAATAGTTCCCATCGTAGGATTTTTTTTGTTTTCTATGCTGCGAACCCAACAGCCCTCACGCGGATCGTTCGCGCCTACCGTTGACCCTCTCTGATCCAACATGGATCGCTGCACGATGCCATGCCCTTCACACTACATCATGAGAACACACGGAAGTCCGCTTGCCATCTGCCCCTTGTTTTATCCGTTGGGTTTTTTAGGGTCTCGCATCGACACTTCTACCAGAAGGAACACTGAGCCATATATTGAATAATTCCACGAGTGGTCATGTCATGTTTAATCTAGTCTACAAAGGCTACAAGTCCACTACACGGCAACTGGTCATCCATGGCCCACAGGCTATACCATTTTTACTATATAGTGTGCCTGCACTCTCACTTCCGACAGGCCCCCATTGCACGAACCTTCCGCGCGACAGCCGCAGCCAGAAGAGCTGCCTACCAGGGCCCTCGAGGAGGCCTAAACATCCTCGCATTAAAAACCCAGCCTATTGGGTACTCCATTCGCACTCATCCACTCCTCTCTCTCCCCTATCTAGCAAAACCCCATAATCCTCACCGTACAGCCACGATCCTTCTCCATGAAACCAGTGAGTGGGGGTGAGTGTGCGGGCATCGCCGCCGGGGTGGTGCTTCCTGTGATAAATCTGGAGGAGCGTCATGCAGCACAAGGCGAGGAGGACGGGCAGTTCAACCCCTTGGGGGACTATGTGCTCGCCGGTTCTTGCGAATTTGGAGGCCCTGATGAGGGCGTGGAGTTTGACGAACACGCTCCGCTCGTGTACCCGGAGGTACATCTATTTCTACATGTTTCATATTTTCTGCTCGAGCTTAATCTAGTCCTAGTTTCATAAAAAAATCTAGTCCTACTGATTAGATGTGCCATACGAACCGGTACATGGAGAGATCTAGTGTGTTCTGAATGAATCCACATTATTTATTTATTAATAAGTTATCAAGAACACAAACAATATTAATTTAGGAGCGAGCTGGGGAGACAGCGGTAATGAACTGCTGAACCTGTATAAATATGTTATCGTATTGAAAGTAACTTGGAATGGTGGGAGGAATATATATTTATTATTTTGCTCATTTTTGTTTGCATTTCATATATTACAGGTAGATTCAAGTGAGGTGGACTTTGACAAGGAGAATAGGGACAACAAGAGTCGCCATGTCATGAAGAAGCTCAAGAGTGGGAGAATCCCTTTCTGCACTCGACTTGGGGAGCTCAGGTGCCTTTTCTATAAGGAAGGAGTTAACCCGAGGATTGCCAGCTTGATTCCGCATGCGGTTGGCATCGGTAAAACCCCGGCTAGTAAACACATGTCGGCAACCAAGGCTAAGAACGCTGCTTATGGAAAATTCCCGAGGGAGTATGTCAAGACCGTCCTAGTGTCCCCTTAATTAGGAATCAGCAACTTCTAGCCGACCAACACGTCACTGTGCTGGCCCGGCCACTAATAATGTTTAATTCTATTACCGTTTATAGACCCTTAAACTATGTGGTGTGTTGAAACCTCATGCTTTTCCACCGACACGTGTGTTGCAAAGTTGCTTGATTGTGCATGCTTACACCAGTGGCCTACCCAAAAACTTCTAGAAGCCTGGGAAAACGAGCTTCAATTTGGCAAATTCTGGACAAAATCACCAAATTAAAGAAAGGAAATTGTAGGCTTTGCGCAATCGGCAGGCCTAGGCGGCTGCCCGGGGTGTAGGTATGTTAGGTCCCCGTCTATGCTTACACTTCCCTTAAACTTGCTAGGAATAATAATCACAAATAGCTGTACACTTCTGTCCTGTCACGTTACATTGTGTCAGCACCGCGCACCCGCTGCAGATCGGCAATGGGACGGTGGTCTCCATGACTAGTCTCTGCCACGCCAAAGCCACGTTGCACACCCGTCCCATCACCTACCGGGCACGGCCGCCGAATTTAATCGCTGGGTTTGGAAACCAACGGTGCTAACCCGGTCAAACTTGCTTTCGCTTGGGTATGACCAGAATATTGGTAAACACAATTTACGACGCGTGCACACCCCTTTTCCGCATTGCCTTCCGTCTCCACAGCACAACACTGTGCAAAAATCCCCAACTCCTTCCACCGCCGCCGCCGCAGCCACTGCAAGAACCATCGCCACCGCCGTAGGAACCGCCTCCGCCGCGCCATACCACCGCAACAGATCTCTCCACTGCCACGCCCAGTCCCAGCCACCGCTATCGACGCTAGGCCACCGCCTCCACATTAGCTACTGTCATGGATGCAGAGTACGGTGTGTTCGGAGACGGGAGCGACTTCACCGACGAGTACACCATCACCGCCCATGGTATCACTGATCTGACGGTCATCCACACAAATGTGTCAACGGATGTGGCCATGGTCATCGCAATGTACGAGCAGTGGCTACAGGAGCCGATGGACAGGTACAAGATCGTCGGCCTTGACCTCGAGTATACCGAAGATAAGAAGAGGGCGACGCTTTTGTAGTTGTCCATGCACAACCACTGCCTCCTATACCACGTATGCAGGGCCAACTGTGAATGCCCGGAGCTTCGTGAGTTACTGCGCAGGAGGGAGATCTACTGCACCAGCATCGACATCAAGAACAACACTCTGAAGCTAGAGCAGGATCTCCTTGTTCATGTCATCAATCACGTCGATCTCTAACGTTTGTGCAGGTACCGGGATGACGAGACGGGGAAAGCCGACATGGCTAGACTCGTTGCAGACATCATCGATCGCGAGTACATCGACATGAAGGTCGAGTTCCCGAAGCACCTGCACGAGCGATGGGAGTGGAGGCACCTGAATTACGATGCGATCAAGTACGCAGCTAGGGACGCATATGTCTGCTACGAGATGCTCAACAGGATCTGGCGGATGGGTGAGTGTGTTGTTTACCACTACTAGTTTCGCATTTCGTTCCTAGTTTTATCTCGCATGCATTTTCTAAGCATTCTGTGTGTAAGAACTGAGCTCGTATGATCCCTGTGCTATTAGGTAGTTAACCTGTATGAATTATATTTCCTCCTTTTGTATGCTCAACATTCATACCTACAATTTCTGTATGTGCCCTTTGCATGCGGTAGAATCCAGAACTGCCATGCATAAGGTGGGATCCACAAGATCAGATGTCGTTGTCCACAAAAGGGCGCAATTTCTGTTATAGCGAAGGATACAGTCACAAACAAACCCAGATTATAGTTCGACAAAGGTAATACACAACAATTTGGAATTGCTCACACATAGCTATCACACATAGTACTTCTGAAATAACATTTTTTCATAAACATAACAAGCCCCATACAAACACAACAATCATGCACTAAAAGTCTACATCCCAGCCTATTGGAGAAGGCGACCAATCCCAGGATGCCTTCGGTCGCTTGCCCCAGCTTGTAGATTCCTCTACACTCCCGACATCTAGGGCAAACAACTTGCCTTGGTGGTGGTTCAATGGTGTGATGCTTGGAACGAAAATTTACGATCTAGCGGTACAACTCGGGGCTAACAGATTAGGTTCAGAAAGTGGCTTATCCTCCCAGTAATCATGCCCTAAACACCTCCACCAACATTTCGGCAATTTGCCCTTCATGTCAGCGTACCACGGGTCGATGAGTTCAGCGGCAAGAGCGGCCATCCCAGCCCTACTGCCCCTCATCCCTGGGATCTAGTAAATTTTCTGGATGTCCACTCTGCACTCCTTTGGGATTTTAATGTTCACGGTCGGGCTTTCAAGCAGTCTAGTGTAATTCGTGATGTCAACACTAGTAAATGTTATCTGGTGGTTCACGAGAAAGTCATGAAAGACCGATCTAATACTTTCACCCCACCTGCATGAAAATGAAGTCAGACAAATAATATAGCAAGAACTTTTGCAAACAGACGGTTCAGGAACAAAAACACATCAAAGTCTACATGTTCCCATCAGCCCCTTCTTGCAAAAAGGCTGGTATATGAGGACGTGCTCCTTCATGGAGAGTTTCACCACGGCGATGCTACGCTGATTGCGGCTGTACTCGAGGTCGAGACCGACAAACCTGCTTTCTTCGAACCACAAGCATCTCTTGTAATTATTCAGAGTGTTCATCACCGTCCGAGGGTCGGTGGTGTAGATGACACTGATCTTCTTCCTTCCATGTGCTTCTATGTCAAAGTATGCAGTCGCTTGCCTACCGTCGTTTCGGACATCCGACAAGTCCATGACTATAGGTAAGAGGGAAAGGACACGGAGGAAGAGGGTGATGCCGTGGCGGAGGAAATGGATGAGGCCATGGAGGAGAAAGACGATGAGGCCGTGCAGAAGGAAAGGAGACGGAGAAGTGAAACTACTTACTAGAAGATTGGAACCGCCCTTACTAATATCTGGAATGGTGCATGACCGTTCGTAGTAGGGTGGAGGTGGAGAAAAATGGCGGTTTTATACATCGACGCTAGCGCAGCCTAAAATTGGTTCTGCGCCACTTGCATGCAGTGGAATCGAGGTCTGCCATGCACGATCCAAGTCAAACATAATCACGTTTGCACGTGCCGACCTTCACTCACTGACAGGTGGGACCCTACATTTTTCTCTCTTACGATTTATTTTTTCACTTCCTCTAGACGGTTCCGGTGCATGCCCTCAATAATTATACCCCCTTCCTTGTCTTCCACATGGACGAGAACCATCGGCGGCGGTTCCTCACTGGTTCATTCCATACTCAAACAACCGCCCCTCCCTGATTCCATCCCCTCTCGAGTCCATCTGCCTCCTTATCACAACGCCTCCATTAATCTGCTGGATTCCAGACTCCATTTGCCGCCATGGGTAGAAATTGGGGTAGGAGAAGGCTGAAGCAAAAGGCAGGCGACGGCGACGCGGCTGGCCATGGCAGCCGCTACCACGAGGATTGGGGATGGCTGATAGTTGTGAGATTCGACATATTTTTGATGGTTTTTATTGATATTTTCTTCTGGATTTGATCGTTTTCTAGCTTTACCTAACGCTAATACTTCGATAGCGAAGAAAACTTGGTTTTTAATACGTGCTTTAGCTTCTGAACATCAATAGAAGGTTTTAACAAGAGAAACACAATATTCAGGAAAAACAAGCACGTCTCTTTTCGGAAGCAATCAAGGGAAGCATACAGAAGCTTTAACGAACAACTATACAGTTAGAATATTTTCCGGCCATATAGTTCCCGCTGTATAGCTGCCGCCGCCTCCATATTGTCGTGGAAGGGAAGATGAAGACCCATGAAGACATATTAGAGAGTTTGACGATGTGATGACAACACTAGGACCAAAAGGTTTTCCTAGAGACTTCTCTCGTCTTAATTTTTGTTGTTGTTCTCTTAAAGGTAAGGCTCTAGACTGGTTATATTCTTTCCCTCATCATTACATTAAATGTTGGGAAAAATGTATTGTTAAATTCATAAATAGGTTTAATCCTTTCAAAAAGGTAACTAAAACTACAAATAATATATGCAACTTTAGTCAGAATGTGGGAGAAAACTACCCACAAGCCTAGGATAGATTCTTTGGAATGATCAATAGTATTCCTAATCATGGCTATTCTGAATCAACTATTTGCCATTTATTTTACCATGGTCTTAATACTCAATGCAGAGAGTTGCTTGAGCTATCAGCAGGAGGATCGATAAATAACTCATAAAGCATGTTTGGAATTGATGTCTACTAGGGCTAAGAATGATTCTTTATATTATCCTGATTTCGGCACTAAGCTAGAAAAAGGGATACTTCGTATAATTCCAAATCTTTTCCTGAAGTACGCAAGTCAATGAAAGAAAAAGGTATACCTTCTGAACTTGTTAAGGAAAACAAAGTAGACTTGTTACAAGTTTTACCGAAGAAGATGAAACTAGAAAAGTTTTTCAAGAATTAAAACATTGACAAGCAAAATCTCATAATAACATGCGTAAGCATTTTCAAAGACATAAAAATATTTTGGCAGAACTCATGGAAAACTATGATGAGATTGGCCAAGAAATAAAATTATTTCACAAGTATCTTAGTATGATTGAAACCTAATGTGAACAAATCACATATGGTTATCAAATTTTTCTTCAAGATGATATAGATATTCCGATTTCTACTAATGTTGTTACAAGAAGAGGTGCAGTTCTTATAGGACCATTAGGACCACTAGAATATGAAGCTGAAAATGATCAAAAGGAAAAAGCCTTGCTCAAAGCAAGCCAAGAAGATGATACACTGGTGGATCCTCAAGATGAAACTGCTTAAGAAACACAAGATCAAACCGAGGACCAAAATGATGCATAGGATGACTGTTATGACTCTGATGCAGAGACAGTTGATCCAAGAGAAGAAAAAGAGACAAGCAATGAAGATGAAATTTTTTTAGTAGAAAAGAAGAAAAGCGATAAGAAACAACAAAATAAAGCAACAAAAGAGCCTTATCCCCCACAAAAGGTAAAAGACAAGAATAAGAAAGGTGAGCAAAAGCTTCCTTATCCAGATCAAAAAAAGAAAGCACTGGATCAGGTAATCTATGATTCTTTCAAAAAGGCACTTGGTGATCTTCGTCTAGAAATTCCATTTGTGGATGCAATAAAAGTTCCCACCTATTCTAAATTCCTCCATGATATTCTTAGTAGAAATAAAGAAATAACTGAAACCATTGCCATGGTGACTAGTTACCCTACTAATGGGAAGCTATTGTCTAAATCAGGAGGTCCCGGAATACTAACTATTTCATGCTCAACTGGCAAAATAATATTCACAATGCCTTCTGTGATTTAGGTGCAGGAGTTAGTGTAATGCCATATTCCCTATATAAAAGGTTAGGATCAGGGGAGTATTCCCCTACTACTATCACTTTATAGATGGCTGACAAGTCCACTAAACAGCCCATTGGTATGATTGAGGATGCTTTACTTAGAATAGATGAGCATGTTATTCATACTGATTTTATTATTCTTTTAATGCCAGAGGATGAAAGATTATCCATAATACTTGGAAGACCTTTCCTTAGTACTACAGGAGCGTCAGTTGATTGTGCTGAGGGAAAAATAATCTTCAATGTTTATGATGCTGAAATCAGCCGGTATTTACTGAAGAACCTGGAAGCAGGAGAAAGATATATTCCACCGGCAAAACAATTTCATGTGGTAAGTGATGTCTGCAAGAGAACATATCATTTGTAGCAAGTTTCAAAGTTCAGATATCAATCCCACAGGGAGCCCAAAGGTAAGTGTTTATTGATGAATTCTCTGTCACACCCGAAGTTGTCATAGGTTTTCGAGTGAGTTGACTACAATTGTTGAAATAAGAATTGGGTTTTGATTAAATGCGATAGATTTAAATAGAACTAAAATGTAAACTTCAGAAATATAAAGCATAAAAGTAAAGAACGACTTTGCTTGTTTGTTGTTTCCTGCAGATGGCAAAAGAAGGTGTGGGGAGATCCAGTTCATGGTGATAGTGACTGTGCCAAGTGGACGAATGATAAATGTAATAATTATAATCTTATAAATATATTTCTAGGAGAGCAATCCATTATTAGTAGGAACTCCTCTTGGTAGATTTCATCCCAACTTCAATAATCCTACTAGCCTGCTACCAAAACCATGGTCAAACACTAGATGATTAAGACCCTTCAGGTCGCTTAGCGATTAAGCTCCTTGGATCGGACTAATGCAATCAGCACAGTGGTTACTTGTTATCCTCGAGTCCACTAGCTTTCCATTGATATCCCCGTGTCACCGGGGGTCGCTGGTCCACTAGCGAACAAGATCTTATCTATGTAGAACAGAGCATCATGTTGTCTGGGCCCTTAATTGGACAACAAGCATTAGGCATCCCACAGATAGTCAAGAACACATAATATAGTAATTAGAATCAATCACAAACTAATGGAAAATATATGAAGGCACATCACATCTCACCATTCCCCTACATCTCCCACGCCCAAGGGGATTACTCACACATGAGAGAAGAACGGATCACCAATATAATCAAATAAAGGGAGTTCGTCTTTGTATTACCGTGGAGATCCACAATAAGAATAGAAAAATATCCAACACAATTCAAGATGGGAAGAAACAATCTCAAACCCTAGTCTTGCAAGGTGGAGATCCCTCTCTCTCAAGTACAAGTAGTGGCTATGGGGGTGTATTGTCTAGGAGGTCGAAGATCGTGGAGCGAGATGAAGAACGTCTTGTCCTTGTTCTCCGGATCTCTTCTTTCTCCCTTCTGGATGATATGACTGCTGCTGTGTTGTGTTTTCGCTCCCGGTCTCTTCATGGAAGTTGTCCCTTTTGACAAGACAGAGGCGGCAGCAACTATACAGCGGGAACTATATGGCCGGAAAAATATTCCCGTCGTATAGTTGCTCGTTAAAGCTTCTGTGAACTCCCCTCGCGTGCTTCCAAAGTGATACTTGCTTGTTTTCTCTAGAATATTGTATTTGTCTAGTTAAATCCTTATGTTGACGTTCAGAACATGAAACACACATTAAAAACCAACTTTTCTTTGTTACCGAAGTATTAGCGTTAGGTAAAGACAGAAAACGATCAAATATGGGAGAAAACCATCAATAAAAGGCATCAAAAAATGTGTCGAATCTCACAGCTATCAACTCCCCCAAGCTTAGATGTTGCTCTCCCTCGAGTGACAAGGAAGTAAGGAAGAATAGCAGAGATTCAAGACTAAAAATAAAGGAACTCACAAGTTTGAATTGGTGTCAAATTATTTTCTTCACAATTCCTGCAATCTTAAATATGATCATACAAGGATTCACAAGATTGCACTGAGTCCACTTCCTAACCACGTATATCTTGTTAGCAAATATATCATATGCCCAAGCAAGTGTCGAAAGTTTATCTAGGAAAGTGAGACAAATTCTTTTGGTGCCTCTCTGTGTTGAGATATGAAAACTTTTTGTTCTTGTTCATTTAACCAATTAAGAGTACTCAAGTTGGCATCAAAACATTTAATTTAAGAACAACTCATCTACTCCCATGTCAAATTTCAAGACTCTCAAAGCACCTTTTTCTATCTTTTTTCTTTCAAAAAGTACAGGTCTTTCATAGAGAAATCCTGCCACTATTTTAACATGTTAATTGGGGCTGTGTTGTGCACTCGTGACCATGCCAATAAATGATGTTGAGAAATAATGGGCCAGAGGAGTACTACAACTTCACTTGGAACGTGAAACCATGAGGAGACTAAATTTTTTACACATCATAGCATTGTTGCTACAGACATTTACATAACTCAATAGCGGAAATCAAGTGGTTTCCCACATTTAGATCGTTCGTTGGCCAGCGGAGTTAATAGTTCCCCATGGAGCACGCCAGATTTGTAATGACACGCATAAAGCAATATCTTACGGTAATTATTAGAAAAAGTAGTGGCATAATTTCTACTACTTTGAAGCATCCATTTAATCAAACAATTTCAATCAAGGGTACTATCGAGTCTATTTATATTAATCTCAAATGGGATGGAGTAATTCTAAAATCAAACTCTTTGAACTAAGCATGGACTCAAGTCATCTTTCAGATGCTTTTTCTTGTTGTAAAAATGTAGGAAGTATTTTTAACCAAGTTCATTTCTCATTATTTCAAAGCTAAAAAGGAGACACTAGCAAAGGAATAGAATTTGTAGGATAACAAGCTAAGTGGGGAGTGACTCCAGTGCAAGCAAGTAAATAATTGTAGGATCAATTTAAGGTTGCAAAGAGTGTGATGAAAGGAATGTGATACCTCCTCTTGCTTGCTTCATTCTCGTATTTGATTCGAACCTCTCCTATATTTCCATACTATCAAATCACCTGAAATTAAGCAATCTCCAAGAGAAACAAAGAAACGAACTTGCAAATAAAGTTACAACTAATTTTTTGTATTTTCGGTTTAGGAATGCAAAACTGAAAATAAACATGCAAATTTTGAAGAAATAAAATAAATCAAAAGAAGAAATAAAAACATGAATGCAAAGTTTGGAGGTTTTCAAACCTCCCCAAGCTTAGGCTATTGCCAGGCTCAGTTGTTGCCGTCATTTGGCGGTTCGTGCGGGTACTGCTAGTAGAAGTCGGGGAAGTGGGTCATGCGGTGACTGAAGTTGTGAGTCAAAGTGTTCACATCTTCATTCGCATCCTGAAGAGTGTGGTCGATCTCCCCAACGCACTGGTTGAGCTGCTAGAATTCCTGGTAGGGGACGTAGCCGTACCCCTGTTGTGGCTGGTTGGGCCATGGGTCCCAGGCTCCTTCTTGCTGTTGCTGCTATCCTTCCCAAGCAAGGTTGTGTCCCTGCTCTTCCTCCTGCTCCTTCTCTTGCTCCTCCTCATCCTGCTGCCCTCGTTATTCACCTTCCTCTTCATTAGGCTGGAGCTCGGCCATGATCTCCATCACTTGGTCCTTGGTGAGGATCCAAGTGTCTTTCTCCACAATCGAGAAGGCTTGGGGGCATGGCAACTGGACCTGCTCTCCCTGTGCATCACCAAGATAATTGAATTGATATGCTCGGAGCCTCCGGTTAGCATGATAAACACCAAGGAAGCCACAAGCAGTCAAATACTTGACGTCCATAAGTTTGGAGCCATCAACATGTTCCATGATAGGTAGTACAATATTTAATGCATAGGCAAGGTGGGTTACCAATCCACCAATGCGAATATCACCTTTGGTCTTGTTGCTCTGGTGGTGAAAGTGCTGGATGAGTAGAGCTGCAGGACTGGGGCTTTGTGGTGTAGTGGGGAAGAGAGCCTTGGTGATCATTGCCATGTCCGCATTGGCGATGGAACCAGTGTCACCCCTTCCCAGTAGTGTGTTGGCGAGGAACAAAGCATATTAGCGGATGGTTGGGTTCTGAATGGTGGACATCTGCTTTTGGTAAAATTTACTACCAGATTAACAAAAATAACCTCCCAAGTCTCTCCACTTGTGACGCTATAGAAGTTAGTAACATAGGGCTCCCTAGTATGAGGGAAGCTGAAGGCATTGCAAAATTGTTCGAAATTTATTTCATAGTGTTGCCGGTTCATGGTGAAGCTTATCATACACATGTTACCTTTCTCCTTGTGGTCATCATAGAAGGAGGCAAGGAACTCATGAGTGATCTCGGCGTAGGTGTCGTGGCTTGCGAAGCCAAGTACCGCCAACCCCGACCTATTACACATGAGGTCGAAGTCTGCGTTCAACCCTGTCGCGAAAGTTGTGGTCGGCCCAACGTGTGGGCAACACCATCCTCGATGAGACAATGTCCAACTTGGAGTTGCACAGAGCTCGAGACCCCGAGCTTGAGCCCTCACCCCATTGGCACTTGCTCGACCGAAAGAGGTTACCGATTTTGTTCATCGTGATGCACTAAAAAATTTCACCATAAAACCTTAGGCATATAGTTTCTACATGATATAAGAACGATTATACATGGAAAAATTCAATCCTAATGTAAGAAATTAATTGGGAAAACGAAATTAGCTTGAGTTCGTCTACTAGATCAATGTGAGAGTTTCAACCATGGAAATCTGAAAATAAAGCATGGATAGGGAGAGAAACATACCGATCTGTTGATTCCCCCACTCAAACGAACAATATCCGCAAAGAATCAAGAGTTCTAGGTGGATTTTGAGAGATTTGGAGAGAGAATATGAGAGAAATATTGAGGAGAGGAGGAAGACCTAGCCGCCCTGGTGCGATTTTGTGGTCGCACAGAACTATACGGCCGGAAGTATAGAGGCGGGTGATGTTGCTCCGCCTGTATAGTTGCGGCGGTGCCGCCAACTAGGGTTTCTTTATACAGAAAATAACTATACGGGCACAACTATACGGCCGGATCACAATGATCCCGCTGTATAGTTGGTCGTTAAATCGTCTGCCTCTCGAGATAAATTTCTAAAACTGGCATCGATATCTATACGACCGGAACTATAGAACCGGAATTTTTATTCCTGTCGTATAGTTGGTCGTTAAACTCTTAGTACCTTTGGGATGAAATTCTACGAAGGCATCGATATCTATACGACCGGAACTATACGGCCGGAATTTTTATTCCCGCCATATACTTGGTCGTTAAACTCTCAGTACCTTTTAGACATTTTTGTATGAGGGAATCGATATCTATACGATCGGAGCTATACGGCCGGAATTTTTTATTCCCGCCGGATAGTTGGTCGTTAAACTCTCTGTGCCTTCGAGGAAAATTTGTTGATGGCAAAGATAACTATACGACCAGAATTATACGCCCGGAATTTTTATTCCCGCCATATAGTTGGTCGTTAAACCATCAGTAGTCATAATTTTTTTTCAATTTCTTCGAGGATACCTTCTATTCCAATAACTTAGCGAAATAACAAGTTTTTAATAGAAAAATGATAGTAAAAACTATCGACCAACATTAGCATATTAAAAGCAAAATTTTAGCTTCTGTAAATACAAAACTCAAACTTTTATTCTTATTATTATTCTCTACACATTCAATCGACGTTTCTACTACTTTTTGACAGCTGTATCTTTACGGGCACGCTTCTGCAAGAATGTCTGTGAAAAGTGGTGGGAATGCGATGAACTTGTTATTCTCTATTTTACTAAATTGACGAAAATGGGTTGACTCCCATTAAGCATTTATTTAGAATGGTTGAATAACTCAACCTCTTCTCTCTTCTTGAATTCTTACCTTTGGTTGCCCCTTATCAATGGCACTTACCACATGAACTCGTTATGCCAGCGAACCATATCTTTCTCCTGCTTCTAGCTTCTTCGGAAAATACCGGATGATTTCAGCATCATAAACATTGAAGATTATCTTCCGTTCTGCACAATCTACTAATGCACCTGCATTACCGAGGAAGGGTCTTCCAAGTATTATTGATAATCTTTCATCTTATGGAATTTCAAGAATAATAAAATGAGTAGGAATAACATGCTCATCTATTTTAAGGAAAACATCCTCAATCATACCAACGGGTTGTTTAGTGGACTTGTCAACCATCTATAAAGTGATAGTAGTAGGAGAATACTCCCCTAATCCTAACCTTTTATAGAGGGAATATGATATTACACTAGCTCCTGCTCCTAGATCACACAAGACATTATGAATATCAGTTTTACCTATCGAACATGAAATAGTTGGTATTCCGGGATCTCCAGACTTAGACAACAACTTCCCATTAGCAGGATAACTAGTTACCATGGCAACAGTTTCAGTTATTTCTTTCTTTCTGCTAAGAATATCGCGGAGGAAGTTACTATAAGTAGGAACTTTGATTGCATCCGCAAATGGAATTTCCAGACGAAGGTCACTAAGTACCTTAGTAAAAGAATTATAAATTACCTGATCCGGTGCTTTCTTTTTTTGATCTGGATAAGGAAGTTTTTTCCCACCTGACTTACTCTTGTCCTTTACCTTTTGTGGGGGGTCAGGTTCTTTCGTTGCTTTCTTTTGTTGTTGCTTATTGCTTTTCTTCTTTTCTACTACAACAACTTCATCTTCCTTGCTTACTTCTTTATCTTTTCTTGGATCAACCGTCTCTGCATAGGAGTCATAATGGTCATCCTGTGCATCATTTTGGTCCTCCTTGGTTTGATCTTGTGTTTTAGTCTCATCTTGAGGATCCACCAATGTATCATCTTCTTGGCTTGCTTCGAGCAAGGATTTTTGCTTTCGCTCTTTTTCAGCTTCGTATTCCAGTGGCCCTAAGGGTCCTATAACAACTGTACCCCTTCTTGTGACAACATTAGTAGAAACAGAAATATCTTTATCATCACGAAGAAAAATGTGATAACCAGATGCTATTTGTTCACACTTGGTTTCAATCATACTAAGATACTTGTGAAATAGTTTTATTTCTTGGCTAATCTAATCATAATTTTCAGTGAGTTCTGCCAAAATCTTTTTGTGTTTTTGGAAATTCTTATGCAAGTTATTATGAGATTTCACTTGTCGATCTTTTAATTCTTGAAAAACTTTTCTAGTTTCATCATCTTCATTTAAAACTTGTAACAAATCTACTTTGTTTTCCTTAGCAAGTTTAGAAGGTATCCCTTTTCTTTCATTGTTTTGTGTACCTCGGGCATAAGATCAGGAGTTATCCAGAGTATCCCTCTTTCCAGGTTAGTGCCAAAATCAAAAATTATATAAAGAATCATTCTTAGCCCTAGTAGACATCAATTCCAAACATTCCTTAATAGTTAGAGTATTTATAGACCCTCCTGCCGAGAGGTCAAGCAATTCTCTACATTGAGTATTGAGACCATGGTAAAATAAATGGCAGATTGTTAGTTCAGAATAGCCATGATTAGGAATACTATTGATCATTCCAAAGAATCGTTCCCAATCTTGTGGGTAGTTTTCTCCCACGCTCTGACTAAAGTTGCCTATGTTCTTTCTTAGTTAAGTTACCTTTTTCAAAGGATTAAACCTGTTTATGAATTTAGTAATGCAATTTTCCCAGCATGTAATATAATGGCGAGGGAGAGAATATAACCAGTCTAGAGCTTTACCTTTAAGAGACCATCGAAATAATTTAAGACGAGAAAAGTATCTTGGCAAACCTTTTGGTCCAAGCGATGTTATCACTTCATCAAACTCTCTTATATGTCTTCCTAGATCTTCATCTTCCCTTCCACTGAAAGCTTTTTCCTGCAAAATTTTAATAATTCCACCATCAAATCGATATTCTCTAACTCTAGGATTAGGGAAGTCTATTGGTTGTTTAAGAAATTCAAAACTTGGAGCACTGTATTCTCTGAGAGTTTTCTTAGGTTTCATAGGAGTTGTCTTGTAAATAGACATGATTTCCATAATATCACTCAGGTTTTCAACTTCAACTTTATTTGATCTTAAAAGATTTTCAATAATTTCTTCGCGCCTCTGAGATGGCACGCGCTCAATATAATCTGGCAGGTAGGTCCTACCAGAGTGTGTAGATCCTTTATCTCCTAAGGAGAAATTTTGTAGTAGCAACACCTGAAATGTCAAAAGACAAACACTTAGCGCTTAGCTCCCCGACAACGGCGCCAGAAAATAGCTTGATGTCTGCAAGAGCACAGATCGTTTGTAGCTAGTTTCAAAGTTCAGATATCGATCCCACAGGGAGCCCAAAGGTAAGTGTTTATTGATGAAGTCTCTGTCACACTCGAAGTTGTCAAAGGTCTTCGAGTGAATTGACTACATGTGTTGAAATAAGAATGGGGCTTTGATGAAATGAGATGGATTTAAATAGAACTAAAATGTAAAGTTCAGAAATATAAAGCATAAAAGTAAAGAACAACTTTGCTTGTTTGTTGTTTCCTGCAGATGGTCAAAGAAGGCGCGGGGAGATTCAGCTCATGGTGATAGTGACTGTGCTAAGTGGATGAATGATAAATGTAACAATTATAATCTTATAAATATATGTGTAGGTGAGCAACCCATAATTAGCCGGAACTCCTCTTGGTAGATTTCATCCAAACTTCAATAATCCTACTAGCCTGCTACCAAAACCATGGTTAGACACTAGACGATTAAGACCCTTCAGGTCGCTTAGCGATTAAGCACCTTGGATCGGACTAATGCAATAAGCACAATGGTTAATCGTTATCCTCGAGTCAACTAGCTTTCCATTGATATCCCCGTGTCACTCGGGGGTTGCCGGTCTACTAGCGAACAAGATCTTATCTATGTAGAACAAAGCATCATGTTGTGTGGGCCCTTAATTGGACAACATGCATTAGGCATCCCATAGATAATCAAGCACACATAATATAGTAATTAGAATCAATCACAAACTAATGGAAAATATATGTAGGCACATCACATCTCACCAATCCCCTACATCTCCCATCCCATGGGAATTACTCACACATGAGAGAAGAATGGATCATCAATATAATCAAATAAAGGGAATTCATCTTTGTATTACCATGGAGATCCACAATAAGAATAGAAAAATATCCAACACAATTCAAGATGGGAAGAAACAATCTCAAACCCTAGTCTTGCAAGGTGGAGATCCCTCTCTCTCTCTCAAGTACAAGTAGTGGCTATGGGGGTGTACTGGCTAGGAGGTCGAAGATGGTGGAGCAAGATGAAGAACGTCTTCTCCTTCTTCTCCAGATCTCTTCTTTCTCCCTTCTGGATGGTATGGCAAGCACTGTGTTGTGTTTTTTGCTCCCGGTGCCTTCACGGAAGTTAACCCTTTTGAAAAGACAAAGGCGGCAGCAACTATACGATCGGAAAAATATTCCTGTCGTATAGTTGCTCGTTAAAGCTTTTGTGAGCTCCCCTCGCATGCTTCCAAAGTGAGACTTGCTTGTTTTCTCCACAATATTATATTTCTCTAGTTAAATCCTTCTGTTGATGTTCAGAACCTAAAACACACATTAAAAACCAAGTTTTCTTTGTTACCAAAGTATCAGCATTAGGTAAATCCAAAAAACGATCAAATCCGGGAGAAAACCATCAATAAAAGCCATCAAAAAATGTGTCGAATCTCACAGCTATCAGTAAGTGCCTTGGAAAAAGGACAACCCAAGGTAAGAATTCGAGAACAGAGAATGGGTTGAGTTATTGAACCATTCTTCATAAAATGCTTAATGGGAGTCAACCCATCACATTAATAAAATAAACTAAAGAATAAAATGTTCATCGCATTCCTACAACTTTTTCACAAACATTCTTGCGGAAGCGCGCCCGTGAAGATGCAGCTGTCAAAAAGTAGTAGAAATATCGATTGAATAAGCATAGAATATGTATAAAAATATAAGTTTGAGTTTTATGTACAAAAACTAGCTTAATAATTTTGTCCAGATTAAAAGGTGAATCTCCAGTTGAGGAGAAGAAGTTCAGTAGTACTAAAAATCCTGCTATATACATGCTGTTGTTGGTCAACAATTTTTACTGTCATTTATTTTGTCAAAAACAAGGTGCTTCGCTAAGTTTTAGGATAAGAAAGAATTCTCAAAGAAATAGAAATTTGTTGATGACTATTGAAGGCTTAACGACCAACTATATAGCGGGAATACAAATTCCGGCCATATAGTTTGGCCGTATAGATATCTTTGCCATCAACACATTTTCTTTCATAGGTATAGAAGATTTAACGACCAACTATACGACGGGAATAAAAATTTCGACCGTATAGTTTGCCATATAGATATCGATGCCTTCGTCAAAATTCTCTTCCAGGGTACTGATGGTTTAACGACCAATTATACGACGGGAATAAAAATTCCGTCCGTATAGTTATCGATGCCTATCTCAGAAATTTTATCTCGAGGACAAAGAAGGTTTGATGACCAACTATACGGCGGGACCATTTTGATCCGGCTGTATAGTTGCACCCGTATAGTTGTGATCTGGCATAAAGAAACCCTAATTGTCGATGCCACCGCAACTATACGGCGGGAACTACATATCCCACCCATATAGTTGCGCCCGTATAGTTCGGCGCGACCACTTAATCGCGTCGAGGCGGCTAGGGTTCTTCTTCCTCCTCACTTTTTCTCTCATATTCTCTCTGTAAACCTCTCAAAACCCACCTAGAATTCTTGATTCTTCGTGGATTTCGTTCGTTTGAGTTGGGGAATCAACAAATCGGTATGTTTCTCTCCCTATCCATGCTTTATTTTCAGAATTCCATGGTTGAAACTCTCACATTGATCTAGTGGATGAACTCAAGCTTATTTTATTTTTCTTTTTGATTTCTCACGTTAGGATTAAATTTTTCCATGTAGAATCATTCGTATATCATGTAGAAACTATATGTCTAAGGTTTCATGGTGATATTTTTTAGTGCATCAAGATAAAAAATTGGTAGCATTTTTCGCAAGAGCAAGCGCCAACTTGGCGAGAGCTCGGGGCTCCTGGCCTAGCTCAATAGCAAGTTATCCATGGTTTCATCAAGGAGGGTGATGCCCACAAGTTGGGCCGATGAGAGCTTTCTCACCGTGGTAGGGTTGAGGGCGGACTTCGACCTCATGTGTGCAAATTCAAGGCTATCTCTACTCGCCTACGCAAGCCACAATACCTACGCTGAGCTCACCTATGAGTTCCTTGCCTCTTTCTACGATGACCACAAGGAGAAAGGTAATGCATGCATGGTAAGCTTCACCATGAACCAACAACATTATGAAATAACTTTCGAAATTTTTTGTGATGCTTTTAGCTTCCCTCACGATGGGGAGTCAACTGTTACAAATTTATATAGCGTCTCAAGTGGAGAAACATGGGAGGTTATTTCTGTTAACAGTGACATGGACTTCTACCAGAAGAAGATGTCCACCATTAAGAACCCAACAATTTTCTACTACGCCTTGTTCCTCGCCAATACACTGTTGGGAAGAGGAGATACCGGTTCCATGGCTAATGCGGATATGGCCATGATCACCAAGGCACTCTTCCCCAATGCACCGCAAAGCCCTAGTCCTGCGGCCCTACTCCTCCAACACTTTCGCCACCAGAGCAACAAAAAGAAAGGTGACATTCACATTGGTGGATTGGTAACCCACCTTCCCCTAGCATTGAACATTACGTTACCTATGATGCAACCTGTTGATGTCTCCAAACTTATGGATGTCAAATATTTAACTTCTTGTGGTTTACTCGGTGTTTACCGAGCTGACAAGAGGTTCCGAGCATATCCGTTTGGTTATCTTGGTGATGCATAGGTTGAGCAGGTTCCATTGCCCTGTCCATAAGCCTTCACGATTGTGGAGAAGGACAACTGGATCCTCACCAATGATTAAGTGGTCGAGATCATGGCTGAATTCTAGTCTAATCAAGAAGAAGATGAATAAGGAGCAACAGGATGAGGATGAGGATGAGCAGGAGGAGGAGCAGGAATACAATCCTGCTTGGGAGGGACTGCAGCAGCAACAAGGGGGATCCTGGGACCCATGGCCCAATCAGCTGCAGTAGGGGTTCAACTACGTCCCCTATCAAGAATTTGCGCAACTCAACCATCGTGTTGGGGAGATTGACCACACTCTCCAAGGAGTGAATGAAGATGTGAGTGCCTTAACTCACAACTTTAGTCACTTCATGACCCACTTCCCCGACTACTACCAGCAGCATCCGCACCAGCCGCCGAATGACGGCAACAACTGAGCCTGGCAATAGCCTAAGCTTGGGGGAGGTTTGAAAACCTCCAAACCTTGCATTCATATTTTTATTTCTTCTTTTGATTTATTTTACTTCTTCAAAATTGCATGTTTACTTTTAGTCCTCATTCCTAAACCAAAAACACACAAAAAATTAGTTGTAACTTTTATTGCAAATTTGTTTCTTTGTTTCTCTCGGAGATTGCTCCATTTCAGGTGACTTGGCAATAGGTAAATATAGAGGGGGTTCAACTCAAGTATGAGAATGAAGCAAGCAAGAAGAGGTATCACATACCTTTCATCACCTTTTCTGCAACTTTAAATTGATCCTACAATTATTTACTCACTTGCACTTGAGCCACTCTCCACTTAGCTTGCTATCCTATACATTCTATTCCTTTGCTAGTGTCTCCTTTTTAGCTTTGAAATAATGGGCAATGAACTTGGTTAAAAATATTTCCGAAAATTTTACAACAAGAAAAGCATCCAAAAGATGACTTGAGTCCATGCTTAGCCCAAAGGATTTGATTTTAGAACTACTCAACCCCATTTGAGCTTAATGAACATAGACTCGATAACACCCTTGAATGAAATTGACTGATAAAATAGATGCTTCGAAGTAGATATTATGTCACTGCTTTTTCTAATAATTAAAGTAAGATATTGCTTTACGCGTGTCATTACAACATTGTCGTGCTCCATGGGGAACTATTAACTACGCTGGCCAATGAACGATCTAAATGTGGGAAACCACTTGATTTCGGCTATTGAGTTATGTAAGCATTTGTAGCAGCAATGCTATGACGGGTAAAATTTTAGTGTCCTCGTGGTTTCATATTCCAAGTGAAGTTGTAGTACTCCTTTGACCCACTATTGCTCAACAATTATTTATTGGCATGGTCACAAGTGCGCAACACAGTCCCAATTAACATGTTAAAACCAGTGGCATGATTTCTATATGAAAGGGCCAAAGTTTTTGAAAAACAAGGAAAGGAAAAAGGTGCTTTGAGAGTCTTGAAATTTTAACACGGGAATAGATGAGTTGTTCATAAATTGAATGGTTTTTTGTGACAACTCGAGTACTCTTAATTGATTAAACAAACAAGAGCAAAAAGTTTTCATCTCTCAAAAAAGAGAGACACCAAAAGAATTTGTTTCACTTTCTTAGCTAAGATTTTGACACTTGCTCGGGCATATGATTTATTTGCTACCAAGATATACGTGGTTAGGAAGTGTACTTAGGGCAATCTTGTTAATACTTGTATGATCATGTTTAAGATTACAGGAATTGCGAAGAAAAGAATTTGACACCAATTCAAGTTTGTAAGTTCTTTTATTTCAGTCTCGATTCTCCGCTATTTTTTTTTATTTTCTTGTCACTCGAGGGCGAGCAACATCTAAGCATGCGGGAGTTGATAGCTGTGAGATTCGACATATTTTTAATGGTTTTTATTGATGGTTTGTTCTGGATTTGATCGTTTTCTAGCTTTACCTAATGCTAATACTTTGGTAGCGAAGAAAAGTTGGTTTTTAATATGTGTTACAGGTTCTGAACATCAACATAAGGTTTTAACAAGAGAAACGCAATATTCAGGTGAAAACAAGAAAGTCTCTTTTTGGAAGCAATCAAGGGAAGCATACATAAGCTTTAACATGCAACTATATGGCAGGAATATTTTTCTAGTCGTATAGTTCCCACCGTATAGCTACCGCCGCCTCTATCTTGTCAAAAGGGACAACTTTCGTGAAGAGGCCAGACGCGAAATCATAACACAACAGCCGCCATCCCATCCAGAAAGGAGAAAGAAGAGATCCGGAGAAGAAGGGGAAGATGTTCTTCATCTCGCTCCACGATCTTCGACCTCCCAGCCAACACACCCTCACATCCATTACTTGTACTTGAGAGAGAGAGAGAGATCTTCACTTTGCAATATTAGGGTTTGAGATTGTTTCTTCCTATCTTGAATTGTGTTGGATTACTTTTCTATTCTTATTGTGAATCTCCACGGTAATATCGAGAAGAACTCCCTTTATTTAATTATATCGATGATGCTTTCTTCTCTCATGTGTGAGTAAGTTCCTTGGTCGTGGGGGATGTAAGGGATTGGTGACATGTGATGTGCCTCCATATATTTTCCACTAGTTTGTGATCGATTTTAATTATTATATTATGTGTGCTTGACTATCTGTGGGATGCCTAATGCTTGTTGTCCAATTAAGGGCCCAGACAACATGATGCTTTCTTCTACATAGATAGGATCTTGTTCGCTAGCAGACCGACGACCCCCGAGTGACACGGGGATATCAATGAGAAACAAGTTTTACTCGAGGATCACGAGGAACCATTGTGCTTATTGCATTAGTCCGATCCAAGGAGCTTAATTGCTAAGCAACCTGAAGGATCTTAATCATCTAGTGACTGGCCATGGTTTTTGTAACAGGCTAGTAGGATTATTAAAGTTGGGATGAAATCTACCAAGAGGAGTTCTGGCTAATTATGGGTTGCTCGCCTACACATATAGTTATAAGATTATAATTGTTACCATCCACCTGGCATATTCACTATCACCATGAACTGTATCTCCATGCGCCTTCTTCGTCATCTGCAGAAAATCACAAACAATCGAATCGTTCTTTACTTTTATGCTTTTTATTCTTGAAGTTTACATTTTAGTTTTATTTAAATACATCTAGTTTAATCCAAATTTCATTCTTATTTCCACACTTGTAGTCAATTCACTCGAAGACCTATGACAACTTTGAGTGTGGCAGAACCTTCATTCATAAACACTTAACTTTGGGCTCCCTGTGGGATCGATATCTATACTTCAAAACTAGCTACAAACAATTTGTGCACTTGCAGACATCAATGGCCACACCTCAGCACCACGAACATGCACAGGATCGCCACGGGGTTGGACATTATCTCTGCTGGTCTCCTTGCTTGATGCATCCCTGGCTACCGCTTCACGATGTGGTACATGGATGAACAACCATTCGACACGCCATGCCTTCTTTACCCCGATACTAGCAAATGTCCAAACGACCGTGATGGCCACATAAGTTCCAGTATCTTGCTTATTAGTTCAGTCATATTGTTGATTCATATGTGCTGAACTTTCATCGGAATCCTATGTTCCTTTTATCAAACATGTTGTGTGCACGTACGGTTTGAACAAATTGAACCATTTAAGACTATTTTGTACAGCGGAAGCTCTGCTCGTACTTGATATTCTGGTATTTTCATAGTGACACAGGCACAATTTAGGCGATATCTGAGGAGACACTCGTACAAATTACTTTAATCTGAAGGTCTAGTTGTCAAATTGTATTTGCAATGGAATCCATGCTAGGTGATTCTACCAACAGACAACAAACTCTATAGAATATTCATGCAAAAATGATGCTGCTGGATAAGTGGTCGGAATCAATAGCGGTGAATATCAAGGAAGAAGAAGATATGGAAATGGGAGATGACCAGAACTGGGTGGGTGGCAACGGCGAGTGGCTGGTCCTTTTATCACAGGATGAGAGTACTTGTATTCTCAAAAATGGCTACAGATTGTTGAGATTTACATTGCCATGTTTGGAGGATGTCGGCATTACTGTATTCAACAACTGGTGGCCGCCGCCCATTTCCAAATTCACTTACACGCTCAACATGGTAGAACTTGAGCTCCTGAAGGTACAACTCCCACATAGACCTCGGGAGGTGTGGAAGACCTGGGAGTATGACCTCTTAGCGGTGTTCGACAAGGAAACCACATTCATTAGATGCCCAGAAGACAAGGAATGGATAGACTTGCACGACGACTTCCTACGGCTAGAGAAGTATGTCGACGCTGTCTTCACCTCCAGTTACTATTCCAACAAACCGCAACGCATTTATGCGGTCACTAAACCTAGCGGCGACGTGCGTGTTTGGGAGCCGTTCATCTAGGGTGAGTCATGGTGTCATATAGCATGTAAAATCTCATTCAAAATTCTACTTACTGACTGTAAGTAACATGCAGGTACACATGCAGCCCCGCGCGTCATTCCACCTCAGGTGATCGAAGATACAGTAGTAGATGCTGAACTTGGATCACCGCACTGGTTCCTGGCACCTCTCGGAGGCGATACAAAATAGGATGTTGAACTCATGTGGATTCATATCAGGGGAGCACTAAACATCGTTGGTGATACAATAGAACATATGGGGACACAACTTTCTTCATACCCATCACTGCGGTGTCATGTTTTCTCGAGGTCCACATGTCGATCCAAAGACCCAGTAGAGCAAGTCTGGAGCAGAGTCGACAATCTGAAGGGACAATCTGTGTTTCTTGGGATCAACTACCCTTTCTTTGTCTGAGCCCCTAGAGCTGTTGAACCTGTAATTGCTCAGGCAGCCCCGACTCTTGATGCTAGTGTTGCTGCTGGTGGTGGAGCTGATGAAGAACTAGCTGCTGCTGCTCTTGGTGAAGCTGACGAAATACTTGGTGATGCTGCTGCTAGTGAATCTAACAAAATACTTGCTAATGTTGCTACTGGTGAAGCTGATGAAATACCTGGTGAGGCTGCTACTGGTGAAGCTGATGAAATATTTGCTAATGCTGCTGCTAGTGAATCTAACAAAATACTTGCTAATGTTGCTACTGGTGAAGCTGATGAAATACCTGGTGAGGCTGCTACTGGTGAAGCTGATGAAATATTTGCTAATGCTACTGCTGGTGAAGCTGACAAAATACTTGATGAGGCTGCTACCGGAGTCCAGGAAGAACATGATGGTGTTGTTGCTGAGGTGCCAGCACTTCCAGTGTTGATAGTACAATGTGTGTTTGCTGCACACTCACGCGCCTATCCTGTTGACACTCCAGATCTGACCTGGAGTCGAATCCATCTTGGAGTGGGGGGGCTACGATTGGGTCATCAGTGGGGTCATACAATTTGATGGAGAATGAGAGATGGCCAAACACAGCATTCTGGTTCGTTTCAATGATACCACCAGCTCCAGGGACCTAGTGCTCATACTAGCAGATCCGATGAACCATTTGTCTTTATCTTTATCTTTAGTTTCCCCATAGTTCTACGAAGTAAATGACTCTTTGGCCAAGACTTAGTTACACTTATTTGTGTAAGACTAAGCTTTGGTTATTTGTGTAAGACTAAGTTAGGCCTAACTATGTAATATTCAGTGAAGCCCAGCTTTTCTTTCCACGCCCGTAACAACAGAATTGCAGCATAGAACAGACAAAGGTAATGTGCATACTAGGCATTTTGCTCAGGATAACTACCACTTCAAGTAAATGATACATGGTGTACGCATTTTAACGCATCACTAGAATGTGCCACCTATTGATGATTGATGACATGGATCTAGCTTCTCTACGCGTATTTGCATTGAATCGCTCATTGATTTGTTCCCATATTTTTGGCAATGGCTGATGAACTCCACTCTCTTGGTAACATGCTTCATCAGCAAACCCTTTTTGATGCAATGCAAAGTACAGAACATGGTCTTCATCGTCATTCCATTTAGGTTCTCTATGTTTCGTCATCACAGAGCTACTAATTTCAAATGAAAATCTAGTAAACAACAGATGTGTACATTGCTAGAGTATGATATGGACACGGTACATACATGTCCTTCTATAATCACAAGAAGAAAACTGGATGCATTTTCACCTTGTTGGTGTTGTGCCGAACTGAGTGGATGTGGCTTTGGGGTTTAGGGAGGAAGGCGCCATGGCTGGTGCGTGTGCAACCATGACGATGACGAGCTCGGTTTTCTAGAGGAGGACAACAGGACCGAGCATGGTTGGCATGGTGACAGATCTCACCCGGAAATGAATTCTCGTCCCCGCGCCATGCCATGGGTGCGGCCATGGTGAGGGAGAGCTCTGATTCGGGATGGGGAGAAGAACGGGGCCGAGGAGGTTCATCCATGTTCCAGCTCTGCGCCATGGCCGCGACGAGAGATTGCCACTCTGGGGAAGAATAAGACGCGTAAAGGATGCAGGCACCAATGCTGCAAGCCTACATGGCAGCCACGACGATAGCCACATAACGGCGAAAACGGATAGTGGCCCAACTTGACGAGCGTTAGCCTGATATTTTGTATTGAAACGTAAAGTGGAATTCATGCTGAAAAAGACCCTCTGAGTATTTGGCACGCCAACTATGGTCAACGCTGCTGATTACAAGCAACTTGCGTACCGCTTTGCCTGGGCGCCTCAACTTTCAGGCCGCAAAATGATATTCTCGGTCGGGTGGGCTCCCTCGCGCTACCCAATGCTCGCGGCCAACTGGAGCCTGCGAGGCAGCAGCGATCAGATGAGCCTTACCCACGGCCAAACTATCTGCGCCCGTCTGTGTCCGCATGGGCCTCTGGCCGTGGCCCCGCCAGCGCCCGCCGCTTAGCGCTCGCACATGTGCCCGCTCGCCAGCACCGGCGCCCTGGCCGGTGAGGCCAGCACGACAGGGGCTGTTGCTACCCTTTAGGGTGGCTTCCCTCTAGGCCTTTTCCCTCCGGGGATTTGGCCCAATATAGGAAGTTGCCACATTAATATTAATTTTAAGTATTTATTTAATATATTAATTCACAATTAATATATAAATGCATATTGTAAAATCTCTATTAATCTTAAATACTTTTCGGTTTCTTTCCTTCTTTGAACAACTTCAGATTCTCTTCGGAATTAGTCCCACAATATTTTCTCTCAGAATAATTCGGATGCTTTCTCTTTCTCACCAGTGATCCCTTAACTTTCATAAGTGACCCCATGCATTCCACAAAACTCGGTTGTTTTGAACCATAAACTCGGTGTCCCTATCCTTTTGTTTCTTTAATACATTACTTGTCCGAGATTTGATCTTTAGTATCACTATACCAATCTCATTATCTAGAAGTCCACTTAACTCGTTACCGTAATATTGTATCTTATGACCTAGTCAATTGGTTGCAACCTATTGGATATAATCTCACCTAGTGGGCCTTGTGTATCTTCCTGTCACACGGGTGAACAAATCCTAATATTGATGCATAGGCCTCAACCCGTTCCTCTAGAATACCCAATGCACACTTCTATTATCACCCAGTTATAGCCATGACCTTTGGTGTGATCAAAACAGCCATGGAAGACAATAATTAGTATGATCTCACAGTCTAAGGAGAAGGTCACTTAGTTTCTAACTATTGCAACGATAAACCATGTGACTTGATCACATTGCAATACTTATATGGGTAATATACATCATATGATTCTCTAATAATATGACTCTATTGTTAACTAGCATAAATTCTCCATGATCAGGAAACCTTGATCATCGGTTGCATAACGAACTAGTTGAATAAAGGTTACTAGGGACTTGTTTTGTTTACATACCACACATGTATCAATGTTTCCTATTGATACAGTTATAACACAATATTAAACTATTATGAACTAATTTGAGATATGATAATAAACCTATTTATTATTTGCCTCTGAAAGATCGGTATAAGCGACTAGAGGGGGGTGAATAGGCGCTACTCAATTTTTAGCTTGTTTTCAATTTAAGGCTTGACACAAAGTAAGTTCTCTAGATATGCAACTAAGTGAGGAAACCTATATGACAAGATAGCAAGCAAGAAACAATAATAAAGAGTAAAGGATAGAAATCACCGAGAGGGGACACGAAGATGTTTTCCCGAAGTTCGTTCCTTTTGAGGGGAAGTACGTCTCCATTAGAGAGGTGGGCGGTACTAAGACCACCAGCGCCACTAAGGCCTGACCCTATTCTCCCGAGCACCTGACTTGCGGCAAGCACACGTTCCACTATGCGGTGACCTTGAAGGTGGCGACCAAAACCTTGTACAAAACCTTGGGGCACTTCTCCACAATTGAGTTGGAGGCTCCCAAGATGAGCTCGAAGCTCTTACACACAGAGATGAGCTATGGAGGGAGACTTCTTCGAGTTAGGGTTTCCTCAAACCCTAGAGCAACAACAACTTACATAAATGGTGGGGAAACACAAATCCCTTTGGTGGAAAGCTAGGTCTAGGTCTCTTCCCTCAAATCGCCAAGGGGCATCAAGTTTGAGTGGCTATAGAGGGATATCTAGGAGGTTGGAGCTGAACATTAATGGAGGAGAGAGAGTAGAAGCTGCAACCTTCAGTTGGAGAAGAAGGGGCTATATATAGCCCCCCAGAAAGAGTCATTGCTGCATCACTAACCCCAGAGTCTTCGGTCTTTAGGGGCGGAGTCTCTGGGCATGGTCGGAGTCTCCGGGGTGGGCACTGGACTCTGGGCAGGACTCCGATGGGGGTTACTGAATGCTTTTCGAGCCACCCTGGAGTCAAGGCTGGAGACTTGGCCGGAGTATCCGGTGTGGCGCCCGACTCCAGGCCCAACTCCGGGAGGGACACAGAGAGAAAACCAGGGGGCGGAGACAAGCCCGAAGACCATGTCGGAGTCTCTGGACCTAGACCCCGGAGTCTTCGGGGCGGGACCCCGGAGTCTCCGGACTCACAGGATGCAGCAGACCACAGCTTCAATTAGGAACCTTTTCTTCAACAAAATTTGAACCCTTCTCCTTTGAAAAATAGAACATTGTCCTGTGCCTATACACGGATGATCCTGCAATACATAGCACACGGTAAAAACTATCTTGTGTTGACAACAAACACCAAAACATGATTAAGGCAGGAAATGCCCTTTCAATCTCCCCCTTTTTGGTGTTTGATGACAACACAAGGATTTGCACAAAAATAGGCAAGCACAAAGTACGAGATAGAGAGGCTCCCCCTTGAAGTGTGCACACACGAGATTTGCTTATGAATATAAGTGCTAAAAACAAGGGAGGACACTCCCCCTAGATATTACAAACCTACCCAGATACAAGGAGATAAGAATTGTCAAGTGATAGTCATACCTTTGTACCAACAAATGTGATGAAGAGATATATAAGAGCATCTAATAAGAGGGGTCTTCATCATACACGAGATATGAATCCATAGATAAGATACCACATAGTCATCACATACATATAGCCACACAACATGGGTCCACCGATGTACATAACATAGGTCCACAAATAAATCAAAGCAAACAAGAACAAGTCACAAGCGAAAGAATCAAATGAAGAGCGAGCGTGTGACTTCCCATGCAAATCCCACGCTTACCTAATAGAAACTTCCCCCCCCCCCTTTGGCATTGAGACACCAAAAGGGCACAAGAGCGAGACTACACACCCAAACTGGATCACTCGTCCTCCTCGTCATCATCGTCATCATCGGAGCTCGCCTCAGAACCTTGATCATCATCAGCATATGAGCCCTTCCCACGGAGAGAAGAGGAAGCATCATCCTCCAACATATGACAATCAATAGAGCCTTGAGCCCATGAACCATAAGAGAGAGTGCGAGAGGGCTGAGGCCGTGGCTGAGCTTCACCGGATCCTTTGGCATCACTATCTTCCTACCATTGGTGAAGCTTCTTCAGAATCTTCTAATACCTCTTGTAAGCTTCATATTAAACCTTGCGAATATCAATGTTCACGCACATAAGCATCTTCTCCCAAAAGGTGTCCTTCTTCATTTGCCCCTTCACATAGTCACGAGAAAAGGAAGGCATACGGGCATTGCTAGCATTCTTCCTCCTAGCACGGATAGGGTTGGCAGGAGGAGGGCTATCCTCCTCATCCTATCTAATATCATCATCTAGCACGGGAGAAGAATAGCCACGAGGATCCACAGTGGTAGTGGGAGCCCTGCACTGCAACTGGAGAGGGGCATGGGCAACAACAGTCAGGCCTTCAAGCGCAGAAGGAAAGTTCATCTTCACAAAGGTGGAGAGTACCAGCCTCATGACATGGGGATAATATGTGGGAGTCTTCTTTTCAGCAATGTTGATGGCCAACTCCATGAATATGAAGTACATGACATCGAGGGGAGTGGCAGGAGCATCAGGGCCTTTGATGAGCACAGAGTGAGCAAGGGCCATAAGTGGAGCCAACGCTGACCGAATAGTGTCAATATTGCTCGCTTGAGGATAAATGTTCTCACGAAACATGTGGAACAAAATGTGGAATGGTGGCCCTAGGTTCATTGCTTCTCCAAGGACACCATTATTGTTTTAGATAGGAGCAAGAGGCTTATTACTATACTCAAGCCCGGTGGTCACATGAATGCGACGACCAACCGGTGAATTATTACCCTCAAAAGGATACTCCAAAACCGTAGCAAATTCACCCATGCTCGAGTGACAACGAACCTTGCCAGTCATCCAAGTCATAGGAATCTCGTTCCCTTCTCCGAACACGAGAGTCACAAAAAACTGATGCACAATCAAAACATTGTAGCTCTACTGAAAACCCATGAGGTGATGCAACCCAAGCTTCTCGGTGATCCAGAGAGCCTTAGAGAAATAGGTTTTGTTGTTCATGAAGCCAAAATCCAAAGGATGCTATGGGAACGCTGGCTTCTTCTCAAATATATGGGCATAAATCTCGGTCATAATCAAATACTACTCATGCCTCCAGAAACGTGTATTCGGACTGTTATTTGCCATATGATATGACAATTGCCTCCTCATGACCCAGAACTCATCGTTGTTCAGCCTCGATAGAGTAGTGAGATTGTCGTACTTCCACTTCTTAGCAAGTTCCTCACGACGAAGACCCCTCTTCCTCTTGCCGCTGCAATGACATGGCTTTCTTTCCCTTGGCCTTTTCAGCATGTTCCTCACGGCTGTTATACGGGTGCCGACTAGACATCTTGTGAGGGTTGCCCCATAGTTCAGGGTCTTGGACTTGTGCAACGAGGACGAGAGGTACCAGAACCACTTGCACAAACAAGCTAGAAGGCACGAAAACACAACGAGGGATGAGTTTTGCAAGTCCTGGAATCATATGGTGGAGGAAGTATGAGAACCATACCACAAACAGAGGAAAACCTCCGAAGTCTCCGGTCTCTAGCCCTGGAGTTTCCGGCCAGGGCCGGAGTCTCCGACCATAGGCGCCAGAGTCTCCGCCCCCCACCGGAGTCTCGGTTCACGGGGAATGGAGTCTCCGGCCTAGAAACTTGGCAAGAGACGGGAATCAGGGGGGACTTCACCTAGTCGTAGATCGGGGTCTCAAAACTTCAAGATCACGAAATTGCCGCAAAAAATACCAACTACCATGGGAAAAGGGGGTCCGTAACTGCATCCCCATCTAGGGGAAATCCTAGGTAGATAATGAGAGAGGAGGGGGCACCTTGGTCCATGGAGATGGTTCCCAGCCAGCGGGGAGAAGGTCCGGCGGTGGGGGAAGAGTGTGGCCGGCGGCAGCGATTGATCCAGGGCAGAGGAAGCCCCGGCAGCGACGAGCGGAGGAGGGAGTAGGTGGGTGTGGAGAGAAGGGATTCAGGGGTGGAGAGGAGTAACTGGGAGTTACCCCCACCCAACTCTCTAATCAATCCGTTCGACAAGCCGTTAGGCCAGAGTCTCCGGTGTCAGACCCTAGAGTCTCCGACCTCCACTACTAGGAAACGCCAGAAACAATGTAGGATAGGCAAACTCAAGGGAGAACCAAGTTAATAAGCAAATATGAGAGAGAAAACCATAAGACCCAAAAATAAGATGCACAAATAAGCAACGAAGATCCAAAACCACAACAAGTTGGGTCGGTGGCCGAGGCCACCATGTTTGAGTATACTTGGCTTGGCACCACGAAGGTATATCTTGGGTCCATTACCAAAACTCGTCACTTAAGCTCACATATCACAAAATTATATAAAGAGGATGATTTTATTACTTTGCGCATTATGGGGGGAGGGATAACCCAATCACCTAGGACCGCACTCCCCCTATGTCCATGCTTACATCCAGATAGGATAACATATGAATGCATGGGTATGGGTGCATGGTCTCAAGCCACATTGCTCAAATCAGTGATATTTAGCTCATGGCTTATCTCTCAGAATCTCTTCTCATCAAAGGACTTGGTGAATAAATCTGCAAGATTCTTCTCGGTGCTAACATAAGAGAGGTCAATGTCTCCATCATTCACATGCTCCCGGATGAAGTGATGACGAATATCAATATGCTTTGTTCTTGTGTGTTGCATCATGTTATAGGCGATCTTGATTGCACTTTCATTATCATAAAGAAGAGGCACTTTGTCACAAGTGACACCGTAATCCTTTAAATTTTGCCTCATCCATAACAATTGTGCACAACAACTAGTAGCCACAATATACTCGGCTTCGGCGGAAGACAATGAGACACAATTTTGTTTCTTTGATGACCAACACACCAAGGATCTACAAAGGAATTGGTAAACCCCCGGAGGCTGATTTCCTCCCAACTTTGTCTCCCGCCCAATCTAAATCCGTGAAACCATGAAGAACAAAGCTTGAGCCCTTGGGATACCATAATCCAAAGTTTGGGGTATCAACTAAATAGCGAAAGATTCTCTTGACCACCACAAGGTGGCTTTCTTTTAGGGCAGCTTGCAACCATGCACAAATACCCACACTTAACATGATATCCGGTCTAGATGCACAAAGATAAAGCAAAGAACCAATCATAGATCGATATACCTTTTGATCCACATCTTTACCCTTAGTATCGAGAGTGAGATCACACTTGAGGGGCATGGGAGTCTTGGCTCCATTTAAATCCGTAAACTTGAACCTCTTGAGCATATCTTGAATTTATTTGGCTTGATTAATGAAGATACCTCCAATTATTTGCTTCACTTCAAAGCTAAGAAAGAATTGCAACTCCCCCATCATATACATTTCACACTCATCAGTCATTAGCTTAGCAAAAACATCATTTAAATCTTTGTTAGGAGAACCAAATATAATATCGTCAACATAAATTTGACATATGAACACGTTTCCTCCAACTCTCTTAGTAAAAAGAGCGAGGTCGATTAGCCCAACTTCGAAACCACGGTCTACCAAAAACTTTCTAAGGTGCTCATACCACGCACGTGGAGCTTGTTTAAGTCCATAGAGTGCCTTATTAAGTTTGTAGACATGGTTTGGAAACTTGGGGTCCTCAAAACCTAGAGGTTTCTTGACATACACCAACTCATTTAAGGGACCATTAAGAAATGGACTTTTAACATCCATTTTTTGTAAAAGTTATGATGAGATGCATATGCAAGCAAGATACGAATGGATTCAAGACGGGCAACGGGGGGCGAAAGTTTCATCATAGTTGATACCCTCAAACTTGGGAGAAGCCTTGAGCCACCAATCTTGCCTTGTTGCGAATAACCATCCCATTTGCATCTTGCTTGTTCTTGAAGATCCACTTTGTTTTGATGACATTATGGCACTCCTTGGGTCTCTCCACCAATGACCACACTTTGTTGTGCTCGAAGATGTGAAGTTCTTCATGCATGGCATCAAGCCAATTCGGGTCTTCAAGCACTTCATACACCTTTTGGGGCGCTACACAAGAAATGAAACTATTGTGGCCAACAAAGTTAGCCACTTGGTTACGAGTATAAATGTCCCTTTCAAGATCACCAACAACATTTTCAAGAGTGATTCCTTCTCGGATGAGCTTGGTGATCCTCCTTGCTTCACGACGAGCATGAGCTTCCTCAATGGATTCTTGAGAAGCTACTTGGTCATCACCACTATTTTGATCCTCGTCTTGACCTTGAAATTGAGATTGCTCCTCTCCTTGAGCTTGCTTGACATTTTGTCTTTGTCCATCCTCATGATCTTTACCTTGGTCATTTGACCTTGATCATGAGCTATCTCTTCAACAATGGTATCATGGTGGCTATGGGGTTGATGTAGATCTAGTGTAGGTGAGGGCTCCACTTGAGTAGAGCATTGTCCTTCTCCTTCCACCACAAGGGGTTCCTCAACGGGGCGGAAAAATTCCACACCCATTAAGAGACAGTATAACGGGATGAGCTATGGTTTCTCCAAGCGCTTTGACATTCGTGACCGTCCATTTTGATCAATCAAACTTGCAGGCGTCTCTTGGGACGCTACTCTACAAATTTACCTTGGTGCCTTCTTGCTCGTTGGGCCAAGACGCTATGGGCCATGCAAAGCAACACTCCTTCAAGATGGAACCGAACGGAGCGGAGAAGCTCGTCCGTCCCCTTCAGTTACCTTCTTGATGGCGATTGATGGTACATGGCTAGCACTGGTGGAATCACCCATAGTGAGGAAGATCGATCGACATCTTTGTCTCCTTTTTATATCGGGGCTCCCCTCATAACGCCTCTATCATTCAGCCACTGTCCTCTAGCATCGGCGGCAGACGGTGCCATGATGCCGCATCTTCCACAACCCACCTCCCATTGCTACGCTCTCCTTTCCATGGCATCACGCGTGTCATTGTCTGCTCTATCTTCCCGCCATCGCTTACCTTTCTTGTTCAGTTATATGATTGCAGGTTATATGGCAAACAGGTACACGATGGCCGGGAACAACAAAGGATGTCATGTGGTGCTGATTTCTGTGATAGAGTGTGTAGAAAATGTTGATTGTGGTATTAATCTATGATGTTCTTATTTTATTTCTGTTGTGGCTGCAACACCCTATACAACCGTGACTACAAACCACAGAGCGGCTTATGGCAGGCAAGCTGCACCTAATTGTCTTCGACTCTTGGTCATCATCACTCATGAGTGATGCACCTCCGAGCTGCTCTACGCTGGAAAATCAACATCATGAGTGACACGCAGGTCATTTACTGGTGGTACTTTTTGCTCTGATTCATCTGTGTCACGTTCACTTATTTCATTACTAATTGAATCACAAAGCTCCATGGCTTGATGATTCTTTCATCCCTAAGCAGCTGAGATGATGCTTCTGATGGTGTTTTGGGATGATCGAGGAGAAAAGGGACAAGGAGATCATGAGAAAGATCCTGGCTATGATGCGAAAAAACGAATCATGCCTCTCCTTCCTCCCATACCTCGACTATCAATGTATAAATAATAATCAAACACATGTTGTCATTGCCCACTCATGTCCCACTCCCACCTTCCTGCCTAATCAAAACCTCCCTCCAAACTCTTGCGTGAGCTTGACCACGTGTGCATACACTAACACCACCGTTCCCTTCACCTTGGTCTAGACCGACACCAAGCTCAGCGACAAATCGCATAGGTGAGCTGCACTCTCCTTTGACACTAAGCTAACAATGGCAATCAGATATGTCTACATGCATTCATTTTGGGGATTTAGTGAATGGGGGTGGATGCTTGATGAAATGTTAACCGTGTTGTGTCTTCTTGAGATTACATATTCACAAGGCTGACACACTGGTTGGTGTTATACAAGTACAACAACTTAAGTAATGCGGATTTGACATAGTTGTTCGACTAAATGGTTGAGTTTCGTTATGCTTCTGACTTCTAACATTATTTTATTACTCTCATTTCTTTTTGCTTATAATTGTAAATTGGTAATGTAGTGTGATTGACTCTTATATAATCCGTAGGTGAATAACAACTAATCATTGTATGAAGCACAATTATGAAATCAGACTCTTATAGTCGCATGGAACACAAAACTATGGTGGGAAATCTTATGGTATGAGCTGTTAAAACTTCACACACACAAAAAAGTAAGTCCATGGTGCATAATCTCTACTTATAATGTTGAAAGGTGTCCTATATTTCATTTAGTATGCAACGATAAATATTTTACATTAAGATTTATGCAATTGCAATCTCCTACCAGGCTAAATAATGCACTTTCTGTGTTTGATTTCACGTCTGTTCTTAAGTAGAGGTGGACACCATGATAGCATTATTCTAGATATGCTTAACGTATGTTATTTCTTTACCAGTGATGCTTTGTAATATTTCAGTAGCCACTCCTAAGAATTCTCAGAATTCTATTTACACATATCATGTTTTCTTTCCTTTTCGACAACCTATAGTATATTTGTAATTTTGTACCAAGTGGATTTGCCGATATCAGTTAGTGTGTATCCTCCGCCATGTATGTACGTGTGCATTTTTCCACCACACTCATGATAGTAAACGACAGAATTATGATGTGCATATTTCATATTAAATGACCGAGGAAGTTGTACTATAACCTTCCTTAATAAATCATCTATGTCCTTCCGCTATGTATCCAATTCAAAACTGCTCCATTATAATAGTAAAGAAAACGGGAGCAACACGAGAGCAACGAAGAGGAGTTGAAGGCGGTGCGATGTCAGAGCAAATTTAATATGTGTTACCAAGACGAGGTATAGTCTAGTAAAATCCATGATATAGTATATACTGGTAAGTTGCACGTGTCCTGCATGTGAAACTGAGATAATAGATGTATGATATATCATCACTATATAAAATTATAATAGGTAAAGCACAAAATTTTCAAATTTGATCAACATCTATAAAGTATGGGTGTATATTTGTCTCTTGTACTTTGTATCATCATGTAGAAGTCAAAGGTTATTAGCTACCTAACACTTTAAATTTTTGGTAACATGGTCTAGAGAAATGAGGGAGAAGATTCTAGTATCATGGAGAAGTGTGTTTTGAGATTTGTGCATAGCATTCATTATGCTGACGACTATCAATAGAATCATCTAGATGCTAGAATGGAAAAGAAGATCCAACAACTGAAAACGTTGGGATTCGCGAGTCTTAATCCAGCGGTCAACATTCAAAGTTATTCATACACTATATAGTGGTAAGGTAAGATAAGATATGCACACAACACAAATTGGGCTTCCTGTCTCCTTCCTACCCGCATCGGCCGACTCGTCTCTCCCTCGTCCACAACGGTCCGCTGTGCACATTGGGTTAACCTCCCTTGTGTCGGTGGCTCTGTGTCTGTGCCTCTAGCCATCTAGCTTGTTCACTACTTGTGTTGATGTGTATAGGAAGGAGTAGTAGCAATTCAAACATTCATCTTTTCCTGTTTCTGTATTTTCACTTCCTTCCCTCACCAAACGGCTCAACCGCTCAGTGGAAGGAGCTTTACTGGCCGACTATCGTGCATTGCTTCATAGCGCTCCTTTGGATTCAAAGGATTGTTCCCATAGAAATCCTAGAGGATTTTGATCCACTCAAGTCTCACATATTTGAATTATAAAGACATCCTAAATTTTGTAAACAGTCTAACAAATTTCAAATTATAAAAGCATTGCATACTTGTAAACAGTCTCGCATGTTTAAATTATTAAAAACATAACAAAACGCCCCATATATTTCAAATTATCAAAAACATCATAAATTTTTAAATAGCCTCACAAGTTTCCAATTCTAGAAAGCAACAGGGATTCATAAACAGCCTCACACATTTGAAATTATAAAAATAAACACAAAGAGCCTCACAAATTTCAAAATATAAGGGTCCTATATTTATAAACATCCTCACAAATTTCAACTTAAACATTCAAATTATAAAAGGAATCCTATATTTATAAACATCTCATAAATTTTAGCTTATAAAAAGGATCACAAGAAGGCTCGCGGATTTCAAATTATAAAAAGCATCATAAAAAGCCTCACGAATTTCAAATTACAAAGGGAAAGTTTCCCAAAAAGACTCACAAATTTTAAATTATAAAAACATCACTGAAAAAGTCTAGGGTTTTTTGAAGAACTTTTTTATGGATTTGGTGTCAAACTAGTGCTCTAGTGCCAAATTTGAAAAAAAATGGAGATACAATGGGGATATCAAGCTCGTTGGATCATAGAGGATCCTAAAGTGGGTGTCCATGATCCGTGTGAGGTAGGTCTCGACCAATCAGGGCCCGACCCTACAACACATAGAAGAACACCTTGTGCACCCAAAAAGGGGTTTCGTACATCATTTTTTGGGAAATGTTTGATAAAATCACATATTGTGGAGCTACCAATGTTTAAAAAACATGAGCAAAACTATGCGACATTTGTAGTGCAAATGGAGGATGTTTCAATTGAAAATCGGCATGAACTTAGAAAATGGAACATGTTTTTTTTGTACATAGAAAATGAAAAATAATCCTTCATCGGGACTGCTCTCCATCCAAGATACTCGAGTGTACCAAATATGGCCTCATTCCGAAGAAGTATGCCATGGTTAAGGCCATGACCTAACTCATTCGAGTCGAAATAAAGCCATGCATCTTAGTACCTCATTGCTTATTTCTAAGAATGTTTTTTAGAAAACCCTCGTACCCCTTGTTTGTTATTGTTGTTAGGTGGTAGGTTACATAAAATGACGCCATGAGAAGGTTTCCTATTTTTTTGATATTTACTGAATTAGTTGTGCCTAACCCTCGCCCGAGACAGATCAAAATCAGCAGAAATTCCTTGAAAGTCGTTTAAGAAAAGGAACTTTTTAAACCTTTTTTATGTTCAAGTGCTAATGTTTATGTATTTTCACATGTAGTGTTGATACATTGCAAATGTATCCATAATTTTTGATGTTCCATGCTTGGTTTTATCCACTTTCTTGTGTTTTGTTCCAACTTTGGAGTACTTTTCATATGATTTCTTGGACTAACCTATTAACAAGAGCCACAATGCCAGTTGCCTGTTTTCTGCTGTTTTTGGTTCTAGGAAAGTCAGAAAATGAATATTCTCGGAATTGGACAGGACAAAAGCCAAAGTGCCTATTTTTCCGGAAGTGATCAAGTGCCAGAATACGAGACGGAGAAGGGCCAGAGGCCGGCCACACCACCTAGCCGCGCGGCCAGGCTTGGCCCGCGCCAGGGGGTGGTGTGGTGGCCCCTAGCACCCCCTCGGCCTCCCCTTCTGACTATAAGATGCCCTCGGGACGTACACCCTAAGTACCCGATCAAAAATCCATGAAAGAGTCTGTAGCCGCCGTCATCTCCATCCCTAGATCGGGAGAAATCTGAAGCTCTTCCTGGCACCCTGCCAGAGAGGGGAATTCACCCTGGAGGCCTCATTCATCACCATGCAAGCCTCCGGTGTGATGCGTGAGTAGTTCATCCTTGGACTACGGATCCATGTAGTAGCTAGATGGCTGGTTCTCCTCCTCTGTGCTTTCATGTCTAGATCTTGTGAGCTCCGTTCATGATCAAGATCACCTATTTGTAATTCTGCATGTTGTGTTTGCAGGGATCCGATGGATATTCAGATGCTATTTCAGATTGATTATTGATTCTATCATGTCTTTGTTATTTGAGATCTTGCATGCTTTCCATTGTTAGTAGCTATCTTGGCTAAGTAGATGCTAGCAACTCTAAGAGTTAGTATTTATGCTCGATAGTGGGTTCATGCCTCTGGTAATCTAGGGAAGTGACATAAATCTCTAAGGTACTAGATGTGCTGTTGCTACTAGGGAGAAAACAACAATCCTTTGTTCATAGAACAATCGTATTGTTTACTTTACACGCAGTTCGTAAAGCAATAATCTGTTGCTTGCAACTTAATACTGGAGGGGGTTCGGATGATAACCTAAAGGTGGATTATTAGTCATAGATGTAGTTGGATGGCGGTCTATGTATTATGTTGTAATGCCCAATCAAGTCTCAAAGGAGTCAAGATGATTAGTATATGCATGTATTGCTTTCTCGGTGTTTGTCAATTGCCCCGCTGTAATTTGTTCACCCAGCATGTTATCTATCTAAGGAGAGCCACCTCTAGTGAACTATGGATCCCGGTCCTCTTTCTTTACATACAATCTACAAACTGTTTACTTTTTGTGTTTACTTTCTGCAAACTTTTACTTCTTTCCATTCGATACGTTTAATCCTTTGTTTTCTGCAAAACACGGTGAGATTGACAACCTCATCGCAAGTTGGGAACAAAGTTCTGTGGTTGTGTTGTGCAGGTCTCCACGTTGCTACTAGCACCGGTAGTGCGCTCTGCCAAAGCTCAGCTAGTAACACCTTTGAGGTGTTTTCTTCCTCCTACTGGTTCGATTAAACCTTGGTTTCATAACTGAGGGAAACTTGCTGCTGTGCTCAACATACCTTCCTCTTGGGGTTCCCAACGAGCTCTACATCAACACCACGCACCGAGCACTTTTCTGGGTGCCGTGCATTGAGCCATCAAGCGATTTTCTAGCACCTTTGTCGGGAGTCAAGGACATCTTCACAAGGGGAGTCCCTCATAACCAATCTCTTTACTTTGTTGTTTTTGTTTTGCTTAGTTTCTTTTTGCTTTATTTGCTTGTTTTGTTCTTCAAAAACACAAAAAATTAGTTTTACTAGTTTGCTTTCTTTTCAAAACACAAAAAAATTAGTTTTACTAGTTTGCTTTCTTATTTGAAAACCCAAAAAAATGACTACTCTTGAAAACACTAAGTTGTGTGACATCACTAGCACCAACAACAATGATTTTATGAGCACACCTATTGCTTCACCTGTGGCTGAAAATACTTTCTGTGAGATAAAACCTGCTTTGCTCAATCTTGTTATGAGAGAACAATTTTCGGGTATTGGTAATGAAGATGCTGCTTCCCATCTAAATAACATTGTTGAACTTTGTGAGATGCAAAAGCATAGGGATATAGATGGTGATATTATTAAACTGAAATTGTTTCCTTTCTCTTTGAGAGGAAAAGCTAAAGAATGGTTGAATTCCTTAACTAGGAATATTATTGATTCTTGGACTAAGTGCAAAGATGCTTTTATTGGAAAATACTATCCTCCAGCTAAGATTATATCCATGAGAAGTGAAATAATGAAGTTTCAACAACTTGATAATGAGCATGTTGCTCAAGCTTGGGAAAGAATGAAATCTTTGGTAAAGAATTGTCCCACTCATGGACTGACTGCTTGGATGATCATCCAAACTTTTTATGCAGGATTGAACTATTCTTCAAGGAACCTATTGGATTCTGCTGCTGGAGGTACCCTTATGACCATCACTTTGGGTGCTACAACAAAACTTTTGGACAATATGATGGTTAATTATTCTGAATGGCATATTGAGAGAGCTCCACAAGGTAAGAAGGTAAATTCTATTGAGGAAACCTCCTCCTTGAGTGATAAGATTGATATTATTATGTCTATGCTTGTTAATGGGAAAGGCCATATTGATCCAAATAATGTTCCTTTAGCCTCTTTTGTTGCTCAAGAAGAGCAAGTTGATGTGGACTTCATAAGAAATAACAATTTTGGCAACAATACTTATGGTAATAATGCTTATAGGAACAATTTTGGTAACAACAATTATAAGCCATATCCTCCCAACAATGGTAATGCTTATGGAAATTCTTACAACAATAATAAGAGTGCTCCCTCTGAACTTGAAGTTATGCTTAAAGAGTTTATTAGTAAACAAACTGCTTTCAATAAAACTATTGAGGAAAAACTCTCTAATGCTGAAAGAAATATAGCATCTTTAGCTGAAGCTCAAACTACTTTGAATAAAATGGCTGCTAAACCTGAAATTAATTATAATCCCTTTGCAGCTATCAATGCTATACAAGTAAGAATTGGCGAAAGTGTTAGACTATTAGCTGAATTACATGCTAAGTGGGAAAGAGAAGATGAAATTGCTAGGAACATTAGTGTTTCTACTATTACCACCACTAGTGTTGAGGATACTAATAGTTCTACTACTTTAGATGATAAATTTTATTTTGATCTTGATGGTTGCAATATCTCTGAAGTTATTAAGTTCCTACAAAAGCTTGCTAAAAGCCCTAATGCTAGTGCTATGAACATGGCTTTTACAAAACACATTACTAATGCTCTCATAAAGATTAAAGAAGAAAATATGAAACATAAAGCTTCCATTCCTATAAAACATGAAGATGGTTGGGAACCCATCATTAATATGAAAGTGAATGACTTTGATTTCAAAACTTTGTGTGATCTTGATAGTAGTGTTTCTATTATGCCTAGAAGGATTTATGATATGCTTGATTTGCCACCTCTTGAAGATTGTTATTTGAATGTCCCACTTGATGATAATGCTAAAAAGAAACTCATGGGGAGTCTTAATGATGTTCTTATTATGGTTAACAATTCCTATGTCCCCGTTGATTTCTATGTTTTGGATGTTGAATACAATGCTTCTTGTCCTATTATTTTGGGAAGACCTTTTCTTATAACTATTGATGCCATCATTGATATGAAAGAAGGCACCATTAAATATCAACTCCCACTCAAGAAAGGTATAGAATACTTCCCTAAAAAGAGAGAAAAGATTTCTTTTGTTTCTCCTATGAAAACAAAATTTGGGCTTAATGCTTCTTCATTTGAGAACACTTGATTCTTTCTTTGTTCTTATGCCTAACTTAAAGGTGTTAAAGAAAAGTACTTATTGGGAGATAACCCAAAAGTTTTAGATGAGTCTTGGAAGTTATTACCTCTGTAATAACTTCTCCTTATCCTTTTTATTTGCTTTTTGTGCCAACAGTAACCTCTAATGAGAGAGAAGTAATGATTGGGAAAGTTGCTGTCCCGAAACAGATTTTTGTGCTTCACCGTAAACATTCGTGAGAAAGCTCTGTATGTCGGATTGAGCTGTAATTTTTTGTGCTTCTGCCCCAAGTAGTTATATAACTTTCGTTAGTTCAGCACTTTTTGATTTGAGCAACAGAAGGTCTTCGAACAAATTCGTCTTTACCTGCTGGTCTGTTTTGACATATTTCTGCCATTATTTGCATTTGCTTCTTGTTGGTTCCTTTTTGAGTTCTTTTGGGGAATTGAGATTTTTGAGGGAAGTGCTATAGTAGCTAGTGTTCTAATGGAATTTTATTTGGTGTTAGAACTGAACCTTAAGACTTATTTATCTTGAGTGCACTAATGTTGCTAATAAAGATTGTGTGAAGTTTTGTATGAAGGAAAAATTTCAGGTGTATGGAAGGAATGAGTAATAGATGAAGGATGGACTAAAGCTCAAGCTTGGGGATGCCACGCGTGTCATCCCAAGAAATATCCAAGAAGTATAAGCGTCAAAGCTTGGGGATGCCCAAGGCATCCCCTTCTTCATCAATAAAAATCCCAGGTTTCTTCCAAACGCTTCATTTTTATTGTTTCATGCACAGTTGTGTTTTTCTTGGAGCGTCTTCTTTTTCGTTTTCGTTTTGGTTTTTCGTTTGCTTTTGTTTTCTTAGTGTTCTGAATAAATTGGTTGGACCCCCTCTTTCATACATTGGTTTGCAAAAGTTTGGTTTGGTTTGGAAAAGAGTAGGAAAGTTCATACTTGTGTGGTAAAAAGAGCTCGTTTTTAACTGTGGCTATGCTTTGTCATGCCATGCTTGATATTGTTTTGGCTTTATGCTTAGTATTATTTGCTGTAGCATGACTTGTTATAAACAATTGAGATTGCTTAATGCGCCTTGGATGAATCATGCATTGTTTTAGCATATTAAAGTATAGTATAGTGGTATTCTCCTTTGATGCTTTGTTTGGGTTGACTTGGCGCATGCTCACACCATGTTATGACTATCTCAAGTCACCACAGCTTTTATAATCCTTTTGGCTTCAACTTGTAGTATCACTTTATGCTTTGATCAATGATGTTTTGCCGCTCTGCATGATTATGGCCATTATTGCTCTCTTAGTTTGTTGCTCCCAGTCTTTTGCTAGCCTCCACAACAAAGTGTGAGTTCCACTCATGCTTCCAACTCCCTAAACCAAGTTATTCCAAATAGTCCACCATACCTACCTATTAGCTTATGCTATTCCAAGTATATTCATGCTTTTGTTTACCTTCCAAATTAAACTTGTTATGAGAAAACTAGTGATTAAAGCTCTCACAAACTTGATGGCACACTTTACTTTACTTGCCCTTAATAAACTTGAACCGTTGTGTCTTCTATGTTGTATATGCTTGCACTTATTTGTCGGGAATTAGCAGAACCATGCTTTCATGGGGAACGCTTTCAACATTGCACTTGGTACTTGTACCTAGTTGATATCATGCCCTTTTGTATATGGATGTCGTCGGTGTGAAATGAAAGGGGAGCTTGTAAGTCCATGGAGTTATGTATATGTGTTAGAGAAACGCCTAGGCCGCTGGTCTAATCCATGCTGACATGGTGGAAACCTGCAGCGTAACCATAATGAGTTATCTATGAAGCATTCTACTTATAAAAAAAGAGTCCTATATTGAGAAAAAAAAAGAGAAAAGAAAAAAAAGATAATATGAAAAGAGGAAAGAGAGAAAAAAGCACCACATTCCCATGGTAAATAAGAAGAATGCTGAGATGCTCGTTGTCTGCTTGACTTGTCATTTTGATATGGGGATTCTTCCGTATCATCGGGCAAGGGGTACCCGTTGGCGGTTCTCAATGATACACATGTACTTACGATGACAAGAACTTACCGGTGACTAAACTTGAGTAGCATGAGGAGCGACCCTCGTATACAAGGGACATGAGATTTCTGACTTATACTTCATCAAGCATGTCCACCATAGTTTGTTCACTTTCACCTTAATCACTTCAAGATGCTTATGATAGGGGCAATGAGAGCTGAAAGCTATAAGTACCATAATTTTTGGAAGCTCTTTATGAGACTTGAATCCCTACTTCCTTTTACAAAAGGCCTTTCTTCCACCATTATATTTAGTCTCCACCTTCTATCTTTATGCACTTACTTTGAGAGCATAGTGGCCATTCTTAGTTCTATGTGCATTGTCCCAAGACTAGTTGATTGATGCATACTTTGATATTGCTTGTTTTAAACTATTGTATCTAGTCACTCTTATGAACTTTGAAGGTGTCCTATGCATTTATATTTGCTACTCTATTGAGGGACAAGCTGAATACTATTATGCTATGTTTTCTTTATTTGAAACAAACATACGTCTTGCAAAGCATTGTTATTCATGAATCTTTTGTTTTTGCCTTTTCTTGTTGCATCATAGTTTCTTTGTCTTATTGCTAGAACTTTGTCTTTCATGCTATGATTGAAGTACTATGATCCCAGCTTTGAATGTTTTACAAATACTTTGATCAAGTCTTTGATGGTGCATGTCACCTCAAAAATTATTTTTTCTTTTTATCACTTACCTACTCGAGGACGAGCAGGAGTTAAGCTTGGGGATGTTGATACATTGCAAATGTATCCATAATTTTTGATGTTCCATGCTTGGTTTTATCCACTTTCTTGTGTTTTGTTCCAACTTTGGAGTACTTTTCATATGATTTCTTGGACTAACCTATTAACAAGAGCCACAGTGCCAGCTGCCTGTTTTCTGCTGTTTTTGGTTCCAGGAAAGTCAGAAAATGAATATTCTTGGAATTGGACGGGACAAAAGCCAAAGTGCCTATTTTTCTGGAAGTGATCAAGTGCCAGAATACGAGACGGAGAGGGGCCAGTGGGCCACCACACCACCTGGCCGCGCGGCCAGGCCTAGCCCGCGCCAGGGGGTGGTGTGGCCAGCCCAGGCACCCCCTTGGCCTCCCCTTCCGACTATAAGATGCCCTCGGGACGTAAATCCTAAGTTCCTGATCAAAAATCCACGAAAGAGTCTATAGCCGCCGTCATCTCCATCCCTAGATCGGGAGGGATCTGAAGCTCTTCCCGGCACCCTGTCGAAGAGGGGAATTCACCGTGGAGGCCTTCTTCATCACCATGCAAGCCTCCGGTGTGATGCCTGAGTAGTTCATCATTGGACTACGGATCCATGTAGTAGCTAGATGGCTGGTTCTCCTCCTTTGTGCTTTCATGTCTAGATCTTGTGATCTCTGTTCATGATCAAGATCATCTATTTGTAATTCTGCATGTTGTGTTTGCGGGGATCCGATGGATATTCAGATGCTATTTCAGATTGATTATTGATTCTATCATGTCTTTGTTATTTGAGATCTTGCATGCTTTCTGTTGTTAGTAGCTATCTTGGCCAAGTAGATGCTAGCAACTCCAAGAGTTAGTATTTATGCTCGATAGTGGGTTCATGCCTCTGGTAATCTAGGGAAGTGACATAAATCTCTAAGGTACTAGATGTGTTGTTGCTACTAGGGAGAAAACAACAATCCTTTGTTCATAGAACAATCGTATTGTTTACTTTACATGCAGTTCGTAAAGCAATAATCTATTGCTTTCAACTTAATACTGGAGGGGGTTTGGCTGATAACCTGAAGGTGGATTATTAGTCATAGATGTAGTTGGATGGCGGTCTATGTATTATGTTGTAATGCCCAATCAAGTCTCAAAGGAGTCAAGATGATTAGTATATGCATGTATTGCTTTCTCGGTGTTTGTCAATTGCCCCGCTGTAATTTGTTCACCCAGCATGTTATCTATCTAAGGAGAGCCACCTCTAGTGAACTATGGATCCCGGTCCTCTTTCTTTACATACAATCTACAAACTGTTTACTTTTTGTGTTTACTTTCTGCAAACTTTTACTTCTTTCCATTCAATACGTTTAATCCTTTGTTTTCTGCAAAACACGGTGAGATTGACAACCTCATCACAAGTTGGGAACAAAGTTCTGTGGTTGTGTTGTGCAGGTCTCCACGTTGCTACTAGCACCGGTAGTGCGCTCTGCCAAAGCTCAGCTAGTAACACCTTTGAGGTGTTTCCTTGCTCCTACTGGTTCGATTAAACCTTGGTTTCATAACTGAGGGAAACTTGCCGCTGTGCTCATCATACCTTCGTCTTGGGGTTCCCAACAAGCTCTACATCAACACCACGCACCAAGCACTTTTCTAGGCGCCGTGCATTGAGCCATCAAATGTCAAAGTTCAACCTGAAAGAAAGAGAAAGAACTGGGCATGGGAAACCTGACACGAAATAATCCTGACAAGCCAGGCTTTTGAGGACCATGGGGCAGGCCCGAGTTCGACATCTGCGACCAAGTGGTAGCTCAGGGCTGGCTTGCGCTAAGGGATAAGTCAAAGTTTGGGAAAGGCCTGACCCGCGGCCCAACGGCATGGTAGATTTGGTGCTGTTCTGGCTGGGCTCGAGCCGAGATTTTTGGCTCAGTTTCGGGACATGTGCATCGGGCTTTTTGCGTCCCCTCTCCGGCTCGAGAAATGCCCATGAGAGCAAGGGCAATAGTAGAGAAAACTACTAGCTATAATCCATGTCTATGTCATATAGAGTCAATCTAATAGCCAACATGTACAATAGTTGGAGATAAAAATATTCTACTTTATTAATGCATGGTCCACTTTACACTCTCACACAGTGCCTAGGAACACGTGCTATATATGACTCTTAACTAACTGTGTAGTGTGTCTAAAAGTGTGTCTAAGACCATGTACTATGTGGTCTTAAAGTGGTTAAAAAGCGTGCAGGAATCGGTTCCACACATAGTGGAGAACCAACTCAATCGCTCTGACAGAATAAGCGAACCAACAAGTTGGTTAAGCTTGTAACAATAACTAGTAAGTTGCACGTGCCTTGCAGGTGAGACTCATATAATAAACGTTTGAAATATCATCACTATAAAAAATTTATAATAGGTAAAGAATAAAAAATTATAAATTTGATCAACATATATAAAGTATGGGTGTATATTTGGTTCTTGTACTTTTTATCATGTAGAAGTCAATAATTGTTAGCTATCTATCACTTGAAAATTTTGGTAACATGGTCTAGAGAAACGAGGGAGAAGATTCTAGAATGATGGAGAAGTGTGTTTTGAGGTTTGTGTATAACATTAATTATGCTGAAAACTATCGATAGGATCTTCTAGATGCTAGAATGGAAAAGAAGATCCAATGGCTGAAATGTTGGGATTCATGAGTTATTATCTAATGGTCAATATTCAAAGTTATTTGTACACTATATAGTGGTAAGATAAGAAATAATATTTTCTAGCTGGCCCACAAATAAGAATAACTAGCACCACCCTCTCAAACCTGAGTCTAGTACGGTAGAGAGAGTGGTGCTAGCTAAGAAAATGCTTAGACATATGGCTAGTACTAGACCTAGGTAGCTAAAAAAAGAGTAGTGGACCCACATGGAAGTGTATGACTAGAATATAAAAACAATCTCTAAAACTGCAATTTTCCAGTTAAATGGGACCCATGAAATTGGCTAAATGCTGGAGTGAATTTTGCTTTCTTTATTATTAGACTCAAATCTTACTTCTTCTTAGCTAGAGTTAAACTGTGACATGCTCTATAAGAGCCTACTCATATTCTCTCTCGTCTTCTCTCCCATCCAACAAAGCATAAATTTTTATAGCCTGCTGAATGGACCTTATTGTATTTGCTCTAATGTGGAAAACCAGGGATCCCTTCCACCCCTGATGCCTTATGCCTCCGTGTCTCTCCCCCACCACCCTTATAAATTCCTCCTCATCAAGCTGTGAGTTCTCACCCCGTCCCCAACCTCACTCTTGAGTCTAGTTCCGATCTTTGTACTCCCCATTCCTCACGGAAGAGATCTGCCGGAGTTGGATCTTGTCGTGTCTCGTCTACGTTGACATCAGGGATGTTGGACACCCCCTATTTGTTCGGTAGGGGGCACAAAGGCGTTCCGGCCTCAACGACAATGAAGGAACCTGCTGATACAAGCACACAACACACACATAGCACACATAGTCATTTTTTACCCAGGTTTGGGCCACCCTTGGGCTAACAATCGTACGTCCTGCTTTGGTGGATTATCTGGGGTGGATCGAGGTACAATAAGATGATATCTACAGTACCGGGAGCTTCTTTCTCTCTAGCTTCTACACTTCCCGGGCTTCCTCTTTCTTTCTTATCTCACTTTTCTACCTCTCTTCCTTCTCTCTGGCATAGAGGAGGATATGCACTCTATCTCTCTCTGTCTGCTCTACACGAGCTCTCTTCTCCTCTCCAACTCTCAAACCCTTTGATCTCTCAGAACTTCAACCCCTTAGTCTCTCCTAAAACTCTCCTCCAAACCTCTCCAAAAACCTACCTCTCGAGAACCTCCGCAACCCCCATATTCTTACGGCCAAGTGCCTCCTTTTATACTCCAAGGGGTCACTACAAGGGCCGGCATGGAGTACCACCAAGAGCGTTCCTTGGCTCAATCTCGGGGTGCCACACGGTCTTTAGGCCGATGGGCAGTGCTTGTGGCCAATGGATAGCCAGGGGCGGTGCACATGCACACTTGATGGATGAGTGACAGCTCAGGCTCCGAGCTATCACTCTTGTCGGTGGCACACTCTAGCGGACTGCAGCGCCATGATGATGTCCAGTGGTGCTGGCATGTTGCTAGTTCCCAAGGCCGGTCCTGACATGCCTTGTCAGGCACAGTTGACTCCAGTTCCTGGGCCGCGCCTGGCCCAGGAGAAGCATTCCCATGGTCCTTTCGGGGCTCGGTCGAGGCCGCTCCTCGGCCTCACTGCCCCCAACCGTGCCCTTACCCTCCTTCTGGGGCAGCCCCCGAAAGGAGGGATCGGACCGCCTCGCCATGTCATTGTCTTTTCCTCCTTGTCTGTGCACGGCTGGCAGATCGAGGCTTGTCTCATAGCGTTAGTATCATCCATAGGCACCTACATCATATCTGGCATTTAGTCTCCATAGGCTCATCATGCCAAGTCCATACCTGCTTGGAGCACAAGGTGTTCGCATCCTTGCGACGCCCTTGTCAGCCAGGCCACACATTCTCCAAGTCGTTGACCGATGGGTCCTGGCCCACGTGCTACAGCGAAATGCGAGGGACCCTCGATCTCATTACACTGACAGGAGCCCTTGGGCAAGGGCCGACAACTTGTAATGTTGGTCGTGGTACGATGAAGTGGTCATTGCCGGGCTTCGCCCTTCAACATCGCGTGGTCCCAGTCCTCGTCGCGAGGAGCGTGACATGACTGGACGACATGCTTTCCCACCCCGCAGAGTTGGCGTGCGTGCGCCTGCGCACCCAAGTGTCTATGGGACTGCCAAGCCACGCCTCGGCTTCCACGGCATCCTGCATTGACTGCATCTTCTTTGATTCTTGCAAAATAATTTTGGTGGGGCGCGATTGTTGCCCTCCCGCGAGCTGGCGAGGTGGGTAGCAACCGTTCCCCCTCCTTGTTTGATATAAAGGGAGCGTCTCAGTTTATTCATGTCTATGCTCATGCTTATCTTTCTGAAGCATAGTTTTGATGTTCTAATGTGTGGCATCTTATATATTCCTCTTATATATTGTGAAATTTGGTAATCGTATTTTCCTTCTGATAATAGGAATCTGGTGAGTTGATTATCCAATGATACAGCTAGAGATATATATATTTCGATCATATTTATGTAATGTTGTCATTTTTCAGATGTGTGGTGGCAGTATGTGATAGCATTTACACAACAATTTGGTTCAAAATAATAGCTCCGGGCTCATATTGGTTTTTCCTAATATTAAATAAAGTACATCATACGAAAGAATGTTATTTTTGTCCGCTGATTCACATAATAACCATAGCACTCTTCCAAATTCATCATACGTTTTTTGAACCGTTAAGGTAATTATACCATTATTTTATCGAGATGGACGGGCGCGGCAACGCGCGCTTTGATGGTCTAAATCTTCTTATGACTTGAGGAGGAATTTCATCACCTACATCACCTACATCAATTTACCCCACTTGGGAGCCATTATGCTCATCGAACTTGACATTAGAGGATACTATAACTTGCCCGGTGGACTTGTTATAGATCCTATAGGCATGAGAGTCCGATGCATAGCCAACAAAGATACCTTCCATAGTACGAGTCTCGAATTTAGATAACTGGTTACCTTTATTGAGAATATAGCACTTGCACCCAAACACCCGAAGGTAGTGGATACTTGGCTTCTTGCCGGTGAGGATCTCATATGGAGTCATATCCAAATGCTTGTGTAGATAAACCTAGTTGGCAATATGACATGTGATTGAGATAGCTTCGGCCCAAAAGTTATATGGAGACTTGAACTCCACAATCATGGTTCTTGCCATATCCATTAGAGTCCGGTTCTTCCTTTCCACCACACCATTTTGTTGAGGGGGATATGGAGCGGAGTATTGATGCTTGATCCCCTCATCACCAAGAAACTCATCTACGGTGTAGTTCTTTAACTTGGTACCATTGTCACTTCTTATGGCCAAGATCTTCTTGTTATGTTGACGTTGCATTTCATTAGCAAAGTTGATGACGGTTTGTTGAGCCTCACTCTTCTTCTTGAATAAATATACCCATGTGTATCTTGAGTAGTCATCAATAATAACCAAACAATACTTCTCCCCCAAGGCTATCAAAGGATGGAGGACCAAAGATATCCATGTGAAGGAGCTCCAAGATCCCATCAGAATAGATGTTTGTAGTTGGGAGATGTGCCGTCTCATGGAAATTCCCTTCAATGCATGCCCTACACACATGATCTTTGACAAAATGCACATTATCTTTTAAACCAATGATGTGGCCTCCCGTATGGAGGTTTTGCAAAGACCTCATGTTGACGTGGGCAAGACAACGATGCCAAAGCCATCCCACGTCACCCTTAGCCATTAGGCAAGTCGCGGTAGGTGTGGGTTTCTTATAGAAATCTACCACATACAAACCTTTCTCGGCATACCCAACAAATTCTATAGAGAGAGTATTTCTCCACATGAGAACCACAACCTTCGGGGTAAAGTAGGCATTAAATCCCATAAGCGTGAGTTGATGAACGGAAAGTAAATTGTATGAAAGGGTTTTGACAAGCATAATGTCCACAATGGATATATCTGGTGTGACCACTACCTTACCCAAACCCAATACCTTAGAGGTTGATCCATCTCCATAATTGACACACATATTGGAAGTATTAGGTTTCGTCTCATCAAGCATTTCTTTGCTTCTGGTCATATGACTTGTGGCACCATTATCAACCACCCATTTTCTTCCACCGGAAGCATAGCGCTACAAGAAATCAGTGCTTATTTTTAGGTACTCGTTGTTGAATGGGTCCTCTTTTGTTAGTCACAAGTATCTTGGGAACCCAAATGACCCAATGGCAATCATCACCATAGGAGGTTCCTACATACTTAGCATAGACATGACCATCATAAGATTTCATAAGAACATAGGATGGGTTATATTTTCCCACAAAATCATCATGAGATGGTTCATCACCATCCCTAATGACACTTGGTTCCTTCTCTTTTGCCATCTCCCCCTCCTTCACAAAATTAATTATTTTGGAAGGAGGAGAGGGCAAGTTCTTCTTCTTCTTACCCTTGTTCTTCTTCTTTGACTTGGATGCAAACCCAAGTCTTTCCTTAGTCACATTTTCCCTTTGATTACTCAAAAGGGCATTTAGACTTTTCTCACCTTGAATACATGAGACAAGGCTTTTCTCAATTGTATCTTTCAACTTCTTGTTCTCCTCGAGAAGATCTCCATGCTCACAACAAGGGTTAGTAAAACATGAAACAATACAAGTTGACATGGTTGAAACATCTTTTGTTACTTTATTTTGAAGTTTTTCATGTGACTTTGAAAGAGTAGAGAATTTGCTCAACAAGGCCTCATGTTCCTTCTTGAGTTTCTCAAAACTTTCATTTAGTCTATCATGACCAACACCAAACTCGAGCTTTCCCTTTTTAAGAACATTAGATAGAGTAAGAGCATGGTCACGTTCTTTAACAAGTTTAGAGATATTTAAGTTAAAGGATTCTTCATGAGCACTATACGTCTCTTCTAGAGTAAATCTTTTACTTTGCTCTTCCTCAAGAGAATCGGTTAAGGCGGCAATTTCCATGGCGGCCTCGCGAGCATGCCCAAACATCTCCGAGATGGAGTCATCCCTCTCGTCAATGATATAATGAGCTTCACCTAGTTGACTCAATAGAACCTCAACACATACCTTGGCTTCACCTACCAAGTTATCCAATCAACTAGTGGATTCCACTACTTCCTTCTTAATCTTGAGACTCATTTCATCATCAAATGACGATGCATCAATAGAAGGAGGAATAGTGGGTGGAGGAGTTACCGTGGAGGCTTTAGCCATGAGACATGTGGGGTTGTGATGAGCTTGTCCTCATTTGGAGAGTCAAAGAGGGATGTAGGTGAGGAGGTTGATGTAGTAGTAACCATTAGACATGTAGGCTTGGTGACGCGCTTATTCTCATTGGGAGAGTCAAAGAGGGATGTTCATGAAGAGGTTCTGGTAGTAGTAGCAGAAGTGGTGGCAATTGTGCAATGGTGGCCACACCCACAATCTCTCCATCATCTTCATCATCACTATCATTCTCATTGTTCTCTTCATATTCTTCATGGGCCACGAACACATATTTTTGTGTCTCCTTCTTGTTGGGGTAGTTCTTGTTTCCGAAGTTCTTGTTTTGGAATTTCTTGACGAAGTTCTTGTTTGGAGTGGGCTTGAACCTGGATTTCAAAATGAGCCTTCCTCCATGGTCTTCTCTCTTCTCATATGGGCACTCGACGATGAAGTGGTTGGTTTCTCCATGATACATTGCAAATGTATCTATAATTTTTGATGTTCCATTCTTGGTTTTATCCACTTTCTTATGTTTTGTCCACACTTTGGAGTACTTTTCATATGATTTCTTGGACTAACCTATTAACAAGAGCCACAGTGCCAGCTGCCTGTTTTCTGCTGTTTTTGGTTCCAGGAAAGTCAGAAAATGAATATTCTCGGAATTGGACGGGACAAAAGCCAAAGTCATTATTTTACCAGGGGACACCTGGAGCCCGAATACGAGACGGAGAGGGGCTGGGGCTCAGCCACACCACCTGACCACGCGGGCTGGGCTTAGCCGTGCCATGGGGTGGTCTGGCCGCCCCAGACACCCCCTCGGTCTCCCTCTTCGCCTATAATATGCCTTCTGACCTAAAAACTCAGGGGGGTTCGACGTTTTTCTAGAAGGAGTTCCACTCTGCCGCCACCACCATATTCCACGAAACAGCACCAGAAACTCCGTTCTAGCACCTTGCTAGGACGGGGAATTGGAGGAGATCATTGCCATCATCATCACCATCGCTTCTCCATCGACCATCCATGTTTCCCCCATCTATGAGTGAGTAATCCCCCGCTGTAGGCTATGTGGATGGTAGGGATTGGATGAGATCGTTCATGTAATGGCATCATATTGTTAGGGCATGGTGCCTAGTATCTTCTATTAGTGCTTTATGACTTTGTTGCGACTTGTTATGCTTAATGCTTGTCACTAGGGCCCGAGTGCCATGATTTTAGATCTGAACATGTTATTGATTCATTATGATAGTATTGTTTCTGGTCTTATCTACAAGTTGTATACACATGTTGTTGTCCAGAACCAATGGCCCCGAAGTGACAGCAATTGGGATGACCGAAAGGAATGGCTTTGATGTGAGGATCACATGTGTTCACGGAGTGTTAATGAATTGCTCCGGTGCTCTATTAAAAGGAGCACCTTAATTGCCAGCAGTTCCCTTCAGGCCCCGCTACAAACGGGCTGGCAGGACAAAAGATGTTGTGCAAGTTCTCATTGCGAGCACGTATGACTATATATGGAACACATGCCTAGGATTATCTAGTACTTGGATGCTTTATCTTATTTATCTGCAATTTCCCTATGTTCTGATTGCTATATGAATTGTCTTGTCCATGCAACGCCCGTCCATCCATCCCTATGCCTACCACACTCAAATCCTACTGTTTGTTGCAATTGTTACTACTGTCTTTACTTTACTACTGCTGTTACTTTACTATTCCTACTACAAAACTGTTGCTACTGATAAACTGTTGTGAGCAAGATTGTTTCCAGGTGTAGCTGAATTGACAACTCAGTTGTTAAGGCTTATAAATATTCTTTAGCTCCCCTTGTGTCGAATCAATAAATTGGGTTTCACTTCCCTCGAAAATACTACGATACACCCCTATACTTGTGGGTCATCAAGACTATTTTCTGGCGCCGTTACCGGGGAGCATAGCTTTATTTATCAAGTCCACTTGGAATCACTATTGTTCAAGCTTAGTTTATTTCCGCCTTGTTTGCTTGTTTCTTTATCAAAAATACAAAAAAAATTAGTTCCTACTCTAGTTGTTATTTTCGTTGGTCTGTTATTGTCTTGCTTTATCATGCTTTCTATCAATGGTTGGTTTCTTTGAAACTAAATCTTATTGGCAAGGTGGGTTCATGGAAGAACAAAAATATTATTATAAGGAACACCGCTTGTCACAAAAAGGGAAACACTTATGGGAACAAATTGATAAATTGTATACCATTGCTAGAAATGTGTGCTCTACTTATAATGTTACTTATTGCTCTGATAAATCTTGTTGCCGCAGGAGGTACAAACACCTCCCTTTTCAGTGTGAGTATAATGATGGCGTTACCATATCTTCTTATGTTAAAGGAAATTATGACTTTTATGATGTGGAACAAATTGAAGAATTTATTGCTTGGAAGGGTGCATTTGAACTTGCTAGTTTGCTTGAAAATATTGACAATTCACCTAATAAATATGAGGTTTATGATATACTTAGATTTTGCTTTGATAATTACAAGGAAGGAAATGGCTATATTCTTGAATATATTAATAGATGCTTGATGTCTACGCACTTCTATTCTTGTAGACAGTTGTTGGGCCTCCAAGTGCAGAGGTTTGTAGAACAGCAGCAAGTTTTCCCTTAAGTGGATCACCCAAGGTTTATCGAACTCGGGGAGGAAGTGGTCAAAGGTATCCCCTCTCAAGCAACCCTGCAATCAAGATACAAGAAGTCTCTTCTGTCCCCAACACACCCAATACACTTGTCAGGTGTGTAGGTGCACTAGTTCCGTGAAGAGATAGTGAAATACAAATGGTATGGATTATAAGTGGTAACGGTGATAGAAAATAACTTGATGGCATGGAAGAGACTAAAGCAAAACTGAAATAAATATGTAAGCAAGCAAACATGTAACAGATCTAGTAGCAAACGGTGTATCAATGCTAAGAACAAGGCCTAGGGATCATATTTTCACTAGTGAACACTCTCATATAAATATATTATCTTCATGATACTATGCTGAACTACTCTCCGGTTGGACACTCTAATCCATGGTAGGGCTATAACAGCACACCTCAAAGTAAGCCTTTCTCATCTAGATAACCACACACTGTCACCTTGAGTACTAGATGAGTCCAACAAACACCACAATTGCATAAAGACATCCAACTCCAAATATAAATCATAACAAGTATTTGTAATCTCTAGCTTAAGTGCCACCATAGTGTGCACGCTGTCACTTTTCACACACATGGGGAGGGCAGAGATCTATTAAAGCACTTGAGTAGCAAGGTAGAACTATAGATTACAAAGCTCATGATCTCAATAAGATCATGCATAGAGAGAGATGAACACATAGCTACCGGTAGAACCCTTAGCCTCGAGAGAGAACTACTCCCTCCTCATCATGGGAATTAGCAATGGTGATGGAGATGGTGGAGGAGATCGATGGAGATGGCTCCGACGGCGGCAGCGCGGAGGAGTCCTTCCCCGCCGCCGGTATCATAGGGGAGCACCGCCCCTTAGCACCCTTTCTTCATGGCTTCTTGGGAGCCCTTCCCCATGGAGATGTGATCTATGGGGAAGGCAAAAACGTGGATTTGGTGGCTGCAAATTCGTGGGTGGAGGTGTCCTAGGCGAATTAGGTTTCCTCCCTTTATATAGCTTCTCGGATTCCCGTCACCCCATCTTGGGCTGCAGTAAATCGGGACTAAAAGGCCCCTCCGAACTCGGAATCAGCTAAATTTTATGTCCAGAACGTTGGCCACAAAATTTTCAACAACTTTGTAGTTGAAGAGTGTTCCGTTTGACGGCGTCTTCGACCTGAAACATGACCATCTTCAAAAAGAGTTCTGAGACAGATTTCTGCAAAATCCCAATTTGACTCCAACAAGGTTTTTACTTGTATTCTTGGTAATTCCTACACATCAAAGTGTAAAACAAGAACATTGTGCACTTTTGCAACTATTAGTAGGTTAGTCCAAATAAATCATAAACTTTATATAAAAATGAGTATCGAAAGCATATTATTAGCATAAAACCATCAAAAATTATAGATACATTATGGACGTATCAATGCTTTCCACAAATGGAAGAGACTAATGCCTTGCAAGATCCTATGGAGGAAGAAATTGATGAACCTGAAAGCTCATTAGATGAAAAAGAGGAGGAGAGTGATGAACAAAAGGAGGATGAATGGATTAGCTACCCATGCCTACCTTCTAGTGAGAGTAACCCTTTATCCCTTACATTATTTGATTGTCCCCCACGCTTACCAAAGGAGGATGAATTTTATGTTCATGTTATCTATGATAATCCTTTATTTGTGCCTAACTTCGAGATGCATGGTACTAAAGAGTTTTGCTTACTAATTGTTTATGATAAAGCTCTAGACGATGGTCCTATATTAAATGATCAGTCATCGTGTTATAGAATTGTTAAAAGTGGGTTTGAAGGTTTTAATCCCACTATTTTTGAGCTTGATAAAAATTATGTTTTTGTAGAACATGAAAAGCATGCTTTATGTGATAGTTATATTGTTGAGTTCATTCATGAGCCTACTGAAAATTATTATGAGAGAGGAAAATATGGCTGTAGAAGTTTTCATGGTATTGAAACACTTCTCTATATTCTGAAAGTTTTGAAGTTACTCTTGTTTTATCTTCCTATGTCTGTCACTTTGTTCTTTGCGAATTTATTTGCATACAAGATTCCTATGCATAGGAAGTGGGTTAGACTTAAATGTGTTTTGAATTTGCTTCTTGATTCTCTCTTTTACTTCAATTCATATTTCTTATGCGAGCATCCTCTCAAACTATCATGCCTAACTTAAAGGCGTTAAAGAAAAGTACTTATTGGGAGATAACCCAAAAGTTTTAGATGAGTCTTGGAAGTTATTACTTCAGTAATAACCGCTCCTTATCCTTTTTATTTGCTTTTTGTGCCAAGAGTAACCTCTAATAAGAGCGAAGTAATGGTTGGGAAAGTTGCTATCCCAAAACAGATTTCTGTGCTTCACAGTAAACATTCGTGTAAAAACTCTGTACATCCTTTTGAGGCGTGAATTTTTGTGCTTCTGCCCCAGGTTGTTATCTAACTTTCGTTAGTTCAACATATTTTCATTTGAGCAACACAAGGTCTTCGAAAAAATTCGTCTTTACCTGCTGGTCTGTTTTGACAGATTTCTGCCATTATTTGCATTTGCTTGTTGTTGGTTCCTTTTTGAGTTCTTTTGGGGAATTGAGATTTTTGAGGGAAGTGCTATAGTAGCTTGTGTTTTAATGGAAGTTTTATTGGTGTTGGAAGTGAATCCAAAGACTTATTATCTTGGGTGCACAAATGTTGCTAATAAAGATTGTGTGAAGTTTTGTATGAAGGAAAACTTTCAGGTGTATGGAAGGAATGAGTAATGAGATGAAAGATGGACTAAAGCTCAAGCTTGGGGATGCCACGCGTGTCATCCCAAGAAATATCCAAGAAGTATAAGCGTCAAAGCTTGGGGATGCCCAAGGCATCCCTTCTTCATCAATAAAAATCCCAGGTTTCTTCCAAACACTTCATTTTTATTGTTTCATGCACAGTTGTGTTGTTCTTGGAGCGTCTTCTTTTTCGTTTTCATTTTGGTTTTCCGTTTTCTTTGTTTTCTTAGTTTTCTGAATAAATTGGTTGGACCTCCTCTTTCATGCATTGGTGTTCAAATAGTTTGGTTTGGATTGGAAAAGAGTAGGAAAGTTCATGCTTAAGTGGTAAAGAGAGCTTGTTTTTGACTGTGGCCTATGCTTTGTCATGCCATTCTTGATATTGTTTTGGATTTAGGATTAGTATTCTTTGCTGTAGCATGACATGTTATAAACAATTGAGATTGCTTAATGTGCCTTTGAAGAATCATGCATTGTTTTAGCATATTAAAGCATAGTATTGTGGTATTCTCCTTTGATGCTTTATTTGGGTTGACTTGGCACATGCTCACACCATATTATGACTATCCCAAGTCACCATTGCCTTTATGATCCTTTATTTTTCAACTTGTAGTATCACTTTATGCTTTGATCAATGATGTTTTGTTGCTCTGCATGATTATGGCCATTATTGCTCTCTAGGTTTGTCGCTCCCAGTCTTTTGCTAGCCTCCACAACCAAGTATGAGTTCCACTCATGCATCCAACTCCTTAAACCAAGTAATTCCAAAGTGTCCACCATACCTACCTACTAGCATATGCTATTCCAAGTATATTCATGTTTTATCTACCTTCCGAATTAAACTTGTTATGACAAAACTAGTGATTAAAGCTCTCACGAACTTGATGGCACACTTTACTTTTCTTGCCCTTAATAAGCTTGAACCATTGTGTCGTATATGTTGTACATGCTTGCACTTATTTGTTGGGTATTAGCAGAACCATGCTGTTATGGGGAACGCTTTCAACATTGCACAGGTACTTTGTACCTAGTTGATATCATGCTCTTTTGTCTATGGATGTCGTCAGTGTGAAATGAAAGGGGAGCTTGTAAGTCCATGGAGTTATGTATATGTGTTAGAGAAACGCCTGGGCCGCTGGTCTAAACCATGCTGACATGGTGGAAACTTGCAGCGTAACCATAATGTGTTGTCTATGAAGCATTCTTCTTATAAAAAAAGAGTCTGAGAAAAAAGAGAAAAAAAGAGATTATGAAAATAGGAAAGAGAGAAAAAAGCACCATATTCCCATGGTAAATAAGAATATTGCTGAGATGCTCGTTGTCTGCTTGCCTTGTCATTTTGATATGGGGATTCTTCCATATCATCGGGCAAGGGGTACCCCGTTGGCGGTTCTCTATGATACGCATGTACTTACAATGACAAGAACTTACCGGCGACTAAACATGAGTAGCATGAGGAGCAGCCCTCGTATTAAAGGGACATGAGTTTTCTAACTTATACTTCGTCAAGCATATACACCATAGTTTGTTCACTTTAACCTTAATCACTTCAAGATTCTTATGATAGGGGCAATGAGAGCTGAAAGCTATTAAGTACCATAATTTTTGGAAGCTCTTTATGAGACTTGAATCCCTACTTCCTTCTATGAAGGCCTTTCTTCCACTATACATATTGAGTCTCCACCTTCTATCTTTATGCACCTACTTTGAGAGCATAGTGGCCATTCTTAGTTCTATGTGCATTGTCCCAAGACTTGTTGATTGATGCATAGCTTTGATATTGCTTGTTTTAAACTATTTATATCTAGTCACTCTTATGAACTTTGAAGGTGTCCTATGCATTTATGTTTGCTACTCTATGAGGGACAAGCTGAATACCACTATGCTATGTTTTCTTTATGTGAAGCAAACAAATGTCTTGCAAAGCATTGTTATTCATGAATCTTTTGTTTGTGCCTTTTCATGTTGCATCATAGTTTCTTTGTCTTATTACTAGAACTTTGTGTTTCATGTTATGATTGAAGTATTATGATCCCAGCTTTCAATGTTTTACAAATACTTTGATCATGTTTATGATTGTGCATGTCACCGCAAAAATTATTCTTTCTTTTTATCACTTACCTACTCGAGGATGAGCAGGAGTTAAGCTGGGGATGTTGATACATTGCAAATGTATCTATAATTTTTGATGTTCCATGCTTGGTTTTATCTACTTTCTTATGTTTTGTCCACACTTTGGAGTACTTTTCATATGATTTCTTGGACTAACCAATTAACAAGAGCCACAGTGCCAGGTGCCTGTTTTCTGCTGTTTTTGGTTCCAGGAAAGTCAGAAAATGAATATTCTCGGAATTGGACGGGACAAAAGCCAAAGTCATTATTTAACCGGGGGACACCTGGAGCCAGAATACGAGACGGAGAGGGGTTGGGGCCCAGCCACACCACCTGACAGCGCGGGCTAGGCCTGGCCGCGCCAGGGGGTGGTCTGGCCTCCCCAGACACCCCCTCAGTCTCCCTCTTCGCCTATAAGATGCCTTCTGACCAAAAAACTCAGGGGGGTTCAACGTTTTTCCGGAAGGAGTTCCGCTCTGTCGCCACCACCAGATTCCACGAAACAGCACTAGAAACTCCGTTCTGGCACCCTACCGAGACGGGGAACTGGAGGAGATCATCACCATCATCATCACCATCACTTCTCCATCGACCATCCATGTTTCCCCCATCTATGAGTGAGTAATGCCCCGCTGTAGGCTATGGGGATGGTAGGGATTGGATGAGATCATTCATGTAATGGCATCAGATTGTTAGGGCATGGTGCCTAGTATCTTCTATTAGTGCTTTATGACTTTGTTGCGACTTGTTTTGCTTAATGCTTGTCACTAGGGCCCGAGTGCCATGATTTCAGATCTAAACATGTTATTGATTCATTATGATAGTATTGTTTATGGTCTTATCTACAAGTTGTATACACACGTTGTTGTCTGGAACCAATGGCCCCAAAGTGACAGCAATCGGGATAACCAGAGGGAATGGCTTTGATGTGAGGATCACATGTGTTCACGGAGTGTTAATGCTTTGCTCTGGCACTCTATTAAAAGGAGCACCTTAAATGCCAGTAGTTCCCTTGAGGCCCCGCTGCAAACGGGCTGGCAGGACAAAAGATGTTGTGCAAGTTCTCATTGCGAGCACCTATGACTATATATGGAACACATGCCTAGGATTATCTAGTACTTGGATGCTTTATCTTATTTATATGCAATTGCCCTATGTTCTGATTGCTATGTGAATTATCTTGTCCATGCAACGCCCGTCCATCCATCCCTATGCCTACCGCACTCGAATCCTACTGATTGCTGCAATTGTTACTACTGTTTTTACTTTACTACTGCTGTTACGTTACTATTCCTACTACACAACTGTTGCTACTAATAAACTGCTCTGAGCAAGATTGTTTCCAGGTGCAGCTGAATTGACAACTCAGTTGTTAAGGCTTATACATATTCTTTGGCTCCCCTTATGTCGAATCAATAAATTGGGTTTCACTTCCCTCGAAAATACTGCGATACACCCCCTATACTTGTGGGTCATCACTCCACAATTGTAACATGATCTCAACTTGGGCCTTGCACTAGTTGCGGTAGTCATTGATGGATTGCCTATAATACCTGAGACATTAGGCTCTAAGCACGAGCCTGGATGAACCAAAAGTGGATAAGAAATTCTACCATGGAGGCCCAAGGCCACCCACATGTAGGCCCGTCGAAGTAGAGCAGGGGACAGTACCGACCGACCACCTTATCTAGTTTCCAGAACATCTGGACAAGAGCGAGCGGCAGAAGCGATAGGTAACATGACCATGACATACACAAATGAGTATGTATGTCTATGACTTACAATAGACATCAGTGTCACACCATCTAGAAATAATAGAAACAGAAATATTCAACGCCATACGGCAAGATCCAAATATCCTAGATAGATATAATAGTTTAGGATATCTCATCATACATCACGCAATAGAGTATCAAGCGGAATACAAGATCCGAGTACGGATAAGAAGCAAATTGACACAAGATGCCACAAAACTAAGCACATCCCGCCCACAGATCTCACGGATCTCCATCCCCGGAATCTCTACACCCGATAGTCGTTGCCACCATCATCAGTTTCTTTGACACAAGATGCCACAAAACTAAGCACATCCCGCCCACAGATCTCACGGATCTCCATCCCCGGAATCTCTACACCCGATAGTCGTTGCCACCATCATCAGTTTCTTCGACCCAGTAGCCTTCCTGGGAGTATACCTATCCATCTGAACCAAATATTTATTGTGTGAGACCCTAGGGGTACTCAGCAAGTCTTAATGCATCTAAAGGGAACAACCTGGGGGTGACGCAATTGCATCGAAAGGTAATATCTAGAAAGTTCTATAGAGACATGCTACGCATGGTTAGAGATGGCTGGACGCCCATTAATTAGTAACAATAGTTATATAAGCATCATGAATTAACCTCGCTCGTCCTCCTTCTCGCTTACCGACGAGAAGGCAGAAGAACATCCCATCCGATAGCAATTTTATTACCCATTCCATGGGTGTTACACTATTTACTAGTCATGTCTTAGTCAAACTAAAGGCGGTACTTTATTTATGCTTGTCTACGATCGGGAAACTATGCTCCAAGTCATCCATAACCGCGGACACAGCTTTCAGAAATATTTACCCTACAAGGATGCACAAATAGCAACACACACATGATCAACCTCGGGAAGAACCAAATAAAATGCAACGAGGCCTCACGACAATGCATTCACAAGATTCATAAATTATTTTAGGGGCCTACCCCCACTAAGCTACCTGCAATGAAGTTAGATGGCTCCGAGACGGACCCAAGGTTTGTATCAGTGGTTGTAAATGACTGGGAACCCGAAAGTGTGGTTGGGCTTGTCGATATCGCAAAAACATTCCATGTTCCAAAACAGTACAGGTGCTCCACGCACAATCGTAAATAAAGCAGTAAAGCATGACATAAGTACAAGATAATAATAAAGCCCGAAACTAGTTTGTGGCCCCAAAAAATAAAGTGTGAATCAAGCTCAGGCAAAGGGGATCCATAGGATCTCGCGTATGTGGATAGTGTGAATAGTCAACGAACAGGAATCAAGTACTCGGGGTCCTACGGGACACAAGTGAGCTTAAAAAACCAAATAGCAGATAATGCTCACCAATGCCTCTTTTATTAGTTATCCCATTACTACTCAGATTAAGTTGTTTAGGTACCTCATTATCCAAAGACTCGCACAAACCCTACACATGCAATTCTACGACTCGCATGGCTCAATCAACTCCTATAGTAATGGCTCATGGGACGGAGGAACAAGGTTCGGTGGGGTTTAAAAGTAAAGGCTATGCCATACTTGGGATTCAATTTAATGCAATCGCGACTCAATGATGCAAGAGTAAGATAGATGTTGGGTTTGCAGCATAGAAAACAAAAAAAATCCTACGATGGGAACTATTATACGCCAAGACCTATCTACTAGATACAAGAAACGGGTGGATATACATCCCTAGAACCATACCCTCAAAGAACAACAAAGCTTTGTTAACGAGATGGAACTTGTGGATGATGTAGTCGAACGCTTGCCGATCTCAAGATCGTGTGGAAGTCCTAGCGCCGCAAATTAGTAGCGCATCCGTCCTCGCACACACGTTCAGGCCACTGAACAACCTCCACCTCTTTTCTCCAGCGATGAAGTGGAAGCAACAACTTCTTCCAGACGAAATGCCACCAGGAACATGTATCTCGCTAATTTGAGACCAGGGCGGGAGATTCTTCATGAGGAGGTGTGAGGAAGAATGAGTGAGGGGGGCTTTTATAGGAGGAGGGGGTACCCCTCCCCATGGTCGGCACCCCATGGGAGGTGACCCCTCACCTCCCCCATTCATGTGGTGGTAACCCCCTCCATATAAATTTGCTCTTTCACATTCTCTTTTAAATTCTCCACTTTAAATGCATTGAATTTCTCCAAATTTAATGCTCTCTCATTTAATAAAACTATTTATTAATTTTATTCAGAATTTTTTTAATTACTTTAATTAACAAACATTCACATAAAACCCCCTACAACATTTCAATATCACATGCAAAACAAATTTCAACAATTTCACCCGAAGCAATTTTGGTGTCTATTGAAATAATTCCAGTGCTTTGCAATTATTTCGTCTAGAACTTATTTGCTCCAGATAGTGTTTGGCAACCCTTAAGTGTGTCACCCTACGGTTCGCGAATAATGCAGACATGATTGAGACCCCTCTCAGATCAATAATCAGAAGCGAGACCTGGAGATCCATACTGACTCCCACACATTCAACGATGAGTTCTGTGATCTAGAGAACCTTTAGTGATAGTAACTAAATCCCTTTGTCTTGCGATATATTACATGTACGATATTCGATCATCAGTATCTTAATACTTAGTTTGATCTCGTTACTGACATGCACTCTTTCTCGTTCCCGTGATATAACATCCTAGTGATCACATCACTTGCTTGCAAGCTATCTTAATGTGGTATCACCGAGAGGGCCCAGAGTATATCTATCCGTCATCGGGATTGACAAATTCCACTCTTGATCCATGAGCCTCAACATAACACCTTCGGAATACACGGACCCATCTTTATAGTCACCCTCTTACGGTGTGACGTTTGATGTTATCAAATGATTCTTCCGGTGTTAGCAATTAACATGATCTCATGGTCCAAGGATAAAGATTACTTTGTATGATGCTATAGCAATCTAAACATAATGACTTTGATTGTAATGTTATACTTCGGATGAATGTTCATCACATCATTCACCAATGTTGTGATCTCGTTATTAACAACATCCAATGTCCATGATTAAGAAACTTTGATCATCTTGTTAATCAACGAGCTAGTTTATAGAGAGGGATAACTAGGAACTTTCTATTTGTTTATTAAACACACATGTATTAAGGTTTCCATATTAATACAATTATAGCATGTAAAATAAACATCTATCATATACTTGGAATACATATAATAAGAACTTTATTATTGCCTCTCTAGGCAAATTCCCTTCAATAGAAGCATAGGTACTATGTGTATGCAAGCATGAGGAATTTCTTGCCTGGCAGTTCAGTTGTGGAATAAGAAGGATTCGGGTTATACTCCTAAGGCTCTTGGTATTCTCCTTGCTCAGTGTCTATCCGGATAAAAACCAAACACACAAGGGCCAAAATAAATACATTGCACAATCGTATAAATCATATGCAACAAGCAAACAAGGTATTCCATGATAGAATGATGCACAATTGCATGGTATATCATAGCATGTCAAGGGTGAGGTGTGGAAACAAGAAATGAACACCTTTATTAATTATTTGGTCAAGTTTTTCTTGCATAAACCATTCAGGTTTTTAAGTATATATATGATGCATGCTTCAATCCATATCATGGAATGCATAATCAGAATGGGCTCGTCGCGCTGATCGATTTAGACATATTATTTGTTGAATTTGAAATTACGGTTGAAAATATATCAATTATTTCGTCTTTAATAGAATAGGCAAAAATGTTAAAAGGTTTAAGTATTTAGGATGATCCAAAATCAAAATAAGTTTTACATTTGAATTCTTTAAACAAATTACATATTTTGCTTTTTTAAAAGTTTTTCAATTTGGGGCATATATTGAATTCAGTGGTTATTTGACTCGGGGGGTGTCTCCTGCAAAACCGACTAAAAGAAGGGTTATCTCGGCCCTGGGAGATTTGATCTCTAGTCTCTAGACCAGTAGGTGCCATATCAAGATGCAAGGCACTAGGGTAGAGAAGGTGGTTGTACAATAGGTAGACACGGGACTAATTAAGTCTTGAGTCAGGGATTTGTTCCCCTCGAATATGAAGAAAGAAAATAAAAATAGCAGACTATGGTGTAACCTCCTTCAGGGTTTTTAGAAAAAACAAATAAAGTCATGGGACTTGATACTGGGATAGATCAGGTAGAGGAGTAAGACCCCAGCCGCTGGGCTACTAATCAAATTAATGAATTAATGTGTGGCGCATATCAATTGAATAGGATGTGCGTGGGGTTCCCTAACTGAAGAACTTAGGTGCTCACCTCCGCTCGGATTCATAGGAAAAACAAAATTGGCAAATGAAAACGGTTCTATAGTCTGATCTGGGATCAGAACTTCGGGATCTGGTATGCTAGTATAAGGACATAACCACTGTGCTACTCATCAGATGTTATACAAGATGGAAACCGACGCATTCTATACTGGTCCCACAAAGTTTTGGGCGTTTTACTGAAGTATAGAGAGACACCTTGTTTCTGAAATACAAAGCACGAGCGGCTCTGGCCTCATGGTGTCCGCGACGGGCACGCCCTGAACCGGAAGAGGAGGGGCACTAGCATGCTAATTAGGAGGGGGAATCGAAGGTATAGCTCGCCCGAAGCATCGCTGTTAAGGTAGGAGAAGTCAGAGGAGGACGTGGGGGCCGGAATCGTCGACGACGAGGGCGCAGCCGGTGGTGGGGAAGATGAAATTGGCGTCAATTATGCATGTGCTAGGGACAATCTGGTACTAGGGAAGCTCCACGGATTCGAGGCGCGTCCTCCGGTGCTCTCGATTTGGACAGGGGCAGCCTAACATGGCGGTGCCATGGCGAGTTGGAGGCGGTGGCGTCCGGTGGTGGTGTGGAGGGAGGCATGAGAAGGACGAGGCTGCGGCGGTAGGGAAGGAAGGGGTCTAGGGTTCGAGGGCTCGTCTCGGGGGCTAAGTAGGAGAGGTGGAGATGCGGAAGACGGGGTCAACGGACACCTGCTCCTCCGTCTCGCTGCTTCCCCTCTAAAATATAACAGAGGAGGACAGAAGGGAGGCGAATAGTAACGGAGAGCTTTTTTTAGGGAAAAGTAATGGAGAGCTGCTAAAGCGGTACACGGCCGGAAGCACGTCACTGTTGCGGGTTGTCGGGAGTTTGGGCCGGCCCAGCTGGTCCCGGGGTGGGCCAAAAAACTAGCGATGTTGTTGTTGCTCTCTACTGCTAGTGGTAACGCTGCTGCCGCTGACTGAACCTTAGATGTTGCTGCTGTTGTAGTGCCTGTTTGGACAATAATATTTGCCAAGAATTTGAATAGAGGGAGGATTTGAAAGAGAGGGATTGGACAAAAAGAACTTGGACTGTTCGGTGAACTATACCATCAGTCTTGTCGGAATAAAAAGGCAGAAAAGACGGAAGCAAGATTTAAGAAAGGAGTGAAATGGATTTGAGAATAACCCCCCAAAAAAGGACCAGACCAACATATGGACTGCTTGAACTGATTGAAACTTATTGCAAGGATTTGAACCGAAGGTTTAGAATTTTGCACAAAAATGTAGACATATACACATGGGTGCAATATGGAGTAGATTTATAGATAGGTTAGATGGTCTAGAGTAGAAAGAATTAGGCGAAAAACACATGTAGTGTTAGGAAGCTAAACATGAAGACGGTGTAAGAATACAAGATTCGATAAAGCTAGTTTCTGGAGTTGGACAAGTACATGTCATTTTAAAATTGGTTTGGATCAAACCAAAAATGTAGCCATGTATGAAAAGTGGAAGGATCCCTGAGCATATATGTGGCCTGGATTAAATATCAAGAGCAAAATAATTCCACATACATATGTATGGTAAAAGAAAAGTAGAATGGAATCAAATGAAAGGTGGTATTTGTTGAGTTCGCAGCATAGAAAACAAAAAATTCCTACGATGGGAACAATACGCCAAGATCTATCTACTAGATACAAGCAACGGGTGGATATACATACATAGAGAACTTACCCTCGAAGACAACAAAGCTTTGTTAACGAGTTGGAACTCGTGGATGATGTAGTCGTACACTTGCCGATCTCAAGATCGTGATGAAGTCCAGCAGGTCCGGCTCCAGCATGTCCATCAGATCTAGCTCCAGCAAGTACAACACCACCAAGTCCAGCACCAGAAAGCAGCGGTGCATCCGTGATCGCACACACGTCCGGTACCCTGACAACCTCCGTCCCTCGCTCCAGCAAAGCAGCGGAAGCAGCAACTCCTTCCAGATAAAGCCACCGGGAACATGTATCTCGCTAATCCGAGACCATGGGGAATAACTAGAGGGGGAGAGAGATCCTTCACGAGGAGGTGCGTGTTGTGAGGAGGAGAGGGGGCCTTTTATAGGGAAGAGGGGGGCACCCAAGGGCCATGGCATGGCAGCCATGGTGGTGCCCCCACCTCTTCCATCATTCATGTGGTGGATGCTCCACTCACATAAATATGCCTCCACTCACACTTCCACTCACATGCATTAAATTTCCACCAAATTTAATGCAAGCTCTCATTAAATAAAACTATTTTATTTATTTTATTCAGAATTTTGTTAATTACTTTAATTAATAAACATTCACGTAAAAACCCCTGCAACATTTCAATATCACATGTAGAACCAATTTCACCCGAAACAATTTCAGTTTCCATCGAAATGATTCCAGCGCTTTCTTAAATATTTATTTGAAACATATTTGCTCCAAATGGTTTCAGTATCCCTTAAGTGTGTCACCCTACGGTTCGAGAATAATGCAGACATGATAGAGACCCCTCTCCGATCAATAATCAGCAGCGGGACCTGGAGATCCGTACTGACTCCCACACATGAAACGATGACCCTTGTGATTGTGTGAACCTTTAAACGTCATAACTAAATGCCTTTGTCTCGTGATATATTACCTGTCCGAGATTCGATCATCGGCATCCAAATACCTAGTTTTATCTCGTTACTGACATGCACTCTTTTCTCGTTCCCGTGATATAACATTCTAGTGATCACATCAGTTTGATCTCGTTACCGACATGCACTCTTTTCTCGTTCCCGTGATATAACATTCTAGTGATCACATCACTTGCTTGCAAGCTATTTCAATATGATATCCCTAAGAGGGCCCAGAGTATGTCTATCCGTCATCGGGATGGACAAATCCCACTCTTGATCCATGAGCCTCAACATAACACCTTCGTAGCACTGAACCCACCTTTATAGTCACCCTGTTACGGTGTGACATATGATGTTATCAAGATACTCTTTCGGTGTTAGTGATTAGCATGATCTCATGGTCTAAGGACTAAGATTACTTCGTATGATGTTATAGCAATATAAACATAATGACTTTGATCGTAATGCTATACTTCGGATGAATGTTCATCACATCATTCCACCAATGTTGTGACCTTGTTATTAACAACATCCGATGTCCATGATCAGGAAACCTTGATCATCTTGTTAATCAACGAGCTAGTTTATATGAGAGGCATTACTAGGAACTTTGTATTTTGTTTATTAAACACACATGTATTAACGTTTCCAATTAATACAATTCTAGCATGCAAAATAAACATTTATCATAAACATGGAATAAGATAATAACCACTTTATTATTGCCTCTCAGGCATATTCCCTTCAGTCTCCCACTTACACTATAGTCAATAATCTAGTTTGAAAAACTTTGCGTATTGAACACCTATGGCTTTCTGGTGTTGCATATACGCGATTGCTAGTGGTTAACATAATCTCCAGATCTGATAGTTTCAGGTCCGTGTGTATTTGCATGTATTTGCATCTCTACGCATCACTCATTCTTAAATGAGATGACATTGTATAAATTTGGTCCTTTGGTGAGACCTTTAGTTCGTTCAGGTTAAATATGTTGATATTATTGTCATACAATATATCTTCATAGTATTAGCCCACTTTTAACAACACCTAGTTTGATAACAAACTTCTTAACACAAATGCCCTCATTTGCTGCTACTAGAGCAGTCATATACGTAGCCTTTTGTTGTAGTATCCGTCACAATGTCTCAACTTTGGAACTCATCCAAATCCATCATGGAACATCCTTTCCATTACATTGTGCCACCTATAGTCTAAATTGAGATAAATTTAATTTGTATCTTGTGACAAAACTAGTATCAATGTAACACTTTACAATGAACTACATTTAACTATTTGTCACTTATACATGATATAGTCTTAGTTCTTCCAAAGCTCATAAGAATATCTTTAATATCGTCCAATGATCATCTTATGAATCATTATGTTATGTGCTCATAACATTTAGAGCACATGACATATCTGGATATATACATATCACGGTATAATCGATCAAAATATTCATGTGATTTTACTCACCAAGTGTTGAAACACTTGAATCTTGATACAATATTTTCCATGCAGCAAGAACCTTTCTTGTTGTTTCCATATTGAACCCTTTCAATATCTCATATATGTACGTCTGGCATACCCATATTAGCGCCTCAATCTATCCATATAGACATTGATGCCAAATATTCCGGTTTTGCCCAAGTCTTTTATCGAATCCTATTTTAATGAAATTCTTAACTTGTGTCAATAAAAGATACATCATTTCCAATCAACAATATGTACTCTGCATAATGTATTGGAAATTTGTCTCAGCGCTCCCACTTAATTTCTTGCAAATTCAAGCATCTTCATTATCTCCGATGAAATTAAACTCCTTTAACATTTTCATCATGGTGAAGATTCCAACTCCGCTCTGCTCACTTCAACTATTGAAGTTTGCATGCCCTTTTAGCACCCTTTGAATTAACAAACCCCTTCGGACCGTGTCATGTACACGTCCTAGGTAACCATTCTATTAGAAGAACCTTGTTTTGTTTATTCAACTACCATATACCAAATTATATGTAGTGGTTGCTACATTAATCCGCCAAGACTAAATATCGCTATGAAAGATCAAATCTTGTCATAGTCAACTCCTTGAACATTGCCGTAAAATTCTTTCTGACATGTCGACTATTTCATAGATGTTAAACATCCATGTCTATTTCTTTATAGATCCAAACACGACCAATAGGCTTCACGCCTTTCCGGAGGGTTTTCCAAGTTCAGAAACTTGATTTCTCGTGTATGGATACTATCACGGATTCTACGACTTCTAGTCATTTTATGGAGTTAGGGCCCATCATCGCTTCTTTGCATGCAGTCGGTTCATCATTGTCAAAACGATAACGACTTCTGTTTCAAATCTTGCTATTTGATTCTTACCGACCCACATGGTTCAATAGGAACTCTAATCTCCAAGATCACACCCTTTGTAATGATGGGAGCCATGAGCATTGTGGCCGCCACCAGGACACTTTCCGTCGCTGCGCTAATTAGCACATATAGCTAAGGTTCAACAACCTTATCAAAGTTCTATTGTGCTCCCACTTAACTTTTCACGAAAATTCCTTCTCAAGAAACTTGACGTTCCAAGCGACAAACTCTTTTGTCCTCGGTGTTATGGAGGAATTCCCAACAAATTCTTTGGGATAACCTACAAAGACGTGCTTATCCGACTTTGGTTGTAAACATTTTACTTATGCATAGCATACCAAAATTTAAGAAAAGACACTTCGGGTTTTATCCCAAACCATAACTCATATGGTGTCATTTCAACGGATCACGATGGTGCTCTTTTCAGTATAAAAGCGGTAGTCTCTAAAGCTTTAATCCTTAAAACATAATGGCAATTATATAAATGACACCTTTGATCTTACTATGTCAAACAAGGTTTGATTTGATCTCTCGAACATACCATACTCCTGTGGTTTATCGGGAAATGCAAATTCATGGAACTATTCCTGAAATCTGAGGTGTTTTGCTAAACCTGTAACTCAAATATCTTCCTTTATGATCAAATCATAAACTCTTTTATTTTCTTGTTACAATGATTTTTCACTTCATCTTGAAAGTCTTTGAACAATTTTCAAATGTTTCATACTTCTTCATTATTAAGTAAATATACAGATATATTCACTCAAATTTCTAGAGAAAGCATATGAAGTAAAAAGATCCATCGCATATGGCTACGCATAGTGGACTATATACACCAACATGCATAATATCCAATAAGTTAGTCATCCGTTCCTCTTTGGCCAATGGATGGAGTTTCAATTATCTCGAGGAAAGTTTCACAAGCGTCAATTGATCAAAATCAAAAGACTCCAAAAAATCCATCAACATGGAGTTTCTTCATGTTTACTTGCCAATATAATTCAAACAGCGATGTCACTTCACAAGTGATCTTCGAATCATTAGTCTTACGACATTTTAGCAATAATGTTTATGGAGGTGATTTGTCCAACTAGACTTGTAAAAGTTCATCCATCCTTTATGGGATACAGTAATTATTTGAACAACCATTGTTCTCGTAATACCAGAACAAAATAACAATTATTAAAACAAATCTTGAAGGCTAGGTTTGATGACAACGAAAACAGAATAACACTTTATTTGTTTTCGATGAACATCATCACTTATTCTCTTGCCAGTTACTATCAACAACCGGATTTTTAATCCCAGATGCCTGTTATGTCATACATCGCAATCCCAGGATTACCATTTTTGTGAGACATAACAGATTGGATATCACAGTACCTCATCCATTACAAACCGTAATAAGGTCTTACACGAATAAAGGATCTCATGATCCAGTCTTAATACAACAAGCAGCGGAATAAATAATAAGTGTAGCGGTGGGGTCCATCTTTAGTGGCATAGGCAATGCTGACGATGGAAGATAGTCCTAGTTATCATAGCCGTCCTGCTGTCCTTCATCTTGGTAGTCTCCTTCATAGTCTGGCCATAGTAATAGCCAGGGACAAAAGCCATGAGTACTCGTTAAGTACTCGCAAACTATCACTAACAAGTAAGGTAGTTCTAGTGGGAACTGCTAACTCTAGGTTTATTTGCAAAGTCAAGTTTGAAACCTAAGCTGAGTTCAGAAACAAAGAAAGATAAAAGAAGTTTGAAAACACTTAAGTGGGAACTTAGTTATTATAGTCACAACTCCATTGTGGTCAAGTCATGTCACAATTCATTTCATAAGTTGTTTTGAAAACATCTGACAACGGAACAGTATGGCCACTCCATCTGTCCATAACCACGGACGCGGCTATTCGAATAGTTTGAAACTCTGCAGAGGTGGTACACTTTCACTACAAGATTCGATACATCTGTTAGGTATAACCCTGAATCATCATACTTAGTATGCAGATAATCAAACATAACCTTTCCTTTACACACCATAGTATAAGCACCTCTCCTATGAGTATGGCCTCCCAACCATGACCACGTATCATCTTGGGCACTGAATAGGTGGACAACATTGAGAGGTAGCCTCAGCTCAAACCTCTCCCGTGAGGGAACTAATACTAATGCATATAAACTTCCGGCTAAGCCTTACCCAATTCAGGTAGTGTGGTTGTACGGTGAAATTGGAATGGTATCGCATCCGAACCCAACCATCAGTTTTGTAAAAGGCTTAAGGCTCATGCCTCAACATTTTCATCATCATAAACCATTTGTGTTTCTCAACACTTGTCAAAACATCTCAATAGAATGACTCATCATTCCAAGGTTTTCACAATTCATTTTCACCAAGGGTTCCCATCTAAAGTTACTCAAGTTTTAGTTTAGCTCTAAACTACTAAGTTAAGAGTGTTCACTAATAGGGGATGCTAAGATCAATATCATGCCATAGAATGACATCTAAGGTTATCTAGATATGTCAAGTTTTATACTTTTTATGCTACCTTCAAACAAGTAAAGGACTTTAATAAAGTAAAGAAAGTAAAAGCTTGGAAATAAAACTTGGGGTAGGTACTAGTCAAAGTGGTATAACCAAAGCATGCCTAATGCATCTTGCTTAGGTTATCTAGCTTAATTCTAGATTGCTAACAGTAGCTTGCCTTGGTTGGTGCAGTGGTTGAAGTTTTCTTCCTCCTCTTCTTGGTAGAATTCCTCCTCCTCCAAAGCTTGGTCGGTACTATCGTCTATAAAAACATACGGGATACACAATCACCAAACAATACTTAACTAGTCCACTTAACACACTAAGTTTGTCAGTACTATCGTCTATAAATACATATGCTTTGATCAATGATGTTTTGTCGCTCTACATGATTATGGCCATTATTGCTCTCTTAGTTTGTCGCTCCCAGTCTTTTGCTAGCCTCCGCAGCCAAGTATGAGTTCCACTCATGCATCCAACTCCTTAAACCAAGTTATTCAAAAGAGTCCACCATACCTACCTACTAGCATATGCTATTCCAAGCATATTCATGTTTTATCTACCTCCCGAATTAAACTTGTTATGAGAAAACTAGTGATTAAAGCTCTCACGAACTTGATGGCACACTTTACTTTTCTTGCCCTTAATAAGCTTGAACCATTGTGTCGTATATGTTGTACATGCTTGCACTTATTTGTTGGGTACTAGCAGAACCATGTTGTTATGGGGAACGCTTTCAACATTGCATGGGTACTTTGTACCTAGTTGATATCATGCTCTTTTGTCTATGGATGTCGTCGGTGTGAAATGAAAGGGGAGCTTGTAAGTCCATGGAGTTATGTATATGTGTTAGAGAAACGCCTGGGTCGCTGGTCTAATCCATGCTGACATGGTGGAAACCTGCAGCATAACCATAATGAGCTGTCTATGAAGCATTCTTCTTATAAAAAAGAGTCCTATATTGAGAAAAAAGAGATTATGAAAAGAGGAAAGAGAGAAAAAAGCACCATATTCCCATGGTAAATAAGAATATTGCTGAGATGCTCGTTGTCTGCTTGTCTTGTCATTTTGATATGGGGATTCTTCCGTATCATCGGGCAAGGGATACCCCGTTGGCGGTTCTCTATGATACACATGTACTTACAATGACAAGAACTTACCGGTGACTAAACTTGAGTAGCATGAGGAGCGGCCCTCGTATTAAAGGGACATGCGTTTTCTAACTTATACTTCGTCAAGCATATACACCATAGTTTGTTCACTTTAACCTTAATCACTTCAAGATGCTTATGATAAGGGCAATGAGAGCTAAAAGCTATTAAGTACCATAATTTTTGGAAGCTCTTGATGAGACTTGAATCCCTACTTCCTTCTATGCAGGCCTTTCTTCCACTATACATATTGAGTCTCCACCTTCTATCTTTATGCACCTACTTTGAGAGCATAGTGGCCATTCTTAGTTCTATGTGCATTGTCCCAAGACTTGTTGATTGATGCATAGCTTTGATATTGCTTGTTTTAAACTATTTATATCTAGTCACTCTTATGAACTTTGAAGGTGTCCTATGCATTTATGTTTGCTACTCTATGAGGGACAAGCTGAATACCACTATGCTATGTTTTCTTTATGTGAAGCAAACAAATGTCTTGCAAAGCATTGTTATTCATGAATCTTTTGTTTGTGCCTTTTCATGTTGCATCATAGTTTCTTTGTCTTATTACTAGAACTTTGTGTTTCATGTTATGATTGAAGTATTATGATCCCAGCTTTCAATGTTTTACAAATACTTTGATCATGTTTATGATTGTGCATGTCACCGCAAAAATTATTCTTTCTTTTTATCACTTACCTACTCGAGGATGAGCAGGAGTTAAGCTGGGGATGTTGATACATTGCAAATGTATCTATAATTTTTGATGTTCCATGCTTGGTTTTATCTACTTTCTTATGTTTTATCCACACTTTGGAGTACTTTTCATATGATTTCTTGGACTAACCAATTAACAAGAGCCACAGTGCCAGGTGCCTGTTTTCTGCTGTTTTTGGTTCCAGGAAAGTCAGAAAATGAATATTCTCGGAATTGGACGGGACAAAAGCCAAAGTCATTATTTAACCGGGGGACACCTGGAGCCACAATACGAGACGGAGAGGGGTTGGGGCCTAGCCACACCACCTGACAGCGCGGGCTAGGCCTGGCCGCGCCAGGGGGTGGTCTGGCCTCCCCAGACACCCCCTCAGTCTCCCTCTTCGCCTATAAGATGCCTTCTGACCAAAAAACTCAGGGGGGTTCAACGTTTTTCCGGAAGGAGTTCCGCTCTGTCGCCACCACCAGATTCCACAAAACAGCACTAGAAACTCCGTTCTGGCACCCTACCGAGACGGGGAACTGGAGGAGATCATCACCATCATCATCACCATCACTTCTCCATCGACCATCCATGTTTCCCCCATCTATGAGTGAGTAATGCCCCGCTGTAGGCTATGGGGATGGTAGGGATTGGATGAGATCGTTCATGTAATGGCATCAGATTGTTAGGGCATGGTGCCTAGTATCTTCTATTAGTGCTTTATGACTTTGTTGCGACTTGTTTTGCTTAATGCTTGTCACTAGGGCCCGAGTGCCATGATTTCAGATCTAAACATGTTATTGATTCATTATGATAGTATTGTTTATGGTCTTATCTACAAGTTGTATACACACGTTGTTGTCTGGAACCAATGGCCCCAAAGTGACAGCAATCGGGATAACCAGAGGGAATGGCTTTGATGTGAGGATCACATGTGTTCACGGAGTGTTAATGCTTTGCTCTGGCACTCTATTAAAAGGAGCACCTTAAATGCTAGTAGTTCCCTTGAGGCCCCGCTGCAAACGGGCTGGTAGGACAAAAGATGTTGTGCAAGTTCTCATTGCGAGCACCTATGACTATATATGGAACACATGCCTAGGATTATCTAGTACTTGGATGCTTTATCTTATTTATATGCAATTGCCCTATGTTCTGATTGCTATGTGAATTGTCTTGTCCATGCAACGCCCGTCCATCCATCCCTATGCCTACCGCACTCGAATCCTACGGTTTTCTGCAATTGTTACTACTGTTTTTACTTTACTACTGCTGTTACGTTACTATTCCTACTACACAACTGTTGCTACTAATAAACTGCTCTGAGCAAGATTGTTTCCAGGTGCAGCTGAATTGACAACTCAGTTGTTAAGGCTTATAAATATTCTTTGGCTCCCCTTGTGTCGAATCAATAAATTGGGTTTCACTTTCCTCGAAAATACTGCGATACACCCCCTATACTTGTGGGTCATCACTCCACAATTGTAACATGATCTCAACTTGGGCCTTGCACTGGTTGCGGTAGTCATTAATGGATTGCCTATAATACGTGAGACATTATGCTCTAAGCAAGAGCCTGGATGAACCAAAAGTGGATAAGAAATTCTACCATGGAGGCCCAATGCCACCCACATGTAGGCCCGTCGAAGTAGAGCAGGGGACAGTACCGACCGACCACCTTATCCACTTTCCAGAACATCGGGACAAGAGCGAGCGGCGGAAGAGACAGGTAACGTGACCATGACATACACAAATGAGTATGTATGTCTGCGACTTACAATAGACATCAGTGTCACACCATCTAGAAATAATAGATACAGAAATATTCAACGCCATACAGCAAGATCCAAATATCCTAGATAGGTATAATAGTTTAGGATATCTCCTCATACATCACGCAATAGAGTATCAAGCGGAATACAAGATCCGAGTACAGATAAGAAGCAAATTGACATAAGATGCCACAAAACTAAGCACATCCCGCCCACAGATCTCACGGATCTCCATCCTCGGAATCTCTACACCCGATAGTCGTTGCCACCATCATCAGTTTGTTTGACCCAGTAGCCTTCCTGGGAGTATACATGTCCATTTGAACCAAATATTTATTGTGTGAGACCCTAGGGGTACTCATCAAGTCTTAATGCATCTAAAGAGAACAACCTGGGGGTGACGCAATTGCATCGAAAGGTAATATCTACAAAGTTCTATAGAGACATGCTACACATCCGCCCAACCAGAGATGGACGGACGCCCATTAATTAGTAACAACGGTTATATAAGCATCATGAATTAACCTCGCTCGTCCTCCTTCTCGCTTACCGACGAGAAGGCAGAAGAACATCCCATCTGTAGGCAATTTTATTACCCATTCCATGAGTGCTGCACTATTTACTAGTCATGTCTTAGTCAAACTAAAGGCGGTACTTTATTTATGCTTGTCTATGATCGGGAAACTCTGCTCCAAGTCGTCCATAACCGCGGACATGGCTTTCAGAAATATTTACCCTGCAAGGATGCACAAATAGCAACACACACATGATCAACCTCAGGAAGAACCAAATAAAACGCAACGAGGCCTCACGACAATGCATTCACAAGATTCATAAATTATTTCAGGGGCCTAACCCCACTAAGTTACCTGCAATGAAGTTAGACGGCTCTGAGATGGACCCAGGGTTTGTATCAGTGGTTGTAAACGACTGGGAACCTGAAAGTGTGGCTGGGCTTGTCGATACCGCGAAAACATTCCATGTTCCAAAATAGTACAGGTGCTCCACGCATTTTCAGAAGCTTTCCAACAAAATTGGAATCACTCAATTTGGTTCAGTAAATCTTCCTGAATTGATTTTTGAACTAGGGGGCAGAAATGGTTTTAAGTCTAAATAAAAAACACCTATTTGAATTTGTGAGCTAGCACAGGAAAACTAACGGGCCAGCCCAGTGACGCTCAGCAGCGCAGAGGGCGACTGACAAGGGGGATCTGCCTGTCAGCGACATTTAAAACCCGAAATGGTATCAAGCGATCTGGGCCACACGATTAGAACGCGGATCAACGGTTCACGGTCGTCGTCAATGACGGACTCGTCACCGGCCAGACCGAACCCTAAACATATGGTGGGGGTCTACTGGGACGTACCAGGGCTGCAGCTAGTGCGGCAAGGCGGGCAATCAAACTGGACGGCGACGACGAGCTCAGGCGAGGTCACGGTAGGGGCTGAGGTGGACAAAATCGACGGGGACTTCTCCTCCTCCTCTGCAGCGGCTACCTCCAGTCCAATTCTGGCGAACGGCGGCTCGAGCGGCTCCGGCGAGAGAGGGGAAATGGTCAGTGGAGAGAGGGGAGTGGAATGGTGTGAAGAGATGGTGCTAGGGTGGCCTCCTTATATAGGCTCGACAGTGAGACCGAGAGGTGTGGGCGGAGCTCGTCGGTGACGATGGCACAGGGGGCTATCAGCGTGGGTGAGGTAGGCGGACGGTGGGCGGTTCCCTGGCGGTCAGCTACGGCACAATGGCGCGGCTAGGGGCGGTGGCATTTGGTCGGGAGCATCGTGCGCTCTAGGAGACAGAGGCGGTGCTCGACGGTGATCACGGCGACTGTGGGTCGCGCGGGGGTGCACGGCCGTGTCTGGTGGGTTGCTGGGGTCGAGGCGGAGCGGCGTGCGCGGTATGGGGTCAAGGCGCGGTCTGCTGCGTGCTGGCGGCAATCACGCTCTGGCACGCTCTGGCTTGCTCGTAGAGGAAAAGGGCGGCGCTGCTGGGGAGTGGTCCAGGGGCTGGGGTTGATCGAGGGGTGGACTGTGGGCGGCGGTAGGGTAGGGCGGAGCTAGTGGGCACGCTGGTTTGGCGTGACACGGTCCCTGGCATGCTGCCCACGTCTGGCCGGTGATGACCTCATTTGGGCGACGCGCCACTGCTGCAACGGCTAAGGGGGAAGCTGGTTGGGGACTTGGTTGGATTTAGGGGGACAGAGGAGAGTAGAGCGGGTGCAATGGGGGACAAAGGTTTAACTTAGCAATAGTAATAGTTAGGCAAATGATCTGTGCCTGCCACCTGTGCGACACAATGGCCGCAAGAACAAAATGTTTGAATTTTGAGCTGATTTTTGGTGGAGTGATGTAACTTATGCTTAAGCTTCTAGGTGTGCTTGGGTTTTTGAAATGAAGTTCATTTGAGTGGTTTTTGAATTAATGGGATCTATACATATGAACTACATTCAATTTTCAAATGTCATTTATACTTAGGGTTTGAAAGTTTTTGGGATGAAACAAAGTGGGCCTTGGTACATCACTACTTGTACTAGCAAGGGGTGCAAAGATCCACAATTTTCTCTGTTAGGATTTGAGTGCTAGGAATGCCCAAAGTGATGGGTTCGTAGCATGGAAAACAAAAAATTTCTACCGCAAGAACGAACAAAACCCAGATCTAATCTTGATAAAAGCCAAGATCTAATCTATTAGACATGTGCAACGAGATAGATAGGAACTAACCCTCGTAGATCCGAAAAGCGTTAACGAGATTAGATCTCGTGGTTGATGTAGTCGATCACTTGCCGATCTCAAGATCGTGTGGACGATCCTTCCGGTGTCGCGTTCCGGCAGCGCTTCCGTAGTCGGTCAAGTGGACGATCCTTCCAGCACCGTGTTCGGGCAGCGCTTCTAGTAGGACTCCCCACCTCCTTGGGCCGGCGGATTGGGGAGGGGGGAGGAGTCCTCCTCCCCCACGACTCCTTGTCTTGACCCACCATGATTCCTTGATCCCTTCCTTGGTTTTCAAGCAAACTCCAAGAAACCTTCCAGAACCTTCCGAAACATTCCGAAACCTTCTAGAATCCTCATACAAATACTCCAGATCATTTCCTAACTCAGAAAATGATCCCCAATATATGAATCTTATTCTCCGGACAATTCCGGATCTCCTCGTGATGTCCCGGATCCATTCCGAGACTCCGAACAGCATTCGGTCTCCAACGCACATTCCATATCTACTTAAAACAACTTCGAACCTTAAGTGTGTCACCCTACGGTTCGTGAATATGCAGACATGACAGAGACACATCTCCTATCAATAACCATTAGCGGGACCTGGAGATCCATAATGGCTCCCACATACTCAACGATGACTTCGTGATCGATTGAACCATTTACATACGAAACCAATTCCCTTTGTCACGCGATACTATACTTATCCGAGGTTTGATCGTCGGTATCTCCATACCTAGTTCTACCTTGATACTGGTAAGTACTCTTTACTCGTTCCGTGATATGTCATCCCTTGTGACCCAGTCACATGCTTGCAAGCTAACTAGACGACATTTCACCGAGAGGGCCCAGAGCATATCTATCTGTCATATGGATGGACAAATCCCAATCTTGGTCCATGCGCTTCAACACATACTTTCAGAATACCCAATGACACCTTTATGACCACCCAGTTACGAAGCGGTGTTTGATGTCATCAAAGTACCCATCCGGTGATGGTGATTAACACAACCTCATGGTCGAAGGATTAGGTTACTATGTATTAAAAAGCTTATAGCAATATGAACTTAATGACTTGATCTTATGCTACGCTTACTATGGGTGTGTGTCCATCACATCATTCTTCTAATGATATGATCTTGTTATTAACGACATCCAATGTCCATGATTAGGAAACCATGATCATCCATTAATCAACAAGCTAGTTTAACAAGAGGCTTACTAGGGACTCTTTTATGTTTACAAAACACACAAGTATTAATGTTTCCGGTTAATACAATTATAGCATGGGATGTAAACATTTATCATAAACATAAAGATATAATAATAACCATTTTATTATTGCCTCTTGGGCATATCTCCAACACAAAGTAGGCTAGGTGGTTAAAATGGCCAAAGTGACCATTTCTTTATTTAATTCTTTTTGATTTCTTTTTCTTTGGGATTTGCTTGGGGATGATCTAGATGATGTTTAATTCACCTTAGAATCATTTTACAACCAATGGATCACTCAAACATGGAAATTCAAAACAACTCCTAATTTAAATGCACACACATATGAATGCTTAATGATTTTAAATGGAAAAGTTTTTGTTAACCCTAAATTGGGTAGATTTGATCTTGATTAACCTTGGATTTAGTTTTGGGATGTTACAAACCTTCCCCCCTTAAACAAAATCTCGTCCCAAGATTTAAGAAAGAAAACTAGGAACTAAAGAGATCTGGGAACTCCGTCCTAATGTAATCTTCTCGCTCCCAAGTGGCTTCTTCTTCGGTATGGTTGCTCCATTGAATCTTTTGAAATTTGATACTCCTGGTCCTAGTGGTTCTGTAAGCTTCTTCCAAGATACGGATGGGCACTTCACGACACGTTAGATCCTTGTTGATATAAACAACTTCATGATCGATGTTCTTGAAAACTTCAGTCTTCTCTGGGACTTCTAGGCATTTGCGTAGTAACGAGATATGGAACACATTGTGGATGGCTGACATTTCTTCTGGCAGTTCTAGTTGATACGATACTTCTCCTCGGCGATTCTTAATATTGAAGGGTCCGATATATCTGGGGGCTAACTTTCCTTCCAAACTAAAACATTGGGTTCCCTTCAATGGCTAAACCTTGAGATATAAAAAATCTCCGACAATGAAAGTCAGGTCTCTCCTTCTCTTGTCAGCATAACTCTTCTGTCTGGATTGGGCTATCTTGATGTGCTCACGGACTTTGTGAACCTTTTCTTCAGCTTCTTGGAGAATGTCAGGTCCAAAGATCTGACTCTCTCCTACTTGCGACCAATTCAAAGGGGTGCGACACTTTCTTCCGTATAGGAACTCAAATGGTGCCATTTGCAGACTGGCTTGATAACTGTTGTTGTATGAGAATTCTGCGAAAGGTAGGCAATCTTCCCATTTTGATCCATACTGCAACACACAAGCTCTCAACATATCCTCTAGGATTTGGTTCACTCTTTCAGTCTGTCCATCAGTTTGCAGGTGATAAGCGGTTATGAAATTCAACTTGGTTCCTAAACCCTCTTGGACTTTCTGCCAAAATCTCAAGGTAAATTGGGTTCCTCAATCTGATACTATGGTCTTGGGGGGTCCATGCAGACTAACAATTCTAGAAATGTACAACTCTGCTAGATTCGAACTCTGACAGGTAGTCTTCACAGGTATAAAATGAGCTACCTTGGACAGTCTATCAACGATGACCCAGATTGAGTCATTTCCCCTACTAGAAGTAGGCAAACCGGTGATAAAGTCCATCCTGACGGAATCCCATTTCCATTCCAGAATCTGCAATGGTTGCAACAGCCCTACGGGTCTTTGATGCTCTGCTTTGACTCTTTGACAGATGTCACACTTGGCCATGTAGCTTCCGATTTCTCTCTTCATCTTGTGCCACCAAAATTGCTCTTTCAAATCTTGATACATCTTTGTTCCTCCAGGGTGGATAGAATAAAGAGTATCATGAGCTTCCTGCATGATAACTTGCTTCAGCTCTGAATCTGCTGGCACACAGATACGTCCTTTGTACCATAGAACTCCTTCTTCTTCTTCGGTGAATCCAGGTACCTTTCCTGTACCAATACGACATTTGATTCCGTCGATACTTTCATTTCCCTTCTGGGCTTCCTTGATTTGGCTAATCAAAGTGGGTTGAAATTCAATGCACGCTAGAAATCCCTTGCTAACTAGCTCAGTTCTAAACAACTCCAACTCCTCATACAAACTGGGTTGCTTCTCCTTGATCATGGTGTTTAGCCTGCACGGCAATATGCTAAGAGCATATGCTACCACATTGGCTTTGCCTGGGTGATAGTGAATGTCAAGGTCATAATCCTTGATTAACTCTATCCATCTCCTTTGCCTCATTTCAGCTCCTTTTGAGTGAAAATATACTTCAAGCTCTTGTGATCTGAATAAATCTCACAGCGATTACCCATAAGATAATGACGCCATGTCTTTAATGCCAAAACTACGGCTGCTAACTCAAGATCATGGGTCATATAGTTCTGCTCATGTTGCTTCTGTTATCGAGACAGATATGCGATATTTGCCTTCTTGCATCAATACACACCCGAGACCAATCTTGGATGCATCACAATACACATCAAACGGCTTCTTGATATCTAGCATTATCAATATTAGGGCTGAAATCAATCTCTTCTTCAGTTCTTGGAAACTGGCTTCACATTTGTCGGTCCATTCAAACTTCTTGTCCTTCTTCAACAATTGGGTCATGGGTCTGGCGATGCTCAAAAATCCTTCTACGAACTTGCGGTAATATCCTGCCAATCCGAGAAATGCACGGACTTGGGTTTGAGTGGTTGGGGCTTCCCATGCTTCAACATCTCTGATCTTGGTGGGATCAACAGATACTCCTCCGGAAGACACAATATGTCCTAGGAATCCTACTTCTTTCAGCCAAAACTCACATTTGCTGAACTTTGGCATATAACCCATGCTCTCTCAGGGTTTCTAGGATGATTCTCAGATGTTGCTCACGCTCTTCTTCTGACTTGGAGTAGATAAGGATATTGTCGATAAACACAATGACAAACTTATCTAGGAAATTCATAAAGATCTTATTCATGAGATTCATGAAATAAGCAGGGGCATTGGTTAATCCAAAAGACATAACCGTATACTCGTATAAACCATAACGAGTAGTAAAGGCAGTCTTCGGAATATTCGTTGCACAAATCTTAGGTTGGTGATAACCAGTCCTAAGATCAATCATTGAGAATACCTGGGCACCAGTCAACTGATCAAATAGATCCTCTATCTTTGGCAAAGGGTACTTGTTTTTGATGGTGATGTCATTCAGCTTCCTGTAATATGTGCACAAACGATTGCCTCCATCTTTCTTGTCGACAAATAACACTGGTGATCTCCATGGCGATGCGCTTGGTTTAATCAAGCCTGTTGCTAACATAGCATTCGACTGCTTCTTCAGTTCTACTAACTTTGAGGGGTTCATGCTATAGGGTCTCTAGGCTATGGGTCCGGTTCCGGGGATTAGTTCAATAATGAACTCAATATCCCTATCCGGGGGCATACCTGGCAATTCATCTGGGAATACGTCGGGGTATTCACAGACTACTCTGACTTGGTCTATGGTGGGTAGGGATAGACTCTTGTTGCATTTGAATTGACGGGGTAAGGTTTTAGATACATGCTCTAATGTTACTCCGGAGCTACTAGTCATGGTGATGGATTTCTTAGCACAGTCTATCAGTCCTTTATGCATCGACATGCAATCCATACCTAGTACTACTTCCAATCTTGGTTCCAAGTACTATTAGATTAGCATAAAAATCTATCCCATGTATTCTGATAGGCACAACTTTGCAAATTTTTCATGCTTTTGTAGTGGAACCGGGAATTTCAACTATCATGACATGCTTCAAGTTGGTTGGGTGGATCTTACTAGTGCATGCAAATTCTTCGGTGACAAATGAGTGTGATGCTCTAGAATCAAACAACACTCTCGCTAAAACTGAGTTGACAGAAAACATACCCAGCACTACATCTGGCGCTTCTTGGGCTTCTTCGGCGTTCATGTGGAAGAGACGGCCGTTGCGGTTGTGAGGGTTCCCTGGGGCAAATCTTCTTCCTGGTTGAACACGACACTGCTGTTGAGCTGGGGCATTCACATTGGCAGTGGCGGCAGTCTTCTTGGGGCACTCATTGGAATAGTGACCCTTCACTCCACACTCGAAACAAGTGATCTGAGACTTGTCTTTAGCTGCGATGGGCACATCATTGCTTCCAGTTCTGGGTGCAGTGTTGTTGTTGTTGTTGCTCTTGGGAGGTGCATGGTTGAAATTGATGGTGTTGCCGAGGTTGTTGTTGTTTCCTCCGGACTTCACATTGCCTCCGCTACGGTTGGGGTAGCTTGGGAGAGACACTGGGGGTCGGTTGGTTCTTGGTGCATACCCTGCAGACGGGTTCGGACGATACTTCTGGTGACTGTTGGATCCAGCTTGGTGCATCATACGACGTTTGCGGTTGTCGTTTGCTTCGTTAATCTTCCCTTCCATCTGAATGGCAGAGTCGACTAGCTCTTCGAGATCCTTGAAGCGGATGTTGACGAGGACAGTCTGCATCTCATCATGCAGTCCGTTCAGGAATCTCTCCTTCTTCTTGGCCTCCGTGTTGATCTCATCAGGTGCATACTTGCTAAGGACATGAATCTATCATGATACTCCACTACAGTTATTCTGCCTTGCTTTAACTCTCTGAATTCATCCCTCATTCTGGTGACTAGGCCCTACGACACGTGGGTGTGGCTGAACTTGATTTTGAAGGCTTCCAATGTCATCACTTGACCATGGTTCATCAGGCGGATGCTGTTCCACCAGGCTCTTGCGTCTCCTGCCAAGTAGTGGGTGGCAAAGAGAACTTTCTTGTTGTCATCAACTCTGGCTACTTCCAAATTGTTCTCCATTGTCTGCAACCAGTCATCAGCATCTAATGGGTTCTCCAAAGTGCTAAAGATTGGGGGATTGGTATTCTGGAAGTTTTCAGCTTGGATCCTTGATGATCCTGATTTCCATGCCCTTGGTTGTTTTGGGCCATCTGGGCTATCTGCTGCAGTGTTGCTAAGTTGGCCTGGCGCTCTGCCCTGCTTGCTTCACAGTCTGCAACTAACATTTTCATAATGTGCAGCATTGGGTCCTGCGATGAGCTGCTCCCTCCAGGGTTTCCATGAGTCATCTGAAGATTGCGATAGATAAAGGGGCAAGAGGGAAAGTTCTAAGGTTCATGGTTTTGGTTTCAAAGCTAAAACTTTGAGTTTGACTCAGGTTTTGCAAGTAACTTCATTTCATTCATTCAAACAAGCACACGATACAAACACACACCACACATCAAAGGAAAACATATGGTTTTAAGAACCATTCTACAAGCTACGATACAATGGGACCGATACTCCTCATGCTACGATAGTGCTCTAGTGCATCTACTGATCATCGATGAAGTCAAATTCTTCATCGTCGGTGTAGAAGTTCACGTCATCTTCCTCCAGAAAGTCATCATCATTGCTGAGGTAAGAGTCCAGATCTCCCTGGATGTCTTCACCTTCCTCTTCTTCTTCCTTTGCTGCAAGTTGAGCTTCTTGCTCCTTGATGGTCTTCTCGAGGTCGGCCACCTTCTTGCGAAGACGGTCGATGGTGTGATCCTTCTTTTCGTGCTGGCGGCGAAGAGACTGATGGTCCTTGACAAGCAGTGAGAAAGTCTGGGCCTTCTGGGCGGCAATGGCAAGGTTGTGGTTGGCGAACTCCCTAGCATTGTCCAATTCCTTCTGGCAGTCGTACAGCAGGAAGTCAAGGTTCTCCACTTGACGCTTCAACTCCGGGTGACTTTGGCATCTCCATTGGCATTCCCATGAAGTCACGCCTTGCATAGTGAACAAAGCGGGTTCCTTGGATTTGGTTGACACTCAGGACACACAGACGTGCGAGAGCTTCATGCATTGCCCTGGCTAATCCATCTAGCTAGTTGTTCTCTCTTACGGAGAACTGGATTCACCCAAACGTTGGTGCTTCTATACTTCCTCGAAGATCAGCGGTGACTAGCCATTGTAAATCTCCTCTTGGGGGTCCAGGAAGTTGAGCTCCAAGAAACTCCGGATGTGGGCGTCCCAAGAGCTCAGACAGTGAATCTAGATCCCTCTCGAAGATCAGTTGGCCTCCGTTGCCCAACTGGTAGAACTTGCTGAACTGAGTCTCCATCTACAATAATTAAGGATGAGGAAGTTAGTGAAGTGATCAAGTGTGTCAAATTTTATGTAGTAGTGTAAGAATTTGAGGAACATGAATTTTTGAGAAAGAATGAATTCCCAAGGGTAAGAGAGGAAATAGTTTTTCATAAATACTCACTTTGGTTTTGAAATTAAGTTTTTGTTCAGACGTCCATTCTAAGTAGGGTCTCCTATGGTCAGGATGGCTCTGATACCAACTTGTCAACACCCGAATTTTTAATTCCAGATGTCTGTTATGTCATACATCGCAATCCCAGGATTACCATTTTTGCGAGACATAACAGATTGGATATCACAGTACCTCATCCATTACAAACCGTAATAAGGTCTTACATGAATAAAGGATCTCATGATGCAGTCTTAATACAACAAGCAGCGGGATAAATAATAAGCGTAGTGGTGGGGTCCATCTTCAGTGGCACATGCACTGCTGACAATGGAAGATAGTCCTAGTTATCATAGCTGTCATGTTGTCCTTCATCTTGGTAGTCTCCTTCATAGTTTGGCCATAGTAATAGCCAGGGACAAAAGCCATGAGTACTCTTTAAGTACTCGCAAACTATCACTAACAAGTAAGGTAGTTCTAGTGGGAACTACTAACTCTAGGTTTATTTGCAAAGTCAAGTTTGAAACCTAAGCTGAGTTTAGAAACAAAGAAATATAAAAGAAGTTTGAAAACACTCAAGTGGGAACTTAGTTATTATAGTCACAACTCCGTTGTGGTCAAGTCATGTCACAATTCATTTCATAAGTTGTTTTGAAAACATCTGACAACAGAACAGTATGGTCACACCAACTGTCCATAACCACGGACGCGGCTATTCGAATAGTTTGACACTCTGCAGAGGTGGTACACTTTCACCACAAGATTCGATACATCTGTCAGGGATAACCCTGAATCATCATACTTAGTATGTAGATAATCAAACATAACCTTTCCTTTACACACCCTAGTATAAGCACCTCTCCTATGAGTATGGCCTCTCAACCATGACCATCTGTCATCTTAGGCACCGAATAGGTGGACAACATTGAGAGGTATCCTCAGCTCAAACCTCTCCCGCAAGGGAACTAATACTAATGCATATAAACTTCCGGCTAAGCCTTACCCAATTTAGGTAGTGTGGTTGTACGGTGAAATTGGAATGGTATCGCATCCAAACCCAACCATCAGTTTTGTAAAAGGGTTAAGGCTCATGCCTTTCATCATCATAAACCATTTTTGTTTCTCAACACATGTCAAAACATCTCAATAGAATGACTCATCATTCCAAGGTTTTCACAATTCATTTTCACCAAGGGTTCCCATCTAAAGTGACTCAAGGTTTAGTTTAGCTCTAAACTACTAAGTTAAGAGTGTTCACTAATAGGGGATGCTAAGATCAATCTCATGCCATAGAATGACATCTAAGGTTATCTAGATAGGTCAAGTTTTATACTTTTTATGCTATCTTCAAACAAGTAAAGGACTTTAATAAAGTAAAGAAAGTAAAAGCTTGGAAATAAAACTTGGGGTAGGTACTAGTCAAAGTGGTATAATCAAAGCATGCCTAATGCATCTTGCTTAGGTTATCTAGCTTAATTCTAGCTTGCTAACAATAGCTTGCCTTTGTTGGTGCAGTGGTTGAAGTTTTCTTCCTCCTCTTCTTGATAGAACTCCTCCTCCTCGAAAGCTTGGTCGGTATTATCGTCTATAAATACATACGGGATACACAATCACCAAACAATACTTAACTAGTCTACTTAGCACACTAAGGCACACATTTGATGATCTATTATCATCACAAGCATCACAAGGTTTTATTAACTAGCTTCATTCTTTTATTTAAGAAAAGTAATTTCTACTCATTGAAATTAACTAAGATTTAATATTCTCCAATTAAAATATGGGATCATGTGGACACATGTCATCACCATATATTCTAACATATGGGAATGTGATTTAAAGGTTGGATCACATTTTAATAAGTTTAAGTTTAATATTTAATGATTTAAAGTGACTAGAAATGCCTATAGCACTAATTTGGTACTAGTCCAAAGTCACTGCATGTAAACCTTAATATTATTACATATTCATATAGGTATGGTTAAATGTGATTTTTGAGAGTTGGAATCAACTCAAAAGCTATTATGGTTGATTTTATAAAAATGTTTGAATGTGCAAATGCTTATGTCTTGTTATTTTTACTAGGAGAGATCTCTAACTCTAAAAGAATTACATCCAAAGGGCTTGGATAGATCTTTTCAGAAGCTTTCCAACAAAATTGGAATCACTCAATTTGGTTCAGTAAATCTTCCTGAATTTATTTTTGAACTAGGGGCAGAAATGGTTTTAAGTCTAAATAGAAAAACACCTATTTGAATTTGTGGGTTAGCGCGGGAAAACTAACGGGCCGGCCCAGTGACACTCAGCGGCGCAGAGGGCAACTGATAAGGGGGGTCCGCCTGTCAGCGACATTTAAAACCCGAAACGGTATCGAGCGATCTGGGCCACACGATTAGAACGCAGATCAACGGCTCACGGTTGTCGTCGACGACGGACTCGTCGCCGGCGAGACCAAACCCTAAACGGACGGTGGGGGTCTATACGGGACGTACCAGGGCTCCGGCTAGTGCAGCGAGACGAGCGATCGAACTGGACGGCGACAGCGAGCTCAGGTGAGGTCGCGGCAGAGGCTGAGGTGGACGAAATAGATGGGGACTTCTCCTCCTCTGCAGCGGCTACCTCCGGTGCAATTCCGGTGAACGTTGGCTCGAGAGGCTTCGGCGAGAGAGGTGACGATGGCACAGGGCACTATCGGTGTGGGTGAGGTAGGCGGACGGTGGGCGGTTCCCTGGCGGTCAGCTACGGTGCAATGGCGCGACTAGGGGTGGTGGCATTTGGTCGGGAGCGTCGCGCGCGCTAGGAGACAGAGGCGATGCTCGATGGTGATCATGGTGACTATGGGTCACGTGGAGGTGCACAGACGTGTCTGGTGGGTTGCTGGGGTCGAGGCGGAGCGGCGTGCACGGTATGGGGTCAAGGCACGGTCTGCTGCGTGCTGGCGATAATCGCGCTCTGGCTTGCTCGCAGAGGAAAAGGGCGGCGCTGCTGGGGAGTGTTCCAGGGGCTGGGGTTGATCAAGGGGTGGACCATGGGTGGCGGTAGGGTTGGGCGGAGCTTGTGGTCACGCTGGTTTGGCGCGGCGTGGTCCCTGGCGTGCTGCCCGCGTCTGGCCGGTGATGACCTCATTTGGGCGGCGCGCCACTGCTGCAACGGCTAAGGGGCAAGCTGGTTGGCGACTTGATTGGACTCAGGGGGACAGAGGAGAGTAGAGAGGGTGCAATGGGGGGAAGGTTTAACTTAGCAACAATAATAGTTAAGCAGATGATCTCTGCCTGCCACCTGTTCGACACAATGGCCGCAAGAACAAAATGTTTGAATTTTGAGCTGATTTTTGGTGGAGTGATGTAACTTATGCTTAAGCTTCTAGATGTGCTTGGGTTCTTGAAATGAGTTCATTTGAGTGGTTTTTGAATTAATGGGATCTATACATATGAACTACATTCAATTTTCAAATGTCATTTAAATTTAGGGTTTGAAAGTTTTTGGGATGAAACAAAGTGGGCCTTGGTACATCACTACTTGTACTATCAAGGGGTGTAAAGATCCACAATTGTCTCTGTTAGGATATGAGTGCTAGGAATTCCCAAAGTAGGCTAGGTGGTTAAAATGGCCAAAGTGACCATTTCTTTATTTAATTCTTTTTGATTTCTTTTTCTTTGGGATTTGCTTGGGGATGATCTAGATGATGTTTAATTCACCTTAGAATCATTTTGCAACCAATGGATCACTCAAACATGGAAATTCAAAACAACTCCTAATTTAAATGCACACACACATGAGTGCTTAATGATTCTAAATGGAAAAGTTTTTGTTAACCCTAAATTGGGTAGATTTAATCTTAATTAACCTTGGATTAAGTTTTGGGATGTTACAGTTACTTAGGCCGTTGTAGTTCATGAATTGTGTTGTTCTGTATGACACTTCACACCAACCAATTCGGTATCCAATACCTCAGAACCACATTATTTAAGAAGCAAGGAATACAGCCATAACATGTATATCTTCTATATACCTAAGTTGGACATCTCCAACCTTTTCTTTTCTTCCAAATATTTTATAGATTCTCTTTCAACAATTCCTTTTCTTTTAAAAGAATCTATCAACATCAATAGTGGTGTCATTCACATGACACATAGTACAAAGTGTATATAGTCAAATACTAATACCTTTGGACTTGCACTTTGAAGTGGATCACCATCATCAAATGTTTGGTGTTCTTTCAAAAATCCATTCTTTAGTAATCTATTAGTGTAGTATACATTTTACTTACATCTTGTATTCATCCTTATCATGACAACTTTCATGATCAAGCTACTATAGCCTATAAGGAAGAATCGCGAGTATAATGTTAGTTCCCAAAACCTTTTTGGGAGATCCGGATGCCTAGCATCTCCATCCTTCACAAATTCTCATACAATATGAGAACATGTATTTTGCTAAATTATACTCTATCATAATGCAACCAAAAACATTGTTTCAGATATCACAATATCTTCCACACATGATGGTTTCTGAAACAATTTTTCAGCTCCTAGATAATCTTGATATTAAAACAACTTTTGAATATCAATAATCATGGAGGCAAACATGATACTTTAGATACTAACATTGGAATTCTTACTCTTGATTTAATACTACTTATTAAACTTCATGGAGTAAATAGAGTTTTCTGAAAGTTTGCAATAGGACTTCTAAACTTTAAATTGACATTCAAAACAATACGATACCAGTTCGTAAAGTAAATATCCAGAATTCTATAGTTCTATTATCTCAATTAAAACTAAGAATAAGGTAGTGAACAGATGCCAATGACTACAACAAATTATGCAAATTCACTTCAATTCAGTTTATGACAAATTGAGTTCGACTAATCCAAATTAGAAATGAAATCCCACTCAAAACCGACATCCCTCGTGCCTTTTGGTGATTTCATGAACCAAATCCACTACACCAAGTCGGATCATCACGTGAGTCGGTGTAGCTTCGAAGGCGAGCATCAATATGGGCATCACATCAACTATATGACTCATGTTTAACCTTTCGGTCCGTGTTTCGAGGCCATGTTTGTGCATGCTAGGCTCGCCAAGTAAGAACCTTAGTATTTGCGTGTGTAAAACTGTCTTACACCTGTCGTATGAAAGCGTAGAGTCGAGTACACCCGATCATCACGTGATGTCTCGAAACACGATCCATAGAATGGTGCATACTTAAGGAAGAACATATTTTATCTTGATATTTAAATGAGGGATCATCTTATAATGCTACTAAAACGCCAAACAAGCAATATAAGATGCAAACATCATATGTGTAAAGTGGAATGATATGGTCCATGCATTTGATCACCATCATGTGCATCGTGGTATGATCTCTATCATTCCTTGTGTGTAAGGCCAAGGTCTATGGAACTTATACGTTAGGTGTGTTGTAAGGGTATCTACCATACATCTACTTACAACATTACCATATCATGACACTAGCCCATCAACAATCTAAACTAGATGCCTCTAATTTATCCATTGCAAGTTTTACGTGGTTTAGGGCTTTCGAAGATAGAACCGGTCTTACCTACGAACATGGACCCACAACGATGATAACTAAGTTTGTAAATCAGATATTGACTATAGTAGGAGAGACAGACACCCGCCAGCCACTTATGCAAAACTAGTTGCATGTCAGTCGTGGAACCAGTCTCATGTGCAATCACATGTAAAGTTGGTCCAGGCCGCTTCATCCCACTATGCCACTAATATCCAAAATACATAGAAGATGCAATAACATGATCATCATCGCCCACATATAAACATATGTGTACTACCCGTGCAAAGCACCTATGCATAGATCAGGCTCTGATACCACTGTTGTGTTCGCAGCATAGAAAACAAAAAAATTCCTATGATGGGAACTATACGCCAAGATCTATCTACTAGATACAAGCAACGGGTGGATATACATCCATAGAGAACTTACCCTCGAAGACAACAAAGCTTTGTTAACGAGTTGGAACTCGTGGATGATGTAGTCATACACTTGCCGATCTCAAGATCGTGATGAAGTCCAGTAGGTCTATCTCCAGCATGTCCATCAGATCCAGCTCTAGCAAGTCCAGCACCACCAAGTCCAGCACCATAAAGCAGCGGTGCATCCGTGATCGCACACACGTCGGGTACCCCAACAACCTTCGTCCCTCGCTCCAAAAAAGCAGCGGAAGCAGCAACTCCTTTTCAGATAAAGCCACCGGGAACATGTATCTCGCTAATCCGAGACCATGAGGAATAACTAGAGGGGGAGAGAGATCCTTCACGAGGAGGTGTGTGTTGTGAGGAGGAGAGGGGGGCCTTTTATAGGGAAGAGGGGGGCACCCAAGGTCCATGGCATGGCAGCCATGGTGGTGCCCCACCTCTTCCATCATTCATGTGGTGGATGCTCCACTCACATAAATATGCCTCCACTCACACGTCTATTCACATGCATTAAATTTCCACCAAATTTAATGCAAGCTCTCATTAAATAAAACTATTTTATTTATTTTATTCGGAATTTTGTTAATTACTTTAATTAACAAACATTCCCATAAAACCCCTACAACATTTCAATATCACATGCAGAACCAATTTCAGCAATTTCACCCGAAACAATTTCGGTTTCCATCGAAATGATTCCAGCGCTTTCTTAAATCTTCATCTGAAACATATTTGCTCCAAATGGTGTCGGTATCCCTTAAGTGTGTCACCCTATGGTTCGCGAATAATGTAGACATAATAGAGACCCCTCTCCGATCAATAATCAGCAGTGGGACCTGGAGATCCATACTGACTCCCAGACATTCAACGATGACCCTTGTGATCGTGTGAAACTTTAACGTCGTAACTAAATCCCTTTGTCTCGTGATATATTACATGTCCGAGATTCGATCATCGGCATCCAAATACCTAGTTTGATATCGTTACCGATATGCACTCTTTTCTCGTTCCCGTGATATAACATTCTAGTGATCACATCACTTGCTTGCAAGCTATTTCAATGTGATATCACCAAGATGGCCCATAGTATATATATCCGTTATCGGGATGGACAAATCCCACTCTTGATCCATGAGCCTCAACATAACACCTTCGTAGCACTGAACCCACCTTTATAGTCACCCTGTTACGGTGTGACGTTTGATGTTATCAAGATACTCTTCCGGTGTTAGTGATTAACATGATCTCATGGTCTAAGGTCTAAGATTACTTCGTAATGTTATAGCGATATAAACTTAATGACTTTGATTGTAATGCTATACTTTAGATGAATGTTTATCACATCATTCCACCAATGTTGTGACCTCGTTATTAACAACATCCAATGTCCATGATCAGGAAACCTTGATCATCTTGTTAATCAACGAGCTAGTTTATATGAGAGGCATTACTAGGAACTTCGTATTTTGTTTATTAAACACACATATATTAACGTTTCCAATTAATACAATTATAGCATACAAAATAAACATTTATTATAAACATGGAATAAGATAATAACCACTTTATTATTTCCTCTCGGGCATATTCCCTTCATATTGTCATGTGAGTAGATGGAAGGATTTAAAAACATATGCCCTCAATTCATATTCGGCATTAAGCATTTATATCAAGTACCAACTACAATATAATAAGAGGCAACTACAAATACAAATAATAAGAATACAAATGCATATGAGAGAAGAACCAAATGTAAAAGGGGTTATATATATGATGCTCAAATGCAAGGTGGCATGATGACATGAGCATGATATAATGATGATGCAACAATACATGTAGGAAGTAGTATTTCATTATTAAACCAAGTAGCATTACAGATGTTAGACAGATGGGATGCTACATTGCCCTTCCCTTGGTTCTTCCAAAATCTTCTTGAGACTAACGCCAATTGCTCATGAAGAGCACACTTGATGTCTTTGTCATCTGCTTCTATCATCCCCAACGAATCAACTTCTTCTTCATAGAAGTGAGCCTTGGCCTTCAAAGAAAGAGTTGGATAATACATTCTTTGAGCATGAGTAAGAGCATCATCGGCGGTCTTGTTCATGATTCCAAGAGCCACAAACTCATTTAGCACTTCATTGGAGGACATGGCATAGAAGTCCGCTCTTGAGGGAATGTTGTTGGCCATTTATTTATGGAAGGGCAAGATGGCTTGCATGAACTTGCGTTTGATCCACTCATCATACATATCCCTACTACCATGGTTAATCATTCTAATCGAAAGGGCTATGACCCTTCGGTAGAGGTCTTAGGGAGTCTCATCTTCCTTTCCAACGAAGGAGTCGGCTTCATAGTGCATTTCTTCAAACTTGGAGTTTTGAATTCTTTCATTTCCAAGATAGACTCTTTGAAGAGCGTTCCAAGCTTCGTTGGCAGTGTCATAAGAGCGAATGTGGGTCATTTTCTCATGAGTGAAAGCATCTTCGAGAATGGCCATGGCGGTGGCATTGAGTTGATTGTTGATTTCGTTAGTGGGTGTCATGTTGTAGAGGTTGCACGGATAGAATCCAAACTCCACAACCTTCCAAAGATGAACACTAGAACTTTTAAAGTGAGAGCGCATTAGGTATTACCAATTGGTGAAATTAGATACATCAAGCCTAGGTGGTGGACCACGATGATTTATATGAGGCATTGGGAGAGGGGCATTATTATAGCTAGAAGGTGGAGGCATGTTTCCCATGGGGTTACTTTTATCCTTGTTGCCACCATCACCAATGGAAGATTCTTTGAGGGGATCTTCCACTGGTTTGGAGCCACTAAATGGATTATCAATGGCATCGGCATTGGTAACAACAACTTCCTTTTTACCAAGATAAGATTCAAGCAAGGCTTTCATCTCTTGTCGAAGTGTATCCATAGATTTGACAAGCTCACTCTTAGTGATGGGGTTTTCATTGGGAGGGACTTCACTCCCCTTTGATTCGCTCATACTTCTCTTAGGCAGTTAAGTCAAAGAAGAGCACCTTCCTCTGATATCAATTAAAAGATTGGTATAAGCGACTAGAGGGGGGTTAATAGGCATTGCTCAATTTTTAGCTTCTTTTCAATTTAAGGCTTGATACACAGTAAGTTCTCTAGATATGCAACTAAGTGAGGGAACCTATATGACAAGCTAGGAAGCAGGCAACAATAATAAAGAGTAAATTATAGAAATCACCGTGAGGGGACACAAAGATGTTTTCCCGAAGTCCTTCCTTTTGAGGGGAAGTACGTCTCCATTGGAGGAGTGGTCGGTACTAAGACCACCAGCACCACTAAGGCCTCACCCTATTCTCCCAAGAACCCGCCTTGCGGAAAGCACACATTCCACTATGCGATGATCTTGAAGGTGGCGACAAAAACCTTGTACAAAACCTTGGGGCACTTCTCCACAACTGAATTGGAGGCTCCCAAGACGACCTCAAAGCTCTTACACACGAGGATGAGCTATGGAGGGTGACTTCTTCGAGTTAGGGTTTCCTCAAACCCTAGAGCAACAACAACTTACAAAAATGGCGGGGAAACACAAATCCCTTTGGTGGAAAGCTAGGTCTAGGTCTCCTCCCTCAAATCCCCAAGGGGTATCAAGTTTGAGTGGCTAGAGACGGAGATCTAGGAGGTTGGAGCTCAGCATTAATGGAGGAGAGAGAGTAGAAGCCGCAACCTTCACTTGGAGAAGAAGGGGGTATATATAGCCCCCCCCCTAGAAAAAGAGTTGTTGCTGCATCACTAACCTTGGAGTGTCCGGCCTTCAGGACCGGAGTCTCTAGGTATGGCTAGAGTCTCCGAGGTGGGTGCTAGACTCCGGGCAGGACTCTGGTGGGGGTTAATGAATGCTTTTCGAGCCACCCTAGAGTCAAGGTCAGAGACTTGGCCGGAGTCTCCGGGCTCGTGCCTCGGAGTCTGCGGTGTGGCGCCCGACTCTGGGCCCAACTCTAGGAGGGGGTAGCACCCCAGTAAAACCACTACTAGAAAATCGCTTGGTTGTTTACTATTTTGTGCATCATCATGATAGCATGCTCATGTCATCATGCCACATTGCATTTGAGCATCGTCATGTCATTTGCATTTGTTTGCCTAAAAATATTTTCTTACAAGCATATCTTTGTTTTCTAATTATCCCCATCTTTATTTCAAATCAAAAACCCTGGCCCTCTCTAGATCTTTTATATTTGTCTAAAAACTAGTTATGAAAGCCTTTTAAAATTTAAATCAATAAATACAATATTTTTCAGGGTAGATAGCTGTAGGCTAGGCCCAAAAGCCCAGCCCGCAGCTGCTACCACCCCGTTTAACCCCAAAACCTAATCCTACCCGTCCAAACCCTAGCTACCTCAACTTCCCACCCCACCACCACACACTCCTCCACCCAGCCGCAACCCGCGGTCAAACCTTGCACCACCCACGCGTGCACCCCACTCCCTCGCAACACGACGCAGACACCACCCAGCGATGCCACGCAACGCATAGCGTACGCGTCGCTCTTGCCTTGGCCCCACCCCGTGGAGCCGACCCCACCACAGCCCGAGCGATCGCCTCCACCCGTAGATCCCCTCCCGCGAGGCCCCGCTCGCCGCCTCCAACCTCGAGCTCGCCGCGTGAACTTGTCGCCCTCGCCTCCCCTCTTCCTCGCCCGCAGAACCTATCTCCAGCTTCCCCGACTGGAGCCCTCTCGCCGCCCCTCCTTCACCGTCATGGCGTCGCCGCTAGGAGATCGCCCGCCTCTAGTGCTGCTCCGCGCTACCTCGTTGGAGCCCGAGGTCCCCTATGCCGCGACTTGCGATCCGGCGCCGCCCTACGCAGTCCTCCCCTCCGATGTCCGTTCTCCTCGTATGCGCCACCATCGGCCGCTCGACCGCCAGCGGTACCCCGCCTCTCCAGCGTCGCTCGCGTGGCTTCCCTCCTCCAACCCTCGCGTCGCCTCCTCGTCCCCAAGCTCTACTGCAGGCCATCTCATGCAGCATGACCCGCACGACCCGAGCGACGCCCTGCCTTGCGTCTCCCCACCGATGCCTCCCGCCAGCACGTCGTGGCCCTCTGTCCTGTGCTCTGGCCAAGCCTCCTCTGCGCCTCTCGAGATCGTCCTCGACCCTGCGGAGCTTCCTAGCGTGTCCCGCCTCAACGCCAGGAGCATCCAGAGCCACCACCAGGAACCGCGCATCCGCATCCCCATCTCCAGATGCAAGTACGTCCATGTAGCGATGTGGCCCAACGGTGCCCTTTCCTAGATGTGCTAGGGCCTATCGAAGGAGATATGTGGAAATGCCTCGTGTTGATGCGACCGAGAGCATAAAAATGTATCTGTGGGTTAAGATGCTGGCGTTGGCATTGTTGCGGCTCGAGTACCACTACTTCTACCCTGAGATGATCTAAGCACAACACGGCAAGATCTCCATCTTGGAACCTAAGTTCGCCAACGTAGCGCCGAAGGCCGCGGAACGCCAAGGTCCCCTTCACGGACACGAAGGCCCTGAACCCCGGTCCCGGGACCGAAGAGCGGACCTAAAGACCATGAGTCTTCCCTCATGGATTCGATGATCGAGCCTCTGAAGACCGACCCCGATCCCGGAGTCCGAAGGCCGAGACCGAACCTTTCCGAGCCCCCAAGATCTTCCATCCGAGAAGTGTGACCCCTACCCAAGACCCCTATTTTATAAATGACATCTATCTTGTTGCATAATTAAATTGTTCATGCATACATACATATTTTGTGGGACCGGGTTATTTCGTCGATTCACCTAATAATTAATATGGAGACTATACACGGCCTATTCTAGTCTTATACTGGCTCCATTTAAATGTGTAACAGACCGATGCCATGTTTTGCCTTGTTAATACAACATTTAAATTGCGGGGTACCTAAACAACATGAACCTATTAATTAATTGTCGGGACACCATTTCTCTTAATATTTCCTAGATGCATCGCATCTTTGTGTTGGGCCACACAGAGAAAAACAAAACTTTTTCCTACGCGGTGATCCCAAGATCTAGATGAGATAGTAGGCCACGAGAATTACCACTAGACGCGTGGTTGTGGAATCAATGAAGCACGTCGCTTGATGCAGTGTAGTCCTCACGATCCATTCTGATCCACGATCGTCAAAGTGTTGAACATGCAGCACCTCCGCCAGTATCCACACGTACAAGGAGGAGCACCGACGGTGGACTGCTAGGTCCGGTATGGCGGCGATAGGACTAGATTGGGGCTAGGGTTTCCAACACATGGAGTAACCTAACTGTGTGCTCTAAGCACCCGCGCCCCAGCTTATATAGGGAGTGAAAGTGGGCTCCACTCACTTGTGGCTCATGCACTAAAAGGCCTATATTAATCATAGCAAGTCCAACTCACTAACTCAGTCAGTTTCCTTTTTGGGTCCAACCCAAATAAGCTCCCGCTCTTAAGTGTGTGACCCGATAGGCTCATGGTAACCCGAACACGATCCGAGCTCACTCATGACCGATCAGTCGATAGCGGCTCCTAGCAGAACGTGCCGACTCCCAAGTACCAAAGGGTCATGACGACATACCTTCCAATGCGACTTTCGTCTGAGTCCCTTTTGCCTCACGATATACCTTGTCAAACTATAGGCGAATAATCGTCATCCCTTAAATAGTTCGACTCTCTTTCTCGATCCGAGATAAGTGATTCATCCCACTAATTCTTAGTCGATCGCCTCGGTTAACACTTAACTGAGTCATGCATAGCCATGCTTTCCGAATCATATCTTCCGAGAGGGCCCAGAGAATATCTCTCCAGATGGAGGGGAAAAATCCAATCTTGGTTATTCACATCACACAGCTTGATTCTCAGTTGACCCGAACTCTGCCTTTATAACTACCCAGTGACAGAACAACATTTGATAGAACCTAAGTCGGTGATCCTCAACTCGGATTATGCAATAACCTCAGGTCTAAGGATTAGATTGATTGAGGTATACAAATGATGACTTATTCGTTGTATCTCAATTTGGGCCAGTCCGACTCTCTAAACACTTTAGCCGAATCCGTGTAAGTCGGAATAGCATCTCTATGCCCATAACAAGTGGAACCAATTCATCAGCCGACTTTCACATTAGTCTAAGTTGTGTGTCTAGCACAACCTCAACGACCAAGGACAATTAGTATAAACAACATGAATATATAGTTCCACAATCGAATCACATATTCAGTAGTTCATACATGGACAATAACTTTATGAATACATTGGAAATAACATCATAGATGATTTCCTCTAGGGCATATTCCCAACACTTTGCCATGTCATGCATCATACATGCATCATGCCTGATCTTCTGCCGTAGTATTAAATAGTGCATGCAGTGTTTCTTTTAGTGCTTTGCTTCTTCACGGATTAGGCCGTTGAGATGATGCGAGTATCGACAAGTTCTTCGGATAATGAATCTTCGACAGTTTTCCCAGGCGAGCAATCTCCCCCTTTCTACCTATTTTGCATTTATAGTCTTTACTTCCTCCTATTGATCTATTGATATCCGTGTTGTGATGCTTTAGTTTCCGTGCACCATTTATATTCCTTGCAGTCTCTATATTGCCTTGGACACATCCTATTGCATGTTGTTTGATAGATAGTTGGCCTTGCGAGTCGTAGTTGCTTGCTCAGGTGTTGCTTCGCGTTGTTGTCGTTCCATCGTTGATGGAAGGTTGACACATGCCTAATGGTGGAGATTCTTAATGCTGGAGATGATCATGGATTTCATTATAACTTGTTAACTAAAATGCTGGAAATAGATATAATGCAGAGGCATCGGTGGGCAATAGATAATATTTGGTTTTTAACATCCCACTTGTGTCCCGTAGGCCCCGAGTACTTGATACATGTTCCTTGATTATCGCACTATCTGCATGTGGGACAAAGAATCCCCTTAGCTAGAGCTTGATTCATTTATTATTTCTTGGGGCCACAAACTAGTTTGGGGCTTTATTACTATCCTATAGTTATGCCATTATTTACTGCTTTATTTACGATTGTGCATGGAGCGCCTGTACTACTTAGGATCACGACACGATTTCGCGGTATCGACAAGCCCAGTCACACTTTCGGGTTCCCACGTTTACAGCCATTCTCGCAAACCCTGCGTCCGTCTCGGAGCCGGCCAACTTCGTTGCGGGTAACTTATTGGGGTGCCCCCTGAAATATGTTATGAATCTTGTGATTGCTTTGTCGTGATGCCTCGTTGTGTTTTATTTGGTTTTTCCAAGGTTGATCGTACGTGTGTTGCTATTTGTGCACCCCTGCAGGGTAAATCTTTCTGAAAGCCGTGTCCGCGGTTATGGACAACTTAGAGCATAGTGTCTCGACCATAGACAACTATAGCTAAAGTAGTGCTATAAATTTGACTGTAGCATGTCTAGTAATCAATTTTACTACAATGAAATGAATAATAAAAGTGTCAACAACTGCTAGATGTGGGACGTCTCATGCTAATGGTATCTGACTAGTAAGTATTGCAACTACAACAGAATGGTTAACTAAAACTGCCCACTGCTTATGATATCAGGATGACTCATGCTATCTATATATGACTAGTAAGTGTTGGAACTATAATGGAATGAATAAAACTACCAACTGTGTGAGTTCCTCGATTTGACTTCCTTGTTTGGTCTTGAGGGGGAAACGCCAGGATGGGTATGTTTTGGTGTTACTATCAGGTTGGATCCTTATAGGTCTTTCTTATCCCTCTCTAATAGACGACAGTTGAATTGATTCTCTATAGGTTGTTTAGTGCATGCTTCGCTGCCGCTTTAGTACACCATACCTATGTATGCGAGAGCCACCGAATTCTAGACTCGCCGTGTACTGGCCTCAGTATTAACCACTCTCTTTTTCCTTCGCCCTTGGTTGGCACCCCTTTTGTTTTAATAGGTTTGAGATCGACGTCGTTAGCAGGGTTACCCTTCCGGCTTGGCCTGGGCAGGGTTATGGACGCCACTGGTCATTCTTCAGGGCTCTTAGCCCCATTTGCTTCTTATCCGTAGCCGGATATTGTATCATTTTCAAGATGATTTGGATCTTTGTATTGTATATTTGTATTCTTGACTCATGGAGTCGTTGTTGTATATATATGTTATGTGGGTTCCATCGTGAACTATTGTGTAATGATATTGCTTCGTTTTCCACCCGCATGCAAGTGCCTGGTGGGCATCTTTGAATCGTTTCTATGTGGGTTTGGCGGGAATTGCTAAAATCTTCATAGGGTCGATTTGAGGATGTTACAAAGTGGTATCAAAGCTCAGCAGTTACGATACCCCACTGGTCTAACGTGTAGGATAACCTAGCTAACAGCCGATGTAGAGTGTCCAAACTATTTTTGCAAAATCAGTTGGATAGATCTAATTAGTTCTATTTTTACTCCATACCCCTATTGCTATTCTGCTCTTACCTCGACGTGTTTTCAAACTATTCTTATCTTTTCTTCGAGTCAAAGATTTCTCATGGTTGGGTTCCGTCGTACCTTCAAGATTTCGCTTCCCCCTTTTTATAACGGTGGAGCTACACTCATCTAATATGCATCTCGTTTGTTGTATCCTTCATCCAATCTTTTTGTCCATGAACTCTTTATTTGTATGTGCACCTTGACAGTTATCCGTATCATTGAAAAGCATATGACAAGCATAAGCATTGGTGAAGTTGGAGTATACCTTGTGCATGTGTTGTTCATGCCAATGGAACCATCGCGGAACCTAATCATTATGTCTTTTAATACAACTTATTTTGTATCTTTTGGTGGTCCCCAACACGACGACATCACCTACATCAAATCCGATGAAGAGTCTGCATCACACATTTGTTCTCCGGACAACACTTATCAAGATCTTCAGTCTGAATTCCGAGAGTGGGTTGCATAATTCTCCTATTCATGTGCCTATCCGACTACTCTTATCATTCGTTGTTGTACATTGAATCGGTGGATCAAGAAATTTTACTTCTTTCCCTGAAGTTAGAGCTGGCCTTATCTTTTGATTCCTCGACCTTCATCTTTGTTTCTACGAACTGTTCTCTCGACGAGCATGAGCAATGACCCTTTGTTGGTGGTGTCGCCGACTTCAAGACGGAGATAGAACCTTGTTAGTGGTGTCGCGAAGGTCTACACGAAGCGAGAAGAGTTTGAACATCATCCTTTTTTCCGTACCATGAGGCGGATCTCGAGGGCCAGATCCCTTGTTAGTGGTGTCGAATTGTAGCACCCCGATAAAACCACTACTAGAAAATCGCTTGGTTGTTTACTACTTGGTGCATCATCGTGATAGCATGCTCATGTCATCATGCCACATTGCATTTGAGCACCGTCATGTCATTTGCATTTGTTTGCCTCAAACTATTTTCTTAAAAGCCTATCTTTGTTTTCTAATTATCCCCATATTTATTTCATATCAAAAACCCTGGTCCTCTCTAGATTTGTTATATTTGTCTAAAAACTATTTATGAAAGCCTTTTAAAATTAAAATAAATAAACACAATATTTTTTTGGGGGAGACATCCGTAGGCTAGGCCCAAAAGACCAGCCCGCAGCCGCTACCACCCCGTTTAACCCCCAAACCTAATCCTACCTATCCAAACCCTAGCTACCCCAACTTCCCACCCCGCCGCCACACACTCCCTCCACCCAGCCGCAACCCTCGGTCAAACCTGGGCCCACCCTCGCGCGCGTACCCCACTCCCTCGCTACCGACACAGACACCGCCAAGCGATGCCACACAACGCACAGTGTCCGTGTTGCTCTCGCCTTGGCCCCACTCTGTGGAGCCGACCCCAGCACCCCGCGATACGCTCCCTCGCCCTCATCATCTCCCCAACCCGAGCGACCGCCTCTACCCGCAAATACCCTCCCACGAGGCCCCGCTCGCCGCCTCCAACCTCGAACTCGCCACGCGAACCTCTCACCCTCACCTACCCTCTCCCTTGCTTGAAGATCCCGCCGCCGGCTTCCCCGACCGGAGCCCTCTCGCCGTCCCTCCTTCCCCGTCATGGCGTCGCCGCTAGGAGCTCGCCTGCCTCCAATGCTGATCCGCGCTACCTCGCCGGAGCCCGAGGTCCCCTCTGCCGTGACTTGCGATCCGGCACCGCCCTGCGCAGTCCTCCCCTCTGCCGGCCGTTCTCCTCGGCTGCGCCGCCATCGACCGCTCGACCGCCAGCGGTACCCCGCCTCTCCAGTGTCACTCGCATGGCTTCCCTCCTCAAACCCTCACGTCGCCTCCTCGTCCCCAAGCTCTACCTCCGGCCACCTCCTGTGCCTTGACCCACACAACCCGAGCGACGACCTACCTCGCATCTCCCCCCGTTGCCGCATGCCAGCATGTCGTGGCCCTCTGGCTTGTGCTCCGGTCGAGCCTCCTTTGTGCCTCCCGAGATCGTCCTCGACCCTGGGGAGCTTCCTAGTTCGTCATGCCTCAACACCAGGAGCATCCAGAGCCGCCACCAGGAATCGCGCGTCCGTATCCCCATCTCCAGATGCAAGTACGTCCATGTAGCGATATGGCCCAACAGTGCCCTTTCCTGGATGTGCTAGGGCCTATCGAAGAACAGATGCGGAGAAGCCTTGGGTTGATGCGACCGAGACCATCAAAATGTGTCTGTGGGTTAAGATGCTGGTGTTGGCGTTGTTGCGGCTTGAGTACCACTACTTCCGCTACTTCTGCCCCGAGATGATCCAAGCCCAACAGAGCAAGATCTCCATCTTGGAACCTAAGTTTGCCCACATAGCGCTGAAGGCCACGGAACGCCAAGTTCCCCTTCACGGATGAGAAGGCCCTGAACCCCGTTCCCGGGACCGAAGAGCGGACCCGAAGACCATGAGTCTTCCTTCATGGATCCGACGACCGAGCCTCTAAAGACTGACCCTGATCCCGGAGTCCAAAGGACGAGACCGAACCTTATCGAGCCCCCAAGATCTTCGATCCGAGAAGTGTGACCCCTACCCAAGACCCTTATTTTATAAATGACATCTATCTTGTTGCATAATTAAATTGTTCATGCATGGATACATATTTTGTGGGACCGGGTTATTTTGTCGATTCACCTAATAATTAATATGGAGATTATATGTGGCCTATTCTAGTCTTATACTAGCTCCATTTCAATTTGTATAACAGACCGATGCCATGTTTTTCCTTGTTAATACAACATTTAAATTGCGGGGTACCTAAACAACATGAACCTATTAATTAATTGTCGGGACACCGGTTTCGCTTAATATTGCCTAGATTCATCGCATATTTGGCATGTCATGCATCATACATGCATCATGCCTGATCTTCTGCCGTAGTATCAAATAGTGCATGCGGTGTTTCTTTTAGTGCTTTTCTTCTTCACAGATTAGGCCGTTGAGATGATGCGGGTATCGACAAGTTCTTCGGATAATGAATCTTCAACAGTTTTCCCAGGCGAGCAATCTCCCCCTTTCTACCTATTTTGCATTTATAGTCTTTACTTTCTCCTATTGATCTATTACTATCCGTGTTGTGATGCTTTAGTTTCCGTGCACCATTTATATTCCTCGTAGGCTCTATATTGCCTTGGACACATCCTATTGCATGTTGTTTGAAAGATATTTGGCCTTGCGAGTTGTAGTTGCTTGCTCAGGTGCTACTTCGCGTTGTTGTCGTTCCACCATTGATGGAAGGTTGGCACAAGCTTAATGGTGGAGATTCTTAATGGTGGAGATGATCATGGATTTCATTATAACTTGTTAACTAAAATGTTGGAAATAGATATAATGCAGAGGCATCGGTGGGCAATAGATAACATTTGGTTTTTTTAACCGCTCACTTTTGTCCCGTAGGCCCCGAGTACTTGATACATGTTCTTGACTGTCGCGCTATCCGCATGTGGGACCATGAATCCCCTTAGCTGGAGCTTGATTCATTTATTATTTCTTGGGGCCATAAACTAGTTTGGGGCTTTATTACTATCATGTACTTATGCCATGCTTTACTGCTTAATTTACGATTGTGCGTGGAGCATCCGTACTGTTTAGGATCATGGCACGATTTCGCGGTATTGACAATCCCAATCACACTTTCGGGTTCCCAGTCGTTTACAGCTGTTCTCGCAAACCCTGGGTCCGTCTCGGAGCCGGCCAACTTCGTTGCGGGTAGCTTATTGGGGTGCCCCCTAATATATTTTATGAATCTTGTGATTGCTTTCTCGTGATGCCTCATTGGGTTTTATTTGGTTTTTCCGAGGTTGATCGTGCGTGTGTTGCTATTTGTGCACCCCTACATGGTAAATCTGTCTGAAAGCCGTGTCCACGGTTATTGATGACTTAGAGCACAGTGTCTCGACCATAGACAACTATAACTAAAGTAGTGATATAAATTTGACTTTAGCATGTCTAGTAATCAGTTGTACTACAATGGAATGGATAATAAAAGTGCCAACAACTGCTGGATGTGGGATGTCTCATGCTAATGGTATCTGACTAGTAAGTATTGCAACTACAACAGAATGGTTAACTAAAACCGCCCACTGCTTACGATATCAGGATGACTCATGGTATCTATATATGACTAGTAAGTGCTGCAACTATAATGGAATGAATAAAACTACCAACTGTGTGAGTTCCTCGATTTGACTTCCTCGTTTGGTCTCGAGGGGGAAACGCCAGGATGGGTATGTTTTGGTGTTACTATCATGTTGGATCCGAATAGGTCTTTCTTATCCCTCTCTAATAGACAAAAGTTGAATCGAGTCTCTATAGGTTATTTAGTGCATGCTTCATTGCCGCTTTAGTGCAACATACCTATGTAGGTGAGAGCCGCCGAATTCTAGACTCGCCGTGTTCTAGCCTTAGTACTGACCGCTCTCTTTTTCCTTCGCCCTTGGTCGGCACCCCTTTTGTTTTAGCAGGTTTGAGATCGACGTCGTTAGCGGGGTTACCCTTCCGGCTTGGCCTGGACAGGGTTATGGACGCCATTGGTCATTATTCAGGACTCTTATCCCCATGTGCTTCTTATCCGTACCCGGATATTGTATCATTTTCAAGTTGATTTGGATCTTTGTATTGTATATATGTATTCTTGACTCATGGAGTTGTCGTAGTATATATATGTTTTGTGGGTTCCATCGTGAATAATATTACTTTGTTTTCCACCTGTAAGCAAGTGCCTGGTGGGCATTTTTGAATCGTTTCTATGTGGGTTTGGTGGGAATTGCTGATCTGCATAGGACCGATTCGAGAATGTTACAGGGGAGGGGCACAGAGAGCAAACCAGGGGGGTTGGAGACATGCCCGGAGACCAGGCTGGAGTCTTCGAACCCAGACCCCGGAGTCTCTAGACTCAAGGGATGCAGCAGACCACAGCTTCAATTAGGCACCTTTTCTTCAATAAAATTTGAACCCTTCTCCTTTGAAAAATAGAACAATGTCTTGTGCCTATACACGGATGATCCTGCAATACTTAGCACACGGTAAAAACTATCTTGTGTTGACAACCAACACTAAAACATGATTAAGGCAGGAAATTCCCTTTCAGCCTCTAGGGCATATCTCTTTCAATCTCCCACTTGCACACGGAAATTCGTCTTGGCTCCTAGGTCCAGGTGATCTCGCCGGCTGGTCCAACAAGGTGAGTGCACGTGGAAGACATGAGAGTATACCTCCGTGTATAGGGCAGTATATCAGGTATGCAACAATAGTAATGGCCCACAAAACATGTCATTTAATATGGGCTAGCCGGTTCGAGATCTGCTGGTCCGAAATGAGCCAGCGACATGGACCAACAACCACCAACATGGACCGGCCATCAACGGCGCCATCTAGATGCTTGGCACGCACCAGCCATAGATGGTGCCTTGCCCGCGGCCGGCAACATCGCGCTCCGCCATCCGAACAGAACTGGCACCAACAAAATCCATGCCATTTATTTAGTCAGTTCCATCCACATCGGCCACCACCCTAGCACATGCGTCACAACGAAGATGGAAAATTTTAAAAACAAAGGAACTTCATCCAATGCTTGTACTACATTAGAAACTCAAGAGCTACCCACAATGAAGAGCATGCAAGAACATACAACCACATTGCCATAAGAATCGGGAGGAGGAACACGCAGTTTAGCAAGGGGAAAACCCCATTAGATGCCACACAAGCCTTGAGGTTATCAAAGGCAAGAGGGAAATAGATAGATCTAACAATTTTCCACCATAGTTCATCAGGGGAATTCATGAGCAAACTTGGATAAGAACACAGTGGAACAACAAAAAGAAAATGTTGCCAAGAGATTGAGTAGACCAAAATGTACGGGAAGTACCTAGCTAGATCTAGTTCTACCCATGGCAGGATGGAAGAACTTACACTGGTTATCTTCCTCGATTCTCGACGACGGGAACCGCAGATCTTTTTCTTTTGTTCTTCATGAGCTCTTCTTCAATGGCTTCAAGGGGAAGTAAATGGAGGGGCTAGCTCACTTTGAGGCTATGACTCTAGCAGCTGCCTCCCCCTCCCGTCGATATATGCTCGCAACAATGGCCTCCCCCTTCACTGTTCATCCTTATTTTATCATACTTTTCCACACTCCAAAATCCACCCGGATACACACCATCTCATGTTTATTGCAAGAGCATTGTTGCCACATCCCATTGCATAGGCAAGGGACAATATTAAAAACACGGTACTGCGGGTCCAAATGCTCACAAAATGTGCTCGCGTCTCCTACCGTGCACACAATGTGTTCCGCCCATACACAACGTCTCATGGCCCGTCCCCGCGCTCATTAAATTTATGTGGGCCACACCGCATTGTACACGCATACATTTATGTATTCATGTTTATGAAACGATCGTATAGGACATAAAATACACCCGGGAGCCAAAACTTGGGCCCCCACTTGCACTAGAGTACACATAATCTAGTTTCATTTATTGCTGATCATAAACACAACTATTTTGAACATGTCTACTTATGGGAAATGTCCTTCCTTCGATTTGTTTACTAGATCTGTATGTCTTTTGCAAATTGTTAAGTGTCTCATAATATTTACACTTACAAAATTATCTCATAATATCTCGACGTATCCATTCGGTGACAAATTGAGACTTTGTTTCCGAATATTTCCAATGCCGGTCAATCAGTTAGAGAACATTCATTGTTGTCATTATACTAGAAACACACTTAGCTGAAGTCGAACTTCATTAACCAAACTGGTCATACTTCCCATTACTTGAAGTAGTCACCTACTTCAATATCTATGTAGATTCTTCTCTAAGTCTTTGATGATTTGCTTATTACTGGTTCAATGATCTATGAACCACCTCAGAACCTGTTCTATCAAGAACTTGGGTCACATTTTAGCCAAGTATACAACATGTTGATTTCATGGAAGAGACATATGACAAAGTCATATGGGATGAACATCATCCCTTTTCTTCCATCAACATTTGTTGTTCATACCAATGTCTCACCTAGTTCAACAAATAAGAACAACCTTCTTTGCTTATTCCATTCTAAATTCACTTCAAAATCCAAGCTAGGATATCATGAACTTCCTTTAGAATCTAAACAGAAACATTCTGACTTTGATGTCTATTAAATATATCAATCTATCTCAATTGATTTCAGTATCTAATATTTTGTTCAACTTCATTCACAGAATATTCAACCTTTAAACATCACTAGTATCAATTACACCATCCATTATATGTCAAGCACATATATTAGGAGGTTTGTCACGCTGCCACTCAAATATGCCATCATATATGAGTCCTTTTGTGATGTCCCTATAGCTCCCACTTAAATACTTCACAAGTATGGACTTTTCTCAGCATTTTGGTAATTCCAAAATCTTTTGATCTGTTTATCAAATCGAGAATTTTATCATTACAAGGTGTTTAGCATCCATATGATTTAATAAGATTCTAGTCGTTGTACTGACTACAACCTTTCTTCAATTTCATATTGGAGAACATGCAGATTTGTTAATCATCTAGCAATTATTAAATTGCAGTAGTTACTAAATTAAATCCACCAGATTTCAAGCATCGCTACATTTCATAGTTAACCATTAAATTTGTCAACACAATCTTCATGACAAATCGAGCTTTTAGGTCTTTCTCTAAAGTTGCATTTCTTCCTCATAACTCTAGATCATTTGGGAAGTATCAAGTAACCACATACTTTGACAAGATCAAGTAATCACATTACTTTTTTAATCTATAAATATAACTTATATTGGATTTCATGATTCTCAATCATTTCTCGTACTTAGGTTCATCATCGCTTCTTCGTAGTTTGTAGGTATGTCATGTACTCTCAACATGACGAGTGAATCAATGTATTTCCATAAAGTGGGAAACACACCATTGAATCCTACTTTCCGTAAGTAAAGTGTTTAATCAAAACATTATGATCATACATTAGTTTCACCCTTTTCCGTAAAGTTTTGTTTCACGGAACATATTACGCAACTCAGACTTGGTCAAGATCGAACATCTTTACTTTCTTCCATCACCATTCTTATCGAGAAACCTTTTTAGGTAAGGATGCACTAGATAACAGCTAGTTTGTCTTTCAACTATGGAAGGCATGTATTCTTAGTTGCCTATGGATACTCATACAAAGATTTATTCGCAACGATTTTATCAAAGTCTCTAGAAAACTCGAACGTGCCATAACTTTTATGGTGTTGTTTCCGCAAATTTGGATGATTTCCTATTTCAATAGTGCTTGCTTATTCTACGACTTATAGCTCTAGTTCTACAATATCCTATTCAGAGATTTTCTTCAGACCATATGTATCTAATACATTATGATTACAATGTTTGAGGTATATCAATATGCTTTGATATATCTAATCACCATAATTTGTGATACAGTTTTCACAAGTCCTTTATGTGCTAAAATTTCAACTCAAATGCTACTCACTTTGATCGAGTCATAGAGACTTGCATTTTCTTGTTAATATTATATCCGTCTTTTATGCTGAAAATATTTGAACATTGCAAACTGTTTCAAACTCATGCTTTATCTTCACTTGATTCTGCAACTATTTTTACGAAATAATGATTTCACTTTATTGATGAATGATACATCACTATGTATAGTACGCAACAATTTATATGTTCTATTTTACTAGAACGTATTAGTTTTAGTCATCTTTGTCTAGATGGCATAGTATTGTAAATGTCAAAAGATTTGAATATCTCATGACTTCATGTTTTCATAAATACGAATACATACAACACTATTATGACTTAAACTATAGTATAATTCATTATTAAGTTTGGATATATTTTAGCTTTGGTTTTATAAAATGTATAAAACATTATCACCAAGACTATAAAGAGAATAACATATCTATAATCGAACAATGTGACCATAATAGAAATAATAAATAATAATCGAACAACTGATTTGTTACAAATTCATTATGAATAACCGTCTCGTGGGATGCAAGACACACTAATAAGTTCACACTCTCAAATCAATTACAAATATATCTAAATCTCAACTAATCCAGGCAATAAATGTATAAGGAGAAATGTCGTCAGCCATCAACATCTTGTACGCCATAAACATGCCATGTCTCCTTGTCTTCTCCATGTAACACTCTGGTGGAAAGTTCTATTATTATAAAACAAGAACAAGTATTAGTATACTTGATGAAACTGCAACTGTGCTTTGTGAGAAACACATTTATAAATATTATATCATATATACCTGCTCAATCAATGATTTCTCCAGCGATGGGTTCTACCTTCACAGTTCTCAAGTATTGCAGGTATTCACGAAAGGTGAATTGTTCCTCTCTCATGATGTATCATTTGGCGACATCTTCCTAGCTAGTGGGAAGCAAACACAACACCCCACATATCACGAATTTTTCATCCATCCAGTAGTCTGTATCATATATGAGCGAATCATGCAAGTCATGATTATTTCTACATGATCATCTAAGGATGTGTTTTCTTTCATCTTTTGTGAAAGAAACTTGTCAAGGAGCTCAAACTTTATAAGTCTGACTTGTTCTTCAAACAACACCCTTAATTCGATGATTATCTTATACGATTGAGTGTGCATAAACTACATACAAAATGCAGGCGCCAGGCTAAACTAAATAGCGCTATTGGCACAGATATATATGTCACGATGATCGCTGTATTTATCATAATCCTCTTGACTTGCACTAGCTTTGGGAGGATCTCCAAGTGAGGCTTGTATAGTAAAGAGCATGTCATTCTTTGTGAGGTCATGTTTTAAGATTTGATACCAGTCTATGTAGTCGGACCTGTCTACCCTAAGCAACTCATCACGAAATAGGGTTGAATAGAAAAAATTTATTTGCCATGATCTACAAGGATATTTGCAAAGACATAAGACTAAGTTCATAATTTTTGTGTTCTAGTTTTATAATCAAATTATTACAAGAGCTCCCACTATAATCATCATCCCTAAGATAATTTAGCGATCACACGATCCGTTTACACTATATCATTCCCGATCGTCACGACCTTTGATATAACTGCTAGGGTGGACAAATCCCGTCAATCACATCGTTCATGTGACTCGTGCTCGATCTTTTGATCTTCTCGTGTTCCGAGACGATGTCTATACATGCTAGCCTCGCCATTTCAACCTAAGTGTATTTGTAGTGCATACATGGCTTGCCCCCACCATATGCGAATGTCGATGTGTCTAGCACCCGATCATCGTGTCCTGCTTCACAACAATGGACTTTCTTGGTGGTGCACACTTTAGGGAGAACACTAAATTTGGTATTATTTAGGGATCATCATGTTTTACTACCGTTGCGTATCTAATACAATTAAGCAAAAAAACATGCACAAAACAATATCACATGCAATTTTATAACTATGAGATGTGGTCCTTCATGTCTTGCGCCATGATCAACATCATATGACACGTCTTGATCCCCATCATGCGCCACCAGCATGACGCCATTTATGTGGCGTCACTAGTTGGTCATCTTACATGATGCTCGAAGGATATGTGAATATGACCATATCACAAAACAAGCCCCTCTCCGCAACATAAAGCTAGACGTTTCTACTTTATTAGTTGCAGATTTTACGTGGCCGCTAGGGCTTCTCAGATAGAACCGTTCATACCAACGAATATCAACCACAATATTGATCAACTAGTTGTCTCTACTACAACCCTCTTGGGGCCCTCCATTTTAAATGCCATATCTGCTACTGTGAGAGGGGAAGACACCCACTGGCCACTTATACGGTACAAGTCATCTGTCAAGCGTGGAACCAGTCTCGCGTAAGATCACACATAAGGTCGGTCCGGGCCGCTTCATCTAACAATGCGGTGATATGAACAAGTACACGTGAGAGGGTAACTGAAAGAGCATGTGGGCCCCCATGTGTCGTTTTGGTAATTAATGACAATCGTTATGGACTAATGTGTGTATTAAGTTGCACTTGTAGGAATTATCCATTGGCATCGAGCTCAAAATGTGCCATCTCTAGAAGATCTCATGTTTGATGCTTGCCATCCTTGGTGATCATGGATCAATGAAGACAAGGTCAAAGTATGCTCAAGGCAAGGGTATTCTTGATAGGTTTTCCCTTTTTCCGGTCTCGTGTTAGTAGTTGAGATACCGGGTTTAGGATAGATAGCTGTACTATCAAGAGGGGCTCACGAGTGAGTAACTCGATCATATCTTTTGGAGAGAGCTCAAAACTTTGCATTCTTAGCATCATATTTCTTGGTTGTTTGTTGGTCCTATCCATGTGAGGATATAGAGCTTGTGGTAATATTCATAACAAGCTCTTGTTCATCAAAATCGTATCTTCCTTTTATATCTTGTTGCGGTTTTGTTCTTGGAGGTTTTCTAGATTCTCACCAAGTGAGGTATCTCACATTATAATACTTGATACATTCTCACTTGGTGTTATACAATATTTCCACCTTTTGTTGGGTATCTCTTGCTATTCTCTTTCCAGCAAAATTGGTTTCGGGTCAATCAGAGTTCCCTAGATCAAGATATAGTAGTTTGAATATTTGCCTCTTATTGATTTAAAAAGAAAAAGGAAAAAACATCTGTCTTTAGGCCGAGCGGCGTTACCGGGCCGGTACCGCCCGCCTCTGCGTGTTGCCTGCTTACTCTGTCTCGCATGGTTTCCATTCGGTGCTACCGGCTCAAACCGGTACTGTAATATCCCATCTTTTGCATCCATGTTTGTTTAGGAGTAGGAGGATAGAAATTAGGGGGAAATAAAACTTTTTCTAATTGTTTGCATAGGAAGTTTGCTTATACTTGAAATACTTGATCATATGATTGGCCATGGGAGTAATATTGTTGTTTCTTGCTAGTTTACATGCCTAGGTTCTTAAACCAATGTTTGGATAACCATCAAAAATCACCTTGGTTGCTTTTCTTAAAAGCTAAGGAAAATGGCTAAGTCCAATCTATCTAGTCTTGTTCCATTTTTGGAGCTATGGTTTGAGCAAACCCGTCACTCTTTCTACCATGCAAGAGCACCATGAGGTACCCTGCTATGAGTACTTGAGAACCCCACCATAACCCTGGTTAAACCTCAAGCCTAAGCCTTTTGCATGTGAGGGTTTTCTTCACTAGTTGCCACTTAGGGAATGACCACCTTATTTTGGCCAATTTTTGGAAGATCCTTGCTGACACATGGGATGGATCCAGGAGGCAACCTGGCTCTAAACCCCTTCACCCAGTATCCCTCTACACCCCCAGGTCTCCCCCTCTGCCATTGGTGGCCCAAGCCTGGAGATGCAAGCCTCCAAAGTGGCCACCACAGCTAGACGACCCTAGATCACCAAAAACCTCCTCTTCACATCTCCTCACGTGCTGCACCTTAGACTTGGCCCTGGCATGATGATGGCCCAAGATATCTCGAGCTCGTTGGGGAACCCCAAGATGAAGGTATGATGAGGACATCAGCAAGTTTCCCTCAGTTATGAAACCAATGTTATCAAACCAGTAGGAGCAAGGAAACACCTCCAAGGTGTTGTTGCCAACTTAGAATCCTGCACAACACAACCACAGACATTTGCCCCCAACTTACAATGAGGTTGTCAATCTCACCGGTTTTGCTGAAAACAAAGGATTAAATGTATTGTGTGGAAGAAAGTAAAATCTTGTGGAAAGTAAACAGAAAACAGTAAACAGTTGTAGATTGATGGTAAAAGAAAGGACCGGGGTCCATAGTTCAGTAGTGATGGTTCTCCTTAAGATAGATGACATGTTGGGTGAACAAATTACAGCGGGGCAATTGACAAACAACGAGAAGGCATACATGCATATACTAATCATCTTGACTTCTTTGAGATTCGATTGGGCATTACAACATTATACATAGACCATAATCCAACTTCATCTATGACTAATAATCCACCTTCAGGTTATCATCCGAACCCCCTCTAGTATTAAGTTACAAGCAACAGATAATTGCATTACGCATTGCGTGTAAAGTAAACAATACGATTGTTCTATGAACAAAGGATTGTTGTTTTCTCCCTAGTAGCAACAGCACATCTAGTACCTTAGAGATTTCTGTCACTTCCCCAGATTACTAGAGGCATGAACCCACTGTCGAGCATAAATACTAACTCTTGGAGTTGCTAGCATCTACTTGGCCAAGATAGGTACTAACAACAGAAAGCATGCAAGATCACAAATAATAAAGACATGATAGAATCAACAATCAATCTGAAATAGCATCTCAATATCCATCAGATCCTCGCAAACACAACATGTAGGATTACAAATAGATGATCTTGATCATGAACGGAGCTCACAAGATCTAAAAATGATAGCACAAAGGAGAAGAACCAGCCATCTAGCTACTACATGGACCCATAGTCCAAGGATCACACCGGAGGCTTGCATGGTGATGAAGAAGGCCTCCTGGGTGAATTCCCCTCTCCGGCAGTGTGTCGGGATGAGCTTCAGATCCCTCCCGGTCTAGGGATGGAGATGATGGCGGCTACAGACTCTTTCGTGGAATTTTGATTGGGTCCTTAGGGTTTCTATATCGGAGGCATCTTATAGGCAAAAGGGGAGGCCGAGGGGGTACCCTAGGCGGCCACACCACCCCCTGGCGCGGCCAGGCCTAGCCCGCGCGGCCAGGTGGTGTGGCGGCCCTCTGGCCCCTCTCCGTCTCGTATTCTGGCTCCGTGTCCCCCTCGGTGAAAAACTAACTTTGGCTTTTGTCCCGTCCAATTCCGAGAATATTCATTTTCTGACTTTCCTGGAACCAAAAACAGCAAAAAACAGGCAGCTGGCACTGTGGCATCTTGTTAATATGTTAGTCCAAGAAAGTGTATAAAAAGTACTCCAAAGTTGGAACAAAACATAAGAAAGTAGATAAAAACCAAGCATGGAACATCAAAAATTATAGATACCTTAGCAACATATCAACATCCCCAAGCTTAACTCATGCTCGTACTCGAGTAGGTAAGTGATAAAAAGAAAGAATAATTTTTGAGGTGACATGCACCATCATAAACTTGATCAGAGTATTTGTAAAACATTGATAGTTGGGATCATAGTACTTCAACATAACATGAAAGATAAAGTTCTAACAATAAGACATAGCAACTATGTTGCAACATGAAAAGGCACAAACAAAAGATTCATGAATAACAATGCTTTGCAAGACATTTGTTTGTTTCACATAAAGAAAACATAGCATAGTGGCATTCAGCTTGTCCCTCATAGAGTAGCAAAACCTAAATGCATAGGACACCTTCAAAGTTTATAAGGGTGACTAGATACAAATAGTTTAAAAACAAGCAATATCAAAGTTATGCATAAATCAACAAGTCTTGGGACAATGCACATAGAACTAAGAATGGCCACTATGCTCTCTCAATTGGTGCATAAAGATAGAAGGTGGAGACTCAACATAAAAGTAAAAGAAAGGCCTTCATAGAAGGAAGCAGGGATTCAAGTCTCATAAAGAGCCTCCAAAAATTATGGTACTTATTAGCTTTCAGCTCTCATTGCCCCTTTCATAAGCATCTTTAGGTGATTAAGGTTAAAGTGACACAACTAAGAGAATATGCTTGCCAAGTTATAAGCCGAAATATCATGTCCCTTACTTACGAAGACCGAACCTCATGCTACTCAACTTTAGTCACAAGTAAGCTCTTATCATTGTAAGTACATATGTATCACAGAGAACCGAAAACGGGGTACCCCTTGCACATGATACAGGTGTTATCCCATAATCAAAATGACAAGGCAAGCAGACAATGAGCATCTCAGCGATCTTTTTATTTGCTATTTGCATAGGTTTTTATTGAGGATGCTTCATAGAGTGCTCATTATGGTTATGCTACAAGTTTCCACCATGATTAGGCATGGATTAGGCTAGCGGCCCAGGCGTTTCTCTAACACACATACAAACTCCATGATCTTACAAGTTCCACTTTTATTTCACACCGCCGGGATCCATAAGCAAAAGAATCATGATATCAACGGGGTACAATGTACAAGTGCAATGTTGAAAGCGTTCCCCATGATACATGGTTCTGGTAATTTCAACTTATAAAGCACAAGCATATATGCAACAAAGATGGACACAATGGTTCAAGTTTATTAAGTGCAAGAAAAGTAAAGTGTTCCATCAAGTTCGTGAGAGCTTTAATCACTAATTTTCACATAACAAATTTAATTCGGAAGGTAGATAAAAGCATGAATATACTTGGAATAGCAAATGCTAATAGGTAGGTATGGTGGACTCTTTGGAATAACTTGGTTTAGGAGTTGGATGCATGAGTGGAACTCATACTTGGTTATGGAGGCTAGCAAAAGACTGGGAGCGGTCGACTAAGAGAGCAATAATGGCCATAATCATGCAAAGCGACAAAACATCATTGATTAAAGCATAAAGTGATATTACAAGTCAAAAACTAAAGGATCATAAAGGCTATGGTGACTTGGGATAGTTATAACATGGTGTGAGCATGCGCCAAGCAAACCCAAATAAAGCATCAAAGGAGAATACCACAATACTATGCTTTAATATGCTAAAACAACGCATGATTCTTCCAAGGCACATTAAGCAATCTCAATTGTTTATAACAAGTCATGCTACAGCAATAATCACTAAATAAAGCCAAAACAATAACAAGCATGGCATGACAAAGCATAGGTCACATTCAAAAACAAGCTCCTTTTACCACTTAAGCATGAACTTTCCTACTCTTTTCCAATCCAAACCAAACTTATTTGAAAACTGATGTATGAAAGAGGGGGTCCAACCAATTTGTTCGAACAAACTAACAAAAACCAAGCAAACGAAAACCAAAAAAAAAACAAAGACGCTCCAAGAACAACACAACTGTGCATGAAACAATAAAAATGAAGTGTTTGGAAGAAACCTCGGATTTTTATTGATAAAGAAGGGGATGTCTTGGGCATCCCCAAGCTTTGACGCTTGTACTTCTTGGATATTTCTTGGGGTGACACGCGTGTCATCCCCAAGATTGTGCTTTAGTCCATTCTTCATCTCATTACATCATTCCTTTCATACACCTGAATTTTTTCTTTCATACAAAACTTCACACAATCTTTATTAGCAACATTAGTGTACTCAAGATAATAAGTCTTTGGGTTCAGTTTCAACACCAATAAAACTTCCATTAAAAAACAAGCTACTTTATCACTTCCCTCAAAAAGCTCAATTCCCCAAAAGAACTCAAAAAGGAATCAACAAGAAGCAAATGAAAATAATGGCAGAAATCTGTCAAAACAGACCTTCAGGTAAAAACCAATTTTTTCAAACACCTTATGTTGCTCAAATTGAAAAGTGTTGAACTAACGAAAGTTAGATAACGACCTGGGGCAGAAGCACAAAAATTCACGCCTCAAACAGACGTACAGAGATTTTACACGAATTTTTACGGTGAAGAATAAAAATCTGTTTCGGGACAACAACTTTCCCAAGCATTACTTCTCTCTCATTAGAGGTTACTCTTGGCACAAAAAGCAAAAAAAAAGGATAAGGAGCGGTGATTACAGAGGAAATAACTTTCAAGACTCATCTAAAACTTTTGGGTTATCTCCCAATAAGTATTTTTTTCTTTAACGCCTTTAAGTTAGGCATAGTAATTCGAGAAGATGCTCACATAAGAAATATGAATTGAAGCAAAAGAGAGCATCAAGGAGCAAATATGATACACATTTAAGTCTAACCCACTTCCTATGCATAGGAATCTTATACGCAAATAAATTCACAAAGAACAAAGTGACACACATAGGAAGATGAAATGAGAGTAACTTCAAAACTTTCAGCACATAGAGAGGTGTTTCAGTACCATGAAAACTTTTACAACCATATTTTCCTCTCTCATAATGATTTTCAGTAGCATCATGAACAAACTTAACAATATAAATATCACAGTCATCCTCCTTTGGTAAGCGTGGAGGGCTATCAAATAAGGTAAGGGGTAAAGAGTTACTCTCATTAGAAGGTAGGAATGGGTAGATCCATTCTTCCTCCTCTTGATCATCACTCTCCTCCTCTTTTTCATCAGCTTCCAGTTTCAGCAACTTCTTCTTCCATAGGCTCCTGCAAGGCATTAGTCTCTTTCGTTGGTCGAGATCATCTATTAAGATATTCAAGAATATATCCATTCTCTACCTTGTAATTATCAAAGCAAAATTTAAGTATATCATAAACCTCATATTTATAAGGTGCATCATCAGTATTTTCAAGCAAATAAGCAAGTTCGAATGCACCCTTCCAAGCAATAAATTCTTCAATGTGTTCTACATCATAAAAGTCATAATTTCCCTTAACATAAGAAGATATGGTAACATCATCATTATACTCACATTGAAAAGGTAGGTGTTTATACCTCCTACAACAAAAAGATTTATCACACGTTTCTAGCAATGGTATCCAATTTATTAATTTGTTCCCATAAGTGTTTCCCTTTTTGTGACAAGCGGTGTTCCTTATAATAATATTTTTGTTCTTCCGTGAACCCACCTTGCCAATAAGATTCAATTTCAAAGAAACCAATCATTGATAGAAAGCATGATAAAGCAAGATAATAACAGACCAACGAAAATAACCACTATAGTAGGAACTATTTGTTTTGTGTTTTTGATAAAAGAAACAAGCAAACAAAGCAAAATTAAACTAAGCAAAACAAAAACAACAAAGTAAAGAGTTTGGTTATGAGGGACTCCCCTTGTAAAGATGTCCTTGTCTCCCTGGCAACGGCGCCAGAAAAGACTTTTGATGGCGCGTGGTTGACATGGGAGCTTCCTCTTCTTCGATCCCCGACATTGGCGCCAGAAAAGAGCTTGATGGCCCAAGATATCTTGAGCTCGTTGGGGAACCCCAAGAGGAAGGTATGATGAGCACAACAACAAGTTTCCCTCAGTTACGAAACCAAGGTTATCGAACCAGTAGGAGCAAGGAAACACCTCCAAGGTGTTGATGCCAACTTGGAATCCTGCACAACACAACCACAGAACTTTGCCCCCAACTTACAGTGAGGTTGTGAATCTCACCGGTTTTGCTGAAAACAAAGGCTTAAACGTGTTGTGTGGAAGAAAGTAAAAGATGGCAGAAAGTAAATAGAAAATAGTAAACAGTTGTAGATTGATGGTAAAAGAAAGGACCGGGGTCCATAGTTCACTAGTGGTGGTTCTCTTTAAGATAGACGACATGTTGGGGGAACAAATTACATCGGGGCAATTAACAAACATCGAGAAATCATACATGCATATATGTTGGGTTCTCCTCCCTCACCCGCAGCCCTGGCTACCCCCAACCCGTGCTAGCCACGTCGCCCAGAGCACGCCGCGTGTTATGCCATTTACCGCTCGCTTGGTGCAAACCGGCACCGCCCACTGCCTTGAGGAGACCCCTCCTCTCCCTCTCAACCACCATGCACTGAACGCCGCGCTGCACCCCGTCTGCCCCGTGCCCTATCGAGCGTGACAGCACGCGAGCACCTCGCGTGCACCACCTCCCATTACTGCCTCACGCACTCCCGAGGCTGAGCGCTACGACTAAACACGCTTCGCGGTCCCTCTCGCGCGAATACGCAATCTCGCCACTGCGCGCAGCCAATCCCAGCCCCCGCGACCCCTCTCGCCACCACCTCCTACACCTGGTGCACCGTGGGCGCCGTCTCTGTGGTTTTAAAGAACCAGAGAGCCCCAGCCCCCATGTCCCACGCCACACCACTCCCCAGCAACTCCTACTCCACCCCAGAGTAGAGCCGAGCCCCGCTCGGTCTCTGCTTCTCTCGCCACCGCCACACCACCACGGTTTGGTCGGAAGAGGTGAAGGTTGCCGAGGAGGCTAACCCCCTCTGCTCTGCCCCTTTGCTCTGTCGCGTTGTCTGCGCTGCCTCTGACCTGCCCTCCCCTTTCCCCTTTTGCCAGGAGCACCAGAGCTGCGAGGACGCCGAGGACATCGAGGAGCCGTGGAAGTCCGCGACGTCGCCAGCAGTCGAAGCCACCCTCACCGCCCCTTGTTCGAGTCCCCGTCGACGACCGCTTCCAACCCCGCCATCACCAACCCCTCTCCACCCCTAGGTGAGCCACCCCGACCACCGCACCGTCCAGCTAGGGTTAGGTCGTTGGCACCCCTATCCCAGGAAGAAGACGAGCCCCAGGCCGTCGATCTCGTTTTAATCCAATGGCCCATATGAACCCATACCCCTTCATGCCCCTCCACCGCTGACATGCAGGCCCCACCGCGGGTTTTGAAACCCTGAGGTTCCTGCGCAGGCCGCCGTGTTGCGTGGGCCGGCCCAGCCCCTAGGTGGGTCGTGACCCCTGCTTCTGCCCTTTTTGTTATTTTAGATGTTTTAATTCCCAGAAATTGGTGTTGTAGCTTTAAATCCACCAAAATTCACCTGTTTGATGTTTCAGCATGAAAAAAATTTCACATGGTAGCCACTGTAAATGGCTAACACCTAGATCTGGTAGATCACTAAAATATCATCTGTGATTTTACTGAGATTATTAGTGGTAAAAATATGATGTTACTGGTATTTAATTCATGAAAAAACTTCTATGACTCAGAAAATTGTGAAACCAATTTCCATTCCTTGCTTGCGAGCTTACCTACTGAACAAATTTGAAATCACTCAGTTTGATTATTAGTGGTAAAAATATGATGTTACTGGTATTTAATTCATGAAAAAACTTCTATGACTCAGAAAATTGTGAAACCAATTTCCATTCCTTGCTTGCGAGCTTACCTACTGAACAAATTTGAAATCACTCAGTTTGGAGCTGTATAACTTCTGTTCTTAATTTCACAAAAATTGGACAGAGGGTTCTTACTTTAATTGCAGAGGCTACTATAGATCTAATTTTGGGATGAGACTAGCTCCCAGAGTTAGCCCTCTGTTAGTAATACTTAATCCTAGAAGGGCATAATTTTTGGTTCAGTAGATCTGCTCTAGGAATTTTCTTGCTAAATCTAGTCCTGTTTTCAGTAATTTAATTGCTAAAGATCAACCTTAATAGCTAAAGACATGAATCCAATTGGGTTGGCTTGGTAATTTCAGTATCTGTGCAGAAAAATAACTTTCAGCCATTGATCACCAACTTGTTTTGGTCAAGTCATCTATTTGTGTATTAATCTAGTCTTCACCTTTAAAATCACCAAATTTGTTTGGCTCAATCTTTTTAATTGATTCTAGTGGCATGGAGTTGTTAGGATCTGTAGCTACATGTGTGTGGTTAGTTTTGTTCAGTTGAGCATCTGGTATGTACTGTTTGTGATAATTGTCTTGTGGTTGATGGTTGGTATTGTGGTTTGATTATTTCCCTTTTGCGGCGATAGATACGAACGAGGACGAGTTTGAGGAAGTTGTTTGGGAGGACTTTGAGGAAGAAGATCAGGAGCAAGCTGCCAATCAAGGCAAGCCACCTACAAGTTGATGAGACTTGTCCCACCCTTACTTTATGCATCTTGTTTCACTTACTCTTACTAATGCATTGTTCTACTCGCTTTATGTTTATATATATATATATATCTATTATGGCATCGGTTTGGATCCTCCAAACTCATGCTTATGGTACTGTTTAAGTACCCCCCCCCCCCTTTGATATTACCTACCCTTCCCCTAGTAGTTAAGGTGGTTTACAATGCCACAACCCCCTTGGAGACATTTGTTCAGACCAATAAAACTCTAGGTTAGGAACCCGAGAGCAAAGAGGTTTTTACAAAGGTTTTGAAATGAAAACTTTGGCAAGTGGGACTTGCCGAGAGATCTTATAAAAAGATTGGTGTTCGTTTTCCAAGTGGTGACTTCAAGGAAGAAGAGGAAGAAAATTTGTTTTCAAAAACGCACCCGGTTCTATGTAGTTTTGCCCGAACAACTACCCCGTGCAACGACACTACCCCTATATGGGAAGGGGCTTGACCCAAAGGTGGTCCATTCTGATGCAAGTGCCTCACAACTACTGCAGGGGATCGCGATCCCCGGAGGCTAGGCCTTCTCCTGTAAAGGTCCATGTGGGACATCGACCTGGAGAAGGAACGAACTGTCTGCAGGTAGCCAAGCGTTACTATGAGCCCCTCATTGAAAGCGCCCACTTTGTGCAGTGTAAAATGCGCTCCGGTTGGTCCTCGGTACCCTACGTCCTGGTTTTGAGGGAAACAACACTCATAGGGTAGGCACTTGTATTAGAGTGGATTTTCTCGAAGGTCATGTTCGATTATCCAAAACCCGCATACTAGTGTATGACGATCCACGACTGTTCGCGGTGGATGTATCGAATCTTGTGGGTAAAGTGTACAACGTCTGCAAAGCGTAAATCTATTCGAACAGCCGCGTCCGCTGTCATGGATGGTTGGAAAGGTTGCTACTTAGCGATGTGGTTTTGTTTTATGAAAAGGTTTTGACCATGGGATGGTCGGAAGGAAAAAATGAGGGACCATGGGATGGTCGGAGTAAAGAAGGTGTTGGTCATGGGATGACCAAAGGAAAAGAAAAGGGGTGATCCCATCCTAGTAGCTCGAGTTTTCTCAACTCTTTCACTCAAAAAGGTTTTATAAACAAGTTACTTCGAGGTGTAGATCCTACATCTATAAGAGGAGCTATTCTTATAAATATCCCATTGGAGCCATCCTATCCATAGCCATATTGCATACTCTTTATGTTCATTCTCTTGTATGGTGGTTTGCGAGTACATTCAAAGTACTCACTAGCATTATCCCTGGCTATCTACTTGGCCAGACTATGAGCAGGACGATGGAGACGATGGAGGGTACGACGACGACTTCGCAAACTAGGGCGTTACTCCGAGTCGGGCACATGTTGGGCTTTGGCTTGCCTCGGGTCTTCCGCGTTTAGCAGTTCCGCTGTTTCTATCTATTTGTGCCCATGGTGGCAGTTATGTAAGACTATTTATGTAAGACTTGTTGTATCCTACTGTACTGGATGTGTACTTTGATATTATGTTGGTTATGCTCCACGATGCACTGATCATGGGATTGTGGGTGGTTTGCATGATTGGTAATATCGGATGTAAATCCGGGGTCGCCACAGGTACTACCGCTCGGGCGGGCTAGTAGTATCGGGCCGGCCCAGCCGCCTGCTCCCATCGCAGCCTTGCTTGCTCGCCCAGCCCATCACCGCATCGCTCACTCCCTGCTGTCGTGGCCTACTCCTAGGCTTCCATCACGCGCGCTTGGCCTTCTGCCGCGTGGCGCCCGCTTGTCTCACTCGCCGCTCGCTCGCGTGCCAACCGTCACCTGATCCCCTTCTTCGCAGCACACCCTACTCGTCCTGTGTTGCCCTGCTGCTCGCCCTTGTTACCTTGTGTCTCTGGCCAGGAGCTGATAGTACCATCCCATCGACGGTACTACTGGCCCAGTCAGGCACATTGGCCTCCAATGGACAGATTTCGTGGCCCCATATAAAAAGCCCACTCTCTCTCTTTTTCTAGTGCTTCTTCCTCTCTTTTTCTTCAATCTTTGCCTATTCTTTGACACCTCTTTGAGCTTGTTTCAATCCTTCCCCTCCAATGATTCTTGCCAATATTTGAGAGGAAGATTGAGTGGATCTAGATCTACAATTTGACCAAACCAAATCACCTCTTTGTGAGTGAATCTTTGGGGTCTAGATCTCAGGGGATTTTGTGTTGTTCCTTTGATTCTTCCTCTCTTATTCCCCCAAGTGCTTTAGTAGCTTTGTTGGAATTTGAGAGTGAATTTTTGGAGCATCTTTGTGGTGTTCTTGCCATTTTCATTAGGTGCATCGGTTTGTTTTCTCCCCGGAGGATTTGGTTGGTGATATTCAAGAAGCTTGTCCCTCTTGGGTTCTTGGAACCCTAGATGGTTGTGTGGCCTTTGTGGCTTGTTCTTGGGGCCTTCAATTAAGTTGTGAAGCTCTCCCCAATATTGAGGCATTGGTGGTGATTATTGGGAGACTCCAATTAAGTTGTGGAGATAGCCCCAATCTTGTACGGGTTTGGTGCTCGCCCTCAAGTGTCCCATAGTGGAACGAGTGCTTAGCGCGTGGTGGGTGCTCGGAAGAATAGGGTGAGGCCTTTTGTGGTGTTGGTGGTCTTAGTACCGCCCACCCCTCCAACGAGACGTACTACCTTGTTGGGAGGACCTCTGTAAAAAATCATCGTCCCCACGTGCCTCGGTTATCTCTATACCCGAGCTCTTTACTTATGCACTTTACTTTGTGATTGCCTTCATGCTTGAAGTAATCTATCTTGCTATCATTGTTGCTTATCTTTCTTAGCATAAGTTGTTGGTCCACATAGGTGAACCTTAGTATATCTAGGCTTTGTGCTTGACAAAAGAAAATGCTAGTTTTATTCCGCCATTGTTAAGCCCATCTCTTAAAAGTTTTAAACCGCCTATTCACCCCCCTCTAGGCGACATCCGTGATCTTTCAATTGGTATCAGAGCGAGATCTCTCGCTTTTAGGCTTCACCGCCTTGAGAGTAAAGATGTCGTCTAGTGAATTAGTGCACAAATTCTTCTATATATTCGATGGCACAAATTCTGATGTTTGGAAATGGCGCATGCTAGATTATTTTCGGGACATTCACCCATCTATTGAGATAATTCTATATATGGTTTTCTCTTCTCCTATGGATCCCCAAAACAAATCTTTAGAGGAGAAGATGAACTCTTATATAGATGCTCAAGCTCCTAAAGTGCTTTTACTTATCGTGAGCAATGTAGTTAAATCTTCATTCATGCCTTATCGGAGTGCTCATGAGATATGGACAAACCTTCAAGAAAAATATGATGTGTCCAACATTATTGAGGATGATTGTGTTCCCTCCACCTCCGGCCATGATGAGTTATCATCTTCTACCACTTCACCAACATGTGATTTTTCGCAAGGTAATGATACGGTGAGTGGTGATAGAAATTGCAATTTGGATAGTGAGCTTACTATAGATAATCCTTCTTCTCTATCTAGTTGCAATATTCTATCTTTGGACCTTAATACTTCTAGGACTCAAAACCCATTACATGCTTGTGTTGATAGTCCTTGCATATCATGTAAAAATTGGCTTGAATAGATCTCATGATGATATGCTTGCTTTGTGTTGTTGCCATGATAAAAATGCTTATATTTCCTCCTGATCCTGTGTTGCTAACCATGTATAGGAAACCGAAGATTCTATGGGCCAAGATAATGTTTTGAATGGAGCTACAAATGCAATTTCATCATCACCTTCTTCCAGTTCTCACATATGCCTTATGGCTAAGGGAACAAAGGAAACCTCTTTGGATCCTAGTGTATCTCATGATGATGATGTTGATAATGATAATGATGATGATCATCTATTTTATTATGATATTGCCTCCATTCAAGAGATGGGAGAGATTGTCTTTCCCGCTCTTCATAGAAATAAAATGGCTTCCTCCAAATTTGTTGAAATCTTGACTTGTGCTATTGAAGGAAAGAAACTTATTGAGGAGCAAGAAAATATTATTTTTCAAAAGAATGAACATTAGCATGAGTATGCTAACGAGATTGCTTATATAGAGAGCTCCCTTGAAGAAGAACAAACCACCAAAGAATCTCTTAAGGAGACTTTTGATCTAGAACTATCTAGAGTAAAGGAAAACCATGATAGAGAACTTGCGGTGGAAAATGTTCTCAAAGCTAAAAATGATGAACTCATAGTTTCCCATGATAAACTTGTTGAGGATTTTAGGCACCTCGAAAATGGATCTCGGGTCGTTAAGGGTGAGCTCATCAAACTCACCGAGTCACATGAGCAACTTAAAGCTTCATATTCAAAAGAGTTTGCAAAGTTTCCCACACCTCTTGCTATTATTGATGATGCTTGTGCTACTAACTCTATTTCTTGTGAAGCATCTATTTTGAATTAGAACATTGAGCTAAAGGCTCAACTTGCTTTGCTAACTAGCAAATATGGGAAATTGGAAGAAAGTCATGTTAAGCTCTCAAGCTCGCATGAGGATCTTCTAGTCTCTCATGATAGGCTAAAATTAGCTTATGAGGCCATTGTGTCAAAGGTAACTTCTAGTGGGCCTCATGTGGACATTAGCACTACTTCTACTCCTAAAGTGATATTGCCATGTGCTAGTTCTTGTAGTTCATCCTCGCATAACCATGCTATATCTTGTGATGAATTGCATTCCGTGCCTTGTTGCTGTAACAATGAAAATTCTACTTCCTCTACTACTATTGTTGTTGACACTAACCATGTAGTGAAAATTAGAGAGCTCAAGGCTCAAGTCACTTCTGTGGAGAATGACTTGAAAAAGGGTCATAAAAGGAAGGCCACACTCAACCACATCTTGAGTGTGCAAAAATCCCCAAATGACAGGAGTGGACTTGGATTCAACTCCAATATAAAGAACAAGCCCAATATCAAGTTGAATCACAAGGGAAACAATAAGAATGGCCCTGATCAAGTCAAGAATCTGGCCAACATTATTTGCTTCAAGTGCAAGGAAGAAGGGCATCATGTTAGATCTTCCCCATTGAAGAAGAAGCCTCTTGGTGTGAAGAAACAATGGAAGTGGCCTCAAGCTCTCCTCAAGTTGTAGATGGGCCTCTTCCTAAGAGAACTACTCGTGATCTTCCTCAAGTTGTGGCATCACCCAAGAAGAAAGATAGCAAGAGAATACCTTGCTACATTTTCCGTCAGAAGGAGCACATTTCTTCCTCATGCACCGTTGGTAACTACTCATCCAAACCTATCATGATTGATGATGCTTATTCACTTCATAAGGATGAGGTGGGCAATGTGTTTGCCAAATATGTTGGTACCCAAAGTGGTGTCAAGAAAAGAACCATTTGGGTTGCCAAGCCAATTGTGACTAACTTCTTAGGACCCAACTAGGTTGGGGACCAACAAGCCAAAACATGATTAATAGGTAATTTTGGAAGACAATGGAGACTTGGCTACATTATGAAGAATTGAGGGATCTTCATCTATTATATTTTTCAAGCCAATTCATGTGTATTTTATTGCCTCTATCATATCTCCAATGTTCCTCCTTGCGGTAACATGTGCTCAACTCATTACATTGAAAGTTACTCGCCCCCTTGTGCATGTGTTGGTTTTGTACCTTGAATGTTTTTGTATATGTTGTGCTTACCACTTACTTATCTTGAGTTATCAAGTTTATTTGTGTTTGTTGGTTTGTGATACCTTCGATCCAAATTATGGATGTAGTGTAGCTTCTTTTTCCCTAGTAGACCTAGGTTATCGAATCCTCGGGAAGCGAATGCATAGTGAAGTTACTTTAACGGACCTTCGAGAGTTTTAGAATTCCTTTTGTGTTTTTACCAGACCAAAAGCTTGCGTCTTATTGTTGTTGTCGATGATGGAGAGAGAGGGCCTAGGGCGTTCGGTTTCACCTGTAGCTATGCAAAACATCTGATGGGAATAAAAGATAGAAATAAAGTATACATGTACTTGTTAGAGCAAGATAAGTTATATGTGGGCAGTGCATCCATAATTTATATTGCCTCCGCAACCGCTTATAGCAATAACCTACTAGTCTCATCCATAGAAGAAACATAACTAATGATATGCATAGTGATGTCACTGTTAGTCCCAAGTAAATCCCTCACATACAGTCGTACTACCCCTTCTGTCACTAGGGTTCCTAACCTGCAGATCAGTCATTACTCATACTCCATATACCTGGATCAACCCTCGGGGTCTAGGGTACCTGACAAGTCCTTGGATTGAGGCAAGAGAGGATACAATAATCATCATGTCATATAAACTAATACACGATCCCATATATGATAAATAACATGCACAATTGCTACATGGCTAGGTCGAAGCCTTTAGCCCAAAGAGAATTACTCACACATAGAGATGAGATCAACAATCACAAACATTTTAATGAGAATCATAAGATTAATAGCAATAGTCTTACAATGTTGCCAATCAAAGAAGAGACCTACTATTACAAGTGGTGGAATATGGCTATGGAGATGGAGAAGGGTTTTGAGATCTGGAGTCGGCCGGTGATCTATGGCAGAGACTTTTTGGCGAGGTCTGGATTTTTTTCTCATCGCCTGAGGCTTCTTTATATAGGGGTCCCTTCATGAAAGTTGTTCTATTTGACCTAAGGTGACAGCGCCAACTATACGATCGGAGCTATACGGCCGGAATTTTTGCTCCGGTCGTATAGTTCGTCGTTAAAGCGTCTGGCTCCGCTTAACGGCTCCTAGTTTCTTCTGGTTGTTGGAAATCTCATTTCGTTGACTTTAATGTAGTGATTCCCATCTTCTAACGACATTATCTGCATAGGAAAAATATAAAAAGAAAGGATTGCATACCCCTCTGAATATTAGGCTTTAGTGGCAGGGTTTCGAGAGATATTTCATCAAAACTATGAATAATATCCAGTTTAAATGTGGACATATATGGCTATATTTCAGAGCCATCAACCTCCCCAAGCTTAAACTTGATTGTCCTCGAGCAAGAAAACTAAAATAAAAAAGGAACTCAGCATTTAAACTGAAATAATGAGATGGTGATCTTACTCATGATTAGTAGACTCATGTTTCCTCCACTTCATAAATTTGAAAAACTTCAGCATAGATAGAGTAATGGCAAGCATATCATACGGTTTTTATGCATCCTTGTAGTGCAGCAAAATTATTGTTAGCATGGATGATTCAAAAAAAGTAAACTTTATTCCATGTCATGTGATCAACTCATAGGCTTGCCTTTGAATAATAAAGTATAATCATGTAAATTAAGTGTGAGAGTTGTCATGAAAGCATATACACTAGAGTATCTCAATTCTCCCACATCAATAAATCAAGACTTTTCAATCACTACTTTTCTATTCATTGTCCTTCAAGAATTTCAGTTTTTAAGTAATTGAGAGCATGCCAAAGATTTTTTATAGTTTATTGGGCTGTGATGGACACTCGTGGCATCACTAAGGTTTTTTTTCCTTTTGCATAATGATTACTCATAATAGCCAGAGGAGTGATTCCATCATGATTACAGCTACCCAGGAGTGTCAATAATCTTACCCACTATAGCATTGCTACTACAAGTGTTTAATCAACTCATAGCTGAAATCTAGGAGTTTCCTCCATGAAGATCGTTCGTAGGCCAGCGGAGTTGTTTGCATCCCATGAAGTATGACACGCATAAAGCTTTATCATTCTTATGATTAACAAGTCAAACTTTGGCATGCTCCCAAAAACCGCTAAAGATTAATTCAATCGAATAAATCCTTTCAAAGAGAGCTATCAAGTCAATCAACATTTTCAGTGGTGTTGAGTGTCTTTAGAAATAAACCTTCAAGACTAAGCACTACAACACCCAAGCCTTAAAATGTGAGACTTTTTCTTATTACAATTATTTAGCAATTTTAGGCAAGACTTGGTTAATTACGAGAGCTGGAACAAAATGTACCCAATTATATACCCATACAAACAAAAAATCTTACTACGATACAAAGACTCACTCCACCAATATAATATCTTAACATTTACTACTAACTAGCATGGGTTTCTCAAACTTCAAAAGTGGGGAGTCATAAGGCATACCTCTCAAGTTTGGTTCCACTTCTCTCTTCCTTTTTTTTCTTCTTAGAAACTTGAAGTTGATCACTCTCCTGCAAACATATGAAGACCTCGAGGCGGAAAGAAAAGAAAGAGGGAAAATAAGGAAAAGGGGAGAAATCTTTTTGTGATTTTTAAGAGAGGGAATTTAAAGAATAGAAAATTGGCGGCAAATAAAAACGAGTGCTTATAAACTCAAAAGCAAATAGAAAGAACTAGAAAATAAAGTGTTGGGGAAACCAACACGAGTGCTTATAAACTCAAATAAAAATGCAACCTCGAAATAAATAAAAGCAAATGAATGCCAAATAAAGATACAAGAGGAAATTTCCCCAAGCTTAGGATTTTGCAAGCCCTTCAAATCATTGTGGTGGCGGGAAAAATTCATTACTACAGTTCGCAAATTGAGTTGAGAGGTTACTAGTTGATTCTCGGAGGTTAAAAGAGAGGCTATGCATCCTCTCCACAGTCCCTCGAAGTCCTTGGAAATCTTGGTATGTGGCGAACTGGGTTTGTGGCTGCTCCTCTTGGTAAGGAACTCCTTGCTCCTCTTCTTGGTCCTCATCCTCTTCTGAAATCTCTTCCTTGGGTTGGTGTTTCTCAACCTGCAAATCATATAGAAAACATCCTTCCTCGATAGAGAAAATACCATTAGGCATAGGAGCGGGGTAGAGACGCCCAACTCCAGGAATATGTAGATAATAAACACCACCTCTCCTAGTGAGCATTCCATAGGCTCTCAAGGTGGAGAAACCAACACGTGTCTCACCTAGCACGGGTTGCAACTCAGCTAGGTTGATGTCTAGGGCAGTGGCAAGCACGGTGATGAAGCCTCCACCTGTGATTGGCCCTTGGCTTTGGGAGGCTTGGTGCTCCAGGTAGCGCACAAGGATGGCGCCCAAGTTGAGTGACAGGTTGCAGTTGATGTAAGTAGCCTTTGCGAGGACTAGGATGTCCTCCTCGTTGAGTCTCGTGAACTCATTACGTTCTTGCAAGGTGTTAGCAATAGTATAGAACAAATAGCGAACTGCGGGATGTTGAATATTCTTCCCCTTGTTTACTCTATTAGTGAAACTCATTCCATTATAGTATTGTTCAGGGGAAGGACTTAAGCCAGTAAAGGATGCGCGTAAGGCATGAACATCATTGTTTGGCAAATTAAAACATGCACACCATTCATCTAATGTTAAAGTGTAGTTGTTGTTCATCGGTATGAAATAAATAGTGTCCTCTCCTTGCCATTGTTTAACGGTGCTTTGCAACGAACTTAGAAATTCAATGGTTAAGCGGCGATAAGTAGGTACATCATTGTACACAAAGTTTTGCAGGTCAGCTCAATTACAAAGTAAATTAAAGTCATCAGAAATACCGAGTTGGTTCAATATAACGGGGCAAGCCCACTTGGTTGCCTTCACTTCGTGGTTCTTGATCCTGTTGAAGCAATCACGTTGGGGCTCATCCTTGAACTTGATCCCCATGCGTTCCTGAGCGGTTGCCCAAGAAGTGCTAGCGGTGGCACGAGCATGAGTTTCGCTCCTTGTGTTCATCATATAAAACATTGAAGAAAGACAAAAAATTAAACTTTTTGATCCAACAACAGTAAGTACAATATATTCCTCATCATAGCACACTAAACAATCTCCTCTAAATAATAATCTAGGCAAGAAAATCATGGCAATTGGTTCATAGTAGGTCTCAACCTAGATTGATAATGACAATAGATTAGAGATGAATTTGCAAAAAGTAATTGGAGGATCGGAGGAGAAACATACCGTAGATCACTCATGTGCGAGGAAATCGAACGAAATTGAGTGGACATGAGGATCTCTTGAGGTTTTGAGAGAGTTTGGAGGTAGAAGAGAGAAAAATGATTGAAGTTTTGGAGTTGGAGGTACCTTCTCGTGCGATTTTGTGGTCGGATGCAACTATACGGGCGCAACTATACGGCCGGAACATTGTGTCCCCTCCGTATAGTTGGCCTTCTGTAAAAAAATTAGGGTTTCCTCCTGGCGGCGACGCTATACGGACGCAACTATATGGCCAGAACAAAATGTTCCTGCTGTATAGTTGGTCGTTAAACTGTTTATCCCTACGAAAGAAAATATACAAAGGCATCGATATCTATACGACCGGAATTTTTATTCCCGCCATATAGTTGGTCGTTAAACTCTCAGTACATTAGAAAATAATTCGTATGGAGGCACCGATATCTATACGACCGGAACTATACGGCCGGAATTTTTATTCCCGCCATATAGTTGGCCGTTAAACTCTTAGTACATGTCAAAGAAAAATTGTCGATGGCAAAGATATCTATACGACCGGAACTATACGGACGAAATTTTTATTCCCGCTGTATAGTTGGTCGTTAAACTCTCTGTGTGCATCAATTTTTTTTGTTTCTTTGAGAATTACTTCTTTTCCTGTAACTTAGTGATATACCTTGTTTATGACAAAAAGTTGATAGTAAATATTGTCGACCAACAACAGCATGTATGTGGCAGAATTTTAAGTACTACCGAACTTCTTCTCCTCAAATGGAGTTTCCTAGCACTCTTTATTAATCATAAACTTAAACTAAAAACTTAACTCAAACCTTTATTCAACATGGGTTGCCTCCCATGGAGCGCTCTTTTATGGTCAATAGCTTGACCCTGACGATACTCACTTGGGCCAGATGAGTGGAATACCCACTCCAAAGTAATTGGCCTTCAAATTGATGGCATCCTTCTCGTCATGTTTGGCTTTCTTTTTCCTAGGGAAATGGATAACAAACGGATCCCGTGAAGGCAATTGCAACTTCATGTTCCCTTCATGGAGGTTAATTAAAGCCTTTATAGTTCTCAAGAAAGGACGGCCTAGTATTATAGGAGCAATAGTATCTTCAGGCATGTCAACAATAACGAAGTCAATTAGAGCAGGACAGCCTTTAATGTAAACTAAAGTGTTCTCCTTAATACCTATAGCTTGTTTGTAGGTAGAATCTTCTAGATGCAATTTTAATTCAGTGATTTCAAAGGATCCAAGATTTAACTTGTTAAAAAGACTCTTTGGAATTGTCAAGACGCTTGCACCTAGATCACAAAGTGCAGCTATCTCGTTAGTCCCAATCTTTATCTTAATAGTAGGCTCAAATATGTCATCTAGTTTAACATGCAACTTTTCAACGATTTTCTTGTATTCCTCTTCAAGCTCGCGTACCTTAATTGCTACTTGATCAACAAAGTGTTGATACATGGCTTCATCGTTACCTTCACTTACCAGAATTTTGATGTTGATCCTCTTTACGAGGTCTTCGATGGTGTAGCTTGGTGAAGAGGCATTACTATAATCAAGTTCTATAGGCTCCTCCCTTTGGATCCTCATCATTTTGAGTTCTTCAACAGGATTGGGCTCAGCTTTACCTGCAAATTTAGCTAGAATGAGAGTTTGCCTCTCGATTATCTTACCTAGATGTGCCTCAACTATCCTCGTTCTTTCTTGGAGGGCCTACAAATCATTTCTCAAACTAACAGCTTGGTTAGATAATTTACCAAGCGCGGCATCATGGTTCTCCATTATTTTAATAAGAATATTGTTTTGTTCATTTTGTGAGTCTATAAAAGACTTAAGTGTTTCTTGGAGACTACCATTACTAGTTCCCATATTATTATTAGAATTACCTGCAGGACTAGAATAAATGTTTCCGAAAGTTAGGATTGTAACTCTTCTTCCAAGCAGGGTTATAATCATTACGAGCTATAAAATCTATTTCTTAAATATTTGTTTCAGGAGTGGCTCTTACCTAGGTTTTCTTACCTTTTACGGCTAATGTGAGCTCATCCAACTTAGTATTGAGTTCTTCATTTTCTTGTGGTGAGATGGAGTTCACATTTTCGTGTTTGATCTTTCAACATGCCATTGAGCATGGTTGTCTTGAATATCGTCTAATAGCTGCTTTGCTTCGGTAATATGTTTACCCATGAATGTTCCTCTAGCTGTAGTATCAACCATAGACTTAGATACAAGATTAAGAGCATTATAAAATAAATGGAGGATTAACCAATCTTCCATCCCATGACTGATAGTTTCTTAAGCATTCTTTCATCCTCTCCCATGCAAGCGCTAGTGGCTCACGCTCTTCCTATCTAAAGCCAATAATATTAGATTGGTGTTGCATAGTCTTTGCAGGTGGGAAAAATTTAGTCATAAATAAAGAAGTACATCCCACCCATGATGTAATAGTATTTCTAGGCAAAGACAGTGTAACATCCCAAATCTTTAATCAAGGTTATCAAGATCCAAATCACCCAATTTAGGGTTAACAAAAACTTTTTATCATTAACATAATTATGAATGCATGTGTGTTTGCATTAATATAGCATTGTTTGGAAATGCCATGTTTGATTGTTCTAATGGTTGTAAAATGATTCAAGGGTGAATGCCACATCATCTAGATCATTCAAAAACAAAATCCAAAGAAAAAGAAATCAAATAAGATTAAATAATGCAAATGGTCATTTTGACCATTTTAACCCACTAGGCCACTTTAGGTGTTCCTAGAAGTCAATTTCAAACAGAAACAATTCTAGATCTTTGCACCCCTTGCAAGTACAAGTAAAGATCTACCAAGGCCCACTTTGAAATTTTACAAAAACATTTAGCCACTAATTTTAATTGACATTGGAAAATTGAATCCATTACATATGCATAGATCCCACTTTTTCAAAAACCACTCAAATGAGTTCAACTTCCAATTCCCAGCAACCAGAGACTACCAAGCATAAGATCAAGTCACACACCAAAAATCTTTTCAAAATTCAAATTTAAATTTCTTGCGGCCATTGTGTCGAACACCTGGTGATCATCAAATAAACTGCCTAACTAATACTGTTGATTAATCAAAGCTTTGTCCCCCATTTGACCCTCTAATCTCTCCCTTGTCCTCTCTTATCCTAACCGAGCCCCAGACAACACCCCCCTTCGCCGCTGCGTTAGTACCGCGTAGCCCAAAGATGGTCATCGCCGACCGACCATGCCCAAGTCGCAGGAGACCACCCAGCCCCTTCTGTCGTGCCTAGGAGGTAGGCGTGATCACACCGCCACCCACTGTCCCTGCCCTGCGCCCTGCCAAGCACTGGACCACCCACAAAGTGCCGCTCTCTACACCACCGTGACATGCACAGACCGCACCAGTGCGCCGCACCCGACAGCCTCACACAGACCCCGCCTTGCCCTCAGCTCGCACGCGCACACTCGCCTTAACACTAGCATGCCCCAGACATCCCCTCTCACCGTTGTTTGACCCGCAGCCACCGCACGCCGCGTCAAACGCCGCCTCTGCCATGCAGAGCACGAGCCGCGCCCGACCAAATGCCACCACCCCTAGTCGTGCCTTTACGCCGTAGAGGACCGCCAGGAGACCACGCGTCGACCGCTGCATGCAGCCACGCCTCTAGCAGCTCGTACCCATGTCACCACCATCGCCTGCCCACGCCTCATTGTCCCGTCGTCGAGCCTATAAAAGGAGGCCACCCCCAGCCTCATTCTACACACCACTCACCTCCCCTCTCACCCCTGAGCCTTCCCCACTTCTCCCCGGAGCCAATCGAGCCCTTAGTCATCGGAATTCCATCGGAGCTGGCCGCCACTGGAGGAGAAGGGCGATGCTGATTGTGACCGCCTCAGGAGCCGCCGCGACCAGGCCTGAAACCACCATCGTCCACTAGTTCGATCGCCCCCATCACCACATCTAGCCCACAAATTCAAATAGATGTTTTTCTATTTAGATATAAACTAGATTTTGTCCACTTGTTTAAAAATCATTTCAGAGAGATCCACTTAACCAAAATGCATGATTCCAATTTTGCTAGAAAGATAATTAAAATATCCATCCAAACCCGTTGGATTTAAGTCATTTGGAGTTAGAGATAATCTATACCAAAAATAACAAGACACAGACTTTTCTGTATTCAAACATTTTTCAGAAATCAACCATAATAGCTTTTGAGTTGATTCCAACTCTTAAAAATCATATTTAACAATACCTATCTGAATATGTAATAATATTTAGGTTTGCATGCAGTGACTTTGGACTAGTACCAAAAGAATGCTCTCAGGGTATTTCTAGTCACTTTAAATTGATTAAATAATAAACTTAAACTTTATAAAATGTGACCAACACTTTAAATCACATTACCATGTATTAGAATATGTGGTGATGACATGTGTCCACATGATCCCATATTTTAATTGGAGAATATTAAATCTTAAATATTTTCAATGAGTAGAAATTACTTTTCTCAAATAAAATAAATGAAACTAGTTCATTAAATCTTGTGATGATTGTGATGATACTAGATCATCAAGTGTGTGCCTTAGTGTGTTAATTACACTAGTTAAGTATTGTTTGGTGATTGTGTACCTCGTATGTATTTGTAGACGATAGTACCGACCAAGTCTACGAGGAGGAGGAGTTCTACCCCGACGAAGACGAGGAGAACTTCAATCACTGCACCAACCAAGGCAAGCCATCATTAACAATGCAACCTAACACTTGCAAGCTTGATAACCTAAGAAAAATTCCTTAAGCATGCTTTGTTTATACCTTTTGAGTTATACCCATCCCAAGTTTTACTTACAAGTTTTACCTTTTGCTTTACCAAGGTTTCTTTACTTTTAGTAATGCTTTGTGAGATTTTAGAAAGTAGTATCGATAGCATAAAGATTATAAAACTTGGCCTATACTAGATGTCATTCTATGGCATGAGAGTGAGATTAGCATCCCACCTTAGTGAACACTCTTAAATTAGTGGTTAGTGCTAAACCCAAAAACTTGGTCACTCTAGATGGGGATACTTGGTGAAAATGCTTATGAAAACCTTGGAATGATGAGTAATTCTATTGAAATGTTTTGACATGTGTTGAGAAACACAAATGGTTTATGATGATGAAAATGTTGAGGCATGAGCCTTAGCCATTTATAAAACCTGATGGTTGGGTTCGGATGCGATACCATTCCAAATTACCGTACAACCACAATACCTGAATTGGGTAAGGCTTAGCTAGAAGTTATATGCATTAGTATGGGTTCCCTCGTGGAGGAGGTTTGAGCTGAGGCTACCTCTTGATGTTGTCCACCTATGTAGTGCCCAGGATGACAGATGGCCATGGCTGGGAGGCCAAGCTCATAGGAGAGGTGCCTATACTAGAGTGTGTAAAGGAAAGGTTATGATTGATTATCCGCATACTAAGTATGATGATTTAGGTTATCCCTGGCGAATGTATTGAATATTGTGGTGAAAGTGTACCACCTCTGCAGAGTGTCAAACTATTCGAATAGCCGCGTCCACGGTCATGGACAGTTGGAGTGGCCATACTGTTCCGTTGTCAGATATTTTCAAAATGACTTATGAAATGATTTGTGACTTTGACTTGACCACAACAGAGTTGTGACTATGAAAACTAGTTTCTCCACTTAAGTGATTTTAGAACTTTATTTTATCTTTCTTTACTTCTAAACTCAGCTTAAGTTTCAAACTTAACCTTGTAAATAAACTTAGAACCTAGCATTCTTAGTAGAACTACCTTACTTGTTAGTGATAGTTTGCGAGTACTTAAAGAGTACTCATGGCTTTGGCCCTGGCTATTCCTGTGGCCAGTCTATGAAGAGGACTATCAGGAGGAAGGACAACAGGATGCCTACGGCAACTGGGATCATCTCCCATCGTCAGCATTGCCTTTGACACTGAAGATGGAGCCCACTGCTACGCTTATTATTATTTCTGCTGCTTGTTTATACAAAGACTGGATCGTGAGATCCTTTATTCGTGTAAGACCTTATTACGATTTGTAATGGATGACGTACTGTGATATCCAATCTGTTATGTCTCGCAAAAATGGTAATCTTGGGACTGTGATGCGTGGCATAACAAGCATCTAGGATTAAAAGGCCGGGTGTTGAAAGATAGCAACCATTCTTTTGCTCTCCCTCTTAGAGAGAAAGGAAATAGACGTAATTTGACCGCATCAGGGTCAACGTCTTTTATACGCATCATATCACATATTTCAGTGAAAGTATTTAGTGCATACCTGCATCTTCAATAGCAGAGCCTCCAAATTGATTCTGTTGAACCGAACTTAAATAATGGGGCTTAATTTCATAGTCATCAGCAACAATTGTTGGCTGAGTAATAGGACTACACAAATAAGCGTTGTTGGGAGTAGCAAACTCCCCAAGCTTCTTTTTAGCCATATTTCCTATGTTTTTGGGTTTTCTAAAACAAAGAATTATAATAGTAAAAGCAAGAATTTAAAGGCTAAATATTTTTTTGGTTTATGAAATAAAGACTGAAAGCAAACTAACAAAATTAAAAATAATAATAAAAACTAGCAAGGTTCCTAATAACTTCACCAGGGTAGCTATTGCTTCCTCGGCAACGGCGCCAAAAAAGGGTTGATACCTTCAATCCGGATTACGGATGTAGTGTAGCTTATTTTTCCCTAGTAGACGTAGGTTATCGAATCCTCGGGAAGCAAATGCGTAGTGAAGTTACTTTAACGAACCTTCGGGAGTTTTAGAATTCCTTTTGTGTTTCTATCAATCCAATAGCTTGCGTCTTTTTGTTGTTATCAATGATGGAGAGAGAGGGCCTAGGGCGTTCAGTTTCACCTGTAGCTGTGCAAAACATCTTATGGGAATAAAAGATAGAAATAAAGTATGCATGTACTTGTTAGAGAAAGATAAATTATATGTGGGCAGTGCATCCATAATTGATAATGCCTCCGCAACCTCTTATAGCAATAACCTACTAGTCTCATCCATAGAAGAAACATAACTAATGATATGCATAGTGATGTCACCGTTAGTCCCAAGTAAATCCCCCACATATAGTCGTACTACCCCTTCTGTCACTAGGGTTCCTTGAAGGAAATATGCCCTAGAGGCAATCATAGAGATGATTGTATTTCATATGTATCCATGAGTTTTTATAATGTTCCTTGAATATCCATATATCAGGCAACTTGTATTGATTGGAAATTATGTGAATTGTTGGTGAAACTCTTTACTTGTATGGTTATCTAATAGTTGTCCCTAGTCAGAGTTCATGTGACGACACACATGAATATTAGACTAGCACATCAATTGGTTGATGACTATGTTTCACAAGTCATAGACATGGAGATGTCAAACCAATGATGTGGACACATGTTATGAACATGGGGTTGGACTGACCCAACTTGAGACTGGCAATAATACTTGCAGCTCTCTCTACACATCGTGTATGTTTTATCCTTAGACCTGAGATTGTGGCATGTACTTGAGATGTGGATCGACCTACTTTGGCGCTATCAAACACTACTCCGTAACTGGGTAATTATAAAGGTAGCTTTTGGGTTTGTCCTGATACATGTTGCATGGCATCAGTCAATCAAGATGGCATTTGCCCCTCTCTACTTGAGATATATCTCTGGGACCCTCGAGTGATCGGATCCAGAAATGCATGGCCATGCTACATATGGTTAAGAGTTAACCTAGTAAAGGGATTCCGAATCACAGTATCGATAAAGAGAGGTCAGCTTGGAGCTAGACCAAATATCGTGAGGCAAAGGGAAAGACATGTACTCAACCTTGTGATGGTTCATCCGAATGATCTTTATATGCGTTTAGGAGTTGGCATGTCTTGCTAGAGGCTACTACCAACTATTGATAGAGTAAGTGTACTCGTGTCATGTCTATACGTATATGAACCTATAGGGTCACACACTTTAGGGGCTACAAGCCTAATGAGGATTGGATCCAAATTAGACCAGGCTTAGGCTACTAATGGGTTGCTAATGTAGAAGCCCACCAAGGATGCCTATATAAGAGAGAGTGAGGCGAGATGAATAGGGTTGAGCATTCCACCCAGCCGCCACACCTCTTACGCCTGTCTTGCACGTGCGGACCTAGCACTCTGCCGTGTGACCTTCCACTCCGGACGTGTGGATACCTCGGAGGTGTTGTAGCTGTAGCACTTGGACAAGCCGCGCAAAGGGGGGGTGCTCATGGGACGAGGGCAAGGAGGAGACGTAGAACATCTACACTGCCGCGGCGTGCTTCATTGAGTTCCGCAACTGCGCGTCTAGTGGTAATCCCGTGATCTATGACAATAGTATTCCTGGTTGACGCGGTAGAAAATTTTGATTTTACGCTAGTGTAGCCTACCCGTAACCCTACATTCCTAACCTGCAGATCAGTCATTAGTCATACTCCATATACCTGGATCAACCCTCGGGGTCTTGGGTACCTGACAAGTCCTTGTATTGAGGCAAGAGAGGATACAATAATCATCATGTCATACAAACTAATACACGATCCCATCTATGATAAATAACATGCACAATTGCTACATGGCTAGGTCGAAGCCTGTCAACACCCGGATTTTTAATTCCAGATGCCTGTGATGCCATACCTCGCAATCCCAGGATTACCATTTTTGCGAGACATAATAGATTGGATATCACAGTACGTCATCCATTAAAAACCATAATAAGGTATTACACGAATAAAGGATCTCATGATCCAGTCTTAATACAACAAGCAGCGGAATAAATAATAAGCATAGCGGTGGGGTCCATCTTTAGAGTCACAGGCAATGCTGACGATGGGAGATGATCCTAGTTATCATAGCCGTCATGTTGTCCTTCATCTTGGTAGTCTCCTTCATAGTCTGGCAATAGGAATAGCCAGGGACAAAAGCCATGAGTACTCTTTAAGTACTTGCAAACTAGTACTAACAAGTAAGGTAGTTCTAGTGGGAGAGCTAACTCTATGTTTATTTGTAAAGTTAAGTTTGAAACCTAAGCTGAGTTCAGAAACAAAGAAAGATAAAATAAAGTTCTAGAATCACTTAAGTTGGGAAGCTAGTGTCATAGTCACAACTCTGTTGTGGTCAAGTCAAGATTCATCATTCCTTTCATAAGTCATTTTGAAAACATGTAACAACGAAATAGTATGGCCACTCCAACTGTCCATAACCGCGGACGCGGCTATTCGAATAGTTTGACACTCTGTAGAGGTGGTACACTTTCACCACAAGATTCGATACATCTGTCAGGGATAACCCTGAATCATCATACTTAGTATGCAGATAATCAAACATAACCTTTCCTTTACACACCCCTAGTATAAGCACCTCTCCTATGAGTATGGCCTCCCAACCATGACCATCTGTCATCTTGGGCACTGCATAGGTGGACAACATTGAGAGGTAGCCTCAGCTCAAACCTCTCCCGCGAGCGAACTAATACTAATGCATATAAATTCCGGCTAAGCCTTACCCAATTCAGGTATTGTGGTTGTATGGTAAAATTGGAATGGTATCGCATCTGAATCCAACCATCAATTTTTTGTAAAAGGGCTAAGGCTCATGCCTCAATATTTTCATCATCATAGAACATTTGTGTTTCTCAACACATGTCCAAACATTTCAATAGAATGACTCATCATTCCAAGGTTTTCACAATTCATTTTCACCAAGTGTTCCCATCTAAAGTGTCTCAAGTTTTGATTTAGCTCTAAGCTACTAAGTTAAGAGTGTTCACTAAGGTGGGATGCTAAGATCAGTCTCATCCCATAGAATGACATCTAAGGTTATCTTGATAGGTCAAGTTTTATACTTTTTATGCTATCTTCAACAAGTAAGGGACTTTGGTAAAGTAAAGAAAGTAAAAGCATGAAATTAAATCTTGGACTAGGTATAAATCCAAATGGTATCACCAAAGCATGCCTAATGCCTTTGCTTAGGTTATCTAGCTTGCAAGGGTTAGCTTGCATTGTTAATGATGGCTTGCTAGTATAATACTTACAAGTTTTAGCTTGCTCAGTTTACTTGAAGTGCTAGGCTTGCCTTGGGTAGTGCAGTGGTTGAAGTTTTCTTCCTCTTCCTCCGAGTAGAACTCCTCCTCCTCGTAAGCTGGGTCGGTACTATCTTCTATAAATACATACAGGATACACAATCACCAAACAATACTTAACTAGGCTACTTAGTACACGAAGTCACACATTTGATGATCTATTATCATCACAAGCATCACAAGGTTTTATTACTAGTTTCATTCTTTTTATTTATGAAAAGTAATTTCTACTCATTGAAAAATAACTAAGATTTAATATTCTCCACTTAAAATATGGGATCATGTGGACACATGTCATCACCACATATTCTAACATATGGGAATGTGATTTAAAGGTTGGATCATATTTAAATAAGTTTAAGTTTAAAATTTAATGATTTAAAGTGACTAGAAATGCCTATATAGCATTATTTTGGTACTAGTCCAAATTCACTACATGTAAACTTTAATATTATTACATATTCAGATAGGTAAGGTTAAATGTGATTTTTGAGAGTTGGAATCAACTCAAAAGCTATTATGGTTGATTTTATAAAAATGTTTGAAGGTGCAAATTCTTATGTCTTGTTATTTTTACTAGGAGAGATCTCTAACTCTAAATGAATTAAATACAACGGGCTTGGATAGATCTTTTCAGAGGCTTTCTAAAAAAATTTGAATCACTCAATTTGGTTCAGTAAATCTTCTTGAATTGATTTTTAAACTAATGGACAGAAGTGAGTTCAAACTTAAATAGAAAAATCTATATTTGAACTAACTGGATCGTGCGGGGAAACTAACAGGCCGGCCCAGTGGCGCTCCGCAGCGCGGATGACAACTGACAGGGGGTCCCGCAGGTTAGTGACACATCAAATGCGAAGCGGTACAGGGCACTCTCAGCGCTACGATTAAAAGGTGGATCAACGGCTGAGGATCGTCGTTCCTGGCGAACAGGTCGCCGGCGAGAGCTAACCCTAACGGCTCGGTGGGGGTACGTGGGGGCTTACCAGGGCTCCAGCTAGACGTGGCGATGGGGGCGATCGAGCTGGTGGACGACGGCGGTTCTAGGCTAAGTCACGGCAGCTCCTGGGGCAGTCGCAATCAATGGCGCCTCTCCTCCTCTACTGCGGCAAGCTCCGGCAAAATTCCGGCGAACTACAGCTCGAGTGGCTCCGACGAGATGTGGGGAAGGCTCAATGGTGAGAGGGGAGTGGAATGGTGTGAGGAGTTTGAGCTAGGGTGGCCTCCTTATATAGGTCGACGAGGGGACCGTGTGGCACGATGGTGAGCTTGTCGGTGACGTTGATACAGGCTACTAGAGGCATGGGCTGGGTAGGCGGATGGTGACGTGCCTCCTGGCGGTCCTCTACGTGGTAAAGGCAATGCTAGGGGCGATGGCGTTTGGTCGGGCGAGGCTAGCACTCTGCGCGGCAGAGGCGGTGCTCGACGTGGCGCACGACGACTGTGGGTCGCGCGGCGGCGCACGGCCATGTCTGGCGGGGTACTAGGGTCGAGGTGGAGCGGCACGCACGGTCTGTGGTTGAGGCGCGGTCTATGGCGTGCTGGCGGTGAGGGCGCTCTAGCGTGCTCTGGCTGCGTGTAGAGAGAAAGGGCGGCAAGGCCGGGGAGTGGTCCAGTGGCTGGCAGTGGCCGTGGGGTGGACCGTGGGCGGTGGTAGGTGGCACCTAGATTCTTGGAGTGGTGGAGAGGGGCTGGCGGTCTGCTGCTGCATTGGCAACGTTGGCCGGCAAGCATGGCGTTGGGGCGGCGTAGCACTGGCGCCAGGGGCTAGAACTAGGGTTGGTTTTGGTCTGGTTGGACTCAAGGGAGACTAGAATTATCAATGCAACTCAAATGGCTCGACAAGATTTGATCAAAAACAGTAATAGTTAGGTTAATTTGATTCTGTCTACAACCTGTTCGATCAAATGGCCGCAAGAGAAAAATGTTTGAATTTTGGGCTGAATTTTGGTGGAGTGTTGTATCTTATGCTTGAGCTTCTAGGTGTGCTTGGGTTTTGAAAATGGAATTCATTTGAGTGGTTTTTTAAATAGTGTGATCTTGATACCTACACTAGATTCAATTTTCAAATGCCATTTAAATTTAGTGTTTGAAAGTTTTTGGTAGATCACAAAGTGGGCCTTGGTACATCACTACTTGTACTAGCAAGGGGTGCAAAGATCCACATTTGTTTCTATTAAGATTTGATTTCTAGGAATAGCCAAAGTAGGCATGGTGATTAAAATGGCACAAATGACCATTTCCTTCTTTTATTCATTTTGATTTGTTTTTCTTTGGGATTTGTTTCGGAATGATCTAGATGATGTTTAATTCGACTAAGAATCATTTTACAATCAATGGATCACTTAATCATGGCAATTCAAAACAACTCCTATTTAAATGCACAGACATATGAATGCTTTAATATTTTTAAATGGAAAAGTTTTTGTTAACACTAATTTTTATGATTTGGATCTTAATAACCTTGGATTAGAGTTTTGGGATGTTACAAACCTTCCCCCCCTAAACAAAATCTCGTCCCAAGATTTATGAAAGAAAACTAGGAACTAAAGAGATCTGGGAACTCAGTCCTAATGTAATCTTCTCGCTCCCAAGTGGTTTCTTCTTCAGTATGGTTGCTCCATTGAATCTTGAGAAATTTGATACTTCTGGTCCTGGTGGTTCTGTAAGCTTCTTCCAAGATACGGATGGGTACTTCACGATAGGTCAGGTCCTTGTTGATATCAACAGCTTGATGATCGATGTTCTTGAAAACTTCAGTCTTCTCCGGCACTTCTAGGCATTTGCGAAGTAACGAGATATGGGACACATTGTGGATGTCTGACAACTCTTCTGGCAGTTCCAGTTGATACGATACTTCTCCTCGACAGTTCAGAATCTTGAAGGGTCTGATATATCTGGGGGCTAACTTTCCTTTCAAACTAAAGCGTTGTGTTCCCTTCAATGGTGAAACCTTGAGATACACGAAATCTCCGACATTGAAAGTCAGGTCTCTCCTTCTCTTATCAGCATAACTCTTCTGTCTAGATTGGGTTGTCTTGAGGTGCTCACAGACTTTGTGAACCTTCTCTTCAGCTTCTTGGAAAATGTCGGGTCCGAAAATCTGACTCTCTCCTACTTGTGACCAATTCAAAGGGGTATGTCACTTTCTTCCGTATAGGAACTCAATTGGTGCCATTTGCAAACTAGCTTGATAACTGTTGTTATATGAGAATTCTGCGAAAGGAAGGCAATCTTCCCATTTTGATCCGTATTCTAACACACAAGCTCTCAACATATCTTCTAGGATTTGGTTGACTCTCTCAGTCTGTCCATCAGTTTGTGGGTGATAAGCGGTGTTGAAATTCAACTTGGTTCCTAATCCTTCTTGGACTTCCTCCCAAAATCTTGAGGTAAATTGGGTTCCTCGATCTGATACTATGGTCTTGGGGGTTCCATGCAGACTAACAATTCTAGCAATATACAGCTCTGCTAGCTTCGAACTCTAGTAGGTTGTCTTGACAGGTAATAAAGTGGGCTACCTTGGACAGTCTATCAACAATGACCCAGATTGAGTCATTTCCCCTACTAGAAGTAGGCAAACCGGTGATAAAGTCCATTCCGACGGAATCCCATTTCCATTCCAGAATCTGCAATGGTTGCAACAGTCCTGCGGGTCTCTGATGCTCTGCTTTGACTCTTTGAGAGATGTCACACTTGGCGATGTAGCTCCCGATTTCTCTCTTCATCTTGTGCCACCAAAATTGCTCTTTCAAATCTTGATACATCTTCATTCCTCCGGGGTGGATAGAATAAAGAGTATCATGAGCTTCCTGCATGATAACTTGCTTCAGCTCCGAATCTGCTGGCACACAGATATGTCCTTTGTACCATAGAACTCCTTCTTCGTCTTCGGTGGATCCAGGTACCTTTCCTGTACCAATACAACGTTTGATTCCGTCGATACTTTCATTTTCCTTCTGGGCTTCCTTGATTTGGCTGATTAATGTGGGTTGAAGTTCAATGCTAGCTAAAAATCCTTTGCTAACTAGCTCAGTTCTAATCTTCTCCAACTCCTCATACAAACTTGGTTGTTTCTCCTTGATCATGGTGTTTAGTCTACACGGCAATCTGTTAAGAGCATCCGCTACTACATTGGCTTTGTCGGGGTGATAGTGAATGTCAAGGTCATAATCCTTGATTAACTCTATCCATCTCCTTTGCCTCAAATTCATCTCCTTCTGAGTGAAAATATACTTCAAGCTCTTGTTATCTAAGTAAATCTCATAGCGATTACCCATAAGATAATGACGCCATGTCTTCAACGCTAGAACTACAGCTGCTAGCTCAAGATCATGGGTCGGATAGTTCTGCTCGTGCTGCTTCAGTTGTCGAGACAGATATGCGATGACTTTGCCTTCTTGCATCAATACACATCCAAGACCAATCTTGGATGCATCACAATATACATCAAACGACATCTTGATATCTGGCATGATCAATATTGGGGCTGAAATCAATCTCTTCTTCAGTTCTTGGAAACTGGCTTCACATTTGTCAGTCCATTCAAACTTCTTGTCCTTCTTCAACAATTGGGTCATGGGTCTGGCGATGCTCGAGAATCCCTCGACGAACTTGCGATAATATCCCCCTAATTCGAGAAACGCATGGACTTGGGTTGAGTGGTTGGGGCTTCCCATTCTTCGACATCCTTGATCTTGGCGGGATCAACAGAGAATCCTCCGGCAGACACAATATGTCCCCTAGGAATCCTACTTCTTTCAGCCAAAACTCACACTTGCTGAACTTGGCATATAACCGATGCTCTCTCAGGGTTTCTAGGATGATCCTCGGATGTTGCTCATGCTCTTATTCTGACTTGGAGTAGATAAGGATATCGTCGATAAACATAATGACAAACTTATCTAGGAAATTCATAAAGATCTTATTCATGAGATTCATGAAATAAGCAGGGGCATTGGTTAATCCAAAATACATAACCATATACTCGTATAAACCATAACGAGTAGTAAAGGCAGTCTTCAGAATATCCGTTGCACGAATCTTAAGTTGGTGATAACCAGTCCTAAGATCAATCTTTGAGAATACTTGGGCACCAGTCAACTGATCAAATAGATCCTCTATCTTTGGCAGTGGGTACTTGTTTTTGATGGTGACATCATTCAACTTTCTGTAATCGGTGCACAAACGGTTTCCTCCATCTTTCTTGTCGACGAGTAACACTGGTGATCTCCATGGCGATGCGCTTGGTTGAATCAAGCTTGTTGCTAACATAGCATCCAACTGCTTCTTCAACTCTACTAACTCTGAGGGGTTCATGCTATATGGTCTCTGGGCTATGGGTCCGATTCTGAGGATTAGTTCAATAATGAACTCTATATCCCTATCCGGGGGCATACTTGGCAATTCATCTGGGAATACGTCGGGGTATTCACAGGCTACTCTGACTTGGTCTATGGTGGGTAGGGCTAGACTCTTGTTGCACTTGAATTGACGAGGTAAGGTTTCAGATATATGCTCTACCGTTACTCCAGAGCTACTGGTCATGGTGATGGCTTTCTTAGCACAGTCTATCAGTCCTTTATGCCTTGACATCCGATCCATACCTAGTACTACTTCCAATCCTTTGGTTCCGAGTACGATTAGGTTGGCATAAAAATCTATCCCATGTATTCTGATAGGCACGGCTTTGCAAATTTTTCTAGCCTTTGTAGTTGAACCGGGGATTTGGACTATCATGACATGCTTCAAGTTGGTTGGGTGGATCTTACTAGTGCATGCAAATTCTTTGGTGATAAATGAATGCGATGCTCCAGAATCAAACAACACTCTTGCTAAAACTGAGTTGAAAAACATACCCAGCACTACATCTGGCGCTTCTTGGGCTTCCCCGGCGTTCATGTGGAAAAGACGGCCATTGCGGTTGTGAGGGTTCCCTGGGGCAAATCTTCTCCCTGGTTGAACACGACGCTGCTACTGAGTTGGGGCATTCACATTGGCAGTGGCGGCAGTCTTCTTGGGACACTCATTGGAATAGTGACCCTTCACTCCACACTCGAAACAAGTGATCTGGGACTTGTCTTTTGCTGCCACGGGCACAACATTTCTTCTAGTTCTAGGTGCATTGTTGTTGTTGTTCTTGGGAGGGGCACGATTGAAATTGCTGGTGTTGCCGGAGTTGTTGTTGCTTCCTCCGGACTTCACATTGCCTCCGCTACGGTTGGGGTAGCTTGGGCGAGACATTGGGGGTCGGTTGTTTCTGGGTGCATATCCTGGTGAGGGGTTGGGACGGTACTTCTGGTGACTGCTGGATCTAGCTTGGTGCATCATACGACGTTTGCGGTTGTCTTTTGCCTGGTTAATCTTCCCTTCCATCTGAATGGCAGAGTCGACTAGCTCTTCGAGATCCTCGAAGCGGATGTTGACAAGGACAATCTTCATCTCATCGTGCAGTCCGTTCAGGAATCTCTCTTTCTTTTTGGACTCCGTGTTGATCTCATTGGGTGCGTACCTAGCAAGCGACGGGAAGTACTCCACTACATTCATTCTGCCTTGCTTCAACTCTCGGAATTCATCCCTCATTCGGGTGACTAGGCCTTGCGGCACGTGGGTGCGGTTGAACTTGATTTGGAAGGCTTCCCATGTCATCACTTGACCATGGTTCATCAGGCGGATGATGTTCCACCAAGCTCTTGCATCTCCTGCCAGATAGTGGGTGGCAAAGTGAACTTTCTCGTTGTCATCAACTCTGGCTACCTCCAAATTATTCTCCATCGTCTGCAACCAGTCATCAGCATCTAATGGGTTCTCTGAAGTGCTAAAGATTGGGGGATTGGTATTCTGGAAGTTCTTCAGCTTGGATCCTTGATGATCCCGATTTCCATGCCCTTGGTTGTTTTAGGCCATCTGGGCTATCTGCTGCAGTGTTGCTAAGTTGGCTTGGCGCTCTACCCTGCTTGCTTCACGGTCTGCAACTAACATCTGCATAAGCTGCAGCATTGGGTCCTGCGATGAGCTGCTCCCTCTAGGGTTTCCACAAGTCATCTGAAGATTGAGATAGATAAAGGGCTAAGAGGGAAAGTTCTAAGGTTCATGGTTTTGGTTTCAAAGCTAAAACTTTGAGTTTGACTCAGGTTTTGCAACTAACTTCATTTCACTCATTCAAACAAGGCACATGATACAAACACACACACACCACAACAAGGAAAACATGTGGTTCTAAGAACCATTCTGCAAGCTACGATACATTGGGACGGATACATCTCATGCTACGGCAGTGCTCTAGTGCATCTACTCATCATCGATGAAGTCAGAGTCCTCATCGTCGGTGTAGAAGTCCTAGGCATCCTCCTCCAGAAAGTCATCATCATTGCTGAGGTAAGAATCCATGTCTCCCTGGATGTCTTCACCCTCTCTTCTTCCTCCTTTGCTGCAAGCTGAGCTTCTTGCTCCTTGACAGTCTTCTCGAGGTCGGCCACCTTCTTGCGAAGACGGGCGATGGTGCGATCCTTCTTCTCACGCTGGCGGCGAAGAGACTGACGGTCCTTGACAAGCAGTGAGAAAGTCTGGGCCTTCTGGTCGGCAATGGCACGATTGTGGTTGTCCAACTCCCTAGCATTGTCCAGTTCCTGCTGTCTGTCGTGTAGTAAGAAGTCAAGGTTCTCCACTTGACGCCTCAATTCTGGGTGACTTGGCATCTCCATTGGCATCCCCATGAAGTCACGCCTTGCATAGTGCGCAAAGTGGGTTCCTTGGATTTGGTTTACACTGAGGGCACATAGACGTGCGAGAGCTTCATGCATTTCCCTGGCTAATCCATCTAGCCAGTTGTTCTCTCTGTCGGAGAACTGGATTCTACCGGACATTGGTGCTTCGATACTTCCTCGAAGATCAGTAGTGGCAAGCCATTGCAGATCTCCTCCCGGGGGTCCAGGAAGTTGAGCTCCAAGAAACTCCGGATGTGGGCGTCCCAAGAGTTCTGACAGTGAATCCAGATCCCTCTTGAAGATCAGCTGACCTCCGTTTCCCAACTGGTAGAACTTGCTGAACTAAGACTCCATCTACAAGAATTAAGGATGAGGAAGTTAGTGAAGTGATCTAGTGTGTCAAGTTTTAGGTAGTAATGTAAGAATTTGAAGGAACATGATTTTTTTTGAGAGAATAATGAATTCCCCAGGGTAAGAGAGGAAATAGTTTTTCATAAATTCTCACTTTGGTTTTTGAAACTAAGTTTTTGGTTTAGACGTCCATTCTAACTAGGGTCTCCTACGGTCAGGATGGCTCTGATACCAACTTGTCAACACCCGGATTTTTAATTCCAGATGCCTGTGATGCCATACCTCGCAATCCCAGGATTGCCATTTTTGCGAGACATAATAGATTGGATATCACAGTACATCATCCATTACAAACCATAATAAGGTCTTACACGAATAAAGGATCTCATGATCCAGTCTTAATACAACAAGCAGCGGAATAAATAATAAGCATAGCGGTGGGGTCCATCTTTAGAGTCACAGGCAATGCTGACGATGGGAGATGATCCTAGTTATCATAGCCGTCATGTTGTCCTTCATCTTGGTAGTCTCCTTCATAGTCTGGCCATAGGAATAGCCAGGGACAAAAGCCATGAGTACTCTTTAAGTACTTGCAAACTAGTACTAACAAGTAAGGTAGTTCTAGTGGGAGAGCTAACTCTATGTTTATTTGTAAAGTTAAGTTTGAAACCTAAGCTGAGTTCAGAAACAAAGAAAGATAAAATAAAGTTCTACAATCACTTAAGTTGGGAAGCTATTGTCATAGTCACAACTCTGTTGTGGTCAAGTCAAGATTCATCATTCCTTTCATAAGTCATTTTGAAAACATGTAACAACGAAATAGTATGGCCACTCCAACTGTCCATAACCGCGGACGCGGCTATTCGAATAGTTTGACACTCTGTAGAGGTGGTACACTTTCACCACAAGATTCGATACATCTGTCAGGGATAACCCTGAATCATCATACTTAGTATGCAGATAATCAAACATAACCTTTCCTTTACACACCCCTAGTATAAGCACCTCTCCTATGAGTATGGCCTCCCAACCATGACCATCTGTCATCTTGGGCACTGCATAGGTGGACAACATTGAGAGGTAGCCTCAGCTCAAACCTCTCCCGCGAGTGAACTAATACTAATGCATATAAATTTCCGGCTAAGCCTTACCATATTCAGGTATTGTGGTTGTATGGTAAAATTGGAATGGTATCGCATCCGAATCCAACCATCAATTTATTGTAAAAGAGCTAAGGCTCATGCCTCAACATTTTCATCATCATAGAACATTTGTGTTTCTCAACACATGTCCAAACATTTCAATAGAATGACTCATCATTCCAAGGTTTTCACAATTCATTTTCACCAAGTGTTCCCATCTAAAGTGTCTCAAGTTTTGATTTACCTCTAAGCTACTAAGTTAAGAGTGTTCACTAAGGTGGGATGCTAAGATCAGTCACATGCCATAGAATGACATCTAAGGTTATCTAGATAGGTCAAGTTTTATACTTTTTATGCTACCTTCAACAAGTAAGGGACTTTGGTAAAGTAAAGAAAGTAAAAGCATGAAATTAAATCTTGGACTAGGTATAAATCCAAATGGTATCACCAAAGCATGCCTAATGCCTTTGCTTAGGTTATCTAGCTTGCAAGGGTTAGCTTGCATTGTTAATGATGGCTTGCTAGTATATTACTTACAAGTGTTAGCTTGCTCAGTTTACTTGAAGTGCTAGGCTTGCCTTGGGTAGTGCAGTGGTTGAAGTTTTCTTCCTCTTCTTCCGAGTAGAACTCCTCCTCCTCGTAAGCTGGGTTGGTACTATCTTCTATAAATACATACAGGATACACAATCACCAAACAATACTTAACTAGGCTACTTAGTACACGAAGTCACACATTTGATGATGTATTATCATCACAAGCATCACAAGGTTTTATTACTAGTTTCATTCTTTTTATTTATGAAAAGTAATTTCTACTCATTGAAAAATAACTAAGATTTAATATTCTCCACTTAAAATATGGGATCATGTGGACACATGTCATCACCACATATTCTAACATATGGGAATGTGATTTAAAGGTTGGATCATATTTAAATAAGTTTAAGTTTAAAATTTAATGATTTAAAGTGACTAGAAATGCCTATATAGCATTTTTTTGGTACTAGTCCAAAGTCACTGCATGTAAACCTTAATATTATTACATATTCAGATAGGTAAGGTTAAATCTGATTTTGGAGAGTTGGAATCAACTCAAAAGCTATTATGGTTGATTTTATAAAAATGTTTGAAGGTGCAAAAGCTTATGTCTTGTTATTTTTACTAGGAGAGATCTCTAACTCTAAATGAAATAAATACAACGGGATTGGATAGATCTTTTCAGAGGCTTTCTAACAAAATTTGAATCACTCAATTTGGTTCAGTAAATCTTCTTGAATTGATTTTTAAACTAATGGACAGAAGTGAGTTCAAACTTAAATAGAAAAATCTATATTTGAACTAACTGGGTCGCGCGGGAAAACTAACGGGTCGGCCCAGTGGCGCTCCGCGGCGCGGATGACAACTGACAGGGGGGTCCCGTAGGTCAGCGACATATCAAACGCGAAGCAGTACGGGGCACTCTCAGCACTACGATTAAAAGGTGGATCAACGGCTGAGGATCGTCGTCCCCGGCGAACAGGTCGCCGGCGAGAGCTAACCCTAACGGCTCAGTGGGGGTACGTGGGGGCTTACTAGGGCTCCATCTAGATGTGGCGATGGGGGCGATCGAGCTGGTGGACGACGGCGGTTCTAGGCGAAGTCACGGCAGCTCCTAGGGCAGTCGCAATCAATGGCGCCTCTCCTCCTCTATTGCGGCAAGCTCCGGCAAAATTCCGGCAAACTACGGCTCGAGTGGCTCCGGCAAGATGTGGGGAAGGCTCAGTGGTGAGAGGGGAGTGGAGTGGTGTGAGGAGTTTGTGCTAGGGTGGTCTCCTTATATAGGTTGACGAGGGGACCGTGCGGCACGACGGTGAGCTCGTCGGTGACGTTGATACAGGCTGCTAGAGGCATGGGCTAGGTAGGCGGACAGTGGCATGCCTCATGGCGGTCCTCTACATGGTAAAGGCAACGCTAGGGGCGGTGGCCTTTGGTCGGGCGAGGCTGGCGCTCTGCGCGGCAGAGGCGGTGCTCGACGCGGTAGTGCACGGCCGTGTCTGGCGGGGTACTGGGGTCGAGGTAGAGCGGCGCGTGCGGTCTGCGGTCGAGGCGTGGTCTGTGGCGTGCTGGCGGTGAGGGCACTCTGGCGCGCTCTGGCTGCACGCAGAGAGAAAGGGCGGCGAGGCTGGGGAGTGGTCTAGTGGCTGGCAGTGGCCGTGGGGTGGACCGTGGGCGGCAGTAGGGTGGCGACTAGCTTCCTAGAGCGGCGGAGAGGGGTTGGCGGTCTGCTGCTGCGTTGGCAACATTGGCCAGCGAGCATGGCGTCGGGGCGGGGTAGCACTGGCGCCAGGGGCTAGAACTAGGGTGAGTTTTGGTCTAGTTGGACTCAGGAGAGACAAGAATGATCAATGGAACTCAAATGGCTCGACAAGATTTGATCAAAAATAGTAATAGTTAGGTTAATTTGATTTTGTCTGCAACCTGTTCGAACAAATGGCCGCAAGAGAAAAATGTTTGAATTTTGGGCTGAATTTTGGTGGAGTGTTGTATCTTATGCTTGAGCTTCTAGGTGTGCTTGGTTTTTGAAAATGGAATTCATTTGAGTGGTTTTTGAAATAGTGTGATCTTGATACCTACACTAGATTCAATTTTCAAATGCCATTTAAATTTAGTGTTTGAAAGTTTTTGGTAGATCACAAAGTGGGCCTTGGTACATCACTACTGGTACTAGCAAGGGGTGCAAAGATCCACATTTTTTTCTGTTAAGATTTGAGTTCTAGGAATAGCCAAAGTAGGCATGGTGATTAAAATGGCACAAATGACCATTTCCTTCTTTTATTCATTTTGATTTGTTTTTCTTTGGGATTTGTTTGGGAATGATATAGATGGTGTTTAATTCACCTAAGAATCATTTTACAATCAATGGATCACTTAATCATGGCAATTCAAAACAACTCCTATTTAAATGCACACACATATGAATGCTTTACGGCTCCGCTTCCGCTTCCGTCATATAGTTGGTCGTTAAATCATCCGCCTCCGCTTTACGGCTCATGGTTTCTTCTGGTTGTTGGAAGTTTTGTATCTTTGACTTTAATGTAGTGATTCCAATCTTCTAACAACATTATCTACGCAGGAAAAATATAAAAGAAAGGATTGCATACCCCTCTAAATATTAGGCATTAGTGGCAGGGTTTAGAGAGATATTTCATCAAAACTATGAATAATATCCAGTTTCAATGTGGACGTAGATGGCTATATTTTAGAGCCATCAGTTTGCACACCATGTATGTGTGTTTCTTGTGTTGGAGCTATTATTGAATTCAATTAATATATTTTTGGCTCTTGTGGGAGATTAATGGACTATCCCATTTTGGGGGAGTGTTATGCTTGTGCGTTCCATAATCCTAAAAATGTATGTACATGAGACATACCACTTAGTAGTGATATTTCAAGATTATCAAGTCTCTATGTGGTATGTCATCCTCATGAGAAATTTAAGTTCTATAGTGTCCATTAATTATCTCTATTTTGGATAGTGTTGCCTTGTGTTGAGATTTATGGTTATCACATTATGGGGGATTCATATGCTTAGTGCATATTACAAGCCTAGAAAATGTGAAAATTTGAGCTTGTGTCACATAGAGTTGATATTGATAATTATCTAGCTCCTATGTGACACATTTGCTCAAACAAGTTCAATGCCTTTGTTTGTCATCTTTTGGATCTTGTTTGTGAGAGTGTTTCTTGGTATGTGTTTCCTCATATTTGTATGCCTATATCCTCATGCAATCCATTAGTTTCTAGTCACTCTAATCACTAGTGATTGTGTGACTATTGGAAACTACCAAGAATCTCTTTCGAAGCATCAAGCTTAATTCTCTTACTTTGTTATATGCTTCTTTGTGTGAATATGATTTTGGATATCCTTGTGAACTACCTCGGGAAGATTATTCCCAATACTTCTTGTCCTTGGATAATTAATAATGGATTTATGGTAGAATTTACTGATCATATTCACTTTGGCCTTTGCTTAATTTTGTACTATCTCTTGCCAAGAAAATGTGTTTTGTTGTTTCCCAAGATTTCCTTGCCTCTTATGGATCTTCTTATTCTATTGGTATTCTTGTGTGTTTTATTTAATGAAGGTAGTAGTGATGTCTAATTTTTTGGCTTTTTTAAATAACACGTTTTATTTAATAAATTTCAGCAATAATACATGAATTAGGGAAATTGCAGAACTAGCGTGACCTCGGTGGTTGAAATACCGACCAAAACCAGTCAGTGTTTGAAGTGCTGACTTGTCTTGTCGGTTTTTAAAGTGCCAACTTATTTGACGTGCATAGTCTCCTCGTAATCATCATCATAGTACTCCTCATAGTCCTCATAATCACCATACGCGTCATCGTAGTAGTCGGGACCAGAGACAACCTTGCGAGGCATTGTGCTGGAAAGCACAAAAGACATTGTCAGCATATGGCACACCAAAGGCAATTAAGCAAAGCTAAACTAAAGGCATGCCACTCACTATCAGCATACTACTCGGTACTTTAAGAACCGACAAGACAAGTCGGCACTTCAAACACCGACCGGTTCTGGTCAGTATTTCAACCGTCGACTGGTTCTGGTCAGTATTTCAACCACCGACTAGTTCTGGTAGGTATTTCAACCGCCGACTGGTTCTGGTCGGTATTTCAACCACTGAGGCCGCGCTAGTTCTGCAATTTCCCTAATTCATGTGTTATTTCTGAAATTTATTAAATAAAATGTATTATTTAAAAAAATAGCTCATTTCTGTGCATTTTGCATTCAAAAGCAAAATTCTATATAATGTACTACTTATGGGTGGGCTCTCCTATATTATTTAGAACACTCATATGTATGCTTATTGTTTTGTTCCATATCATGTTTTATGTTCTTAGAAGTTCAATCTTTTCGTTTTGGTATTTTGTGCCATCACGAAAAGTGTGGAGTTTGGTTTATCGGTTCGAACCTTGCACTTTTTGGGAGTTGGTCTTGACTCATTCCTTGTTTTGTATGTTGACCTTTTAGAATGAGATAAACCCTTGAGCATTTGTTTTTGTGTCTATCTTTTGCTCTTTGACTTTTGCCTAGTTCATTTGTTGAACTTGTGATCTTTCATGTGTTGGTTTGGTTCTTTGATATAATTTGAACAATCTTGTGTTGTGTCACACTTGGGTGTGCCTTCTAGGTTTACTTGGTGTTTTTGTTCAATTTGTATCTCTGTTTGGCTCTTGAGAGTTGCTTACATGCATAGTTACTATGTGTATATATTATGGCATGCTTGCGTTTCTTGATCTAATATATAGGGGAAATTCCACCAAATCCTAATTGGCTAAGTTGTGCATGAAATTCAATTTCATATCAATATGCACATATTTATGTGGAGTCTCTCCTATGTATGGTAGTTTCTCTAACTACTTTGGACCCAATATAGTTGGGGACCATGTTGGCCTTAAATGTGTTTTAGGTACATTGGAGATATATTGGATTCTTGCCTCTCAATGTTGAAGAAGTGACACGTTCATGAAAATTGGAGGCAAGCTATAGGATGATCAACAACTTCATATCCTCTACATCCTACCAATTATATCTCGGTAACAAGTATCTCTTTCACATGCTCGTATATCTTGCTTCCAACTGTTTGTGCGTTGCCTTCTAGCATGAATTCTTGTGTTTGTATTTGTTGTGGTTCTAGCTTTGGTTTTAAGAGAAGGGTTTTCTATTTTTGTACCCTCGATTTGTTAGTTATACTCAGTTTTCTCCAGCCGCTTAGTTTTTCCTCATTTTTTCTCATCTCCTTGTATGAAACTCTCACATGGTCTGAAACTCGCCGTCTGTCAGCCTTGTCGTTACGTGCTAACAAGTGGGGTCGCGTCCAGTCTAGTCTCGTAGTTGACCCTTGCCGTTACGTGCTGACGAGTACCGCATTTTGTCGGGTCCCGTAGTGCACCCTTGTCGTTACATGCTGAAAAGTGGGGCCGCGTTCAGTCGGTTCCCATAGTGAACACCTCTCTCAACTTACCTAGATCAGCATCGGACCAAAAGCTTATCCACGTGAGCGCCAAACCCACAGCTTATCTACGTGAGCGCTGGACCCACAACTTACCCAGGTTGGCGTTGCAAGATGGGACCCCTAGCCTCGCGCCCGCGCCCTTTGTCTAGCTTCATTTTCATATAGTGAAATGTAATGCATATACAAAAATTATATAAAAATTATACACCTTTAAACTCTTTTAAATCGCACTTAGGACATGATAATGTTGTGCTAATAAAATCCTGATCATTTATCATTTCCATGGAGTGAAATATAATGCATAAACTTGCGTATACGAAAATTATACACCTTTGAACTCTTTAAAATCGCACTTAATACGTGATAATGTCGTGCTAAGAAAATCTTGAGAGATTATCATTTTCATAGAGTGGAATGTAATGCACAAACTTGCATATGTGTAAATTATAAACCTTTGAACACTTTTAAATCGCACTTAATACGTGATAATAATGTGCTAATAAAATTTTGAGAGTTTATTATTTTCTCCCCCATTTTCATAGAGTAGAATGTAATGCATAAACTTGCATATACGAAGTTTATACACCTTTGAAATCTTTGAAATCGCACTTAATACATGATAATGTTGTGCTAAGAAAATCTTGAGAGATTATTATTTTCATAGAGTGGAATGTAATACATAAATTTGCATATACGAAAATTATACACCATTGAACTCTTTGAAATCACACTTAATACGTGATAATGTTGTGCTAAGAAAATCTTGAGAGATTGTCATTTTCATATAGTGGAATGTAATGCATAAACTGGCATATACGAAAATTATAAACCTTTGGACTCTTTGAAATCGCACTTAGGTCATGATAATGTTGTGCTAATAAAATCCTAATCATTTATCATTTCCATGGAGTGAAATATAATGCATCAACTTGCGTATACAAAAGTTTTAAACCTTTGAACACTGTGAAATCGCACTTAATAACGAGATAATGATGTGCTAGCAAAATTTTGAGAGATTATCATTTTCTTCCCCATTTTCATAGAGTGGAATATAATGTATAAACTTGCATATATGAAAATTATACACATTTGAACTCTTTGAAATCGCACTTAATACGTGATAATATTGTGCTAAGAAAATCTTGAGAGATTATCATTTTCATAGAGTGGAATGTAATGCACAAATTATACACCTTTGAACACGTTCCCTTCAAATTATATTTAAGTTCATTTGTTTATGGAGTTAAAGTACTGGTGACAAAATTGTTATTTTGCATGGATAGAAGGGTGCCCCCCGACAGATATAGGGGTTATCCTGTCCGCTAGATCATAGAGGATCAACAGTTGGTGGGCACGATTCGCGTGACAACTGTCTCAACCAATCAGAGCGTAGCAGCAAAGATGAGCACATGTGTGAGAGATTGATACTAAGATAGTGGAAAACTGAGTAGAACTTAAGAACCAAGGGCAAAACTGAGTAGAACTTAAAAACCAAGTGCAAGACTGACAAAGGGATTCAAATAGAAAATATAAAAAGATTTAGAAAATATAAAATGAGTCTTTTATACAATAAAATACATCTTGGCATACATCAAACTATTTGCAATTCAAATATACACCAGTTTGACAATTATTGCCTCATTCAGACAAACTATGTTTTGGGGAGGGATGTTTTGGGAAGAGGCTTGAGTAGAAATCCATGAACCTTAATAGATACTAGGTGATTTGAGAAGTTGTGATTTAGGTTAAAACTTGATTTATATACATTTATTATGGTGGCAGGTCACATAATAAGACTCCCTGGGTAGATGCCACTATGTATTGATCTTTTTGAATTTGTTGTGCATAAAATGACTCAATTAGCTAGCTAAAACCTATTCGTTGACTCTCTGTTGACCAGCCACCGGAGGGTAAAACTGAGTATATTGCACACAGCAGTGTTAGTACTGGAGGGAAAAACTGAGTACAATCAAACTGCCAGTGTTACACTAGAGGGAAAAACTGAGCACAACTAAGTCGCCAGGGTTAGACACGAGGGAAAAATGTGACTCACGGTGCATGTGTGCGGTGGACGGGGCGGTAGCGGACACATGTGGCCATGGAAGGTGCGGTAGCGTACGCGGTTACGAGGTGCACGGTGCAATAACATACGCAGTTACGAGGTGCACGGTGTAGTAGTGTACGCGGTTACGAGGTGCATGGTGGTGCAATGAAACGTTGCTCCCCTTCTCCTTTAATGGAGGACTCCTCACTCTCACTCGTCACTCACTCGCTCACTCAACCATCTCCATTGTCCCATCACCTTCTGCAAACCCCCAAGAAAACCCCAACCATGTCGGCGATGGAGAAGAACGGTGTGGTGGCCATCGGTGCCTCCAAGGCCACCGGCGCAGAGGCCCCGTCCCTGTATAAGCCCCCGTCCAGGTATCGAAGGCAGCTGCCGTCCCCATCCCCGCATCCACCGTAGCTGCCGACGAGGAGGCCCCCGCCGGTCTCGGGCAAGTCCCGCTCTGCTGGGACCCCTACGAGGAGGTTGATTACAGAAGGCCGGAGAACCCCTATGACACCAGCATCGCTGACCCATGGTTGGAGGTAACCAAGGTTTTCTCCCCTTCCCTTGTTCTTCCCTCATTCCCATCATTGGATGTTAGATCGTATGTTATTAGGGTTCGGCTGTTCGTATTTTTATAGTAGCTAATCCTCTTGTGTTAGATCTCGTATTTTGATGAATCCCCCATGTTTGTAGTTGGGATCAGTATTCGATTTGGTTCAAGATTTGGGGAATAATTAGGGGATCTCAATTGGTTAATTTATGCAAATAATCAATCCTGATAATCAAAGTATCTCAATCATGTCCTTATTGCACTCTACTGTTTCTTCCAACAGGAGGATAGCAGCGACGTCTGCAGCGACGACGACTCCAAGGACACCAAGACTCATCATGTGCTGAGGAGGCTGAAGTCCGTCCAGTACAACAACTTCTTCGCCGGTGACGTCTATGGGTGCCCCTTCTGACCCACTAGGAGGCGCTGCGCCACAGACTTCAACTCCCTCGTGAAGCATGCCGAGGACGTGAGGACCTGCGGCAAGTCTGTGAACATCCATGGCTTCAGAGCCAAGCACCAGGCGCTCGGCCTTCACCTCCGCAACCTCTAGAAGGTGGCTATCCAGGAGGGTCGCATGCGCCCGATCAAGCCCAAGGCGCCCAAGGTCAAGGGACTGGGCAGCAAGAAGTGGAGGAGGCGCCAAAGGAAGGAGGCAGAGGCCATGAGGATCCACTGATCTTGTGCTGCTGCTGCTGTAAAGCAGCTTCTTTTGTCTTGTGTGTATTGAACTTGTCCGCTGCTGCTGAGCAGCCTAATTATCGAATCTCGTTAAGTATCATACTATATAACCTATATTAGCTGCTTTATCAACATCTGCTTTGTTTACTGACTTTATTTCTGGTGCTGGTTAGATTTACTGCTCTAGATTTGCTACTAGATTGGGGGGAAATGAGAGCCAAAAGGAACAATGAATGAAGAGATAAGTTGCTCTAGATTCGCTACCTTTTTGGGCAAAAAGCCACAACTGTTAGCGAGAGAGAGGGGAAAAGGCGCTCTTAAAAAGGTCAATCATAAAAATAACAAAAATAAAACTTCCAAGACGATAGGGCGCACGTAACCACCAAACGTGCCCCACATGGTCCCACACCACGTCCTCCATAATCTGCGAGACATGGATGGCTGGTCCGCTGTGTATCCTAACCCCACCTGTCAGCATGTAACGGTCGAGGCGACGTAACGTAACACTCAACGCACGACCCGCCCCAATGTGGTCCCACTAGTTAGCATGTAACGGTCAAACCTTTGACCTGACGACATCCCCCCGACCGAGCGCCTGTGAGGGTTACAAAATAGAGGGAGGGAAAAGTAAGGAAAAACTAAGCGGTTGGGGAAAACTGAGTATAACTAACAAACCGAGGGCACGAAAATAGAAATCCCTTAAGAGAACCTCCTATTGAAAATGTGTGTAAGTTGAGATGATTACATATAATTGGGATTATAAAAAATCATGCATATGATCCACCAATCCCAAATATGTCAATCTAGCAATTTTATTGTCTATCTTTTCCTCAACTTCTCTCATGTGCAATAGTGAAATTTTTGCTAGTTGATTTTTCCTTTGTGATACTTGTTGATTCTCTCCATATATTCCAACTATATCCGTTTCCCTTGGTGATAATTGTAATATATGTGGTGTGGTGGTGTTTGAAGCTCATTAATGAACAATAAGATAAAATTGTGCCTTTGGCCATGCTTTCAAGCAAAAATCTTATTGATATATGTAATGACTTCATTTTGCTTTTTATGTGCTTTCTTGTATATCTTCTTTGTGTATGCTTGTTTCCTTGTGGGCCTATATCTTTGTGATGTTTTTCACTTCGAAACTTATACACATAAGAGAAGATAATTTTCGTTGAGATTTTATTCCTTGGATACCACCTTTTATTCCTTTTGATTCTTCGGTGTCTTCCAAATTTATTTGCCTATGAGTGCTTGTTCCTTTTGTTTGCATCTTCGGGCACTCATATTTGTTTTCTCATTCCTTGTATTGTTAAATGAATTTGGATAAGTTAGGATTCCATGATTATGCACTTTGTTCCCAAATGAAATTATAATTGGTGCATAATCCTTGGGGAGCTCCTCTAATTCATTTAAGAATGCTCAGTTTTCTTATTTCTCTTTTGTTATATTTTAAATGCTTATGGGGGAGCAAGGATTCCATATTCGTGCATGATGTATTCAAATACAACTATTCTATTTGTGCAGAAATCTTGGGGAGCTTCTCTATTTTTATTTAAAACACTCTTTTGCTCATATCTTAATATCTTGTTGTTTCCTTTTGGACTCATTTGTTGTGTTCAATTGGTTTACTGGATCTTGTGATTGCTTGCGTCATTTGTTGATGCTTCTTTTATTTTTATTTCTTTGGCAATATTTGGGTCCTCAATATAGTTCTACTCCCTCCCAAGTATTCATAATTCGATATGTGCGAATGCACACCTTTGGAGGAATTATCACTATATTGGCCTTGTAGAACTTGTCACCCATTTCGGCAATCGATGTCAATGGGGGAGAAGTTTTAGAGGGTTTAAGGGAAGTTGGTTTATGCTTTGAGTTTGTTCTTAAGCATTTTCCTTTCATGCTCTTGCATCTTTGTGTTTCTTAGCATGTAGTATATATAGAGGAAACTCCACCAATGATAATGATTGGCAATATATGCAATGAAATTCAAGTTCATCACACATGCATAGATTGTGGGGGAGTTTGCTCTATATATTGTGGTGGTAGCAATATCACATACTTGTGTAGTATTTGATATTGGGGCTACCATTTTATTCGGTAAATTCCTTATATAAATCCTCTCAAAGGGATTGTCATCAATTACAAAAGTGGGGGAGATTGAAAGAGCATGTGGTCCCCCATGTGTGGTTTTGGTAATTAATGACAATCTTTATGTACTAATGTGTGTATTAAGTTGCACTTGTAGGAATTGTCCATTAGCATTTCTTGGAGCATGTGTTGGCTTTAAGGTAGATAAAATGAAGAAGAAGATGTGTTGTGCAAGCTCAAAATGCGCCATCTCTAAAAGATCTCATGTTTGACGCTTGCCATCCTCGGTGATCATGGATCGATGAAGACAAGGTCAAAGTATGCTCAAGGAAAAGTTATTCTTGATAGGTTTTCCCTTTTGTCGGTCTCGTGTTGGTAGCTAAGAGACCGGGTTTAGGACAGATAGTCGTACTATCAAGAGGGGCTCTCGAGTGAGTAGCTCGATCATATCTTTCGAAGAGAGCTCAAACCTTTGCATTCTTAGCATCATATTTCTTGGTTGTTTGTTGGTCCTATCCATGTGAGGATATAGATCTTTTGGTAATCTTCATAACAAGCTCTTGTTCGTCAAAATCAGATCTTCCTTTTATATCTTCTTGCGATTTTGTTCTTGGAGGTTTTCCGGATCCTCACCAAGTGAGGTATCTCACATTATAATACTTGATACATTCTCACTTGGTGGTATCCAATATTTCCACTTTTGTTGGGTATCTCTTGTTGTTCTCTTTCCAACAAAATTGGTTTCGGGTCAATCGGAGTTCCCTAGCTCAAGATATAGCAGTTTGAATATTTGCCAATTATTGATTTAAAAAGAAAAAGGAAAAAGAATCTGTCACTGGGCCGAGCGGCGGTACTGGGCCGGTACCGCCCGCCTCTCCGCGTGGCCTGCTTGCTCTATGCCGCCTGGTTGCCATCCAGTGCTACCGGCTCAAACCGGTACTACCACCTGGGCGGGCCGGTAGTACCAGGCCGGCCCAGCCGCCTGCTCCCATCGCCGCCTTGCTTGCTCGCCTAGCACAGCACCGCATCGCTCGCTCCCTGCTACCGCGGCCTGCTCCTAGGTTTCCATCGCGCGCGCTTGGCCTGCTCCCACGTGGCGCCCTCTTGTCTCGCTCGCCGCTCGCTCGCGCGCCAACCGTCACCCGATCCCCTTCTGCGCAACACGCCCTACTCGCCTCGTGTTGACCCTGCTGCTTGCCCTTGTTAGCTCGCATCGTTGGCCAGGAACCGGTAGTACTCGCCCATCTGCGGTACTACCGGCCCAGTCGGGCACATTGGCCTCCAACGGACAGATTTCGTGGCCCCATATAAAAAGCCCCCCTCTCTCTTTTTCTAGTGCTTCTTCCTCTCTTTTTCTTCAAGCTTTGCCTATTCTTTGACACCTCTTTGAGCTTGTTTCAATCCTTCCCCTCCAATGATTCTTGCCCATATTTGAGAGGAAGATTGAGGGGATCTAGATCTACAATTTGACCAAACCAAATCACCTCTTTGTGAGTGAATCTTTGGGATCTAGATCTTGGGGGATTTTGTGTTGTTCCTTTGATTCTTCCTCTCTTATTCCCACAAGTGCTTTAATAGCTTTGTTGGAATTTGAGAGTGAAGTTTTGGAGCATCTTTGGGGTGTTCTTGCCATTTGCATTAGGTGCATCAGTTTGTGTTCTCCCCGGAGGATTTGGTTGGTGATATTCAAGAAGCTTGCCCCTTTTGGGTTCTTGAAACCGTAGACAGTTGTGTGGCCTTTGTGGCGTGTCCTTGGGGCCTTCAATTAAGTTGTGAAGCTCTCCCCAAGATTGAGACCTTGGTGGCGATCATTAGGAGACTCCAATTAAGTTGTGGAGATAGCCCCAATCTTTTACGGGTTTGGTGACCACCCTCAAGTGTCCCATAATGGAACGGGTGCTTACCGCGTGGTGGGTGCTCTGGAGAATAGGGTGAGACCTTTTGTGGCATTGGTGGTCTTAGTACCACCCATCCCTCCAACAAGACGTACTCCCTTGTTGGGAGAAACTCGGTAAAACATCGTCCTCCCTACGTGCCTCGGTTATATCTATACCCGAGCTCTTTACTTATGCACTTTACGTTGTGATAGCCTTCGTGTTTGAAGTAATATATCTTGCTATCATTGTTGCTTGTCTTGCTTAGCATAAGTTATTGGTGCACATAGGTGAACCTTAGTATATCTAGGCTTTGTGCTTGAAAAAAGAAAATGTTAGTTTTATGCCAACATTGTTAAGCCCATCTCGTAAAAGTTCTAAACCACCTATTCACCTCCCTCTAGGCGATATCCGTGATCTTTCAGTAACAACTAGGCGATCAATGCCCACATTCAACATGTGTTCTATCTATACTAGCATAACTACGTATAGATCGGCTCTGATACCACTGGAGGTGTTTGGCAATAGGAAACAAAAATTTCCTAGCTAGTGCAACACCCGATGCTAGGATCTATCTATAAGTTAATGCTGTAACGGGGATGGTGTTTCAGTTACATATCCTTGTAGACTGAACGTGATTAACGTCCCGCGGGGAACATGGATGGTGTAGTCAAACTCAGCCGACCTCAAGGTCGTGAAGCTCCTCGCTCATCAACTCCTGGTCCTTGCACGATAGCTCCAGCGCCACAAGTGGTAGTGGCCCCGGGGTATTGCACACGTACGATGTCCGACGATGACTCCCGTTATCCTTGAGCCAGCTGGGATGCGGAAGTAGACCCTCCAGAACTAGGATCTAGTAGCACGATGGCGTGCTGGTGGTGTTGACTCTCTAGTGTGCAGTTCTTCGTGGAACTGCACTCGCGAGTTTAAATAGAGAGAAAGAGAGGGGAAATTTCCCAGGAAAATAGCCTTAGAAAATTCCCTTTTATTTTATGTTGTTTTTTCTCCACCAATATAGACTCTTTATATAGGGGAAAAGGGAGGACTCCGGGGCGGGACTAAAGTAAAAAGGGAAAAGAGGAGCAGCTGGCTAGGGCTGAGGCGAGGGCCGCAGACTCCCGGCGTGCCAGCCCAGCGCTCGTGGCCAGCTGGGGCCTACGAGGCAGCAACGACTGGGTGGGCCTTGCCCGCCGCCCACCTGCGCGCCAGCGCCTGTGTGTGCCCATGCAGGCCTTTGTCCGTGGCCCGCCTGTGCCTGTCCGCTTAGCCTTCACGCGCGTGACCGCTTGTCGGTTGGCTAGTGAGTCCTAGCACGACGATGATTGTTGTTGCCCTTTCGGGTGGCTTTCCTCTAGGCATTTTATCTCCGGGAATTTGGCTCAATAGAGGAAGTTGTCCCATTAATATTAACTAGCTGAACCGGTGAGCTTCGCCTCGCCATTTGCATTCCATCTAGTCACTTTGTGGTCGGGCGTAGTAAATTTGCACTGTGTTTTCTTTTACAACACCGTAGAAGGTACTATGTGTGAGCTGATCGGTGTCGTGTGCGAAAGTAGCTTTTTCATCTTAAAATTAGGAGGAAAAAGCAACCGGCAATCACAGTCGTGAATAGTAAAAAGAACATAATATATGAAAGAATACAGATTTTCAAAACTCTTCAACTGATATAGTGTATCCTTGGAAAAATATACTAATATTAGATAATAATATACTAATAGGAAAGAACGCCTAACTATCAATACATGCAGTACAATAAGAATGGAAGCAGTCCAGTAACCATAGTGTCTTAGCACAGAACCTTTGGTCGCCTTCTTTGCACATTGTCAAAGTACAACCATCTAAGAAATGTGAGGCAATAATGAAGCGAAGCCCCAGGCATCGCCATTTTAAAAAACTTGGTCAGATGGCATCAATTAGATCCTCAGTTTCTTATCACTTCTAGTAGCTTCTATGGAAGGGGCTTCCTCAAATCAAATGAACATTATAAGTCACTGGGGTGAAATGGGTCAACTAAAAAATTAAAATCGTTTCCATACAACAAAGAACAGCAGGAGGTGGAGTGGTATCATCCTGAAAGAAGAGATCCATCAATCACAGGTGACTCAACCCCCTTGTCACCACTTCTTTGTCCAACTTTAGCAAACAATAGGAGAGTATTACCCAATGCAGAACATAAAAACTTGTAACGATGCCTGAACCATGCTAGCAGAGCAATGTTTTGTCGCCATCTGATCCATATGATGCAAAGGAAGCAGAGACATTTTTGCCTACATAGTAACTGTAGGACATGGAAAGAGATGCCATCTCTAAGGAATTAATACTATGAAATGGTGACATCCACGACATTCCTCCAAACTAAAATAGATATTTCTGCAGGTGCAACAGATACCAAACATAGCTTTCGGCCAATCAAAACATTAACCCTTATACCTATTAAGTCTTGGGATACAACTCAAATAAAACACCTCAACAGCAAAGCCATTTCCTGCTATAATAATCATTATCCGATACTACATTAGATCAGTATAATAAAAATCCTAATAAGTACAATGATAAACAGTAACATTGTAGCTAAATAGATCTCAGTTTGAGAAGATTGGACTGACCTTTGGCTCATAGTTTAGTTTGAGTATTCTTCCTTGGAATACCTCTAAACAGTAATTTCTCGAACCAACTTCTAGCATGCATCACATGAAAGAAACATCAGTTCTGATTGATCTACAAGCCATCAATTTTAATTTTACACCTGAACAATTCACACTGTATAACACGATGCCATCTCCTCCTTAAAGGCAAACCATCGAGTAACAACAAATACTTACCAAGGCTGATAGATCTTCTAAAGTGGTCATCTCAGCTCCATTTGATTTCTCACAGATATGCTCGATAGGGCACAAATAGCCCCGCGGCCTATAAACCACATAAATCGCTAGATTAATAGTTAAAGAACACACACATACCAAGATGCAGTTTACCTGTCATGCAAAGCAATCTCCAAAATATCTATGTGAGACTTTGGAGCAGTAGCTTGCTGAGAGACTTAGAACCAGTTAGACGACCTTGAACATCAACTGGTGAAAACAGCTGATATACATGCGAATATACCAATATTATCTACAGAAGAGTGGACATTCATGTGAAAGCATCCATGGAGCACTATGTAGAAGACATAAAAGTTACGAAATTTTCAACCATTTTTCTGTCTTTACCCGAAATGGAAATCATGGCATTAACATTTACCAAGGATACTTTGGTGAGTTAATCATGCAAGCTATAGCGAGGAAGCTCTGATGTACATGATTGATCACAGTAATTGTTTTCCATTTCATAAGCAATTCTACAATCATATGGTCGATGGCATGGGGTAGATATCTTGCTGGCTTAAGGTCAAAAATCCTAAATAGTAACTATGTCCTTCAGCAATCTTCACTTTAAATATCTCTAGTTGTCATTTTGATATGGTTGCTTGCATGGACGAACCCTAATGTCAAGAAATTTGTAGGAAGGCATGAGAAAGTGCAATATACCTAACACTGGCACTTTGCCACTTGCACAAGCATAAAAAAGAAGCAAATTTATAACTCAGATCCTGAGTTGGAAACTAAGTGGGATCTTGTACCATTTTAGCTGGTGTTTAATAAATATACCCAATTGAAAATAATAGTGAAGATTTAGGATTTATGTTACAGTAAAAAATAGATGGGTTGATCTCCTACCTCTTTGGTTGGTCTTCATTACATTTAGCCTATCAAAAAGAACAGTTAAGTTTTAGGATTTATGTTGTAGTAAATAATAGATGAATTGTCAATGGTGTATGCCTATGTATGATAGAGAGCACAACTCTGCTCTTCATGGATGTTTCAAGGTCTCTAATGAGCAGGGCTCAGGGTCTAAACAATAACATACAATGTTTTTTCAGAATAGCAAGTATATATTTGCACCAAGAGGAACAAAAGTTAGAATAAGATACATAGACAAACAACATATGAAATGGGACACACGGATCAAGAATAACTTAAATGTGGAAACCTCAATTAGGACACTCTGACAATAGTACATTTTAACTATAAAGACGACACACTTTATTAACTTGACACACTACTGTTTCACCTCTAACATATTAAGAAACTCAAATAAAAGTTATGCGCATAATCTGAACCATGAGACTCCAACAAAGAAGGTCACTAAGGTATTTCACATAATATAAGTTGCTTTTTCAAATACCCGATTTTCATATGCTTCTTGATAAAGCTTCATCGAGCAGAGAAGATCTGATAAAACTGCATCTATACTCAATACTCACATAACCTAATCTCTTTCTACAGAAATTTGAATTCAGGATTTTATTCCACTCATCTCAAAGCACCAAATATCTCAACTTTCTAATATCTGATATCTGAAGCAATAGCATATGGTTACCAAAGCTAGAACCATCAGGAAGCATTATTTATTCTACATACAAACGAACAATGTGATGAAGGGATGGTTAAAAAATAGGATGTTTAGAATTTGGAAAGAGCATCTATAATTGGCATGTAAGTACCTACCAGAACAGCCCTTGGTTATGTTTGATGTTCCTGAGCCGCTAAATAAGGGTCATGCACACCCCGTGGTGGAACCACTGCTGTAGCAAATATGCTTCACCCCATGGATTCTGCTTTCATTAGTGTGGAAGCACACCTAGGTAAGGAGGGTGTCAGGACACCAGCATGAGACACAATCAGTGCCATCGTTGTCACCTCATACCCATCATTTCCATCGCTATCGGCAGAGAAGGCCAATTCTTGTGGCGAATCAAGAAACAAAGTAATGGAGGGTCAATGTTTTGCACCAAAGAGGATATGATAAAGCTACAAAAATCTATAGCATAATGCTTCTTCATTTATTCTAGGAAAATTGTCGATGCGCAACCACAACATAGGAAATGGACGCGAGATTAATCTAAATAGAAGCATCATGCAAGTGATTGTAAGTCAACACATGAAAGATCAAAGAGAAATTTAAGCACTGGCAAACAGTTGCACATGATTCCTACAAAACAAATTGGGCAGGAAATAGATAAGTAGGGAGAACAAAAGGCCAACTGAACTTAAGGCGGGATGCGGTGGCAACAAAAATCAACCATAGTTCCTCGAAGTGATGAACGCCAGGTTGGAGGCCACGCTTGCCGGTGGAGCTCATGGTAGGGGACCCATGTCTTTACTCCTCCCTCACCTCCACGCTATTATCTTCTTTTGTCGCATGTCGTTCCGCGCTAGTTGAAGGAAATTAGGGCACATGAGGAGGAACCAAGGAGGGGTGGAGAGAAGGAAGGGAACCTGATGGCGTTGGGGGCTGGGGTGGCACCGCGACATGGCTAGGGAAAGCGGCGGCTGCTATAACCCTAGAGCACATGAACGCACAGGAGGGCGAGGAAAGTGGGGAGAGGAGAGAGATACGGGAGGGATAGATGCGTGGGGCTGGGTTTCACGGTCGGTGGGCAAGGGTTGCGGGTGCTGGGAGTTCCATGGCCAAGAAACAGCGGCTGCGCACGAAATAGCCTCACAGCGTGCCGCATATGGACTCAAATAACTCCCTTCTCATCATGCTTATAAGCTACAAGATGAACATGAGAGATCCAAATTACAGAGAGCCCTAGCTTAGGATTTACCTAGTCGATGTGGACCATCACTTGTATCAGCGAGACGCGGCCATGTCCTCTTGCATTGGCGAGTCGGAGCTGGAGCCGCTGGCGGCCCCTCATCTCACCCTGGAAGTCGATTGACCTTCGCCGCCATTTGGAAATGGCGCTATCGCAGGGTAGGTGTTCGGTTCTAGAATTTGGTGGAACGGAACCGGTCCGTTTCGCCTAGCACCCATTCCTGTGTCCCGTTTAATGCGAGGAACGAAATTGAGTAGTTCATATGAATGGAATATACTTCGACTATGCTGAATCGATCCATGCGGCCAAATCGGCCGGACGGCAAGGAACGCCTCGCTAACTACCGACGCAACATACAGAAAAGAGAAAAAAAGCCTCTAATCCCATCGTGGGAAATTAGGCACGCGGCGGCCGAAAATTAGGCGGGCGGACGGACGGCCAGGCAGGCGGCGGCGCACTGACGCGTGCAGGCAAGCACGCGCGGCGCAGCGGTGGCTGGCCAGCACGCGAGCGGCGACGAAGCACGCGCACCAGACTCCCGATTTGCCTCCGATTTTTGACGTGCGGCGGCGATTGATTCCGATCTAGCACAAGCAGGGCGGCGGAAATTGATCTGCTATTTTGGCGAATATTGATCTGTAATTTTGATTCCGATTTGCTCTGATTTTAACATGCAATTTTGGCTCAGATTAATTATATTCGGAGAGAGGATTAAGTTTAGGCTCATATCAATAGAATATTTAGCAGTTTTTTTGTCTGTGTTCTGATCTTCGGTTCCACCAACCAAACAAGAAATAGTACCATCCCGCGATTATTTCTAAACCGAACAGGGGGTCCGAACCGTCCCATGATGTCGGAACGGAACCATTCTGTTCCGTCCCCTCCGGTATCAGAACCGAACACACCCTAAGTGTTAAACAGATGAGGAACCGAGGCCAGATTAAACCTATGCCCGATCTTTGGCGAGCAAGACCTTGCTGCTCCACAATCTAGGAATGGATCGGAGGTGGGGAGAGCAGGGGGAATATCCGCCCATCCTGGTGGCCGGTGATTGGAGGCAACGGCGATGGTCTTGGAAGGGAGAGAGAGGCGGAGAGAACGGAGTGGGGCGATGGCCTTTGGGGATTATAGAGGATAGGAGTGCACGAGATGGCTTCAGTGTGCGCTCAAAGACCCGCCTCTTGGCCCACATGCAGGGACACCAAACTTCATGGGCCCACAAGCAACGGCAGAGCGTCTCAGCGTGCGCGGTAGAGCACCTTAGCGCCTCTGCATGCGTTCATGCTTAAGGTATAGTATAATTTTATAATTTTATATAATATATTATTTCACAATTAATATATAAATGCATATTATAAAATCTCTATTAATCTAAAATACCTTTCAGCTTTTTTCCTTGTCCAAACAACTTTGGATTCTCTTCAGAACTATTACAACAATGTTTTCTCTTAGAACAATTCCAATGCTTTGTTTTCCTCATCAGTGATCCCTTCACTTCCATAACAATCTTAGAACATCGTAAGACCCTTAAGTGTGTTATCCTATGGTTTAGAAATGGCATAGACATGATCGAGATCTCTCTTTGATCAATGGTCAATAGCGAGACCGGGATGTCCATAATGACCCCCATGCATTCCATGAAACTTTGTCATTTCGAACCATAAACTTTGTGTCTGTATCCTTTTGCTTCTTTGATACATGACTTGTCCGAGATTTTATCGTTGGTATCACTATACCAATCTCGTTACCGACAAGCCCACTTAACTCGTTACCGTGATATTGTATCCCATGGCCTAGTCAACTGGTTGCAACCTATTGGATATAATCTCACCTAGTGGGGGCAGTGTATCTTCCTGTCACGCATATGAAAAAAATCCTAAACTTTATGCATAGGCCTCAACTTGTTCCTCTAGAATACCCAATGCACCCTTTTATTGTCACCTAGTTATAGTCATGTCGTTTGGTGTGATCAAAGTAGCCGCGGGGGATATTGAGTAGTATGATCTCACGGTCTAAGGAGAAGGTCACTTAGTTTCTAGGGATTTATATTTTCATGCCCTCGGTTCCTTAGTTGTACTCACTTTTCCCCAACCAGTTAAATTTTCCTCACTTTTGCCCATCTCCTTCTAAACACTCACACGGTCTGAAACTCGCTGTCCGCCAGCCTTGCCGTTACGTGCTGACAAGTGGGGCCGCGTTCAGTTGGGTCTCGTAGTGGACCCTCGCCGTTACGTGCTGACAAGTGGGGCCGCATTCTATCGGGTCCCATAGTGGACCCTTGTCGTTACATGCTGACAAGTGGGGCCGCGTCCAGTCGGTTCTCGTAGTGGACACCTCTCACCACTTATCCAGATCAACATGGGACCCACAGCTTATCCACGTGAGCGCCGGACCCACATCTTACCCAGGTTGGCGTTGCAAGATGGGACCCTGAGCCAGCCCCGCGCCCGCGCCCGTGCCGTTGCCTCCCCTTTCTTCTTCTTCTCCGGTGATGGTGGCCCTTCTCTGGCGATGGCGACCCTTTGTCTAGCTTCACTTTGGCCTCCTGTTCGTCCTGGCCATAGTATGGTGCCGTCCCGTTGACCTGTATGAAGGATTATAATGGAAACCATGCGCTTGTTGTGGATAATCAATTGGCACAACTCGGGAGCTCAATTGGGCGCCCGCTTGCTGTGGAGAATGCAGGCGGCGAGTAGTTACAATGATTTAATTGGTTTATTGAGTTAATGTCTCGGCTACAATCAAGTGAATCTATGAGGTGAAAGTCAAACTTTGAGATCTAGGGGATGGATGTATAAGAAATAAGATAATGACACAACTCTTGAACACTTTCAAATTTAAAAAATTATACATCTCTTAATGTAAAAGAGTGTTTATAATTGACACAACTATTGAACACTTTCAAATTACAATTTGGACATGATAATGTTGTCCTAGGAAAATCTTGAGAGTTTACCATTTTTAGAGCATGAAAAGTGATCCCTAAACTAAAATATTTATGTCTTGTGCACATACGAAAATTATACACCTTCGAACACTGTGAAATCACACTTAGGACATGATAATATTATGCTAAGAAAATCTTGAGAGCTTATCATTTTTATGGAGTGAAATAATATGCACAAACTTGGATATACAAAAATTATACACCTTTGATCACTGTGAAAGTGCACTTAATACGTGATAATAATGTTCTAACAAAATCTTGAGAGATTATCATTTTCACATAGTAAAATGTAATGCATAAACTTGAATATACGAAAATTATACACCTTTGAACTCTTTGAAATCACACTTAGGACATGATAATGTTGTGCTAATAAAATCCTGATCATTTATCATTTCCATGGAGTGAAATATAATGCATAAACTTGCGTATACAAAAAATTATAAATCTTTAAACACTATGAAATCACACTTAATACGTGATAATGATTTGCTAACAAAATTTTGAGAGATTATCATTTTCTCCCCCATTTTCATAGAGTGGAATGTAATGCATAAAATTGCATAAGCAAAACTTATACACATTGGAACACTTTGAAATTGCACTTAATACGTGATAATGTTGTCGTGGTGTGGAACACGGCAGTGCCATCGGAAATGGCATGAGAAGGGACAATCCAGATGCTATTGGTGGCTACTCGCAATGAGTTGGGCACATATACTATAGACACAATGATGTACCCAGGTTCAGAGCCCTCTTGTCGAGGTAACACTCCTACTCCTGCAAGGATCTACTATCCCGGGGGCGAATGTCCAGTACAAGTGCTCCTTGAGCTATTTTCCTAGCTGTTATGGAGAGCTAGAGGAAGAAGATGAACTACTAAACTTGTTAAATCTAGAGAACTTACCTAGAACCCTAGCCCTACCCTCCCTTATATACTAGTTGGGAGAGGTAGGTTACAATGTGGGCTCTAGGGTTTACTGTTTGGGCTTCAGGTTTAGAAAGCAGGGGCCGGCTGGATGGGCACAGCTTTTGGACCAGGACCCGGTCAAGCCTCCAGTACAGGGGGACATCGCTACAGTGTCCCAATGCCTTTGCTTTGGGCGTCATCTGGCGCTTTATTCGTCAGCTGGTGCTTTATTCTTCAGTTGGTGCTTTAGCAGTCAGCCGACAACGCTCTCCTTAGCTTCCAGCCTTGGTGCTTTGGTGCATATGTCTTCTAGCACCGGTAGGGCGATGCGCTAGCTTGTCCGGTCAGGGGTGCGCCAGCAAGGAGCGTCACCCCCTTCATATCTTGGCCAACGGATCCGAGGCAACTGGGTAGAGGCGCGCACCTAGCCAGTTCTTCTGGCCATCCGGCTAGATGAGCCATCCAGGGAATCTTGAGGGTGGACCAGATGGAGTGGTCCACCCAGGTGTGGTTCTTTGTCTTGCGGCCATCCGGCCAGGCATTCCTGGAGCGGCCAGTTGATCCTTGCTTGGCCTACCCGGGGGTCATTGATGTCTACGCACTTCTATTCTTGTAGATAGTTGTTGGGCCTCCAAGTGCAGAGGTTTGTAGAACAACAGCAAGTTTTCCCTTAAGTAGATCACCCAAGGTTTATCGAACTCAAGGAGGAAGTGGTCAAAGGTATTCCCTCTCAAGCAATCCTGCAATCAAGATACAAGAAGTCTCTTGTGTCCCCAACACACCCAATACACTTGTCAGGTGTATAGGTGCACTAGTTCGGCGAAGAGATAGTCAAATACAAGTGGTATGAATAATTATAAGTGGTAACGGTGCTAGAAAATGACTTGATGGCGTGGAAAAGACTAAAGGCAAACTGAAATAAAGATGGAAGCAAGCAAACATGTAATAGATCTAATTGCAAACGGTGTATCAATGCTTAGAAACAAGTCCTAGGGATCAGACTTTCACTAGTGAACACTCTCATATAAATATCTTCTCTTTATGATACTACTCTTAACTACTCTCCGGTTGGACACTCTAATCCATGGTAGGGCTATAACAGCACACCTCAAAGTTCATCTTTCCCATCTAGATAACCCCACACTGTCACCTTGAGTACTAGATGAGTCTAACAAACACCACAATTTCATAGAAACATCCAACTCCAAATATAACTCATAACAAGTATTTGTAATCTCTAGCCTAAGTGCCACCATGGTGAGCACGCTGTCACTTTCACACACATGGGGAGAGCAGATATTCATTAAAGCACTTGAGTAGCAGAATAGATCTATAGATTACAAGCTCATGATCTCAATAAGATCATGCATAGAGAGAGAGAGAGATGAACACATAGCTACCGGTAGAACCCTTAGCCTCGAGAGAGAACTACTCCCTCATCATCATGGGAATCAGCAATGGTGATGGATATGGTGGTGGAGATCGATGAAGATGGCTCCGGGGGCACTTCCCCGTCCTGAAAGGGTGCCGGAACAGAACTTTCTGTCCCCCGAATCTCTCCTTCAGTGGCGGCGGCGCTGCGGAACTTTTCGTGGCTGGAGGCTTGATGATTTAGGGTTTTTGCATCAGGAGGCATCTTATAGGCAAAGAGGCAAGGTCGGTGGAGGCCGGAGGGGCCCACACCACCTGGTGGCGCAGCCAGGGGGACCCGCGCCCACCCTATGGTGTGGCTGGCCCCTCTCCGTCTTGTCTTCTGGCTCTGTGTTCCCCTCGGTGAAATATTGACTTTGGCTTTTGTCCCGTCCAATTCCGAGAATATTGATTTTCTGACTTTCCTGGAACCAAAAACAGCAGAAAATAGGCAACTGGCACTATGGCATCTTGTTAATAGGTTAGTCCAACAAAGTCTATGAAAAGTACTCCATAGTTAGAACAAAACATAAGAAAGTAGATAAAACCAAGCATGGAACATCAAAAATTATAGATACATTTGCAATGTATCAACATCCCCAAGCTTAACTCCTGCTCGTCCTCGAGTAGGTAAGTGATTAAAAGAAAGAAGTTAATGGTTCTTTCTCCCGGGGAAAGATTATTATCTACCAAGATCAGCCATGGCAATCAAATTGAGATTGGTGGCTCTTCGTTTCCGGCTTCCTTAATTATTCTGGGCAATTCTGATATTGATGTTATCTTGGGCACGGATTGGTTAACAACAAATGCAGCTGTGATTGATTGTGCTGAACGTTCAGTTTCTCTAAAAATTCCTGAAGGCCATATAGTCTATTCTCCAAGTCTGACTCCTGCAATTCAACTTTATTCTTTGGCGGCTCTAAATGATGATGCTATGGAAGGTATTCAGAGTGTTCCTGTAGTCTGTGAGTTCCCAGATGTCTTTCCTGAAGAGTTGCCAGGTATGCCTTCGGATCGTGAGGTCGAGTTTGTTATTGAACTTGAACCTGGTACCGCTCCTATCTCCAAGCGGCCTTATAAAATGGGTCTTGCTGAGTTGGCTGAACTCAAACGTCAGCTTGATGAACAAGAGAAGTTGGGTTTCATTCAGCACAGTACTTCTTCTTGGGGTAGCCCAACCATCTTTGTGAAGAAACGAGACAAGACTGATAGACTTTGTGTTGACTATCGGGCACTCAATGCTAAAACAATAAAGAATAAATATCCCCTTCCGCGGATTAATGATCTCTTCGATCAGCTAGCTAGAGCTGTGGTATTCTCTAAGATTGATTTGAGAAGTGGTTATCATCAAATCAAGATTCGCAAGGAAGATGTTCCTAAAAAAGCTTTCACCACCCGCTATGGCCTGTATGAGTACACGGTCATGTCTTTCGGTCTCACCAATGCACCTGCCACCTTCTCGAGGCTTATGAACTCGGTTTTCATGGAGTATCTTGGTAAGTTCGTTGTGGTCTATCTGGATGACATTCTAGTTTATTCTAAGTCAAAATAAGAACATGAAGAACACCTTCGGTGTGTCCTAAACAAACTTCGTGAGAACCGCCTATATGCAAAGTTCTCCAAGTGTGAATTCTGGCTGCCTCAAGTCACCTACCTTGGTCACGTCATCTCTGCCAAGGGCATTGCCGTCAACCCAGAAACTATTAAGACAATTATGGACTGGCTTCCACCCATAAATGTCAAAGAAGTCCGGAGTTTCCTTGGTTTGGCCAGTTACTGTCGTCGCTTCGTTCAAAACTTCTCGAAGATTGCAAAGCCTCTTACCGATCTCCTCAAGAAAGGCAAGAAATACCTTTGGACTCCTGCATGTCAAGCAAGCTTTGAAACACTCAAAGAGAAGCTCACTTCCACACCAGTCTTAGTTCCTCCAGATACATCAAAGCCTTTCCAGATATTCTGTGACGCCTCATTGCAAGGATTGGGTGCGGTCCTTATGCAAGAAAAACAAGTTGTTGCGTATGCATCTCGTCAGTTAAAGACGCATGAGATCAACTATCCTACACATGACCTCGAACTTGCAGCAGTTGTCTTTGCTTTGAAAGTATGGAGGCATTACTTGCTTGGCAACCGTTGTGAGATCTTTTCTGATCACAAGAGTCTGAAGTATATCTTCACACAGCCTGATCTCAACCTTCGTCAGAGGAGGTGGATTGAAACAATCAATGATTTCGATTCAACCATCAACTACACTCCGGGCAAAGCCAATTTCATGGCCGATGCTCTCAGCCGAAAAGCTTATGTTAACAATCTCATGGTGGAAGAACAACAACCTCTCTTGTGCGAGGAATTCCGCAAGCTAAACCTTGAAATTGTGGATCAAGGGTATCTTCTGAACCTTCTAGCAACACCTCTCTTGGAAGAAAAGGTCCGTTCCATTCAACTTGGTGATCCTTACACTAAAAAGATCATCTCCAACATTCAGCTTCCTAAGTATGAGTGTTTCCACGTCGACGACCAAGGCACTCTTTTCTTTGAACACCGGATGTTTGTTCCGAACTACCCGGGTTTAAGAGAGCAAGTTCTCAAGGAGGCGCATGATTCTGTTCTTTCTATCCACCCTGGCAGCACTAAGATGTACATGGACTTGAAAACACAATATTGGTGGCCTGGATTGAAACGATATTGTGCCAAGTACGTCTCGGAGTGCGATGTCTGTCGTAGAGTTAAAGCTGTCCATCAGAAACCTTTCGGTCTTCTACAGCCATTGAAGCCTCCGGAATGGAAATGGGAGAAAGTAGAGATGGACTTCATCACTGGTTTTCCAAGGTCGCAAAAGGGCAACAATGCAATCTTTGTTGTCATTGACAGGCTTTCCAAAGTAGCTCACTTCTTTCTAGTCAAGGAAACAATTTCTGCAAGTCAGTTGGCTGAGCTCTATATCAACAAAATTATCTCTCTATATGGAGTTCCTCTTGAGATCAGCTCAGACCGTGGAAGCATCTTCACTTCCAAGTTCTGGGGAAGTTTCCAAAATGCTTTGGAAACAAAATTGAACTTCAGCACAGCTTACCATCCTCAGTCGGAAGGACAAGTTGAAAGGATCAATCAGATTCTAGAAGATACGCTCCGTGCTTGCGTTATCTCTTTCGGCATGAAGTGGGAAGAATGTCTTCCTTATGCTGAATTCTCTTACAACAACAGCTTCCAGAAAAGTCTAAAGATGGCACCATTTGAGGCTCTCTATGGTCGCAAATGCAGAACTCCGATTGGTTGGTCGGGCGCAGGTGAAAGAATATTGTTTGGCCCCGACATTGTAACTCAAGCGGAGGACAAAGTTCACATCATTCTTGAAAACCTGAAGATTGCTCAAAGTCGCCAGAAGAGCAATTACGACAGAAATCACACGGACATGGAGTATGTGCCGGGTGATCTCGTTTACCTTCGTGTCACTCCCATGAGAGGCACGCACCGTTTTGGTATCAAAGGAAAGCTGGCTCCTAGATACATCGGTCCTTTCAAAATTCGTGGAAGAAGAGGATAAGTTGCTTATGCTCTTGAGCTCCCTGAACAACTCAAGGTCCATGATGTTTTCCATATCTCTCAACTCAAGAAGTGCTTCAAGGATCTCAGCAGGACCGTGGACCATGAACTCATCAATCTCCAAGAAGATCTGTCTTATCAAGAACACCCCATAAAAATTCTGGAAGTCGCAGAAAGAAGGACTCGCAACAAGTCCATCAAGTTCTGCAAGGTGCAGTGGTCGCACCATTCCGTTGATGAAGCCACTTGGGAATGTGAAGATGAGCTCCGTGCCAAGTATCCTACCCTCTTTGAGTCTTCTTCTTCTTCCTAGAATCTCGGGGCGAGATTCCTGTTTAGTGGGGGAGAGTTGTAGCATCCCAATTGTCTAACAATTGTAATGCTACTTGGTATAGTAATATAATGGCTACTTCCTATATATAATTGTTGCATCATAATTATATCAAGCTCATGTCATCATGCCACCTTGCATTTGAGCTCATATAAAACCCTCTTTCTTTGGTTCTTCTCTCATATGCATTATTAATTGTATTTGCCTCTTGATATTGTATTTGGTTATTGATATATTGTTTAATGCCCAAGTTGAGTTGGGGGCATATCTTTTATTCAACTTCATCACCTTTCTTTTCACCACCTTATAAATCCACCACCCTAATTACCATGGGCTTTTATTTTAGTTTGGCATCATGTGGGTTGGGATGGATTCAACTATAATTTCTTTTGCTTGGCCTTTATTCCACTTTTTGGGAATGCATAAGAATAATGCCATGTTAATATTATTGTTTTCACAAGAATAAAACATGGCATTAATTATTTTGCATGGGCCATGCAACTATCACCACCATGTGTTTCTCCTTTGGTTATTATTTGATTTTTATGTGGACCATCTTCTTGAGCTCTCTTTTTCTCTAAACCCCTTTCCACCTTGTTTGATCTCTCCTTACCATGTGCCTCAACATCATCACCTCACTTGTGTATGTTCCATGCAAGATCATGAGTAACATACCAAAACCCTACCCCACTTTCTAACCACCTTTTTCTTGCTTGAGCTTGTGTTGATCATGAGAAAGCCCTACCACCTTACCCTACCCCTTCCCTCTCTCTCACTAACCTCTCTCTCAAGAACCCTAAGCTCTTCTCTCTCCTTCTCTCAAACCCTATCCTCACCTCACCATGCCGAGCACCTCTCCCTCTCTCTGCCAGCAGGGACCCACCCTAGCCTCCCTCTCTACCCCATGCGAGCTACCCCTCTCTCTCTAATCCCTAACCAAACCCTAACCCGAGACCACCCTAGCTAACCCGAGTCTCTCCCTCCCTCTCTCTCTCTCTCTCTCGGCCTCTCTTTCTTCTCTCGCTGCCACAAGGTCCCACCTTCCCGTCCTCTCTTCCTCGGCCCCACCTGCAGCCCCTCTCCCTGCCCTGGCCTCCCACGTCAAGCACGTGAGGGAGGAGAAACAAAAGGTGGCCGAAGCCACCTTTTTCTCTCTACCGATCCCCCACGGCCCCCCTTCTCTCCCTCGCCTTTATCCACCTCCCCTCTGCCGTGCAACCATCCCAGATCCGTCCCAGGGCCGTGCCCTTCTTCCCCATCTCCCCTGCCACCTCTCTCCTCCATAGCCAGCCACCACGTCGGTGTCGACGTCCACCTCTTGCACAAGGCAACAGGCGAGGCGTAGACGTTGTCGAGGAGGACCACAAGACCGCCGACGTCGCCCCTGTACGCAGCAGCGAGGAGGAGGAGGCCCAGGACCTGCTGCACATCTTCCCCGCTGACGCAAACCCTAGTTCACCGGCCGCCAGCTTCGCCGTCGATCCCCTGCGCTCCGGCCCGATCCGCCACCACCGACAACCTCGCGGTGAGCCACCGGACCCCCCTGACACCCTCTCGTCCAGCGTCGCTTCCTGCTCGTGCCGATCCCTTCGACGAGCACCCTCTGTGCACCGGCGTCGCGCGCGCGTCTGCTCGTCGCCGCGTCGCAGAGACACACCTAGCCGCGCATGCTGTTCCTAACACCAACCCCTCCCTAGCCCAGCGGTAGCCGCCGCCGCGCGCATGCACTAGGTCGCGGGTTTGATCCCTGCATCGCGCGCTGCCTCTGTCGAGCACCGCTCCGTCGTCAAAGAACGGGAAGAACAACAGTAGTTGTTGCCATTTTGCGCATACCCCCCTCCACAAATTTTTACCGTAAGCCGTGGTACACCTAGCCCCACTAGTCAGCCCCCGTGGCGTTTTCACAAAAAGATCCTGTGAATTTTGATTCCGTCACCCCGCGCTCCACCCTAACCCCACCTGTCAGCCTCGGTTGCAAACTTACGAAGAGGCCCCCGGTTTTTCTGATTCTCAACCCGCCGTCCCCTGTGCCGCGCCTGACCCGCCTCTGTCACGTGGGCCTGCGGCGCAGAAGGTCCCATCTATCTGGGGCTAGGGCTAGCTGCGGCTAGGTAACAAAAGTCGGCCTGTTTATCTGTTTTAATAAAACAATTTCTGTAATTGTTTAAAAATCAAATTCAAATCTGTTTTAAATAACTTTTAAATTACAAATCCAAATAATACAAATGATATATGTTTTTGAATCAGAAAAATGTGAGGAATTCAAATATGCCATTCAAAATATTGTTTGACCACTTTAAAATTTCGAGATAATTAAAATTACAATAAAATGCCTTTTTCTTAATAAATTAATAACTTTAATTCTATAACTCCAAAATTGGCAAATAATATGTCTAAATCGATCAGCGCGACGAGCCCGTTCTACCTATGCAGTCCTTGTTCTAAAGTGAAGCATGCATCATGTCATTATTAAAAATATGAACTGTTTTGGCAATAAAACTTGACTAAACAAATAATGAAATGCTTTATTCTTGTACCCCACATCTCACCATGCCATGTTACTTTAATTCCATGTAAATTGTGCATCTTCCATCATGGCATGCTTGTTTGCTTATCGCATTTTAATTCATATGCTTGTGCGCTTTATTTATGTTGGCCCTTGTTTGTTTGGTTCTTCTTCGAATAGACGCCCAGCAGGAGAATTACCAGGAATCACAGGAGTACTACCCAGATCCATCTCTCGCTTCAACTGAGCTGCCAGGCAAGCACTACCACATGCTTGCATACATACAATACCTATTGCCTCTATCTTATTCTTGCATCATTGAGTCGCGATTGCATTAAACTGAATCCCAAGTACTGCATAGCCTTTACTTTTAAACCCCACCGAAGCTTGTTCCTCCATCCCATGAGCCATTACTACAAGAGTTGTTTGAGCCATGCGAGTCGTAGAAAAGCATGTGTAGGGTATGTGAGTGTCTGATGAATAACGAGGTACCTAAACAACATAACCTGAGTAGTAATGGGATAACTAATGAAAGAGGCACCAGTGAGCAATATCTGCTATTTGGTTTTTCCTGCTCACTTGTGTCCCGTAGGACCCCGAGTACTTGATTCCTGTTCCTTGACTATTCACACTATCCACATCCGGGAGGCCTTATGGACCCCCCTGAGCCAGAGCTTGATTCATTCTTATTTCTTGGGGCCACAAGTAGTTTGGGGCTTTATTACTATCCTGTACTTATGCCATGTTACTGCTTTATTAAGATTGTGCGTGGGGCACCTGTACTGTTTTGGATCGTGGAATGTTTTCGTGGTATCGACAAGCCCAGTCACACTTTCGGGTTCCCAGTCGTTTACAGCCATTGACACAAACCTTGGGTCCGTCTCGGAGCCGGCCAACTTCGTTGCGGGTAGCTTAATGGGGTGGCCCCTTGAAATATTTCTGAATCCTGTGATTGCTTTGTCGTGAATGCCTCGTTGGGTTTTGAGTTGGTTTTTCCGAGGTTGATCGAGTGTGTGTTGCTATTCGTGCACCCCTGCAGGGTAAATCTTTCTGAAAGCCGTGTCCGCGGTTATGGACGACTTAGAGCACAGTTTCTCGATCATAGACAAGAATAACTAAAGTACCGCTCTTAATTTGACTAAGTACTTGACTAGTAAATAGTGCAATACTCATGGAATGGTTGATAAAACTGCCAACGGATGATGGGGGTTGTTCGTCCGCTTCCTCGTTGGTAAGCGAGGAGGAGGATGGATCTGTTAATTATACTGTTATAACTGCTGATCTTAATTCACAAAAATCTGTCTATCATTGGTTAGGCGGATGGTTAGCGAGTTTCTATAGAATTGTTAGCTATTATCTTTTGCTGCAATTGCGTCACCCCAGGTTGTGTCCCCTTTAGTGGCATAAAGACTTGCTGAGTACCCCTAGGGTCTCACACGATAAATTGTTTGATTCAGATGAACAGGTGTACCCACAAGATGGATACTGGGTGGAGGAGACAGATGATATTGGCAACGATCACTCGGTGTAGAGATTCCAGAAACGGGATCCGTGAGATCTGTGGGCGGGATGTGTTTATTTATGTGGCATCTTATGCCGATTTGTTTCTTATCCGTACTCGGATCTTGTTTTCCACTTCCGCCTGATACTCTGATGTTTGTTGTATGAGGAGCTATCCTAAATTATTATCTCTATCTAGGATATTTGAATCTTGCCGTATGGCGTTGCAATATTTCTATTTCTTTTAGATGGAATGGCTCTGAGGACTGTTGTATGTGGCTTGCATACATACTCATTTGTGTATGTAGTTGATCCCTTCGCCTGCCGATTACGCTGCTCGTTCTTGTCCCGATGTTCTGAAAGTGGTTAGGACGGCCGAAAGGTCTACCGTGAGTGGCCCTAGGCCCCACCATACTATTTTAACCACTTTCGTTCATCCAAGCATGTAACTAAGAGCGTAATTCACCGAGGTAGTTACACGATCTCCCCTCTTCGGGAAGGAATTTCCCCGGCAGATTTCTGCCTGCCGGAGAGCTCTTTCTCTCCGTGTAGTTTCCGCCCCGCAGAGGCGTCGGCACCTTTCCATGGTCACTCCCGACTCTTAAGGTTTTGAGGGAATTATATACGCCAAAGGGCAATGCCAGAGGTGGGCCAGGGTGGCCACACCACCTGGTGGCACGACCAGGGGTGGCTCGCGCCAGGGGGTGGTGTGGCCCCCCTATGGCCCATCTCCACTTCCCCTTATGGCCTCCTTCGTCTTCTAGAAAAATAGGAATTTCCGTATATTTTCTGGGATTTTCTGATCTTCGCCAATATTGCATCTGGACAGTGCTTTTTCCATCAGAATCCTAACTCCAGTGGTTCATCCTCCAAAAGTCATCAATCATGCAAAAATAGATGAAATAGCATAAGTATCACCTCTTAGTATGACGTATATCAATGGATAACAGTAAATTATGATATAAAATAGTGATGTAAAATGGACGTATCAGGCCCCCCCAAGCTTAGACCTCTCTTGTCCCCAAGCGAGAACTAAGCTCAATAAACATGACCACAGGTTTATGGAGTGAAGTGTCGATAAAGAGAATACAGACAAGAAGCATCACATTCATCAATACACAAATCATAATAGAAAACAACTCACTATTATATAACTTAACTTTTAATGAGTAAAGGAAACACAATAAAGATACACAAAGTAAATCATAATTGGTAATGGCATACTTTGTTCTTGGTAAGAAAACGGTTAACAAATTGCAGGAGTCAAACATATTGGGGTTTTCAATGATACCTTTCAAAGTAATATTCACTAAGATAAGAGAAGTGTGCAAAACAAGGAACATAAGAAACATGATTGAATATATCATCATATGAATGATTGAATCACAACAACTCAAATACTTGCTTGAGATGGAAAGGAATAGGTTTACTGACTCAACTAAAAATTAAAAGATAGACCTTCACAGAGGGAAGCAGGGATTTCAAGTTTCATAAAGAGCTTCCAAAAATTATGGTACTTACTAGCTTTCAGCTCTCATTGCCCCTATCATAAGCATCTTGAGGTGATTAAGGTTAAAGTGACACAAATATGAGGATATGCTTGACAAGTTATAAGTTAAAAATCTCATGCCCCTTGCTTACGAGTACCGAACCTCGTAATACTCAACTTTAGTCACAAGTAAGTTCTTGTCATTGTAAATACATGTGTATCATGGAGAACCGCCAACGGGGTACCCCTTGCCCCATGACACATGAGCTATCCCATATCAAAATGACATGGCAACAGACAATGAGCATCTCGGCGATCTTTTTATTTGCTATTTGCATATGTTTTTATTGAGGATGCTTCACAGAATGCTCACTATTGTTATGCTGCAAGTTTCCACCATGATTAGGCATGTCTTAGGCTAGCCGCTCAGGCGTTTCTCTAACACATATACAAACTCCATGAGCTTACAAGCTCCCCTTTTATTTCACACCACCGGGATACATAAGCAAAAGAACATGATATCAACTGAATAATAAGTGCAATGTTGAAAGCGTTCCCCATGGTACATGGTTCTGCTAATTTAAAACTTATAAAGCGAAAGCATATAAGCAAACTAGATGGACACAATGGTTCAAGTTTATTAAGTGAAAGAAAGTAAAGTGTGCCATCGAGTTTGTGAGAGCTTTAATCACTAATTTTCACTTAACATGTTTAATTTGGAAGGTAGATAAAAACATGAATATACTTGGAATAGCAATAATGCTAATAGGTAGATATGGTGGACACAAATGGCACAGGTTTTAGTTTAAGGACTGGATGCACGAGAAGCATTCCCTCTCAGTACAGATTTTGGCTAGCAAGGCTGGGTAGCAAGCATAAGAGTTGAAGGAAACAAACAAACAGACAAGTGATAGAAACAATCATGCAATATTACTTGGAAACACAAAAGATCTTAACTATAGAATACTAAGCTTATGAGCCAAACATGAAAGAAAGATGATGAAATTATATTTCTAAAAGTACTTTTCTCTTTTCCATTCAATTCTCAAACAGTGTTGCTACTGACCAGAGCCAGGTTTGACAAAACCAACTAAATTTACTTAATGATCCGAAAGTGATGCCAATACTAACAACAAGATCAATCATATAACAAAAATTGCAAACTAAAATAAGATGTGCAAAAAGTAAATGATAGAACTTCTCATTAATATTACATAGCTACAACTCACACCAAGGGATACATAGATAACTAGCTAGAGGAGAGATACTTCCACAATGCAAACCATCCTATATGATAACTTCTCTATTCATGATATGACTCTACTAAAAAGGTAAAAAGATAAAAGATAATGAGGTGATACCGTGGCACTCCCCCAAGCTTGGAACAAACTAAGGGGATGCCAAAACCTGATGACGAATTACTCCTTCGGTGGTGGTGTTCTCTCGCCATCATCCGACTTCCAAGGTAAAGGCTCCCCATCAACAAAGGACATCCGGGTTTCCAACATCTTGAAACTAGCAGCATAACTTATGTGTTTCAACCTAGCCTCATACTCATAGTTTTGATTTTGCATGTCGTAGAGTTATGCTTGTAGTTGGTTGGTTGTTCGATGGAGTGAGAGAATTTCATACCTAAGCTCAGCAGTCTCCTTCTTGTGCTCGGCGATGAGTTCTGAACTAATTTTATGGATGATATCCACTTCGCGTTCTGCCATCTTCTTGTACCTAAAGACTTCTTTTTCCAGTACTTCCATCCTATCCTCCAGACTACCTTCTCCTTTAGGGCCCTGAACCTCTTTTATCTGTACCTTCCCATCTTCGAGCAACAACTCCTTGGGGTGAATCTTCAACTCATACATGTACTGGTTGATGATGTCCGTGGAGGAATCCTCCTTGGGTGATCCAGAGGAAGACATTGTGGCTCCAAAACTGAGAATCTGCCTGTCAGAAATAGATCAAAATGAAACACGACGAGAACACGATATACAGACCTCGGGGGATCCGGGGGATTATATATTACAAAGTTTAACAACAAAAGGAAGGTACTAGGAGAAAACGGGTCAGAGACGGTCTCCGGGGTGGCCACACCCCCTGGTGGCGCGGTTAGGTGGGCCTGTGCCACGGGGTGGTGTGAGCCCCCAGGCTTTGTTTCCATCCCTCTTTCGACTCATTATCTTCCACATTAGATAAAAACTGCAAAAATATAAACTGAAATGTTTTTCGCGGACCTTTTCTTACCTGAACTGTTACCTTTTCGAAAACGGACTTTGTAGGTTTCTGAATTTGGTCTTTAATAATTTTTTTGGAGTCACCACTTGAATAACATCAATATCTTTATTGTAAGAATCTTAAAAAATATAATGATTGAGTCTTTTGACCATCCACCATCTCATTACACCATTCTCTCCTAACACTTCAAAATTTCTTTCATACAAAACTTCACACAATCAACATTAGCAACAGTAGTGCATATAAAATAATAAACCTTTGGGTTCAATTTCAACAGAAATCCATCAAAACATAAGCTATTCTAGCAACTCCTTTCAAAAGCCCAAAAGAATTCAAAAAGGAAATCGATTTAAGAGGCAAATGCAAAAATGGCAGAAATTTGTCAAAACAGACCAGAAGGTAAAGATCAATTTTTTCGAAAATCTTCTGCTGCGCAAATCAAAAAGTGCAAAACTAACGAAAGTTAAGTAATAACCTGGGGCATGCACACAAAAAATTACAGATCAATACGATGTTCTGGGATTTTTCACGACTTTTATAGTGAAACACAAAAATCTGTTTTGGGACAACAACTTCCCCAAATCTTACTTCTCTCTCATTAGAGGCTGATCTTGACACAAAAACCAAACAAAAAGGATAAGGAGAGGTTATTACATAAGCAATAACTTCCAAGAATTAAATAAACAAAAATAAACTGAAAAAATATAATGGGTTGTCTCCAAAAAGCTCTTTCTTTATAGCCATTAAGATATGCATGATAATTTCAATGATGCTCACACAAGAATATGAATTGAAGTAAAAGAGAGCATCAAGAAGCAAATATACACATGTTTAAGTCTAACCCACTTCCTATGCAAGAGAATTTTGTAAGAAAATAAATTATTGAAACCAGAGGCTACTAGCATAGGAAGGCAAAACAAGCGCAACATAAAGACTTTTAGCATATAGCGAGGAAACTTAATATTATTGAGATACATAAAAACATTTTTCCCTCTCTCATAATAACTTTCAGTATCATGAATAAATTTATCTATGTAACCATCACATGAACCATAGTAGCAATGATCACTTATTCTGATAGAAACCACAGGGACACTAGTTCTCCTAGTTCTACTAGGATGTGAAACAATATTAGAAGTATCCTTACAAAGGATAATGTGCCCATCTTCTACATGTTTAGTGACAAGGTCTTTCAAATTTGCTACTAAAGGTTCAACACTTATTTGTTCATCAGGTTCCACAACTTTTTTGTACTTTTGTTAACCATACTTGCTTTCATAGAATCTTCCTTTACCTTAATAGGGAAGGGTATTTTATCGATATAAGGTTCAGGTAAAATATGATTAGAAGTATAAACTTTAGTATTCTTATAAGGAACGCAATTAATAATATCTTTATATGGCTCATGATACTTGTTCCATTTCTTTTTAGGAATTTAAATATAAGAGGCAAAGGCCTTAAAACAATTTGCAATACTTTGAGAATCAAGACCATAAGAAACACTAATATTATGAAAGTCATCAGTTCCCATAAAAGATTTAATGCATTCATAATCACCTGACTTACCTGACTTTCTTCCTTTATCATTCTCCCATGCTTCAGCATTGTCTTGAATACAGTCTAGATGATCCCATTTAGCTTCTTCTTCCATATGTGTAAATGATCCAGCATAAGAAGCATCCAATAGGTCCTTATCATGAAGAGAAAGCCTTGCATAAAAGTTATTGATAATAATATTATTAGGGAGATCATGAATAGGACATTTGAGCATTAGTAACTTCAATCTCCCCCAAGCTTGGCCGGTACTCTCTCCATCACGAGGCCAAAAGTTATATATTTGATTCCGATCTTTATGAATCTCACAAGGAGGATAGAATTTGGAATAAAAGAGAGGTACAATTTCCTCCCATTCAAGACATTGGCCATTCTTCGGCAACTTATACCGTTCCTCAGCTCTGCCTTTTAATGATAACGACAATAACTTCTTCTTAACTTGATCTGTTGTAACACCTGCACACTTGAACAATCCGCATAATTCGTGTATAAAAAGCAAATGATCACCGGGATGGACAGTTCCATCTCCAAAATAGTAGTTATCCATAACACGATCAACAATTTTGTAGGTATTTTAAAAGTATCTTTTTCAGCAGGTGGTGGTTCATCTACTACCTTAGCAGTGGTAGTAGCATTACAAAATAAGAAACTAAGTGAACTATCCATATTGAGAATAAAGTAACAAACAAAAATAAACGATACTCACAGTAGAAGTTTCCTTTACCAGTTCCACTCTTCAATAGCGCTTCACTCCCCAGCAACGGCGCCAGAAAATAGTCTTGATGACCCACAAGTATAGGGGGTGTATCGTAGTATTTTCGATAAGTAAGAGTGTCGAACCCAACAAGGAGCAGAAGGTGTTGACAAGTTGTATGGATCAGGAATTCTCTGTACATACTTAACAAACGTATTTTTAGGGGTTTTTGATAATATAGATAAATAAGTACGAGTAAATAAAAGACAATAATAATTGCAGCAAGTGGCCCAATCCTTTCTTTAGCAAAGTACAAGCCGGTTGTATTACTTAAGATGACCAAATGTTCTCGAGGACACATGGGAATAATGTAAAGTGCTTTCACTTCATATAGTTGATTAATCTTGTTTGGTTGGATAAGTGTTGTGTGGGTGAACCTGTGGTAATGTACTGACCTTCCTAGGACTAATACATACTTGCGATTATACCCCTCTCAAGCATCCGCAACTACAAGAAATTAAGATAAAAACCTAACCACAACCTTAAACTCTGAGATCCTACACTCCCTTATGCAAAGGTTTCCTAATGGGGGTTCAGGTTTCTGTCACTCCGGCAACCCCACGATTAGTAGCCAAATACACAATGCATTCCCCTAGGCCCATAAAGGTGAAGTATCATGTATTCGACGTTCACATGACACCACTAGAAGAATAGCACCACAACTTAAATATCAAACCATTAAATCTTCCTCAACACAATTCCACTACTAACAACATGACCTCTCCCACGTCCTCAAGAACTAAACGAACTACTCACGAGACATCATATGGATCAAGATCAGAGATGAAATAATGATAAGTAACAATTTGAACATGAACAATAATTCAATGGTTCCACTCAATAGCATCAACTATAACAAGTAATCAACACCGAGAAAGTTTCCCCTAGGAACTATGCAAGATTCAACCCAATTGTTACAGCGGTACGGAGTGGTGGTGATGGTGCTGGTGGAGATGATGATGATGCTGATCCCGATGAAGTCTAGCTTGATGATGGTGTTGATGGCGACGATCTCCCCTCTCCGGGAAGGAATTTCTTCGGTAGATTTCTGCCTGCCGGAGAGCTCTTTCTCTCTCTATAGTTTCCGCCTCGCAGAGGCGGCGGAACCTTTCTGTGGTACCTCCCCGAGTCTTATGGTTCTTGGGGATTATAGATGCCAAAGGGCGATGCCAGAGGTGAGCCAGGGTGGCCACACCACCTGGTGGCGCAGCCAGGGATGGCATGCGCCAGGGGGTGGTGTGACCCCCTGTGGCCCATCTCCACTTCCCCTTCTGGCCTCCTTCGTCTTCTAAAAAAAGGAATTTCCATATATTTTCTGAGATTTTCGGATCTTTACCAATATTGCATCTGGATAGTGCTTTTTCCATCAGAATCCTGACTCTAGTGGTTCATCCTCCAAAAGTCATCAATCATGCAAAAATAGATGAAATAACATAAGTACCATCTCTTAATATGAAATATATCAATGAATAACAGTAAATTATGATATAGAATAGTGATGCAAAATGGACGTATCAATGGGGCCCCGCTTTTCCATCACGGCCACCGCATCCGACGATATGTTGCCGAAGCAAGGCGGGCTTTTGCGGCTCCTATGTGACATAATATCTCATCCTGAAGTACCGGTGGGGGAAATTCATCCTGACAGAGCGGGTGGTGAAGCATCGCCTTGTATCAGAGGGGGAGCGGCTCCCTAACCCCCAGCCTAGTGATACATTGCAAATGTATCTATAATTTTTGATGTTCCATGCTTGGTTTTATCCACTTTCTTGTATTTTGTTCCAACTTTGGAGTACTTTACATATGATTTCTTGGACTAACCTTTTAACAAGAGCCACAGTGCCAGCTGCCTATTTTCTGCTGTTTTCGGTTCCAGGAAAGTCAGAAAATGAATATTCTCGGAATTAGACGGGACAAAAGCCAAAGTGCCTATTTTTCTGGAAGTCATCAAGTGCCAGAATACGAGACAAAGAGGGGCCAGGGGGCCACCACACCACCTGGCCGCGCGGCTAGGCCTGGCCCGCGCCAGGGGGTGGTGTGGCCAGCCCAGGCACCCCCTCGGCCTCCCCTTCCGACTATAAGATGCCCTCGGGACATAAACCCTAAGTACTCGATCAAAAATCCACGAAAGAGTCTATAGCCGCCATCATCTCCATCCCTAGATCGGGAGGGATCTGAAGCTCTTCCCGGCACCTTGCGGGAGAGGGGAATTCACCTTGGAGGCCTTCTTCATCACCATGCAAGCCTCCGGTGTGATGCATGAGTAGTTCATCCTTGGACTACGGATCCATGTAGTATCTTGATGGCTGGTTCTCCTCCTTTGTGCTTTCATGTCTAGATCTTGTGAGCTCCGTTCATGATCGAGATCATCTATTTGAAATTCTGCATGTTGTGTTTGCGGGGATCCGATGGATATTGAGATGCTATTTCAGATTGATTGTTGATTCTATCATGTCTTTTTTATTTGTGATCTTGCATGCTTTGCGTTGTTAGTAGCTATCTTGGCCAAGTAGATGCTAGCAACTCCAAGAGTTAGTATTTATGCTCGATAGTGGGTTCATGCCTCTGGTAATCTGGGGAAGTGACAGAAATCTCTAAGGTACTAGATGTGTTGTTGCTACTAGGGAGAAAACAACAATCCTTTGTTCATAGAACAATCGTATTGTTTACTTTACACGCAGTTCGTAAAGCAATAATCTGTTGCTTGCAACTTAATACTGGAGGGGGATCGTATGATTATCTGAAGGTGGATTATTAGTCATAGATGAAGTTGGATGGTGTTCTATGTACAATGTTGTAATGCCCAATCAAGTCTCAAAGGAGTCAAGATGATTAGTATATGCATGTATTGCTTTCTCGATGTTTATCAATTGCCCTTCTGTAATTTGTTCACCCAACATGTTATCTATCTAAGGAGAGCCACCTCTAGTGAACTATGGATCCCGGTCCTTGTCTTTTACATACAATCTACAATCTTTTACTGCTTTGTGTTTACTTTCTGCAAACTATTACTTTTTTCCATTCGATACGTTTAATCCTTTGTTTTCCACAAAACACGGTGAGATTGACAAGCTCATTGCAAGTTGGGGACAAAGTTCTGTGGTTGTGTTGTGCAGGTCTCCACGTTGCTACTAGCACCGGTAGTGCACCCTGCCAAAGCTCAGCTAGTAACACCTTTGGGGTGTTTCCTTGCTCCTACTGGTTCGATTAAACATTGGTTTCATAACTGAGGGAAACTTGCTGCTGTGCTCATCATACCTTCCTCTTGGGGTTCCCAACGAGCTCTACATCAACCACACACCAACACTTTTCTGGGCGCCATACTCAGAGCCATCAAGCATTTTTCTGGCGCCGTTGCCGGGGAGTCAAGGACATCTTCACAAGGGGAGTCCCTCATAACCAATCTCTTTACTTTGTTGTTTTTGTTTTGCTTAGTTTTCTTTTTGCTTTGTTTGCTTGTTTTGTTATTCAAAAATCACAAAAAAATTAGTTTTACAAGTTTGCTTTCCTATTTCAAAACCCCCAAAAAAATGACTACTCTTGATAACACTAAGTTGTGTGACTTCACTAGCACCAACAACAATGATTTTATGAGTACACCTATTGCTCCACCTGTGCCTGAAGATACTTTCTTTGAGATAAAACTTCTTTGCTCAATCTTGTTATGAGAGAACAATTTTCTGGTATTTGTAATGAAGATGCTGCTTCCCATCTAAATAACTTTGTTGAACTTTGTGAGATGCAAAAGCATAGGGATATAGATGGTGATATTATTAAACTGAAATTGTTTCCTTTCTCTTTGAGAGGAAAAGCTAAGGAATGGTTGAATTCCTTAACTAGGAATAGTATTGATTCTTGGACTAAGTGCAAAGATGCTTTCATTGGAAAATATTATCCTCCTGCTAAGATTATATCTATGAGAAGTGAAATAATGAAGTTTAAACAACTTGATAATGAGCATGTTGCTCAAGCTTGGGAAAGAATGAAAACTTTGGTTAAGAATTGTCCCACTCATGGACTGACTGCTTGGATGATCATCCAAACTTTTTATGCAGGATTGAACTATTGTTCAAGGAACCTATTGGATTCTGCTGCTGGAGGTACCTTTATGACCATCACTTTCGGTGCTGCAACAAAACTTCTGGACAATATGACGGTTAATTATTCTGAATGGCATACTGAGAGAGCTCCACAAGATAGGAAGGTAAATTCTGTTGAGGAAACTTACTCCTTGAGTGATAAGATTGATATTATTATGTCTATGCTTGTGAATGGGAAAGCCCATATTGATCCAAATAATGTTCCTTTAGCCTCTTTGGTGGCTCAAGAAGAGCAAGTTGATGTGAACTTCATAAGAAATAACAACTTTGGCAATAGTGCTTATAGGAATAATTTTGGTAACAATAATTATAAGCCATATCCTCCCAACAATGGTAATGCTTATGGAAGTTCCTACAACAATAATAGGAGTACACCCTCTGAACTTGAAGTTATGCTTAAAGACTTTATTAGTAAGCAAACTGCTTTCAATAAAACTATTGAGGAAAAGCTCTCTAATGCTGAAAGAAATATAGCATCTTTGGCTGAAGCTCAATCTTCTTTGAATAAAATGGCTGCTAAACCTGAAACTAATGATAATCCCTTTGCAGCTACTAATGCCATACAAGTAAGAATTGATGAAAATGTTAGACTATTAGCTGAATTACATGCTAAGTGGGAAAGAGAAGATGAAATTGCTAGAAACATTAGTGTTTCTACTATCACCACCACTAGTGTTGAGGCTAGTAATAGTTCTACCACTTTAGATGATAAACTTGATTTTCATCTTGATGGTTGCAATATCTCTGAAGTTATTAAGTTCCTACAAAAGCTTGCTAAAAGTCCTAATGCTAGTGCTAAGAACATGGCTTTTACAAAACACATTACCGATGCTCTCATAAAGATTAAAGAAGAAAAGATGAAACGTAAAGCTTCTATTCCTATAAAACAAGAAGATGGTTGGGAACCCATCATTAATATGAAAGTGAATGACTTTGATTTCAAAGCTTTATGTGATCTTGATAGTCGTGTTTCTATTATGCCTAGAAGGATTTATGATATGCTTGATTTGCCTCCTCTTGAAGATTGTTATTTGAATGTTCCACTTGATGATAATGCTAAAAAGAAACTCATGGGGAGTCTTAATGATGTTCTTATTATGGTTAAAAATTGCTTATTTCCCCGTTGATTTCTATGTTTTGGATGTTGAATGCAATGCTTCTTGTCCTATTACTTTGGGAAGACCTTTTCTTAGAACTGTTGGTGCCATCATTGACATGAAAGAAGGCAGCATTAAATATCAACTCCCACTCAAGAAAGGTATAGAACACTTTCCTAAAAAGAGAGAAAATATTTCTTTTGCTTTTCCTATGAAAACAAAATTTGGTCTTAATGCTTCTTCATTTGAGAATACTTGATTCTTTCTTGCTTCTTATGCCTAACTTAAAGGCATTAAAGAAAAGTACTTATTGGGAGATAACCCAAAAGTTTTAGATGAGTCTTGGAAGTTATTACCTCTGTAATAACCTCTCCTTATCCTTTTTATTTTCTTTTTGTGCCAAGAGTAATCTCTAATGAGAGAGAAGTAATGATTGGGAAAGTTGCTGCCCCGAAACAGATTTCTGTGTTTCACCGTGAAAATTCGTGTAAAATATCTGAACGTATTTTTGAGGCGTGAATTTTTGTGCTTCTGCCCCAGGTTGTTATCTAACTTTCGTTAGTTAAAAACTTTTTGATTTGAGCAACATAAGGTCTTCTAATAAATTCGTCTTTATCTGCTGGTCTGTTTTGACAGATTTCTGCTATTTTCTGCATTTGCTTCTTGTTGGTTCCTTCTTGAGTTCTTTTGGCGAATTGAACTTTTTGAGGAAAGTGCTACAGTATCTAGTGTGCTAATGGAAGTTTATTTGGTGTTAGAACTGAACCTTAAGACTTATTTACCTTGAGTGCACTAATGTTGCTAATAAAGATTGTGTGAAGTTTTGTATGAAGGAAAAATTTCAGGTGTATGGAAGGAATGAGTAATGAGATGAAGGATGGACTAAAGCTCAAGCTTGGGGATGACATGCATGTCATCCCAAGAAATATCCAAGAAGTACAAGCGACAAAGCTTGGGGATGCACAAGGCATCCCCTTCTTCATCAATAAAAAATCCAGGTTCTTCCAAACGCTTCATTTTTATTGTTTCATGCACAATTGTGTTGTTCTTGGAGAGTCTTCTTTTTCGTTTTTGTTTTGGTTTTTCGTTTGCTTTGGTTTGCTTATTTTCTGAATAAATTGGTTGGACCCCCTCTTTCATACATTGGTTTGCAAATAGTTTGGTTTGGTTTGGAAAAGAGTAGGAAAGTTCATACTTATGTGGTAAAACAAGCTCGTTTTTGACTGTGGCCTATGCTTTGTCATGCCATGCTTGATATTGTTTTAGCCTTTTTCTTAGTATTCTTTGCTGTAGCATGACTTGTTATAAACAATTGAGATTGCTTAATGTGCCTTGGATGAATCATGCGTTGTTTTAGCATATTAAAGCATAGTATAGTGGTATTCTCCTTTGATGCTTTATTTGGGTTGACTTGGCGCATGCTCACACCATGTTATGACTATCTCAAGTCACCATAGCCTTTGTGATCCTTTAGTTTTCAACTTGTAGTATCACTTTATACTTTGATCAATGATGTTTTGTCGCTCTGCATGACAATGGCCATTATTGCTCTCTTAGTTTGTCGCTCCCAGTCTTTTGCTAGCCTCCACCACCAAGTATGAGTTCCACTCATGCATCCAACTACCTAAACCAAGTTATTCCAAAGAGTCCACCATACCTACCTACTAGCTTATTCTATTCCAAGTATATTCATGCTTTTGTTTACCTTCCAAATTAAACTTGTTAGGAGAAAACTAGTGATTAAAGCTCTCACGAACTTGATGGCACACTTTACTTTTCTTGCCCTTAATAAACTTGAACCATTGTGTCTTCTATGTTGTATATGCTTGAACTTATTTGTTGGGAATTAGCAGAACCATGCTTTCATGGGGAACGCTTTCAACATTGCACTTGGTACATGTACCTAGTTGATATCATACTCTTTTGTATATGGATGTCGTCGGTGTGAAATGAAAGGGGAGCTTGTAATTCCATGGAGTTATGTATATGTGTTAGAGAAACACCTGGGCCGCTGGTCTAATCCATGCTGACATGGTGGAAACCTGCAGCGTAACCATAATGAGCTGTCTATGAAGCATTCTTCTTATAAAAAAAGAGTCCTGTATTGAGAAAAAATAGAAAAAAAGAGATACTATGAAAAGAGGAAAGAGAGAAAAAAGCACCATATTCCCATGGTAAATAAGAAGAATGCTGAGATGCTCGTTGTCTGCTTGCCTTGTCATTTTGATATGGGGATTCTTCCGTATCATCGGGCAAGGGGTACCCTGTTGGCAGTTCTCAATGATACACATGTACTTACAATGACAAGAACTTACCTGTGACTAAACTTGAGTAGCATGAGGAGCGACCGTCGTATACAATGGACATGAGATTTCTGACTTATACTTCGTCAAGCATGTACACCATAGTTTGTTCACTTTAACCTTAATCACTTCAAGATGCTTATGATAGGGGCAATGAGAGATGAAAGCTATAAGTACCATAATTTTTGGAAGCTCTTTATGAGACTTGAATCCCTACTTGCTTTTACAAAGGCCTTTCTTCCACCATTACATTGAGTCTCCACCTTTTACCTTTATGCACCTACTTTGAGAGCATAGTGGCCATTCTTAGTTCTATGTGCATTGTCCCAAGACTAGTTGATTGATGCATATTTTGATATTGCTTGTTTTAAACTATTGTATCTAGTCACTCTTATGAACTTTGAAGGTGTCCTATGCATTTATATTTGCTACTCTATTGAGGGACAAGCTGAATACTATTATGCTATGTTTTCTTTATGTGAAACAAACAGACGTCTTGCAAAGCATTGTTATTCATGGATATTTTGTTTGTACCTTTTCATGTTACATCATAGTTTCTTTGCTTATTGCTAGAACTTTGTATTTCATGTTATGATTGAAGTACTATGATCCCAACTTTGAATGTTTTACAAATACTTTGATCAAGTCTTTGATGGTGCATGTCACCTCAAAAATTATTCTTTCTTTTTATCACTTACCTACTCGAGGACGAGCAGGAGTTAAGCTTGGGGATGTTGATACATTGCAAATGTATCTATAATTTTTGATGTTACATGCTTGGTTTTATCCACTTTCTTCTGTTTTGTTCCAACTTTGGAGTACTTTTCATATGATTTCTTGGACTAGCCTATTAACAAGAGCCACAGTGCTAGCTGCCTATTTTCTGCTGTTTTTGGTTCCCGGAAAGTCAGAAAATGAATATTCTCGGAATTGGACGGGACAAAAGCCAAAGGGCCTATTTTTCCGGAAGTCATCAAGTGCCAAAATACGAGATGGAGAGGGGCTAGGGGGGCACCACACCACCTGGCCGCGCGGCCAGGTCTGGCCCGCGCCAGGGGGTGGTGTGGCCAGCCCAAGCACCCCCTCGGCCTCCCCTTCCGACTATAAGATAGCCTCAGGACGTAAACCCTAAGTACCTGATCAAAAATCCACGAAAGAGTCTGTAGCCACTGTCATGTCCATCCCTAGATCGGGAGGGATCTGAAGCTCTTCCCGGCACCCTGCCGGAGAGGGGACTTCACCCTGGAGGCCTTCTTCATCACCGTGCAAGCCTCTGGTGTGATGCGTGAGTAGTTCATCCTTGGACTACGGATCCATGTAGTAGCTAGATGGCTGGTTCTCCTCCTTTGTGCTTTCATGTCTAGATCTGTGAGCTCCATTCATGATCAAGATCATCTATTTGTAATTCTGCATGTTGTGTTTACGGGGATCCGATGGATATTGAGATGGTATTTCAGATTGATTATTGATTCTATCATGTCTTTGTTATTTGTGATCTGGCATGCTTTCCGTTGTTAGTAGCTATCTTGGCCAAGTAGATGCTAGCAACTCCAAGAGTTAGTGTTTATGCTCGATAGTGGGTTCATGCCTCTGGTAATCTGGGGATGTGACAGAAATCTCTAAGGTACTAGATGTGCTGTTGCTACTAGGGAGAAAACAACAATCCTTTGTTCATAGAACAATCGTATTGTTTACTTTACACGCAGCTCGTAAAGCAATAATCTGTTGCTTGCAACTTAATAATGGAGGGGGTTCGGATGATAACCTGAACCTGAAGGTGGATTATTAGTCATAGATGCAGTTGGATGGTGGTCTATGTATAATGTTGTAATGCCCAATCAAGTCTCAAAGGAGTCAAGATGATTAGTATATGTATGTATTGCTTTCTCGATGTTTGTCAATTGCCCCGCTGTAATTTGTTCACCCAACATGTTATCTATCTAAGGAGAGCCACCTCTAGTGAACTATGGACCCGGTCCTTGTCTTTTACATACAATCTACAATCTTTTACTGCTTTGTGTTTACTTTCTGCAAACTATTACTTCTTTCCATTCGATACGTTTAATCCTTTGTTTTTCGCAAAACACGGTGAGATTGACAACCTCATCGCAAGTTGGGGACAAAGTTCTGTGGTTGTGTTATGCAGGTCTCCACGTTGCTACTAGCACCGGTAGTGCGCCCTACCAAAGCTCAGCTAGTAACACCTTTGGGGTGTTTCCTTGCTCCTACTGGTTCGATTAAAAATTGGTTTCATAACTGAGGGAAACTTGCTGCTGTGCTCATCATACCTTCCTCTTGGGGTTCCCAACAAGCTCTACATCAACCACGCACCAGCACTTTTCTGGGCGCCATACTCAGAGCCATCACCCAGCGAAGCCATGGTCTTCCTTGTGCACTTCGCCCGTGGTTTCGGCTTGCCGGTGTGCAAGTTTGTCCTCAAGATCTTCGCCGCGTTTGACCTGCAGCTCCATCATCTGGGGGTGAATGCGGTGGCACAGCTGTCGCATCACACGGCCTGCTACAAGTCATACTTGGGAGTTCGCCCAGATACAACAAACTTCCTTAAGTTATTTAACTTCAAGGTCTAGGTGGTGTGGAAGGACGGGCCGCTGACGGAGACGGGCTGCTGCAATGCCGCGGCTGAGCATCTTAGTTCTAGGTGCACAACTCCACCAATCTAGACTGGATTTGGTTGCCACCCTTTGCCAATGTCTCATTGACCCGGAGGGCCTGGTCCATCAAGGGTTTGGGAGCCCAGGCGGATATGGGCCGGATGGCGACCCGGCTGGAGGCTTTGGTGGAGAGGGAGCGGCTCACCTCCCGGGACATTTCGTTGTCCTGGATGATGCACCGCGTGCTCCCGCCGATGGCACGGTTGCACAAGATGTGCCACCTCTCCGGTTCCGATGACCCCACACGGGTTTCTCAGCTATAGGTGCCGTACGGGTTCCTCCGAGAGTGTCTTGCCACGATTTCGAAGGAGGACCTAGAGGAGGACTAGAGCTTCTCCTGCGCGCCGTTCCACTAGGGCCAACTGCTGTTGAAGGTTGGTTTTTCTTTTCCTTTCCTGGTGGATTTTTTCGAAGGGCTTCTGCTTGCTCCTTATCTACCCCTTTTGAGTAGATCTTTATGACACAACTTGCAGAGGATGGCATGGGTGACCATGAGCTTCCCATCTTCTCGCCGGACTTCAAGCCGCAGAAGTACTCACCGACGAAGCCGGAGCGCTTCCCCACCTGGGCCGACGAGGGTTGCGAGGACCCGCCCGGTGAGTGTGCCCTCCTTGTATTCTTTTCCTTGGCCGTCTTCTGCAACCGGATTTTTGATGTCTTTTTCTGTACTGGTGTAGCCGTGCATGGTGAGGATGCCGCTCTTGCCCCAGACGCCTCGGGGAGGTGATATGTTGCAAACGTATCCATAATTTTTGATGTTCCATGCTTGGTTTTATCTACTTTCTTGTGTTTTGTCCACACTTTGGAGTACTTTTCATATGATTTCTTGGACTAACCTATTAACAAGAGCCACAGTGCCAGCTGCCTGTTTTCTGCTGTTTTTGGTTCCAGGAAAGTTAGAAAATGAATATTCTCGGAATTGGACGGGACCAAAGCCAAAGTGAGTTTTTCACCGAGGGACACCTGGAGCCATAATACGAGACGGAGAAGGGCTGGGGCCCGACCACACCCTCTGGCCGCGCGGCCAGGCCTAGCCCGCACCAAGGGGTGGTATGGCCGCCCAACCACCCCCTCGGCCTCACCTTTCGCCTATATATTGCCTCTGATACGGAAACCCTAAGTACCCAATCAAAATTTCACGAAAGAGTCTGTAGCCGCCGTCATCTCCATCCCTAGATCGGGAGGGATCTGAAGCTCTTCCTGGCACCCTGCCGGAGAGGGGAATTCACCCTGGAGGCCTTCTTCATCATCATGCAAGCCTCCGGTGTGATGCGTGAGTAGTTCATCTCTGGACTACGGGTCCATGTAGTAGCTAGATGGCTGGTTCTCCTCCTTTGTGCTATCATGTTTAGATCTTGTGAGCTCCGTTCATGATCAAGATCATCTATTTGTAATTCTGCATGTTGTGTTTGCGGGGATCCGATGGATATTGAGATGCTATTTCAGATTGATTATTGATTCTATCATGTCTTTGTTATTTGTGATCTTGCATGCTTTCTGTTGTTAGTAGCTATGTTGGCCAAGTAGATGCTAGCAACTCCAAGAGTTAGTATTTATGCTCGATAGTGGGTTCATGCCTCTGGTAATCTGCGGAAGTGACAGAAATCTCTAAGGTACTAGATGTGTTGTTGCTACTAGGGAGAAAACAACAATCCTTTGTTCATAGAACAATCGTATTGTTTAATTTACACGCAATTCGTAATGCAGTTATCCGTTGCTTGCAACTTAATACTGGAGGGGGTTCGGATGATAACATGAAGGTGGATTATTAGTCATAAATGCAGTTAGATGGTGGTCTATGTATAATGTTGTAATGCCCAATCGAATCTCAAAGGAGTCAAGATGAGTAGTATATGCTTGTATGCTTTCTCGATGTTTGTCAATTGCCCCACTGTAATTTGTTCACCCAACATGTTATCTATCTTAAGGAGAGCCACCTCTAGTGAACTATGGACCCTGGTCCTTTCTTTTACCATCAATCTACAATCAACTGTTTACTTCTTTGTGTTTACTTTCTGCAAACTATTACTCTCTTCCACTCGATACGTTTAATCCTTTGTTTTCAGCAAAACCGGTGAGATTGACTACCTCATCACAAGTTGGGGACAGAGTTCTGTGGTTGTGTTGTGCAGGTCTCCATATTGCTGCTAGCACCGGTAGTGCGCCCTGCCAAAGTTCAGCTAGCAACACCTTTGGGGTGTTTCCTTGCTCCTACTGGTTCGATAAAACCTTGGTTTCATATTGAGGGAAAACTTTCTACTATGCTCATCATACCTTCCTCTTGGGGTTCCCCAACGAGCTCAATATATTTTGGGCCATCAAGCTATTTTTCTAGCACCATTGCCGGGGAGTCAAGGACATCTTCACAAGGGGAATCCCTCATAACCAATCTCTTTACTTTGTTATTTTTGTTTTGCTTAGCTTACTTTTGCTTTGTTTGCTTGTTTATTTATCAAAAACACACAAAAATTAGTCTTAGTATTTTGCTTTCTTTATTAAAAACACAAAAAATGACTACTCTTGAAAACACTAAGTTGTGTGACTTCACTAGCACCAACAACAATGATTTTATGAGCACACCTATTGCTCCACTTGTTCCTGAAGCTACTTTCTTTGAGATAAAACCTGCTTTACTCAATCTTGTTATGAGAGAACAATTTTTTGGTATTGGTAATGAAGATGCTGCTGCCCATCTAAATAACTTTGTTAAACTTTGTGAGATGCAAAAGCATAGGGATATAGATGGATATATTATTAGACTGAAATTGCTTCCTTTCTCTTTGAGAGGAAAAGCTAAAGAATGGTTGAATTCCTTGACTAGGAATGATATTAATTCTTGGACTAAATGCAAAGATGCTTTCATTGGAAAATACTATCCTCCTGCTAAGATTATATCTATGAGAAGTGAAATAATGAAGTTTAAACAATCTGATAATGAACATATTGCTCAAGCTTGGGAAAGAATGAAATCTTTGGTAAAGAATTGTCCCACTCATGGACTGACTGCTTGGATGATTATCCAAACCTTTTATGCAGGATTGAACTATTCTTCAAGAAATCTATTGGATTCTGCTGCTGGAGGTACCTTTATGACCATTACTTTGGGTGCTGCAACAAAGCTTCTGGATAATATGATGGTTAACTATTCTGAATGGTATACTGAGAGAGCTCCACAAGGTAAGAAGGTAAATTCTATTGAGGAAACCTCCTCCTTGAATGAGAAAATTGATGTTATTAAGTATATGCTTGTTAATGGGAAAGCCCATATTGATCCAAATAATGTTCCCTTAGCCTCTTTGGTTGCTCAAGAAGAGCAAGTTGATGTGAACTTTATAAGAAATTACAATTTTGGCAACAATTCCTACAGGAATAATTTTAGTAATAACAATTATAAGCCTTATCCTCCCAACAATGGTAATGCTTATGGAAATTCCTACAACAATAATAGGAGTGCTCCCTCTGAACTTGAAGTTATGCTTAAAGATTTTATTAGTAAACGAACTGCTTTCAATAAAACTATTGAGGAAAAACTCTCTAATGCTAAAAGAAATATAGCATCACTGGCTGAAGCTCAATCTTCTTTGAATAAAATGGCTGTCAAACCCGAAACTATTGATAATCCCTTTGCAGCTACTAATGCCATACAAGTAAGAATTGATGAAAATGTTAGACTATTAGCTGAATTGCATGCTAAGTGGGAAAGAGAAGATGAAATTGCTAGAAACATTAGTGTTTCTACTATCACTACCACTAGTGTTGAGGCTAGTAATATCTCTACTACCTTAGATGATAATTATGATTTTGATCTTGATGGTTGCAATATCTTTGGAGTTATTAAGTTCTACAAAAGCTTGCTAAAAGTCCTAATGCTAGTGCTATGAACATGGCCTTTACAAAACAAATTACTGATGCTCTCATAAAGATTAAAGAAGAAAAGATGAAACATAAAGCTTCTATTCCTATAAAACAAGAAGATGGTTGGGAACCCATCATTAATATGAAAGTGAATGACTTTGATTTCAAAGCTTTATGTGATCTTGATAGTAGTGTTTCTATTATGCGTAGAAGGATCTATGATATGCTTGATTTGCCACCTTTGGAAGATTGCTATTTGAATGTCCCACTTGATGATAATGCTAAAAAGAAACTCATGGGGAGTATTAATGATGTTCTTATTCTGGTTAACAATGCCTATGTCCCCGTTGATTTCTATGTTTTGGATGTTGAATGCAATGCTTCTTGTCCTATTACTTTGGGAAGACGTTTTCTTAGAATTGTTGGTGCCATTATTGATATGAAAGAAAGCACCATTAAATATCAACTCCCACTCAAGAAAGGTATATAACACTTCCCTAAGAAGAGAGAGAAGATTTCTTTTGCCTCTCCTTTTGACGAGGGTTTAACTCATCAATGCCCATTGTTATGGACTTGGGATTTGGAGAAGGAGGGAGCGCTGGAGACATCTATCGTCTAGCAAACAAGCACATAGGGGACTCGAAGATTTACCCAGGTTCAGGCCTCGTAGAGGTCCCTACTCCTGCTTGCCTGCTCATGGAATTATCAAAGGAATCAAAGATTACAAGGGTGCACAGATGCAATATGGCGAGGGTTGTGGAAACTAGGGTTGCGTGTGTTCTCCTCGCCGCCCCCTCCTAGCCTTTATATAGATAGGCCAGGTCTCGGGTAGCAGGTCGAGTCGGTTACAGGTTAGGGTTTTTCCCTTTGAACTTTCTATCTTTAGCTTCTTCTTGTTCTTCAAGCAATCAAGAGTCCGTAGGCTACTCGAGTTCTCTATTTGGGCCTTGCCGACACCGTGGGATTCCGCTGTATTCAGGCCGTATATACCAAGCTTGAGTACCTATAGGGTATACCCATGTCAGTAGCCCCCGAGTGTCCAGTGGAATCGCAGATTCGACTGGGGACTTTATGAAGCCTTTCGAGTGCATGAATGAGTATATTTTCGACTGCTCTGTTTGTGTCATAGGGATTGTTGATGTGCGTGCTTGATTTAACCGATGTATCGGTATCAATTAACTACCTTAGGGTAAAACAACGCAATCTACTCGAACTCGAGTCCCCGGACTCGAATCTAGAAAAGTGCTGGTGTAATTCGACTCAAGCCGTGAAGGTCTTACAGAATCGAATTCCAGTATATGGGTGTGAGCACTCGACGCATCCGTCAAGGCATGTCCATCGTACCTGTAGCCACGGATATATTTCTGGTAGTGCGCAGCAAAAGCGTTGCCAGGCCTTATTCATGTCTTATCTTCATGCTGCAAGCGCGGCATCCAAATTTTTTGTCATCGCGGAGATGATTCGGGTGACCCAGGAGACGCAGTCTCTTTGTAGGGAAAAATATGAGGCGGTGTCGCCATAAACTTCGAGTTTGGATGTTATCAACACGCAGTACGATGTACAAATAATCATAGGGTGCGCGACTAGCGCTCTCTATGGGAGTAGCCCCCGAGTGCCTAGTTGAGTCGAAGACTCAGGCAGGGACTAAATAACTTTTGCGGCTGCTGTCGTCTTTTGTTGCTTGTTTCAGTCGAATTTGCTTCCGACGCTCCCTATGGGAGTAACCCATGTCCATAGTCGAATTGCAGATTCGAGTGGTTGGGTTTGCTTTGATTGTCCATGTTCCTGTAGAAAAGAAAAAGAAAAAATCGTAGGGTGCGGGACCAGCGCTCCCTATGGGAGTAGCCCCCGAGTGTTTGGTGGAGTCGAAGACTCGAGCAAGGACTAAAGTAGTCGAAGTCTTCTGCTACGTAATTTTCGATGACGTCAGTGCTGATGATGTGATGACCTCAGTTGCCTGCGTGAGCGAGTTTGACGGGACGTGATGAGCGGTAGGTCCCATTTTCTGGCTCTGACTTGACGGGCGTGCGTAGTCTCTGTTTTAACTGTGCCTCCTCGATTTCCGCGCGTAATGGGGGTAGTGGGGGACTATTCACGCTTCAGGTCCTCCACGTGTCGAGCACGATGAACACCACACGTCTGGTAGGGTTTTTCCTGGCCGTTAGATTGCATCTTCTAGGGAGTTAAGTAGCAATGTTGCGACGGTAATTTTTCACATCTGCTTCTTTTCTCTCCGTTTGCCTCCGTCGCCATTGCTGCTGCTCCTCTGATCCTTTGTGTTCATCTTTCTCACGGTGCTGGACCAGCTCCGCGTATTCCCCAGTTACTTTTTCCGGTCACACCGCCACCGTAGAATGGGGAAGAAGAAAGGAGGTGCCGCGGTCGATTCCGCCACCGCCACGGTTGCTGCGAAGAAGAAGGACGGCTCCGCCACTGTGGGCACCAGCACCGCCGCCGCCGGGAAAAAGAAGGGCACGGGCACTCGCGTCACCAATGGCGCGTGGCGCGCATCCGTGATCAAGTGTTCTGAGCTCCGTCTCCTACGCCAAGACGGAGTTTTGTCTTCCGCAGTCGCTGACGCGCGTGTCCCTGATAGCGAGGTAATCCCCTCTCCTCCTACCGGTTTTCGGGTGATGTTCCTAGCATTCATCATCCGCGGTCTCTCGTTGCCCCTGCATCCTTTCTTCAAGGGCCTTCTCTGTTTCTATGGGCTCCAGCTGCATCAGCTGTCCCCCAACTCCATCCTCCATTTAGCTTGCTATATTACTCTCTGCGAGTGCTGGCTCGGAATCGAGCCGCACTTCAGTCTCTTTAGTCGTCTCTTCAAGCTGAAGCGCCAGTCAGCGTCTGGCTCCGTAGTCTATGATGTAGGAGGTTGCGGTATCCACGTCGACTTCTCCGCCACGTACTTTGACATCAAACTCACAGCGTCCGTCCAAGGGTGGAGGGACAAGTGGTTCTACATCCGCGACCTGAAGGCCGACGAAGACCACTACGGACTCACGCCCTTCGATCCCGCGACGCCGTGCAAGAGGAGGCGCTCCTGGAAGAACGTAGTGATGCCCAGCGAATCCGCGGAGACTGATGTGTTGTACGAGCGTGTCTGCGACCTCGAGAGTCGCATGGGTAAAGAGGAGGGAGGCTGCACCCTCATTCACACATGGCTACGCCGTCATGTCTAGCCCCTGCAGGCCTGAGTCCACCCTATGTTCCAGTGGGCCGGCGCGAACGATGTCACTCGCGTATCTGCCGATGGCATTTCCGCGGGTGAGGTAGATAAAAGGGTGCGACTGGTCACCAAGTACACTGCCAAGGATGTCCTCCCCAATGATCCACTCGTACCTCCATTTTAAGCTGCTAATCCTCCTCCTGAGGTACAGTTGTGCTACATAGTAGCTTTGTTTGTCGACTACTTCTTTTCTGTTTTTCTTGACTTTGTGCTAAATTGTTTTCTGTATGCAGGAATGGGGGTGTCGCCATGTATGCCCCTCTTCCTGAGGGGGTTATCCCTCGTAAAGCCATGGAAGAGCACGAGTCGGAGTCGACCGTCCCATCTGATGTGGAGGAGGAAGCCCCCGAGTCGAGTGGTCCGGATACTCGCAAGCGTTCACGCAGCAAGGATTCGGATGCGTCATGTCCCGGGACTCCGGAAGGTGTAGCTGTTGGTGCTGAGTCGCCGATACCTGCCGTTCCTATGAGTGCCGTGGCGCCATCTTCCCGCAAGAAGATGCGACTGCCAAAGGCGTCGTCGTCAGAGTCAGGGGAGCAAACCTTCGATGACAAGTTTGATTGGTAAGTATATGAATCTTCCTTTTGATTCTTCTTTGGAGTTGCATTTTCTTCATGCTGGTTTTTGTTCTACAGTCAGCCGGCGTTGTCATCTTCCGATGACGTCCAATTTTTGAAGGAATTTGGAGTCGCAACCTCCAAAGCCAAGAAGTGGCTGAGCGCGCCCCTTCTCCTCCATTGGCGGCCCACTCTGGACATAATTCATCAAGTTCTCCACACAATGTGGAGCACCAAATGGTTATCCGGACGTCTGCACATCCATCGACTTCGGAGTCATTAGAGGATCATGTATGTGTAGTATTTTCTCTTCTGATTTTGCAGTTGAACTTTCATCTATGCCATCTGTTGACCCTTTACTATGTCTTCTGTCGCAGCTCATTGTGAAGGAAGCCACTCACTTGGCGGAGTAGGTGCTTGCGATGGGTCGTCAGCATGCAATGCTGGACAATCGTCATCGGTTGAAAGTGAGTGTTCTTTACTTTTTCTTCTGCATCCTTGTGATATATTCGACTGACGGTTTATCTTTTTTTGTGTCACAACTAAGCATAATGCACTCCTTCATAGCACCGCTTCCCTCGAGAAAACGCTCGCCACGGTGGTGAAGAGCTGTGATGAGGCAATCGTAGCATAGGATGAATCGCGGAAACACGAAGAGGATCTGCATGCCTCCATCGCAGCTAGGGAGAAGTTGTTCGAAGAACAACTTTCCTCGATTGCCAAGGCTCTCTCAGGTATTCCCTTGTCTGGGTTTTTGTCGTATTACTTCTTTCGAATTCGTTGCCGTGCTGATTTTTGTGCCGATGCTTGTTTCGTGTGTAGATGCCAGTGGTCTGAGCTTCGACCCTCAGGCGCTCCATCGTGATGATGCCCTGGAGGGTGCCATTTTGGCAGTCTAAGATCGTAGCACTGTCGTTCAGGGGACGCTCACCAAGGCCAAGGGCGTGCTCAGTCGTCTCCGAGAGGAGCTGGCGCCCAAGGCTGAGTTGATCGAGAATATGGATGAGCTGGTGGAGTCCCTTGCCGGGGGCATTCCTGCGAGCTTCAAGAACTCGCTCCGTGTGGCTGGCGCTTCAATGTCACTCACAATGGTTCAAGCCCATGGAGTCGAAGTTGATCCTGTAGCGGTCTCTAAGGCGATGCCTGTCAGCACGGATGGCCAGCAGGTAGTCTTTGCTCCTTTTGCAACTGCTTGTGGCAAGTACGGGCTGCAGCTGATCAATACAGTTGCGAAGTACTCTGAGGAGATTCAGTGAGCCAAGAAGGCGGTGAAGGCTGCGACGTCAGGGGCCGGCGGGAAGTCTGTGGCGTCTGATACTGCCACAGACTCGATGAGGCCCCCAAAACCGAAGTCTAAGTCGAAGAAGCCAGTTGCTCCTCAGTAGTCTTGTCTTGTAATAGTTAAATAGCTTATTTCTTGTGTCGAAAACATGCCCTTTGGCGAGTGTATCTGCTGATACTTTGTTAATCTTGAATGCACTCGGATCTTTTGTCTATACTTCGCCTTAGTCTTCTTATTGTCTCTTTCTTGACTTGTGATAGGGCACATCGAGTGATCCTTTGAGGGAACCACGGGATTCGCCACCCCCTGATGACACCTTGGCGCCACCGCGCTCAAGGGTGGATGAGCTGTCTCTGCTCTCGCAACTCCGTGACCGCGTGAAGCAGTTGGAGCGTGAATTGCCCGTACTCCGTGGTAACGTGGTTGTATGGAAATCGAGGGCGGAGAAGGCCATCGCCCGAGAACAACACCTGCTGAGGGAGGTGACGCAGCAAGGCGACCAATTCAAATGTTAGTTTTCTTCTTCCTTATCTTTTCCCTGTAGTCACTCGCAGTAGTTTGCTGTCTTCATACTTCTGCCTTTGCTTGGTATAGTTGTCAGTGCGCGCCATCCGCAGGATGAGAAGGATAGGATTGCCATTCGCATGAATGACCTGACCCAAGAGCAACTTCAAGTGAGTGGATACTTCTGGGTGGATCATGATCGCGCAATTGCGCTGGCGACCCTGCAGGATCGTGCGTCGCGAGTGCTTCACTTCTTGAAGAAGTTGCAATCATGCTTGAAGAATATTTACTAGACGATGTTCCCGCTGGACGTCGTTCCATCGAGCCTGCTGGCCCTTCTTGCTAAATTCCAAGACTTGAGTGCGGTCCACGAGTGTGTACCGCAACAGTTAGTGGCTGGTGCCAAGGCTGCTCTATCGCTGGTGCGACTGCACAGGCCTGATGTGGACGTTGCAGCAGTCGCGGCCGGACCGCCAGCAGGTTCGACTTGGAACATGGTTCCGCACAACCAGGTGGTGGATCGCCCAGCGGAGGAAATCGTCGACTTCTTCGAGGAGCAGACCAACGTTCCTTTGCTGTAACAGTAGTTTAGTTTGTATCCTGCACATAGTTGTACCAGTGTTGTAAAGTTCATATATATGCTGTGTATAATTGATTAACATTGGTGTATATAAAGATCTTGTTAGCGTGTATGTTTTGCGAGTGCGTTGCACTATGCAATTCCTTTTCGTTAGCCTAACTTGTGTTTATCTCAGCCCCTTGCCAACCTGCCAGGTGCGTTGCAACTGGGTTGGTGTTTGTCAAGGGTTTCGATTGGTGTGCCAGCTACTCAGGATATCACGTTAGTTCGTAGAACAGATGTGTATAGGGTGGCGCATCCCCTGAGTGGATAATTTGCGAAAAATAAAAGAAAACACAGAGTTTGGGGGAACTTAGCTTTATTTATTTGTAGGATAGTACGACGTAGAATGTGTGGCTGAGTAGCCTTCTTTGCAATGTAAAAACAAAAATGACTAAGGGTAGAAGCGCCACAGCTGTGCGACGTTCCAAGGGTTGGAGTATGCGACTCCTGTCCCTAAATCTTTATGGCGATAGGCACCACCTGGGATTACTTCTGTAATCACGTATGGTCCCTCCCAGGGGGACTCGAACTTGAGATGCCCTTGCTGTTTCAGTCGCAGGACCAGGTCGCCTTCGACGAAGGACCTGGGGCGTAGCCTTCTGCTATGGTAGGTTCGCAGGTTCTGATGGTAGATCGTTGATCTTTCCATGGCGATTTCCCTCGCCTCGTCAAGGAGGTTGACGGAGTCTTCGAGTGCGAGTGTTGACTCCTGCTCGCTGTAAGCGACCACACGTGGTGCTTTGTATCGTACTTCGGCGGGTAGCACCGCTTCAGCCCCATGCACCATGAAGAACAGGGTGTACCCAGTGGCACTGTTTGGAGTTGTGTGTAGGCTCCAAAGTACCGATTGCAGCTCATCTGGCCAACAACCCGCGGCCTGTTCAAGTGGCCTGAGGAGTCGTTTCTTGATGCCGCCGCAGACGAGCCCGTTAGCTTTTTCGACCTGACCGTTGGTCTGTGGGTGCGCTACGGAGGCATAGCTGACGTTGATTCCTAGATTCTCACATAATTCTTGGAACTCCTTGGATGTGAAGTTCGTCTCGTTGTCCGTGATGATGATGTGTGGCACTCCGAAGCGATAGACTATGGACTCGAAGAACTTGACTGCACTGTATCCTGATTGATTAGTTACTGGCATGGCCTCTATCCACTTGGTGAATTTGTCGACTGCGACCAGGAGGTAGACGTAGCCTCCTCGTGAGGACTTTGGGAGCTTGCCGACCATGTCGAGTCCCCATTGCGCAAAGGGCCAGGCTAATGGAATTGGCCGGAGTTCTGCGCCAGGTGCATGTGGCTTGTCCGTGAATCACTGGCAAGCATTGCATTTTTGGATGATGTCCTTGCCATCACACATGGCCGTAGGCCAGTAGAATCCAGCTCGTAGAGCTTTGGCAACAAGGGCGCGACTGCCGGCGTGGTGCCCGCAAGTCCCCTCATGGATGTCGAGGAGAACAACTCTTCCATCGACCATGGAGACGCATCATTGGAGTACTCCTATGATGCCGCGCTTGTATAGTTCGCCATTGATAATAGAGAATGCCTTGGATTGCCGTGCGATGTGCCGGGCGTCAGTCGGATCGTCCGGTAGCCTCTTGCTGAGAAGGTACATGATGTATGGTTGAGTCCAAGATGGCTCGATCATCATGACGCTCATTGGTCCTTCGAGTCCTGTGACCAGCTCATTGGGCGGCGCAACCCGCGAGTCCGTTGTTGCGCTTGTTTTCTTCTCTGCGGCCTTTGGCTTGATGGAGCGTTCGCAGATGCGCTCGAGAAATACCCCAGGTGGTATGGGGGTGCAAGTAGAGCCTATGTTGGCGAGTGTGTCTGCCTCTTCATTGCTTTCGCGGCCTATGTGCCGCAGCTCGCAACTGTCGAAGTCCCCTTCGAGTGTGTCGTAGAGGTCGCGGTAGGCGATCATGTTGTCATTCAGTGCGTTTTCTGGTTGACGACTAGCTTGGAGTCGCCATATATTATGAGCCTCTTGGCGCTGCAGGCTTTTGCCATCCTCATCCTGTGCAGTAGGGCCTCGTATTCAGCTTCATTGTTGGAGGCAGTGAACTGCATTCGCAGGATATATTTCATCTTATCTCCCTGGGGCGGTGTCAGTATGACACCTGCGTTGGCCCCATCCTTTCGCTTCGAACCGTCGAAGTGCATTGTCTAGAGGTAGGACATATCTGGTTTTTCGGGGAGTTGGTTCTCCATCCAGTGCACGAGGAAGTCGGGGAGAACTTGCGACTTGATTGCATCGCGTTTTTCATATGTAATGTCTCGTGGGGGCAGTTCGATTCCCCAAAGAGCGACTCGTCCGGTGGCGTCGGGATTGTTGAGGATATGCCCAAGCGGGGCGTCGTTGACTACCATGATTGGGTGTTCCTGGAAGTAGTGGCACATTCATCGGGCTGTCATGAAGACGCCGTACGCCAGTTTCTGGTAGTGCGGGTACCGCTATTTTGTTGGCATAAGTACCTCATTGAGGTAGTAGACTGGGCGCTGTACTCCGTGGACCTTGTTTTCCTCGGTTCGTTCTACTACGAGCACTGTGCTAACCACCTAGTTGGTGGCGGAGATGTACAACAACAATGGTTCCCTTTCGCGTGGGTTCACCGGTACTGGCGAGGTGGATAGTAGGCGCTTGAGGTCTTCGAATGCTTCCTGTGCCTCGTTGGTCCACTTGAACTTGTCAGCTTTGCGGAGGAGTTGGTAGAAAGGCAGTGCCTTTTCGCCCATTCGACTGATGAATCGACCGAGCGCCGCGATTCGCCCAGCCAGTTGCTGGACACCTCTTATGTTTTTCGGCTTCTCCATTGCTAGTATGGCTTTTATTTTCTCCTGGTTCGCCTCGATCCCTCTCGCGGAGATAAGATACCCGAGTAGTTGCCCAGATGGTATGCTGAAGGCGCATTTGTCCGGATTGACCTTGATCCGGTAGTGGTCGAGGTTGGCGAAGGTTTCGCGCAAATCGTCAATTAGTGAAGCTTCCTCTTTGGTCTTGATTACTATGTCGTCAACATAGACTTGGATGTTGCGACCAAGTTGGTTCTTGAGGCAAGCCTGCATGCACCGCTGGTAGGTGGCTCTTGCGTTCTTCAGCCCGAAGGGCATTGTGTTGTAGCAGAACACACCAAAAGGCGTTGTAAACGCTGTTTTTTCTTGATCTTCCTCCTTCATTCGAATCTGGTTGTAGCCTGAGTAGGCGTCGAGGAAGCAAAGGTGCTCGCATCCTGCGGTGGAGTCGATGATCTGGTGGATTCGCGGTAGCGGGAAGTGGTCCTTTGGGCAGTGCTTATTCAGAGAGGTGAAGTCCACGCACATCCACAGGATATCCTTGTCCTTCTTTGGTACTAGCACCGTGTTGGCGAGCCAAGTGCTTTCCTTGATCTCGCGTATGAATTTGGCATCGAGGCGTCTGTTGATCTCCATACCGACTGCCTTTCCTCTTGGTTCAGATAATCGCCGAATTGTTTGTTTGACTGGCCTTGCGTCTGGGTTGACATTGAGTGCGTGCTCGGAGAATTCCCTGGGAACTCCTGGCATGTCCGCTGGACACTAGGCGAAGATTTCCCAGTGCTCACGAAGGAATTTGACAAGCACGAGTTCCTATGCGGGACTCAAGTTGTTGGCGATGAGGATTGTCTTGGCGGGATCCGATGGGTGGACCTGAACTTTCTTCGTGTGCACCGATGAGTCGAAGGATAGGTCGGGTGAACTTGGCCAGCTCAGGGGAGGTAGACTGTTGTCTGTCGACTCCTTTAGTCTCACAAGTTCTTCCTACATGCCGAAGGACTGGGAAATTCTGTTGAATTCCCTATCGCAACTGTCGGACCTCTCGAAGCTCCCGTTGATAGTGATGACGCCATTAGGGCCTGGCATTTTCATCTGCAGATAGGCATAGTGCGGGCACTGCCATGAACCTAGCGAACGTGACACGTCCGAGGATGCAGTGGTACTGTGAGGGCCAGTCGACGACTTCAAAGTCGATGCGCTCGCGTCGAATGTTTTTCGGCGTGCCAAAGATGACGTCGAGGTTGATTTTGTCAAGGGGATATAGGCCCTTGCCTGGGACGATGCCGTGGAATGTTGTGTCTGAGGCCTCTAAGCAAGTCAGAGGGATCCTCATTGCTCGCAAGGTACTTGCGAACATAAGGTTGATGCCGCTTCCACCGTCCATGAAGACGTGACTCATGTCGAAGCCTCCAATTTGTGCCTCGAGTACGAGGGGACAGTGGCCTGGACGAGGTACTTGGCGCGGATGGTCGAGCTTGTTGAAGGTGATGCAAGACTCACTTCCACTCCGGTACTCAGTGGTAGATGGTGGCGAGTTTGTCACCATATTGACTTGGCGAGTGATGGCCTTTTTCACCCGGTTGGAGGGGCGACCCTTTTGGATCATCATGGTGCCCATGGCCCGCGGGTATGCCTCGCCTCTATGATGCTGGTCGGGTGCAGCTGCGTTTGGCGGTGGTCCAGGTGGTGGTGGAGGAGCTCCATGTGCCACAACGCCTAGGGCGGCTCCGTAGCCCCTGTTGACTGTGTCGCGATTCATCCGGGCCAGGCCTTCATGGAGTTTGAGGAACTCGCGGCAGTCTTTGAGGAGGTGGCTGGATTTCTTTTTGCCGTCATGCTTGTCGATGTAGAAGTGCACGACGCATGGCCTGGACAGCTTGTCTTCAATGGACGCGGCGGGCGCTTCATCGCGAGTGCGGCGCTACCATACTTGCGTGGTTTTCCCGGAGTCGCGGTATCCACCGCTGCGGTAGCCGCTATTGCGGCTGTCGTCATGTCTGTCGGCGTAGCCGGCTGCGACCATGTTGACGTCATCGCGGTCATCATAGACGCGCATTCAACGTTCGCTTCGGCGGCCGCGTCTGCGCTCGAGTTCTGCTTCCTCGTCGGAGTGAACGCGATTCTTCACCGAATCTTCGAGTGGCCCAGCTCCTCCCTGAGCTCTATGCGGCGAACGCCACCGTTGAATGCGTCGATTGCGCGGTCCTCCGAGATATTTTCTGCGAAGTTCTTGATGATGGACCACCTCTGGATGTACGAGCGTAGTGATTCGCCCGATCTTTGATGGCAACACCTCAGCTCTTCGATTGACACGGGCCTTTTGTAGGTGCCCTTGAAGTTGCACACAAAGCTATAGACCAGCTCTTCCCAACTACGAATGGATCCGCGTGGGAGGTTGTTGAGCCATGCTCGGGCGGCGCCCTGTAGCTGTAGCTGCAGGCATTGCATAGCCGTGCTTCGACTTCCGCCGTGGAGCCTGACAGAGGAGATATGGTCCTCTAACCAGATTTTCGGGTCCTGCAGACCGTCGAACTTCGGGTTCTCTGATGGGAGCTTAAACCCGTTGGGCATTCGCTTTTGCCTGATGGCCCTGCTGAAGCATCTAACGCCACAGAGCTCCACATCTTCGTCTTCTGAGCCAGTCGATCGGGCACGTCACGCCCTTGATTTGTCGATCTTGCACTGCGTGAGGTCATCGCACGCATCGTAGTCATGGTCGTGTCGCCGGGAGCGGCGACGTCGAGACAGATCGTGACTGTCATCGCTAGATGAAGGCGAGGAGTAGCGTTTTGCTAGAGCCTTGCCTTTCTTCGGTTCCGGTGTTGGCTCTTTGTCAAGGGCAACCTCGATTAACCCCAAGCTTGTGATTGTAGATCGGTGCATGGCAGCTCGAGGGTCTCTAGCTAGCGGCTGGTTGTTGAGGAGGTACATGGTGGCCGTCGTTACCGCAGCTTGCGGCGTTTTTGGGAGCATGTTGCCATGCGTATCCACCGTCATGGACCCGAAGTCGAGGACTTTTGCGGCTTCTACATGCTCTTGTTCAGTGAGGTGGGAGAGTCAAGATCGTCTCTTGTTGGCGATGTACTCGTTGCACCTGGAGGAGGATCCTCCGTGGGAGGAGGGCCCAACTCGCGGAGGCTTGCCTCATCTGCCGCCTTTTTATGCGCCTCGAGTTGCGCGATTGTTTGTAGTTGGTGCTTGTACTCCTATTTCAGGAGCCAATGGTAACCCATTAGCAGTTCTTGCGGGGAGCCGAAGGGTAGAGGGTGGCCTCGCAGGGCTTCTCGGCAACGAGCCGACTCGAGGTCGTTGAGTCTGATCATGACGCGTTCACTGGTTTTCTCGTTTATCATAGTTGGAGGCTCGACTGCTCCTCCATTGTTGACGGGGGTGCCATTAGTAGGGTCGCCGTTTGGCGGTGGTCCGCCATTGGGTATGTCGCCGTTTGGTGGATCGGCTCCGTGGCCACCGTTGCCCGTGTTGTCGCGATTGGCAGAGGAGTCGCGCGCGTTGATGACGACGCACATGAAGTGGTTGGGGAAGCTGCTACTCCCATAACTTTCAGATTCGGAACCGTAGGCTCCATCTTCAGTTGCCAGATCTCCTAGATCGGATTCGCGACTGCTGTCGCTGTCCGTATTCTCAACTGTTGTCAAGGCATTGAGCTCACTGAGGGTGCTAATCGCCGAAGGTTACCATGATGCTGGAGAAATCGATGGTGTTGTCGGCTGGTCAGGCATGCGAAGCGTGCCCGTCTGACCAACTTGGAAGCAGAAGCTGCCGATCGCCAAGCTGACCAACACGGACTCGAAAGCCGGGCGAGTGGCCGGCGTGTGTACGGTGAAGTCGAACGCGCCGAAGAGTCGGCGAATCTCCACTGTTGCGGAGTTGTAGATTGCAGTTGATGGGGCCGAAGAAGCCGCAACATCAGCACTCCCAATTCCCTCAGACGGCGCCAATTGATGAGGGTTTAACTCATCAATGCCCATTGTTATGGACTTGGGTTTTGGAGAAGGAGGGAGCGCTGGAGACATCTATCGGCTAGCAAACAAGCACACAGGGGACTCGAAGATTTACCAAGGTTCAGGCCTCGTAGAGGTCCCTACTCCTACTTGTCTGCTCGTGGAATTATCAAAGGAATTGAAGATTACAAGGGTGCGCAGATGCAATCTGGCGAGGGTTGTGGAAACTAGGGTTGCGTGTGTTCTCCTCGCCGCCCCCTCCTGGCCTTTATATAGATAGGCCAGGTCTCGGGTAGCAGGTCGAGTCGGTTATAGGTTAGGGTTTTTCCCTTTGAACTTTCTATCTTTAGCTTCTTCTTGTTCTTCAAGCAATCAAGAGTCCGTAGGCTACTCGAGTTCTCTATTTGGGCCTTGGTGACACCGTGGGCTTCCACTGTATTCAGGCCGTATATACCAAGCTCGAGTACCTGTAGGGTATACCCATGTCACCTATGAAAACAAAATTTGCTCTTAATGCTTCTTCATTTGAGAACACTTGATGCTTTTGTAGCTTCTTATGCCTAACTTAAAGGCGTTAAAGGAAAATACTTATTGGGAGATAACCCAAAAGTTTTAGATGAGTCTTAGAACTTATTACCTCTGTAATAACCGCTCCTTATCCTTTTTATTTGTTTTTTGTGCCAAGAGTAACCTCTAATGAGAGAGAAGTAATGATTGGGAAAGTTGCTATCCCAAAACAGATTTCTGTGCTTCACCGTAAATATTCGTGTGAAATATATGTACGTCCTTTTGTGGCATGAATTTTTGTGCTTCTGACCCAGGTTGTTATCTAACTTCCGTTAGTTCAACACTTTTTGATTTGAGCAAAAGAAGGTCTTCGAAAAAATTCATATTTACTTGCTGGTCTGTTTTCACAGATTTCTACCATTTTCTACATTTGCTTCTTGTTGATTCCTTTTTGAGTTCTTTTGGGGAATTGAGCTTTTTGAGGGAAGTGCTACAGTAGCTAGTGTTTTAATGGAAGTTTTATTGGTGTTGGAACTGAACCTAAAGACTTATTATCTTGAGTGCACTAATGTTGCTAATAAAGATTGTGTGAAATTTTGTATGAAGGAAAAATTTCAGGTGTATGGAAGGAATGAGTAATAAGATGAAGGATGGACTAAATCTCAAGTTTGGGGATGCCACACATGTCCCCCAAGAAATATCCAAGAAGTAAAAGTGTCAAAGCTTGGGGATGCCCAAGGTATCCCCTTCTTCTTTAATAAAAATCCCAGGTTTCTTCCAAACGCTTCATTTTTATTGTTTCATGCACAGTTGTGTTGTTCTTGGAGCGTCTTCTTTTTTGTCTTCGTTTTGATTTTTCGTTTGCTTTTTTTGCTTAGTTTGCTGAATAAATTGGTTGGAACCCCTCTTTCATACATTGGTTTTCAAATAGTTTGGTTTGGATTGGAAAAGAGTAGGAAAGTTCATGCTTAAGTGGTAAAGAGAGCTTGTTTTTGACTGTGGCCTATGCTTTGTCATGCCATGCTTGATATTGTTTTGGATTTATGCTTAGTATTCTCTGTTGTAGCATGACTTGTTATAAACAATTGAGATTGCTTAATGTGCCTTGGAAGTATCATGCATTGTTTTAGCATATTAAAGCATAGTATTATGGTATTCTCCTTTGATGCTTTATTTGGGTTGACTTGGCGCATGCTCACACCATGTTATGCTATCCCAAGTCACCAAAGCCTTTATGATTCTTTAGTTTTCAACTGTAGTATCACTTTATGCTTTGATCAATGATGTTTTGTTGCTCTGCATGATTATGGCCATTATTGCTCTCTTAGTTTGTCGCTCCTAGTCTTTTGCTAGCCTCCATAACCAAGAATGAGTTCCACTCATGCATCCAACTCCTAAAACCAAGTTATTCCAAAGAGTCCACCATACCTACCTACTAGCATATGCTATTCCAAGTATATTCATGTTTTTATCTACCTTCCGAATTAAACTTGTTATGAGAAAACTAGTGATTAAAGCTCTCACGAACTTGATGGCACACTTTACTTTTTCCTACTTAATAAACTTGAACCATTGCGTCCATATTTGTTGCGTTTATGCTTGCGCTTTATAAGTTGAAATTAGCAGAACCATGTATCATGGGGAACGCTTTCAACATTGCACATGTACTTTATACCCCGATGATATCATGTTCTTTTGCTTATGGATCCCGGCGGTGTGAAATAAAAGTGGAACTTGTAAGATCATGGAGTTTGTATGTGTGTTAGAGAAACGCCTGGGCCGCTAGCCTAAGCCATGCCTAATCATGGTGGAAACTTGCAGCATAACCATAATGAGCACTCTATGAAGCATCCTCATGGAGTTTGTGATCATGGAGTTTATGTGAAACAAACAAACGTCTTGCAAAGCATTGTTATTCATTAATCTTTTGTTTGTGCCTTTTCATGTTGCAACATAGTTTCTTTGTCTTATTGCTAGAACTTTGTCTTTCATGTTATGATTGAAGTACTATGATCCCAGCTTTGAATGTTTTACAAATATTTTGATCAAGTTTATGATGGTGCATGTCACCTCGAAAATTATTTCTTTTTATCACTTACATACTCGAGGACGAGCAGGAGTTAAGCTTGGGGATGTTGATACGTTGCAAACGTATCCATAATTTTTGATGTTCCATGCTTGGTTTTATCTACTTTCTTGTGTTTTGTCCACACTTTGAAGTACTTTTCATATGATTTCTTGGACTAACCCATTAACAAGAGCCACAGTGCGAGTTGCCTGTTTTTTGCTGTTTTTGGTTCCAGGAAAGTCAGAAAATGAATATTCTCGGAATTGGACGGGCCAAAAGACAAAGTCAGTTTTTCACCGAGGGACACCCAGAGCCAGAATATGAGACGGATAGGGGCTAGGGCCCGGCCACACCACCTGGCCGCGCGGCCAGGCCTGACCCGCGCCAGGGGTGGTCTGGCCGCCCCAGGCACCCCTCGGCCTCTCCTTCCGCCTATATATTTCCTCTGATACGAAAGCCCTAAGTACCCGATCAAAATTCCATGAAAGAGTCTGTAGCCGCCGTCATCTCTATCCCTAGATCGGGAAGGATCTGAAGCTCTTCTCGACACCCTACCGGAGAGGGGAATTCACCCTGGAGGCATTCTTCATCATCATGCAAGCCTCTGATGTGATGCGTGAGTAGTTCATCTCTAGACTACGGGTCCATGTAGTAGCTAGATGGCTAGTTCTCCTCCTTTGTGCTATCATTTTTAGATCTTGTGAGCTCTGTTCATGATCAAGATCATCTATTTGTAATTCTGCATGTTGTGTTTAGGGGGATCCGATGGATATTGAGATGCTATTTCAGATTGATTATTGATTCGATCATGTCTTTGTTACTTGTGATCTTGCATGCTTTTCGTTGTTAGTAGCTATCTTGGCCAAGTAGATGCTAGCAACTCCAAGAGTTAGTATTTATGCTCGATAGTGGGTTCATGCCTCTGGTAATCTGGGGAAGTGAAAGAAATCTCTAAGGTACTAGATGTGATGTTGCTACTAGGGAGAAAACAACAATCCTTGGTTCATAGAACAATCATATTTTTTACTTTACACGCAATTCATAATGCAATTATCCGTTGCTTGCAACTTAATACTGGAGGGGGTTCGGATGATAACCTAAAAGTGGATTATTAGTCATAGATGCAGTTGGATGGCGGTCTATGTATAATGTTGTAATGCCCAATCGAATCTCAAAGGAGTCAAGATGAGTAGTATATGCTTGTATGCTTTATCGATGTTTGTCAATTGCCCCGCTGTAATTTGTTCATGCAGCATGTTATCTATCTTAAGGAGAGCCACCTCTAGTGAACTATGGACCCCGGTCCTTTCTTTTACCATCAATCTACAATCAACTGGTTACTGCTTTGTGTTTACTTTCGGCAAACTATTACTTTCTTCCACTCGATACATTTAATCCTTTGTGTTCAGCAAAACTAGTGAGATTGACAACCTCATCGCAAGTTGTGGACAGAGTTCTGTGGTTGTGTTGTGTAGGTCTCCACGTTGCTGCTGGCACCGTAGTGCGCCCTGCCAAAGTTCAGCTAGCAACACCTTTGGGGTGTTTCCTTGCTCCTACTGGTTCGATTAAACCTTGGTTTCATACTGAGGGAAAATTTGCTGTTGTGCTCATTATACCTTCCTCTTGGGGTTCCCCAACGAGCTCGATATATTTTGGGCCATCAGGAGGGCAAGGGGGAAGCGGGCCACCTCGGCCAGTGCTGCCCCTGCAGGGGGCAGCGCGAAGAGTTCTCGCCGGCCGAGGCCTATAGTCGTTGTGCCCAGCGTCGCCGGGTGTGTGCCCTTGGTCTTCTGTGTGTGACTATTGACTTTCCCTTTGCTTAGCGTGCCCTTGTTTTCTTAATGTACTGAGGTGATGTCGTTGGGTGGCTCCGCAACCATCGCCACCTCGTCCGCCTCTCCTCCTTCTGCTGCTGAGGGTCCTGCGGAGCTGGCTGCGCCTTCCACAGTCGCGCTGGCTGAGGCTGGCGTGGGCATGGTAGAGCCATCCCTGCCGACTACGTCTGCGACTCTGCAGCATGCCCCTGCCGCCTCCAGGCTTGCTGAGGTGCTCTTGGACAGGCGCGGTACAACCATGGCTTCTCCACTCCGGCTGAAGAAAGTCACGGACCTAGCCCTGAGCAAGGTTCAGACAGGTTCCGCCGCCTACTAGGTGGAGGAGCCCATGGAGGCGGCGCCCGAAGCCTCCGTGCAGCCGGCTACGGGAGACAACGGGTGGGAGGCGGATCCCAGCTCTAGTGGCGCGGGCATTGGGGCCCGGGGGAGGTGTCACGTGTGGCTGCCAGTAGGGCGATGACCTCTAGATGACTGGCTGGTGGTCGGCCTGAGTCGCGCTGACGCTGGAAAATGTCCTAGCATAGCTCTCCGAGTCGGCGCCCATCGCTCTCGGGCAAGCATGCCACCTGGTTGAAGCGATGGAGAAGGGACTTGGCCTGGCCAAGGCATTGGGGGCTTCGCTAGAGGTAAATAGATCTTTATTGCTTTTGCTATTTTTCTTTTCAGCCAGTTTCCCTGTTCTCTTTTTCACTCCTTCTTTTCTGCAGAAAGATTTTGCTGAAGCTGCCAAGACTACGTAGGACCTAGGGCGTAGGATTGCTTGCTCTACCATGTCCTCCCAATTGCGCGAATTTTCCTGTTTTTTGTTGACCCTCGGGTACCCTCCTGCAGCTCTAATAGCAGAAAGGGATCATGAGGTGGAGAGGCTAAAGGAGGAGATTCTCCGGCTGGAGAACTCCAACAAAACCCACCAGGCTTAGATTAATGTGCTGGTGGAGAACCAGAAGATAATGGAGATCAAGGCTGGTCAGGCCAAGAAAACCACCGACTTCCGCGCTGATTCCCTCAAGAACCTTGAGAAACTTTATACAAAGCAGGAAAATGTTATGAAGGAGGCAAATGCTCAGGAGAAGGCGGTGTTGGTGGAGCTGTGTCAGATTGCTGAGATCATCATCAGTAAGTTACCCTTCACCTGCCAGGTTTGCTCTTCGTTTTCTATAGCTGGTTTATGATGGTTCCTATTTTTCCAGGTGTAGCTCAGTATCCTCAGGCGACTAACCGAGATATTACCCGCGTGCCTGAGACAGACGCTGGACGTGACCTCCATTCGTAGGAGCTAGTGGAGGTTGATGACCCACAAGTATAGGGGGTGTATCGTAGTATTTGCAATAAGTAAGAGTGTCAAACCCAACGAGGAGCAGAAGGTGCTGGCTAGTGGTATGGATTAAGAATTCTCTGCAAATATTTAGCAAACGGATTTTTAGGGTTTTTAAATAAAGCAAGTAAACAAAGTACGAGTAAATAAAAGACGATAGGAATAAATGCAGCAAGTGGTCCAATCCTTTATGCAGCAAAGGACAAGCCGGATTACTTAAGATGACCAAATGTTCTCGAGGACACATGGGAACACTGTCAAGTGCTTTCGCTTCATATAGTTGATTAATCTTCTTTAGATTGCTAAGTGTTGTGTGGGTGAACCTATGCTAATGTACCGACCTTCCTATGACTAATACATACTTGTGATTATACCCCTTGCAAACATCCGTAAGTACAAGAAAGTAATTAAGGTAGAAACCTAACCACCACTTTAAACTCTAAGACCCTTACGTCCCTTGTGCAATGGTTTCCTAACGGCGGTTCAGGTTTCTATCACTCCAGCAAGCCCTACGATTAGTAGCCAAATACACAATGCATTCCCCTAGGCCCATATAGGTGAAGTGTCATGTAGTCGGCGTTCACATGACACCACTAGAAGAAGTACACCACAACTTAAATATCAAACTATTGAATCTTTCTCAACACAATTCCACTACTAACAACATGACTTCTCCCATGTCCTCAAGAACAAAATGAACTACTCACAAGACATCATATGGATCATGATCAGAGATGGAATAATGATGTATAACAATCTGAACATAAACAATAATTCAACGGTTCACTCAATAGCATCAACTACAAAGAGTAATCAACACCGGGAAAGTTTCCCCTATGAACTATGCAAGAATCAACTCAATTGTTACAGCAATATGGAGATGGTGATGAGGGTGCTGATGGTGATGATGGTGGTGGTGATGATTATGATCCTGATGAAGTCCAGCTTGATGGTGGTGTTGATGGCGACGATCTCCCCTCTCAGGGAAGGAATTCCCCCAGCAGAAATCTATCTGCCGGAGAGATCTTTCTCTCTCGATGTTTTCCGCCCCGCAGAGACGGCGAAATCTTTCTGTGGTCACTTCCCGAGTCTTAGGATTTCGGGAGGATAATATACTCCAGAGGGGAGAGCCAGGGGTGGACCAGGGCGGCCACACCACCTGGTGGCGCGGCCTAGGGTGGCCCGCACCGGGGGGTGGTGTGGCCCCCCTGTGGCCCATCTCCACTCCTCCTTCCGGTATCCTTCGTCTTCTGGAAAAATAGGATTTCCATATATTTTCCTGGATTTTCTGATCTTCGTGAATTTTTCCTCCAAACCGCACCGTTTCCATCAGAATCCTGACTGCAGCGGTCCATGCTCCAAAAGTCATCAACCATGCAAAAACAGATGAAATAACATAAGTATCACCCCTCAATATGAAATATATCAATGAATAACAGTGAATTATGACATAGAATAGTGATGCAAAATGGACATATCAACTCCCCCCAAGCTTAGAATTCGCTTGTCCCCAAGCGAACCTGAGCTCAATAAACATATCCTCGGGTTTATGGAGTGAATAGTCGATAAAAGAGTACGGACAAGAAGCATCACATTCATCAATACATAGATCATAATAGAAGACAACTCACTACTATATAACTTAACTTGCAATAAGTAAAGGAAACACAATAAAGATACATAAAGTGAATCATAATTGGTAATGGCAAACTTAGCTCTTGGTCGAAGAATAGTTGATAATGTTTTGGAGTTCACAAATTACTGGTTTTCAAATGATAGCTTTCAAAGTGGTAAACACCCAAATAAGAGAAAGTGCAAAACAAGGAACATAAGAAACATGATTGAATAAATCATCATATGAATGAATGAAACACCACAACTCATAATACTTGCTGAGATAGAAGGGAATAGGTTTACTGACTCAACTTAAAAACTAAAAGAAAGGCCCTTTGTAGAGGGAAGCAGGGATTGCAAGTCTCATAAAGAGCTCCCAAAATTGATGATACTTACTAGCTTTCAACTCTCATTTCCCCTATCATAGGCATCTTTAGGTGATTAAGGTTAAAGTGATCAAATATGAGGATATGCTTGACAAGTTGTAAATTGAGAATCTCATGTCCCTTGAATACGAGGGCCGCTCCTCATGCTACTCAAGTTTAGTCACCGGTAAGTTCTTGTCATTGTAAGCATATGTGTATCATAGAGAACGGCCAATGGGGCACCCCTTTCCCAATGATACGGAAGAATCCCCATATCAAAATGACAAGGCAAGCAGACAACAAACATCTCAGCAATCTTCTTATTTACCATGGGAATATGGTGCTTTTTTCTCTCTTTCCTCTTTTCATAATCTCTTTTTTCTCAATATCGTACTATTTTTTATAAGAAGAATGCTTCATAGATGCTCGTTATGGTTACGTTGCAGGTTTCCACCAATACAGCATGGATTAGGCTAGCGGCCCAGGCGTTTCTCTAACACACATGCATAACTCCATGGACTTACAAGCTCCCCTTTCATTTCACACCGACGACATCCATAGACAAAAGAACATGATATCAACTAGGTACAAAGTACCAGTGTAATGTTGAAAGTGTTCCCCATGACAGCATGGTTCTACTAATTCCCAACTTACAAAGCGCAAGCATATATGCAACATATGTGAGCACAATGGTTCAAGTTTATTAAGTGCAAGAAAGTAAAGTGTGCCATCAAGTTCATGAGAGCTTTAATCACTCATCTTCCCATAACAAGTTTAATTTGGAAGGTAGATAAAAACAAGAATTTACTTGGAATAGCAATAGTGCTAATAGGTAGGTATGGTGGACACAAATGGCATGGTTTTTGGCTTAAGGAAGTGGATGCATGAGAAGTATTCCCTCTCAGTACAGGTTTTTGGCTAGCAAGGCTGGGTAGCAAGTATATGAGTTGAAGGAAACAAACAAACATCCAATTGATAAAAACAAACATGCAATCTTCCTCGGAAGCACAAAAGATCTTAACTAGAGAATACTAGACTTATGAGCAAATAAAGAAAGAAAGATGATGAAATTATATTTTCTTTAGAGTACTTTTTATCTTTTCAACTCTCAAAAATAGTGTTGCTACTGACCAAGCCAGGTTTGCCAAAACCAACTAAACTAACTCAATGATTCCAAAGTGATACCAATACTAACAACAAGATCAATCATATAACCATGAATTGAAAACTAATATAAGCTATGCAAAAGAGTGAATGATAGAACTTCTCATTAATATTCCATAACGGCAACTCACACCAAGGGATACATATCTAACGAGAGAGAGTACACCTCCATAATGCAAACCATCCTACATAATAACTTCTCTATTCATGATATTACTCTACTAATAAGGTAAAAAGATAGAAGATAGTGATGTGATACCGCGGCACTCCCCCAAGCTTGGAACAAACCAAGGGGATGCAAAACCTGGTGAAAAATTACTCCTTTGTTGGTGGTGGTGTTCTCTCATCATCGTCCGACTTCCAGGGTAAAGGGTTCCCGTCAACAAAGGACATCGTGGTCTCCAGCATCCTGAAACTTGCAGCAGCACTTATGCATTTAAATCTAACTTCGTACTCACAGTTTTGATTTTGAACATCATAGAGCTGTGCTTGAAGTTCATTGGTTGTTTGGCAGAGTGAGAAGACTTCATCCTTGAGCTCAGCAGTCTCCTTTTGGTGCTCGGTGATGAGTTCGGAACAAATCTTATGGATGATATCCACTTCGCGTTCCGCCATCTTCTTGTACCTAAAGACTTCTTGTTCCAGTGCTTCCATCCTGTCCTCTAGACTTCCTTCACCTTTAGGGCCTTGAACCTCTTTAATTCGGACCTCCCCATCTTCAAGCAACAACTCCTTAGTGACTCGTAGGGCTTCTGTTGATGCAGAGCAAGTGACTAAAGGTACCAGCCCCTTCTTGGGGTCTTGGAGATCTTCCTCCATAGGCTCCTTTCCTTTATCCTTAGCGGACACCATTGTGCTTCTAAGCTTTCAAAGATAGTTCCTGACAGAAACAAATCGAAACAAAGACACGATGAGAACACAATATACGAACCTCGGGGGATCCGCGGGGTTATATATTACGGAGATTTATAACAAAAGGAAGGTACTGGGAGAAAACGAGTCGGAGGCAGAGTCCGGGGTGGACTCACCACCTGGTGGCGCGGCCAGGGGAGGGCCCGCGCCACAGAGTGGTGTGAGCCACCCTGGCTCCGTTTCCGTCCCTCTTTCGCTTCGTAGCTTTCCTTATTGACTAAAAACTGCAAAAATATAGTTGGATTGTATTTTCGCGGAACTTTTCTTACCAGAAATGTTATCTATTTGAAACTGCAGGTCTCTGAATTTGGTATTTAGTGGATTCTTCTGGAGTCACCACATGAATAACATCAATATCTTCATCTTCATACACTTATTACTTGAGTCATGAAACCTTTCACTTCCTCATTACACCATTATCTCCACTACCTGGAAATTTCTTTCACACAAAACTTCACACAGTTCTCATTAGCAACATTAGTATAAGTGAAGTGATAAAACCTTTTGTGTCCAACTTCAACTGAAAACCATCAAAGCATAAGCTACTATAGCAACTCCTTCTAAAAACCCAAAAAGAATTCAAAAAGGAAATCAATTAAAGAAGCAAATGCAAAAGTGGCGAAATCTATCAAAACAGACCAGCATGTAAAGATCAATTTTTTAGAAATTCTTCTGTTGCTCAAATCAAAAAGTGCAAAACTAACGAAAGTTAAATAACAACCTGGGGCAGAATCAAAAACAATTACAGCTCAATCCGACATACAGAGATCTCTCACGAATTTTTACGGTGAATCACAAAAATCTGTTTCAGGACAGCAACTTCCCCAAATCTTACTTCTCTCTCATTAGAGGTTGACCTTGACACAAAAGACAAACAAAAAGGATAAGGAGAGGTTATTACCGAAGTAATAACTTCCAAGACTCAAACAAACAAAAGCAAACTGAAAGCAAGAATAAATTGGGTTGTCTCCCCAAAAGCTCTTTCTTTATAGCCATTAAGATGGGCATGATAATTTTGATGCTGCTCACTTGGGAATATGAATTGAAGTGAAAGAGAGCATTAAGAAGCAAAAATCACATGTTTAAGTCTAACCCACTTCCTATGCAAAGGAATTTTGTAAGCAAACAGATTATTGAAGCCAGAATCCGCAAACATAAGAAGGCAAAACAAGTGCAACATAAAAACTTTCAGCATAAAATGAGGAAACTTGATATTATTGAGATGCATAAGAACACTTTTCCCTCTCTCGTAGTAACTTTCAGTATCATGCATAAACTTAACAATATAACTATCACAAGGACCATCGTAACAATGATCACTTATTCTAACGGAAAACACAGGAATACTAGCTCTCATGACACTACTTTGTCAAACAATATTAGAGGTATCCTTACAAAGGATAGTGTGTCCCTCTTCTTCATATTTAGTAACAAAGTCTTTCACATTTGCTATTATAGGTTCATCAACCATTTGTTTATCAAGTTCAACAGCTTTATTTGTACTCTCATTAACCATACTAGCTATCATAGAATGTTCCTTTATCTTAACTGGGAAAGGCATTTTCTCAATGTAAGGTTCAGGTAAAACATGATTGGCAGTATAAACTTCAGTATTTCTTGCAGGAACACTCTTAGCAACATCTTTATAAGGTTCATGATACTTATTCCACTTCTTTTTAGGCACTTCAATGTAGGAAGCAAAAGCCTTAAAATAAGAAGCAATAGCTAGAGAGTCTAGACCATAAGCATTTTTAATATTTTGAAAGTCATCAGTTCCCATAAAAGATTCAATGCATTCATAATCATAATTTATACCTGACTTTCTTCCTTTGTCATTCTTCCATGCTTCAGCATTGTCTTGAATATGGTCCAGAAGATCCCATTTAGCTTCTTCTTCCATGCGAGTGAATGATCCAGCGCAAGAAGCATCCAGTAAATCCTTATCATGTAGAGGGAGCCTTGCATAAAATTTATTGATAATAATATTGTTGGGGAGCTCATGAATGGGACATTTGAGCATTCGTAACTTCAATCTCCCCCAAGCTTGAGCTGTACTCTCTCCATCAAGAGGCCAAAAGTTGTATATTTGATTCCGATCTTTATGAATCTCACTAGGAGGGTAAAACTTTGAATAAAAGAGAGGCACTATTTCCTCCCATTCCAGAGCTTGACCATTCTTCAGCAGCTTATACCATTCCTCAGCTCTTCCTTTCAGTGATAATGAGAATAACTTCTTCTTAACTTGATCTGTAGTAATACCTGCACACTTGAACAACCCGCATAATTTGTGTATAAAGAGTAAATGATCACCGGGATGGACAGTTCCATCCCCAACATAGTAGTTATCCATAACACGATCAATAATTCTTGTAGGTATTTTAAAAGCATCATTCTTAGCAGGTGGTGGTTCATCTACTACCTTAGCAGTGGTAGTAGCATTACCAAACAAGAAACTCAGCGAATTATCCATAACGAAAATAAAGCAACTAACAGAAGTAAACAATACTCAAAGTAGAAGTTTCCTTTACCAGTTCCACTCTCCAATAGCGCTTCACTCCCCGACAACGGCGCCAGAAAATAGTCTTGATGACCCACAAGTATAGGGGGTGTATCGCAGTATTTTCGATAAGTAAGAGTGTCGAACCCAACAAGGAGCAGAAGGTGCTGGCTAGTGGTATGGATCAAGAATTCTCTGCAAATACTTAGCAAACAGATTTTTAGGGGTTTTTGATAAAGCAAGTAAACAAAGTACGAGTAAATAAAAGACGGTAGGAATAAATGCAGCAAGTGGCCCAATACTTTATGCAGCAAAGGACAAGCCGGTTGTATTACTTAAGATGACCAAACGTTCTCGAGGACACATGGGAAGACTGTCAAGTGCTTTTACTTCATATAGTTGATTAATCTTCCTTAGCTTGCTAAGTGTTGTGTGGGTGAACCTGTGCTAATGTACCGACCTTCCTAGGACTAATACATACTTGTGATTATACCCCTTGCAAACATCCGTAAGTACAAGAAAGTAATTAAGGTAGAAACCTAACCACCGCTTTAAACTCTAAGACCCTTACGTCCCTTGTGCAATGGTTTCCTAACGGCGGTTCAGGTTTCTATCACTCCGGCAAGCCCTACGATTAGTAGCCAAATACACAATGCATTCCCCTAGGCCCATATAGGTGAAGTGTCATGTAGTCGACGTTCACATGACACCACTAGAAGAAGTACACCACAACTTAAATATCAAACTATTGAATCTTTCTCAACACAATTCCACTACTAACAACATGACTTCTCCCATGTCCTCAAGAACAAAATGAACTACTCACAAGACATCATATGGATCATGATCAGAGATGGAATAATGATGTATAACAATCTGAACATAAACAATAATTCAACAGTTCACTCAATAGCATCAACTACAAAGAGTAATCAACACCGGGTAAGTTTCCCCTATAAACTATGCAAGAATCAACTCAATTGTTACAGCAATATGGAGATGGTGATGAGGGTGCTGATGGTGATGATGGTGGTGGTGATGATTATGATCCTGATGAAGTCCAGCTTGATGGTGGTGTTGATGGCGATGATCTCCCCTCTCAGGGAAGGAGTTCCCCTAGCAGAAATCTGTCTGCCGGAGAGATCTTTCTCTCTCGATGTTTTCCGCCCCGCAGAGGCGGTGAAATCTTTCTGTGGTCGCTTCCCGAGTCTTACGGTTTCGGGAGGATAATATACTCCAGAGGGGAGAGCCAGGGGTGGACCAGGGCGGCCACACCACCTGGTGGCGCGGCCTAGGGTGGCCTGCACCGGGGGGTGGTATGGCCCCCTATGGCCCATCTCCACTCCTCCTTCTGGCATCCTTCATCTTCTGGAAAAATAGGATTTCCATATATTTTCCTGGATTTTCTGATCTTCGTGAATTTTTCCTCCAAACCGCACCGTTTCCATCAGAATCCTGACTGTAGCGGTCCATGCTCCAAAAGTCATCAACCATGCAAAAACAGATGAAATAACATAAGTATCACCCCTCAATACGAAATATATCAATGAATAACAGTGAATTATGACATAGAATAGTGATGCAAAATGGACGTATCAGCGGTGGTAAGCGAGGAGGCCAACCGGCAGCACCACGCTGCCCTGGACGTCTTCGCCTACATCTGGCCGAACACCGCCTTTCCCTCCTTGATGCATGCCTTGGCTGGCAAGCTTGCCGCTGCTCCTGATCTTATAGACGCGGCGCAGGAGTGGGCGGTGCGTGATGGCAGAGTGCTTGCATTGTTGAAGTCTTGGTATCTTGACATGCATCTTCGGAGCTTTGGTTCCGGCAGGGGAACAACTATGGCCAGCTTCACGCCGAGGTTCCTAACTTTTGTTCTTGCGGTGTCAAGATCAGGGGCTTCGTCCAGCTGGACTGGGATTTCAATGACCTAGCTGGCACGGAGCCATTATCCTACGACCCGCTCCCGGCTCCAGGACAGACCGATGCCTCGGCTGTGCCAGTCTCCGACCCGGCCGATGTCGCCTCCAGCAGCCAAGTTCCGATGGATGCTTCTGACCCCTCAGTTGAACCTCAAGCCTGATCCCTGGAATTCTAGGAGTATTTGTACTAGTTGGAAACTTGTCCTTTTTATTTGTGTGTGTGAACAACTTGTTCTCATTCTATGTTGAATCTGATGGGAGCTTCGTCTCCCTCTGTGATATTGTCTTGTGCTATTTTGCTTGCACTTTCTGATTGCTTGGCTTGTGTTTGTTGCATGCATGTTTCAGAGTGGGGGTGCACGAGCGCACCCACAGGGTGTAGTCCCGAGGTTCGGGCCGGCTGGAGAATCCAGCTGGGTCAAAGCTCCATTGTGCTATTGTCATTTGCAGGTCTTTGCGTGGGGGCGTGCGAGCGCACCCACAGGGTATTGTCCCCAAGGTTCAGGCCATCTAGAGGATCCAGTCGGGTCGAATCTCCTTTCTGCCTTTAGCTGTCTAAGGGGTGATTGGCACCCGGCCCTGGTACTTCGCTTGGATTTTGACTCGTGCAAAAATAAAACACAAGTAATGGTTTCTACGTTAGATATGCATAAGAGGAGTATAGTCTGTAATTTGTTCGTTGGGGTTGGAAACTTTGCCGTTTCACGCTAGGCCAACAACTTGGTCCTTTTCTCAGTGAGCATTGGCCGTTCAAGCTGTGCCCTTGCCGACCGTGAGCCGGGTTGCGGTCTACAACCAAAATCTATGGGGTATCTAGTGGGTGTACTGCACGGTACTTCGGATTTCAGTTATCAGCATCGAGCGAGTGAGCACAATCAGAACATACAGACGTTTTTGTTTTCCTTATGACTTGTCGTGTAGGGGTCTTCGAGCTTTCTACTCTTGCCAGATCTGTCAGCCGGGGTGCGGTCTACAGCCGGAATTGAAGAGGAAACCCTTAGAGCCACATACATTACTTCGCCGTATAGAATGCGTGTCCGTCTGGGCCATCCGGCGAGTCCCGGGAGAGATCGCCGGATCCGGGGTTAAAAATAATGCAGCCAGAAAATACCAAATTATGGAGCAAGAAATGCCAAACAATTACGGAGTCCCCGAGACTGTGTCGAGGCTCATCAACTTGTTCATTACACAAAAGTAAGATACATACACTTCTTGTTCAAGTGTAAAATGGGCGAAGCAGGTTCGCGTTCCACATGCGTTCAATTTCTTTGCCAGAGCGGTCCATTTTGTTCTTTGTCGGCTGGCAGGCATCGCTGAGGTAGTATGAGTTGTTCTGCAGTGCTCGGCTGATGATGAATGCCCCCTCCCATGGTGGAGACAACTTGTGCATCCCCTTGGTTTATTGTACCAGTCGCAACACTAGGTCGCCCTCTCGGAACGAGACGTTGCAGATCCGGCTAGCATGGTAGCGGCGCAGGTTCTGCTGGTAGATGGCGGATCTGGACAAGGCTAGCTCGTGTGCCTCTTCGAGGAGGTCAACATTATCCTCACGTGCTTCTTTGGCATGCTGCTCTTGTATAGCAGCTTGCGAGGTGCGTCGAACTCAATGTTAGTTGGCAGGACCGCCTCTGCTCCATAGACGAGGAAGAATGACGTGTAGCCGGTGGAGCGGTTTGGTGTGGTGCGTAGGATCCACAACACATCAGCCAACTCTTCTATCCAGGATCCAGGGGATCTCATCAGTGGCTTGATCAGCTGGGGCTTGATTCCGGCTAGGACTAGACTATTTGCTCGCTCGCCCTGCCCATTGGATTGGGGGTGCACGATGGAGGCTAGGTCCAGGCGGATACCCTTTTCTCCACAGAAGCGCACGAAGGCCCCTTTGGCGAAGTTTGTGCCATTGTCGGTGACGATGCTGTTGGGGTAGCCAAAGCGCGTGATGATGTCTGTGAAGAACTTGACCACTGTTGGCCCATCCAGCTTCTTGATTGGATTTGCCTCAAACCACTATGTGAACTTGTCTACCGCAACCAGCAAGTGTGTCATGCCGGATCACCCTATTTTGAAGGGGCCTACCATGTACAAACCCTAGACAACGATGGCCAGGTGATGGGAATCGTCTTGAGGGCCACAGCTGGAGTGTGCTTCTGCTGGCTGAATCGTTGGCACCCATTACATGCCTTCACCATTTGCTCGATGTGTTCCAGCGCAGTGGGCCAGTAGAATCCATTGCGGAATGCCTTTGCCACTATGGCTCGCGATGATGCGTAGTGACTGTACTCGCCTTGGTGAATGTCCACCAGCAGCCGGATTCCTTCTTCTTGGCTCACGCAATGCTGGTAGATTCCTCCAACACTGCGCTTATATAGCTCATTGTTGATTATGGTGTATGCACTTGCTCTGCACTTCACTTGCCTTGCCTCAACCTCTTCATTGAGTAGCTCCCCTTTGGCCAGGAAGTTCATGAATGGCTTGGCCCATGGAGGGGTTTTCCGGATGGTGTAAACGGTCTCCATGATTAGCTTGATTCCTCGCACATGACCGGCTCAAGCTCGTCGGGTGGCCTACCGGGTGGAAGAACAGAGATGACAATCCTCGAGCTACTAGAGCCGGCTGGAGTGTCGCGGCCTTCAACCCGGTAGTCCTCGGGTGCAACACAATAGTCCCCGGGGCCTTAGCTATAGCTCCAGGTCGCTTGGAGACGGCAGTCCCTAGTTCCGCATCCAGTATGATTGAGTCGGATTCCGGAGACGGTGTGATGGAGGGCTTGTGTAGGTGCTCGTGGGCGACTCCAGGTGGAATTGCTTGCCTTGTTGACCCGACACGGGCAAGTGCGTCTACGGCCTCATTGTTTGCTTGAGGGACATGGTGAAACTCGCATCCTTCAAAGCAGGCGCATAGCTACTGGAAAAAGAAGTGGTATAGTGCCATGTTTGCGTCCTTGGCATTCTAGTCACCAGATACTTGCTGCACCACCAGGTTCGAATCATCGAAGAAGAGGATGCGTCGGATGCCAATCTCTTTTGCCATTTTGAGGCCATGGACAAGTGCTTCGTACTCGGCGACGTTGTTGAATGCACAGAAGTGGATCTGCAGCACACACTCCAGCCGATTTCCCTTTGGAGAGGTAAAGACGACTCCATTTCCGAGTCCCACGTACATCTTGGAGCCATCGAAGTGTAGCTCTGATATGTTGTAAACGTATCTATAATTTTTTATGTTCCATGCTTGTTTAGTATCTACTTTCTTGTGTTTTGTCCACACTTTGGAGTATTTTTACACATTTTCTGGAACTAACCTATTAACAAGATGCCACAGTGCCACTTGCCTGTTTTTTGCTGTTTTTGGTTTCAGAAAATCTAGTAAAGAAATATTCTCGGAATTGGATCGGACAAAAGCCAAAGTCAATATTTTACCCGAAGCAACAGGGAGTCCGTATGTGATACGAAGTGGCGCACCAGGGCGGCCACACCTGGTGGCGGCGCAGCCTGGGGGGCGCACCACCAGGGGTGTGGGCCCCCTGGTACTCCACCGACGTTGCCCTTCCGCCGATAAAAGCCTCCCAGGACGAAAACCCTAAGTACCCGATCAAAGACCCGAAAAATTCCACGAAAGAGTCTGTAGCCACCGTCATCTCCATCCCTAGATTGGGAGGGATTTCAAGCTCTTCCCGACGCCCTACCAGAGGGGAGAGATCACCCTAGAGGCCTTCTTCATCACCATGATTGCCTCCGGTGTGATGCATGAGTAGTTCATCCCTGGACTACGGGTCCATGTAAGAGCTAGATGGTTGGTTCTCCTCCTTTGTGCTATCATGTTTAGATCTTGTGAGCTCCGTTCATGATCAAGATCATCTATTTGTAATCTTACATGTTGTGTTTGCGGGGAGATATGGAGATGCTATTTCAGATTGATTATTGATTCTATCATGTCTATTTTATTTGTGATCTTGCATGCTTTCTGTTGTTAGTAGCTACCTTGGCGAAGTAGATGCTAGCAACTCCAAGAGGGAGTATTTATGCTCGATAGTGGGTTCATGCCTCTAGTAATCTGGGGAAGTGAAAGAATCTCTAAGGTACTAGATGTGCTGTTGCCACTAGGGAGAAAACGACAATCCTTTGTCCATAGGGCAATCGTATTGTTTACTTTACACACTTTGCTTAATGCAATTTTCTGTTGCTTGCAACTTAATACTGGAGGGGGGTCGGATGATAACCTGAAGGTGGATTATTAGTCATATATGTAGTTGGATTACAGTCTATGTATAATGTTGTAATGCCCAATCAAATCTCATAGGATTCAAGATGATTAGTATATGGAAGTATGCTTTCTTGGTGTCTGTCAATTGCCCCGCTGTAATTTGTTCACCCAACATGTCATCTATCTTAAGGAGAATCACCTCTAGTGAACTATGGACCTCGGTCCATTCTTTTACCATCAATATACCATCTACTATTTACTGTTTTACTGTTTACTTTCTGCTAGCAATTACTAACTTCCACACAATACGTTTAATCCTTTGTTTTCAGCAAAACCGGTGAGATTGACAACCTCACAGTAAGTTGGGGCAAAGTTCTGTGGTTGTGTTGTGCAGGATTCCAAGTTGCTAGCAACACCTTGTAGTTGTTTCCTTGCTCCTACTGGTTTGATAACCTTGGTTTCATAACTGAGGGAAAACTTGCTGCTGTGCTCATCATACCTTCCTCTTGGGGTTCCCAATGAGCTCGACATATTTTGAGCCATCAAGCCTTTTTTCTGTCGCCATTGCCGGGGAGTCAAGGACAGCTTCACAAGGGGAGTCCTTCATAACCAATCTCTTTACTTTGTTTTTTGTTTTGCTTAGTTTATTTCTGCTTTGTTTGCTTGTTTCTTATATCAAAAACACACACAAAATCCTTTCTGTTATCACCTCATTCTTAGCTCACCATGTTGATCCCTAAGTTCCTCTAAAAGACCTTTCGATAGGTAGTGGCTCTATAATTGGGAAAGATAATATTGAAGAATTCTTTAATCATGTTAACATGCATGAGGATATTGAGGATAGATCCTTGGCATAACTTGCTCCAAACTATGAAATTGCTGTAGCTTCTTTAGTTCACATGTTGGAAGCTAGGTTTGTTAAACTTAACCCCATGATGCAAGTAATGTTTCTTGAACTTAAAGACATTGAGGATACTGAAAAGCATTAATTTAGCCTAGAGACTTTGCTAAAAGAATTCTATGATGTTGCTAAGGAAGCTAGAAAGGTCTTTGATCGTTTTAATATGCTAGGTTCATGTGTAGATGTTATTGGTACATTAGAAAAGAAGGTCAAAACCAAACCCAAGGAAGAAGAAATTAAAATACCAATACCTTTTAAACTTGTAGGAATGCATGAAGCCTTAGAGAAGAATTTTGATTGGATTGTTCCTAAAAACCTGTTTGATGAAAATAGTGAACCCAAGAGCATTGAGAATGGATCCTCTAGAACTAATTTGGATGAGATACCTTGCCATGTTGAAGATATTTCTGGTATTGATCTTAATGCTTCTTCATTTGAGAATACTTGATTCTTGCTTCTTATGCCTAGCTCAAAGGTGTTAAAGAAAATCACTTATTGGGAGATAACCCGAATTTTTAGTCGATAAAATTTTCTTTTGTTGAGTCTTCAAAGTTATTGCCTCAGTAATAACCTCTCCTTATCCTTTTTGTGTGGTTTTTGTGCCAAGAGTAACCTCTAATGAGAGAGAAATAATGCTTGGGAAAGTCGTTGTCCTGAAACAGATTTTTGTGCTTCACTGTAAAAATTCGTGAAAAATCTCTATACGTCGGTTTGAGCTGTAATTTTTTGTGATTCTGCCCCAGGTTGTTATCCAACTTTCGTTTTTAACACTTTTCGATTTGAGCAACACAAGGTCTTCGAAAAAATTGGTTTTTACCTGCTGGTATGTTTTGACAGATTTTGCCATTATTTGCAATTTGCCTCTTAATCTCTTCCTCTTTGAGTTCTTGCCAATCTCTTGATCTTTTAAAAAGAATTTCTACAGTAGCATGTGTTTTAATGGAAGTTTTACTTATGTTGAAACTAAACCCAAAGACTTATTATCTTTAAGTACACTAATGTTGCTAATGAAGATTGTGTGAAGTTTTGTATGAAGGAAATTTTAAAGTGTAGGGAAGAACAATGTGATAAGGTGAAGTATGGACAACAGCTCAACCTCGGGGATGCCACCCGTGTCACCCCAAGAAATATTCAATAATTACAAGCGTCAAAGCTTGGGGATGCCCAAGGCATCCCCTTCTTCATCAATAAAAATCTCAGGTTTTCTTCCAAACACTTCATTTTTATTGTTTCATGCACCAATTGTGTTGTTCTTGGAGCGTCTTCATTTTTGTTTTTACTTTTCTTTTGCTAGGTTTGCTTAAATAAATTGGTTGGACTCCCTCAGTCATACATTAGTTTTCAAATAAGTTGATTTGGATTGGAAAAGAGTAGGAAAGTTCATGCTTACAAGTGGTACAAAGGAGTCTTGTTTTGACTGTGGCCTAGACTTTATCATGTCATGTTTGATATTGCTATGACTTTATGCTTAGTGATTATTGATGTAGCATGACTTGTTACAAACAATTGAGATTGCTTAATGTGCCTTGAAAGAATCATGCATTGTTTTAGCATATAAAAGCATAATATTATGGTATTCTCCTTTGATGCTTTATTTGGGTTGACTTGGCGCATGCTCACACCATGTTAAGACTATACCAAGTCACCATAGCCTCGATGATCCTTTAGTTTTCAACTTGTAATATCACTTTATGCTTTAATTAATAATGTTTTGTCGCTTTGCATGATTATGGCCATGTATGCTCTCTTAGTTGGTCGCTCCCAGTCTTTTGCTAGCCTCCACATGTACCAAGTATGAGTTCCACTCATGCATCCAACTACAAATAAAACCAAGTTATTCCAAAGAGTCCACCATACCTACCTAGTAGCATTATTGCTATTCCAAGTATATTCATGTTTTTATCTACCTTCTGAATTAAACTTGCTATGTGAAAATTAGTGATTAAAGCTCTCATGCACTTGATGGCACACTTTACTTTATTGCACTTAATAAACTTGAACCATTGTGCTCATCTATGTTGCGTATATGCTTGCATTTTGTAAGTTGTGAATTAGCAGAACCATGTTAACATGGGGAACGCTTTCAACATTGCACTTTATTTAGTTGATATCATGTTCTTTTGCTTATGGATCTCGGCGGTGTGAAATGAAATGGGAGCTTGTAAGGCTCATGGAGTTCGTATATGTGTTAGAGAAACGCCTGGGCGGCAGGTCTAAGCCATGCCTAATCATGGTGGAAACCTGCAGCATAACCATAGTGAGCAATCTGTGAAGCATCCAAAAAAAGAAAAAAAGAGAAAAAAAGAAGGGAAATCCCTATGCAAATAGCAAATAAAAGGATCGCTGAGATGCTCATTGTCTGCTTGCCTTGTCATTTTGATGTTGGGAATCTTCTGTATCATCAGGCAAGGGGTACCCCGTTGGTGGTTCTCTATGATACACATGTACTTCCAATGACAAGAACTTACTTGTGACTAAAGGTGAGTAGCATGAGATTCAGTACTCGTAAGCAAGGGGCATGAGATTTTCATCTTATAACTTGTCAAGCATATCCTCATATTTGTTCACTTTAACCTTAATCACCTAAATATGCTTATGACAGGGGAAATGAAAGCTGAAAGCTAATAAGTACCATAATTTTTGGAAGCTCTTTATGAGACTTGAATCCCTGCTTCCTTCTATGAAGGGCCTTTTTTTACTTTTATGTTGAGTCTCCATCTTCTATCTTTATGCACCTATTGAGAGAGCATAGTGGTCATTCTTAGTTTAATGTGCATTGTCCCAAAACTTGTTGATTGATTCATAACTTTGATATTGCTTGTTCTTAAACTATTTGTATCTAGTCACCCTTATGAACCTTGAAGGTGTCCTATGCATTTATGTTTTGCTACACTATGAGGGACAAGCTAAATACCGTTCTCATTATGTTTTCTATATGTGAAACAAACAAACATCTTTCAAAGCATTGTTATCCATGAATTTTTTGTTTGTACCTTTTCATGTTATAACATAGTTGCTATGTCTTATTGTTAGTACTATATCTTTCATGCTATGTTAAAGTACTATGATCCCAACTATCAATGTTTTACAAATACCTTGATCAAGATTGATGGTGCATGTCACCTAAAAAATTATTCTTTTTTTATCACTTACCTACTCGAGGACGAGCAGGAGTTAAGCTTGGGGATGTTGATACGGTGTAAACGTGTCTATCATTTTTGATGTTCCATGCTTGTTTAGTATCTACTTTCTTGTGTTTTGTCCACACTTTGGAGTATTTTTATACATTTTTTGGAACTAATAAGGAAATTTTCTTGTGTTCCATGCTAGTAAGGAAATATTCTCGGAATTGGACCAAACAAAAGCCAAACTCAATATTTTACCTGAAGTAACACGGAGTCCGGAGGGGAGACAAAGTGGCGCACCAGGGCGGCCACACCTGGTGGCGGCGCGGCCTAGGGTGCGCGGCATTAGGGGGTATGTCCCTTGGTACTCCACCGACCTTGCCCTTCCGCCTATAAAATCCTCCCGGGATGAAAACCCTAAGTACCCGATCAAGGACCCGAAAAATTCCACAAAAGAGTCTGTAGCCACCATCATCTCCATCCCTAGATCAGGAGGGATCCGAAGCTCTTCCTGGCACCCTGCTGGAGGGGAGAGATCACCCTGGAGGCCTTCTTCATCACCATGACTGCTTTCGGTGTGATGCGTGAGTAGTTCATCCCTGGACTACGGGTCCATGTAGTAGATAGATGGTTGGTTCTTCTCCTTTGTGCTATCATGTTTAGATCTTGTGAGCACCATTCATGATCAAGATCATCTATTTGTAATCCTACATGTTGTGTTTGTGGGGATCTGATGGATATTGAGATGCTATTTCAGATTGATTATTGATTCTATCATGTCTATGTTATTTGTGATCTTGCATGCTTTCCGTTGTTAGTAGCTATCTTGGCCAAGTAGATGCTAGCAACTCCAAGAGAGAGTATTTATGCTCGATAGTGGGTTCATGCCTCTAGTAAACTGGGGAGGTGATAGGAATCTCTAAGGTACTAGATTTGCTGTTGCTACTAGGGAGAAAACAACAATCCTTTGTCCATAGGGCAATCGTATTGTTTACTTTACACACTTTGCTTAATGCAATTATCTGTTACTTGCAACATAATACTGGAGGGGGTTCGGATGATAACCTGAAGGTGGATTATTAGTCATAGATGCAGTTGGATTACGGTCTATTTATAATGTTGTAATGCCCAATCAAATCTCATAGGAGTCAAGATGATTAGTATATGCTTGTATGCTTTATTGGTGTCTGTCAATTTCCCCGCTATAATTTGTTCACCGACCATGTCATCTATCTTAAGGAGACTCACCTCTAGTGAACTATGGACCCTGGTCCATTCTTTTACCATCAATCTACCATACACTATTTATTGTTTTACTATTTAATTTCTGCAAGCAATTACTATCTTCCACACAATACGTTTAATCCTTTGCTTTCAGCAAAACCGGTGAGATTGACAACCTCACTGTAAGTTGGGGAAAAGTTCTGTGGTTGTGTTATGCAGGATTCCAAGTTGCTAGCAACACCTTGCAGTTGTTTCCTTGCTCCTACTGCTTTCATAACCTTGGTTTCATAACTGAGGGAAAACTTGTTGTTGTGCTCATCACACCTTACTCTTGGGATTCCCAACAAGCTCGACATATTTTGAGCCATCGAGCTTCCAGTGCGTGGAGTCAGGGCATGGCGGCAGGTACTATGTTTCTACCCAGTCAACAAGGAAATCTGCCAGGGCTTGAGACTTGATCGCCGTTCTTGGCTCGTACCGGATGCAGTGAGCAGCGAGCTCTATTGCCCATTTCGCCACCCGACCAGTGGCATCCCTGTTGCCGATGATCTCCGACAGTGGTGCTAGTGCCACCACCCGGATGGAGTGCTCTTGGAAGTAGTGCTTAAATTTCTTGGTGGCCATGTACACTCCATACACCAACTTCTGATAGTGAGGGTAGTTCTGCTTCGAGAGCAAGAGTACCTCACTCAGGTAGTAAACTGGGTGCTGGACCGGCTGCACCTTTCCTTCTTCTGGCCTCTCAACCACGAGCACTATGCTGATGACCTAGTTGGTAGCTGCAATGTACATCAACATTGGTTCTTTTGCAGCAGCGGCCGCCGGTATTGGCGGAGAGGAAGCATGCGCTTGAGGTCACGGAAGTCTTAGTCCGCCTGTGCCATCTAGACGAACTTGTCCGTCTTCTTCATGAGCTAGTACAATGGGAGCGCTTTCTCGCCCAGCCGACTGACAAACCAGCTGAGGGAGGCTAGGCACCCGATGAACTTCTGTACGTCGCGTATATTCTATGGCGGTTGCATGCGCTTGATTGCAGCGATCTTCTTCAGGTTGGCCCCGATTCCTCGTTCTGAGACGAGAAAACCGAGGAGTTGGCCGGCTGGAACGCCGAACACACACTTCTCCAGGTCCAGCTTCATATGGAACCAGTGGAGGTTGGCGAATGTTTCCTTTAGGTCCTCGAGGACTGTTTGCTGCTCCTTTGTCTTGACCACCACATCATCAATGTAGGCATGTACGTTTCTTCCAATTTGCGATTGCAGGCACTACTGCATTCAACGTTGGTACGTAGACCCTGCATGTTTTAGTCCAAATGGCATGGTGGTGTAGCAGTAAGACCAATACGGGGTGATGAATGTTGTCTTTATTTGATCAGCGGGGTTCAGCCGGATCTGGTGGTAGCCAGAATACACGTACAGAAACGACAACTATTTGCAGTCGGCCGTGGAATCGATCACTTGATCTATCCTTGGTAGGGTGAATGGATCTTTGGGCATGCCTTGTTTAGGCAGGTGTAGTCAACACATATGCACCAAGTCTTGTTCTTTTTCAGCACCAGCACTGGGTTTTCCAGCCATTCCGGGTGAAAAACCTCCGTGATGAATCCGGCTGCAAGCAGCCGGGTGATTTCTTCCCCAATGGTTCTTCTCTTGTCCTCAGCGAAGTGGCATAGAGATTGCTTGACCGACTTTGCATCTGGCCTGACATGTAAAGAGTGCTCGGCGAGCTCCCTCGGAACACCAGGCATGTCCTTGGGGGACGATGCGAAGATATCCCGATTCTCACGGAGGAAGTCGACGAGCGTGCTTTCCTATTTGCTATCAAGGCTGTCTTTGACTAGGACGAACTTGTCCGGACCGGCCTTATTGAGCAGGATCTTCTTGGTGCCCTTCGATGGCTTGAACTGCGCCTCTTCGGCTGGCTTTGGCTCGCCAGCCGGCATCTCCGCCTATAGGGCCACCATGTTCTGCATGATGATGCGCTTCTCCTTCGTGATGATCATGGCTTCGTCTATTTTGGAGCCGTCAGTGGCACATTCCACCGACCGCCTGTATCTCTAGTGACGATGATTACTCCCTTGGGACCGGGGAGCTTCATCTTGAGGTATGCGTAGTGCGGTACCTCCATGAACTTGGTTAGCACTGGGCATCCGAGGATGGCGTGATATGTGATGTAGAGGTTGACCACCTCAAAGCAGCTGGGCTAGCGGCAGAAGTTGCCCCCCGTGCCAAAGATGATGTCCAGCCGGATCCTGCAAATGGGAGAATGTGACGGACCCAGAATGGCTCCGTGGAAGGAGGTACTAGACCGCTCCAGCTGGGATTTGTGGATGCCTAGCCGGTCTAACAAGCTGCGGTACAGGAGGTTGATGCTGCTGCCTCCATCTACGAGGACGCGAGAGAACCTGTAGGAGTGCTTCTTTGAGACGATGATGGGATCTAGGACCATTTCATAGGTGCCCGGGTGTGGAAGCACATCCAGCTGGTCCTTCGGGCTCCACATGATCTCTTGCTCCGACCAGTTTAGGTATTGAGGAACATGGGGAACGATTGCGTTCACCTCTGCCTCATGGCACCTCTTACTATGCTTGGTCTCGGGTTCAGTGGTGAAGATGTGGTAGTTGCCCACCCGGCGAAGGTAATCTCCCTTGTCCTCATCCTGGCGGTTTTGGCGTTCACTTTGTCCTGCTGGCGGAGGCGGCGCTGGCGGTGGTAACCCACAAACCTCGGCCATCCTCTTTGTCCAGGTGCACTAGTGAGTTGTATGCGTAGCCGGCTTGTTGCCGCCACTGTGGAACTTGCATGAGCCATCAAGCATCGATTTGATGGTGCACTTGGGCCGTGGCGGTCAATCGTCGGGTTTCTACCTCCGGCTGCCGCCTGCAGCCAGATCTTCCTGGACGGCCGCTACCTGCTTGGACCCATAACGGTTGTCCAGCTGGTCATCCTTTCTCTTGCCATGGCGGTTGTCGTGGCTGTGCCGCTTGGAGTTGTTATGATGCCCATCCGGCTTTTTCTGGTCCGTGGAGTTATCCACAATGATCTGCCCTTGGTCATTCTCTATGATGGCCTTCTTTGTTGCTGCTTTGGCGGTGGCATACTTGTCCGTGATGGCCATGGCCTAAGCCATGGTGGTGGGATCGACCTGACTGAGCTTGTTCTTGAGCATTGTGCCATCTCTGCAGCCATTGACGAAGAAGTCAATCACCTAGTGCTCGCGCACCCCTTTGCAGGAGTTGTAAATGCTTGTCCACCGGGCGAGGTAGAAGCAGTCAGACTCATTCTTTCCTTGGATGCACAGGGCGAGCTCGCGAGTCCACCCCGGCCGCTTGTAGGTGTCGGTGAAGTTGTGGATGAATGCTTCCTTGAAGTCGACCTAGGCGTTAATGTTGTTGTCAGGGAGACTATTCAGCCAGGTTCTGACCGAGTCGAGGAGCATGAGGGCGACATAACGTACTACCACTGCTGGTTTCCAGTAGCTATGCCCACCGCGGTGAGATAGTCTACGAGCTACTCTTCCGGCTTGACCGAGCCATCGTACTTTGGCGTATCCTTTGGGAGCGAAAATCCCTTTGGAAATTGTTCATTCCAGATGCGCGGTCCCGAACACCTCGGGCCGGCTAGACTTTCCTCCTCCAGCGCGCGTGATTGTATCAGGAGGTCGATGCGTGCATGCACATCGCATGTTTCCGGCTCGCGTGAGCTTAGTCACCCTGTCAGGAGGGACTTAGCTGGCACGAGGCTTCTTTCGGCTTCGTCAGCCGATTGATGATGTTGCCCTTGTCCGGCTTTGTCACCCGGAGCGCAATTTCTGCTGGTGATGGCTGTGGCGTCGGGCTGATGATGTCCACGGCTAGCTGATCTGCCGCGTGGACGGCTGTTTTGCCTCGTCCCGTTTGGAGAGGAGGCCTTGCTACCACCAGTTGTCGGATCCTCCATCCGACAAGGTGGCTGGCTCTTGCTGTTTTCCCGAGGCTCGCGCCTACCTCGGCCTGCTGCTTGTTGGCCATTGCGACGACGAGGTGAACGCGCGCCTGCTGGCGACGTAGCTCATCGCCCTCAAGGTGGCTCAGCTCAGCAGCGGCTACTTCTGCGGCCCTCATGTTCTTGGCTAGAGTACTGTAAACCGCTAAACTCGGGGGTACATGGGCCATAAGCATGGTCCAGTTCCGAGCCAAGGTTACGACCATGGGGCGGAATCTGTCGGTTGGCACCGGGCAGGCGGGCGAAGCCGTGTGTGATGTTGTACTCATGCATGGTCATGTCTAGGCGACACTGGCAGTTGGCGACCTTGCTGGCTTCCTCTAGGAGGTTCCGGCGTGTGGCCTCCAGCGCAGTTGCGGCTGCCGTTGAATCCACCTCAGGGATGATGGGGTTGCGGATGTTCTGGATGGAGGTGGCTAGAGGATCTGGGACTTGGTCGCGTGAAGCGGTGCTATTGCATCCTACATTGAGCTCCATTGGTGGGCAGTGGTCCTCGCCTGAGTCGGCCATCATGACCTCAACGCTGCCACTGGCGATGCACGAGGCGGAGAAGCCAGGCGGTGCGCCAGAGACGACGATGACCTCGCGAGGGAAACATCTTGAATATTATGTGTCACAATTAATTGTTGACCACCATGCTACTCCATCTAACACACACTTCTCTCCATACAAGTTCTTGCATACAAGTTGGATCAAAACAAGCAATGAAGAACAGGGTGCATGATATGCATCTATTAAAACATCTTACACAAAATAGATTCCAATCTCAAATCTCAAATCATAGAACAAATATCCACCACATAGGAATTACAAATATGAACATAATCATGTAGGGAAGCTCATATGGTACTATATATATGAAGAACAAGAGATAAATAGATCAAGCTACTACCACAAACCCATAGCCTAGAGGTGGACTACTCCCTCTTCATCACGGTGATGATGCTGGAGATGTTGGAGAGGGTGGAGATCTCCCCGGAGGTGGCTCCGGTGGAGTTTCCCCCTCCAATATTTGCTAGATCTGACTCTGTTTGGTGGTGTTTTCATCTCTGGTGGCTTCTCGTATCTCTATGCCCCGGGGGTCCTTATATATGGTATTTTTTAGGTCAAGAGAACTTCGTGGTCGAAAGAATTGAAGCGTTTGGATGGCCAAGGAGGAAACGAGCATGGGTGGCACGCCCTCTAGGCCTGGGCGCGCCACCTGGGATCATTTGTCCCTCCTGGCCCTCCTGGTGAGATCCTTGGGCTCCAGATGCTTCTCATAGATAAATATTGGCATTCCCAAAAGTTCAGGTCCATTTGACTTCGTATAGGTCCTGAAACATCAAAAACATTGAAAACAGGGTTTTTCTGCCCTACTGGGTTATAGCCAAAATAAAGGGGATCATTGGTAAGTCCCCAAAAATCAATGTAAAACAGGGATATAACATTATATATGATGCAAATATGTGGGAAAACATGTTAACAAACTACAAAATTCATGTATGCATTTTACATGCATCACCATAACGGCAAATAAGGTCTGACATGTATCCTCTTAAGTAATGGATGTTTACTTTGATACTTGTCGGTTATGTGCCACGACAAACTGATCATGGGATCGTGGTGTATGCATAATAGGGATTCTCGGAGGCTTAATCCGGGGGGGCCAACACAAGGTGTCCTTTTGCGTGTGATACGTTGCTAACGTATCTATAATTTTTGATGTTCCATGCTTGGTTTTTATCTACTTTCTTATGTTTTGTCCACACCTTGGAGTACTTTTACACACTTTCTGGGACTAACCTATTAACAAGATGCCACAGTGCTAGTTGCCTATTTTCTGCTATTTTTGGTTCCAGAAAGTCAGAAAATTAATATTCTCGGAATTGGACGGGACAAAAGCCAAAGTTGATATTTTACCGGAAGACTCACGGAGCCAGAAGTCGAGACGGAGAGGGGCCACAGGGTGGCCACACCATGTGGTGGCGCGGGCTAGCCCTGGCCGCGCCACCAAGTGGTGTGGCCCCCTGGCCGCCCACCGACCTTGCCTCTTCTCCTATAAGATGCCTCTCGATGCAAAAACCCTAAATCGTCAATCAGAAATCCACGAAAAGTTCCGCAGCGCCGCCGCCACTAAAGGGGAGATCTGAGGGACAGAAAGTCTCTGTTCCAGCACCCTGCTGGGACGGGGAAGTGCCCCCGGAGCCATCTCCATCTATCTCCACCACCATCTCCATCGCCGTTGCTGATTCCCATGATGAGGAGGGAGTAGTTCTCTCTCGAGGCTAAGGGTTCTACCAGTAGCTATGTGTTCATCTCTCTCTCTATGCATTATCATATTGTTATCATGAGCTTTGTAATCAAGTAGATCAACCTTGCTACTCAAGTGCTTTAATAGATCTCTGCTCTCCCCATGTGTGTGAAGTTGACAGTGTGCACACCATGGTGGCACTTAGGCTAGAGATTACAAATACTTGTTATGAGTTATATTTGGAGTTGGATGTCTTTATGAAATTTTGGTGTTTTTTTGAACCATCTAGTGCTCAAGGTGACCGTGTGGGGTTATCTAGATGTGGAAAGCAAACTTTGAGGTGTGTTGTTATAGCCCTACCATCGATTAGAGTCTCCAACCGGAGAGTAGTTCAGAGTAGTATCATGAAGATAATATATTTATATGAGAGTGTTCACTAGTGAAAGTATCATCCCTAGGCCTTGTTTCTAAGCATTGAAACATCGTTTGCAACTAGATCTGTTACATATTTGCTTGCTTCCATCTTTATTTTAGTTTGCCTTTAGTCTCTTCCACGCCATCAAGCTATTTACTTGCACCATTGTCTTATATCCATACCTCTTGTATTTTACTATCTCTTCGCCGAACTAGTGCACCTATACACCTGACAAATGTATTGGGTGTGTTGGGGACACAAGAGACTTCTTGTATCTTGATTGCAGGGTTGCTTGAGAGGGAATACCTTTGACCACTTCCTCCCTGAGTTCGATAAACCTTGGGTGATCCACTTATGGGAAAACTTGTTGCTGTTCTACAAACCTCTGCACTTGGAGGACCAACAACTATCTACAAGAATAGAAGTACGTAGACATCAGCGTGTATGACCTACCATGAAAATTTATGGACCTATTTCATAAATGCATGCAAATCAAACTTGTGTTTTCTCTCTCTGTTGCCTCTCTCCATTTATCTTCCCTCTGTACTCTGTAGCCCCACCTTAAATGACTTTATGTTGATTTACCAAAATTAGGTAATTTTCTTACCACAAGTAAGTGTTGGCTTGCTCTAAAATTATGAAAAAAAACCGTTTAAGGTACTACTACCTTCGGTCCGGATTCACGGATGTAGTATAATAGCTTTTTCGCTAGAAGACCTAGGTTTAATAAAACCTTGGAAAGCAATGCTAAAAGGAAATACAAAGGACACATCTACAGGACTTTGTTTCTTTGTTTTACCTTAGTTTACTAGACCAATCTACTTTAATTTTATAATGGGTTGAATCAATCGATGGAGATAGGCCAGGGTTGAAGATCCACCTGCAGCTGCGCATCATATGGGATAAAAGATAAAAATAAGCATAGTCATGTGTAATGGTTGAATAGGATAATATCTTGTGGGCAACACATCCTAATATACTAGAGCCCTCATGATGCAGCGGGCATAGCAATAGTATTTTAATCCAACCGAGTGCACCACGAAGCAACGGGCTACAAATGATTATTAAGTGTAAAACACAGATCAAAGCATTAAGTGGTGATGTTGTTGTGATCCCGAATGGGTCGCTAAACAAAGACCGTACTACCCTTTCTGGCACTAGGGTTCCTATGAGATCGCCGCTAGCCAAGTATCTCACCTCAAGCCTTTATCAATACATAGGATCTTGGGTACCTACAAGTCCACATATCGAGGCAATAGACAAAGAAACAAAAGATAAAAATCTCTATTGCAAATAAAACACAATACTGTCATGAATTAGATGCACATAATTGTTGTGAGGTTTCTCCCCAACCCGCAGCCCGTGAGGACTACTCACTCATAACAATAAGATCTAGGATAGAAAACATTGTGCAAAATACTTAGAATGAAATCAAATATTCTTACAATGGTCGCCAAATCACAAGGATATATAAAGTACAAAGCAATGTCTATGGCTAATGGAGGGGATGGATGATGAAAGTGATGAACAATGGTGTGGATCTCCTTTGGTGGTGTTGCGATGTAATCTGAGAATGGAAGCTCTCTGGCCGGCGGCTGGAGCCTCAAAATATATAGGCGCCTTCACAAAAGTTGTAGGGTTTGACGAGAAGAAGCCATCGCCAAATGGTACGGTCAGATGGTACGGGCAGGCCCTGCCTGTACCAGTGGTCGTTAAGCTTGCAGGCGCCAGGGAATGACTCCCCAATTACTTGGCCGTGTGGACTTCCTCAAAAACCTTCATTATGACTCCTGATTTCGCATTAAAAAGCGTGATTTCCTGCGCAACACAATTCAAATCAAGGTTTTGCATATCTTTGTAAATTGCTTGACTAAAAACAATGTTTAAACATGGTGGAAGATGGCTATTTTTGGAGCCATCAACCTCCCCGAAGCTCAAACCTTGATCGCCCACGAGCAAGAAGAAACAAAAGAACTATAAGGAATTCAATGTTTAAACTTGAAACAACGAGAATAAAAATTCTCTTACGATTGGTAGTCATATGCGCTCAGCACTTCATTCATTTGTGAGGCTTATCAAAGTTAGAGAGATGACAAGAGTACTATACAAGCTTCGGTAAGTCAAGACAATCAAAGTAAAGTTTAATATAAGTATAAATAACTAGAAGTGTAGCAATCAATCCAATTCTTGTAGTTAACTCTTAGCTTTCCAAGGAAAACTAGGATGTTCAAATAACATAATTGAGTAAGAGGGTTTCATGTCCTAAGTAGCATAACTGTGAAGTGTCTTATTTACACCCACATCAATAAATCAAATCTATAAAAAAACTTATAATCCAATCATTGTCTCTCAAGAAAATACATAAAGTAGTAATGAGACCATGCCAATGACTTGTTATGTGGATCTTCATACATATATCTTTTCTCTTTTTTTCCTCTTTCAAGGATCATTGGCTATTTTCTTTTACAAGTGCTTGCACAACCTTTGAGAGCACCAATACTTTTGTCCATATACTGACATATGCCACTCATGTCATCAACTCATAGCCAAAATCTGGGGTTATGCCATACATTGTTGAAAAGCTAGCGGAGTTGTTGGCATCCCAAAGGTGTGCATGAGAAACATATAACTTTTTCTTTCTCTTCTATTTTTTATATACTAGTACCGCAGTTTGGTCCACAAGGCTAGCTTTGGCATGCATCACAATTACCAATAGACTTCATTTCAATCAAACAACTCCTTTCATGAGTGCCGTCAAGACTATCAAAACATCTATGGGGTTAAGTATCTTAAATGGTATAGTCTCAAGACAATCATTCATCAAACAAGTCATAAATTTCAGACTTTTCTTACTATACTTGTTTGGTAATATTATTCCAAGGTAAGAATCGATTAGCTAAAAGAACTAGAGCAAAAGCTTCCACAACTAATCATCATACTAATAAAAAGCCTACTCTAACCATATTAAATTACTCCCACTAGCATGGCATCTTAGAAAATCGACCAACTAGGATAAACAACTCAAACTTAAAAAGTAGGAGACATAGGACGAACCTCTCATAAGTGAATTCATGGTCCTCTTCCTTATAGGGACGTGTTCGTTCAAAACTCAAATGTGATTACTCTCATAATAATATTAAAACAAAGAGGCAATGTGTGAATCCACATTTACGAAAAAATGAAAAACGGAAATATCTTTTTGTATATTGAGGATAGGGACTAAAGAATAGAAAGGAACATGCAACCAAGCATGGAACTAACAAAAGAAAAACAAATAAAAAACAAAATCAAACTAAAAATAAAAGCAAACTAAAAAGCAAAGGAAAAAAGCAAAGTGTTGGAACAAGCCAACACGAGTGTTTGAAAGCTCCCAAGGATCTAGATTACAACCTCATTATTACACAAACTAATTTGCCGGGGGAACACATCCCCAAGCTCAGGCTTTTGCAATACCTTTTGTATCTCATTGTGGTGGTGGTGGTGGATAGTCTCCCATGTTCCATTGGCTGCTCCAATCATGGAACTGGGTGGCGAGGTTTGCAGAAGCATCTTGAAGGTTGATGGAGAGGTTGTTCATGTTTTGAATATTTCTTTGAGCGCATAGATATCTTCATAGGTGGTGTAGTAGTTTTGTGGCTGCACATCTTGTTCGGTTCCCTCTTGTTCTACTTCTTCATCTTGTCCTCCTCCTCCCATGGGTATTTCTTGATGGGGTAGATTTGCCTCAACCTACACATCAAAATGCAAACGTTCATCATCAATAGAGAATAGACCATTAGGTAAAGGAGTTGTGATCAAGTGATTCGATCCAGGTATATCAAGGAAGTATCTACCATTAGTTCTAGAAACCATACCACATGCTCTTAGAGTAGAAAGACCGAGATGGTGACTTCCTATCAATGATTGGATGTTACCAAGGTTGATGTGAAGTGCGTGTGCAAGAACGGCTACAACTCCTCCTCCGCATATGGGTCCTCGAGATTGAAGAGTCTGATGCTTAAGGTAAAACACAAGAAGAGCGTCTAAATTTGGTGTTAAGTTACAATTAATAATAACAGCCTTTGCGAGAATCATCATGTCCTCCTCATTAACTCTAATAAACTCACCATGTGCCTGCAAGGTGTTAGTAATAACATAAAACAAATAACGAACAGCAGGATGATCAATTTGGTCCCCCTTGGGTGTGTTTACATGGATTCTCATCAAATTAAAGTACTCCCAAGGTGCAGGATTTAAAACAAAAGTAGTGGAGAGTATGTAGGTGGTGTTGTTGGCAAACCCAAAATATTGAGGCCGTTGGTCGAGCGTTAAGGAGTACTCACAGTTCATAAGACAAAAGTTGATGTGATCAACTCTAGGCCTTTGATCCTCGGAACAATAGTGAGAGCCCATCGTATGTGTCAAGGCGCTGAGGAACTCAAGTGTCAAGCGGCGGTACATGGCGACATCCTGGAAGAAAAAGCCATACAAACCAACATTATTGCAAAGGAAATCAAAATCAGCACGAATGCCAAGTTGGTTCAGGATATAGGGTCACGCCCACTTGGTGGACTTGATTTCTCGGAGCTTGAGACGGTTGAAACGATTTAGCTAAAACTTCTCGGTGAACTCGATAGCAAGTGACTCGAGGGTCAACGTATCAACGGGTGGTGTGGAAGGTTCCGCAGCCATCACACATGTATGACTTCTCGTGTTCATCTAAAATAAAATAAAATAAATAAAGAATGCTATTTTTTAATTCAATAGAAACGTAGCATAAACGATCCTCTAAACTAGTTACAAAAGAAACTCCTCTAAAACAATACTAAGCATGCTCAATATCAAGATTAGATCAAGAACAAGACCTAAGTCTAGATTGACAATGATGAAATATTGAGTGAAGATTTGCCACAAATAAGTTGAAGATCAAAGGAGAATCATACCTTAGATCGATAGATTGCAAGGAACTGAAGTAATATTGAGTAAATTTGAAGATCCAATGGAGGTTGTTTGGAGTTTGGAGGAAGAAGAAAGATAAAGATTTGTTTCGGGCCTTTTTAGGTTACCTCCTCATAGTATTTATGGCGGCCGCGTACATGGTACATGCGGGTGGTACGACCGGAGCCCACCCGTAGCAGGTGACATACCTTGGGGTGATGACTCCCTTCTAGTGATGCACTCGGTACGGGAGCGCGGTACGGGCGCGCGTGCCTGTACTGCTGGTCGTTATTCACTCGGTACCTTTAATTGAAATCTGATATTTTGCTCGAGGCTACGGTACGGGCGTGCGGTACGGGTGCTTCCGACCGTACTAGTGGTCATTACAAGCACTGTTTCCTATGGCAAAACTCAGAATTTCTATCTTCCAATGATTCGAGGTGGTACGGGCGCATGGTATGGGCCCTTTCGGCCGTACCACTAGTCGTTAAACGGCTAGTGAGCTGCAAAACTCAAAGAATTTGATTAGTAGCTTCGTGCATCTTTGCACATCCTATCAAAGGACAAAATAATAGCAAATATACTACATCAAAATCAGCAATACTTCTTAGGCCATGTGTTAGTAAAATAAGAGATCGAGGATTACCTTATTTATTCTCCTCTATAGCATCCCAATTGTCTAACAATTGTAATGCTACTTGGTCTAGTAATATAATGGCTACTTCCTATATATAATTGTTGCATCATAATTATATCATGCTCATGTCATCATGCCACCTTGCATTTGAGCATCATACAAAACCCTTTTCTTTTGGTTCTTCTCTCACATGCATTATTAATTGTATTTGCTTCTTGATATTGTATTTGGTTATTGATATATTGTTTAATGCCCAAGTTGAGTTGGGGGCATATCTTTTATTCACCTTCATCACCTTTCTTTTCACCACCTTATAATTCCACCATTCCATTAATCCATGGGCTTGTATTTCTTTTCTTTTGATTTTATTCTAGCTCATGTGAATGGGGTGGATCTAATCCTAACTATCTTTTGCTTGGCCTTTAGTTTCCACTTCTTGGGAATGCATAAGAATAATGCCATATTATTATTATTGTTTTCACAAAATAAATCATGGCATTTATTATTTGTGCATGGGCCATGCAAGGGTACCACCACCTTTAGTCCATTTGACTCCTCTTGGTTTTATTGGCTTTTCCCCTTGTGGATCATCGCCATCCCTCTCCACCATCTCCATATTCTCATCTACACCATTTTTATTCTTTTCCATTCATTATGCAAGTGAGGCCTTTTTTTCCCATAATCTATTTCCTTCTCTTTTTCTTGATTACTCTTTCACCTCATCTTAGCCTAAATCCAAGCCCTCACTTTTACCTCTTGGGTTGATCTTATAAACAAGTTTTAAACCTAAACATCTCACAAAAACCTAACCTAGCTATCTCTCTCTAATCTCCTCTAACCTAGTTCTACTTAAACCCTAACCCCTACCACACCTCTCTCATCTCTCCTCTCTCTACCATGCTGATCTCCATGCCCTAGTCTCTCTCTCTCTCCCTGGCCCACACCCTAGCTACTCACCTACCCACCCCAAACCCTAGCCCATGCCGAGCCGGCCCTAGCTACACCCTAGCTCACCCGAGCCCCCTCTCCTCTCTCTTCCTCTCTACCTGTCGTGCCAGCCCCACCCAGCTGCTCCACCACGCCGACCCCACCTGGCAGCACCACCCCACCTGCCCCTGCCTGCCAGCCCGAGCATGTGTGAGGAGGAGATGGAAAAGGTGGCCGAAGCCACCTTTATCCCTGCCCCGTGCCCACACGCTACCCCTGCCTTCCCCTCGCTTTTCCCTCCTTCCACACGTCTCTCTGCATCATCCAGATCCAACCCCAAGCCCCGCCTCTCCTCCCCTTCTTCTTCACCGTCGCCAGAACCTGCCGCCGGTCGCTGCCAGTACCCGGCATCTCCTCATTCCAGCCAGCGAGCACGACGTGGAAGTGGTCGAGGAGAGCGAGGACGTTCCCCTACTTCGCCTCGTACGAGCCGACGAACGAGGGGCACCAGAACCGCCGGAACCAGCGCCGCCTGACGCAAACCCTAGATCTCCGGCCGCCAGCCTCGTCGACGATCCGCCACGCCTCTCCCCGATCTGACACCACTGACCACCCCGTGGTGAGCCCCTCTACCACCCTGACATGCTCCGCCTCACTGGGAAGCCCTAGCTGCGTCAGTCGTTTCGACGAACGCCCTCGGTGCGCCGTCGATCGCTATGTCTGCACGTGCCCGCGCCGCCTAGAGCCTCACTTAGCCGCGCAGCTGCTCCCGGACAACAACCCCCTCCCTAGCCCAACGGTAGCCGCCGCCGCCCGCGCACGCCAGGTCCCCAGTTCGATTCCCCGCGCACCGCGCCCTGCGTCGGTCGATCTTAGACCTTTCGCGGTAAAGAGAAAACAGAAGAACAGTACCGCGGCCCCCCTTTTGCAGAAAACCCCCCTTTTTAATTCTCACTCATCCCGCGGTCCATCCTACCCCACCTGCCAGCCGTCGTGCCCTTTTTGCAAAAAGGCACCTGTCCTTTCTTCACCCCTAACCCGCGGTCCAGCCTGCCCCGCTTGTCAGCCCCTGCAGGTCCAGCCGCTGTCACGTGGGCCTCTAGTCAATGGCCCACCAGTCAGCCTCGGTGGCTAGTTAAGCCCGCGGTAGAAAAGAGTTTTCCGCGCGCGTGTGCCCCGCCAGCAGCTGGCCCACCTGTCTGTGACTGTGGCTAGGTTGGCCTAAGTGTAAAACGTTTTTCTGTTTTCTATTTTAAAATAAATTTTCCAGAAATTGTTTAAATTCAAATTCAAATCAGATTTAAATAATTTTTAAAATACAAATCCAAATAATACATATAATGTATGTTTTGGAATCAGAAAAATGTGAGGAATTCAAATATGACATCCAAAACAATGTTTGAACTCTTCAAAATTTCGAGATGATTAAAATTACAATAAAATGCCCTTTTCTTAATAAATTAATAACTTCAATTTTATAACTCCAAATTTGACAAATAATATGTCTAAATCGATCAGTGCGACGAGCCCATTCTATCTATGCAGTCCTTGTTCTGAATTGAAGCATGCATCATGTCATTATTAAAAACCTGAACTGTTTATGACAATAAAATTGGACCAAATAAATAATAAAATGCTTTATTTCTTGTATCCACACCTCACCTTTGCCATGCTACTTTAATGCCATGTAAATTGTGCATCATTCATCATGGCATGCTTGTTTGCTTGTCGCACTTTAATTCATAGGCTTGTGCACTTTATTTATGTTGGCCCTTGTTTGTTTGGTTCTTCTTCGAATAGACGCCCAGCAGGAGAATTATCAGGAATCATAGGAGTACTACCCAGATCCATCTCTCGCTTCAACTGAGCTGCCAGGCAAGCACTACCTCATGCTTGCATACATATAGTACCTATTGCCTCTATCTTATTATTGCATCATTGAGTCGCGATTGCATTAAATTGAATCCGAAGTACTGCATAGCCTTTACTTTTAAACCCCACCGAAGCTTGTTCCTCCATCCCATGAGCCATTACTATAGGAGTTGTTTGAGCCATGCGAGTCGTAGAAAAGCATGTGTAGGGTATGTGAGTGTCTGATGGATAACGAGGTACTTAAACAACTTAACCTGAGTAGTAATGGGATAACTAATGAAAGAGGCACCGGTGAGCAATATCTGCTATTTGGTTTTTCATGCTCACTTGTGTCCAGTAGGACCCCGAGTACTTGATTCCTGTTCCTTGTTTACTCGCACTATCCACATTCGGGAGGCCTTATGGACCCCCCTGAGCCAGAGCTTGATTCATTCTTATTTCTTGGGGCCACAAAGTAGTTTGGGGCTTTGTTACTATCCTGTACTTATGCCATGCTTTACTATTTTATTAAGATTGTGCGTGGAGCACCTGTACTGTTTTGGATGCGGAGTGTTTTCGCGGTTCGACAAGCCCAGTCACACTTTCGGGTTCCCAGTCGTTTACATCCATTGACGCAACCCTTGGGTCCGTCTCGGAGCCGGCCAACTTTGTTGCGGGTAGCTTAATGGGGTGGCCCCTTGAAATATTTCTGAATCCTGTGATTGCTTTGTCGTGAATGCCTCGTTGGGTTTTGAGTTGGTTTTTCCGAGGTTGATCGAGTGTGTGTTGCTATTCGTGCACCCCTGCAGGGTAAATCTTTCTGAAAGCCGTGTCCGCGGTTATGGACGACTTGGAGTACAGTTTCTCGATCATAGACAAGTATAACTAAAGTACCGCTTTTAATTTGACTAAGCACTTGACTAGTAAATAGTGCAATGCTCATGGAATGGTTAATAAAACTGCCAACAGATGATGGGGGTTGTTCGTCCGCTTCCTCGTTGGTAAGCGAGGAGGAGGATGGATCTGTTAATTATACTGTTATAACTGTTGTTCTTAATTCACGGACATCCGTCTATCATTGGTTAGGCGGATGGTTAGCGAGTATCTATAGAATTGTTAGGTATTATCTTTTGCTGCAATTGCGCCACCCCCAGGTTGTGTCCCCTTTAGTGGCATAAAGACTTGCTGAGTACCCCTAGGGTCTCACACGATAAATTGTTTGATTCAGATGAACAGGTGTACCCGCAAGATGGATACTGGGTGGAGGAGACAGATGATGTTGGCAACGATCATTCGGTGTAGAGATTCCGGGAACGGGGATCCGTGAGATCTGTGGGCGGGATGTGTTTATTTATGTGGCATCTTATGCCGATTTGCTTCTTATCCGTACTCGGATCTTGTTTTCCGCTTTCGCCTGATACTCTGATGTGAGATGTATGAGGAGCTATCCTAAATTATTATCTCTATCTAGGACATTTGAATCTTGCCGTATGGCGTTGCAATATTTCTATTTCTTTTAGATGGAATGGCTCTGAGGACTGTTGTATGTGGCTTGCATACATACTCATTTGTGTATGTAGTTGATCCCTTCGCCTGCCGATTACGCCGCTCGGTCTTGTCCCGATGTCTGAAAGTGGTTAGGACGGCCGAAAGGTCTACCGTGAGTGGCCCTGGGCCCCACCGTATTATTTTAACCACTTTCGTTCATCCAGGCATGTAACTAAGAGCGTAATTCACCGAGGTAGTTACATCCTCTCTCCAAATATCTTCTTGAACACTCTTTTTTAGAAACAAAAAAGACGAAACAAAACAAACAAAACTTACAAGACTAACACAAAAGTAAAAACTTTGTTTCACATGGGTTGCCCCCCATGAAGCGCTTCTAGTTAAGGTTAATTAGCTTGACCCTGATGGCAATCATTTTGGTTTAATGAGTGGAATTCCCACTCCAAAGTAATTGGCTTTCAAAGTAATTATACCATCACCATCATTAGGATTGGCCTTCTTCTTCCTAGGGAAGTAGACTATAAAATGATATCTAGATGGTAGCCCTATTCTCACATTCCCCTCATGTAAATTACTTAAAGCTTTGATAGTTCTTAGGAATGTCCTACCTAAAATTATAGGTGCTATGGGATCTTCAGGCATGTCCAGAATAACCAATAAGAGCGGGACTACCTTTAATTTCAACAACTATATTTTATTTTATCCCAATAGCTTGTTTATAAGTTGAATCCGCTAGATGGAGTCTCAGTTCAGTAGATACAAATGGCCCCAAGTTTAATTTGTCAAATAGGCTTTTGGAAATAGTTGAAATGCTTGGACCAAGATCACAAAGTGCGAATATCTCATTAACTCCCACCTTAACTTTAATAGTGGGCTCAAATATATCATCTAGCTTAGCAGGAAGCTTATTATCTAGTATCTTATACTCCATCTATAAATATTGAACTTTAGATGCTACTTGTTGTATAAATTTTTGGTACATAGAATCATTACCTTGTTCTATACTGGGATTCTTCACGGTGATCATCTTTATTAGATCTTGCATGGTATATTCCGGTGTTGGTGTGTTGCTATAATCCATCTCTTTACGTTTTTCTTCATTTGTTACCACCCTCGTCATCTTGAGGTCTTCTATCGAATTTGGCTCGGGATTTCCAGCAAACTTTGCTAGTATGAGAGCTTGGCTCCCAACTACCTTCCCCCACCGAGCCTCCACGGTCTTTGTCCTTTTCTGTAGAGCCTGCACATCAATTCTAATTGCAATGGCTTGGTTAGATAATTTTCCTATACTACTTTCATGGTTCTCCGTGATTTTAATAAGAATATTATTTTGCTTAGTTTGAGCTTGTATAAAAGTTCTAACAGTTTTCTCAAACGAGAGATTGCCATGATTTGCTCCATTATTATTATCACAATTGTTGTAAGGTGTTCCTGCTGGATTATACTAATGTTTTTGAACGTTAGAAGCATAATTGTGATTTTTCAATGCAGGATTAAAATGAGTGAGAGCTATAAAATTGCATTAATATCGGTAGCAATATCATTAACTTGGGTATCTTCTTTACCCTTTACTATATTAAGTATCTCCTCTATCTTAGATGTAAGCTCTTCATTATTTATCTTGGTAATTGAACTTACTCTCTTTGAGGTTCTCTCCACATGCCATTGGGCATGATTATTTTGCATATCATCAATTAATTTCTTTGCAACACTCACTCCCTTTCCCATGGTTGTTAATCCTGTTGCAGCATCTAGCATAGACTTAGACATTGGGTTAAGACCATTATAAAACAAATGTAATATAAGCCATTTGTCCATCCCATGACTAGGACAGTTCATTATGGCTTCTTTCATCCGTTCCCATGCAAGAACTAGTGGCTCACGGTCTTCTTGTCTAAAGCTTGTAATGTTGGATCTTAGTTGCATAGTTTTAGCTAGGGGAAAATTTTAGTCATAAACAAATTAGTACACTCCTCCCAAGATTTAATAGTGCCCTTTGGTAGAGCTAGCAACCAATCCTTAGCCTTTCCTCTAAGAGAGAAAGGAAACAATCTTAATTTAATAGCATTTGGATCTACAACCTTAATACACATCATGTCACAAATTTCAGTACAAGTGTTTAAGTGCAAACCCCAATCCTCAGAAGATGAGCCCCCAAATTGGTTTTGTTGAACCAAACTTAAAAGGTTAGGCTTTATTTCATAAGCTTACGCATCAACAGTGGGCTAAGTGATAGGTGCACGAATAAAATAATTAGTGTGAGTAGCATACTCCCCAAGTCTCTTTTGAGCCATGGCTCTTATATTTTTGGTAATATTTTTTAAGTAAAGAAAATATATAACAAGTAACTATTTTTTGATTTTCAAATAGATAACAAGAAAGTAAACTAATAACAAGAAATAAACTACAAACTAATAATAAAACTAAAAACAAGGTCTCTAGTGACCTCACTAGGATAGCAAAATTGCTTCCCCGATAATCGTGCCAGAAAAAGGGTTGATACCTTTGATCCGGATTCACGGATGTAGTATAATAGATTTTTCCCTAGAAGACCTAGGTTTAATCGAACTTGGAAAGCAATGCTAAAAGGAAATAAAAAGGACACATCTACAAGACTTTGTTTCTTTGTTTTTCCTTAGTTTACTAGATCAATCTAGTTTACTTTTATAATGGGATGAATCAATGGATGGAGATAGGCCAGGGTTGAAGATCCACCTGCAGCCACACATCATATGGGATAAAAGATAATAATAATCATAGTCATGTGTAATGATTGAATAGGGATAATCTCTTGTGGGCAACACATCCTTGAAGGGAATATGCTCTAAGAGGAAATAATAAAGTTGTTATATTATATGTATTCCAAGTATATGATTGATGTTTATTTTACATGCTATAATTCTATTAATACAGAAACCATAATACATGTGTGTTTAATAAGCAAATAGAAAGTTCCTAGTTATGCCTCTCTATAAACTAGATCGTTGATTAACAACATGATCAAGGTTTCCTGATCATGGACATTGGATGTTGTTAATAACGAGGTCACAACATTGGTGAATGATGTGATGAACATTCATCCGAAGTATAACATTACAATCAAAGTCATTATGTTTAGATTGCTATAGCATCATACGAAGTAATCTTTATCCTTAGACCATGAGATCAAGTTAATTTCTAACACCGAAAGAATACTTTGATAACATCAAACATCACACCGTAACACGGTGACTATAAAGATGGGTTTGGGTATTCCGAAGCTGTTATGTTGAGGTTCATGGATCAAGAGTGGAATTTTTCAATCTTGATGACAGATAGATATACTCTGGGCTCTCTTGGTGATATCACATTAAGATAGCTTGCAAGCAAGTGATGTGATCACTAGGATGTTATATCACGTGAACGAGAAAAGAGTGCATGTCGGTAACGAGATCAAAAGAAGTATTGAGATACTGATGATCGAATCTTGGACATGTAATATCTCGCAAGACAAAGGGATTTAGTTACTATCGTTAAAGGTTCTCTCGATCACATAAGTCATTGTTGAATGTGTGGGAGTCAGTATGGATCTCCAGGCCTCGCTTCTGATTATTGATCTGAGAGGGGTCTCGATCATGTCTGCATTATTCGCGAACCGTAGGGTGACAAACTTAAGGGTAGCCAAACACCATTTGGAGCAAATATGTTCTATACGAAAGAATTCCAAAGCGCTGGAATTATTTCAATAGACACCGCAATTATTTTGGGGTGAAATTTCTGAAATTTGTTCTGCATGTGATATTGAAATGTTGTAGGGGGTTTCATGTGGATGTTTGTTAATTAAAGTAATTAAAAAATTCTGAATAAAATTAATAAAAGAGTTTTATTAAATGACAGAGCATTAAATTTGGAGAAATTCAATGCATTTAAAGTGGAGACTTTAAAAGAGAATGTGATTAGTTAAACTCGATCTATCATAAACTTAGTCTAACTTTACAAATTCTGTTGTAGATGTCACCACCTGCTTTTAATTTCAATGTGTTCATGGAGAAAGAGAAACTTGCGGCAAATAGTAGCAACTTTACCAACTGGGACTTGAACTTGAGGACTTTCCTCACTACTTCACAAAAACAATATGTGCTAGAGGGTCCGATAGGTGACACTCCTGCAAATACTGCGTCTCTAAATGAGCACAATGTGTATGACACAAGGCATGATGACTACACCCTGGTAAAATACGTGATCCTTATGTCAATGGAACCTGAACTCCAAAGACGCTTTGAACTCAGCAGCGCTGATGCTACGGTGAAGGAAATCAAAGCCATGTTTGAGAACCAAATCTGTGCTAGGAGATATAAGATCTCTAGCGAGTTCTTTAGCATAAAAATGAAGGAAGGAACACATCTCTATGAACAATAACATCATGATGATGATGGACTATGTTCAACGTCTTAAGGCACTAGGATATGGTATCCCAGTGGATCTTGCGACGGATAGAGTTGTGTAGTCGCTCCCACCCAGCTACAAAGAGTTTGTACTGAATTACAAGATAAGTGGTGCGAATTGATCGCTCACTGAACTCGCTGCCATTCTGTTGGCTACCGAAGTAGACATAAAGAAAAGGCATTATGAGTTGATGGTTGATATGATCGCCATCTCCAAGGAAAGAGGTGAGCCTAAAGGTAACTTCGAGAAGTGTGGCAAATCATTTGCTGCACCTAAGAAAAAGACCAAGGTAGGCCCTCAGCTTGATGCTGAATTCTATCATTGCAAAGAGAATGGTCACTTGAAATGGAACTGCCCTGAATATGTGGCTTTAGTAAAAGCTAGCAAGGCAAACAAAGGTATATATGATATACATGTTATTGATGTGTACTTGACTAGTACTCGCAGAAGCACATGGGTATTTTATACTGGATCGGTTGGTAACATATGTAACTCAAATCAGGGGTTGCGGAACATGCGACCACTAGCAAGGGATGAGGTCAAGATGCATGTCAGCAATGGATCAAGAGTCGATGTGATCGCCATCGGAATGCTGCCTCTCCACCTACCATCGGGATTAGTGATAAATCTAAATAATTGTTATTTGGTGCCTACACTAAGCATGAACATTGTATTTGGATCGTGTTTGATGTGAAGTGGTTATTCATTTAAGTCCGAAAACAATGGTTGTTCGATTTATATGAATAATATCTTATATGGTCATGCACCTGTGATGAATGGTTTATTTCTGTTGGATCTCGATAATAGTGTTACACATATTCATAATGTTGATGCTAAAAGGATTAAACCTGATGATGATATATCTGCATATATGTGGCACTGCCGTCTAGGTCCTATTGGCGTTAAACGCATGAGAAACTCCATTCTGATGGTCTTTTGGAATCACTGGATTTTGAATCATTTGATACATGTGAGCCATGCCTTATGGGCAAGATGACTAGAACGGCGTTTTCCGGTTCAATGGAACGAGCGATAGATTTACTGGAAATCATACATACAGATGTATGTGGTCCAATGAGTATGTAGACATGAGGTGGATATCATTATTTTCTTACTTTCACGGATGATTTGAGTAGATATGGGTATATCTATTTGATGAAAAAAAAGTTTGAAACCTTTGAAAAGTTCAAGGAATTTCAGAATGAAGTGGAAAATCATCGTAATAGAAAGATTAAATATCTGCGGTCTGACCGTGGAGGTGAATATCTTAGTTACGAGTTTAGCACACACATGCGAGATTGTGGAATAGTTTCACAACTCACACCTGCCAGAACACCACAACGTAATGGTGTGTCGGAACGTTGTAATCGTACTTCATTGGATATGGTTCGATCTATGATGTCTTTGACTGACTTGCCACTGTCATTTTGGGGTTATGCACACGAAACCTCTGCATTCACTTTAAATCGGGCACCATCTAAATCCTTTGAAACGACACTGTATGAATTATGGTTTGGAAACAAACCTAAGCTGTCATTTCTTAAAGTTTGGGGTTGCGATGTTTATGTGAAGAAACTTCAACCTGATAAACTCGAACCCAAAGCGGAAAAATGCATCTTCATAGGATACCCTAAAGAAACAATTGGGTATTCCTTCTATCACAGATCCGAGGGCAATGTTTTCGTTGCCAAGAATGGATCCTTTCTAGAGAAAGAGTTTCTAGCGAAAGGCGTGTGTAGTCGGAAGGTAGAACTCGAAGAGGTTATTGAACCTTCTCTTCATGAAACGGTGAGTGGCGCAGCGCCTAAAATTGTTTCGGAGTTGACTTCACAGAATGAAGAGGGAACTAATGATAATGATCATGAAACTCCGAAAGAGGACACTACCGAACCTCACAGGTCAAGCAGGACACGTGCAGCTTCCGAACTGTACGGATATCCTGTTATGAATTTCATGGTTGATAAAATAGATGACCCTACAACGTATGAAGAAGTGATGATGAGCCTGGATTCCAACAAATGGCTAGAATCCATGAAATCCAAGATGGAATCCATGTACGAAAACCAAGGTTGGACCTTGGTGGACTTACCTCGCGATCGAAAGGCTGTTGAGAATAAATGGATTTTCAAAAGAAAAATTGATGCTGATGGTAGGGATGAAAATGGAGAAGAAACTGACAGAACTGAGTGGTGCCACATTTGTTTTCATATTTTTCTGCGGAAGTGGAAACGAATATAGAAACCCCGAAAACAAAAATAGAAGCAGGTATTGTCTGAAGCAGATACATACCGAATACAGTGCAGACGTGAAACAGTGAAAATTTTACCTGGAACAAAGAGAACCCTAGAATCATGCAACAAATCTGGAGCATTCTAGAAAACCAACAAAATTGTTCCCTTGTTATATATAGCACGGTGCTAGGTTTACAAGGGAATAGGGAATGATCATTTCGGGGAAGCCTCCTCAAATGCATCAAGGGATTAAATAGTCTCCGGTACTAGGATGAGTAGCTTTGCAAGTTTGACTTGACAAGGTCATGTTTGTGTCAGTTGGATTTGTCCATGCACATCAACCGTAAAACGGAAATTCCATATTAGACGTAAATGTTGTTCCGTTCCCGTTAAAAAAGTTCATTTCCATTTCTGTTTGCAAAATTCTGTTTCTGTTTCCATATTTTCATTCCATTTCCATTTTTCCGTGGAAAAGTCGGAAACTTTCCGCTCCACTTTCATCCCTAGCTGATGGTAATGTGACCATCTATAAAGCTCGGGTTGTCGCAAAGGGGTTCCGACAAATTCAAGGAGTTGACTATGATGAGACATTCTCTTCCTTAGCGATGCTAAAGTCGGTTAGGATTATGTTAGCAATTGCTGCATATTTCGATTATGAAATATGGCAGATGGATGTCAAAACTGCGTTCCTCAATGGTAATATTGAATAAGAGGTGTATATGATACAACCTAAGGGTTTTGTCAATCCTAAGGATGCTAATAAGGTATGCAACCTTCAGGATCCATCTATGGAATGAAGCAAGCATCCCGGAGTTGGAAGCTCCGCTTTGATGAGGTGATCAAAGAGTTTGGATTTATCCAAACTTATGGAGAGGCTTGTATTTACAAGAAAGTGAGTGGAAGCAATGTGGCATTTCTGATATTATATGTGGATGACATATTATTGATTGGAAATGATGTAGATCTTTTAAATAGTGTTAAAAGTTATCTAAACAGCAACTTTTCGATGAAGGACCTTGGTGAAGCGCCATATATATTAGGCATCTACAGAGATAGATGAAGGCGCCTAATTGGGCTATCTGAAATTACATACCTTGATAAGATATTAAAGAAGTTTAATATGGACGGAAGTAAGAAGGGGTTCTTACCTATGTTGCAAGGCAAGACATTGAGTAAGACTCAAAGTCCAGCTACGACGGAAGAAAGAGATATAATGGATAATTGTAACTACCTCGGTGAATTACGCTCTTAGTTACATGCCTGGATGAACGAAAGTGGTTAAAATAGTACGGTGGGGCCCAGGGCCACTCACGGTAGACCTTTCGGCTGTCCTAACCACTTTCAGACATCGGGACAAGAACGAGCGGCGTAAGCGGCAGGCGAAGGGATCAACTACATACACAAATGAGTATGTATGCAAGCCACATACAACAGTCCTCAGAGCCATTCCATCTAAAAGAAATAGAAATATTGCAACGCCATACGGCAAGATTCAAATGTCCTAGATAGAGATAATAATTTAGGATAGCTCCTCATACATCTCACATCAGAGTATCAGGCGAAAGCGGAAAACAAGATCCGAGTACGGATAAGAAGCAAATCGGCATAAGATGCCACATAAATAAACACATCCCGCCCACAGATCTCACGGATCCCCGTTCCCGGAATCTCTACACCGAATGATCGTTGCCAACATCATCTGTCTCCTCCACCCAGTATCCATCTTGCGGGTACACCTGTTCATCTGAATCAAACAATTTATCGTGTGAGACCCTAGGGGTACTCAGCAAGTCTTTATGCCACTAAAGGGGACACAACCTGGGGTGACACAATTGCAGCAAAAGATAATAGCTAACAATTCTATAGAAACTCGCTAACCATCCGCCTAACCAATGATAGACGGATGTCCGTGAATTAAGATCAGCAGTTGTAACAGTATAATTAACAGATCCATCCTCCTCCTCGCTTACCAACGAGGAAGCGGACGAACAACCCCCATCATCCGTTGGCAGTTTTATCAACCATTCCATGAGTATTGCACTATTTACTAGTCAAGTACTTAGTCAAATTAAGAGTGGTTTAGTTATTCTTGTCTATGATCGAGAAACTGTGCTCCAAGTCGTCCATAACCGCGGACATGGCTTTCAGAAAGATTTTACCCTACAGGGGTGCACGAATAGCAACAAACACTCGATCAACCTCGGAAAAACCAAATCAAAACCCGACGAGGCATTCACGACAAAGCAATCACAGGATTCAGTAATATTTCAGGGGGCCACCCCATTAAGCTACCCGCAACAAAGTTGGCCGGCTTCGAGACGGACCCAAGGTTTGCGCCAATGGCTGTAAACGACTGGGAACCCGAAAATGTGACTGGGCTTGTCGATACCACGAAAACACTCCGCAATTCTTAAACAGTTCAGGTGCTCCTCGCACAATCTTAATAAAACAGTAACATGGCATAAGTACAGGATAGTAATAAAGCCCCAAACTACTTTGTGGCCCCAAGAAATAAGAATGAATCAAGCTCTGGCTCAGGAGGGTCCATAAGGCCTCCCGGATGTGGATAGTGCGAATAGTCAAGGAACAGGAATCAAGTACTCGGGGTCCTAGGGACACAAGTGAGCATGAAAAACCAAATAGCAGATATTGCTCACCGGTGCCTCTTTCATTAGTTATCCCATTACTACTCAGGTTAAGTTGTTTAGGTACCTCGTTATTCATCAGACACTCACATACGCTACACATGCTTTTCTACGACTCGCATGGCTCAAACAACTCCTGTAGTAATGGCTCATAGGATGGAGGAACGAGCTTCAGTGGGGTTTAAAAGTAAAGGCTATGCAGTACTTGGGATTCATTTTTAATGCAATCATGACTCAATGATGCAAGAATAAGATAGAGGCAATAGGTACTGTATGTATGCAAGCATGTGGTAGTGCTTGCCTGGTAGTTCAGTTGAAGCGAGAGATGCATCTGGGTAGTACTCCTATGATTCCTGGTAATTCTCCTGCTGGGCGTCTATCCGACGAAGAACCAAACAAACAATGGCCAACATAAATAAAGTGCACGAGCATATGAATTAAAATGCGACAAGCCAACAAGCATGCCATGATGAATGATGCACAATTTGCATGGCATTAAAGTAGCATGGCAAAGGAGAGGTGTGGATACAAGAAATAAAGCATTTTATTATTTATTTAACCAAGTTTTATTGTCATAAACAGTTCATATTTTTAATAATAACATGATGCATGCTTCAAATCAGAACAAGGACTGCATAGATAGAACGGGCTCGTCGCGCTGATCGATTTAGACATATTATTTGCCCAATTCGGAGTTATAGAATGAAAGTTATTAATTTATTAAGGAGAGGGCATTTTATTGTAATTTTAATCATCTCGAAAATTTAAATTGTTCAAACAATATTTTGAATAGCATATTTGAATTCCTCACATTTTCCTGATTCTAAAACATATATTATTTGTATTGTTTGGATTTATATTTGAAATCTGATTTGAGTTTGAATTTAAATAACTTTGAATTTGTTTTGTTTAAACAGTTAAACAGGAAGTCTTTTGTCACCCAGGTAGACCTAGCCACAGCCGCTGACGGTGGGACAGCTGCTGACTGGGCGAGACCCGCGCGCAAATTCTTTTCTCACCGCGGCTCTGACTAGCCCGTGCGACTGCGAGGTGGAGCCAACTGGCTAAGGCCCACGTGACAGTGGTGGGGATGGCAGAGACTGACAGGTGGGGGCAAGCTGGACCGTGGGTTGAGGGTAAGGTTCCTCGGGTGCCTTTCCGTTAAACTGCCACTGCGGCTGACATGTGGGGCCTCTAGGAGCGCGGGTTGAAGGAGTAAAAAATGTGGGGGGTTAAGTGCAAAGTGTCAACGCGCACTGTGGATCTTCTCTGATCTCTGATGGCACTCGCGGCGACAGCGTGCGCGTGGCGCGGGGGATTCGATCCCGCGACCTAGGGTGCTCACGCAGGGAGGCGAAGCCACTGCGGTGGGCTAGGGGAGCTGACAGGAGGGTGGTTGGGGCCTAGGTGAGGCTCGTTGCGGCACGGGTAGCTTGCAGACACCGGCAACCTCTGGCGCACCGAGGGCGTTCGGCGAAACGAGTGGTGGCGCTAGACGGCGACAGCGAAGCGGAGGATGTCAGGGAGGGAGAGGTGCGTACCGCGGAGACATCGGTGGTGTCAGAATGGGAAGGGGTGCAGCGGATCGTGGACGAGGCTGGCGGCCGGAGGATTAGGGTTTCGCGTCGGGCGGCGCTGGTTCTGGCGGTTCTTGGGCTCCTCCTTCGCGTCAGCGTGTCCAGGGCGAAGCAGCGAGGTCCCCTTGGTCTTCCAGGCCACCTCCACGACGCGCTCGCCAGCCAGAGCGGCGAGACACAGGGGTAGACAGTGGCGACTGGCGGCAGGTGCTGGCGACGGTGAAGAGGAAAGGGAGGAGAGATAGGCTTGGGGGTTGGATCTGGGAGAGGCAGGAGACGTGTGGGAGGAGGGGAGAAGCGAAGGGGAAAGAAGGGTGGCGTGTGGGCACGGCAGAGAAAAGTGGCCTCGGCCCTTTTCTCTCTTTCTGCTCGATCACGTGGTCGAGCTAGGGGCAGGTAGGCATGGCAGGGTGGGAGGCTGCAGGTGGACCAGGGTGAGGGGGAGGAGTAGCAGCTGGGGCCAGCATGGCAGGTGGAGAGATAGAGAGAGGAGAGAGGACTCGGGTGTAGCTAGGTTTAGTTTAGAGAGGGCTCGGGTTAGGGTTGTTAGGGATGGGGTAGGGGTGGCTGAGGTGTGGGACCAAGGAGGGAGGGTGGCTAGGTGGGCCAGCCTGGTAGAGAGGGAGTGGAATAAAGGGAGGTAAGGTAGGGGTTAGGGTTTAGGATAAGAACTAGGTTAGAGGTAAATAGAGAGATAGTTAGGGTTAGGGATTTACTTAGTTGAGTAGGCTTCTATTCTTGTTTAAAGGATCATCCCAAGAGGAGATGGTGAGTGCTTTGAACTAACATGAGAAGAGGTGGAAGATTAACCAAGAAAAAGAAAAAGAAAAGATGTATGGGAAGAAGCCCTCATTTGATTCATGCATGGAGATAATTAGAAGAAAAGATGTTGATGAGAAAAATGGGGTGGTGGAAAGGAATGGAGGTGATCCACAAGGAAAAGACCCAATAAATTCAAGAGGAATCAAAATGGCTAAAGGTGGTGGTACTTTTGCATGGCCCATGCAAAACAATAAATGCCAAGGTTTATTTTGTGAAAACAATATTAAAATTATGGCATTATTCTCATGCATCCCCAATAAGTGGAATAAGGCCAAGCAAAGAATTTATAGAATTAGATCCATTCTATCTCCCATGGGCTAGGTTAAATACCCAAAAGGAAAAATAAAAGCCCATGGTAAAAAGAATGGTGGAATTTATAAGGTGGTGAAAGGAAAGGTGAATAAAAGATATGCCCCCAACTCAACTTGGGCATTAAACAATATATCAACAACCAAATACAATATCAAGAGGCAAATACAATTAATAATGCATATGAGAGAAGAACCAAAAGAAGAAGTGTTTTATATGATGCTCAAATGCAAGGTGGCATGATGACATGAGCATGGTATAATTATGATGCAACAATTATATATAGGAAGTAGCCATTATATTACTAGACCAAGTAGCATTACCATTGTTAGACAATTGGGATGCTACAAAGATCCCCTATGCTTCAGCCATATGCTCTATAATCTATGCCATGCTATGTATAAGACCGGATGTGGCACATGCTATTTGTTTGACTAGTAGGCAACGATCTGATCAAGGTTCGGAACACTAGATAGTGGTCAAGGATATCCTTAAGTACTTAAGAAGAACTAAGCATATGTTTCTTGCATACGGGGGTGAAGAAGAGCTGGTCGCTAAGTGTTATGTCGATGCTAGTTTAGTCACCAATCCGGACGACTCTAAGTCTCAATCCGGATATGTATTTCTCTTGAACGGAGCAGCATTTAGTTGGAGGAGTTCCAAACAACCTGTGGTAGTTGGATCAACGACGGAAGCGGAATATATGGCTGGTTCAGAAGCGGCACAGGAAGCGGTTTGGATGAAGGAGTTCATAATGGAACTAGGTGTGGTTCCTAGTGCGTTGGACCCAATGGTGATCTATTGTAACAACAATGGATACATAGCCAACGCCAAGGAACCAAGGTCTCACAAGAATTCCAAGCATATTAAGCATCAGTTTCACTCCATCCATAGGCATGTCAAGGATGGAGATATAAAGATTTGTAGAATACACAGACCTAAATATAGCAGATCCGTTGACTAAAGTTCTCCCTAGGGCAAAACATGTTCAACACCAGAACTCCATGGGTGTTAGATTTATCACTATGTAAACTAGATTATTGTCTCTAGTGCAAGTGGGAGACTGAAGGGAATATGCCCAAAGAGGCAATAATAAAGTTGTTATTGTAAGTATTCCAAGTATATGATATATGTATATTTTACATGCTATAATTGTATTAATACGGAAACCTTAATACATGTGTGTTTAATAAACAAATAGAAAGTTCCTAGTTATGCCTCTATATAAACTACTTCGTTGATTAACAAGATGATCAAGGTTTCCTGATCATGGACATTGGATGTTGTTAATAACGAGGTCACAACATTGGTGAATGATGTGATGAACATTCATCCGAAGTATAGAATTACGATCAAAGTCATTATGTTTATATTGCTATAGCATCGTACGAAGTAATCTTTATTCTTGGACCATGAGATCATGTTAGTTGCTAACACCAGAAGAATACTTTGATAACATCAAACGTCACACAGTAAGAGGGTGACTATACAGATGGGTTCGGGTATTCCAAAGGTGTTATGTTGAGGCTCATGGATCAAGAGTGGAATTTTTCAATCCCGATGATGGATAGATATACTCTGGGCCCTCCCGGTGATATCACATTAAGATAGCTTGCAGGCAAGTGATGTGATTAGTAGGATGTTATATCACGAGAACGAGAAAAGAGTGCATGTCGGTAACGAGATCAAACTAAGTATTGAGATACTGATGATCGAATCTCGGACATTTAATATATCGCAAGACAAAGGTATTTAGTTACTATCATTAAAAGTTCTCTCGATCACAGAAGTCATCGTTGAATGTGTGGGAGTCAGTATGGATCTCCAGATCCCGCTTGTGATTATTGATCTGAGAGGGGTATCGATCATGTTTGCATTATTCGAGAACCATATGGTGACACACTTAAGGTTTGTGAAACACCATTTGGAGAAAATATGTTCTAGACGAAAGAATTACAAAGCACTGGAATTATTTCAATAGACACCGAAATTGTTTCGGGTGAAATTGCTGAAATTGGTTCTGCATGTGATATTGAAATGTTGCTGGGGGTTTTATGTGAATGTTTGTTAATTAAAGTAATTAACAAAATCTTAATAAAATTAATAAAAGAGTTTTATTAAATGAGAGAGCATTAAATTAGGAAAAATTCAATGCATTTTAAGTGGAGACTTTAAAAGAGGATGTGAAGGGGAAAATTTATGTGAAGAGGGTTACCACCACATGAATGGGGGAGGTGAGGGGTCACCCCATGGGGCGCTGACCATGGGGAAGGGTACCCCCTCCTCCTACAAAAGGCCCCCTCTCACTCCTTCCTCACACCTCCTCATGAAAGATCTCTCTCCCCCTCTAGAATTATTTCCCCATGGTCTCAAATTAGTAAGATACATGTTCCCGGTGGCATTTCGTCTAGAAGGACTTGCTGCTTCCGCTGCATCACTAGAACGAGGAGGTGGAGGTTGTTCGGTGGCCTGAATGTGTGTGCGAGGATGGATGTGCTGCTGATTTGCGGCGCTGGCACTTCCACACGATCTTGAGATCGGCAAGCGTTCGACTACATCATCCACGAGTTCCATATTGTTAACAAAGCTTTGTTGTTCTTCGAGGGTATGTTCTCTATGGATGTATATCTTCCCATTGCTTGTATCTATTAGATAGATCTTGGTGTATAATAGTTCCCATCGTAGGAATTTTTTGTTTTCTATGCTGCGAACCCAACAATCCTAATCGTGATGCAGCGGGCATATCAAAAGTCTTTTAATCCAACCGAGTGCACCATGAAGCAATGGGCTACAAATGATTATTAAGTGTAAAACAAAGATCAAAGCATTAAGTGGTGATGTTGTTGTGATCCCGAATGAGTTGCTAAACAAAGACCGTACTACCCTTTCTGTCACTTGGGTTCCTATGAGATCGCCGCTAGTCAAGTATCTCACCTCAAGACTTTATCAATCTATGGGATCTTGGGTACCTATAAGTCCACAGATTGAGGCAAGAGACAAAGAAACAAAAGATACAAATCTCTATTGCAAACAAAACACAATACACCCATGAATTATATGCACATAATTGATGCGAGGTTTCTCCCCAACCTGCAGCCCCTGAGGACTACTCACTTATAACAAATAGATCTAGGATAGAAAAAATTGTGCAAAATACTTAGATTGAAATCAAATATTCTTACAATGGTTGCTGAATCACAAATAGATGTAAAGTATAACTCAATTGCTATGGCTAATCGATGGGATGGATGATGGAAGTGATGAACAATGGATGAATAATGGCAAGGATCTCCTTTGGTGGTGTTGTGATGTAATCTAAGAATGGTGGCTCTCTGGTCGACAGCTGGACCCTCAAAATATATAGGCGTCTTCACGAAAGTTGTAGGGTTTGATGAGACGATGCGATCGCCACATGGTACGGTCAGATGGTACGGGCGGGCCTGATACGTTGCAAACGTATCCATAATTTTTGATGTTCCATGCTTGGTTTTATCTACTTTCTTATGTTTTGTCCACATTTTGGAGTACTTTCTATACACTTTCTTGGACTAACCTATTAACAAGAGCCACCGTGCCAGCTGCCTGTTTTCTGCTGTTTTTGGTTCTAGGAAAGTCAGAAAATGAATATTCTTGGAATTGGACAGGACAAAAGCCAAAATCAGTTTTTCACCAAGGGACACCAGGAGCCAGAATACGAGACGGAGAGGGCCAGGGGCCTAGCCACACCGCCTGGCCGCGTGGGCTAGGCCTGGCCACGCCAGGGGGTGGTCTGGCCGCCCCAGGCACCCCCTCGGCCTCTCTCTTCGCCTATAAGTTGCCTCCTGACCTAAAAACTTAGGGGGGTTCGACGTTTTTCCAGAAGGAGTTCCGCTCCGCCGCCACCACCAGATTCCACGATTCGGAACCAGAAACTCTATTCTGGCACCCTGCCGGACGGGGAATTGGAGGAGATCATCGCCATCATCACCATCGCTTCTCCATCGACCATCCATGTTTCCCCCATCTATGAGTGGGTAATCCCCCGCTGTAGGCTACATGGATGGTAGGGATTGGATGAGATCGTTCATGTAATGGCATCGGATTGTTAGGGCATGGTGCCTAGTGTCTTTTATTAGTGCTTTTTGACTTTGTTGCAACTTGTTATGCTTAATGCTTGTCACTAGGGCCCGAGTGCCATGATTTCAGATCTGAACATGTTATTGATTCATTATGCTAGTATTGTTTATGGTCTTACCTGCAAGTTGTATACACACGTTGTTGCCCGGAACCAATGGCCCCGAAGTGACCGAAATCTGGATAACCGGAGGGAATGGCTTTGATGTGAGGATCACATGTGTTCACAGAGTGTTAATGCTTTGCTCCGGTGCTCTATTAAAAGGAGCACCTTAATTGCCAGTAGTTCCCTTGAGGCCCCACTGCAAACGGGCTGGCAGGACAAAAGATGTTGTGCAAGTTCTCACTACGAGCACATTTGACTATATATGGAACACATGCCTATGATTATTTAGTACTTGGATGCTTTATCTTATTTATCTGCAATTGCCCTATGTTTTGATTGCCATGTGAATTGTCTTGTCCATGCAACACCCGTCCATCCATCCCTATGCCTACCCCGTTTTAATCCTACTGTTTACTGCAATTGTTATTTCTATCTTACTTTTACTACTGCTATTACTCTGCTGTTACTTTACTATTGCTACCATAAAACTGTTGCTACTAATAAACTGCTGTGAGGAAGATTGTTTTTAGGTGCAGCTAAATTGACAACTCAGTTGTTAAGGCTTATAAATATTCTTTGGCTCCCCTTGTGTCGAATCAATAAATTGTGTTTCACTTCCCTCGAAAATACTGCGATACACCCCCTATACTTGTGGGTCATCAAGACTATTTCCTGGCGCCGTTGCCGGGGAGCATAGCTTTATTTATCAAGTCCACTTGGAATCACTATTGTTAAAGCTTAGTTTATTTCCGCCTTGTTTGCTTGTTTCTTTATCAAAAATACAAAAAAATTAGTTCCTACTCTAGTTGTTATTTTTGTTGGTCTATTATTGTCTTGCTTTATCATGCTTTCTATCAATGGTTAGTTTCTTTGAAACTGAATCTTATTGGGAAGGTGGGTTCACAGAAGAACAAAAATATTATTATAAGGAACATCGCTTGTCACAAAAAGGGAAACACTTATGGGAAAAATTGATAAATTGTATACCATTTCTATAAACGTGTGCTCTACTTATAATGTTACTTATTGCCTTGATAAATCTTATTGCTGTAGGAGGTACAAACACCTCCCTTTTCAATGTGAGTATAATGATGATGTTACCATATCTTCTTATGTTAAGGGAAATTATGACTTTTATGATGTGGAACAAATTGAGGAATTTATTGCTTGGAAGGGTGCATTTGACCTTGCTAGTTTGCTTGAAAATATTTATGATTCACCTTATAAATATGAGGTTTATGATATACTTAAATTTTGCTTTGATAATTACAAGGAAGAAAATGGCTATATTCTTGAATATATTAATAGATGCTTTCCACAAATGGAAGAGACTAATGCCTTGCAGGATCTTATGGAAGAAGAAATTGATGAACCTGAAAGCTCATTAGATGAAAAAGAGGAGGAGAGTCATAAACAAAAGGAGGAAGAATGGATTAGCTACCCATGCCTACCTTCTAATGAGAGTAACTCTTTGTCCCTTACATTATTTGATTGTCCCCCATGCTTACCAAAGCATGATGAATGTTATGCTCATGTTATCTGTGATAATCCTTTATTTGTGCCTAACTTCGAGATGCATGGTACTAAAGAGTTTTGCTTAGAAATTGTTTATGATAAAGCTCTAGACGATGGTCCTATATTGAATGATCGGTCATCGTGTTATAGAATTGTTAAAAGTGGGTTTGAAGGTTTTAATCCCACTATTTTTGAGCTTGATAAAAATTATGTTTTTGTAGAACCTGAAAAGCATGCTTTATGTGATAGTTATATTGTTGAGTTTATTCATGAGGCTACTGAAAATTATTATGAGAGAGGAAAATATTGTTGTAGAAGTTTTCATGGTATTGAAACACCTCTCTATGTGCTGGAAGTTTTGAAGTTACTCTTGTGTTATCTTCCTGTGCCTATCACTTTATTCTTTGCGAATTTATTCACATACAAGATTCCTATGCATAGGAAGTGGGTTTAGACTTAAATTTTTTTGATTTGCTTCTTGATGCTCTCTTTTACTTCAATTCATATTTCTTATGTGAGCATCCTCTCAAACTATCATGCCTAACTTAAAGGCGTTAAAGAAAAGTACTTATTGGGAGGTAACCCAAAAGTTTTAGATGAGTCTTGGAAGTTATTACTTCAGTAGTAACCGCTCCTTATCCTCTTTATTTTCTTTTTGTGCCAAGAGTAACCTCTAACGAGAGAGAACTAATGGTTGGGAAAGTTGCTGTCCTGAAACAGATTTCTATGCTTCACGTAAAAATTCGTGTCAAATCTCTGTATGTGATTTTGAGGCGTGAATTTTTTTGATTCTGCCCCAGGTTGTTATATAACTTTCGTTAGTTCAAAACTTTTCGATTTGAGCAACAGAAGGTCTTCGAAAAAATTCGTCTTTACCTGCTGGTCTATTTTGACAGATTTCTGCCTTTATTTGCATTTGCTTCTTGTTGGTTTCTTTTTGAGTTATTTTGGGGAATTGAGCTTTTTGAGGGAAGTGCTACAGTAGCTTGTGTTTTAATGGAAGTTTTATTGGTGTTGGAACTGAACCTAAAGACCTATTATCTTGAGTGCACTAATGTTGGTAATAAAGATTGTGTGAAGTTTTGTATGCAGGAAAAATTTCAGGTGTATGGAAGGAATGAGTAATGAGATGAAGGACGGACTAAAGCTCAAGTTTGGGGATGCCACGCGTTGCACCCCAAGAAATATCCAAGAAGTAAAAGCGTCAAATCTTGGGGATGCCCAAGGCATCCCCTTCTTCATCAATAAAAATCCCAGGTTTCTTCCAAGCGCTTCATTTTTATTGTTTCATGCACAGTTGTGTTGTTCTTGGAGCATCTTCTTTTTCATTTTCGTTTTGGCTTTTTGTTTGCTTGGTTTTCTTAGTTTTCTGAATAAATTGGTTGGACCCGCTCTTTCATACATTGGTTTTCAAATAGTTTGGTTTGGATTGGAAAAGAGTAGGAAAGTTCATGCTTAAGTGGTAAAGAGAGCCTGTTTTCGACTGTGGCCTATGCTTTGTCATGCCATGCTTGTTATTGTTTTGGCTTTAGCCTTAGTATTCTTTGCTGTAGCATGACTTGTTATACACAATTGAGATTGCTTAATGTGCCTTTGAAGAATTATGCATTGTTTTAGCATATTAAAGCATAGTATTGTGGTATTCTCCTTTGATGCTTTATTTGGGTTGACTTGGCACATGCTCACACCATGTTATGACTATCCCAAGTAACAATTGACTTGATGATCCTTTAGTTTTCAACTTGTAATATCACTTTATGCTTTGATCAATGATGTTTTGTCGCTCTGCATGATTATGGCCATTATTGCTCTCTTAGTTGGTCGCTCCTAGTCTTTTGCTAGGCTCCATAACCAAGTATGAGTTCCACTCATGCATCCAACTCCCTAAACCAAGTTATTCCAAAGAGTCCACCATACCTACCTATTAGAATATGCTATTACAAGTATATTCATGTTTTTGTTTACATTCCAAATTAAACTTGTTATGAGAAAACTAGTGATTAAAGCTCTCACGAACTTGATGACACACTTTACTTTTCTTGCCCTTAATAAACTTGAACCATTGTGTCATCTGTGTCGTATATGCTTGCACTTATTTGTTGGGGATTAGTAGAACCATGCTGTCATGGGGAACGCTTTCAACATTGCACCGGTACTTTGTACCTAGTTGATATCATGCTCTTTTGTCTATGGATGTCATCGGTGTGAAATGAAAGGGGGGCTTGTAAGTCCATGGAGTTATGTATATGTGTTAGAGAAACGCCTAGGCTGCTGGTCTAATCCATGCTGACATGGTGGAAACATGCAGTGTAACCATAATGAGCTGTCTATGAAGCATTCTTCTTATAAAAAAAGAGTACTATATTGAGAAAAAAGAGAAAAAAGGGAGATTATGAAAAGAGGAAAGAGAGAAAAAAGCACCATATTCCCATGGAAAATAAGAAGATTGCTGAGATGCTCGTTGTCTGCTTGCCTTGTCATTTTGATATGGGGATTCTTCCGTATCATCGAGCAAGGGGTACCCCGTTGGCGGTTCTCTATGATACACATGTACTTACGATGACAAGAACTTACCGGTGACTAAACTTGAGTAGCATGAGGACGGCCCTCGTATTCAAGGGACATGAGATTTCTAACTTATACTTTGTCAAGCATATACTTCATAGTTTGTTCACTTTTACCTTAACCACTTCAAGATGCTTATGATAGGGGAAATGAGAGCTGAAAGCTAATAAGTACCATAATTTTTGGAAGATCTTTATGAAACTTGAGTCTCTACTTCCTTCTTTGGAGGCATTTCTTTTACTTTTATGTTGAGTCTCCACCTTCTATCTTTATGTACCTACTTTGAGAGCATAGTGGCCATTCTTAGTTCTATGTGTATTGTCCCAAGACTTGTTGATTGATGCATAGCTTTGATATTGCTTGTTTAAAACTATTTGTATCTAGTCACTCTTATGAACTTTGAAGGTGTCCTATGCATTATGTTTGCTACTATATGAGGGACAAGCTGAATGCCACTATGCTATGTTTTCTTTATGTGAAGCAAACAAACGTCTTGCAAAGCATTGTTATTCATGAATCTTTTGTTTGTGCCTTTTCATGTTGCAACATAGTTGCTTCGTCTTATTGTTAGAACTTTATCTTTCATGTTATGTTAAAGTACTATGATCCCAGCTATGAATGTTTTACAAATACTTTGATCAAGTTTATGATGGTGCATGTCACCTCAAAAATTATTCTTTGTTTTTATCACTTACCTACTCGAGGACAACCAGGAGTTAAGCTTGGGGATGTTGATACGTTGCAAACGTATCCATAATTTTTGATGTTCCATGCTTGGCTTTATCTACTTTCTTATGTTTTGTCCACACTTTGGAGTACTTTCTATACACTTTCTTGGACTAACCTATTAACAAGAGCCACAGTGACAGCTGCCTATTTTCTGCTATTTTTGGTTCCAGGAAAGTCAGAAAATGAATATTCTCGGAATTGGACGGGACAAAAGCCAAAGTCAGTTTTTCACCGAGGGACACCAGGAGCCAGACTACGAGACACAGAGGGGCTGGGGCCCAGCCACACCACCTGGCCGCGCGGGCTAGGCCTGGCCGCGCCAGGGGGTGGTTTGGCCGCCCCAGGCACCCCCTTGGCCTCTCTCTTCGCCTATAAGTTGCCTCTTGACCTAAAAACTCAAGGGGCTTCAATGTTTTTCCAGAAGGAGTTCCGCTCCGCTGCCACCACCAGATTCCACGATTCGGAAACAGAAACTCTGTTCTGGCACCCTGCTGGGACGGGAATTGGAGGAGATCATCGCCATCATCATCACCATCGCTTCTCCATCGACCATCCATGTTTCCCCCATCTATGAGTGAGTAATCCCCCGCTGTAGGCTATGGGGATGGTAGGGATTGGATGAGATCGTTCATGTAATGGCATCAGATTGTCAGGGCATGGTGCCTAGTATCTTTTATTAGTGCTTTTTGACTTTATTGCAACTTGTTATGCTTAATGCTTGTCACTAGGGCCCGAGTGCGATGATTTCAGATCTGAACATGTTATTGATTCATTATGATAGTATTGTTTATGGTCTTACCTGCAAGTTGTATACACACGTTGTTGCCCGGAACTAATGGCCCCGAAGTGACTGAAATCTGGATAACCGGAGGGAATGGCATTGATGTGAGGATCACATGTGTTCACAGAGTGTTAATGCTTTGCTCCGGTGCTCTATTAAAAGGAGCACCTTAATTGCTAGTAGTTCTCTTGAGGCCCCGCTGCAAACGGGCTGATAGGACAAAAGATGTTGTGCAATTTCTCATTGCGAGCACGTATGACTATATATGGAACACATGCCTATTATTATTTAGTACATGGATGCTTTATCTTATTTATCTGCAATTGCCCTATGTTCTGATTTCCATGTGAATTTTCTTGTCCATGCAACGCCCGTCCATCCATCCCTACGGCTACCGCGTTTTAATCCTACTGTTTACTGCAATTGTTATTACTGTCTTACTTTTACTACTGCTATTACTCTGATGCTACTTTACTATTGCTACCATAAAACTGTTGCTACTGATAAACTACTATGAGCAAGATTGTTTCTAGGTGCAGCTGAATTGACAACTCAGTTGTTAAGTCTTTTAAATATTCTTTGGCTTCCCTTGTGTCGAATCAATAAATTGGGTTTCACTTCCCTCGAAAATGCTGCGATACAGCCCCTATACTTGTGGCTCATCAGGGCCCTGCACGTACTAGTGGTCGTTAAGCTTGCAGGCGCTAGGGAATGACTCCCCAATTACTTGGCCGTGTGGACTTCCTCAAAAATCTTCATTAGGACTCCTGATTTCCCATTAAAAATCATGATTTCCTGCACAATACAATTCAAATCAAGGTTTTGTATATCTTTGCAATTATTAGTAATTAGTGGCAAGGACTGAGAGTTTCTTGTCAATTCCTTAACTAAAAACACTGTTTATACACTGTGGAAGATGGCTATTTTTGGAGCCATCAGGTACCAAGTAGTCATAAATCAAAAAACATAGAGAGTTTTGGAAGCTTCAACTTCTTTCTATGAACTAATGGCCATGCCAACAATTTTGACCCATTTTGAAAACATGTGAAAAAACTATAGGATTGCGTCCCTTTTTTTGAGTCAGCATTGTGTCCTCTTACATGTACTAGTGTATTTGACATGAAAAATATGGCTCTGAATACGACCACCCCAATTTCCCTCCTCTAAAACTTTGTGCTGCAAACATGTGTAGATTTAGTCCGAAATCCGTACAACACATCCTCAAGTTTTAGTACAATATAATATTGGTATGGTACCAATGCAACATGGATGTTGGAATACAGTTCACCCGGTATTGTACTGACTAAACTAGTACTAGTACAATACTATTATACTCCAGTACGAGACTACGAGGGGATCACTGGTTTGAGGAGATGAATAGGGCAACAGTGGCAGAGTTTAGTATAGTTCAACGAGGGCACTGCCCCCCAAGATTGGACACATGAATGAAGAAACTTTTTATAAGAGGGTTTAGGTTAGATTTTTGTGTGTGTGTTTTGCCCCAAGACTCAACTATTGCACCCCCAGCCAGTCTTGGCAAGCTCCACCACTACAGGGGAGCCCCATTTTCTCCTCTAGCGACTGTTAAAGGAAGAGCCGAGGGGACTGGTTGTGAGCGCCATCATGTGCAGCGTTGAAGTTTGGGGTGTCTAAGAGAATCCATTTCTTCCTAGATCTATGTATAAACACTGGAGAGAGTGAGTCTAAGTTTTCCTGAACCCTAGGTCTAGTACAAGACTCATGTCGGGCATCCGTAGTGTATGAGGTGTAGTTTTATCATAAGGTAGGATCTACATGTTTAGGAAAATGCCACAATGTACGTTAACATTTTCCACAAGGTAGGACCCACTTACCTTGTCATATTTCTCTATGCAAGATAGAGGAGAGAGGGGAAAATATTTTTCTATTCCTTATGGGCAACCCACAAGCTTGAGGTCCATCTTTGGCTTAAAGATTTGTTTATGTTCTCCATAATGTTTAAGGTAAACCTTAGGGAATTCCACATAGGCTTTAAGGTGTGATTTTTTGCACATTGCGGATGCCCTTGTACATGCCCTAAATAGTGTACGCAAGTCAGAAAACCTCTTACAAAATAAGACAAGATTATTTTCACATTGTATGCCTTCTCTACCATTATACATACATGCCCTAATACACATGGACGGAGGAGTTGATCCGACAACTGCAAGAGAACCGTCCCCCTTTTTTTGAGAGACCGGGCGCCCCTCATCGTCTTGCTCTGCTGCTCCGGCCGCTTGTGTACTATCATAGCCCCTCCCCACCCCCGCACAAGAGTAGAAACCGCCAACCCATCCACACAAACTTTCCACATTACTCTTCCCCGGAACCACACCAGTAGTTCGTCCGTATGGAGCGATGAAGCATAAGATATATGAGTGCTACAGCTAGGAAATGGGATGGCACAACCTCCACTATGGATAGGTGAGCAACATCACTAGTTTCTCTGATCTTCTGAGCACCGACCATCTCGCTCGTGGCATGTTTGGCATGCTTCGAGGGATTGCGGAAGATCCCGATCTCCCGTTTGGTTTTCCCTCCCTACTACACTTTGAACCAGATACATGGCCATTCGATCGTGATGAGAAGGTAAAAGTAGTTTTTTCATGATTTTTGTAGGATTCAAATCCTTAGATTCTTTCCTACGGATTCCATTCGGATCAAAGGAATGGTGCTACCTAAGTTCCTATGGACTGCCCCCATGCCTAAATCTCGTAGGAATTGGAACATCTACTTGAACCTCAACTCGCATCAAGTGCATAGGATCGAGACATCCATTCATGTAGGTACTTTTCTGACTTTTTACAATTGTCTATTTTGCACCGGGAAACCTGTGACATTCCTGTTTTCTGAATCCTACAATCCAAAGAGGCCCAACACTTTTGCTTCATTGTCCCCCTCTCTCCTCCAAACATACTAAACTTAAAACACTATAACGATCAGGATTGTCGATACCTGTAACAACATGTGTATTGGCTAATCAAGGCCGTCCTTATATTTTAAGTTTCATGTGTTTGATAAACACAAGAATTCTGTAATTTTTTTTGGTTTTTTTGGTTTACATGAATACAAAAATGCAAGATTCCTTATAAACATGGTCAAATCAAAGTCAAGCCACACAGGAGAATATAATTATGATGTTATTGTGTCTCTTGGGACCTTGTTCTTGTTCTTTGCGCATATGAATTAGAAAATGAGGTCCAAGTTGGATAGGAAGAATTGCATATGAATTTTGGAGGATTCTAACCCACGGGAATTTTGGAAGACCGAGACCATCAAATTCCTATGGAGTCCCTTCCTTGTTCCTATTCTCTCAATTCCATAAGAATCTAAACATGAGCTCCAACCTCATTTTATGTCTCCTTTGAGAAGTCCAATGCACTCACACTCTATTATGTATGTCCTCATTCCTTCAAAATTCCCGTGTTTATTTCCTATGCACCATTCAAAGACACCTCTTACAAAATTCCTTCATTTTTATATCCTACAAGAATTTACTATACATAGCATGTAAATACAGTGTTTTTCATATTCCTGTGTTTTTTAAATCCTATGCTGAAAAGAGGCCCCTAATTATCCTATGAATCAATCATAGGAAAATTGCCTATGTTTTTCCTTTGGTCCATTCCTTTGAACCAAACAGTTCAATAGTGGCACCATGGGAAAAATTCCTATTCCTACAATGTTTCTTTAATCCAAACAAGACCTTATTCATCGACATGTTTATTTGCATGCATGATTTATTCATCACATTTCTGCATCTTTCATATAATCTAGCTAGCCACTTTTCCTTTGTCGAACACCTTGCATGCACCTAGATATTGAAGGAAATATATTGTAGGACATAGACGTGTTGTTGATGCCACTAGACAAACCAACAATACAAGAATTGGTACCAGTTGATGATAACACACACGGAGCTTGGGATGATGATGGATTTGAAAATGAGGCTCACTGGGTTGGTACCAAAGGAGAATGTATTACATCTGCAAAGAACCCGAGGCGCTGGTACCTCCAAAACGTCTACACTATGGTGTGTATTGATCTGCCACGTGTAACATCCCAATTTCAGCAACCCTAATTAGATGCCCAGAATGTAAAAATCAGGGGGAACAAAAACTTTTATTGTAAAGGTGTTGCAGTGTTTACTTGTTGTTTGTTTGTGCTTATGCATATGAATGTGTATTAGATGATATACTCGTTACCTTAACACCAGTTGACAAAAGCTACTTCCTAAAACCGTCTTGGCTTAATTTCCATATTCTCAAATGTTTTGGCATTTCAAAACCTGAGCCAAGAAGCCTTTGCAAACCAACTATTTTAGTAGCTTCTATTTGATCAAACTATGGAGAGCTATATAATATAATCTCCTTATGTTTTATAGACAGAATCTTCAACCCTTCTTATCTCTAGGTTTCTCAAAAACCTCCTTTTACAACCTTTGAATTCTACTCTTGGTAGAGATAACAAGGACTCTTACCTTATTCAAACTCCAACCTTTCAAAACTTCCCCATCCTTACCTCGAGCTAAGCTTGATGGTAACCCTAGTAGTAGGTTTGCTTAGTTTATAAGATGAGTTGCCTTGATCTGTTGTCTGATGAATTGTCTTGATCTACTGCTTGATTTGTCTGCTTAGGAGATAATATGAGCTACCCTAGGTGCTCATCACCAGGATCAAGAGGTTTCCAAACCACCACACCCTAAGCAAGAACACAATCTGGATCTAATCTCTAACAACCAGGTGATCATCTAAAACCCTTAACCAGATCAATTCTGCAGTGATCCATTCTAGAAGCTCCCAAGTCAATGAAGACCAATATCAAGCATGGATCCTCCCCACTCAATCTACACTTCAACATAATCCACTTGATGATGCTTGGGTACCGTGCAACCCATTACAAACATCCCCTCACATACTCTAGTCAAAAACCCTAAATCTGCCAAATTTGGCTTAGTCTGGAAAACTATTTCCAACATCACCTTCTTGAGTGCCTCCCTTTCTCAACCCTTGTGCATTTTTGAAAATGCATCTGAACCATATTATTAAACATCCTAAGGACTACCAAGTCCCACTCTTTCCGTTGAATAGATCATCCTCGAACCCACTTGTCCTTGATGGTTTTGCAGGCAAGAAAATAACTTTTCCTGCAAATCTAGTCCACATGCCTACTTTGATAGAAGCTCACACCACCATCCAACCTTCTATGGACCAACTCTCTGCTTGGTTGTGCTTTACTCATATAGGTCTATCAATATCCACTTCACTTGTTCCAAGTGGATCTTTGTGCTTCTTAAACCCAGAAGGTTTTGAAGGCTAGTTGATAATCTACTTTGGCAGGCTTATTTTATTCAAAGTTTGAAAGCCTGTCTTGGTGAGCTCAAGCAGGATCAAGCTCAAACCCCTACACCATTGCAATATAAATCACTTGGTCTATCCATCCATATATCCCATGCCCCAAGGGGAGCCCTGAGATCCAAGATCCAGCAAGGTTTTGGTGGCATGGAAACAATCTTACCCAAGAATCCTTAAATCCCTAGTTTTCACCAAAATCAACTTGGATTCTCCAATCCCAAGGTTCCTAATGCTTGCTCCACCTTGTCTACATCATCTACCTTGATCATCAATATTTATCAATAATTCTCCATAATTATTATGGCTCCAAATCCAATTAATTCCCTTTAATAGTCAAAATCTCCAAAACTCCTTTCCCAAAGGGAAGTTTGGTTTATGCCAAAACACTTCCCCAATCCTAAGCACTTTTGAGGTCCATATATCATACCCTATATTCCCATCTCAAAAATAAATATTTTTGAGAAGCTTTATTATTTATTTTTGCCTATTTTCTTAAATGGCAGAAATGGAATAATAATTGTCTTAAATACTTTTAAGCCACAATAAATCTTGGGAAAATTCCCCTAAGTGTGTATTCACATTTGGGACCATCTCAACCCAAAAAACAGCCTTGTCCCATGTAAAAATATCAAATAATCTTCTAGAAACTACTTCTGTACTTTTTGAATAAATGATTTTAAGGGGACTTAAAATCCTGAGAAAAATCCCAAATAATTCCTAGAGATCTACCTTGACCTCATCTACCTACCAGTACCATTTCCTCATCTTGTCCAATGCAAGTTTTTGGACTTTCTTCATAACCCCCTATTTGATCAAAATCGCCAAGGAGACAAATCCTCAAATCAAAAACCCACCAAACCTATACATTTTTGGTCAAACAAACTTGCACAGCACACCTCTTCACCCTCTAGTCGAAATGCACTGTAGCATCATTGTAGAAACCCTCTTCCCCTTGTATTTAGTGCTTGGAGCTAATTTGAGGTTGAGAGAGTGTGGTAATTACAATTGGTGGGCAATGTAGCTGCAGCAGGCCAGCTACCCCTCCCAGCACGACCAGATGCCCCTCTTACCCCTCTCCACCTCTCCTTTAGACCAATCACCAACAAGCTCTACCCTCCTCCATGTCCAATATGGACATTTCCCCTTCCTAAGCTCTCACCTCTTTATAAATGGGCTAGAGGCCTCCGCGATCCCTCCTCGATCTCAGCTAGGGTTCCATGTGGCAGAGCTTCTTTCCGCAGAGACGATGGCCATGCGCCGTCGATCTTGTTTAGATCGAGCGGCCGAGATCCCCCCATACCCCCTTGTCGTCCCCCCGTCGCTGGCATGCGGGCTCCGCCCCGCGGGTTTGAATTCCGTCTCCTGCCGGCGCAGCCCGCCCTGGGTTGGGCCGAATTGGCTCCACGAGGCCTAGCTGCCCCAGATCCTAGCCCTGTAGCCTCTACCCCTTTTCCTTTTTGATTTCATTTAGAGATCTAAAATTAACCTTGTTACTTTAAATGCAAAAGAAAATAGAAATGACTTCAACTGCCCAGATCAAAAATTCCTAGGGTTCCTGAGTGTTTTCTTGAGCATGTAGTACCCTTGGTTGCCTCAGTTATTGCCCATATTAATTATATTAAATCTGATACTAGAATGTATCTTATTTCACTATAAAAATCCCCCTGTGAGTTTCACAACTCCAAATGGGGAAAACCCAAGTGCCCCTGGTAGGTATTTCCTATACCTACCACATGACCTTGGCCTCCCTCCAAGTGGAACCATTAAGCTCCTATAACAAAAATAACAAAAACCAGATCAATCTGAATTTAGAAAATTCCCTAGACAAAACCATGAGTTGTTTTGAACTATTTCCAACTCCCTGTGATGTGGCACACTAAGTTCTACCAAACACTACGAGATAGGGATTTATTGACCCTCCGTTGAATTTTAGTGAATTAAATACTTATGTAAGGGGTATTATCACTAAATCAAACACTCCAGGAGATTGACAACTCCAAAAAGAGTGAATCCAATTTCTAAAGAAATGTATTCTAAATACCTACCATGTTCCCTTGGAATCAACTCAAAAGCCTCTGTAGACTTAATCTGGTGAAAAAGACAAACTAGCTCCAGAACTGCCTTTGAGAATTTCCTGAGGGCATTATGGTAATTATTTTGGCATGATTCCAACTCTAGGTGAACTAGTACATCAAGACCTACCTAACTGTCCAAGGAAATACATTTTATAGCTCCAGAACTTCTCTGGTGAATTGTTTCCTAAAACTAGAGCTTTTATCACTAAAATATTCATAAGAAATTAAAGAAAAAGGATAAATTAGCGAAACCACTTATGTTGGCTTCATTTTATTAACACCTATCTGTTGGTATCATTGGTACACAATGGTATCATACTGAATAGGTCATTGGTCCAAAACCCCCTCTTAGGTAGTTCCTCGACAATAAACCCTAAGGGGTGTTCACCCCTTCTCCAAGGCCATCTCAATCTCCTAAATCCAATGCTCTCAAAACCTACTGAATATTAATTTGGTATTATTTCAATTGCTTTTTTGCTGTATGGTATTGGTGATTGTATGCCCTGTATTGATTGTGCACTTTTGTTTGTCTGCATGGGTTCCATATCGATGATAGTTGCGATTATATCGAAGAGTAGAAGAAGATGGTTTTTACTAGTATTCTAAGTTATCTAAGAAGAAGTACAAGGACATTTATGCCATAATGCTAATCGCAGGCAAGCCACCTTCTTGCTCATAAGCCTTGTCCTACTGTTTTACTTATGCATGTTTTATCTACTGTTTATGAAAACTGCATTGTTTATTATATATTGATGTATATATGGTAGTGGTTTGGCTCCACTGAACTATTACACTTTGGTACTACTAAGTACAACCCTCTTGACGATACCTACTTATCCCTAGTATGGTAGATGGTGTAATACACCATACCCCTTTTGGAGACCCTGTTTTAGCCAAAGAAAAGCTAGAGGATGGGAAGACCCCGAAAAAGTTTTAGCAAATGTTTTATGTTAAAACCTTGGTGTGGTGGGACCTCCCAAGAGATGTTGAGAAAATAAAAAGGTTTTTGTGTTACAAATGCTGAAGGAAAGATGGAGGAAAAAGGTTTACGAAACCGCACTTGGTCTTTGCAGTTTTGCTAGAACAATTGACCCTGTGTAACCACATTACTCTGGAATGGGACAGGGCTGGATTTGATGGTTGTTTATTCCGGTATAAGCTGCCTCGTAACTACTACAGGGGATCGGGAATCCCTAGAGGGTGGGTCTTCTCTGATAAAGGTCCATGTGGGACATCGACCTGGAGAAGGAACGAAGGGTCTGCTGACCTCCACGCGTTACTATGAGCCACTCATTGAAAGCGCACACTCGAGAAGTGGAAAAGGTGCTCCGGTTGGTCCTCGGTACCCGATGTCCCGGTGTTGAGGGGAACAACACTCATAGGATAGGCACTTTTATTGGAGTGGGCATCCGGAGAGTCTTGATCGGTTACTCGACCCACGATCGGTGTAGATCAGGATAGTGTACCCAGATGATGTGCGTAAAGTGTACAACCTCTACAAAGTGTAAATCTATTCAAATAGCCGTGTACACGGTCATGGACGGTTGGGAAGGTTCTTGGATATTAACTTGGTCAGATATGAAGAAGAATATGATGTTGGCAACTGTGCGAGCTAGGACGTTCTCCCAGTCAGTTGCCTGTAGGTTAAGGCATGGATCGGGCTCTACGCTTGATGAAGCTCCGCTGATGATTATTGATGTAGCCTTAATGGCACCTATGTAAGTCTTGTAATTCGTTATTATCTCGGATGTTGTAATGATACTTATCGGTTATGTGCCACGACTAACTGATCATCGGATCGTGGTTGTATGCATAACAGGGATTCTCGGAGAATTAATTCGGGGGCCCCACACCACGTGTGCAGCGTGTTGCTATTTGTCCATCGGAAGGGGCTGCTGAAGATACAAATAACACATACACCACACAGATTTAACAACCAATGGAACTACAGTGCGCTTGCGGTGTTTGAAAAATTCGTTGCTACCATAGATTTTCCTTCTGACAGGGACTGGTCTATCCTTTAGAACGACTATCTTGCATCAGAAAGTATGTCGATGTCGTTGACACGAGTCAATTCAATGGTGGTTGTAATGATATCATATACACAGTGACAGAACCGTGAGGAGATGTTTTGGTCTAGGAACCAAACGAGTGGAGTGAGTCCTATTATTTAAAAGTAAATTGTTAGTGATATTTCTACTAACTGAAATGCACATACATGTATACTTGCAGGTCCGCATGTCATACAGGCTCCAGTAATTGAAGAGATGGAAAACGTCTAAGCTGGTGATGATGTCGAGGATGAAGATATTGCATCACGTAGCTGGTACTTGGCAAAGCTTGGCTCAAATAGCGTGTGGATTCATACTGCACGAACCATCAGTCATGGTGATCCAGTGTCATACATGGGTAGAGAGCTGCTCTCTTATCCCTCGCTCCGCTGCCACAATTTCAAGAGGAATGCCTATCAGCTAAATGACTTTGTAGCACCGGACTAGACCAGAAAGAATGATCTTGAAGGGAGATCAATGTTTGTGGGAATCAACCATCCATTCGTTCTCGACCTCTATCCAAGCCCTAGACCTGCTGCTGCCGATGCTAATGAAGCTCTACTAGTGTTTAGAGCAGACTGTGTGTTTGCTACACATGTGCACTCCCAGCATTGTCCACACCCAGTTCCATATTGGAGCCGCATGTACATCAGTGGGGTGCTTCCATAGGTTCATTAGTTAACTACATGAAGGTAGAACATAGGAAGCAAATGTATGAGCCACCAATCTGGTTTGTGTCAACCCTGCCACATTAGAACTATGTGAAGTTTGACCAAGATGCAGAAAAGCATATTATCAGCACTCGCAACATCATTTCTATGGCTAGTAGTCACCATGTAATGTACAATACTACGTATGTAGTACTTTCATACTTGATTGTTGTATTAGAACTTGCAACATCATTTCCACTATTTCTAGTAGGCACCATGTAATATACTTTCTATTATGTATTTGATGTTTCTCTATTCAAGCACTCAAGATGTCGTGCCCAATTTTCTAGGCTATTGATTTTGGCATGACAATTAGCAAAACTGTACTGCTGGTTGTTGGATTTGCTTATTATGGGGCCCCCAGATTAATACTCCGAGAATCCTTGTTATGCATACACCACGATCCCATGATCAGTTTGTCGTGGTGCATAAATGACAAGTATCAAAGTAAACATTCATTACTTAAGCAGATACAAATCATACCTCAATTGCCATTAGGGCCACATTAGTCAACATCAACGGAACTTCATCAAGCATTGAGCCTGAGCCATGCCATTAACCTATAGGCAGCTAACTAGGAGAATTTCCTAGCTCGCATAATCATCATCATCATCACTTTCTGCTTGATATCTGAACAAGTTAATAGCCAGGGACAATGCCAGTGAGTACTTTGAATGTACTCGCAAACCACCTTAAGAAAATAATAATAACAAGAGGATGTGCAATATTGTTGTGGTAGCAGGAGGGCTCTAAGAGAGGTTATTTTCTCAAATAGTTTCTCTTGTAGATATAGCATCTACATATCTTTGTTGAAAACTTTTGTATAACATTTTGGAAACCTTTTTGAAAAGTTTTGGAAAACACTAGGACTGGGTCACCCATTTGTTTTTTCCTTCCGGAGATCTCATGACCAAACTCCTTTCCTTCCTTTCTGACCATCTCATGGTCAAAAAATTTCCAAATCCTTTCCTTTTCTGAAGTCCGTTTTGAAAACTACACTAGCACCGCTCTACAGAAACTTTCCCAACCGTCCATGACAACGGACACGGCTATTTGAATAGATTTACAATCTACAGAGGTTGTACACTTTACCCACACCATCCAAGTACCCTACCCTGATCACCTACGGATCGTGGGTCGAGTAACCGGTCAAGACCTTCAGAATTCCCACCCCAGTATAAGCGCCTACCCTATGAGTCATTCCCCTCAACACCGGGATGTCGGGTACCGTGGACCAACCGGAGAGCCTTTGTACACTTTCAGTGAGAGGCTCATAGTAACACATGGAGGCCCGTAGACCCTTTGTTCCTTCTCCTGGGTGTGAGGTACATTACAGGGACCCATAGGGCCCACCCTCCAGGGATAGAAATCCCCTGTAGTAGTTGTGAGACAACTCATAACTAGAACAGACAAACTTCCAGCCTAGCCCCTTTGCATATAGGAGTAATGTGGTTGCACGGGTTAATTGTTCTAGCAAACTGCAAAGAACCGGGTGCCTTTTCAAAAACATTGTTCCTCCTTTTTCCTTCAACATATTTTATAAAACAAAACCTTTTTATTTCTCAAAGATCTCTTGGTAGGTCAGACCTTGCTAAGGTTTTACCATAAAACATTATGTAAAACTTTTCCACGGTCTTCCGATCCTATAGTTTTGCTTCAGCTAAAAGGGGGTCTCCAAAGGGGTATGGTGTTGCACACCATCTACCATACTAGGGAAAGTAGGTGTTATCAAGGGGTTGTACTTAGTAGTACAAATGTGTAGTGGTTTGGAGGAGCCAAGCCACTACCCGACATAGATCATCATATAGTAGAACAATGCAGTTTTAATAAACCGTGGGTAAAACATGCATAGGTAAAACAATAGGACAAGGTGTATGAGGAAGAAGGTGGCTTTCCTGTGATCAGCAAACTAGCAATATATGTCCCTGGACTTCTTCTTAGAATACGATAGTAATCAATCAATAACCATCTTCTTCGGTTCTTCGATATAATCGCAACTATTGTCGTCGAGGAGCGCACACGCATACAAACAAAGCCACAATCAACACAAGGCATACAAGCATCAATACAATACAACAAACAAACATGCAATGCCTTATTTGATTCAGTATATTTTTATAGATTGAGTTTGTTGCAAATGGAAATACTATAATTGCCTTTGTGGATTTCCTTTATAGTTTAATTGTCAAATACCACCTAAAGAAGGGGTTTTGACTAAGGCTTGGGTCTGGGTGATATGAATGTACCAAAATGATATCAACAGATAGTTATTGATAAAACAAGGCCACCAAAAGTGGTTTCATGATTTTACCAATTTTCTATATTTATGATTTTTCTAGTGAAATAACCTCTAGTTTTGGTGAATAAATCATCAGAAAAGATCTGGAGCACAAATAAATTTGTCCTCGGAGGTTTTGGTATACTTTGGTGTTTAATATTTTTGAGAGTTGGATTCATCTCAAAATAATTACTAGAATGCCCTTGGGAAAATCCCAAAGTCAGTTCTGCATGAAGTTTGTCTTTTTAACTAGATTTATTATACAGGTCAAAATGGTATGAGACCAAGATAAGTGGATAGGAATTACAAATACCTTAAATTACAAATTAGAATCACTATTTTTGGAGTTCCTTAGCTTCTGAAATGATTTATCTAGTGATAATACCACATACAAAGCTATTAAATTTATTAAAATTTAACAGATGCTCAAAGAATAGTGATCCACTAGGTTTTGATAGTTACTGATGTACCACATCACTGAGAGTTGGAAACAACTCAAAATCTTGTACTAGATGACCTGGAGAATTTTCTAAATTCAGAAAATAAATGTTTTTTGTCATTTTTTATATAGGAGTTTAATGGTTTAACTTGGCATGAGTCCAAAGCCAGGTGATAGGTAGTTACAATAGGTTTCAAGGAGAGTTGGATTTACCTCATTTGGATTTGTGGAGCTCCCTGATATATTTATTGATTGAAAAAGGTACTAATTAGGAGCTCAATTTACAGCAAAGATACAAATAATATTTTTTTCAAACTTTTGGTACTAAATGTTTAGGATAACCCCAGGGAACATTTCGGAATTTTTCTCTGTTAAGTTTGACATTTTTCATTTTTATTTCGATTTAAACTAGATAACCTAGTAAACATATCTGGAAAAGGTTTATTAAAAGGAAAAACGAAATTCTCAGCCGGGCCAGATTCAGACGAGGTTGGGCCTCAAAGGGGGAGAACCAGCCCACCGAGGAGCCACTACACGTGGGATCTATGGGGTTTGAATCCCGGGAAGGGCCCCAGGTGTTGGTGCTAGCGAGGGCACGAAGGGGTACATGGGCTTCACGTCCTTTAGATCTAAAGGGGATCAACGGTCGAGCATTGTCTTCCCCGGCGAGATAGGCACAGTGGCGGTGAAACCCTTGGGGCGACGAGGGCGGCGCGGGGAGCTCACCTGTGGCTCTGAGAGGTGATGAGGATGGTTGGAGGTGACGCGGTACTCCATCGCGAGCACGATGAGGTGCGGGAAGGTAGGATTTGGCGAGGAAGAACAGTTCGCACGATGGTGCCCAAGAGCTCCTCGCCAGAGCATGTCGGCGTTGCATGGAGAGCAAAACCTAGGCAGAAATGAGAGGGGGATTAGATGCAGGGGTAGGGGTCACTGCATGGTGACATGCAAGGGAGAGATGCCTGGGGAGAGAGCACCATGCTCAAACCTTGAGCAATGGCCGAGAGGTCATTTTCTTCTCTTTTCGAGCAGGGCAGAGCAAGGGAGGAGTGGTGCTAGGTGGGGGGGGTGGGGGTAAGTGAGAGCAGAAGGAGCCAAATAATTAGAAAAGGGGGGGTGATGGAGTGGCTCTTGCCTTATAAACTAAGAGAGGGGGTTTGTGATGGACCATGTCCATGGGTAGTGAGGAGGGGAGATGGAAACCTATGGGTTGGTTCCTGTGGGCGGTGGAGGGTCGTGGTCTGGTCACAAGTGTGTTGCAGAAGGGTAGGGGAGAGGGGTTGCTGCAGCAGATATTAAATAGAAAGCTTGTCTTGTCTCTCCCTTTTGCTTATCGTCCAAACACATAGTACAAGGACAAGGTTATGATACAGTGCATGGCTGTAGTGCAGGTCGACCAGAGGGTTGTAGGGTACTAAGGAGGAGTAGCTAACAAGCTTAGATCAGGGTTTGAGGGTTATTGGAGATAGCTTGCGGATTAGGTTCAAATCTGCCTCAATGGATGGTCATGTGTTACTTCTTGATTTTTGATCTTGGCCATGTGGAATAAGAGTGCTGGGAGATGGGTAAACTCAACATACAGGTCCTAGATTTATTTGGTAATTTTCTGAATATTTTAGATCATCTTAATATCCAATCTTCAAAAAGTGCTGAATCTATTTTAGGGATTGTATTTTGGATTTTTGAATTGGACAAGGTGATATTTTGGTTTGAGATGGTCCCAAATATGAATTCACCCTGTGGAGAATTTTCCCAAGATTTATTGGGGCCTAAAAGTATTTAAAACATTTATCATTCCATTTCTGCCATTTAAGAAAAAGGGAAAAAAGAAATAATAAAACTCTTACAAAATATTTACTTTTGAAGTAGGAGGTTAGGGTATGATTTACAGTCCTAAAATGTGCTTAAAGTTGGCAAAGTGTTTTGGGGAAAGACATACTTTCTTTTATAGGGGGATTTTTTAGGTTTTAGTAAAAATAAAGAATTTAATTCTTTTTGGGTCAAAAGAATTATGGATAATATTTGATAAATCTTTATATCCAAGTTAGATGATGTCCACCGTAACACCCCAGTTTTAGCTAATGTTTAATTAGGGCCTTGTTTGTGCATTCATGAGCATCATCCCTTAAAATGCATGCAAAGAAAATAATGCAAAAACTCTAAAACCCTAGTTTCCTCTCTTTCTCAAACCAATTCAAAAGAGTTTTGAATAATTTAAAAAGTACAAAAGTTTGTGAAGCCCAAACTTCTACAAGGGCCTCACATTGTTTTAGATGTTTTATAAAGTCAGGTGGTATTTTTGAAATACCCTAAACAACTTTGGTTTTGAAAATACAAACAGAAAATAGGAAACAGAAAAGGAAAAAAAGGTTTTGGAAAATAAAAACAAGCCAGCTGCCAGCCCAGGCCGGCACAGATCCCTCCCGCGCTACCTGCCGCCTAGCATGCACCCCTGCAGCCTAGTAGCCAGCCCACCTAGGCCCAACCTACGTACCCCTTCGCCCTCGTCGTCTTTGACAACTACGAGAAGCAGCTTGGTGTCTCGAGCACCACCGTCGATCTCCGCCACACGCTGAGATGCTCGCCACCACTCGGCGGGCCTAAAAGTACACGTGCCGCTGCCACGAAGAGCCCCGCCATGCTCAGCTTCCCCTCTTCCTCCTTATCCTCTCCTCGGGAGCGAGGACCTGAACCCTAGATCGCTAGTCACCACGCCACCGTGCCGTCTCTGGCCTCCCCGTGCCCTATCGATGGTCCCCTGAGCTCCACCTCATTTCCATCCTCCTTCTCGCCGAGTAAATCGAGCCCAGGAGCTCCGAGATGCCCGCATCAGCCCTTTCTTCTCCGAGTCCGATGAGCACCGTCGTCGACCTTGCCATTGCTCCGGTCCACCTCGTGCCCCGCTATCAGCCCCTTCACATCCAGGGTGAGCTCCCGAACGTTCCCGTGCTAAGCATGCTTGCTGGCGTAGTCCCCACCATGCTACCATCGTGCGCCACCGTCCACTGCCGCAGACCTAGTCGCCGGAGCATCTCTGATTGCCAATAAACAGTGGTGCCGCTCCCGTTAGACCCGTCTTGTTCGTCCGCATCTAGTGCGCTAGGTCCCGCAGCCCCGCTTGCCCTCCTCTGCCGTTGATGGTGACCACACGATGGTGGTCCTCGAGGTGACGTCACCGCTGTGTCAGGATCATCAAGGTGAATGCCAACATGTCTGCTGATGTGGCCTTGGCCCACCGGTTAGCCACAGTGGCTAGCCCATCCCAGGTGCAAAAAGGTTTTAAACTTCCCCGCTGACGTCAGCCTTGCATAGTAAATGTTTTTAATTGTTTTAATATTTTTAGAAATCGGATTAATCTTATAAAATCAATAAGTATTTATTTATAAGTAAGAAAAATATGGATAATATATCAAAATGTTTAGAAAACGAGATCTACACATTAGCATCAAAATCATTCATTTTTCAACAACTAAAATGTCAAGTTTAATTATGAGAACATTGGAACCCTCTCATATGGATATGGGGCTTTCCAAATACTAGGGTTTAAACCATAGGGACCCCCTTTAAAAAGTGATGATATTTTCTAGGGTTTCAATTTCAACAACCTATAACTTGTCATATCATCATCCTTGCTTGAGCATTGCATCGATGCCACATGTTGATTGTTTGCCCTTTCTTTCCGGTGTTTTCTTCTTCCTGATAGAATACGATATCGAGATCGAGATCGAAGACCGAGATCAACACCACCGAAAACCGAAGAACAATACTTGACCAACTGTAACCAAGTCAAGTAGACGATATTTGAAGCCCTGACTTCTGGTTATCCACAGGCAAAGGCAAGCATAGCCCCATCATTATACAATCCTATGGTTTCGAAAGCATTTCAATTCTTGCCATGATGCATACGATTCTACTGTGGTCTTTTGTCGATAGATAGATTATCCTATTTGTTGCATTACTCTCTTTGAGCTTATATTACCTGATCCACTACTCCTAGCATAACTAGGTTTGTCTTGTGTGCACTACTAGAGCTATTATCTGCGTCTTGCTTAGCCATACTTCGCGATCAGTGCTGGTTCATCCAGATGATGTATGATACGTCCATTTTGCACCACTATTCTATATCATAATTTACTATTATTCATTGATATATTTCATATTAAGAGATGATACTTGTGTTATTTCATCCGTTTTTGCATGGTTGATGACTTTTGGAGGGTGGACCGCTAAAGTCAGGATTCTGATGGAAAAGGCACCGTTTGGAGGTGAAATTCACGAAGATCAGAAAATCCTGGTAAATACTTGGAAAATCCTATTTTTCGAGAAGACGAAGGTTGCCAGAAGGGGGAATGGAGATGGGCCACAGGGGGGCCACACCACCCCCTGGCATGGGCCTCCCCTGGCCGTGCCACCAGGTGGTGTGGCCACCCTGGCCCACCTCCAGCTCTCCCCTTTAGCGTATATTGTCCCCATGAAACCCTTAGACTCGGGGAGCGACCACAGAAAGATTCCGTCGCCTCTGCGGGGCAGAAAACTACACAGAGAGAAAGATCTCACCGGCAGACAAAATTCTGCTGGGAAATTCCTTCCCAGAGAGGGGAGATCGTCGCCATCAACACCACCATCAAGTTGGACTTCATCGGGATCATCATCATCATCTCCATCATCTCCACCAGCACCATCATCACCACTTCATACCGCTGTAACAATTGGGTTGAATCTTGCATAATTCTTAGGGGAAACATTCCCGATGTTGATTACTTGTTGTAGTTGATGCTATTGTTATGTTCAGATTGTTACTTATCATTATATCATCTCTGATCTTGATCCATATGATGTCTTGTGAGTAGTTCGTTTAGTTCTTGAGGACATGGGAGAATTAATGTTGTTAGTAGTGGAATTGTGTTGAGAAAGATTCGATAGTTTGTTACTTAAGTTGTGGTGTTATTCTTCTAGTGGTGTCATGTGAATGTCGACTACATGACACTTCACCTTTATGGGCCTAGGGGAATGCATTGTGTATTTGGCTACTAATCATAGGGGTTGCCGGAGTGACAGAAACCTGAACCCCCGTTAGGAAACCTTTGCACAAGGGATGTCAGGGTCTTAGAGTTTAAAGCTATGGTTAGGTTTCTATCTTAATTACTTTATTGTACTTGCGGATGCTTGCAAGGGGTATAATCACAAGTATGTATTAGTCCTAGGAAGGTTGGTACATTAGCACAGGTTTACCCACACAACACTTATCAAATTAAAGAAGATTAATCAACTATATGAAGCGAAAGCACTTGACGATATTCCCAGGTGTCCTCGAGAACGTTTGGTCAGCTTAAGTAATACAACCGGCTTGTCCTTTGCTGAAGAAAGGATTGGGCCACTTTCTGCATTTATTATTATTGTATTTTATTTACTCGTACTTTATTTATCTGCTTTATCAAAAACCCCTAAAAATCTGTTTGCTAAGTATTTATAGAGAATTACTGCTCCAAGCCACTCGTCAACACCTTCTGCTCCTCGTTGGGTTCAACACTCTTACTTATCGAAAATACTGCGGTACACCCCCTATACTTTGGGGGTCATTAAGACTATTTTCTGGCGCCATTGCCGGGGAGTGAAGCGTTATTGGAGAGTGGAACTAGTAAAGGAAACTTCTACTGTGGGTATTGTTTATTTCTGTTAGTTAATTTATTTTCAATATGGATAATTCACTTAGTTTCTTATTTTGTAATGCTACTACCACTTCTAAGGTAGTAGATGAACCACCACCTGCTGAGAATGATACTTTAAAATACCTACAAGAATTATTGATAGTGTTATGGATAACTATTATGTTAGAGATGGAACTGTCCATTCCAGTGATCATTTGCTCTTTATACACGAATTATGCAGGTTGTTCAAGTGTGCAGGTATTACAATAGATCAAGTCAAGAAGAAGTTATTGTTGGGTCCGCAGCATAGAAAACAAAAAATTTCCAACGATGAGAACTATACGCCAAGATCTATCTACTAGATACAGAGCAACGGGTGGACATACATCCATGGAGAACTTACCCTCGACGAAAACGAGTTTTGTTAACGAGTAGGAACTCGTGGTTGATGTAGTCGTACGCTTGCCGATCTCAAGATCGTGTGGAAGTCCGAGCGCCGCAAATCAGCAGCGCATCCGTCCTCGCACACACGTTCAAGCCACCGGATAACCTCCACCTCCTCGCTCCAGCGAATCAGCGGAAGCAGCAACTCCTTCCAGACGCAAGGCCACCGGGAACATGTATCTCGCTAATCCGAGACCATGGGGGAATATCTAGAGGGGGAGAGAGATCCTTCACGAGCAAGTGTGTTTTGTGAGAGGGGAGAAGGGGGCTTTATATAGGAGGGAGGGAGACCCCTCCCCTTCCATAGCCGGTGCATGAGGGGGGGGGACTCTCCTCCCCTCCTTCATTCATGTGGTGAACCTCCACTCACATAAACATGGCCTCCAACCAAAATCCCACTCACATGTATTTAATTTCCACCAAATTAAAAGCAACTCTCAATTAATAAAACTCTTTTATTTATTTTATTCAGAATTTTGTTAATTACTTTAATTAACAAACATTCACATAAAACCCCTTGCAACATTTCAATATCACATGCAGAACTACTTTCTGCAATTTCACCCAAAACAATTCCGGTTTCTATCAAAACAATTCGTGTTTCTATCGAAACATTTCCTGCGCTTTGCAAACCTTTTGTCTGGAACATATGTGCTCCTAAATGGTGTCTGGCAACCCTTAAGTGTGTCACCCTATGGTTCGCGAATAATACAGACATGATTGAGACTCCTCTCAGATCAATAATCAGAAGCGGGACCTGGAGATCCATACTGACTCCTGCATATTCAACGATGACTTCTGTGATCGTGAGAACCTTTAACGTCAGCAATTTAATCCCTTTGTCTCATGATATAATACATGTCCGAGATTCGATCATCGGTATCCAAATACCTAGTTTGATCTCGTTACCGACATGCACTCTTTTCTCGTTCCCGTGATATAACATTCTAGTGATCACATCACTTGCTTGCAAGCTATCTTAATGTGATATCACCGAGAGGGCCCAGAGTATATCTATCCATTATCGGGATTGAAAAATTCCACTCTTGATCCATGAGCGTCAACATAACACCTTCATAGCACTGAACCCACCTTTATGGTCACCCTGTTACGGTGTGACGTTTGATGTTATCAAGATACTCTTCCGGTGTTAGCAATTAACATGATTTCATGGTCTAAGGACTAAGACTACTTTATATAATGTTATAGCAATATAAACATAATGACTTGATCGTAATGCTATACTTCGGATGAATGTTCATCACATCATTTCAAAAATGTTGTGACCTTGTTATTAACAACATCTAATGTCCATGATCAGGAAACCTTGATCATCTTGTTAATCAACAAGCTAGTTTATAAGAGAGGCATAACTAGGAACCCTTTTTGTTTATTAAACACACATGTATTGATGTTTCCTCTCAATACAATTATAGCATGCAAAATAAACATCTATCATATACAAGGAATATATAATAACAACTTTATTATTGCCTCTCAGGGCATATTTCCTTCAGTCTCCCACTTGCACTAGAGACAATAATCTAGTTCACATAGTGATAAATCTAACACCCATGGAGTTCTGGTGTTGATCATGTTTTGCCCTAGGGAGTACTTTAGTCAATGGATCTGCTACATTCAGGTCCGTGTGCACTTTACAAATCTCTATATCTCCATCCTTGACATGCTCGCGGATGGAGTGAAACCGGCACTTAATATGCTTGGAATTCTTGTGAGACCTTGGTTCCTTGGCGTTGGCTATGGCTCCATTGTTGTCACAATAGATCACCATTGGGTCCAACGCACTAGGAACCCCACCTAGTTCAGTTATGAACTCCTTCATCCAAACCGCTTCCTGTGCCGCTTCTGAAGCAGCAACATATTCCGCCTCCGTCGTTGATCCAGCCACCACAGGTTGTTTGGAGCTCCTCCAACTAACTGCTGCTCTGTTCAAGAGAAATACATATCCGGATTGAGACTTAGAGTCATCCGGATCGGTGTCAAAGCTAGCATCGACATAACACTTAGCGACTAGCTCTTCTTCACCTCCGTATACAAGAAACATATCCTTAGTTTTTCTCAAGTACTTAAGGATATTCTTGACCGCTATCCAGTTTTCCGAACTTGGATCAGATTGGTACCTACTAGTCAAACTAATAGCATGTGCCACATCCGGTCTTGTACATAGCATGGCATACATAATAGAGCCTATGGCTAAGGCATAGGGGATCTTATCCATTATCTCTCTTTCTTCCGCCGTAGCCGGACTTTGAGTCTTACTCAATGTCTTGCCTTGCAACATAGGTAAGTACCCCTTCTTACTTCCGTCCATATTAAACTTCTTTAATATCTTATCAAGGTATGTACTCTGCGATAGCCCAATTAGGCGTCTTGATCTATCTCTATAGATTTTAATGCCTAATATATATGAATCTTCACCAAGGTCCTTCATCGAAAATTTGCTGTTTAGATAACTTTTAACATTGTTTAAAAGATCTATATCATTTCTAATCAATAATAAGTCATCCACATATAATATCAGAAATTCCACATTGCTCCCACTCACTTTCTTGTAAATACAAGCCTCTCCATAAGTTTGTACAAATCCAAACTCTTTGATCACCTTATCAATGCGGAGATTCCAACTCCGGGATGCTTGCTTCAGTCCATAGATGGATCGCTGAAGTTTGCATACCTTATTAGCATCCTTAGGATCGACAAAACCCTTAGGTTGTATCATATACAACTCTTCTTCAATATTACCATTGAGGAACACAGTTTTGACATCCATCTGCCATATTTCATAATCGAAATATGCAGCAATTGCTAACATAATCCTAACCGACTTAAGCATCGCTATGGGAGAGAATGTCTCATCGTAGTCAACTCCTTGAATTTGTCGAAACCCCTTTGCAATAAGTCGAGCCTTATAGATGGTTACATTACCATCAGCATCAGTTTTTCTTTTGAAAATCCATTTATTCTCAACGGCCTTTCGATCGTGAGGTAAGTCCACCAAGGTCCAAACCTGGTTTTCGTACATGGATTCCATCTCGGATTTCATGGCTTCTAGCCATTTGTTGGAATCAGGGCTCATCATCGCTTCTTCATGCGTCGCAGGGTCATCTATTTCATCAATCATGAAATTCATAACAGGATTGCCATACAGTTCAGGAGCTGCACGTGTCCTGCTTGACCTGCGATGTTCGGTAGTGTCCTCTTTCGGAGTTTCATGATCAATATCATTAGCTCTCTCTTCATTAGGTGAAGTCAACTCCGAAACAACTTCCGGTGCTGCGCTACTCGCCATTACATGAAGAGAAGGTTCAATAACCTCTTCGAGTTCTACATTCCGACTACTCACACCTTTCGCGAGAAACTCCTTCTCAAGAAAGGATCCATTCTTGGCAACAAAGACCTTGCCCTCGGATCTGTGATAGAAGGTATACCCAATCGTTTCCTTAGGGTATCCTATGAAGACGCATTTTTACGCTTTGGGTTCGAGTTTATCTGGTTGAAGTTTCTTCACATAAACATCGCATCCCCAAACTTTAAGAAATGACAGCTTAGGTTTGTTACCAAACCATAATTCATATGGTCTCTTTTCAACGGATTTAGATGGTGCCCTATTTAAAGTGAATGCAGCGGTTTCCAGTGCATAACCCCAAAAAGACAGTGGCAAGTCAGTCAAAGACATCATAGATCGAACCATATCCAATAAAGACGATTACGACGTTCTGACACACCATTACGTTGTGGTGTTCCGGCAGGCGTGAGTTGTGAAACTATTCCACAGTCTTTCATATGTGTGCTAAACTCGTAACTAAGATACTCTCCACGGTCGGACCGCAGAAATTTGATCTTTCTGTTACGATGATTTTCCACTTCATTCTGAAATTCTTTGAATTTTTCAAAGGTTTCAGACTTATGTTTCATCAAATAGATATACCCGTATCTACTCAAATCATCCGTGAAAGTAACAAAATAACGATATCCACCTCGCGCCGACACACTCATTGGTCCACACACATCAGTATGTATGATTTCCAATAAATCTGTCGCCCGTTCCATTGAACCGGAAAACGGCGTTCTAGTCATCTTGCCCATAAGGCATGGCTCACATGTATCAAATGATTCAAAATCAAGTGATTCCAAAAGTCCATCAGAATGGAGTTTCTTCATGCGTTTAACGCCAATATGACCTAGACGGCAGTGCCACATATATGCAGATATATCATTATCAAGTTTAATCCTTTTAGCATCAACATTATGAATATGCGTAATACTACTATCGAGATCCAATAGAAATAAACCATTCAACACAGGTGCATGACCATAAAAGATATTATTCATATAAATCGAACAACCATTGTTTTCAGACTTAAACGAATAACCACTTTGCATCAAACATGATCCGGATACAATGTTCATGCTCAGTGCAGGCACCAAATAACAATTATTCAGGTTTATAACTAATCCCCACGGCATATGGAGAGGCAGTGTTCCGACGGCGATCACATCAACTCTTGATCCATTGCCGACCCGCATTGTGACCTCATCCCTTGCTAGTTGTCGCTTGTTCCGCAGCCCCTGAACCGAGTTACATATATTAGCAACCGATCCCGTATCAAATACCCAGGTGCTACTGCGAGTACTAGTCAAGTACACATCAATAACATGTATATCACATATACCTTTGTTTGCCTTGTCGGCCTTCTTGTCCGCCAAATACTTGTGGCAGTTGCGCTTCCAATGGCCAGTCCCCTTGCAATAGTAGCACTCGGTGTCAGACTTAGGGCCAGCTCGGGGTTTCTTTTTAGGCGCGACAACAGATTTGCCGCCCTTCTTTCCCTTCTGCTTGCCTTTCTTGTCCTTCTTGAAACCGGTGGTCTTATTGATCATCAACACTTGATGTTCTTTCCTAATCTCCACTTCTGCAGTCTTAAGCATTGACAGAAGCTCGGGAAGAAACTTCTTCATGCCCTGCATATTATAGTTCATCACGAAGCTCTTGTAGCTAGGTGGCAGAGATTGGAGAACACGATGTATGCCTAAGTCATTGGGAATCGTTATTCCCAAGGACACAAGCTTATCGGCGTACCCAGAAATTTTGAGTACGTGCTCGCTAACGGAGCTGTTCTCTTCCATCATGTAGCTAAAGAACTTTTCAGAAGCATTATAACTCTCTACGGCAGCATGGGTATCGAAAATCATTTTCAATTCTCCCATGGTATCAAAGGCATTGCCATTTTCGAAACGTTTTCGAAGTTCTGGCTCTAGCCCATACAGTATGCCGCAATGAACTAAGTTGTGGTCCTCCCGACGAGTTATATAGACGTTCTTTTCCTCGTCAGGGGCATCAGGAGCTGGTGGGGGGCCTAGCGGCGCCTCTAGCACATATTGCTTTTGTGCAGCAGTGAGGAGAATCCTCAAATTCATAGCCCAGTTGGTGAAGTTGCTACCATTCGCAGCAAGCTTCTCTTTCTCCATGAACACATTGAAATTAAAAGCAGGTGGTGCCATCTACAACAGAATTTGTAAAATATATTTAGACTAAGTTTATGATAGATTGAGTTTAACTAATCCAAATTACTAATGAACTCCCACTCAAAAACGACATCCCTCGTGTCTTTTTGGTGATTACATGAACCAAATCCACTACACCAAGTCCGATCATCACGTGAGTCGGTGTAGCTTCAAAGGCGAGCATCTATATGGGCATCATATCAACTATATGACTCATGCTTAACCTTTTGGTCCGTGTTCCGAGGCCATGTCTGTACATGCTAGGCTCGCCAAGTAAGAACCTTAGTATTCGCGTGTGTAAAACTGTCTTACACCCGTTGTATGAAAGCGTAGAGTCGAGAACACCCGATCATCGCGTGATGCCTCAAAACACGATCCACAAAACGGTGCATACTTAAGGAAGAACACATTTTATCTTGATATCTAAATGAGGGATCATCTTATAATGCTACCAAAAACGCCAAACTAGCAATATAAGATGCTAACATCTAATGTGTGAAGTGAGGTGATATGTTCCATGCATTTGATCTCTTCATTTGCATCGTGATATGATATCTATCATTCCTTTATGTGTAAGGCCAAGGTCTATGGAACTTACACGTTAAGTGAGTTGTAAGAGTATCTATCATACATCTACTTACAACAATACCATATCAAGACACTCGCCCAACAACGATCTAAACTAGACGCCTCTAATTTATTAATTGCAAGTTTTACGTGGCTTAGGGCTTTCGGAGATATAACCGGTCTTACCTACGAACATGAACCACAACGAGGATAACCAAGTTATTAGTAACTCGTTGTAAATCAGATATTGACTATAGTAGGAGAGACAGACACCTGCTAGCCACTTATGCAAAACTAGTTGCATGTCAGTCGTGGAACCGGTCTCATGTCCGATGACATGTAAGGTTGGTCCGAGCCGCTTCATCCCACTATGCCACCAATATCCAAAGTACATAGAAGATGCAATAACATGATCATCATCGCCCACATATAAACATATGTGTACTACCCGTGCAAAGCACCTACGCATAGATCAGGCTCTGATACCACTGTTGGGTCCGCAGCATAGAAAACAAAAAATTTCCTACGATGAGAACTATACGCCAAGATCTATCTACTAGATACAGAGCAACGGGTGGACATACATCCATGGAGAACTTACCCTCGAAGACAACGAGTTTTGTTAACGAGTAGGAACTCGTGGTTGATGTAGTCGTACGCTTGCCGATCTCAAGATCGTGTGGAAGTCCGAGCGCCGCAAATCAACAGCGCATCCGTCCTCGCACACACGTTCAAGCCACCAGACAACCTCCACCTCCTCGCTCTAGCGAATCAGCGGAAGCAGCAACTCCTTCCAAACGCAAGGCCACCGGGAACATGTATCTCGCTAATCCGAGACCATGGGGGAATATCTAGAGGGGGAGAGAGATCCTTCACGAGGAGGTGTGTTTTGTGAGAGGGGAGAAGGGGGCTTTATATAGGAGGGAGGGAGACCCCTCCCCTCCCATAGCTGGCGCATGAGGGGGGGACTCCTCCCCTCCTTCATTCATGTGGTGAACCTCCACTCACATAAACATGGCCTCCACCCAAAATCCCACTCACATGTATTTAATTTCCACCAAATTAAATGCAACTCTCAATTAATAAAACTCTTTTATTTATTTTATTCAGAATTTTGTTAATTACTTTAATTAACAAACATTCACATAAAACCCCTTGCAACATTTCAATATCACATGCAGAACTACTTTCTGCAATTTCACCCAAAACAATTCCGGTTTCTATCGAAATAATTCCTGTTTCTATCGAAACATTTCCTGCGCTTTGCAAACCTTTTGTCTGGAACATATGTGCTCCTAAATGGTGTCCGGCAACCCTTAAGTGTGTCACCCTACGGTTCGCGAATAATACAGACATGATTGAGACTCCTCTCAGATCAATAATCCGAAGCGGGACCTGGAGATCCATACTGACTCCTGCATATTCAATGATGACTTCTGTGATCGTGAGAACCTTTAACGTCAGCAATTTAATCCCTTTGTCTCATGATATAATACATGTCCGAGATTCGATCATCGGTATCCAAATACCTAGTTTGATCTCGTTACCGACATGCACTCTTTTCTCGTTCCCGTGATATAACATTCTAGTGATCACATCACTTGCTTGCAAGCTATCTTAATGTGATATCACCGAGAGGGCCCAGAGTATATCTATCCGTTATCGGGATTGCCAAATTCCACTCTTGATCCATGAGCCTCAACATAACACCTTCATAGCACTGAACCCACCTTTATGGTCACCCTGTTACGGTGTGACGTTTGATGTTATCAAGATACTCTTCCGGTGTTAGCAATTAACATGATCTCATGGTCTAAGGACTAAGACTACTTTGTATAATGTTATAGCAATATAAACATAATGACTTGATCGTAATGCTATACTTCGGATGAATGTTCATCACATCATTTCACAAATGCTGTGACCTAGTTATTAACAACATCCAATGTCCATGATCAGGAAACCTTGATCATCTTGTTAATCAACAAGCTAGTTTATAAGAGAGGCATAACTAGGAACCCTTTTTGTTTATTAAACACACATGTATTGATGTTTCCTCTCAATACAATTATAGCATGCAAAATAAACATCTATCATATACAAGGAATATATAATAACAACTTTATTATTGCCTCTCAGGGCATATTTCCTTCAGTTATTCTCATTATCACTGAAAGGAAGAGCTGAGGAATGGTATAAGCTGCTGAAAAATGGTCAATCTCTTGAATGGGAGGAAATAGTGCCTCTCTTTTATTCAAAATTTTATCCTCCTAGTGAGATTCATAAATATCGGAATCAAATATACAACTTTTGGCCTCTTGATGGAGAGAGTACAGCTCAAGCTTGGGGGAGATTGAAGTTACTAATAGTCAAATGTCCTATTCATGAGCTCCCCAACAATATTATTATCAATAACCTTTATGCAAGACTTTCTCTTCATGATAAGGATCTATTGGATGATTCTTGTGCTGGATCATTTACACGCATGAAATAAGAAGCTAAATGGGATCTTCTAGACCGTATTCAAGACAATGTTGAAGCATGGGAGAACGATAAAGGAAGAAAGTCAGGTATAAATTATGATTATGAATGCATTGAATCTTTTATGGGAACCGATGGCTTTCAAAATATTAATAATGCTTATGGTATTGATTCTCAAGCTATTGCAAGTTATTTGAAAGCTTTTGCTTCTTATATTGAAATTCCTAAAAAGAAGTGGAATAAGTATCATGCACCTTATAAAGACATTGTTAATTGTGTTCCTGCAAGAAATACTGAAGTTTATACTATTAATCATGTTTTACCCGAACCTTACATTGAGAAAATGCATTTCCCAGTTAAGGTAAAGGAACATTCTATGATAGATAGTATGGTTAATGAAAGTACAAATAAAGCTATGGAACCTATTGAACAAGTAGATGTTGAACCTATGGTAGAAAATGTGAAAGACTGTGTCACTGAATATGTAGAAGATGGACACACAATTCTTTGTAAGGATACTTCTAACATTGTTTCACAAAGTAGTGTTATGAGATCTAGTGTCCCTGTGTTTTCTGTTAGAATAAGTGATCATTGCTACAATAATCTAGGTGATAGTTATATCGTTAAATTTATGCATGACACTGAAAGTTATTATGAGAGAGGGAAAACTGTTCTTATGCATCTCAATTATATCAAGTTTCCTCGCTTTATGCTGAAAATCTTTATGTTGCACTTGTTTTGCCTTCCTATGCTAGCAGCCTTTGGTTTCAACAATTTGTTTTTTTTACAAAATTCCTTTACATAGGAAGTGGTTAGACTTAAACATGTGTATTTTTGCTTCTTGATGCTCTCTTTTTACTTCAATTCATATTCTTATGTGAGCATCATTAAAATTATCATGCCCATCTTAATGGCTATAAAGAAAGAGATTTTTGGGAGACAACCCAATATATTTTTGCTTTTAGTTTGTTTTTGTTTATTTGACTCCTGGAAGTTATTACTTTGGTAATAACCTCTCCTTATCCTTTTCGTTTGGTTTTTGTGTCAAGATCAACCTCTAATGAGAGAGAATTAATATTTGGGAAAGTTGTTGTCCCGAAACAGATTTTTGTGCTTCACTGTTAAAAATCGTTAAAAATATCTGTATATCGTATTGAGATGTAATTTTTTGTGCTTCTGCCCCAGGTTGTTATTTAACTTTCGTTAGTTTTGAACTTTTTGATTTGAGCAATAGAAGTTTTTCGAAAAAATTGATCTTTACCTTCTGGTCTGTTTTGACTAATTTTTGCCACTCTTGCATTTGCCTCTTAAATCGATTTTATTTTTTAATTCCTTTTGGGATTTCGGAAGGAGTTGTTTCAGTAGCTTATGTTATTATGGATTTCAGTTGAAATTGATCTTAGAAGGTTTATTACTTTGCATGCACTAATGTTCCTAATGAGAATTTTGTGAAGTTTTGTGTGAAAGAAATTTCAAGGTTGTAGGAGAAAATGGTGTAATAAGATAGTGAAAGGTTAAATGACTCAAGAAATATGTGTATGAAGATGAAGATATTGATGTTATTCAAGTGGTGGTTCCAGAAAAATTTATCGAAGATCAAGTCCAGAGACCTGCAGAGTCCATTTTCGAATAGGTAACAGTTTTGGTAAGAAAAGGTCCACAAAAAATCTGTCAAGTTATAATTTTCCAGTTTTTATCTAAGAAGGAAAGCAATGAAGCGAGAGTGTCGTGGTGGTGTCATGGCAGATGCCATGGATAGGCTAAAGGTGGGGACTAATACACGCTAGGGGAATCTAAGGAGGGATAGTGAAGTGATTCTCCACACAGTTGTTTGTATTGCTTTGCTTCCAAGATTACAAGTGCTCCTAGAGCTGTATTGGCGAGAGGAGGAAGAAGGAGCTCTCTTACTCTCACCCACAGATCACACCTAAAAACCCTAGCCAAATAGAATAGTGGAACCCTTTCTACTGAAACCCTAGCCCTCCTTATATAGAGGGAGCTCGGTCTCTGCCTAGGGCATACGTGGAGGCATATTCCTAACAATATGCCTCCTCCCAAAGTGGTAAGCCGATCGGGGTGCTTTTCCCCCGCGTCACACATGCAGAGGCTACGTGAGCCTCTGCGGCACCCGCGTCAGCCGACATGGGCGTCGTCACCCTTGTCGGCCACGCCCCGGTGGTCCTGCCCTTGCTTGCTTCGCTCAGGTAGTGTGTACCGGGGCTTCTTTTGACCAGCGAGATTCCTTCCTTCTCCTAGAAGCTAGACGTGACCCGGATCCTAGTTGATCCGGCCACACCTGTTCCTGCATACAAGTAAAACAAGCACTTCCGACTTACTGCTTAAGTCGGTTGAGACTTAGTTAGGCGAACGCCCCCTGGTCCGGGTTACCCCGTGATTCGGCCTGCCTTGAGGTGACCTGGCCAGCATCCGCTTTGACCTTGCCGAACCTAGGCTAACTCGGCCTTTATTCCCCGACGTGACCCTACCCGGGGGTATCCCCCCAACATTAGTCCCTGAAGCTGGTGCGTTCTTAGCCGCCTTGGCCGCTAAGGCCACATCAGGTTCAATTCTGAGCTCGGGTCGTTATTACCGAGTTACCTCTTTATCCCGGATTATGTGGATTTACGTTCCCTTCACACATTCCAAGTTTTCACTTGCCGGCCGGGTTACCACTTTAACTCGGACCTCATGGTTTTACTTTCCCTCCGCACATTCCAAGTGTTCACTTGCTGGCCGGGTTACCACGGTTCCATCCGGGTCTTGTTTCCTTCTCTCGTACGCCAACCCATGTGGAGGGTAATCATTATGTTGTCTTGTTTTAAGGGCCAGCACAGTAACCGCCGTAGTAATTGTCAGTTATCACTATGCGCGGGTCACGTCACGCCTGCCTCCTCGTTTACCGCATCACTGCGTCACAACATGGGATCATCTTCGCTCTGTGGCCCTCCGTGTGGCTCCCCACTGATTGGCCGAGGCAGGAGATACACGGCCACTACGTGTGGCAGATCCGCAGGATGTGATCCCACTCACCCCTTGAGGGAGTGGTTAAATAGCGGAGGAGCGCACCCCTTAGGATTTTTTCCCTTCCGCGCCCCTCTGCCCGTTGCTCTTCTCCTTCGTCTTTCTCGCGACCGCGCCGCTGCCAGTGCTCCCAAATAGCAGCGTCGCCGCCGCACTTTTCCCTCACACCTCTGCATTGCAGCCACCGCTTCGCAACTCCCTCGCCACGGGTCCTCGCCAATCTAGGCCTCTGCCCCCCACCGCCGCTAGCACCAGCGAGGGCAGCGAAGACCAGCTGACGGAGGAGGAGCTCATCGTCGCTGAGCAGGATATGGAGGAGGACTCCGCGACGACGGACCGTTGTGCGTGGGACGGGTCCTGGGTCTGCCAAGATGACTTAGACTGGCTCTACCGGACCAGACGCATCCCCGCTGGCGTCACCGCTCGTCTCGCTTCCTCCGAATTGCCCCCCTCACCCAATCCGGGTGAGTTCGTCGTGTTCTTGTCCCACTTCCAACGGGGGTTCGGTTTGCCGGTGAGCGAATTTTTCCGGGATTGGCTTAGTACCTACCAACTCCAGCCGCACCATCTTCCTGCCAACGCCATCATGTCTCTTTCCGCTTTCGCTTCTACGATCAAAGGCTATGCCGGACTATGGCCCACGGAGCTATGGATCTGGTTTTTCGGCCTTCGTCGTAACGTCATCCCAAACATCAAACTTGATCCGGAGGACAAGCAGCTCACTCAATTTGGAGCTGCGTCCATCTCACCCTGGAGGCATTCCGTTTTCCCCCGGGTCACCGGGCTAGACTCCTGCAAAGGGTGGGCCCGGACCTTCTTTTATGTCCGGAATACGGGCACTGAAGACTTGATCTGACTGCTTCCCTATACTCTGGGCCCACCTAACCCGGATCTATGGGACGTCGTCCCCAAGAAGCCCACGGCCTTAGCCAACCAGGTCAACAAGAGGTTCGTGGAGCTGAAGGAGCTCGGACTGCGCAACGAGGATGCTATGATCACTTTCGTGCGCAACCGAATCTCCCCCCTCCAGAAGCGCACCCACAAGGTGTGCCACATGAGCTTCGGCCGCGACCCCAACCGGACCTCATCCTTCGAGCTGAGCAACACGGAGATATATCGCTGGGTTAAGGCTCTCTTCACCACCCACAAGGACTTCTCCTCTGAGTGGACTTGGGGAATTGGGCATTATTGCCACGATAGGCTTCCTACCGCGGTAAGCTTCATGTTGCAAACTTACCCCGGACTAATTACATGTCGGTTATTGTTGCATTTTTGACTCTTTTGTTCATTCTTTTCCTCAGCAATTTCTTTAGCAGACCCTTGAGGACGGCACCGATCCGACCCTTAAGTGGGCACCGGACCGGGAGACTCCGGATGAGGAAGAGCCGAACCAGGAGATGTTCCTCCCGATGACCGACGCTACAAAGCGACCCACCGGTAAATTCTCTTCTATTAGAGATTGGCCCGATGATGAAGATGACTCGGATGTCGAGGTGATTGAACCTGTTGAGGCTATCCCCCTTTCTTTTGCTTTTCCGGCATCAGCTAATCCCGGTGGGCACATCTACGAGGACCCTCCCCTTGCTACGGGCGAACCTGTTCCGGTAGCACCGAAGAAGAAGCGCGAGGCTGCTCCAAGTTCCTCTTCCGGACCTTCTCAGCCCGCTAAAAGGCGAAAGAAATCCGGGGACAAGACTGCCTCCAAGCCAGCAGGCAAGGCCCCAGCACGAAGGGCTCGGAAACCCAAGGAGGCCCAAACCTCGGATGCGTAAGTCATTTTTCCTTCTGTAACTTGCTCTTCCTTGCATTGTTGTAATTTCTCTTCTGACATTATTCTCTTTTGCAGGGCTCCGGTGGAGGTCCCTTAGAGTGGATCTAGCATCTCTTCACCGCTCTGACCTAGCCCTTCTCCCCCTCGTGACGATGAGTCACGCCCGCTGAGCCCTATTCCAGAGGGTTCTACGGCTGCTCCGGGTTCTGTTCCACCTTGTCAAGAGGGGGGTAACCTCGGAGTGGGGGAGACCGGTCCAGTCGAGGCGGCGACATCTACAACCTCGGCTTCGCCGCAACCAACAGCCACTGAAACTACCTCGGCACCAGCACCAGCTCCAGCACCAGTAACTGCACCAGCACCAGCTCCAGTTCCGACACCAGCACCAAGTCCGGCAGCAAGAAAATCAGCGGCTGCACCAAGTCCAGCAACCAGAGCACCAACGCCAAGCTCCTCCGCCTCGTCCGAGTCTTCTCAACCTTGGCGAGGAACTACCCCGGCAGCTACTAAGGGGAAATCCGCTGTGACGACTTCCTCTTCCCAGCAAGCCAAGGGGAAAAAGGCTCCGGACGCTACCAAGTCGGCATTCGTCGAGGCTGGGCAGCGTACCCTCGCCTCAATGCTTCCCAAGAAAGCTCCAGCAGCGAAGGACGCCCCTGCCGAGCCAACTGATGCACAACATATGGTTCTGCACACCAGCCCAGCCCTTGCCTTGTTTGAGAGGAAAGAAGCGCACGCGAAGGGCTTGGTGGCGCCCCATATGCCCACCGGTGAGCGGTACCCTCCGAGCTTGATTGATTTTGTCATGAATTGGAACAAGGCAGAGTTCGTCAACAACGACGCTCTTCCGAAGAAGTTCAGCCCTGCTGAATTTTCCGCCCAAATGAACATAGCCGCTAAGGCGATCAACCTCGCGGGGCAGATAATGGAGGTACGTCGCTTCCCCTTTACATGCTATAGATAATAACCATTAGTCCCCGAGCCTCCGGGGGAGTAACTTGTTACTCGGCCGGATGCTCTTTAGAAAACTAACGTAGCTCCATGAGAACTTTGAATATGCACACACCTAGATCCGGGTTAAGTTCCACTTGGCCTGGATTTAGTATACTTCAAATATGCACACACCTAGAGCCGGGTTAAGTTCCACTTGGCCCGGATTTAGAATACTTCGAATATGCACACACCTAGAGCCGGGTTAAGTTCCACTTGGCCCGGGTTTTTGTACACTTCGAATATGCACACACCTAGAGCCGGGTTAAGTTCCACTTGGCCCGGTTTTTTGTACACTTCGAATATGCACACACCTAGAGCCGGGTTAAGTTCCACATGGCCCGGATTTTTGTACACTTCGAATATGCACACACGTAGAGCCGGGTTAAGTTCCTCTTGGCTCGGATTTTTGTACACTTCGAATATGCACACACCTAGAGCCGGGTTAAGTTCCACTTGGCCCGGATTTTTGTACACTTCAAATATGCACACACCTAGAGCTGGGTTAAGTTCCACTTGGCCCGGGTTTTTGTACACTTCGAATATGCACACACCTAGAGCCGGGTTAAGTTCCACTTGGACGGGATTTTTGTACACTTCGAATATGCACACACCTAGAGCTGGGTTAAGTTCCACTTGGCCTGGATTTTTGTACACTTCGAATATGCACCAAGCTAATTTATGTTTCTGTACTTCTTTTAGGTGACCACCAATCGCCGGAGTGCTGAATTCCAACGTCTGTTGGATACCCACAAGTTGCTACACGCCAAGCAAGCTGCACTTATCGTGGAACACGAGAAAAGGGGTAAATTTTTTCCTTGGCACTTCTCCGTTTTTCTTCATCTTCCTCTGCCGAACTAATCTCATCATTCGGTTTCCGCAGCTGGGGTGGAGGCTGAGAACAAGATTATGCGGAAAAATCTGGAGCAGATCAAGGGTAAGTCATTTTTGTCCAACCTTACAGTGCTTTTCCACTTCCTTTTCTCCTTGGCTCGGCGATCATTCATACCTCGGCTCTGCCGGGTCAACACACTATTTCAGCATCGCTTGAAGATAGTGTGCATGTGCCTGATATGATGCTGCATTTTCTCGAACAAGCAGGGTAACACCAAGCCGAGCTTAAGAAGAAAGACGATGAGCTCGCCCTCCTCCGGACCAAGGACGACGAGATCGCCAGGCTCAAGGCTGAGATGGAGAAAATGAGGGCCCAACACCAATCCGAACTCCAAAAGGTTGGCCAGAATTACACAGAAGAGCACGAGCGCCTCAATCTCCAGATCGTTAAGGACCAGGATTTACTTAAGGAGTCCGACATCCAGCTAGGGTCGGCGAATGCTAAGCTTTAGCAGCTTCGTAAGAGGCGCGATGACTGCACCAGGGAGTTGACCCGGATTCTCAGCCATATATCACGTAGGCTCCTTTCCCTTATCCGACCTACTTCTCTGGGTTACTTCATATGTCTTTTCTTTACTCTCTTCCTTTGTCTCTTTTCCAGGCAAATTTCCAGAGGGCACTGCTATTGCTAGCGCAGCAGTTGCCGACTTCCACCGAGAAAGGGGTACTCCTGCCGCTCCTGATGGTCAAGAGATTCCCTATGACATGGAGGACCTGTTGGTCAGCTTGTCATCTCGCGTGGAGCTCATCAAAAATTATGGCAAGGACATCCTCGACGTTGCAGTTCGCATCTTCAACACTTTCTGGCCCAGCGAAGATACTCCGGAGACCACAGCAATTCTCGTTGAGAAGCTAATGGAAACCAAGACTCAACTCGACCTCTGGAGAGAGTCCGTTGGGCGTGCCTCAGCTGATACCATTCTCCACCACATACTCACGTGGTATGAGAAAATTGATCTCAACCTTCTGACACGCCTGCGCACAGGATCCAGATGGACCAATGACCCGGAATGGGTGGCTCGGCGCCAGGCTTGCGCTCATAGCCTCATCGAATATGCTCCCATTCATGAATGGGTTGAGGGGCCGAGCTTCCTGGAAGCCGCTAGGGACGAAGAGGTTGAGAATGATGAAGATGGCTCGGGCGGTGATGGAGAAGATGACGCCTCGGATATTGAAGATGGCGAAGATGATGCCAAACTTCCTCCTCCTGCCGCTCCTTGAGCGAAAAAACTTTAAAATTTATCAGATCTCCGGTATGCCGGGTGGAGTTGTATTCCATATACATGTGATATTTTGCTACTAAGTTCTTATGCCGGATTAACTTGGGCGTAGTCCCCGAGTTTCTTTTTCTTGTTCGTCCAATCTCTTGGCTCGGTTCGTGTCTACCTTGATTCGGTTTTACGACTTACGAATCCGAGCTTCAAAAATTGTCTTAACAATACTGGGAAACTTTTAGACTTAGCTCAAAAATAAAACTGCATAATAACTTGAAAATAAATACAGGGTTAGTCTAAAAACAAACGTTGGCTCGAATAAATTCTTTTCCTTAGTCGTTTTTCATGTGCTATGCAATTCCAAACTTGTTCTCTTGCTTGCCATGAAGCCAATTCTTGTTGGACAGCAGCAAGTCGAAGAGTTAGGTTCTTGGTGCTCACACATTACTAATTCGAGTTAAGTAGAATAACTTATTCCAGCTAACGCACAAAAAACGACAAATATTATTAAGGCAGTCCCCGAGTTACTGCTCGAGGTGCCAACATTTCATTGATAAGCTCATTGCCGACATACATACCGACATATGAGATGACTCGGATACATACACTTCTTAGCTAAGTGTAGAAAGGACGAAGTAGAGCTATATTCCATGGTCGCTTTGATTCCTCTCCGGACATGTACGCCTTGTTCTTTTCCTATGGCTTTGCATCTATAAGATAATAAGAATCATTGTGCAATGCCTTGCTCACGATGAACGGCCCTTCCCATGGGGGGATAACTTATGCATGCCAGTAGTATGTTGTATCAATCGGAGCACCAGATCGCCTTCTCGAAAGACTCGGGGGCTTACTTTCTAGCTATGATAGCGTCGGAGATTTTGCTGATATATGGCGGATCTGGACAGTGCCAGTTCTCTCGCTTCTTCCAGCAGATCAACATCATTTTGCCGGGCTTCTTGCACTTCGGCTTCTGTGTATTGGGTGACCCTAGGCGAATCATGCTCTATGTCGGCTGGTAATACAGCTTCTGCCCCATATACTAGAAAAAACAGCGTATAGCCTGTTGATCGATTCGGAGTTGTTCTTAAACTCCACAGTACCATTGGTAGTTCTTCTATCCAGCACCCCGCTGATCTTTGCAGCGGCTCAATGAGCCGGGGTTTTATCCCGGATAATACTAATTCGTTGGATCTTTCCACTTGTCTGTTCGATGCTGGGTGGGCTACCGAGGCTACGTCCAGCCGGATCTTCTTATCCTGGCAGAAACGTGCAAATGCTCCTTCCACAAAATTTATCAGTTATGATACTGTGAGGATAACCGTACCTCAAGATGATATCTTTGAGAAACGTTACGGCCGTAGCTCCATCACATTTTCTTATAGGCTTTACCTCAATCCACTTCGTAAACTTTTCCACCATTACCAGAATGTGACTCATATTTCCCCTTGCTGGTTTGAACGGGCCAACCATATCCAAGCACCATACGGCAAATGGCCAAGTAATTAGTATGGTCTTGAGTTCCGACATTGGCATATGTGTCTTGGTTGCGTACCTCTGACAACCATTACATTTTCTCACCAGATCTTCCGCTTGCTCTAAGGCATTTGGCCAGTAGAATCCGTGCCAGAAAGATTTTGCTACCAAGGCTCGGGATGAGGCATGATGCCCACATTCCCCCTGATGTATATCTCGGAGGATGGCAAGCCCTTCTTCCGGGTCAACACATCGCTGGAGGACATTGGTCACACTTCTTTTGTATAGTTCGGAATTGATGATCGTGTAAGCCTTTGCCCTCCTCTGTGTTTGCCTGGACAGCACTTCCTCAGTGGGTAACGCTCCATCTTTCAGGAATTGAAATATAGGTAGTGCCCAAGCCGGTATTGCTCGCACAGGGAACACATCATCATCAATCTCCATCTGATCCACCGGCATAACTTCAACTGGATCACGCTGAGCAGTCCCCGGGTCTTGCGAAGCAGTCCCCGGGTTTACTGAAGTAGTCCCCGGGTTTGCTGACGCAGTCCCCGGGTCTTGCGCACCACTTCCCATGTCAATATCCATGGGTACAGCTCCGGATTCCATGTCCTCTGGGACATAGATTGAGTCGGTTCTAGGGGAGGGCCTGATGGATGGTTTCCTGAGGTGCTCTAATGCTACACCCAGTGGAATTGCTTGTCGGGTTGACCCGAGCTTCGACAACATGTCGGCAGCCTCATTTTCCACCCGAGGGACATGGTGAAACTCGCATCCCTCAAAGTAACCAGATATCTTCTGCACGTGAAATCTGTATAGTGCCATGTTTGGATCAAGGGCGTGCCACACTCCCGACACTTGCTGCACCACCAAATCCGAGTCGCCAAAGCATACGATCCGACGTATCCCAATCTCTTTTGCCACCTTGAGCCCGTGCACAAGTGCTTCATACTCGGCGACATTGTTTGATGCCGTGAAATGGACCTGCAGCACGTATTTCAACTGGTCCTTCTTTGGCGAGGTAAGTACAACTCCGGCCCCTAGCCTGGTTTTGGTTTTTGATCCGTCAAAGTGCATTCGCCAATGGTTCGGATCGGGTAGTGGCGGTTCGTATTGCACCTCAGCCCCGTCCACGAAAAAATCTGCCACAGCTTGGGATTTGATGGCTTCTCTTCTATCATATTGCGGAGCATAAGGAGCTAGCTCAATTGCCCATTTTGCAATTCTGCCACTCGCATCCTTGTTACTCATTATCTCGGATATGGGAGCCTCACATATGACCCTGATGGGATGCTCCTCAAAGTAGTGCTTCAGCTTCTTAGCGGCCATGTACACGCCATACGCCACCTTTTGATAGTGTGGATAGTGCTGCTTTGAGGCTGACAGCACCTCGCTCAAGTAATACACTGGCCTTTGCACCGACTTACCTTCCTCGTCGCACTCCACCACTATCACTGCACTTACAACTCGGTTGGTTGCGGCTATATAGAGCAGCATTGGCTCCTTTGATAGTGGTGAGTCCAACACTGGTGCAGTGGCTAACATATTTTTCAAGTGGGCAAAAGCTTCTCAACACAATTGGGCGCCAACTGTCGTGGTGGTGTCACGGCAGATGCCATGGATAGGCTAAAGGTGGGGACTAATACACGCTAGGGGAATCCAGGGAGGGATAGTGAAGTGATTCTCCACACAGTTGTTTGTATTGCTTTGCTTCCAAGATTACAAGTGCTCCTAGAGATGTATTGGCGAGAGGAGGAAGAAGGAGCTCTCTTACTCTCACCCACAGATGACACCTAAAACCCTAGCCAAATCAGAATAGTGGAACCCCTTCTACTGAAACCCTAGCCCCCCTTATATAGAGGGAGCTCGGTCTCTGCCTAGGGCATACGTGGAGGCATATTCCTAAGAATATGCCTCCTCCCAAAGTGGTAAGCCGACAGGGGTGCTTTTCCCCCGCGTCACACATGCAGAGGCTACGTGAGCCTCTGCGGCGCCCGCGTCAGCCGACATGGGCGTCGTCACCCTTGTCGGCCACGCCCCGGTGGTCCTGTCCTTGCTTGCTTCGCTCAGGTAGTGCGTACCGGGGATTATTTTGACCAGCGAGATTTCTTCCTTCTCCTAGAAGCTAGACGTGACCCGGATCCTAGTTGATCTGACCACACCTGTTCCTGCATTACAAGTAAAACAAGCACTTCCGACGTACTGCTTAAGTCGGTTGAGACTTAGTTAGGCGAACGCCCCCTGGTCTGGGTTACCCCGTGATTCGGCCTGCCTTGAGGTGACCCGGCCAGCATCCGCTTTGACCTTGTCGGACCTAGGCTAACTCAGCCCTTATACCCCGGCGTGACCCTACCCGGGGGTATCCCCCCAACCGAAACAGGGGTGGAAACGGAGCCAGGGTGGCTCACACCACCCTATTGCGGCGCGGTCCCACCTGGCCGCGCAACCAGGTGGTGTGGCCGCCCCGGAGTCCGTCTCCGACCCGTTTTCTCACAGTACCTTCCTTTTGTTGTTAAACTTTGTGATATATAATCCCCCGGATTCCCCGAGGTTCATATATCGTGTTCTCGTCATGTTTTCGTTTTGATCTGTTTCTACCAGGAACTATTCTTAAAGTTTAGAAGCACAATGGTCTCCGCCAACGATAAGGGCAAGGAGCCTTCGGAGGAGGATCTCCAAGATTCTGAGCAGGAGGAGGACACCGAGAGTCAAGTCGAAGAGGAGGAAAAGGAAGACCGGCATTCGCATACCAGCACCACCATTGCAAACATTGGAGTGATGTAAAACCCTGCCAGATTCAAAAGGACTGCACAGATGTCCACTGGAGGGAAGACTCCACGTCATTGCTTGGCTTCGCGATCACCTTCTCCACGCACCAAGAATCCCTTCCATACCCTTATATATGAGCATCAATTCTAGAATATGCCAAAGGAGAGACTACCCTCCAATTGTGATATGCCGTGTTCTAACCATGCAGGAATAAAAGACTTCAAGGAGGAAGAGTGGGGAAAGAATCGTACGAGCTAGGATTCGCAACCTTACATGATCATGCAATGTATCAAGCACAACTCGAAGTTGATTCGCACTCTCACCTTCGAGATTGAGGACTTGAGGAAATTGATCGAAAAGCTCATGGAGAGAACACCACCACCACCGAAGGAGTAATTCGTCACCAGGTTTGGGCATCCCCTTGGTTTGTTCCAAGCTTGGGGGAGTGCTGCGGTATCATATCACTATCTTCTATCTTTTTTACCTTTTTAGTAGAGTCATATCATGAATAGAGAAGTTATCTTATAGGATGGTTTGCATTATGGAAGTGTCCCCCCTCTCGTTAGTTATCTATGTATCCCTTGGTGTGAGTTGCTGTTATGGAATATTAATGAGAAGTTCTATCATTTTTTTTTGCATATCTTATATTAGTTTTCAATTGTTATTATATGATTGATCTTGGTGTTAGTATTGGTATCACTTTGGGATCATTGAGTAAATTTAATTGGTTTTGGCAAACGTGGCTCGGTCAGTAGCAACACTATTTTGAGAATTGAATGAAAAAGATAAAAGTACTTTCAAGAAATATAATTTCATCATCTTTATTTCTTGATTGGCTCATAAGCTTAGTATTCTCTAGTTAAGATCTTTTGTGCTTCCAAGGAAGATTGCATGTTTGTTTTTATCACCTGTAGGTTTGTTTGGTTCCTTCAACTCTTATGCTTGCTACCCAGCCTTGCTAGCCAAAAACCTGTATGCGGAGGGAATGCTTCTCGTACATCCAATCCTTAAACCAAAAACCTGTGCCATTGGTGTCCGCCATACCTACATATTAGCATTATTGATATTCCAAGTAAATTCATGTTTTTATCTACCTTCCGAATTAAACTTGTTATGTGAAAATTAGTGATTAAAGCTGTCACGAACTTGATGGCACACTTTACTTTCTTGCACTTAATAAACTTGAACCATTGTGCCCATCTATGTTGCGTATATGCTTGCGCTTTATAAGTTGAGAGTTAGCAGAACCATGTTATCATGGGGAACACTTTCAACATTGCACTTATTTAGTTGATATCATGATTCTTTTGCTTATTGATCCTGACGGCGTGAAATAAAAGGGGAGCTTGTAAGTTCATGGAGTTTGTACATGTGTTAGAGAAACGCCTGGGCCACTAGCCTAAGACATGCCTAATCATGGTGGAAACTTGCAGCGTAACCATTTTGAGCAATCTGTGAAGCATCCTTAATAAAAACCTATGCAAATAGCAAATAAAAAGATCACTGAGATGCTCATTGTCTTCTTGCCTTTCCATTTTGATATGGGAATGCTTCCATATCATCGGGCAACGGGTACCCCATTGGCGGTTCTCAATGATACACATGTATTTACAATGACAAGAACTTACTCATGACTAAAGTTGAGTAGCATGAGGTCTAGTACTCGTAAGCACGGGGCATGAGATTTTCAACTTATAACTGGTCAAGCATATCCTCATATTTCTTCACTTTAACCTTAATCACCTCAAGATGCTTATGATAGGGGCAATGAGGGATGAAATCTAATAAGTACCATAATTTTTGGAAGCTCTTTATGAAACTTGAAATCCCTGCTTCCCTCTGCGAAGGGCCTTTCTTTTGCTTTTTAGTTGAGTCAGTAAACCTATTCCCTTCTATCTCAGCAAGTGTTTTGAGTTGTTGTGTTTCATTCATTCATATGATGATTTATTCAATCATGTTTCTTATGTTCCTTGTTTCACACATTGCTCTTATCTTAGTGATTATTACTTTGAAAGCTATCATTGAAAACCCATTATGTTTGAACTCCTGCAAATTGTTAGCTATCCTTTAACTAAGAGAAAAGTTTTCCATTACCGATTATGATTTACTTCGTGTATATTTATTGTGTTTCCTTTACTTATTGCAAGTTAAGTTATATAATAGTGAGTTGTCTTCTATTATGATTTGTGTATTGATGAATGTGATGCTTCTTGTCCGTATTCTTTTATCAACTTTCACTCCATAAACCTGAGGTCGTGTTTATTGAGCTCAGTTTTTGATTGGGGACAAGCAAAGTCTAAGCTTGGGGGGAGTTGATACGTCCATTTTGCATCACTATTCTATATCATAATTTACTGTTATTCATTGATATATTTCATATTAAGAGATGATACTTATGTTATTTCATATGTTTTTGCATGGTTGATGACTTTTGGAGGATGGACCGCTGAAGTCAGAATTCTGATGGAAAAGGCATCGTTTGGAGGCGAAATTCGTGAAGATCAGAAAATCCCAGAAAATACATGGAAAATCCTATTGTTCCAGAAGATGAAGGATGCCAGAACGGGGAGTGGATATGGGCCACAGGGGGCCCACACCACCCCATGGCGCGGGCCACCCCTGGCCGCGCCACCAGGTGGTGTGGCCACCCTGGCCCACCTCCAGCTCTCCCCTTTGGCCTATATTATCCCCATGAAACCCTAGGACTCGGGGAGCGACCATAGAAAGATTTCGCCGCCTCTGCGGGGCAGAAAACTATAGAGAGAAAGATCTCTCCGGCAGACAGAATTCTGCCGGGGAAATTCCTTCCCGGAGAGGGGAGATCATCACCATCAACACCACCATCAAGCTGGACTTCATCGGGATCATCATCATCTCCACCAGCACCATCATCACCACTCCATACCGCTGTAACAATTGGGTTGAATCTTGCATAGTTCTTAGGGGAAACATTCCCGGTGTTGATTACTTGTTGTAGTTGATGCTATTGAGTGGAACCATTGAATTATTGTTATGTTCAGATTGTTACTTATCATTATATCATCTCTGATTTAGTTCATTTAGTTCTTAAGGAAATGGGAGAAGTCATGTTGTTAGTAGTGGAATTGTGTTGAGAAAGATTTAATAGTTTGTTACTTAAGTTGTGGTGTTATTCTTCTTCTAGTGGTGTCATGTGAACATTGACTACATGACACTTCACCTTTATGGGCCTAGGGGAATGCATTGTGTCTTTGTCTACTAATCGTAGGGGTTGCTGGAGTGACAGAAACCTGAACCCCCTTTAGGAAACCTTTTTACAAGGGATGTCAGGGTCTTAGAGTTTAAAGCTATGGTTAGGTTTCTATGTTAATTACTTTATTTTACTTCCGAATGCTTGCAAGGGGTATAATCAAAAGTATGTAATAGTCCTAGGAAGGTCGGTACATTAGCACAGGTTCACCCACACAACACTTATCAAACTAAAGAAGATTAATCAACTATATGAAGCGAAAGCACTTGACGATATTCCCATGTGTCCTCGAGAACGTTTGGTCATTTTAAGTAATACAACTAGTTTGTCCTTTGCTGAAGAAAGGATCGGGCCACTTGCTACATTTATTATTATTGTCTTTTATTTACTCGTACTATATTTATCTGCATTATCAAAAACCCCCTAAAAATCCGTTTGCTAAGTATTTACAGAGAATTCCTGCTCCAAGCCACTCGTCAACACCTTCTGCTCCTCATTGGGTTCGACACTCTTACTTATCGAAAATACTGCGATACACCCCCTATACTTGTCGGTCATCAATGTACCAAATGCAGAGAATCTAGTATGATAGGAGGACGTGATGAGATGAGATCAGTGGTAAAGGTTAAACATGCTAAGGCTTGTATGGGAGGCCACAGTGGGATGTGGTTTTTGTAGTCCAATACTCACCACCACTAGGAACCGAGTTCTTGCCTTTGGACCAAGACGAGCGTACAACGACATGGGGTTTATGGGGACCTCTCGATTAACTAACTTTCCTAGTAGATTCCATGAGACACCTAGTTCGGGCGTTCCATTTGGCATACGCATTGAAAATGTTTTCAAAAGCGGAGGAGAAGGAGGTACATCATAACAGGTAGGTAAGTGTGGACGGGGTTGCTTGGGGTCGATAGAGCCCCTGATAAACAAACCTCGCCCACATCTCTAGGGACCGGCTTCGAGATTTTACCCGTTACGGCAGAACAATCCTTAGGGTGTGACTCACGGTCTTGGAAAAAGCAAGGTAAAATGGTCATGTCCAATCACCCTCTGCCAACACACTAAGGAAGTGTGTCAGGTGGCGCTAAGATTCGGTTGGTACGTGTGGGTAAAGTTGTACACCCCTGCAGGGTTAAATCTTGTCGAAAAGCCGTGTACACGGTTATGAACGCTTGGTGACCGTATCCTAAGATCATAGAGAACATTAACCTAATCGTAAAAGCTCAACGTGTGCTTAAGGATGCTTCCTCATGGGTGCGTGATGACCCACAAGTATAGGGGGTGTATCGCAGTATTTTCGAGGGAAGTGAAACCCAATTTATTGATTCGACACAAGGGGAGCCAAAGAATATTTATAAGCCTTAACAACTAAGTTGTCAATTCAGCTGCACCTGGAAACAATCTTGCTCACAGCAGTTTATAAGTAGCAACAGTTTTGTAGTAGGAATAGTAAAGTAAGAACAGTAGTAAAGCAAAGACAATAGTAACAAAGCAGTAAACAGTGAGATTCGAGTGCGGTAGTCATAGGGATGGATGGACAGGCGTTGCATGGACAAGACAATTCACATAGCAATCAGAACATAGGGCAATTGCAGATAAATAAGATAAAGCATCCAAGTACTAGACAATCCTAGGCATGTGTTCCATATATAGTCATACGTGCTCGCAATGAGAACTTGCACAACATCTTTTGTCCTGCCAGCCCATTTGCAGCGGGGCCTCTAGGGAACTACTGGCAATTAAGGTGCTCCTTTTAATAGAGCACCGGAGCAAAGCATTAACACTCCGTGAACACATGTGGTCCTCACATCAAAGCCATTCCCTTCTGGTTATCCCGATTTCTGTCACTTCGGGGCCATAGGTTCCGGACAAGAATGTGTGTATACAACTTGCAGATAAGACCAAGAAAAATACTATCATAATGAATCAACAACATGTTCAGATCTGAAATCATGGCACTCGGGCCCTAGTGACAAGCATTAAGCACAACAAGTCGCAACAAAGTCATAAAGCACTAATAAAAGATACTAGGCACCATGCCCTAACAATCTGATGCCATTACATGAATGATCTCATCCAATCCCTACCATCCCCATAGCCTACAGCAGGGGATTACTCACTTATAGATGGGGGAAACATGGATGGTCGATGGAGAAGCCATGGTGATGATGATGGCGATGATCTCCTCCAATTCCCCGTCCCGGCAGGGTGCCAGAACGGAGTTTCTGGTGCTGTTTCGTGGAATCTGGTGGTGGTGGTGGAGCGGAACTCCTTCTAGAAAAACGTCGAACCCCCTGGAGTTTTTAGGTCAGAATGCTTCTTATAGGCGAAGAGGGAGACCGAGGGGGTGCCTGTGGCCACCACACCATACCCTGGCGCGGCCCGGCCTAGCCCGCGCCTGGGGGGGTGTGGCCAGCCCTTGGCCCTCCTCCGTCTCGTATTCTAGCTCTTGGAGTCTTCTGAAAAAATAGGCACTTTGGCTTTTGTCCCGTCCAATTCCGAGAATATTCATTTTCTGACTTTCCTGGAACCAAAAACAGCGGAAAACAGGCAGCTGGCATTGTGGCTCTTGTTAATAGGTTAGTCCAAGAAATCATATGAAAAGTACTCCAAAGTGTGGACAAAACACAAGAAAGTGGATAAAACAAAGCATGGAGCATCAAAAATTATAGATACATTTGCAATGTATCAACATCCCCAAGCTTAACTCCTGCTCGTCCTCGAGTAGGTAAGTGATAAAAAGAAAGAATAATTTTTGAGGTGACATGCACCATCAAAGACTTGACCAAAGTATTTGTAAACATTCAAAGCTGGGATCATAGTACTTCAATCATAACATGAAATACAAAGTTCTAGCAATAAGACAAAGGAACTATGATGCAACATGAAAAGGCACAAACAAAAGATTCATGAATAACAATGCTTTGCAAGACGTTTGTTTGTTTCACATAAAGAAAACATAGCATATAGGTATTCAGCTTGTCCCTCAGTAGAGTAGCAAATATAAATGCATAGGACACCTTCAAAGTTCACAAGAGTGACTAGATACAAATAGTTTAAAACAAGCAATATCAAGGTATGCATCAATCAATAAGTCTTGGGACAATGCACATAGAACTAAGAGTGACCACTATGCTCTCAAGAAAGTGCTCAAAGAATATGTGGAGACTCAACAAGGAAATGAAAAGGTTTTGAATAGTTTGAAAGGCTTCCAAAAGCTAAAAGTATGGTACTCATTAGCTTTGAGCTCTCATTGCCCCTATCATAAACATCTTTAATGTGGTTAAGGTGATAGTGACACAACTAAGAGGATATGCTTGACAAGTTATAAATCAAAGTCTCATGCCCCTTACTTACGAAGACCGATCCTCATGCTACTCAACTTCAGTCACGAGTAAGGTCTTGTAATTATAAGTTTATACGTACCATAGAGAACCGCCAACGAGGTACCCCTTGCACATGATACAGGAGCTATCCCATAATCAAAATGACAAGGCAAGCAGACAATGAGCATCTCAGCGATCTTTTTATTTACTATGTGCATAGATTTTTATTGAGGATGCTTCATAGAATGCTCATTGTGGTTATGCTGCAAGTTTCCACCATGATTAGGCATGGCTTAGGCCAGCGGCCCAGGCGTTTCTCTAACATACATACAAACTCCATGATCTTACAAGTTCCACTTTTATTTCACACCGTCGGGATCCATAAGCAAGAGAACATGATATCAACGAGGTACAAAGTACCAGTGCAATGTTGAAAGCGTTCCCCATTATACATGGTTCTGCTAACTTCAACTTATAAAGCGCAAGCATATACGCAACAAAGAAGGACGCAATGATTCAGGTTTATTAAATGCAAGAAAATAAAGTGTGCCATCAAGTTCGTGAGAGCTTTACTAACTAACTTTCTCATAACAAGCAAACATTTTATTCGGAAGAAAACAAGGCATAATGAATATGCACGGAAGTAGAAAATGATGCTAATGGGTAGGTATGGTGGACACTTTGGAAATATTTGGTTTAGGGAGTTGGAAACTTGAGTAAAACATACTCAGTGTAAGTGAAGGCTAGCAATAGTAAGGGAGCGACAAACGAGAGAGCAATAATGGCCATAATCATGCAGAGTGACAAAACATCATTGATCAAAGCATAAGGGGATACTACAAGTTGAAAACTAAAGGATCATAAAGGCTTATGGTGACTTGGGATAGTCATAACATGGTGTGAACATGTGCCAAGTCAACCCAAATAAAACATCAAATGAGAATACCACTATACTATGCTTTAATATGCTAAAACAACGCATGATTCATCCAAGGCACATTAAGCAATCTCAATTGTTTATAACAAGTCATGCTACAGCAAAGAATACTAAGCATAAAGCCAAAACAATATCAAGCATGACATGACAAAGCATATGCCACAGTCAAAAAGAAGCTCTCTTTACCACTTAAGCATGAGCTTTCCTACTCTTTTCCAAACCAAACCAAACTATTTGAACACCAATATATGAAAGAGGAGGTACAACCAATTTATTCAGCAAACTAAGCAAACCAAGAAAATGAAAACCAAAACGAAAAACGAAAAAGAAGACGCTCCAAGAACAACACAACTGTGCATGAAACAATAAAAATGAAGTGGTTGAAAGAAACCTGAGATTTTTATTGATGAAGAAGGGGATGCCTTGGGCATACCCAAGCTTTGACGCTTGTACTTCTTGGATATTTCTTGGGGTGACACGTGTGGCATCCCCAAGCTTGAGCTTTAGTCCATCCTTCATCTCATTACTCATTCCTTCCATACACCTGAAAATTTTCCTTCATACAAAACTTCACACAATCTTTATTAGCAACATTAATGCACTTAAGATAAATAAGTCTTAAGGTTCAGTTCTAACACCAATAAACTTCCATTAGAACACTAGCTACTGTAGCAATTCCCTCAAAAAAGCTCAATTCCCCAAAAGAACTCAAAAAGGAACCAACAAGAAGAAAATGCAGAAAATGGCAGAAATCTGTCAAAACAGACCAGCAGGTAAAGACGAATTTGTTCGAAGACCTTCTGTTGCTCAAATCGAAAAGTGTTGAACTAAAGAAAGTTAGATAACAACCTGGGGCAGAAGCACAAAAATTCACGCCTTAAAAAGAGGTTCAAAGATTTTACACGAAGTTTTATGGTGAAGCACAGAAATCTGTTTCGGGACAGCAACTTTCCCAATCATTACTTCTCTCTCATTAGAGGTTACTCTTGGCACAAAAAGCAAATAAAAAGGATAAGGAGCGGTTATTACCGAAGTAATAACTTCCAAGACTCATCTAAAACTTTTGGGTTATCTCCCAATAAGTAATTTTTCTTTAACGCATTTAAGTTAGGCATAAGGAAAAACTAAAATGGATAGAATAGAAGTTAGCGGAGATAATCATGGTGAAAACATTGTTTTGTTCAATAAAATCATTTTGTTAACAAGGTTGATCAGGTCTTGTTACCAAAACAATTTCATATGAGACAAAACTTTGTATTCCACTAATGATTATGTTACCTCAACCTTGATAGCAATGGTCCCAATCATAATAGTTTCAAAAAAAATTCTTGGTATGGGACAATATATTTCTCCAACTTGAATGCCCTCAACATGTTCAATTGAATTCAAAACCATAAGTCCTATATATATTCTTGGGGAAATAGATAGTATGTTCCTTGTCATTGACATTGAAAGTCACCTTCCCTTGATTACAATTAATAGTAGCTCCTGCAGTATTTAAGAAAAGGTCTCCCAAGAATAATAGACATAATTATCATCTTCAAAGTTTGAGAGGATGCTCTCATAATAAATATGATTTGAAGTAAAAGAGAGCATCAATAAGAAAATTCAAAACACATTTAAGTCTAACCCACTTACTATGCATAGGAATCTTGTAAGCAAATAACAAAGTGACAGGCATAGGAAGATAAAACAAGAGTAACTTCAAAACTTTTAGCACATAGAGAGGTGTTTCAATACCATGAAAACTTCTACAACCATATTTTCCTCTCTCATAATAATTTTCAGTAGCCTCATGAATAACCTCAACAATATAACTATCACATAAAGCATGCTTTTCATGATTTACAAGCACTAGAGCTTTATCATAAACATCTTCAAAAGAATCCTTAGGAAATAACATTTATCCTTCTTTAGTAAGCATGGGGGACAATCAAATAATGTAAGGGATAAAGAGTTACTCTCATTAGAAGGTAGGCATGGGTAGTTAATCCATTCTTCCTCCTTTTGTTCATCACTCTCCTTCTCTTTTTCATCTAATGAGATTTCAGGTTCATCAATTTCTTCTTCCATAGGATCCTGCAAGGCATTAGTCTCTTCCATTTGTGGAAAACATCTATTAAAATATTCAAGAATGTAGCCATTTTCATCCTTGTAATTATCAAAGCAAAATTTAACTATACCATAAACCTCATACTTATAAGGTGAATCATCAATATTTTCAAGCAAACTAGCAAGTTCAAAGGCACCCTTCCAAGCAATAAATTCCTCAATTTGTTCCGCATCATAAAGGTCATAATTTCCCTTAACATAGGAAGATATGGTATCATTATCATTATACTCACATTGAAAAGGGAGGTGTTTGTACCACCTACAGCAACAAGATTTATCAAGGCAATAAGTAACATTATAAGTAGAGCACACATTTCTAGCAATGGTATACAATCTATCAATTTGTCCCCATAAGTGTTTCCCTTTTTGTGACAAGCGGTGTTCCTTGTAATAATATTTTTCCTCTTCCATGAACCCACCTTGCCAATAAGATTCAGTTTCAAAGAAACCAACCATTGACAACAAGCATGATAAAGCAAGACCATAACAGACCAACGAAAATAACAACTAGAGTAGGAACCATTTTTTTTGTATTTTTGATAAAGAAACAAGCAAACAAGGAGAAAATAAACTTAGCTTGAACAATAGTGATTCCAAGTGGACTTGATAAATAAAGCTATGCTCCCCGGCAACGGCGCCAGAAAATAGTCTTGATGACCCACAAGTATAGGGGGTGTATCGCAGTATTTTCGAGGGAAGTGAAACCCAGTTTATTGATTCGACACAAGGGGAGCCAAAGAATATTTATAAGCCTTAACAACTAAGTTGTCAATTCAGTTGCACCTGGAAACAATCTTGCTCACAGCAGTTTATTAGTAGCAACAGTTTTCTAGTAGGAATCGTAAAGTAATAGCAGTAGTAAAGCAAAGACAATAGTAACAAAAGCAGTAAACAGTGAGATTCGAGTGCGGTAGTCATAGGGATGGATGGACAGGCGTTGCATGGACAAGACAATTCACATAGCAATCAGAACATAGGGCAATTGCAGATAAATAAGATAAAGCATCCAAGTACTAGACAATCCTAGGCATGTGTTCCATATATAGTCATACGTGCTCGCAATGAGAACATGCACAACATCTTTTGTCCTGCCAGCCCATTTGCAGCGGGGCCTCTAGGGAACTACTGGCAATTAAGGTGCTCCTTTTAATAGAGCACCGGAGCAAAGCATTAACACTCCGTGAACACATGTGGTCCTCACATCAAAGCCATTCCCTTCTGGTTATCCCGATTTCTGTCACTTCGGGGCCATAGGTTCCGGACAAGAATGTGTGTATACAACTTGTAGATAAGACCAAGAACAATACTATCATAATGAATCAACAACATGTTCAGATCTGAAATCATGGCACTCGGGCCCTAGTGACAAGCATTAAGTACAACAAGTCGCAACAAAGTCATAAAGCACTAATAAAAGATACTAGGCACCATGCCCTAACAATCTAATGCCATTACATGAATGATCTCATCCAATCCCTACCATCCCCATAGCCTACAGCAAGGGATTACTCACTTATAGATGGGGGAAACATGGATGGTCGATGGAGAAGCCATGGTGATGATGATGGCGATGATCTCCTCCAATTTCCCGTCCCAGCAGGGTGCCAGAACAGAGTTTCTGGTGCTGTTTCGTGGAATGTGGTGGTGGCGGTGGAGCGGAACTCCTTCTAGAAAAACGTCGAACCCCCTGGAGTTTTTAGGTCAGAATGCTTCTTATAGGCGAAGAGGGAGACCGAGGGGGTGCCTGGGGCCACCACACCATACCCTGGCGCGGCCAGGCCTAGCCCGCGCCTGGGGGGGTGTGGCCAGCCCTTGGCCCTCCTCCGTCTCATATTCTAGCTCTTGGAGTCTTCTGAAAAAATAGGCACTTTAGCTTTTGTCCTGTCTAATTCCGAGAATATTCATTTTCTGACTTTCCTGGAACCAAAAACAGCGGAAAACAGGCAGCTGGCATTGTGGCTCTTGTGAATAGGTTAGTCCAAGAAATCATATGAAAAGTACTCCAAAGTGTGGACAAAACACAAGAAAGTGGATAAAACAAAGCATGTAGCATCACAAATTATAGATACATTTGCAATGTATCAGTGCGAGGGGGTGATCCTAGTTGTGAGATGAGGATTACTTTGGTGGATATCAAAAGATGATGATCAATTCTTTGGATATGTTGCTCTCTTATCCGTTTTTAAAATACTCTGATCAGATGAGCTTCTTCTACCTCTTGTTTTGTAAACAAAGATGGATTTATGCAAAATAACCCCACCATCCATAAGTCTTGCGGATTAGACCTTGCACTCACCCTTTCTTTGTTGATACTTTTGTAGCAGAGTAAGTGTTCACCTGAAGACAAGTTTGGTACGACATCGACACCGACGAGTAGCTTGGGGTTCCCGGTCGGCAGCCTAGAATCTATGGGCTGGGACATCATCGTTATGTTTCAAGCCTCTTAGGCCATTTGCTAAGTTTGTTATAATTAATAGCATGATTTTCCTTCTGTTGTTTGATGTTTGTGGTTAGTGACCTCTGCTTGTAATATTTTGGTTCTTCACTCAGTTATGAGCTTGCTATAATAATTTTTGTGTCACAGGGTTACTTTTGTGTTACCAATTTCTCACTAAATATCCTCGAGCTCTAGGTTAAGCTTATGTCAGGCTAACGTCTGGGATTTGTTTAACCCTGATCCTGGGGGTGTTACAGTTTTTGTTATCAGAGCAGTACCGATCGTAGGAAAACCTTGCTTCTGGTAGATGTTGAGTCTATTTCTTGTGAAACTACTTTAAAGCTAAAAGGTATTTGAGAAAACTCTAGTATGCTTATTTTTCTCCTTATTTGGTATTGCTCTAACTCTGGGTCATCTTATCTTGTTTTGATTTGGAAAAGTTTTGACATGTCTCCTAGTTCTTCAAAACTTAGGTGCCTTCTTGGCAGGTCATTCCTCAACCAGTTGACCTAGTGTTGAGTTCTCTAGAGTTGTGTGTAGTGTGTGTTCTTTGTTCCCCTTGCGTTGTTTCAGCCGAGAGATTTCCTTTCCATCATGATCTCTCTATCATATGGCACCTACAATATTATATTGTAGGATCCATAGTGTTCTGTTTTAGGCTTCGAGGTTTCCTTTTTTGCCTCGTGTGCCTCCTTTTCGTTTGTTGGGTACTTTAAAAGTCATTTCTTCTCGTGGAAGCTACCTCGTGATTACTACCTTGTAGTGAACGTTGCATCACTCAAGTAGTAGTTACTTCTTTCATGGGTTTAAAACCCTGGACTTGAACCGAAGATCTCGGATTGTGCTAGATTCTGGTGTAGTGAATCTTGTACATGAAGTTGATCTTTAACCCAAGATCCATTCCATTAACCCATGTCGTTAATGTTTACACATTACTTCAGGATGGCTGGTACTGTAATTCTAGCCTTCAAGCTTGTGGTCTTTGTCGTGATTGAATTGTGAAAAATAAGGACTTCCCCTACCACTAGCTATGGTAGATGTTCTTTAATGGAACTAAATTGATTACGACAAGAGTACTCCTCGTGAGTCTCACATCAATACTCGTGACTCTGCCACCTCCTCCCTTCTATGCATTAGTTATTGGAAGAATGATAATCTATGCATCCACACCTCGGGATCCTATCCTGAGCATGTTCTTTTCCCCCTTATTGTTTTCCGACCATTGTTTACCAGTTGGTATCCAAGTAGTAATGTGCATTGGTGTCTTCCGATGCAAGATACTCTTGTGGTCCATCAAGACAAACCATTTCAGGATGTCAGGAGAAATAAACTCTAGTACCTTGTCATATCTAGGACCAGGTCAAAGTGTTGTAGTCCACATATTAAGTGGCATGATTAGCTTCTATATGTTCCACCATAGAGTATCACACTCTTATGTAAGAAGCGATCATGTTGAGTTTCACAACTCTCTTAATGAAGTGATGCTTTTACACATTGTTACCCACCCTTCCTTCGAACTTTCGTGCTCGAAAATGATGAGTGTGCTTAATAATATGGTTATCTAAGATTCCTAGCAATTATCATTGCTTTGAACTACAATGACATTTGTGTCATTCTTAGCATGATGGTTAACCCCATCACTAATCGAAGAATGATTGTGGTACCAAGTCCACTACTCTTGTACACTCTCCTTGAACAAAGAGTTAGGCTTGTGCTGAATCTCTAAGACTATGTCTCCTTGCCTTACCAAGCAAGTTTCCTTTCGAACTAAGTGACATATCAGTGCATCGTGATATTCTAGATGTCTACTAGAAGTATCGCCATGTCGCCATGTGACCGTGTTCGTCAAGTTCTTAAACAAGCAAGTTCTCTGAACTACTCCCTTCTCCAAGAATCCGTACCGGATACCCCTGAACTAGTTGGTTGAGCATACATAACAACTTGGAGAGTTGTAAGACAAAAGTTCTATCAGACTTGTTCGTCCTAAAGGGATGTCTAGTTTTGTTTGCGCTGAAGAAAGATAGTATTTCCTCCGTGGAAATGTTATCATCCCCACCTTTTATTTGATTTGGGTTATCGTCAAATCAAACTCAGTCCCAAGGACTATCCTAATGATGTATTCACTCGTCATGTTTCCCCTAGGTACATCTTCATGTCCTCTGGTATGACCAATATTGTTGTTTTGTTCATACTACATATGAGTTCATCCTCTTGGAGTGTTTTGATAAGTTTGTTATTGAGCCCATCGATGATATCCTTAGCTTCTCCATGCTAGACAAGATTCATATGGAACAATTGGCAGTAATGTTGGAAACTTTTGAGAACCGTCTTCGTGTTATCTCGAAGGATGTGTTCTAGATGTTAGAAGTAACCTTCTCCGATTCACGTGCAATTGTTGAAAGATGTCACCGTTGATTTGAGTAGAGATATCTTTGTTTCTTATGGACACATGTTTATTTAGTTGCAAGTACTTGATGTATGAGCAGTTGTCCTTTGACAAGTTGCTAATACTTGGGTCTAGCAATCCAGCTCAGTCTATTAGAGCTTAACACTTAAGTCCATGTCTTGAGAATCTAGTGACTTTACCTTTACGGTAAATGTTGCAAGCTTTCTATTTGGACATGCTGAGTCTGAAGTATCATTTCACCTAACCAAATCTGAATCTCAAGCAGATATGATGATTGGTGTTCTTCAAGGTTTTGACATAGGTTTCTTTGGAAATCCGGCAATATTGATGTAATGGTTGACATAACTAGTCGGAAGACCTATTGCCATATTCTCTTGAATTAGCAATAACAACCACTCTTCATGAGGCATCTTCTATGATTCATTATAGGAGTTGTGCTTATGGTTTCCTTTGTTTCCGAAGTCCGACAATTAATTGATATCTGTTTTCTAAAACATCAAGGAGAACATTTAAAGTAGTGTTGCTAAATGTCTCTCGATCGATCCTCTAGACCCCTTTATGTTGGCAAGCATTCTTTTGTGCCAAGTAACTGAAGTCTGAGAATGAAGTTTCTTTTCCTCGTGTCATTAGGAATCTTATTACCTATTCATGTGGTGGTGTAAAGTGATATCATGATCTTCGGCAAAGATTTTGATAATCCTGGATGAATAAAGAGTTTCCTTCGATCCCCTAACATGTTCGAAGAGCGACTATGATTTTGAAAATTAGCAATTCCTCTTGATACATGTTCCTTGTGACTCTCGTGAGTCCTCGCCAAAAAACACCTTTCATCTTTGACCTTCTGTTGAACAAAGAGTGATCCTTCTGTATCAAAATTAGTTCAACAGCTTGGTTATCCATATCTCTGTATCCCTGGAAGCTCTACTTAAGTCGTCTAGTGGAGTTTCATCTCTCGAAGTCTGTGGTCATTATCTTTCTGTTGTAGGCTCTCCTTTTCAAAAGCTTAACCTCTTCTAAAGCTCCATGGTCTAAATCCTTATGAAGACCAGCCATCTAACAATTTGAAACCATCTCCTTTTGTTTCCTTCGTTACCTTGATGTGTTTCATGTTGTCATCTCAGAGTTGTTTCTGAACACTCCTTCATGAGTTGACCATGAAATACTCGGTGTGTCGTTAGAGTGTTTCCCTCTTATCCTTCGAGTGGTCATGTTTCCTTCTCCTTCTTCCTACCTACAGAATCTTGGGTCGAGATTCTCGTCAGGGGGATATATTTTGTAACACCCTAGTTTTAGCTATTGTTTAATTAGGGCCTTGTTTGTGCATTCATGAGCATCATCTCTTAAAATACATGCAAAGAAAATAATGCAAAAACTCTAAAACCCTAGTTTCCTCTCTTTCACAAACCAATTCAAAAGAGTTTTGAATAATTTGAAAAGTACAAAAGTTTGTGAATCCCAAACTACTACAAGGGCCTCACATTGTTTTAGATGTTTTATAAAGTCAGGTGCTGTTTTTGAAATACCCAAAACATCTTTGGTTTTGAAAATACAAATAGAAAATAGGAAACAGAAAAGGAAAAAAGGTTTTGGAAAATAAAAACAAGCCAGCTGCCAGCCCAGGCTGGCCCAGATCCCTCGCGCTCTACCTGTCGCCCAACATGCACCCCTGCAGCCGGCCCACCTAGGCCCAGCATGCGTACCCCTTCTCCCTCGTCGTCTTTGACAATGACATGAAGTAGCTCGGTGTCCCGAACGCCGCCGTCGATCTCCGCCACGCGCTAAGATGCTCGCCACGCTCGGCGGGCCTACAAGTACCTGTGTCGCCGCCATGAAGAGCCCCGCCATGCTCAGCTTCCCCTCTTCCTCCTTATCCTCTCCTCGGGCGTGAGGACCCGAGCCCTAGATCGCTAGTCGCTGCACTGCCCTGCTGTCTCCGGTCTCCCTGTGGCATGTCGATGGTCCCCTGAGCTCCACCTTGCCGCCATGCTCCTTCTCGCTGAGTGAATCGAGCCCGAGAGCTCCCAGAAGCCTGCATCACCCCTTTCTTCTCCAAGTCCGATGAGCTCTTCCGTCGAGCTTGCCATCTCTCCGGTCCACCTCTTGCCCCGCTGTCGGCCCCTTTATCTCCAGGGTGAGCTCCCCGTGCTAAGCGTGCTTGCTGGCATAGTCCCCACTATGCTGCCATCGTGCGCCGTCGTCCACCGCCATAGACCTGGTCACTGGAGCATCTCTTGTTGCCAATAAACAGCGGCGCTGCTCCCGTTAGACTCATCTTGTTCGTCTGTGTCTAGTGTGCTAGGTCCTGCAGCCCCGCTTGCCCTCCTCCTCCGTCGCCTATGACCACCCGACGGTGGTTGTCGAGGTGACGTCACCGCTGCGTCAGGATGATGTGGCCCGTGAGCCTGTCGACCGCTGACCACCAACATGTCTGTTGATGTGGCCCTGGCCCACCGGTCGGCCACAGTGGCTAGCCTAGGCCCGGTGTAAAAAGGTTTTAAACTTCCCCGTTGACGTCAGCCTTGTGCAGTAAATGTTTTTAATTGTTTTAATAAGTTTAGAAATTGGATTAATCTTATAAAATCAATAAGTAATTATTTATAAGTCTGAAAAATATGTATAATATATCAAATGTTCAAAAAAATGAGATCTACACATTAGCATCAAAATCCTGCATTGTTGAACAACTAAAATGTCAAGTTCAATTAGGATAACATTTTAACCTTCTCATATGCATATGGGCTTTCCAAATACTAGGGTTTAAACCCTAGGGACCCCCTTAAAAAGTGATGATATTTTCTAGGGTTTCAATTTAAACAACATCTAACTTGTCATATTATCATCCTTGCTTGAGCATTGCATCGATGCCATGTGTTCAATGTTTTCCCTTTCTTTCCAGTGTTTGCTTCTTCTCGGTTGAATATGATATCGAGATCGAAGACCGAGATCAACACCACCAAAGACCAAAGAACAATACTTGACCAACTGTAACCAAGTCAAGTACAAGATATCCGAAGCCATGCTTTCTGGTTATCAACAGGCAAAGGCAAGCATAGCCCCACCATTATACAATCCTATGGTTTTGAAAGCATTTCAATTCTTGCCATGATGCATACGATTCTATTGTGGTCTTTTATTGATAGATAGATTATCCTATTTGTTGCATTACTCTCTTTGAGCTTATATTACCTGATCCACTACTCCTAGCATAACTAGGTTTGTCTTGTGTGCACTGATAGAGCTATTATCTGCGTCTTGCTTAGCCATGCTTAGCTGTCAGTGCTGGTTCATCCAGATGATGTACAAAATGTAGAGAATCTAGTATGACAGCAGGACGTGATGAGATGAGATCAGTGGTAAAGGTTAAACATGCTAATGCTTATATGGGAGGCTACAGTGGGATGTGGTTTTTGTAGTCCAATACTCGCCACCAGTAGGAACCGAGTTCTTTCTTTTAAACCAAGACAAGCGTACAATGACACGGGGTTTATGGGGACCTCTCAATTAACTAACTTTCCTAGTAGATTCCATGAGTCACCTAGTTCGGGCGTTCCATTTGGCATACGCATTGAAAATGTTTTCTAAAGTGGAGGAGAAGGAGGTGCATCATAACAAGTAGGTAAGCGTGGTCGGGGTTGCTTGGGGTCGATGGAGCCCATGATAAACCAACTTCGCCCACATATATAGGGACCGGCTTAGGGATTTGACCCATTACGGTGGAACCATCCTTAGGGTGTGACTCATGGTCTCAGCGAAAGCAAGGTAAAATGGTCGTGTCCAATCACCCTCAGCCAGCACACCAAGGAAGTGTGTCAAGTGGCGCAAAGATTCGGTTGGTAAGTGTGGGTAAAGTTGTACACCCCTGCATGGTTAAATCTTTTCAAAAAGTCATGTTCACGGTTATGAATGCTTGGTGACTGAATTCTAAGATCAAAGAGAGCATTAACCTAATCGTGAAACTTGGTAGCTCAATGTGTGCTTAAGGATGCTTCCTCATGGGTGCGAGGGGGTGATCCTAGTTGTGAGATGAGGATTACTTTGGTGGATATCAAAAGATGATGATCAATTGTTTGGTGATGTCGCTCTCTTATCCCTTTTTAAAATACTCTGATTAGACGAGCTTCTTCTCCCTCTTATTTTGTAAACAAAGATGGCTTTATGCAAAATAACCCTACCTGCCATAAGTCTTGCGGAGTACACCCGATACTCACCCTTGCTTTGTTGATACTTTTGTAGCAGAGTAAGTGTTCCCCTGAAGACAAGTTTTGTACGACATCGACACCGACGAGTAGCTTGGGGTTCTCGGCCGACAGCCTAGAATCTATGGGCTAGGACATCATCGTTATGCTTCAGGCCTCTTAGGCCATTTGTTAAGTTTTCTATACTTAATAGTATAATTTTCCTTCCGTTGTTTGATGTTTGTGGTCAGTGACCTCTTCTTGTAATATTTTGGTTCTTCGCTCAGTTATGAGCTTGCTGTAATAATTTTTGTGTCGTAGGGTTACTGTTGTGTTACCAATTTCTCACTGAATATCCTCGAGCTCTAGGTTAAGCTTATGTCAGGCTAAGGTCTGGGATTTGTTTAACCTTGATCCCGGGGGTGTTACATCCACATGATGTATCCATCATTTTCAACTTTGGGTTTTGAGGATTCAACATGATTTGAAAGGAAAAAAGGGATAAAGGATCTTGGGCACTATACTTTTATTCCATTAGAATAGGGTTCGATCTTAGAGGTCATAGCTCACCTTGGGACATGGACTAGATGGATAGATAGATCAAGTTATGTCATCATCATGGTACAGAAGGTTGAGGTTGATCATGATTTAGATCTTCAAGGATTGATGACAAACTTTGAATAAATTAAGGTTGCCAAAGCAGATTAATAAATAACCTCCAAAACCATGTGGGTTTGAGAAGTACAAGGATCCAATTGGAACAAGTGAAGTTTATTGATAGGCCTTTATGAGTAGAGCACAGTCATGCAAAGACGGTTCTCCAATTAGAGCATAGTCATGCATTTTTATTTCAATTTAAACCAGATAGCCTAGTAAATAGATCTGGAAAAGGTTTATTAAAAGGAAAAACGAAATTCTCAGTCGGGCTGGATTCAGACGAGGCTGGACCTCACAGGTGGAGAACCGGCCCACCGAGGAGCCACTACGTGTGGGCTCTGTGGGGTTTGAATCCCAGGGCGGGTCCCAGGTGTCGGTGCGAGCGGGGGCGCGAAGGAGTATAGGGGCTTCTCGGCTATTAGAACTAAAGGGGATCAATGGGCGAGCATTGTCTTCCCTGACGAGATAGGCACAGCGGCGGCGAAACCCTAGGGGTGACGGGGGCGGCGCAGGAAGCTCACCTGCGGTCCTGGGAGGCGACGATGATGTCACGCGGTACTCCATCGCGATCCCGACAAGGTGTGGGAAGGTCGGATTTGGCGACGAAGAACAACTCGCGTGATGGTGCCCAAGAGCTCCTCGACAGAGCTTGGCAGTGCTGCATGTAGAGCAAAACCTGGGCAGAAATGAGAGGGGGATTAGATGCAGGGGAGTAGGGGGTCACTGCAGGGTGACATGCAAAGGAGAGAGGGCTAGAGAGAGAGAGCACCATGCTCAACTCTTGAGCAATGGCCGAGAGGCCATTTTCTTCTCTTCTCGAGTAGGGCAGAGAAGGGGAGTAGGAGTGGTGTTAGGTGGGGGTAAGTGAGAGCAGAAGGAGGCAAATGAGCAGAAAAAGGGGGTGTTGGAGTGGCTCTTGCCCTATAAACCGAGAGAGGAGGCTTATGATGGACCATGTCCATGGGTAGTGAGGAGGGGAGGTGGAAACCCGTGGGTTGGTTCCTGTGGGCGGTGGAGGGTCGTGGTTTGGTCACAAGTGTGCTACAGAAGGGCAGGGAGAGAGGGGTTGCTGCAGCAGATATTAAATAGAAAGCTTGGATTGTCTCTCCCTTTTGATTATCCTCCAAACACATAGGACAAGAACAAGGTTGTGCTACAGTGCATGGATGCAGTGCAGGTCGACCAGAGGGTTGTAGGGTACTAAGGAGGAGTAGCTAACAAGCTTAGATCAGGGTTGGAGGGTTTTTGGAGATGGTTTGTTGATTAGGTTCAAATCTGCCTCAATGGATGGTCATGTGTTACTTCTTGATGTTTGATCTTGACCATGTGGAATAAGAGTGCCGGGAGATGGGTAAACTCAATATACAAGTCCTAGATTTATTTGTTAATTTTTTGAATATTTTAGATCATCTTAATATCCAATCTTCAAAAAGTGTTGTATCTATTTTACGGATTGTATTTGAGATTTTTGAATTGGTCAAGGTGATATTTTGGTTTGAGATGGTCTCAAATATTAATTCACCATTTGGAGAATTTTCCCATGATTTACTAGGGCCTAAAATTATTTAAAACATTTATTATTCCGTTTTTGCCATTTAAGAAAAAGGGAAAAAGAAATAATAAAACTCTTCAAAAATATTTACTTTTGAAGTGGGAGGTTACGGTATGATTTGTAGTCCTCAAATGTTCCTAAAGTTGGCAATGTGTTTTGGAGAAAGACATACTTTCTTTTATAGGGTTATTTTTATGTTTTAGTTAAAGGAAAGAATGTAATTCTTTTTGGGTCAAAAGAATTATGGATAATATTTGATAAATCTTTATATCCAAGTTAGATGATGTCCACATGCTGTATCCATCGTTTTCAACCTTGGTTTTTGAGGATTCAACTTGATTTGGAAGAAAAACAAGGGATAAAGGATCTTGGGCACTATTACTTTTATTCCATCAGAACATGGTTGGATCTTGGAGCTCAGAGGTCACCTTGGGACATGGTCTAGATGGATAGATAGATCAAGTTATGTCATCATCATGGTATAGAAGGTTGAGGTTGATCATGATATAGCTCTTCAAGGATTGATGACAAACTTTGAATAAATTAAGGGTGCCAACGCAGATTAATAAATAGCCTCCAAAACCATGTGGGTTTTAGAAGTACAAGGATCCAATTGGAACAAGTGAAGTAGGTATTGATAGGACTTTATGAGTAGAGCACAATCATGCAAAGACAGGTCTCCAATTAGAGCACAGTCATGCATTTTTATTTCGATTTAAACCAGACATCCTAGTAAAAGAATATAGAAAAGGTATATTAAAAGGAAGAAATTCTTAGCCGGGCTTGATTTAGACGAGGCTAGGCCTTATAGAGGAGAACCGGCTGACCGAAGAGCCACTGCGTGTGGGCTCTGTGGGGTTTGAATCCCGGGGCGGGGGCTTGTTCGTCTGCGGTACCAAAGTTGGCCGGCCAGCGCATGGCGGTACCTAAGTTGCCTGAAATTACCGCGTTTCGAAAACTTGGGCCGCCAACTACCGAGAGGGGCCATTTCGATGGAAACTCGTCTCACCCCTACCAAATCCAAACATGTCGTGAAACTGCCCCGTGAAGTAGACGGTCGGGACCCTCATGTCAGTAATATTTCTGTGACGCGAGCGCCAACGCGGCAACCACGTAGGCGAAACGAGATACTAAGGGAGCATGGTGCGTTGACCAAATTCACAAATCCACTCCCTCCCTCCTTTCGCATGAACCCTAGCACCGGCGGCGTCGAAATCCCCTCTCCAACCAAAATGATCTCTTCGGGCATTTGACTTCCGGCGCCAAGTTGCTGTGCCTACTCGCTGCTACCGAGCTCTAATGCTGAATGCTGTGCCAGCCGTTGCGATGATCTAGCCCGCCTATACCGTTGACGAGCTGAGCAGCGGGAAGGATGGCAGATCCATTTGCCGAGGAAGAAGTACTTCTGGCTAATTTCGGGTGAGCTACTCTTCTCTTTGCTATTCGCACTACCTATAACTGCTAGCTGGTTATTGGCATTACAGAGATATATCTAACATAGAATTGTTTGCTAGCACGACACTGACAAACAATTCTTATCTTTTGTCTCCAATTTTCTGTCAACTAGGATCTCTGCTGAACCCAAATACACGGTTCTGGTGGCCATCTGCGGCTACCTCATTAAATTAGCACATGGAAAGAGCATGTGGAAACAGGCTCAGAATCTGAAGATGGAAGTAGCGCCTATGTAGTTATGCATTGTCCTTGGTTTGGTTGCTGCTGTGCGTGAACTTGCTGAAATGACGCCAGAGAAGACTGCACGGTTCAGCATCGTTGATGAACGAGGCTTCAGGGTTCCTATAGCGTGTGACAATCAGCTAATTGGGTTGATGAAACAGCATGTTAGGCTTCGTGTGGTTATGCTGGTGTGTAACATAGTGGATGAGGAAGCTCCTGCTACTGGGAGTCGCCCAGCTATTATTGGACAGGGAGGTCTAACTCGAACCCCTACTATTGTTGAGCCAAATGTGGTTCCTCATCCGCGACATGCTTCTATTAGGCAACCTCCTCGTAGGAGTCCCCGTATTGCCGTTGTGGAAAACTCTGCTCTGGAATCTGCTGGTACTGGTCGTCCCCGTCCCCGTGCCCGTGTTGTTGCGGCTGCTGCTCACCCAATCCATGCCGTTGTTGAGCAAACTAAGGCTTCCGGAGGCTGCCCCGCTATTGTTGCCAAGACCGCCGCCTTGTGTGTTGCTCCTCCTCGAAACCGTCCTCAAGTTGTGCAAACCCATGCTCTGGAATCTGCTGGTACTGGTCGTCCTCGTGTTGTTGTTGATCTGGACATTGTTGACCCAATCCCTGCCTATGTTGAGCAAACTAAGGCTTTCGGAGGCTTCCCCACTGTTGTTGCGAAGACTGATGCCTTGTCTCCTCCACGAACCGCTCAGGTTTAGCGAGCTGCTGGTCTGAAGCCAGCTCATGGTTTGGACTCTGCTAGCACTCGAAACACTGCTGTTGTCGGAACTGCTCCTGATCGTCGAGGTGGCATGGCAGCAGCTGATCCTATTGTGGCTACCGTTAGAAGGGGCCCTGCTCGTCCACCATGTAATGTAGCTCCTGCTGCTAAGGGCCCTCGCCTTGCTCCTGGTACTGGTACTTCCACTGAGGTTGATCCAGCTAACGATGACGCTAGTGATGGCGGCGGTGGCATTGGGGCTAGGTCTGATGGTGCCGCTCCATCTCTCAAACCTCTTGGAGGTTTCTATCCTGAAGAACCTGATGATGGCAAAGTAATCGTTCGTATCAGTGTCGCGGATTATACTAAAAAATTAGATGATGGCACAGGAAAATTCTATGACGAGTTTGATGTAATCCTTGGCAGATACGACCCTGAAGTGGTAGAGTTATCTGACTTGATGGCATCGTTACATGTGAAGGTGCTGTGTGGGTCCTCCCAGGAAGCACGTTTGTTATATTATGGTTACAGGAGCAAAAAGGCTATCGAAGTGAAAGATACCAGGGATTTAGTCGTACCGTTTACAAGGAAACATTATAGAGCTGAAGTTTACTTCCACTTGGTAGTGCTCACGGTTGGAGAGGAACTGGAACTCGACAATAGAGATGATGGACTTTTAGAAGGCAGGGGTGACCTGATCCATGGCATCACTAGGGCTGGTGCGACTGAGGGTGGCTTCGAACAAAGGAGAGTCTTACAGAGGAGCGTCATAAAGAGGAGCATGAAGAGCATCCCCAGAAAGGGCACCCCGAAGAAGAACGTCACCAAGGAGACCACACCAGAGAAGAGGACGCCCAAGATTCGCATGACAAAAGGCACCACGCCGCAGAGTACACCCCTGAGATCTAGTCAAAATGCCACACCGATAGGTAGCAGCAAAAACACTAAGAGGGCTAGCACGGTGGTGAACACTCCCAGGAGTGGTAGCAAAGATGCGAAGATGGCCAGCACGGATGCTACCACACCCAGTGGGAGCAGAAAAAAACACTAATTTGGAGCGGAACACGCTGCTGTCAGGGAATTATGCCAGCACGAAGGAGAACACGCCCAATAGTAGCAGCAAAAGGGCTAATTTGGAGCGGAACACAGCGCTGAGGTCAGGCAATAATGCCAGCATGAAGGAGAAGACGCCCAATAGTAGCAGCCAAAGGGCTAATTTGGAGCGTAACACGCCACTGGGGTCAGGCAATAATGCCAACACGAAGGAGAACACGCCCAATAGTAGCAGCAAAAGGGCTAATTCGAAGAAGAAAATGTCGCAGAGGTCAGGCAATAATGCCAGCACCCTGGAGCCAACACCCGTGAGGGGAGGCAGTAAGGAGATCACACCCAAGAGCGGTAGGAAAGTGCCTAGTTCGATGGGGAATGGAACGCGGATGTCAAGCCCTACTGATACCATCAGGAAAGATTTCATCAGTAAGGAGGATGTACACAGGAAGAGCAAGAGGGTTCTGTACACTCAAGATGAAATTGATTCTGACTGCTGTTTGTCCACTGAAGTACCTGGGACGCGTGTAAACTTAAGACCACCCCATGTGGTTGCGGTAGAACCAACTGAGTGTCTTGGAGAAAACAGAGTTGCCGGTGAGGTGGACTGGGGCAATGTTCCTGTCCATCTGGGTGGAGATGATGGTGCAGCCCCACCCATGGGAGTCAATATGATGTGTGCAGTAGTAGGAATTAGAGACGATGGCGAAGATTCCGAATCAGATGAAGAATAAGGCACTATAGAGGATCAAGAATCTGGTGATGATGAAATAGACGAGGAACTTAACGATGAGGCTGGTATTCTAGTCGATGATTTGGGTGTTGAAGTAGAAGAAATGAAACATGACCACGAGTATCCTATAATTTTGGTCGGCACCGAGTTCAGGAGCATGCATGAGTTTAGGATGTCGTTTCGGCATTTTTGTATCAAGGGGGAGTTCGACGTTTACTAACTGAAGAACTCTGCCGAGAGGTATGAGGCCATTTGCAAGTTAACGTGGATGAATGGACGGGCCGAGGTACATTGTCCATGGAGGATCACAACAAGATCCTTACCTGCATCGACTGCAATTAGGGTATTGGGGCAATGAATGTAGCAAACCATTAGAACTCTCTCTATCTTTTCACTCTATAACTACAATTGATGTGTGATATCTTTCTGGCAACTAGTCGACTCCCCTTATCTTTTAAATGAATCTGTGTTGCAGGTGAACAAAATGGGCCCTCCACACATGTGTTTGACAGGCAGCAAACTGAAATCCTCAATTGCTGATACGGAGTGGGTGGCTATGCAATCTATGTCCATACTAAAGGATAACCCTAAGGAGACCACGAAGAATATTCATACTAGCCTCGGTTCTAAATACAACATTGTCCTTCCGTATTACACGGTTTGGAAAGGTAAAGAGAAAGCTCTGGGGGTCTTGCACGGGGATTGGACCAATAGCTTCAGGATGCTGTACAACTTCAAGGCGGAGGTACAAGCTAGGTGTCCGGGGAGTGTTGTGGAGATTGACACCAAATCAGAAGGTGGTAAAATATATTTCAAAGGATTTTTCATGGCACTTAAACCTTGCATCCAGGGATTCAAGGACAGTTGTAGGCCGTATCTGAGTGTAGCCAGCACTGTCCTAACTAGCAAATGGAAAGGCTGCCTGCCATCTTCCACAACACTTGATGGTCACAACTGGATGTTCCCGGTGGCATTCGGGCTGTTTGAAACAGAAACGGAGGAAAACTGGGTCTGGTTTATGAGGCAGGTCAGGAGATCAATAGGCCACATGGATCCATTGGCTATATCCACAGATGCATGCAAAGGGCTGACGAATGCAGTGAATGAGGTGTTCCCACGAGCTGAAGGCAGAGAATGTCATGCCCATATGATGCTCAACTTGTACTCACACTACGCAGGCAGCGTATTTCGTTACATGTTTCCTGCTGCTAGAGTTTACAAACCTAGTAGTAGCGATTATTTCATGAGCAAGATTTTTGTCGAAGCCCCTGAACTTCTAGAGTACTTAGCCATCCATCATTCGCAGCTATGGAAGGGGAGTCAGTTCAACCCTGACATCAAAGTTGATTACATAAACAACAACCTTGCAGAATGCCTGAATAACTAGGTGAAGGACATAAAAGTGTGTCATATTCATATCTTGATGGACAGCATACGTGGTATGATCATGAAGTTGTTAAATATAAGGAGAGAGATCGGTAGGAGACTTAGAGGACATATGCTACCGCCAGTTGTACAGCAACTTCACAAGAGAAGCCGATGACTTGCTCATCTTAAGGTTCTCCCGTCAACCAGCAGAAGCTGTGAGGTGGTTGATATGTCCAAGAGTGGCAAAAGGGATGTTGTGAACATCTAGCTGCGAGAATCCACCTGCTTAGAGTGGCAGCATACCGGGAAACCTTGCGACCACGCCTTGGCCTTCTTGGTGAAGAAAAGAACTCTACCACATTTGGATCAGTATTTGTTAGACTACTACTCTATGGAAAAGTTCAGAGCTGCGTATGCTGGATTCGTCAAGCCATGTACAGACCCATCTCAGTGGCCTCAAGTCCAACTGTCTTTCGAGCTTTGCCATCCAGTTACAAAAAGGGGCAGAGGAAGACCCCAGGTGAATAGGTTTAAGAATTTTCTCGAGAAGAAGGGTTCGGCTTTCTGTGCTACAAAGAAGTGCAAAAATAGATGCAAGACCTGCCATCTTATAGGCCATAGAGCAGTTGGATGTCCCCTTAATGCTCCCAAACCTAGGTATGAGATGGTACATTCACACACAAAAATTGTTTATAGTCTATAGATATAAGGTAGTAATCCATGTAGTGTTTTTTTACAGGAAGCGCAAGGTAAGAAACAAGACAGCCGACTCAGTGATTTTGCTGCGGGAAGAAAACCAAAACAAGTGGAGTGATGATGCCGGACAAGATTCTGGTGCTGATTGGCCTGACTTCCCTTGGCCCGGAGATGCAGGGTACGTGAAGGTAAGAAAATTGGCACCCAGGAAGAGGAAGAAGGTAGGAGATGAAGAAGCCAGTGGACATGATGGAAAGAGGAAGAAAGTTGGCACCCAAGCAGAGAAAGAGGGCTAGCAGTGTATCAGCATAATGATGTATTGAACTTTAACCTATATATGTAGTTCGGTTAAACTCTGGAGCTATGTGTGTGGAACTTGTTGGGCGAAACAATCTGCCTCCCGTACTCGGAGTAAAATGTATCGCGACTTTAGGATTTGATATGGCCGAGGCCACTAGTTGAATCCAAAACTGTGACTGTGCCACTACTATCTGAACAATCTCGATAGCTGAGCGGATAAATCCTCTCCAAAATCGATGGGTGTTAGTGGCACAGACATGATTTATTTATAGGCGCTTACTAAATCCATGTTGTTGGCATTACACTTATGATAAGTTTCTGGGCTGGAAAACAATTTCTTAAGCTGGCCGCTACACTCCACGAAGCAGCAACTTATTTCAGCTGCTACACAACGACTTGGCAACATAAACTACAAATGCAACAGATAATGTCCAGATAATGAGGAAATTATGTCCACTATCTAGCCTAATCTTGAGCCCGTATGTCTCACCACATCCCTACCCCTTCCTCCCTTGCACCTGGCGAAGCTCCCGGATCTCTCGCTCCATCGCACGAATCTCCTCTTTCTTGTCCCACACAGCATCACGTAGATCCTGAACAAGCTCTCTGTGAAAACCTGTCAGTGGCTTTTCGATCCACACAAACTTGTCACAGCTAGTCCCCCTCCCTTCCTGCGTAGTAGATCGAAGGAAACAAAAAAAGAATTACATTACGCTTTCCGGATACGGGTTACCATTGTTCCTACAGTAGGAACTTACCGCTCTGATGCTGCAGTTGCTGAATTTTCCTGCAGTATTTTCGTCGGTCCATGAAATCCATCTCGGCATCTTCTCACCGCACAAACACAGCATATCGGGGTAGTAATCGTAGGGCGCCCTCTGGTGCCTGATGGGGGCACCCGCCTGACGGCGTTGAGCCGACCCTGATTCCGCCTGAGATGAACTGCACGAGCTGCGAGCCATGAGCAAGGGGAGCGAGGGCAGAGGAAAGAGGAGCCTTTGGATGTCAGGGTAGTGGTGAAGCGTGATTTATCCCTACTTAATAACTCGGCAGAATCCTACCGTCCACATTCGGCTGACAGGTGGGGGACCTAGCGTGTGGACTTGTCAAAAAAAACTCGCGCCTTCGTGGTTCAAAAGCCCTCTCGCGCACATTGGATGAAATTTTTTGGTACCTTGCCCGCGTACATATCATTGGGAGGCCTTGCTCAGGAACCAGACACGCCTGGCCCACAATCTTACTCCCTCCTAGGAACTTGTCATGGCTCGCGCCGACAAATCCATCTACTCCACCGCTTCCGGTAGGGCTCGCCGCGGCGGATCCACCCCAAGATCCTACCGTCGCAGTATCAAATGGCCATGGTTTCTTGAGAGGAGCGACGAAGCTACGTATGCGAGCTCGGCCCCTCCTACTTGTGGAAGGACAGATGCAGCGTCGATCTTGAGCAGGAGCCGACAGGCGCGAAGACGCTCGGTCCATGCCAACCCTGTCACCTTCGTCATTGTCGATTCCGATGTGGAGGACGACGGGGACGAAGCTATGCAGAACGCCATTGTTTCCTCCTTGGCGAAGGGAAAGCCACGGGTGGGAGTGGATGTCACCGGGAAGGGCACGGCGGTGTGGCCAATCGAGGTGGACTCCGACGATAGCGGTGTGATGTGGGTTTAGATGTTGTTTAGGATGGTTGTAATTTTGGTTGTGTTTAATACAAGTACAATTATTGTAATGGGTTTGTCGAGCTATATTGAGAAATATGTGCAATAGCACCGTGTGAGTGCTTCCACTTTAGAAATTGTGTCTGTGCCATTTGCATGTTGCATTATCAACGTAGATTACTTGCAAACAATACAACGAAAATCATCAGATTACAACCATCGGACGGGAGTGGCAGGATAGAAGAGAAGTTGGGACAGTGGCTTCGAGGGGAAGGAAGAGGAGGGGGCGTGACACTGGCAGGTGGGCCCTCGGAACACGTGACACTGACATGCGGGAGCGGGAGCACACGGTATTGCCGGTCTGTCCAGAGCAAGCGGACTTTGCAACGTGACACCAGCAAGCTGATTGGACCAATATAATAACTCGTCGAAGTATTAAGGAGTACTGAAAACTACAACTAGGGTACTTTCGCACAACACGTATGCACTAAGCACCTGAGAAGCATCGCTTAAGTCTAACAGTAACGACAGCACAAGTACTACATTTGCCTGTCGGTCTTCTCGATACAAATGTAGAAATGCATCTGCATGTTCGGTCCAGCACCGACAAGGTACTGAGATGGCACGCATAGGATCGACCTTAGGTCCACATACTCCACCTCCCGCGGTGTCGGGCAGCTCGGTGCCTCGGCTAGCACAAGAATGCTATCCGACGATGGCGGCTGGGCGTTCGCCCACATGCGCACCATGTATACGGGCCAGGCGTACGAGAGCGACCTGACGCATAAGGCACCCACGATGGTGGGCCCGACTCTGGTTCCTGGAACACCGACGGTGATGGTCAGGACGAAAACAGAGCCGTCCCCCTTGGAAAATTAGCAGGCGGCGTGCCGAGTCAGTGAACGGCACCTGCTCTTGGAGAAGTTGGGCTTGCCCGTATGAGATCCTAATCACTTCAATCAAGTGCCCCTCTGCAAGGTGGACGACGAGCTCTACCGGCAGGCCGGTGTAGTTGCAGCCCGGGTCCGTCCAGGAGCACGTGCCGTGCAGGCACGCGAGCTCGTGGAGCGGGAGCTCGTGGTAGGAGTAACGGCGAAAGCATCCTGGGTGGGAGCACACGAGCGGGAACGCCGCTGCGAAGTTTCGCGCGAGGATCTCTAGGTTCTTGGGCTGCAACATCTGCCACATCTGAAGTTCGTCGAGAAATCGGAAAAAAGATCAACAATTATATTGGCGAATAGCAGGAATATGTAGGATAAGTTCATAAGCTTGTAAAATGATTTCTTACCATGAAGGTAGTGACCGGAGAATTGGCGGATGTCGTCGGCTTGCGGCTACGGAGGGATGGAAGTGAAGTGGGGAAAGTAGCTTCGAGGGGAAGGAAGAGAAGTAACGGGGACGTGACCCTGGGATATGGCCCACTGAACTCATGAGTCGTAACACTCGCAACATGCTAGTTTGTCCAGAGCAAGCGTGGCCAATCATGCCGCAGGACAGGCTACTCGAGGATCGCTCTCGCGAAGACCATCCCAATCGTCCAAGCGCCCCAATCGAACGGTATGTAACAATCGTCAAGCAGAACAACTGTGTTATGGCGTGCCTTCTAGAAGACTCGATCTCACGGTGGATCCATTGGGGGGCAGTGCTAGTTTTAGTATAAGAACAAAAATGAAATGACTCAAATGGATCCATATGTGGTTTGTGGAAAGAACACACATGCAATGAATCTAGTGGTTGATCCATGTGTGGTTTGTCAAAAGAACACACATGCAATGACCACTGCTTGATCCATATGTGGTTTGTGAAAAGAACACACATGCAATGGAGAACCACTTGTTGATCCATGTGTGGTTTGTGGAAAAGAACACACATGCAATGGAGAACCACTGGTTGATCCATGTGTGGTTTGTGGAAATAACAAACATGCAATGACCACTGGTTTATCCATATGTGGTTTGTGGAAAAGAACACACATGCAATGACCAATGGTTGATCTATATGTGGTTTGTGGAAAGAACACACATGCAATGACCACTGGTTGATCCATGTGTGGTTTGTGAAAAGAACACACATGCAATGCCACCAGTTGATCCATAAGTGGTTTATGGAAAAGAACACACATGCAATGACTCTAGTGGGTTCACATGTGGTTTGTGAAAAGAACACACATGCCATGACCACTAGTTGATCCATAAGTGGTTTGTGGAAAGAACACACATGCAATGAACACTGGTTGATCCATGTGTGGTTTGTGGAAAAGAACACACATGCAATGGAGAACCACTTGTTGATCCATTTGTGGTTTGTGGAAAGAACACGCAATAACCACTAGTTGATCCATATGTGGTTTGTGGAAAAGAACACACATGCAATCACCACTGGTTGATCCATATGTGGCTTGTGGAAGGAACACACATGCAATGACTCTAGTGGTTGATCATTGTGTTGTTTGTGGAAATAACACACATGCAATGACACTGCTTGATCCATGTGTGGTTTGTGGAAAGAACACACATGCAATGACCACTGGTTGATCCATATGTTGTTTGTGGAAAGAACACACATGCAATGACACTGCTTGATCCATGTGTGGTTTGTGGAAAATAACACAAATGCAATGACCACTTGTTGATCCATGTGTGGCTTGTGGAAAGAACACCAAGCAATGACCACTGGTTGATCCATATGTGGTTTGTGGAAAAGAACACACATGCAATGACTCTAGTGGGTCCACATGTGGTTTGTGAAAAGAACACACATGCAATGACCACTGGTTGATCCATAAGTGGTTTGTGGAAATAAGACACATGTAATGACCACTACTTGATCCATGTGTGGTTTGTGGAAAAGAACACACATGCAATGGAGAACCACTGGTTGATCCATGTGTGGTTTGTGCAAAGAACACACATGCAATGACAACTTGTTGATCCATATGGGGTTTGTGGAAAAGAACACACATGCAATGACCATAGTGGGTCCACATGTTGTTTGTGAAAAGAACACACATGCAATGACCACTGGTTGATCCATATGTGGTTTTTGAAAAGAACACACATGCAATGACCACTGGTTGATCCATATGTAGTTTGTGGAAAAAACACTCATGCAATGACACTGCTTGATCCATGTGTGGTTTGTGGAAAAGAACACACATGCAATGACCACTAGTTGATCCATGTGTGGTTTGTGGAAAGAACACACATGCAATGACACTGGTTGATCCATGTGTGGTTTGTGGAAAGAACACACATGCAATGAATCTAGAGGTTGATCAATGTGTGGTTTGTGGAAAAGAACACACATGCAATGACCACTGGTTGATGCGGGTGTGGTTTGTGGAAAGAACACACATGCAATGACCACTAGTTGATCCATAAGTGGTTTTTGGAAAAGAACACACATGCAATGAATCTAGTGGGTCCACACAAGCAATGACCACTGGTTGATCCATAAGTGGTTTGTGGAAAAGAACACACATGCAATGAATCTAGTGGGTCCACATGTGGTTTGTGAAAAGAACACACATGCAATGGCACCGGTTGATCCGTAAGCGGTTTGCGAAAAAGAACACACATGCAATGACCAATGGTTGATCCATAAGTGGTTTGTAGAAAGAACACACATGCAATGAACGCTGGTGGATCCATAAGTGGTTTGTGGAAAGAACACGCATGCAATGACTCTAGTGCTAGTCTTAGTATAAGAACAAACATGCAATGACTCAAATGGATCCATATGTGGTTTGTGGAAAGAACACACATGCAATGACATTGGTTGATCCATGTGTGGTTTGTGGAAAGAACACACATGCAATGACTCTAGTGGTTGATCCATGTGTGGTTTGTGGAAATAACACACATGCAATGACTCCAGTGCTGGTCTTAGTATAAGAACACACATGCAATGACTCTAGTGGGTTCACATGTGGTTTGTGAAAAGAACACACATGCAATGACCACTGGTTGATCCATATGTTGTTTGTGAAATGAACACACATGCAATGAACACTGGTGGATCCATAAGAGGTTTGTGGAAAGAACCCACATGCAATGGCACTGCTTGATCCATGTGTGGTTTGTGGAAAAGAACACACATGCAATGACCACTGGTTGATCCATGTGTGGTTTGTGGAAATAACACACATGCAATGACCACTGGTTGATCCATCTGTGGTTTGTGGAAAAGAACACACATGCAATGACCACTGGTTGATCCATATGCGGTTTGTGGAAAGAACACGCATGCAATGACCACTGGTTTATCCATGTGTGGTTGTTGAAAAGAACACACATGCAATGCCACCGGTTGATCCATAAGTGGTTTGTCAAAACGAACACACATGCAATGACCACTCGTTGATCCATAATTGGTTTCTGGAAAGAACACACATGCAATGAACACTTGTGGATCCATAAGTGGTTTGTGGAAAGAACACACATGCAATGACTAGTGCTTGGATGTGGTTTTAGTATAAGAACAAACATGAAATGACTCAAATGGATCCATATGTGGTTTTTGGAAAGAACACACATGCAATGAATCTAGTGGTTGATCCATGTGTGGTTTGTCAAAAGAACACACATGCAATGACCACTAGTTGATCCATATGTGGTTTGTGAAAAGAACACACATGCAATGACCACTGGTTGATCCATATGTGGTTTGTGGAAAGAACACACATGCAATGACACTGCTTGATCCATGTGTGGTTTGTGGAAAAGAACACACATGCAATGACCATTGGTTAATCCATGTGTGGTTTGTGGAAAGAACACACAAGCAATGATCACTTGTTGATCCATATGTGGTTTGTGGAAACAACACACATGCAATGACACTGCTTGATCCATGTGTGGTTTGTGGAAAGGAACACACATGCAACGACCACTAGTTGATCCATGTGTGGTTTTTGGAAAGAGCACACATGCAACGACACTGGTTGATCCATGTGTGGTTTGTGGAAAGAACACACATGCAATTAATCTAGAGGCTGATCAATGTGTGGTTTGGGAAAAGAACACACATGCAATGGCCACTGGTTCATCCACGTGTGGTTTGTGAAAAGAACACACATGCAATGACCACTGGTTGATCCATATGTGGTTTGTGAAAAGAACACACATGCAATGAACACTAGTCGATCCGTAAGAGGTTTGTGGAAAGAACCCACATGCAATGACACTGCTTGATCCATGTGTGGTTTGTGGAAAAGAACACACATGCAATGACCACTGGTTGATCCATGTGTGGTTTGTTGAAAGAACACACATGCAATGACCACCGGTTGATCCATATGTGGTTTTTGGAAAAGAACACACATGCAATGACCACTGGTTGATCCATATGTAGTTTGTGGAAAGAACAAACATGCAATGGCCACTGGTTTATCCATGTGTGGTTTGTGAAAAGAACACACATGCAATGCCACCGGCTGATCCATAAGTGGTTTGTGGAAAAGGACACACATGCAATGACCACTCGTTGATCCATAAGTGGTTTGTGGAAAGAACACACATGCTAGGGACCAAGTTACGGCTTAAGTTTGAAATCAAGATGGAAAATCCGAGTAACCTGCTGATAGGTCCGACTTAATTTTAAGACCCGGATCGTATTTTTTGTTGTGAAGTTTCTGGAACCCTTCAAGATTCTGCAAGCCGAAGATCAAGCTAGACGATGATAAAATCCGACTTTGGATCTTGGAGGCCTCCGGGGGCTGCTGTTGGGGATATACTTTCTGGGTATCCTCACAGTTCCTCACTGACCAGGGTGGCCCACTTCGGGTTAGAGCTTTGCTTCATGGGCGGCCCAGTCAGGGAGAGAAGACGGAGTCCAATCCTGCTACGGGAAGGCCCAGAAGACTTACCGACTTAGGCCCATATTGTTACTTGTAGTTCAAGATGTACTCTGTAACCAACTCTTAGTCGTAGCCGGATTGATCTCTCCTTTAAACCCTAGGCCGGATATCTATATAAGCCGGCCTAGGGAGAGCCTTTAGGGCAACACAATAGTCTACAATCTCAACTCGCACAGGCGATACCCTTGTAACCCATATTCCGGCTCTCCCGTATTACTGGATTGCTAGCAGGAGTAGGATTCGTCCAAAGCCGGCGGATTCGAACCTGGGTAAACGTGTGTGCTCACCGTCCCGGAATACCGTACGTCTCACACCCCTCTCTTCCGCACGCCTCGAGGACCCCCCCATGGCGTACTTGTCCTCAATCCGACGACAGCTCGGACGTGCTCTTTCTCCAACCAGCTTTGAGAAAAGTTATTTCATAAGACAACTCATTCTAACTAGCCCACGAGGAAACAAATTTATGCTGTATCATGGAATTAAAATCAAGCCTTTCTATGGGGAACTGTAGGTCTAGATGATGAGGCACTAAACCATGCAATGCTTCTAAACGAGAAGCAATGAGGCCTCCACAAATTCCACCTTTCTCACGGTTAGAAGCAAGACGGAAAGCTATCAGAGCACCTAAGTTGTAAGACCTATCTCGTTTAAGAGCAGCAGAGATAAATGCTAGATCATATGAAGATAACTTATTGGCAGTTTTCCTAGCGAGAACACACTTGGCAATAAAGTAGGCAAAGTAGCGAATGGAGGGAAGATGAATGTTACTTCAAGAAGCTGCTCCCTTGGCAAATTTCTGCGTATAAATCCATGAGTGGTTCAGGTCGCACCTTAATCCTTCTACATGATCCCCATTGAGGTACCTTAATAGCTGCACAAAAGTCATCGAGAGAAAGGTCGATAGCAATATTGTAAATTTTGTAGTGGACCATGGGGTTAGGCAAAGAGTGACTAAATTGAAAGTCCTGCACCACAGACATGGTTAGCTTCACAAATTGACAAGGTTCATCTTCCAAAAAGTGCTCCAATCCTGCATTAGAAACCAAAGTGTGGAAATCTTGGAAAATTCCCGCAACTCTCATGAACTCAAAACATGGATAAATGGAAGGAAAAACTTCCTCCTCCCGGTAGACCTTCATGACCTCAGGCACCCATAGTTCATGTTGGTTTAGTTGATGCTCATTCATCTTATATTCTAAAATTTAAACACCTATTAAACAAGTGATTGCAAAGTGAATATAATGAAGGATACTACTCATAGGGAATTGTAAGAGGCCTAAACATGCATCAAAACTATATTTCTAAGCATCAAACAAGCTTACAAGCTGTCATAACCTATACCTATAACAGCAAAATACTCAAGATATAATCCACTAAACACAAATCTACTTGGATAAGGGGAGGAGTCACATACCAGAGAACAAGTGCTCCAAATTTCAGCAACAAAGATGGGCTGAGCAAGGAGATCGAAAAAAATTGAGTGCAAGCACAGCAAGAGCGCGATTTTGAGCAATGAACTGGAGCTTACTCGAGAGAGAGAAGAAAGTGGCAGGTGAGAGAGTTAGTGGAGGGTCAGGGGTGGCCCACACCATGGCATGGCGCCACCCAGGGAAGGCCACGCCACCAGGTGGTGAGCCTGCCTGGTGGGTCCCCCTGGCACACTCCAAGCACTCCTCTACCCCTTTTTTCATGTAAAAATTTAATATGAATTTTCTGGAATTTTTCGAGACACTTTATTTTTGGGCAATTTTCAGGCATAGATGAATGATTTTCTGACAGACGGACTTTTTGGAAATGATGCAATGACGAAACAAGGCTAGACCTACAGAAGTTCTTTGACACTTTATCATGCAAGCAACTACCAACAAAAAGGAGAACTAAACGAAAGCAAAACAAAAATGGAGAGAATAGAAGTAAACGGAGATAATCACGGTGAAAACATTGTTTTGTTCAATGAAATCCTTTTGTTAACAAGGTTGGTCAAGTCTTGTTACCAAAACAATTCCATATGAGACAAAAATTTGTATTCCACTAATGATTATGTTACCTCAACCTTGATAGCAATGGTCCCAATCATAATAGTTTCAAATATTTCCCTTGGTATGGGACAATATATTTCTCCAACTTGAATGCCCTCAACATGTTCAATTGAATTCAAACCATAAGTCCTTTCAATCTTCTTGGGGAAATAGACAGTATGCTCCTTGTCATTAACATTGAAAGTCACCTTTCCTTGATTACAATTAATAACAGCTCCTGTAGTATTAAGAAAAGGTCTCCCAAGAATAATAGACATATTATCATCTTCAGGCATTTCAAGCACAACAAAATCAGTTAATATCAAGCAATTATGAGCCACTTGAACAGGTACATCCTCACATATCCCAACAGGAATAGTGGTAGATTTATCAGCCATTTGCAAAGATATATTAGTTGGTATTATTTTTTCTAGTTGAAGCCTCTTATAGAGAGAGAAAGGCATAACACTAACTCCAGCTCCCAAATCACACAAAGTAGTTCTAACATAACTATTCTTAATAGAGCAAGGGATAGTTGGAATCCCTAGGTCTCCAAGTTTCTTTGGAACCTTACCTTTAAAGGAATAATTAGCATGCAAAGTAGAAATTTCTTCATTAGGTATCTTCCTTTTATTCGAGACAATATCCTTCATATACTTTGAGTAAGGAGGAAATTTAATAGTATCAATCAAAGGAATTTGCAAGAATAAATGTTTCATCCACTCACAAAACTTATTATAGTGTTCATCTTCCTTTGACTTGTGTTTCTTATCAAGGAAAGGCATAGGTTTTTGGACCCAAGGTTCTCTTTCACTACCATGTTTCTTAGCAATAAAATCTTCTTTATTGTATTTAGTATTCTTAGTGTGCTTTTCAGGTTCTTCTTCAACTTTTTCTTCATTAGGAACTTCATTTTCTTCATTACCACTTTCAGTTTCAGCATCAGAAATAGATATACTATTAGGATCTATAGCAGGTTCAGAGGGTTCTACAACAGTTTTATGTTTCTTTTGCCTTTTGTTACGAGTAGAGCCACTATTTTCTGCTTGTTGAGAATCCTGCTCAATTCTTTTGGGATGCCCCTCAGGATATAGAGGATCCTGGGTAGCAGCTCCACTTCTAGTTCTAATTTCATAAGCATGTTTTTCTTTAGCAGCATTAATTAGCAAGTCTTTTTGCACTTTAACGAGTTGATCTATTTGAGTTTGAACCATTTGAAAGTGTTTAACAATCATTTTAACATCATTAGAGGTTCTTTCCACAATATCTTTCAACTCAACAATAGCTCTAGTGTTTTCCATTAGATGATTTTGCACCCTTTTATTAAAATTATCTTGCTTAAAAATAAAGATATCGAATTCTTCTAAGCATTGATCAGGAGGTTTAGAGTAAGGTATATCACCTTCATCAAAGTGTTGGAGAGAGTGTACCTCGATAGTAGATGAGTAGGGAATATGCTTATAATTCCTCTATAGGAGGTAAATTCTTGACATCTGCAGCTTTAATTCCCTTCTCCTTAAGACATTTCTTAGCTTCCTTCACCACTTCATCATTTAATTCAATAACTCCCCTCTTCTTTGATGTTGGAATAGGCACTCGTATAGTAGGTTCAGGTACAATTACTTCAGGTATAGCTTGTTCAGGAGGATTCCAATCTTCGTAGTTCTTGCTTATTTTAGCCATTAATTCCTCAGCTTCCTTGGGAGTCCTATTCCTGAAAACATAATCAGCACAATCATCTAGGTATGTCCTAGATTCTTCAGTTAGTCCATTATAAAATATATCAAGAAGCTCATTCTTAGGTAATGGACTTCCAGCCCGTGCATGAATCAAAGCACAAAACCTTGCCCATGATTCGGGCAATATCTCTTTTTCTCCCTATTTAAAATCAAAAAGTTCCTACAAAATAGCATGTCTAGCACTAGGAGGAAAATATTTCTGCAGGAAAGTACTAATCAAGCAATCAGGGCTATCAATAGATCCAGGAGGTAAATTACTAAACCAAGTTTTAGCTTCTCCTTTCAGTGAAAAGGGAAAATCTTAGCAACAAAGTAAGTACGCATCTTAATATCATCAGAAAAAAAGCCACTCATGGTAGAAAGTTCATTCATATGTGCTACCGCACTTTCATTCTTAGTCCCCCAAAAAGGTTCTTTCTCGACAATAGCTATGTAAGATAGATCGAGAGAGAAATCATAATCTTATCTTTAATGTTTATGGGAGAAGTAGCAAACTTAGCAATAGGAGACAATTTGGGTCTAATTGTACGCCTATCAAGGAGACTCTTAGCAGCGCTCCTATCATGGGTGTTTTTACATTCTTTAATAAATTCATCGGTCATCCCAACATAACCATCTTCAATATCATAACTTTCACTAGACTCGGGTGAACTAACAGGTGTAGTAGTGTCTTCATTAGGAGTTTCAGTATTTCCAGCTATAGTTTTAGCAATCGTAGCATCTAGGAAAGGACCTAATGAACCACTCTTATCAAGCAAAGTAGAAGAAGCATCATAAGCATCAGAAGTTTCAGATTTAGCAGTAGTAGCCGTGTGTGTAGCATGTGTATGTGGTGGTGTAACGAGCTTCCTCATAACAGAGGGTGAATCAAGAGCAACAGAGGTGTTCAGAACCGTACCTCTTCTTGTAGTGGATGGTAAAATAGGAACCTTGCCATCACGATACTTACCCATGATGGATGGATAGCAGCGAACAATAGAGAATCCAAGTGAACTTGATAAATAAAGCTATGGTCCCTGGCAACGACGCTAGAAAATGGTCTTGATTACCCACAAGTATAGGGGGTGTATCGCAGTATTTTCGAGGGAAGTGAAACCCAATTTATTGATTCGACACAAGGGGATCCAAAGAATATTTATAAGCCTTAACAACTAAGTTGTCAATTCAGCTGCACCTGGAAACAATCTTGCTCACAGCAGTTTATCAGTAGCAACGGTTTTATAGTAGGAATAGGAAAGTAGCAGCAATACTAAAGTAAAGACAGTAGTAACAATAGAAGTAAGAGGTAGGATTCGAGTGCGGTAGGCATAGGGATGGATGGACGGGCATTGCATGGACACGACAATTCATATAGCAATCAGAACATAGGGCAATTGCAGATAAATAAGATAAAGCATCCAAGTACTAGATAATCCTAGGCATGTGTTCCATATATAGTCATACATGCTCGCAATGAGAACTTGCACAACATCTTTTGTCCTGCCAGCCCGTTTGCAGCGGGGCCTCAAGGGAACTAATGGCAATTAAGGTGCTCCTTTTAATAGAGCACCGGAGCAAAGCATTAACACTTCGTGAACACATGTGATCCTCACATCAAAGCCATTCCCTCCAGTTATCCCATTTTTGTCACTTCGGGGCCATTGGTCCCAGACAACAAATTGTGTATACAACTTGTAGATAAGTACATAAACAATACTATCATAATGAATCAATAACATGTTCAGATCTGAAATCATGGCACTCGGGCCCTAGTGACAAGCATTAAGCATAACAAGTTGCAACAAAGTCATAAAGCACTAATAGAAGATACTAGGTACCATGCCCTAACAATCTGATGCCATTACATGAATGATCACATCCAATCCCTACCATCCCCATAGCCTACAGCGGGGGATTACTCACTCATAGATGGGGGAAACATGGATGGTCGATGGAGAAGCGATGGTGATGATGATGGCAATGATCTCCTCCAATTCCCTATCCCGACAGGGTGCCAGAACGGAGTTTCTGGTACTGTTTCATGGAATCTGGTGGTGGCGGCGGAGCGGAACTCCTTCTGAAAGAACGTCGACCCCTCCCTGAGTTTTTAGGTCAGAAGGCAACTTATAGGCGAAGAGGGAGACCGAGGGGCAGTCTGGGGCGGCCAGACCACCCCCTGGCGGGGCCTGGGCTTGCCCGCGCGGCAAGGTGGTGTGGCCTAGGCCCAGCCCCCTCCGTCTCGTATTCTGGCTCCTGTAGTCTTCTGGTGAAATAGGATTTTCGGCATATTTTCCGGGATTTTTCCTGATAGTTGATTTTCTGCACAAAAAGTAGACACCAAGGCAATTCTACTGAAAACAACGTTAGTCCGTATTAGTTGCATCCAAATCACACAAGTTTAGTGGAGAAACAATAGCAAAAGTGTTCGGGAAAGTAGATACGTTTTGGACGTATCATCCTCTCCAATGATGACGATGTCCTTGGCCGCAGACATGGTCGCCAAGGAAAACATCGAATGCGCGGAGGTCGACATGGTCACGGCTGGCTACGCCGATAAACGCGACGACAACAACCGTAACAGCGGATACCGCAACGGTGGATACCGCGATAGCAGAAAAACCACGCAAGTATGGAAACGCCGCACTCGCAATGAGGCACCTAGAACATCTATCCAGGACAAACTGTCCAGACCATGCAACGTACACTTCTACATCGACAAGCACAATGGCAAGAAAAAGTCCAAACACCTTCTAAAGGGCTATCGCGAATTCCTCAAACTCCACGAAGACCTGGCCTAGATGAATCACGACGCGATAAACCAGGGCTATGGAGCTGCCCCAGGCACTGTGGCTCCCTCCTCTATGACAACCAGCCACGTCCTTCGATTCCGGCGACTTTCTGCGGTCTTTGGATGAGGCGACCCGATGTGGTCTTTGACTGTTGTTGCCTGTTACAGTCTTCATATGTGGCAACTCGTCATCACCACATGACCTTGGTCCACCGCGTTGACTGTGTCTGCCATGTGACCTGCTTCCGCGGCAACTCCTTCCACCGCATGACTCACCGCTACGTCGACTGCGTCCACGGTGTTGACTCCGTGTCCACCGCGCGACTCGCTGTTGAGTCGACTCTGTCCATCTTGCGACTCCATTGATATCGACTACAGATCCATCATATCGACTCCTTTCAGCGAAACTCCGTATGACTCGCAATCATGTTGAGTCATTCAACCGCGTCAACTACTTATAAAGCTAATTTTTCCTCTACTTACAACAGATTATTTTTTAACTCACACTCGAAACACTTGGGGGATACACTCTCTTCGAGTAACCTAATGTGCCATCGACTCCACGCACTCGAGCACCTCATACGCGAAAGCCCGAGTAGCTGATTCTGCCTGATTATCAAAACCTTGAACTCCGAGTACCTCGGCAAGGTATTGAGACTAAGGGTAATCAGGCTAATGAAAAAGCCTAGCATACAGTGCAAAAGTGTCGAATCGATTGGCACCAGAAAATGTAATAATAATCTGACAGGCAAATATTTTTTACAAGATGCAAGTACTTCACAATTCCTTATGATTTCTGCATCTTACAAGGACGTCGATTGTATCGAGCTATTATATTGGGTCCTCTAATGGGAGTCGACAAAACAACTGGCTACACCATAAACTCAAGACCCAAGTCAAGTCCTTCCTCAGATGGTTGCATCGCTTAATGCTACAAAGACGCGACATTGGCCGCGCACCCGATAGAAGTGACTGCATCGACTCCATCCGCATCGTCGACTTATCCGGCTAAACACCGCATGACTCCGCAGGATCGACTCCATCCGCAACGTCGAGTCCTTCCGGCTAAGCGCCACACGACTCCACCACAGCGACTATGGGCTCCTTATGTGTGAGACCCTGACTTGATGCACGGGTCAGTGGCTTCTCCTAGCATGATTTTCAACTGCATCTACAAGATACAAGACTCGAGTCTCTGCACGAGTCTACGACTCCGCCAGACACTCGGGGGCTACTCCAAACTAGAGCGTTGGACACGCATATACAAGAGCTTCGAGTGGCATGCTCCGAATTATCACTCGAATCCATGATTCGACTAAGGACTCGGGGGATACTCCCATAGAGCACGCTGGTCGCACATTAGAAAAAGTGCCGACGTTGATTGCATTCGCAAGATCATCCGAAGTACTTTCGGATTGTTCTGTCTATGCAACCGACGACTACAAGTCTCTGCTCGAGCCTACGACTTGAATAGATACTAGGGGGCTACTCCCATAGGTAGCATTGGCCGTGCACCCTATAGAAAATAAAAGATTCACAATACAGTCCATTGTGTCGACTGAGTCCACAATGTCAACTCGCTTACAGCAATCGAACGCATTGGCGACTTCG